>CM073736.1:12446416-13841416 GCA_037113605.1 Calophaca sinica
TCCTCCTCAGCTCGACATCATTTCCTCAGCTCGACACGCGACTTCCTCCTCAGTTCGACATACGACTTCCTCAGATCTCGACACGCGACTTCCTCCTCAGCTCGACATCCGACTTCCTCAGCTCGACATCCGACACGAGATATGCATGTCAAAATATTTTGTGCGTGTGTGATTTAATTTTAATTGAGAGCTTTTTATTACTACTTACAAATTGTCTTAATAAAGATAAATAAATACCCAGAACCCAAAGACTTGAGAAACAATCATTCTTGATACGCGTCTTGGTATTCTTTTCCACTTTTTGCACGGTTGACTATTTGCAAAGCTCCCTTTGTCACCATCAAAATCATCCTGTCAAGGCATGTATTCACAGACTCTTTGATGATGACAAACATCTCATGGAGGGAATTTAGTAAAATATAATCATGATATAGCAATGAGATATAAGCATGGTTTTTCAATAAAAGATATCAGAGTTTAAGCACAATATTTAGAAAAACTCCCCCTCACAATAGGCAATACTTAAAAGATCACTCCCCCTGAATCATGCATTCATGTAACTCTCCCCTTTGGCAACATCAAAAGGTGGGAAAGACAAATAACGCAAGGCATATATTCAGGATTAAACAAGCATATTTTGATAGTTACGTGATACCAAGCTTGGTGTGTGACAGATGAGCTGGTTGGACATGATTAGCTAGTTGCATAAGACAAATGCGCTACCCACTCATTATTCTCAGACTTAAAGAAAATGGAAGGGGAAAAGACTGCATAAACTCGTTAGCACACTCAAACGCCCAAGTTAGAATTTATTCAAAAGAAAATGCAATCACAAAAATACTCAATGCATGATTGGTCTAAAATTCCCAATTCAGTTCTAATAAAAAAGAAAGTTTCCTTAGGCAAAGGTTTAGTAAAAATATCTGCAAGTTGTTTAGATGTTTCCACAAACTCAATCACATAATCTCCTTTTTGAACATGATCTCTAATAAAATGGTGCCTAATTTCTATGTGTTTGGTCCGGGAGTGATAAACCGGGTTTTTCGTGAGGTTTATGGCACTAGTATTGTCGCACTTAATTGGAACAGTTTTCAGATTGATTCCATAATCATTCAACTGTTGTTTCATCCAAATGATCTGTGCACAACAACTACCTGCTGCAACGTATTCCGCTTCAAAGAAGGGACAAAGCCACACTGGCTTGTTTCTTACTATGCCATGAAACCAAGGCATTCCCAAGTAAGTGACATGTCCCACTAGTGCTTTTTCGGTCCAATTTACAACCCGCAAAATCAGAATCCGAGTACCCAATAAGTGTGCAGTCAGCACCTTTGGGGTACCATAAACCCATAGTTTGTGTGCCAGTGAGATATCTCATAATGCGTTTTACCCCTAGAGATGTGATTCCTTAGGACTAGCTTGAAAACGTGCACACATACAAACACTAGACATAATATCCGGACGACTAGCAGTGAGATAGAGAAGAGATCCTATCATACCTCTATACTTACTTACTTCGACCGACTTACCACCTTCATCTTTGTCAAGATAGCATGATGTGCTCATGGGAGTTGAGATTTCTTTGGCGTTGCTCATTCCAAATCTTTTAAGCAACTCCTTGCAATATTTGGATTGATTTATAAAAATTCCTTCTTTTGTTTGTTTGATTTGAAGACCAAGGAAGTAGTTGAGCTCTCCCATCATGGACATTTCAAACTCACTTTGCATGATTTTGGAAAAATCTTCACACAAAGACTCATTAGTAGCACCAAAGATGATATCGTCAACATAAATTTGAACAAGTAAAATGTCATGATTTTTGTGTTTAATGAAAAGAGTGGTATCAACTTTTCCTCTTTCAAAACCTTTTTCAAGTAAATATTTGCTCAACCTTCGTACTCAAGCTCTCGAGCTTGTTTTAAACCATATAAAGCCTTTTTCAATTTGAAAACATGATTTGGAAATTCAAAATTTTCAAAACCGGGGTTGATCAACATATACTTCTTCTTGAATAAAACCATTTAGAAATGCACTCTTAACATCCATTTGAAAAAGTTTAAAATCCATGATGCATGCAAATGCTAAGCATGCGAATAGCTTCTAATCTAGCTACGGGTGCATAGGTTTCATCGAAATCTATGCCCTCTTGTTGATTATAGCCTTTGCAACAAGTCTAGCTTTATTTCTAACAATGATACCGTTTTCATCAAGCTTGTTGTGAATGACCCATTTGGTCCCAATGACTAGGTGATCTTTAGGCCTAGGGACATGTTCCCAGACATCATTTCTCTCAAATTGATTTAATTCCTCTGGCATAGCAAAGGTCCAATACTCATCAAAGATGGCTACATTGACGCCATTTGGTTCAATTTGAGAGACAAAGGCCATATGATGACATGCATGATTAAGAGAGTTTCAGTCGTTACCCCTTTGAGATATCACCTATTATGTTGTCAAGAGGATGGTTCTTTGAGACTCTCCATTCCTTTGGAAGATTTGAGTGAGAGAGTTCTTGAGAGGGTTGAGGCAAGGACTCTTGATCCTCCTTTGAACTTTTGATCTCTCTTGTTCCTCTAAATAGGTATCTCCAAATACTTCTGCAAGATCATCAACACTTTCTTCATCAAGATTTGGGGTTAGATTCATCAAAAGAAACATGCATGCATTCTTCAACAGTCCAAGTTCTTTTATTAAAAATTCAAAAGCTTTACTAGAAGTGGAATATCCAAGAAATAAACCTTCATCGCCTTTAGCATCAAATTTACTAAGGTTATTCTTACCATTGTTTAGACAAAACACTTGCATCCGAAACGTGAAGGTGGGAAATGTTGGGCTTCCTTCCTTTGTAGAGTTCATACGGTGTTTGTTTAAGGATCGGCCTTATAAGAACTCGATTCATCACATAGCAAGCGGTGCTCACTGCGTCGCCCAAAAGTACTTAGGAAGGTTAGTCTCATTGAGCATCGCCCTCGCTAGCTCTTCAAGAGACCGATTTTTCCTTTCAACCACTCCATTTTGTTGCGGTGTCCTTGGAGCAGAAAAGTTGTGATCAATGCCATTTTCAGGCAAAATGTTTCAAATGCTTCATTCTCAAATTCCCACCATGATCACTTCAATGGAAGCAATGTTAAGTCCCTTCTCATTTTGTATAACCTTTGCAAGTTTTCAAAAGCATTAAAAGCATCATTTTTGTGAGAAATAAATAAAGTCCATGTATAGCGAGAATAGTCGCCCACAATAACAAGAGCATAGTAATTGCCACCAAAGCTTTTAGTTCTAGAAAGGCCAAATAAATCCATATGTAAAAGTTGTAAAGGTCGGTTTGTAGAAACAATATTTTTAGATTTGAAAGATGCCTTTACTTGTTTTCCTTTTTGTCATGCCTCACAAAGTTTATCTCTTTCAAAACGACGCTTTGGTAACCCAATTACTAAGTCTTTACGAACCAATTTATTAAGATGATCCATGTGAATATGAGCCATTCTTCTATGCAATAGGCAAGATTCATTCTCTTTACTAAAAAGAGAGGATGCATCATTTGAAGGTAGTTCATCTAAATTAACCATATAGATATTTCCAATTCTAGATCCAACTAAACTGTACTTTTATTAAAAGAATTTACGACCATGCATTTTGAAGAATCAAATATAACATTATTGCCTTTGTCGAAAGTTGACTAATACTTAGCAAGTTATGTTTCAAACCTTCCACATACAAGACATTCTCTATAATGGGATTAGGACTCTTACCAATAGAACCAATCCCAAGAATTTTACCTTTGTTGTTGTCACCATACCGGACATAACCACTATTCTTAGGTACCAATGAGGAGAACTTGCTTTTGTCTCCTGTCATGTGCTTTGAACACCCGCTATCAAGATACCAATTTAAGTCCTTGGCTTTCAAGCACACCTACAACAACAAATCATATTTTAACCTTTGGTACCCAAACCATCTTGGGTCCATATGAGTTAGTCTTGGGCAAGGTGCCCTTTGGAATCCACATATTTTTGCCAACTACATTTTTATTCTTTCTAATATTGCAAATAGAGGCAAGTGTGACCATTTCTACCACAAAGGAAAGCATTTAATGAAAGGACTACTTGAGGGTTTGTTGTGATTGAAGAGTTTAAAAGATTTTTCATGAATTTTTGGATGATAACCTAAACCAGCTTTTCCAAAAGTACCTTTTTGGTTTCCTAACATAATGTTTAGATTATCTCTTCCCATCGTAAATTTTGCAAGAGTGTTATTTAAATCCTTAACCTTATTTTTCAAAACACTACACTCATTGCATTTTAAAACTTCATCCTTTTTATTTTCACAAGATATGGGAGGAGAAGTTTCAATCAAAGCAACTTGTTTTTCTTTAAGAATCACTATCTCTTTGTTTAAAATTTCAATTTTTGATTCAAGAGAAGAGATGGTTTTCTTAGAAGAAAGAACAATTTTTCCAAGTTTAATCGTTTCATTATTTAATTCTTCACAAGCAATAAGCAGCTCATCATAAGTTAAAGGAGATTCGAGTTCAAGAGCATTTACCTCATCCTCCTCGTGTTTTGCCATGAGACATAAGTTGGCCTCTGTAGTACCTTCATGGGTCAATAGAAGGGTGTCCCACATTTCTTTAGCAGCCTTGCAATTTGAGACCCTATAGAACTCATCGTAGCTTAAAGCGTATGATGATGTTCTTAGCTTTCAAATTGTATTGGACCTTTTCTTATCATCTTCGGTCCAAAGTGATCTTGGTTTGTCTACCACTGCATCATTAATTGATTGAGTGGGGACAAATGGACCATTTTCCACAAAGATCCCAAATATCAAGATCAACACCCTCAAGAAAGATTTGCATTCTATCCTTCCAATAACCATACCCTCACCATTGAAAAATGGGGTCTGTTTCATGGAGGTTCCTCGTTATTGTTTGAAGTCATTCTCTTGAGACTGTTAAGTCCTTTATACAAGAGTCTAGCTCGATGCCACTTGTTGACAAGTGACTCCAAACACAAGAGGGGGTGAATTGTGTGTGAACTGTGGCTTTCAAAAACTTTTGGAGAAATAAGTGCTAATTATGAGTTGCGGAAATATTAATGTGAAATAGATAAATCACTTGAAGAATAAATTGCAAACGAGTTAAAAATAAAGTAAATAGTAAGATATAAATAACAATAAAATAAAGTACAGAAATTTAATTGACTGAAAAGTAGAGAGATAAGGAGTAAAAAGCACACAACAAATTATCCAGGTTCGCCACCTAACACCCCCTGCGTGGCCTACGCCCTGTCCCCAAAGCAAACCACTATGGGATTTTCACTAAGACACTAGCTTTTAAATCAGTTCACTAGAAACCTTTACAACTCTAAACCAGAGCAATATGTTCAAGAGATATCACCTCTCTATGAACACCTTGGGATTCCTACCCAAAAATAAATGATTTTCACAAATAAAATGAGACGAAAAAGATACACTCAATAGTGCAGATATAACAAATTGAAGCTCAAATAATACAACTCAAATTATGTAGAATAAAAGGCTCTCAGAAAATTGTGCTCAAATAAGTGTGAGTGATGAAAAATATTTGACAGAGTTTTTGGCACAAAAATTAAGCACTGCGTTGTTATTGTTGTGTTGTAAGAAAGAGCACAGCGTTGTTTATTTATAGACCGACCGAGGAGCGTCTCACGCACTTAAAAAAATGTCCGTTGAAGATTTGACCGTTGCAGGATGATTATTAAAAGGATTTGTCGTTGCAGCATTTAAAAAAAGATTTGTCCGTTGCGTCGATTTGTCCGTTGGAATTTGTCCGTTGCGTTGAACATGAAAGAATTGAAAACACGGAGACGGCTCGGCATACGACCTCTGAAGACAGCTCGGCAGACGACCTCTGAAGACAGCTCGGCAGACGACCTCGCCACACAGCTCGACAAAGCTCGGCATACGACCTCACGAGCGGCTCGGCAAAGACCTCGGCACACGACCTCGGAACACGGCTCGGCATACGACCTCCTCATCAGCTCGGTTCTCATAGCTCGGTACCACGACCTCATCTCGACACGCCGACTTCCTCCTCGATTCGACATACGACTTCCTCGGATCTCGACACGCCGACTTCCTCCTCACCGACATCATTTCCTCATTTCGACACGCGACTTCCTCCTCGGGCCGACATACGACTTCCTCAGATCTCGACACGCGACTTCCTCCTCACTCGACATCCGACTTCCTCACTCGACATCCGACACGAGATATGCATGTCAAAATATTTTGTGCGTGTGTGATTTAATTTTAATTGAGAGCTTTTTATTACTACTTACAAATTGTCTTAATAAAGATAAATAAATACCCAGAACCCAAAGACTTGAGAAACAATCATTCTTGATACGCGTCTTGGTATTCTTTTCCACTTTTTTGCACGGTTGACTATTTGCAAAGCTCCCTTTTGTCAGTCATCAAAATCATCCTGTCAAGGCATGTATTCACAAGTTTCACTTTGGGGGACGAATCAGGGAAGAGATGGCCATGCCAACTAAGATGGGCAAAACGGACTAAGCACGAGTGCTATTTAACCTATGGGTGGAAAAAAAATTGCTAGAGATAAGAATTTAAAGGAGGGTATCTTATTAGATTTAGGGTAACTATGTATGATCAAAGCAGGATTACCGCTGTCATTCAGGGTGATTAGAAATCATGTAAGGGAGAAATAGAGTTTGTATATGTGGTCTCATTTTGAATATTTTTGGGATAAGGATAATTTCAAAACATTTGTATAAGTCCACTCTATGATTGACTTTCTCCAATTTAGCCTCTTTCTTTTTTATTTCTCAAATTTCCAAATAAAGTAAAGGTTGTCTGGGTTGTCCATACTCTTTTATTTAGTCAAAATATAATTTCTAATACATGAACTAGAATGGCTCCTTGCGTGATTTTTGGAAGGACACATTCACAGTCCAGACAAGGAAATAATTTTGATTCAGTAGTAAATCAATTAGAATCCCCTTAATTCCCAAATCAATGACAAGTGAGATGTATTTTTACAAAATAGGTAATTTCCAACATATATAAAAAAACTATTGAGTAACCATATCAATTATGAATTGACCTAATTTT
The DNA here is from genome assembly GCA_037113605.1 of Calophaca sinica. NCBI lineage: Eukaryota > Viridiplantae > Streptophyta > Magnoliopsida > Fabales > Fabaceae > Calophaca > Calophaca sinica. The sequence goes on from CM073736.1 coordinate 12,453,524, forward strand.
TTTTTTCAAACAATATTGATTTCAAATTTTAAACGATAATCTTCTCTCTCCGTCATTATTTTCCTAATTAGCAATCTTTAAGAATCTGATTTAGCGAATTAATTTTTTTTCTTTTTTTATGGACAGATTTCCTTTTTATAAAATGTGCATTCATATTTAAGAAGTTTATTTATGTTGTAATAACAAATCATACATCTATCAAAAAAAATCGTACGTATAAAAATATATTTATAGTATCAACATAAACACTATTTTGAAATTGAAAAGATTTCAAATAAATTTCTATAATTAATACATTGATATTTCAATGAGATGATAATTTTTTTAAGGCAATCACATAATAATTTAATGTTTCATATTTTTAAACCTATAATAATCATTACTCAATTGTAATTATGGGGACAAATAGGTTTGATGCGCATTGGTAGATTTAATTCATAATAAAATATGTAATGATCATTTAACTGAGACATGTTTCCTAGAGCATTCAATTTATTCGACCAATCACGATAATTTAAAGTAACACGAGACATGTTTGACCAATTTATTCAAAAAAGTTTTTTACATAAATATAAGTAATTTAGTAGTAATTTTAAATCTTTCCCCATTATTGATAATATATCTATTCAATCAATATTTTTTTGACCAATACATTCAAAAAGATTTTTACATAATTATTCTATTCATAGTAATTATAGAATACTATTTATTCAATTCAGTTTTTATTCATTCTTACCATTAGGAGAAACTAACAAAAAAATTAGGAGCATAATATCTTTCTCATATATTCAGTCAATAAATAATTATTTTTCAATTTTATTTTTAAATTACATTAATTTATTTCTAGAACGCATTCTTATATATATTCTGTAAATAAATACCAACATATATTTTCTGCTTATATAATTTTTTTATCAATGTTGCTTCCGATGCCATTTGAATTTTAAAAAGATCCGATAGTTCCATATAAGAAATACGTTTGCACTCTTCATAAAAAAAAAGAAATACGTTTGCATTATGTTAAATACCACAAATAGATTTTTTCCTATTTAAACCCCACAAACGTCTTTTTATTATTACTTTTCTGATTTTTGATTTTATGATAATTAAAAGTTCTTTTATTGTTATATATACTACCAATTGATTAAATTTGTAGGGTGTAATGCACGAGTTAAATAGCTATAGCATAAAGTAAGTTATATAATTCATTTATTTTTTAATTAATAATTAATACTTTACGTCAATAAATTCATTTCCATAATTAGTCAAACAATTAATATAATAGGCGAGGATTTGAGGAAAACTATTCAATTGACAAATTAATTAAAATTTTTACAAATATAACAGTAACTAATTTATCCAATTTATCAAAAATATAATCCTGAATTATTTCAAAGTATTTTAGGAGAAACAACAAATAAAAAAATTATTTTAGGAGCATAATATCTTTCTCATATATTCAGTCATTAAATTTATTATTTTTGCCGAATTTTATTTAGAAGAGACATTGGCTCAGCGAATTCAATTTGTTTCCTTTATTAAATAGGTCAAATTGATATGGTCATCTAATTGTCTACCAATAAATGGTAAGAATTAAAGTTACCAAAAAAATGTTAGAATTAATAGAAACTGATGCTTATAAATGGTATTCTATAATTACTATAATTATATAAATTTAATTTAAATCTTTAAAAATTTGAAATTGTGTTTATGTTTATACTAAAAATAAACCAGTATACCTATGAGATTTTTTGTGGTACACAAGTGCAATTTTTTTTTTTGATCTATTGGGTGACCATATAATTTATCTATTAATTATAAGGATTTTTTGACGTAAAATTAATTCTTACCATTTAGTCAAAGCCATAAAAGTTAAAACACATATTTGATAGTGCGTGAGTTCATGTGACTATAGTAGAGAAAGCCTACGGATATCTTTTGTGATACCCCTCTGTGAGAATCGTTTGTCACTATCTTAAAGGAGAAAACATTTAAATTCTCTCCATCGTGGATTCGAAATTGTTGCGATCTTTACGTATTATGTATACTACTACCTCCGGTCCTAATTATAATTAAGAAGAAATTACAAAAAACACAAAGACTAATGAGACATAGTTAATGTTACAAAATTGGCATCTCTTTCCAAATATACCCCTAATAGCAATAATTAGGTGCATAGAAAATATACACGTCTATTGAATATACAAGTCTATTAAAATAGAGGTATATAAAAGATATTTTAGCAATTAATACATCCAGAAATAAGTTCATTTTTCTTATAATTAGGACCAAAATCCTCTAAAAGTTCTTTTATAATTAGGACCGGAGGTAGTATATATGACCATATTATTATAGCAACCATTGCTAAGTCACTAAACATTCATTTACCTTTATAAAAAAATATAATTATTATTTACCAATTTATATGTTTTTTGGGTACTTAAACGAGGTGTACCATTTTATATGTTCGTAATTACATCTAAGAAAATTATGACATTATTTTCTCAGTTTGAAAGAACATGATTGTTTTCGTGCTATAAACCAAATTTGATTTGCTTTTCATTTTTTTAATCTTAGATTTTTCGTTAAGGTAGCTCATTGTGTTACAAAAGCTACAAAATCTATTCATCGCACGGGTCAAATATAACTTTGTTTACCCTGTGCATCGCATAGGTCAAAAAACTAGTAATATTAAAAGTAGTAGTGCTTAGCAGCATTAATTAATGGGTAAATTTGTCAATTCACTAAAATAATCACTAATAACAGCATTTTAGCATTTAATAACCTCAAAGATTTATTTTAAAATTAAAAAGATTTCTTTTAAAATAAAAGAGATTTAATCAATAAATAAGGAGAAAGAATTATTTCAATGCTTAATGTAATAGGAGTGTTTAGCAGCATTAATTAGTGGGCAAAATTGTCAATTCACTAAAATAATTACTAATGGCAACATTTTAGCATTTAATAACCTTAAAGATTTATTTTAAAATTAAAAATATTTCTTTTAAAATGAAAGAAATTTAATCAATAAATAATAAGAAAGAATTATTTCAATGCTGAATGAAATAAGAAACCTAATATTGAACCCATACGAAAGAGATTTTGTCATTTAATTAATAATTAGAAAGAATTATTTTAAAATGAAGGACATAATTTTGTTCCTGCGTTTTTTTTCGGCGATCGTTCCTTCTTCTCCTGCGGCGCCATCTTTATTCCTGCATTTTTTTTCTGGCGATCGTTGTCTGTGATCGTTTTGTGTGGCGAATCCGGTGGCGTACTTCCTTTTTCTCTCCTCATCAATTTCTACTACAAAATCGTAAACGACAACACAGGTCAGCTACTCCTCCGTATCTCCTACTTCTCCCTTTTTGATTTTGATTTTGCAGATTGCAACAACTGATTTGTTCTCATGTTAGTTATTTTTTGTGTGCCTCTTTCATCAGCATTTTGTGCGGCGAATCCAACGAACTTGATTCTTCTTCCTAATGGTTTTCTGTTGCGAAACCATAACGGAAACACAAGTCAGCTTCCAAACCCTCTTTGTTCTCATGTTTCTTATCTTACTATTAATTTATATACCACTTTAACCCTTCCTGTTAACTTTTTTCATAAACAAAATGGCAAGTAATAGTGCAGAAGTTTTTTGTAGTTGTCAGTTAATGTTGTACTTTGGAAACCAGAATCCAAAAATGTTGTTCGTTGTGTTTATTTGAATGAACGTTAAAGCTGCGATCATTTTTTAAATTAGTTCTTTAGTTTGTTGTGGATGTTTGAATTCTTGCATTATGAGTGATAAATTATTCATTATGTACTTATTTTGGATAAAACAGCTTGCGAATCAGGGAGGAGATGACCATGTCAATTGAGATGGGAAAAATGGGCTAAGCACGAGTGCTATTTAACCCGTGGGTGGAAAAAATTTGCTATGGATAAGAATTTAAAGGAGGGTAGTCTTATTAGATTTGGCATAACCATGTATGATCAAAGTAGGATTACTGTTGTCATTCAGGGTGGTTAGTTTTTAGGTAATTTCTAATAGAGTCTGTATATGGGGTCTCATTTTGAGAATTTTTTGTATAAGGATAATTTCACAACATTTTGTATAAGTCCACTCTATGATTGGCTTTTCCCAATCTAGCCTCTTTGTTTTTGATTGATCAGGTTTGCAAAGAGACTGAAAGGCTAATGTAACACCCGCATCTCAACATAATTGAAAGTACGACAAATTACATAAAGGCGCAGGAATTACTGAGCATTTACAAACTTGATTACAGTAATCCAAGTCATAAATTAAACTTAATTCATTAATCTAATGAATAGATTACTGTAGCGACCGAAAAATCCGGAGGGATTTATTCGAGTTTAATGGAGCCGCCACCAATAATTTATTTTCGAAGGAAAAATATTGGAAAAAACCTTTTTTGAAGAAAAATGGTCCTTGAGACCAGATTTGGGTTCGGGAGTCGATTATGCGTAGGGAAGGTATTAGCACCCCACGACATCCTTTCGAAAAAGGTTACCTCTAACTAATTGTGCAAAATTTATTAACTTTTAAAAATATTTATTTCCCTTTTATTAAAAAAAAGACAAGGGTTTACAATGATGAAATAAAATAAAAAAGGCTTAATAAAAGTTGTTTATTTTTGTGCTTGACAGGAGTGGGCTCCTGCTCCTACGTATCTCCGGGTGCAGTGGAGAAATCAAAGGCTACGTAGTTCTTGGGTAGAAAAATGGTTGTGTGTTGGTTGATTTTAATCAATCAATTTGTGGCTTAATGTTTTATGATTTGCGTAGTGATTAAACCAAAAGTGGATTTGGCGTAATCACTACTGATATTTTAAGAGGTTTTATTAAGAATTTGTGATAACCAAACCAAAAGAGAATTTGGAGTAGTCATTGATTTTAAGTTTCTTTTTCAAAAGGGTTTGCATAGTGACCAAACCAAAAGCGGATTTAGCTTTGTCACTACTAATATTTATTAGATATTTTTTAAAATAAATAGGGTTAAAATTAGCTAAACAATTTAAAAAAAAAATGAAACAAAAATTAAGATTGACAAATGGATATGCAAATCGATTTAGAAGAACAACACAAAAAGGAAAGACAAAATAATACATAACAAGAGATGAGCCATGAGCAAATGGGCTATGAGCCCACCAACATAATAGGGAGCATAACAAAACCAAAAAAAACCTAGAGGCATGCGAGCCCAACAGCGCAACATACAACATGATCAAAAAAAAAAAAAACTAGAGGCATACGAGCCCATCAGCGCAACATGGAACATAAAAAAAAAAAAAAAAAAGGCAGAAACAAAAAGGGATAATCAGTAACAATAGATGGGCCACGAGCCCACGAAACCAATGGTGGACATAAAACACATTGATAGACATTAAACACATCCAGAATCTTCTGTAAGTTAAGATGGAGAGAAGAGAAAAAAGAAAGGGAGAGGGATGTGCTGCGCCATGACAAGAGAAATTGAGTCTGAAATCATGTGAGGTAAAGGGAAAGAAGAAGAAAGAGGGTCGATGAGAATGGAAGAGAGCTTAGGAGAGAAAGAGGGATACCGACGAGGGAGAAAAGGAACGACGGCGGCGTCGTGGTGGTGGGGACGAGATTGCTGGTCGTGCGGCGGCTTCGCGGTGGTTCGCGACGGCGGTCTTTGTAATGACAGCGGAGATCGCCGCGATGAGTCGCAATGGGAGGGCTGGCCGCCAGTGGTGACGGCGGTTCTTGTGGCGATGGCGTGAATGTTGATGGCGATTTGGATTCAGATTGGAGGTAAGTGGAGCTTGGTTTTGAAGATGGAAATGGGTGTTAGTGATGAATATGGATGGTGAAGCCTCCTTCCGATCCCTTTTTTACAGAGATAGCATGCTGTATATATAGGAAATTCGTCTGGAGCAATGCAATTGAGAGGTTGCTTTCTACTCCCTTTCCCTTTTCCATAGCCAGCTATACTATGTTAGTTGCAGCTAGTAACAAAATGGAAATTTCAAAGGACTGACAGAGAAAGACATTTGAATTGTTCTCTCCCGTTGCAATGCTGCCAGAGTGTGCTCCCTAATAGGAAGTGCACGAGAAAACAAGAAAAAGTGGCATTTGACTTAGCCTTATTCAACAATGTTGCCTTTCCCATTTTTTCACTATTTGGTGTTCTAATACTCGATCAAGAGCATTTGTTTTCCCAATCTTCTGCGTCGTATTCTAGGCTATTTAGCCTTGTTTGACCCTTTTTCCGACAAAGCCCTGCGTTGTAAATAGAGGTAGGGAGACAGTGATGGTGCCAAAATAAATTGCATGATCTTAGTAAGAGAGTCTATTCTTGAAGAAAAGTAATTTGGTTAAAAGTATGAAAACAGTGATGGAATCGAACACTTGGTTCTGTGAGATTCAGATTTATGATTTAAACACCCAATTTGATATTTGTTACCAATGTCAAAGTATGAAAACCTGATGTTAAAACGCTAAACATTATTCAATTGTGTAGTCGCATTTTAATTATTTCTTTGGGGGTTATGATTCCGTTTTGATTGTTGATAATCTGATTGGTAAAACATACCTGTGTTGTTAGGGTTGATGTTGTGCAGCGTGAGGAGATTTACACCATTTTTGCGTGATGTAAAACTGTGCCAGGAGGAGGGATTTGGTTTTCTTGCCAAAAGAGGAGTTCAATGTGTCCTTTCTGCCTTTTTTATTATTTCCGATTCCTTGTACTTGTATTCTTTTCATTTTTGTATTTGCTTTATCTGTGTATTAATGAGCAAGCAAGATGGAGATGATTTTTTAGATTTTTGATTTATTGATTTTTGTTTTACTTTTTAATGGAAAGAGAAAAAAAATAAAATAAAAAATAAAATAGAATAAAATAAAATAAAATAGAATAAAAAAAATTGTAATAATAAAAAAGACGGACAAAATTGGGGTATAACAGCTGCCCCTCTTTAGTTATATTTTATTAGAAAATGTGAACAACAAAAGTTTTTATATTTTCATCGTAAAATAGAAGTAAAGATAAAGACACTAATTTTGTCCCGAACCCGGATATGCAAAGGATGACAACGAGAGATTGAGGCTCGGTGCGTTTAATCGAAAAGCAATAAAGAAGGATCACCGCCAGGTCGGGTACTGACGCGGTGATCGGAAAGCAATAATGAGGGTTCGACGCCAAGTAAGGTATTGACGCGTCGATGGGAAGCAATAAAGAAGGATCACCGCCAGGTCGCATCGACACGGTGATCGGAAGGTTCGACGCCAAGTAGGGTATTGACGTCGATGGGAAGCAATAAAGAAGGATCAACATCAGTCCTGAATCGATATGTTGGTCAAAAAGCAATAATGAGGACTACCACCAGGTCGCATCGACGCGGTAATCTTAAAGCAATAAAAGGGGTGATGCTTGGCGCGTTTATCGAAAATCGTAAAGAAGGACCTCCGCGGTCTGAATCTTGACGATGATCGGAAAGCAATAAAGAGTGAGCGATACTTGGCGTGTCGCTCAGAAAGCAAAATAAAGGACCAATGCTAGGCGCATTGTCTGTAAACGAGAATGAAGGATCAAAATTTGGCGCACGGACCAGGTGTAACAAAACGGCTAAAAGGTGATGATATGAAGATGATGCACGAATATATGGTATGTGATGCATGTATGCAATGCGATTATTATTTTTACTGATTCCTCGTCCCGTATGATCTCTAGTGCTTAAAGATATGGGATGGACTGAGATTCATCGAATTTAGTCATGCTATGCTTCGATTGGGAGGGAGCGCGAGTTATCGATGCAGCGCTAGTTACTTTTTAAAGGTAATCCCTTTGCCCTTTTTGAAACTTATTTGTTGAGATTTGGCGTTTCCTCGTGATTCTTAAGATGTATATAATAACCGTAATGCTTTCCCATATCATCACATGCTTCACAATTCAATGCCTATTATCATAGAACACATTTTGAAATACAAGAACGGAGGTGTTTGGTATTCAAAAGAAGAGTTATGTGTACAAGGACTGAAGTTACACAAACTTGAAAATACATCAAGAAAAATGCAGGAAGAAGAGAAAACAAAGAAAGACAATAACTAAGCAGATATTTTATAGTTGGTGTCTTCGTAGGAACAAATGCCAGCCCCTATATCCATAATTTTAATTACTCATTGCTCTACTACAGAATTGCCCTAGTTGGGTAAGAGCCCCCTGATGCACCAGCCTTCTTTAATATCCGATTTTTTGGACCCCGACTTCTGCTTGGATTGCCTTTTCAAGTTTTCAATCCAACAGGTCGCTCTAATTTTTGCCTAGGTCACCTTTTCAGGTTTTCAACCTAGCGAGCTCACTTTTGCTTGGCTTTTCATATGTTTTTCCTTTTTAGGCATAATATTTTTTGACTGCATCAGAGTTTACTGGGAGCGGGAGATCTTCACCGTCCATCCTTGTGAGGATTAAGGCTCCTCCAGAAAAAGCTTTTTTCACAACATACGGGCCTTCATAATTCGGAGTCCATTTTCCACGAGAATCCTTTTGGATGGGCAAAATCTTCTTGAGCACTAGGTCTCCTTCTTGAAATTCCCGAGGGCGAATTTTCTTTTCGTAAGCCCTCTTCATCCTGTGCTGATATAGTTGTCCATGACATAAGGCCATCACTCTTTTTTCTTCAATGAGATTCAATTGATCCAGCCGAGCCTGAACCCATTCTGCCTCTTTTAGTTTTGTCTCCATCAATACCCTTAACGAGGGGATCTCGACTTCAATGGGAAGCACTGCTTCCATTCCATACACCAGCGAGAAAGGGGTTGCCCCCGTTGAGGTGCGAACCGAAGTTCGATAATCGTGCAAGGCAAAAGGGAGCATTTCGTGCCAGTCTCTAAATGTTACCACCATCTTTTGGACAATCTTCTTGATGTTCTTATTTGCAGCTTCAACTGCCCCATTCATCTTTGGGCGGTACGGTGAGGAATTATGATGTTGGATCTTGAAGTCATTACACAGCTCTTTCATCATCTTGTTGTTCAAATTAGTCCCATTATCAGTGATAATCTTATTTGGCAAACCATAGCGGCAGATCAAATCTCTCTTGATGAATTTGACAACCACATTTTTTGTCACACTCACATATGAAGCCGCTTCAACCCATTTAGTGAAATAGTCGATTGCGACAAGAATGAAACGATGTCCATTGGATGCCTTAGGTTCAATGGGTCCAATGACATCCAATCCCCACATTGAGAAAGGCCATGGTGCTGTTAAGATGTTCAAAGAGACTGGTGGCACATGGATATTATCGGCGTAAATCTGACATGTGTGGCATTTCTTCACATAACCAAAACAATCAGTCTCCATAGACAACCAATAGTAGCCAGCCCTCAAGATTTTTCTTGCCATTGCATGCCCATTTGCGTGAGTCCCAAAGGAACCTTCATGAACCTCTCGCATAATCTTTTCCGCCTCAGTCTTATCAACACACCTGAGAAGTACCATGTCATGGTTTCTCTTATAAAGCACTTCGCCGTTTAGAAAGAATCCCATTGCCAACCGCCTTAATGCCCTTTTATCATTCTCTGAGACATTAGGAGGATATTCTCTACTTGTGATGTATCGTTTGATGTCGTAATACCAGGGTTTGCCATCAGGCTCTCCTTCTATTGCTAGGCAGTGCGTGGCCGGTCGTGATTCTGTATTTTTATGAGCGGTAGGCTCTCCCTGTTACTGATTTTGAACATTGATGATAGAGTAGCTAAGGCGTCAGCTAGCTGATTATCTTCACGCGGAATGTGATGGAAGGTGACTTCATCAAACTGTTCCATCAATTCTTTGATGTGATCATGGTAAGGAACTAATTTGGAATCCCTCATTTCCCATTCGCCTTTTAACTGATGGATAACCAAAGCTGAGTCTCCATATACTTCGAGAACTTTGACCTTCGATTCAATGGCCGCCTGAATGCCCATGGCACATGCCTCATACTCTGCCATATTGTTTGTACAATCGAAACACAATCTCGCAGTAAATGGGATGAAATGATTTTCTGGGAAAATCAGCACAGCTCCAATCCCATGTCCCAATGCATTAGAGGCACCGTCAAACAACAAGATCCATTTTTCACCATCAGGGGTTTCTTTTCCTTCAAATAGAGCCATTATGTCTTCTTCTGGGAAATCACACTGCATTGACTGATAGTCGTCCACAGGTTGATGAGCCAAGTATTCACTAAGGTATCGCCTTTAATTGCCTTTTGGGTGACATACACAATATCATACTCAGATAACAACATTTGCCAACGAGCAATTCTTCCTGTGAGAGCAGGCTTTTCAAAAATATACTTGATCGGATCCATTTTGGACACCAAACAGGTTGTATGGGATAGCATATATTGTCTCAAACGATGTGCGGCCCAGGTTAATGCGCAACACGTTCGTTCTAACAATGAATACCTCGTCTCACAGCTAGTGAATTTCTTGCTCAAGTAGTAAATGGCATGCTCTTTCTTACCAGATTCATCATGTTGTCCTAGCACACAACCCATTGATTCGTCCAATCTTTGTTAAATCCATGATGAGGGGTCCCCCTGGCACAGGAGGTACCAAACCCGGTGGATCTTGTAAGTACTGTTTGATTTTCTCAAAAGCTTTTTGGCAATTGTCGTTCCATTTGGTCTCTTGATTCTTACACAAAGAAGAAAATTGGCTCACAAGTAGCGATTAGTGGGATATAAACCTGGCGATGTAGTTCAATCTTCCCAAGAATCCACGAACTTCTTTTTGGTGCGAGGAGTCGGCATTTCGAGGATTGCTTTTACTTTGGCCTGATCAACTTCTATTCCCTTCAAGCTAACTATAAACCCTAGCAAATTGCACGACCTTACACCAAAACTACACTTAGTGGGTTTAACCTGAGTTTATACTTCCTCGATCGCTCAAAAGTTTTTGTAGGTTAATAGCATGACCTTCCTCTGCTTTTGGACTTTACAATCATGTCATCCACATAGACCTCTATCTCTTTGTGCATCATGTCGTGGAACAAAGCCACCATTGCTCTTTGGTATGTTGCCCCAAAGATTTCTTAATCCAAACGGCATTACTCAGAATGTAAAGTTCCCATAAAGTGATAAACGTGGTTTTCTCCATATCCTCTGAGCCATCTTGATTTGATTATAGCCGAATATCCATCCATGAAAGAGAAGACAGAGTGTTGAAATGTGCTATCTACCAAGACATCAATATGTGGCAAAGGGAAGTCATCCTTAGGGTCGGCCCTGTTTAGATCTCTATAGTCGACACACATTCGGACCTTTCCGTCTTTCTTTGGAATTTGGGACAATATTAGCCACCCATTGAGGGTATTTTGCTACAGCCGTAAAACCGCGCCGAATTGCTTTTACCTCATCTCTAATCTTGAGTGACATCTCCGGCTTCATCCTTCTCAACTTCTGCTTGACCGGTGGACACTCGGAGTTTAATGGCAATTTGTGCTCGTCTATGCTATTATCTAATCCTAGCATATCTCGGTATGGCCACGCCGAAACATCCGCATATTCAAATAGGAGTTTAACCAATTTTTCTCGCTCGCTGCTTTTCATTGTGGTTCCAATCTTAACTTCTTTCTTGTCGTTTTCAGTACCCAGATTGATTGTTTCAGTTTCTTCCTCGTGGGGTTGAATCACTTTAGCTTCTTGTTCCACCAACTTCATTAATTCAGGAGGGGTATCCCAATTGTCCTCATTATCTTCCTCAGTATGATTAATGGGGTATTCAAAATTATAGTATGAGTTACTGGCATCGTTATTTTCAAAGACAATGTTTTTGGATCTGCATTAGTTAAAAATAACGAAATGAAAAAAGCGGAAAAAGATGAAGAGAGATGGAAAATATGGAAAAGGAAAGAAAAGAGAAATGATTGAAAAATTCAAAGTGCATTTTATTGATAATGGTACTGAAATGAAACATGTGCGCCCTTTTGACAATAAATTATTCTAAAGCCTTGGGCAGAGCAATAGAATTTGCATTACATAATTACTTTGAATCAAAGATCACGGGAAACTCAACGATCTCCCAATTTCCAAGTTCTTCATTCGGCGAGCAAGGGCGGACAAGGTTGACATTGTTGTTTTCTGCACTGCGATCGTCCTTGATAGCTGCTATCTGATTCGGATTCAATATTCCTGCCCTTCGAAAGCTTTGGCAGATGTCACAGATGGGGATACTCTCATCTTTTGGCTCCCTGCCTTCCAGTCTAGCTATCCTCTTTTCTTTTCTTTCTTTGGCAATTCTCTTTTTGTCAAATCTGTTAGGTTCGTATCCCAACCCATATCCTGCTTACGTTATCCTGGAAGTTCTACCAGCATCACGATCCCTTGTTCATATCTTCCCAATCCACATCCGGCCTGATACCCTCCTTTCATCATAACTTTAGCGATCATCATGGAGGTTTCAGACAACTTTGGTTTCTTCATTAGGACTCCTTCTCCCGCGAAGGTGGCATTCGTAATCTCTAACGTTTGAAAAGACGTCTCAAGAGCTTCTTCTGTAGCCTCAATATAGCGCGTGGAGGATGGCTTACTTACTAGCATCTCTTCTTCACCAGAGACAGTCACCAATTTATTATCCATTGAAAATTTCAGCTTTTAGTGTAAGGTTGAAGGCACAACTCCAACTGAATGGATCCATGGTCTTCCAAGGAGGCAGCTGTATGCTGGTACGATTTCCATCACTTGAAAGACTACCTCAAATGTGCGAGGGCCGACTTGTATAGGTAGCTCGATTTCTCCAATAACCTCTCTTCTAGACCCATCGAAGGCTTTTACCACCATGGTGCTGGGCTTCATATATGATCCGTCAACAGACAACTTTGCCAAGGTAGATTTTGGCATAACATTTAGAGATGACCCATTATCGACGAGTACCCTAGCAAGGATATAGTCTCCACACTTCACAGAGATGTGCAATGCTTTGTTATGCCCCGTTCCTTCAACTGGAATTTCTTCATCAGTGAAGGTAAGGTAATTACTAGCAACAATATTACCCACAATCCCGTCGAATTGGTTCACCGTGATGTCATGGGTGACATGAGCTTCATTTAGCACTTTCATCAATGATTCCCTATGGCGCTGTAATTCAAAGAAAGAAATATAACACGGATATTTTTGCAGGAGTATGATTCAACCGATCCACCACCTTGTATTCACTCGCTTCATAAATTTCGTGAATTCACAAACCTCTTCTTCGAATCGCTTTCTTGTTTTCTTCTGCTTTCTTTGCCTTATTACCCATATCTTTATCAATGGATTTTTCTTATTTATCTTTTCCCTTGCGAGCTTTGTCCATGGGTCCGATAGGGGTATAAATTCGTCCACTTCGGGTCATCCCATCGATTCCCGAGATGTTAGTGATAACAGGATTGCCAGATCCAGATGCCGCCTTTAACTGGTCATCCCTTAAATTGTCCACAAAGACCTTCATACTGTAATCCCATGGCACTGCATTAGCGTTCTTGAAAGGGAAAGGAGTTGGTATATGAATAGTTATCGGTTTAGGCACGCCTCGGACTGGCTTGTTGTAACAAATCTCCAATGGTTTTGGGAAGGTCGTGTTTTTATCTTCACTTGATTGAAGGGTCAATATGTTTTCATCTTTCTTCACACAACCTACCTGTATCAAGTGTCTGTCTAACAATTCTTGGAGAATTTGCCTGAATTCCTCGCATTCCTCTATGCAATGACTATCATCAGGATGCAAGCTACATAAGTCCCTCTCATCGTATTTCATCTCAATTATACCGAACTCGCAGAGTTTGGCATAAATGATCTTCAAGGGAGTACGGACATCCTCCACTTTCATTATCAGGGGCTGATCCCTAAACTCTTCAATAATGGCGATCTTCAAGGGAGTACGGACATCCTCCACTTTCATTATCAGGGGCTGATCCCTAAACTCTTCAATAATGGCGTTGACTGCTGAACCTCCATGACCTGGAAGGGGATTATTACCCACATTAGGTCCATCCTCCTTAAAACTCAACCATTTGGCATTGATCAGATCTTGAACCACGTACTGCAAAGCTTTGCAATTTTCGGCCAGTGTGACTCCATCGCCTCGCATGAAACTCACACTTGGCATTTGGGTCATACCATCTTGGGAAGGGAGGTTGGAGTGGTTTCATTGAGCGTGGAGAGATCAAGGAGTTACTGATTAGGTGCTGGAACAAATCCTTATAGGTCATGGGAATAGGATCAAATTGGACTGCTTTCTTTTCTTGGTCATTTGGTTGTTTCTGATTTTGGTTCGGTTGGGTGGGAGCAACTGGCTGTGCTTGTGTTTGAATGGGAGAAGGTGGTCGAAAGGGCATCATTGGTTGGTTTGGCCGGGGGGTAGGATTATGAGAGGCGGCGGCAATGTATGGAGGTGGGAAGTAGGGGTATGGAAAAGGATGTGGGAAATTGGTAAAGAATTGGGGTGGTTTTCCTTGTGCTTGTCCTCCCGGGCTTGTCATCACAGCATTGGTTTCCCCTTCTTTCTTCTTTACGAAGTTTGTTGGGGGTCTCTTGATATTACTAGTTCTAGCAAAACTTTGGGCAATCTTTCCATTTCTCATTCCTCCTTCAACTTTGTCCCCTACGATGACCATATCTGAAAAGTTTGAGGATACACTTCCGATCATTTTGTCATAGAAGGGTGATTGAAGAGTATCCATGAACATGGCCACCATTTCTTTTTCAATCAGAGGCGGTTCCACTTGGGCTGCCAGTCCTCTCCATCGTTGGGCATATTCCTTGAAGGTCTCATTGTCTCTTTTTGCCATGTTTTGCAACTGCATTCTATCAGGAGCCATATCAATGTTATACTTATACTGCTTCAAGAAGGCATCCGCCAAATCTTTCCAACAGCGAATGTGAGATCGCTCAAGGTGTGTATACCAACTCGATGCTGCCCCTGTTAAACTATCCTGGAAGAAGTGAATCAAAAGTTTGTCATCATGTGCATAGGACGCCATCTTCCTACAGTACATGGTCAAGTGACTTTTCGGGCAAGTTGTCCCTTTATACTTGTCGAAATCCGGCACCTTGAACTTCGGTGGTACAACCACATCCGGTATGAGACAAAGATCTGAAGCGATACTTGAACCGAGATAGCTTACTCCTTCTACAGCTCTTAGCCTATCTTCGAGGATTTGCAACTTCAGATCGTACCACCGATTCCCAATCGATGCTCAGTTAGGTCCTCCCATAGCCGGAGACCAGGCAATTAGGTTAGTCCGGGATTCAGCGGATTTCCTTGAATATAATAGGGGTAACCAAATGGTCGGGATTCACCACGGGGCCACTACGCATATCGACTCCTTGAGTATTCCCGACATGAGATGGTGCATAACCAGGTGAAAAGGTGTATGTCATGAAGCCAGGAGTTGAGCTTTGAACTGGTGTGGTTTCAGTACCGGAGCCGGATCCTTGAGCCACATCTTGCACAACAAGTGCTTGGGAATCAGTTTCTGCAGAGTTATTGTTAGCACCTGGCGGTGTGTAACCGGGCGGGAGACCAAATAGTGGGAACTGTTGTGCCTGTGGGCCTTGGGGGTTATGGTTTGCAGTATCATCATTGGCCATAGGTGGCGTGTAACCAGGCGGGAGTCCGTAAAGTGGGAACTGTGGTACTTGATTCTGAGGGTTGCTAACTGGTGAGTGTGTAGGACCCTACGGGTAAATTGCAAAAGGTACCATCATCCCTTGAGTATTGAGACCATATTGCAACTGCATAGGACCAAAGCCAGGTGGGTGGGAAGGTGTAGCTTGACTTTCATCATTCATCACCGAGAAGCCCCATCTGCAGCCTTGTCTTTGTTTAGGGATTGCGAAGCTCCAAAACTTTGCTCATCCTGCTCTTCAGCTGGTTGACGTCCTCTTTCATCTCTTGGTCATCCATGATCCTTGATTGAGAGCGAGTTCGATAAGGGTGTCGAGGAACCAGTTTGTTTAATTATTTTCTGAGTGATTAAAAAAAATGATATGAGTATGTAAGAAAGAAAAAAAATGAATGAATGGATGTGGATGTATGAGTCTATTTTGTACCAGGGAACCGTAGGCCTCATTGCTTTGTTGTAATTATCCATTTATTTTTTTTTTGTTTTGTTTTGTTTTGTTTTTTTTTAAAAGCGTTAAGTAATTTGGAGAAAAAAATGGGATCAATAAGCAAAATGACAAATCCTTTGTTGATGAGAAACACAAATAGTACAATTTACTCAAACTAAAGCCTCATCAATTAGCTGTCCTTTTTTTCTTCTTAATAGGACAACCAGCCTTTTCTCTCAATTCTTCTATTAAACTTTTACAAAATTCAATAAACTTGTAAACATTGACTGGAGTATTCAGTGGGTGCATCGCCGCATCAGCCTCCTCTAGACGCCTTGGGATATCTATGATTGCTTGATTGGCCAAACTTGCCAACTTTGAAAAACAGTCCCTCCAATGCATGCCTTCGTTCCTCAGTTCATTAAAGAGCGCTTGATTTTCTATCTGACTGACCAGTTTTGTAAAACGATTCTCCCAATACATGCTTTCATTTATTAGGTCGTCATAGATCTTCTCTTGGTATTCAATATAATTCCGCAACTCATTTGCATCTTCTTGTTCTTTTTTCAGCGCCTCTTGATACTTCACAAGCATCTCTTCCATTTCTTCCTTGCATTGCTTCTCTTTTTGGGCTCAGTTCTCATACCCATCTACCACCTTCTCAAGATGTTGCTTTAAACCTTCAAGCTCCTCTTGCAAATTCTTTTCGGTAGCCGAGGATTTTTTCCACAATCCTTTCCATATATAGGCGTTATCTATAGCCTTATCCCTCTCTTGATTACATAAGCTCAGCTGTTCATTTGCGCCTCTTAGACAAAGTTGTATATCATGCTTGTTTTTTTTCCTCTATTGCAGCTCTTTTGTTGCTTCTTTCGATGAATTGCCCTTTAAGAGTGTTTTCTGAACGTAAGTTCCTATTCTCCTGAAGTGCTTTTTCTAACTTTGCTTGCAAGCTTTCTTTTTCCTCTTCAGATTTCAGCAATGATGCCTTAAGTTCTTCTACCTCTTCATTTGTAATAGGGATAGGTTCAGGTGTCTCTTGCTTGGGGGGAGGTGTCCCATTGAAAGGCAGCTTGATTTCCTGAACTCTATCCTTAACCCACTGGCGGTAGCTTTCTTTGGCGTCGGTGCTTCTTTTTCCAAGTATTTTCCCCTTTCGGATGACTTGGCTCCATGCCTGCCTGATCCTTTTGTGCTCCTCTGTATCTTTCTTATCTATCCCATACACAATGAAAGGGGTTATCAACTCTTCGGCTGGGGGATGCATGATGGGATAACACAGTTGTCTTAGTGATAAAGAGGGGTTATAATTTATGCAACCCTTCGTTCCTAAGAGAGGCACATTTGGGAAACTGCCACACTGGTAGATTACCTCATTCACTTCTTGCCATTTGGGATACCAACGAATAGTCTTCTCATCAAGGCCACGTAGATACTGAGCCCACTCTGGTTTGCTCTTAGTTTTCACAGAGCACCAATTGGAATCAACAATAGGGCATAGTGCTCTTCGCCCCTCATGAAATGCATGGGTGACAAGCCATACATAGAGTGCTGGTAGGCAACAAGATATCCTCTTCTTTTTCTTCTCATGACAGGTATTAAGGATGTAATATGTATCAGCGAGCACACGGTACAGTGGTTCTCGCCTCTTGTTTTTACTGCCATGAAAACATCAATTGCTGCAAAATCAACATGGTCTTCTATCTGTGGGAACAGAACTATTCCAAAAATGGCAAGGGCTAATACATCCATGAAAGCAACCCATTCCCCACCTTTAGATAATGACTTTAATCTCTCCTCTAGGTATGCTAGTGGGAAGCCATCAACACCATTTGGATTTTTTATGTTGGCTTTCAACTTACTTTCCTCAACTTTTAAAATTGAAGCAACTGTTGGGTAGGAGGGATAATGCCCTATATAGTGGTAAGGCTTAGCATTTTCCAAAGGGTACCCTAAAATTTGCTCATACTCTGCTAAAGTGGGAGCCATTTGGAAATCTTGAAATGTGAAGCACCTCATTGGGGGGTCATAAAATTGAGCTAGTGCAGTAACAGCCTCTACTTGTACATCTACCTCCATCAATGCAAGAATCTTCCCATATTTACTATTGAAAGCTATGCGGTTTTTCCCGGTTAGCAACTTCCCAAATTCTTTTAAACCTTGTATTTCCGGCATCTTTGCTTTGGCATGTATGAGCTTTTTTGAAACCGTTTCCTTATTTGATCCCATATTACTTTGCTGCAGATACTTACAAGCTAGCTCTTCCTTACGATTCCCTGGTAAACCTATTCAAAATTAAATGAAATGAGGATGAATGCCATATGTTTGAACTTTTATCATGTTTGATTAAAAAAAAATGCATGAACATGACGAGTGATGCAACTACTAGTGAGAGGGACATATTTTGAAATATTTGTAAATGATGGGATGCCTATACTACTTTGAAAAGAAGCATTTAAAACGGTCAACCAAAAGTGAGATTGCCTCTTTGTGTCCTAAACAAGGTCAATCTAAATTAGAAGATTTCTATTTCCGATGATCTATAGGTCATTCGACTTGTGAACATTTTCATAGATGGTATTAACACTTCCTTACCAAAGGTCTCTAGAGCCAAGTACCATTTCGGGATGCGACCACCAATAGGAAGAGGATCCTACGTGTGGGCATCCACGAAACGGTCGCACTCTAGACGAGGTTCTCGTGATACCCAAATCGAAAGTAGATCCGAAGTGACTATCACTAACAACCTCTCACTCCCTAAGCTGCACTCGGGCCCGGGTATAGGGTCCCACTCATAAGTGTGTGTAAAAAGTGTATAAGTGAGGTGTGTGATAGAGGCAACCTAAAATTACCCAAGCTGCAAAACAAATCAAATATACAAAATATGGTCTTCTAACCTAAGGTTCAATATATGTATAATATTCACAACAAATATTCACAAAAGGACAATAAATAAATAAATAAATAAATAACAAATGAATAAGTAAATAAATAAATAAATAAAAACGAGAGAAACTAAACATAAGAGTTAACTATTTAGCACAATCAATTATTTAGGCTTGACTCTCTAAAAAAAAGTCCCCAGTGGAGTCGCCAGCTGTAGCGACCGAAAAATCCGGAGGGATTTATTCGAGTTTAATGAAGCCGCCACCAATAATTTATTTTCGAAGGAAAAATATTGGAAAAAACCTTTTTTGAAGAAAAATGGTCCTTGAGACCAGATTTGGGTTCGGGAGTCGATTATGCGTAGGGAAGGTATTAGCACCCCACGACATCCTTTCGAAAAAGGTTACCTCTAACTAATTGTGCAAAATTTATTAACTTTTAAAAATATTTATTTCCCTTTTATTAAAAAAAAGACAAGGATTTACAATGATGAAATAAAATAAAAAAGGCTTAATAAAAGTTGTTTGTTTTTGTGCTTGACAGGAGTGGGCTCCTGCTCCTACGTATCTCCGGGTGCAGTGGAGAAATCAAAGGCTACGTAGTTCTTGGGTAGAAAAATGGTTGTGTGTTGGTTGATTTTAATCAATCAATTTGTGGCTTAATTTTTTATGATTTGCGTAGTGATTAAACGAAAAGTGGATTTGGCGTAATCACTACTGATATTTTAAGAGGTTTTATTAAGAATTTGTGATAACCAAACCAAAAGAGAATTTGGAGTAGTCATTGATTTTAAGTTTCTTTTTCAAAAGGGTTTGCATAGTGACCAAACCAAAAGCGGATTTAGCTTTGTCACTACTAATATTTATTAGATATTTTTTTAAATAAATAGGGTTAAAATTAGTTAAACAATTTAAAAAAAAAAATGAAACAAAAATTAAGATTGACAAATGGATATGCAAATCGATTTAGAAGAACAACACAAAAAGGAAAGACAAAATAATACATAACAAGAGATGAGCCATGAGCAAATGGGCTATGAGCCCACCAACATAATAGGGAGCATAACAAAACCAAAAAAAACCTAGAGGCATGCGAGCCCAACAGCGCAACATACAACATGATAAAAAAAAAAAAAACTAGAGGCATACGAGCCCATCAGCGCAACATGGAACAAAAAAAAAAAAAACTAGAGGCAGAAACAAAAAGGGATAATCAGTAACAATAGATGGGCCACGAGCCCACGAAACCAATGGTGGACATAAAACACATTGATAGACATTAAACACATCCAGAATCTTCTGTAAGTTAAGATGGAGAGAAGAGAAAAAAGAAAGGGAGAGGGATGTGCTGCGCCATGACAAGAGAAAGAGAGTCTGAAATCATGTGAGGTAAAGGGAAAGAAGAAGAAAGAGGGTCGATGAGAATGGAAGAGAGCTTAGAAGAGAAAGAGGGATACCGATGAGGGAGAAAAGGAACGACGGCGGCGCCGTGGTGGTGGGGACGAGAGTGCTGGTCGTGCGGCGGCTTCGCGGTGGTTCGCGACGGCGGTCTTTGTGAGCGGAGATCGAGATCACGCGATGAGCTGCAATGGGAGGGCTGGCCGCGCGAGTGGTGACGGCGGTTTGCTGACGGCGATGGCAGGGAATGTTGATGGCAGATTTGGATTCAGATTGGAGGTAAGTGGAGCTTGGTTTTGAAGATGGAAATGGGTGTTAGTGATGAATATGGATGGTGAAGCCTCCTTCCGATCCCTTTTTTACAGAGATAGCATGCTGTATATATAGGAAATTCGTCTGGAGCAATGCAATTGAGAGGTTGCTTTCTACTCCCTTTCCCTTTTCCTTAGCCAGCTATACTATGTTAGTTGCAGCTAGTAAAAAAATGGAAATTTCAAAGGGACTGACAGAGAAAGACATTTGAATTGTTCTCTCCCGTTGCAATGCTGCCAGAGTGTGCTCCCTAATAGGAAGTGCACGAGAAAACAAGAAAAAGTGGCATTTGACTTAGCCTTATTCAACAATGTTGCCTTTCCCATTTTTTTCACTATTTGGTGTTCTAATACTCTGATCAAGAGCATTTGTTTTCCCAATCTTCTGCAGCGTCTGTATTCTAGGCTATTTAGCCTTGTTTGACCCTTTTTTCTGACAAAGCCCTGCGTTGTAAATAGAGGTAGGGAGACAGTGATGGTGCCAAAATAAATTGCATGATCTTAGTAAGAGAGTCTATTCTTGAAGAAAAGTAATTTGGTTAAAAGTATGAAAACAGTGATGGAATCGAACACTTGGTTCTGTGAGATTCAGATTTATGATTTAAACACCCAATTTGATATTTGTTGCCAATGTCAAAGTATGAAAACCTGATGTTAAAACGCTAAACATTATTCAATTGTGTAGTCGCATTTTAATTATTTCTTTGGGGGTTATGATTCCGTTTTGATTGTTGATAATCTGATTGGTAAAACATACCTGTGTTGTCAGGGTTGATGTTGTGCAGCGTGAGGAGATTTACACCATTTTTGCGTGATGTAAAACTGTGTCAGGAGGAGGGATTTGGTTTTCTTGCCAAAAGAGGAGTTCAACGTGTCCTTTATGCCTTTTTTATTATTTCCGATTCCTTGTACTTGTATTCTTTTCATTTTTGTATTTGCTTTATCTGTGTATTAATGAGCAAGCAAGATGGAGATGATTTTTTAGATTTTAGATTTATTGATTTTTGTTTTACTTTTTAATGGAAAGAGAATAAAATAAAATAAAATAAAATAAAATAGAATAAAATAAAATAAAATAAAATAAAATAGAATAAAAAAAATTGTAATAATAAAAAAGACGGACAAAATTGGGATATAACAATTACATATTATACATAACTTGGAATATAAAATTTCCACTTCAATATAAAACTAGCCTATGAGTCCCAAGCTTGGAGCTTCGGCTCATCGTCTTCGGTACCTGCTTATCTGAAAACAAATAAAAGGAATAGGGTGAGATTATAAATCTCAGTGAGCCCTTCACGGACTCCTCACCGTTCTCTCGTCCATCCTTACTAGCCTGAAAAGACTAATTCAAACATCACTTCTTTAGCTATATCTAGCACAACTAACCTAATGCTACGTAAGTGCAAACTTTCTTAACTAAGAACATTTTGTTCTTCTTTACTTACTTACTTTATACTTAACACTTCTTTGCTTTTCTTTATATTATTGAAATTGATCTTATCACATCTCTTTCTACTTCTAGGCACCATCACTATATAATAATTAAGCGACTAGGGATGTGCTATCCAAGATTTCATACAATTAATTAAGCTAATTCCGAATACATATGTATATATATATATACAAGGAAATTCATTAACATTCATAAACTTAACATCACTTCACATATTATACCATTCATAAGGAGATATATAATATGAGGCTATGCAATGTAATGCATCTTGTGTTATTGGGTAGTGTCATAGGCTTCCGTCCCTAGACCCCAATTACACGCTTTCGGTATGGTGGTTAGACGTCATAACCATCCAAGGGCGTCCCACTTGGCTAACCAAACCGATCTACTCCTTTAAATAGAGGAGTCTTGCCATGGACTTTAGCTTATGCCTATGCTTATGCTTATGCTTATATGCATGTTCATAGAAATGCAACCTGGCTAACTAGGAATTATTAACATCATCCTCATTACTTAACTATTCAAGGAAATTACAATTATTTCAATGAATCAAGCTTACATTAATAGCATTCCTTTTTATCTAATTACTCACTTAGAGGTTAAGACATGATGTGCTCATAATAAGACTTATGTCAATCATAATTATCTACTTTATACATTCACATACTTTATTCATAATATGAATTACACCAAATCATGAACACTAATTCACACATTCTTCCTATCACATACTTTTCCTAGGGTCCTTTCTCTGACCTCTTTGACTTAAGCTTATGGCTCGTTGACAAGCCTCACAATTCACCGAATTAATGGACAACACATACATTAACTCATCCCTTGAAACTCTATGGAGTTCTCAAGAGAGAAAACATCAAACATACATTCAACTGTGGGGGGTTGGGGGCAGTCGCCAACCTCTTTTAACCAAGCCCACTATACAATCATGACAATGATAACAATAACAACTCAACCTCTTATAGGTATTTAGAACCTAACTTGAACCTAAGGTTCACATGTTACTAAAGGAAGAGAAATTCCTATATGTGGGACTTATGGGTGCCCATCACCTAAGGGTTGAAGAACTCACCTCTATTCTTCAAGACATTGAGCTAGGAAGGTTGAACTTTGGACTCTTTGCTCCTCTTCAAGCTTTTCCTTCTTTGCTCAACTTGGGGCTTCTCCAAATACTTCTCAAATCTTGATCTTCAACCTTCAATCTTCCTTCTCAATCCAAGAACTTGAGCCATCCTTGCTGGAGCTTGGTCTTCTCCCCCTTATTCTTCTCCAATTTGTGCTTCTTCTTCTTCTCTCTAGGGTTTTAACCCAAATCTTCAAAATACCCAAATCTCAACTCTCAAACTCTCCATTTAGGCAAGTGATTGAAGAAATCTAACATGAATCTCTTCAATCCTTCTCAAAGGGTGAAACCCTAGCTCTCCTTTCCTCTTTCTCCTTTCCCTTTCTCCTCTTTTCCTTCCCTTTTTCTTTATTTCCGCGTTCTGCTCGCTGAAACAGCGTTTTTAAACACTTCTGCAGCTGTGAATCGATTCACAGCATAGTGTGAATCGATTCACACAGTGTAAAAGTGCCTGAATCGCAGTTTTAATGAGTGAATCGATTCCTGCATGCGAGTCCCAGTGGCCTGTCTTATGTGAATCGATTCCTGGCTTCTGTGAATCGATTCCCACTGCTAAAATTCGATGCCTATGGATTTTTAATGCTGTTAATCGATTCCTGGGCTATATGAATCGATTCACACTGCAGAAAAACCAAGAAAACTTAGTTCTAACACCAAACCTTGAGACTTTCTTCTCAAATTAACTTCCATAACTACAAATCAACACCTTTAACCATCTTAAATGTCCTTTTATTGTTATACTACTAAAATACTAAATTTGTTAGGTGTAGTGCACGAGTTAAATAGCTATAGCTTAAAGTGAGTTATATAATTCATTTATTTTTAAATTAATAATAAATACATTTTTTAATTAATAATAAATACTTTACGAGTATCAATTCGTTTCCATAATTAGTCAAACAATTAATATAATAGGCGAGGATTTGACGAAAGCTATTCAATTGACGAATCAATTAAGATTTCCATAATTCATTTTCATGTTCCGTTGATGGAAATTTTTATAAACTAGATGATATACATATTCCAAAATTTTTTAATACAATTTCTGCAACTGGACTTCCTAATCACCAATTGAAGTTAAAGATTGATGTTCTCATCATATTATTGAGAAATATAGATCAGTCTTTAGGATCGTGCAATGACACTCGGTGTAACATCCCAATTTTTATGAAAATTATTTTATAGTTTCCGACTACTTGAAAATAAATCATAGAGATTGATCACCTCAATGTTTTGTTAAAAGTACGAAGAACTACCAAGATTTATAGTAAACAATTTACTGTTTTAGTAATTAATTCAAATTAACAGACAGTGTAGACGTATACTGTTTTTAATATGAACTAATATCGAAAAATGTGAAAGATTGTTGTTTGATTAAAGAAAATTATTTTATTGAAAGAGAAATAATTTTCAGGATTTAATAAATATTTTCAAGTCATAGTTTGAATTTTCATGGTTTAGTTATTGTATTAATTGTCTGTTTTATGTCATATTTAATATGACTATTATTTTAAAGATTTTGTCTTGATAATTTTATTGTTTGAATAATATCTAGTTAATAAGATAAATTGAAATTAATGATCCTCACTAATTTACAGTTTTTATTACGCTGCGAGAATTCTATTGAATTCTGCCGTAACTAGGCTATTGGGCGAGTTTCTAACTGAAACATGCCCAAACGCGATCCAAATTTTATAAAATTTGAGATCTTAGCATTTTCCAATATTTATGATTTATTGGAATTTTTTATGGGCTTTTTGGGCATCAGAAAAATATAGGGTGTTTTCTACACGCAGAACTGCATTACGGTTTAGCTCGAAAATCGAGAAAGCGACATTCATGGAAATACTTTTAATATTTTTAGGGACATTTTGGTTGTTTAATAATTTTGATTATAAAATAATTTATTAGCTTAGGGTAATGCCGTTGTTATTCGTGTAATTACTCTTTTCAGAAAACCTCGCCTTAGTGCGAAATGATTATGTTATGTGAAGTATTATTTTGTGATGCATTATACTCTGATAATTGCAAAAGTCTGAATTGGCATCATTTAGAAAACTGTAGTACTTTATGTCTCATTTTGAAAAGGGTTTCAAAGGAAAGAAAATGAAAAAAAAAATTACTCCTATTTTTCCATTGCGAAATACATAAGAGTACTCTTTAACTGAAAGCATACAAGCATTAAATGTTTTCAGCATTAGATTAGGTTGTACAGTAGCGCTCCAAAAACGGGGTGTTACACTCGACTCATAGTCACTCAACTTGGCAATCATGTGTTGGAGGCAAAGGTTATTTTTTGTAGTAAAGTAGGAGAAAAAGTTTTTATTCTTAGATTGTCATTGATCCCGTCTGATCCAGGAATTCCCTTTAAATTTCAGCGCAAACAATTTCCAGTAATTGTTTATTTTGCAATGACTATAAATAAAAGTCATGAGCAGTCATTGAAACATGTGAGAATCTATCTTCCGCAATCAGTTTTTTCCCATGGTCAACTATATGTTGCAATATAAAGAGTTACATCACGCAATGGTTTGAAGATACTCATATGTAATAACGAGGGAGACATGAAAACCACCACTTCAAATATAGTTTATAGAGAAGTTTTTCAGAATTTAGCTTAGATGGTTGGGTTAGCATTATTTCCTCAACTTCTGAAATATACATAACTCTATCTTATTTACCATTTACTTTGATTCGAATTTAATGGTTAGTAGTCTACTTGCTGAACGTGCCAATTAATTTTTGATAGTCTGCGTGTTAACTTGACATAGCAAATAAAATTACTTTTTATAATATTATATAGGCTAAAATACACTTTTGGTTCCTTAACTTTATTTTAGTTTTAATTTTGGTCCCCTAATTAATTAAACTTTCATTTTGATCCCTTAAGTTACAAAAATTACACCAAGTTCAATAACCAAAATGAAAACTCAAATAAAGTTAAGGAACTAAAAGTGTATTTTAGCCTATTATATATGTTGTCTAATGCTTATCTTTATATAATTATTATTTACCTTTATCAAAAAAAAAATTACCAGTTTATATATTTTTTTGGGTACTTAAACAGGACATACTATTTTATATGTTCGTAATTACATTTAAGAAAATTATGACATTATTTTCTCAGTTTGCAAGAACATGATTGTTTTCATGGTATAAATGAAATTTTATTTGTTTTTTATTTTTTTAATCTGAGATTTTTCGTTAAGGTGGCTGGCTTAATGTGTTACAAAAACTACAAAATATATTATTCGAACAAAAAAAACACATAAGTAATATGACAAACTTTGTTTACCCTGTGAATCGCACGTGTCAAAAAACTAGTACTATCTAATAGTAACTAAAATTTTCCATTAAATTTAAATTAATAAAAAGCATTGATTACTGGTTAAAAAATAAAGACAAAAATATCTTTTAATTTAATTAATGACGTGATGATTAAAGAGAAAAAATGTTGAATGATTTAATATAAAAACTAAAAAAACATTGGTCACAAAAATGATAAAGATAAACATTTGTGTGAAAAGGATAAAAATTTAAAAAATAAAAATCTCACTTTTAAAAATAAGTATTCATATTTACTATACAAAAATTGATTGGAGGAATATTAGTAACATTCTCTTTCTAACACATTTTTATTTTTAAGTGAAATCTCATGTTAACCTCATTAATAAAAAACAGAAAGAGTTATTAAATTAGTATGACATAAAAAAATTAATATCACATAAAAACTCTCTCAATAACACAGAGTTTTGAAAAAAAAAATCTTAAATAATCTATCATTATATTTACTCCTCTAGTCTCGAATATAAGAAAAAAAATTCTAATTTTTGTACTCTAAAATATATGCAAATCTAACTATTTCACATCCAGTAAAAAAAACCTATTTCACTATATTTAATGATATCGTTACTAAAATACTCCTGAATTAATTCATATTTTATTTTATCAACAACCCATTTTATTCTCATGAAACAAGTTTTCATAAATTGTCTTTCCATTGGGAAAGTGTACAACTTAGAGAATACAATTACTTTTTGATTCCTTTAAGAAAAATAAATTAGATTAACTAATTTTTGTAAAGGGTGTAAGGTAGTTCTTTTTCTTCTTACATTTAGGCTCTGGAGGGAGTATTTAATGAATAATGATGCTATGGCACTAAATTAACCAATACTCCCTCCGTTTCAAAATTTTGGTTGTTTAAGGTTTTGACACACAGATTAAGAAATAATTAATTTAGACAAAACTTGACTAATATACCTTAATTAATGTGTCACTTTTCAATGCAAAATATATTGAGAATTATCGACACCCCATTAAAGCTACCTAGTAAAAATAAACTGCAATTAATGTATGCAATTAATTTAAGAGTATAATAAGAAAAGAATATTAAATCATAGGTGGACTTACCAGTTAGTGAGGGTGTGCATTTGTAGGGGTGGGCACGGGTGCGGGTTGACCCGCGAACCCGACCTACCAAATCTAACTCAACCCACAAAATCCGGGTTGGTTTGAGTCATTGGGTTGGGTCTTTTTTTTTATATATATAAAAACAAAGCCTATGGGTTGGGTGTCGGGTCAGAAGATTGCGAACCCAAACAACTCAACCCAACCCATTGCATGTGATTGAACGTATATATTGACTAATACCATATGAACTAAGACATAATTTGTAAACACATAAATTTTGTTTTGTTTTCATTTCACTTGATGCTATAATTTTAGTGAAAATTTTACTGCAAATTGAGGTCAACTGTGCTTTTTATGCAGTCATATAGATTTTCTTTATTTGAAAATCCAAATTAAGGCATCGAACAATGGAGTTTTTATTCTATATTTTCAATTTTTCTCAATTTTTTACGGGAAATAAATATTTTAATAATAAATGCGATCACCCAACCCAAACCAACCCATATGACGTCGAGTTGGGTTAGTTCGGGTTATGCCAAAAAAATCTATTAAACCAACCCACCCCAACCCATTTTTAGTTGATTGAGTTGGGTCTTCAAACTCCTCAAAACCCACCCAACCCGACATATGCCCACCCCTATGCACTTGCACACCTTGAAATTTAAAAATTTTCACTTACCCCCTATATAATTTTTATTTTGACCCCTCTCAATTTAAAATTTTGCACCCAAACCCATACATCTTTTATCTCAACTAGAAGCAGTATGGGTCTGGATGCAAGTGCACCCACACCCTGGACCTACTTGTTGTCTAGGGTGTGCATTTGAACCCTTTGAAAAATTAAAAATACTGCTTATTCCTTATAAAATTTATATTTTGACCCCCTCAATATAATAATTTGCACTCAGTTCTCTCACATAGTCACATCTTTTATTTCATTCAGTCAGACTCAGTCACTTTTCTCTCAAAACACAACTCTTCTCACAGTCTCACATCTCGACCCACTCTCCCTTTTGTTGGTGAGTGTCATTTTCGGTCTCCGTTTTTACCTTTTACTAGGTTCAGATTTCTTCCAATTTATACTAAAATCCTAATCTAATTCCTCTGTTAATTTTCTCTTGTAATTTTTCTATTGTAATTGGGTCTCTGTTAATTCGGTCTATGTTATTTTCTCTTGTATTTTTTTTAATTCCGAAACCTTTGTATTTTTTTAAGTCCGAAAACCTATTTTTTGTTATCATAAATCATGTTCTTGTTATTTTGCAAGAAGAGTGAACATTTGTTTTTGTTATTTTTTTTTGTAAAAAAACACGTTTTGATGCTCTTGTTATAATTTTTATGAAATTAAAATTTTATGCATTTGTTGACCTACGGTCCTAAGTTTGTCACTGTGTCAAATTATATTTTAAAATAATTAAAGTTTTGGAAAAAAATAAAAAGTTAAAACAGGGAGGGGAGAGAGAGAGAGCGCGCATAAACTCACTGTGCACTTTTAGGAGTCAATTTCAATGCACGATTAGGACAAGTGAATAGACTGACTTCCTTTACGCTTTGCCTTGTGTTTGAAATGTTTCGTTCGAACTGGTGGACCTTATAAGGATAACATTAATTAGAACATTACCTTCCGGACGGCAAGGATCACACATGTCTAATCCTACCTCAATATAGGTAAAGAGGCAGACTCGTATTTAAGAGGTGGAAGAGACCAAATTATCCGCGGAGGGTTTCTCAGTTGACCTATATTTGATCTGCCTTAGACTTATTTATTAAATAATACTTTATGTTAATATTCTTTTTATAAACTAATATAGGTAAAAAAAAGTCAAGTTTGTTAAAAAAAAAAAGTCAAGTATTATACTCATTCCAGTCCATATTATAAACAACAAAGGCTATATTTTTTTGGTCAAAAATATAAGAAACATTCACCAATTTCCAAATGCATTAAGGGTGTGATTGGTTCACGAGAGAAATTGTAAAGAGAGAGTATGAAATGAGAGAAAAAAGTGAAAAATAGAGTAGATTTTGGGTATTGATTGGAATAAGAGAAAGAAAAAAGAAAAAAAGAAGAGAGAATTGTTGATTATTTTTTAAAAGACATCAATGTCATTGACTAAAAATTTAAATAATGTGAGATATAAAGAGAGAATGAGGGTACAAATGGAAAAAGGGAAAAAAACTCTCTCCCCCCACTTTTCTTTGCTGTCCCGCGGAGAAATTAAAAGTGTGTGGGACCCACATTTTCCTTCTTTCATCCCGTTTTTCACGCACGCCAATCAGGCGAGTTTCCCAATTTCTACACGTTCTCTATCACTTCGTTCAATTTCCTCTCATTCTCTCACCTACCAATCAGGCCCTAAATGTTAGTTTCTTATTATACCCTTATTTGCTTGAGTGGTTGGGAGTAAATGCAGTTAGTGGAATTTGTGTCTATTAATTAGCTATTGTTTCTAAGTAGGGGTATATTTAGAAAGCAAATTAAATATTTAGGAGAATTAAATGAATTAGCCTATTTTAATGCTTCTAAATATGTATGTCTTTGTTACTTATAATATAGACCGGATGGAGTATTATTTAAGAAGTCATTTGAGCATGAGTAATCGATCCATTTATTATAATTTAATATGTTTTAGGTTTCTTTAATATACATGCTAGGTATAACCCTCGTGCGTTGCACGAGTTTGTTTAAAATTGGGTGAAAATTATATAATTTAAATATATAAAATTATTTTATACAAGTCTCTCAACATGTTGTTATTCTGTTTTTGTTGAAGGACTTGATATGG
This sequence comes from Calophaca sinica, assembly GCA_037113605.1. Classification (NCBI taxonomy): domain Eukaryota; kingdom Viridiplantae; phylum Streptophyta; class Magnoliopsida; order Fabales; family Fabaceae; genus Calophaca; species Calophaca sinica. The sequence continues at coordinate 12,483,960 of CM073736.1, forward strand.
CTATCCCCGACTCGTAAGGTTGGATTGTAGTTTTTTTTGGCCTTATGCCCTCCTTAGTATAAAAAATTACGTAAAATAAAAGTTTGTTAAATATAGAATAATGTGTAATAAATAAATATAATTCCATTAAAAATTTATATTAAATAACACATTTATTTATAAAATATTTTACATATAAAATATTTTTATCATGTTTAATAATTATAATTATCAATTTTGTAGTAAGGTTATTATTGAAATTTGGATATAATAAAAGAAAACTCTATCAAATAAGTTTATTAAACATGTTATGGTAATATTTTTTCAATATGCAAATTTCTTATCGTGTTTATCAACAAATAATTTCAATATATATGGTTAAATTATTATTGACAATGAGAAATGTAATTGTCTACGATAAAATATAAGTTTTTTTTTTCAAATTTAATTTCAATGTGAACAAACATATGGCAATTGTGTGCCTTGCAATTTTTCCTATTGACATAAATCACAAAATACTTAGCCTATACAATTATTTCATTAAGAATACTTATATTATATGTCTCACTATAACACAATAAAATAACTAATATTTTAAATAAAATAAAGTTTAATTTCCAAAATCGTGACACAATTACAGGTGAACTACTACAACAGAATGTACAAAAGACTCTCCATGTTTTGTTTCTAAGGGCTTGTTTATATTTATAATTTTTTTAAATATCTTAAAGTTATATAATTTAAATACATAAAAATATTTTTTGAAAATTATTTAAGCTTGGGACCCTCCTTATTAGCAAACAAATATGTAAATAAATAATATTTTATTAATTATAGAGTAACATTTAATAATTAAATACAATTACATTGAAAGATTATATTAAATGATTCATTTATTTATAAATTTTTCGGTAAAATATATCTTCTCATATTTAACAATTAAAATTACCTGTTTTTTAATTTTTAAAATGTTTTTTAAAACACATTGTCATTAGAAAGAGATAAAATTTATTATATTTTATTTAAAAAATCAATGTCTCGAATTCGGTTGCATGAAGGCAACAACATATTCAATTTTTTGTAATTCTGTAGACGTAATTGATCGCAGAAGATAAATCGAATTTTAGTCAATGGTGTGAATAGAAACATAGCTAAGTTTTCAAATTTTATAATTTATGTATATAATAATTTTTCTTTTTTTTTACTGGCAATAATTTGCCTTATAAGAAAAAATTAATGAGAATTTAAGTTTTTTTAAAATGACAACATTGTAAAAATTGGTAAAGAACCATTTTGAAAAATTTATGAAAACATGATAGGAAAACACAATTATTTAAGCAAACACAGAGATATTTGTTGAAGTAAGATTATTGAGAAAAAACATAAAGTTGTGATTATAGTATATCTAATTCATCCAATAAGATAAATCTTCTAAAGATACAACTGTTAGAGGAACTATCGGGTTTGCACACATACAAGAGAAGGAAATGAGCAAATGTAATTGTATCTCATTACTCAAAGTGTAGTTATACACAAGACTGAATTACAAACATAATTAAATGCTAACAGAATTGGTTAACTAACTAACCAAGCATTAACCAACTAACTAACTAATCAATGAAACAGTAAACTAACTCAACTAGCTTGAATTACATATACAATAACACTCTCCCTTAATTCAAGCTATCAGAAAGAAATTACAATTCAGCAGACAACACTGCTGCAAGTTTCAGACTCTCCCTTCATGCAGGCTCTTAAGGGAAATCACACCCATTTGCTTTCTCAAGTCTTCAAACTGATCAACTCTCAATCCTTTAGTCAGGATATCTACCAGTTGCATCTCAGAAGGACAAAACACCAATTCAAGCTTGCCTTTGTTTACTTGATCTCTGATAAAATGAAACCTTGTTTCTATGTGTTTGCTTCTCCCATGAGAAATTGGATTCTTTGCCAAGTTTATGGCTGACTTGTTATCAATCAGCAGCTTCAATGGCTTAGACACTTCGATCTTCATTTCAGTTAGCAATGACTCGAGCCAAATAGCCTGACAAGCTGTATAGGAGCTTGCTATATACTCTGATTCACATGTCGATAATACAATTACTGGCTGTTTCTTTGAACTCTAAGAGATTGGAGCATTTAAGAATTTGAACAAGTATCCAGATGTGCTTCCTCTATCTATCCTGTCACCACACCAGTCTGCATCTGAGTATCCCATCAAAACTGCCTCCTTTTGCTCAGTCACTTTAGGGAACAAAATGCCATAGTCTAGTGTCCCTTGCAAGTATCTCAAAATTCTTTTCACAGCAAGTAAATGTGACTGCTTAGGACAGTCCATGAACTTGCTCACAGAACCTACTCCATAGCAGATATCTGGCCTGCTATTGCACAAGTATCGCAAACACCCCACCATTTGCTTGAACTCAGTGGCATCCGCTGCTTTTTCATCACCACACTGATCCAGCTTCACATTTGCTTCAACAGGAATTGTTGACAGATTAGAATTGGCCATATTAAACCTCTTCAACACTTCTTTTACATATTTCTTTTAGTGCATAGCTAAGCCTGCTGAAGTATCAACAAACTCCATACCAAGGAAGTATGTTAGCTTGCCCAAGTCTGTCATTTCGAACTCAGTTTTCAGCGCAACTTTGAAACTTTCCAATTCCTGAGCATTGCTTCCTATGATTAACAAGTCATCAACATAAAGGCATAGCAAGATTAAATCTGACTTGGCTGATTTAAATCTCACATAAACACCATATTCCACTGAGCATTTGGTGAAACCAAGCTTGATAAAAAAGAAATCAATCCTTTTGTTCCAAGCTCTTGGAGCTTGTTTCAACCCATAAAGTGATTTCTTCAATATATACACTTTATCCTCCTTTCCTTTTATCTCAAAACCAGGGGGCTGTGATACATACACCTCCTCTTCAATTGGACCATTCAAGAAGGCAGACTTCACATCCAATTGGAATAGAGGCCAACCCTTTGCACTTGCCATAGCAACTACTAACCGAATTGTTTCAATTCTAGCAACTGGAGCATAGACTTCTGAATAGTATATTCCTGCCCTTTGCAAAAATCCCTTTGCCACAAGCCTAGCTTTATGCTTTGCTATTGAACCATCTGGATTCAGCTTGAGCTTAAAGACTCACTTAACACCAATCTGTTTCTTTTGTGCTGGCATATCTGTGAGGTACCAAGTCTGGTTTCTCTCAATGGAGTTTAGTTCATCTATCATGGCTTCCTTCCAAGCCTTGTTGCCAACATCTTCTTCAAATACTACTGGTTCTGCACCAGCAAATAATGCAAAGTGAACCAAATCTCCCTCATCTGAGACCTGATTATCGGACAGGACCTCAAACTCAGAAAATCTAGTTGGCATTTGTCTATCTCTCTGTGGTCTTTCACTGCCTCCTGCAACCCTGTCACTGCCTTCTACAGTTTCTGACACATCAAGCTCACTACTGTCATCAGAGAATGCATTTGGCACACAAGATCTTTGCTTCAAATTGCTGTAATTCTTCTCCCAGTCCCAGTGTTCAGATTCAACAATCTTCACATCTCTACTAACCACTATCTTCTCCTTGATTGGATCAAACAATCGGTATGCACTTGTTGGATGATATCCAACCAAGATCATAACATCACACTTGTCATGCAGCTTTCTTCTAATTTGATCTGGAACATGCCTGAAGCAAAGTGCTCCAAAAGTCCTTAAGTGACTCACTGTTGGCTTCTTCTTTAACCAAACTTCTTCTGGTACATCATTGCTTAATCTCTTGGTGGGACATTTGTTTAAAATGTATGTTACAGTGGATACAGCTTCATCCCAAAGATGATGGGGGCAAAGCCTTTTCCTTGAGCATGCTTCTTGCCATATCTAGCACAGTCCGATTTCTTCTCTTTGCCAGACCATTGTGTTGTGGTGTATAAGGGGATGTGACTTCATGGATGATCCCATGCTCCTCACAAAATTGCTCAAAGTCATTTGATGTGTACTCCCCTCCTCCATTTGCTCTCAATACTTTGATTGCTCTGTCACTTTGCTTTTCAACAAGCTTTTTAAACTTCTTAAAGATTTCAAGGGCCTCGCTTTTATTTTTAATCAAATACAACCACATCATACGGCTAAATTCATCAACAAAAGAGATAAAATATCGATTACCTCCTATTGATGTCACTTCAAATGGCCCGCAAACATCAGAGTGCACAACTTCAAGTAGATGCTTTAATCTCAAAGGTAGCTGAGAATGGAAAGAATTTCTAGTCTGCTTCCCTGCAAAGCAAGTGTCACAAACTGTCTCGGGAATTTCTATCAAAGGCAGTCCACTCACCATTTCTTGGACCCCAATTGATTCAAGCTTATAAAGTTGAGATGGCCAAATCTTGCATGCCAAAGCCAGCATTCTTCTCTAGATTCTATTGCCTTCAAGCAATGAATTTCTGCAGCATCTATATTGATCTGGAAGGTCCTATTCTTGCACAAAGGAGCCTTCAAAATCAATTTATTGCTCGAGTCAAACATGGACAACAAGTTGTCTTTCAATACAACTTGAAAACCCTTCTCAATTAACTGCCCAATGCTCAACAAATTGCTGGTCATTCCAGGCACATACAAGACTTTCTCAATCTTGACAGATTTCCCATTCTTCCTCTTGATTAACAGATTGCCAATTCCCTCAGCTTTCAAGGTCCTATCATCAACAAACCTGACCTTACCCTTTCTTGAAGTGTCCAAGTCTACCAACCATTCTCTATGGCTGGTCATGTGGTTGCTGCACCCGGTATCAAGAAACCAGGATCCAGATTGATCACATGCATCAATGATTATTGCAGATTGACCACATTCATACTGACCACATTCATCAATTGTTGCCATGAGGAGCACAGTATCCAAATCAGAGGACTCTCCTTGTGCCATGCAAGCCTCCTCTTCATCCCTCTTCTTATTCTTTCCCTTGCCAAACCAGCATTCATTGGCATAGTGCCCATACTTCTCACAATTGTAGCACTGAATTTTCTTTTTATCAACACCTTTTGATCCTTCTTTGGCCCTGTTAGAACCTCCTCCCCCTTTAGAGGATTCGGGTCTATCATTGCCCTTCCAAGAATTAGACTTCTTTTGGAATTTTCCTTTTCCACCCTGTTTCCATTGCTTCTTGTGATCACCTTTCTTACTTGTTTGCACTTGAAGTGCATGATCACTGGCCTTTGCAGAATTTCTTTCACTAAATCTTAACTCACGAGCCTCTAAAGAACCTTGCAATTCTTCAAGACTCATGCTTGACACATCTCGAGACTCCTCAATGGCAGCAACTATATAGTCAAATTTAGGATGTAGGGATCGCATGATCTTCTCACATACCTTTCAATCAGTGAGGGTTTCACCACAATTGGCCATTTGATTCGTGATGCTCTTCACCCTCTTGAAGAGATCTTCAATCTTCTCAGTTTCCTCCATCTGCAGTAATTTGTACCGCCTCTGCAGAACTTAAAGTTTCACCTTCTTGATCTTGTCTCCACCAGCATAGCACCTTTCCAATATGTCCCACGCCTGTTTGGATGATGATGCTTTGGAAATTTTCTCAAAATTTGCCTCATCCACGCTCTGGTGAATGAACCAGATTGGTTTGCAGTCTTTCTTCTTGTTCTCCTTGTCTGTTGATCTCTGTGCATTGGTGGCTGTTGCACCTTCTTCTGGGAAACCATCTTTCACAATGTCCATGACATCTTGAAAGCCAAATAGAGCCTTCATCTGAATGCTCCAACGATCCCAGTTTCTCCCATCTAGAATTGGGAACTGAGTTGGAAAGTTATCACCATTTGCACCCATCTTCATCCTACTCACACTTTACTCGTGTTTGGTTCTTGGTAGATGAAAGAATTCACTCAGCTCTCGATCGCTCTTTTGGCTCCAGAATTAACGAGCTCTGAATACCAATTTTGTTAGAGGAACTATCGGGTTTGCACGCATACAAGAGAAGGAAATGAGCAAATGTAATTGTATCTCATTACTCAAAGTGTATTTATACACAGGACTGAATTACAAACATAATTAAATGCTAACAGAATTGGTTAACTAACTAACTAAGTATTAACTAACTAACTAATCAATGAAACAGTAAACTAACTCAACTAGCTTGAATTACATACACAATAACAACAACAACATAATAGTTACAATCAAACTACTAAAAAAAATACTTAAAGTTCTAAATACTAAACCTAATTTCTTCAATCATATAAATCTTTCAAATACTCTTTTAGTTGCATATAAGATCATTTCTCTTCATCGGATTCCAACATAAAAAATGTTTGAAGAAAAATTCAATTAATAATGCAACCACTAAAATTTCATATAATGCATTACAAATAAGTTTTGTTACTTTAGTTTTCTCCCTTTTTAAGGCAAAGCTGGAGTTGGAAAGCCAGAAGAGTCATTCGAGGAAGCTTTTGCAAGTATATTAGTGCAATATAAAAGTTAATGTATTTCATCAATTAGTTCCATATTAGTACTAATCAATTCTTTTTTCTATGTATGTTGAGTGTGCCCTATGAAATTCACACTTTTATTTTGCATTCACCTGTCTTGGATGATAGATTGTTCATAAATGTATACTGCTCTTTATTCTTGGACATGCTTATCCTGAAAAAGGTATAAAATGTTAAAAAATGTAAATTGAATAATCTTTTTTTCATGGTAAGAATATTTTAGTGGGTGGCAAAGCTAATGAAAGTATACATGTTTTGTTGACAAACCCAACAAAATCTTTAGAGAAGATGCAAATGATTGGAACAGAAGAAAATGGATTAGCTATATGGTTTATATAGTAGTTTATGTCGTAAAAGACTTTAATTTTTTTTTCCTTTTAATAAGAATTAGGATATTTGTAAAGATAAAGTGGTTACAACACAACATAAATTTTGTGTATATAGGTTATAATGATTCTTAAATTTAGAATGTTGGATGGCAACGTTACTAATTCGTATGTTAATTTTTTTCATTTGAATCATTTAATTTTAAATAATTGAGTTTTAGTAATCATGGCCAGTAAAGTCTTTAAATATTAAATAAATGTTAGATTTTATGCTAATAATTGGTATATGCTACAGGTAATTTCAACTGAAATATTATTTAACATGGCAAATACTTATCATTTAATAGCTAGCATGCCAAATAATCTATCTATATATAATCTATTTCTACAAAAACATATATTAACATGTGGTATAATATTTGCAGTTTTTATAGCTAGTTTTTGATATTACAAAAGTTTTTTTTTACCGATTGATATTACAAAAGTTACTTTATAGATTAACGGGTTTATAATATAATTGTTTTTATAGTTATACTTTACAATATTATAAGGGTTTATATTAACAGTTGCTTTTAGTTTAATATTATTTGAGAGTTTTTGGCTTATATATAATTACTTTATAGATTTATGGGATTATAATATAATAATTTTTAAAACTATTGTATAATATAATATAAAGGGTTTATAACATAATAATTTTTTATAGATTAACAGTGACTTTAAGTTCATATTATTTGACATTTTTTAAGGTTTATACGTGATTCACATTAAGGGAAATTGACTCAACTTTAAATAATTGGCATGGGTGGAGAGAACACATGCATTGAAGTTTATTGGTCAGGAGGAAGTGTAAAAGTTTTTTTTTTTTTTGTGTTTCAATGTAACTGACAAATTTATAATGAATGATAAGTAATAAATTAATATAGGAAAACTGATTTTTTTAATATTTAATTATGCATTAAAAGCTAAAACTCAAGTCTAATTTATATAGAAATAATAAATAAATATAAATATAGATAAGAAATAGTGTGCGTTTTTTTATATTTTATATAAAATATTTTAAAAAAAAATGTGTGAAATTTATATAATTCAAATATGTAAAAATGTTTTATACAAATCTCTCAACAGGTTGGTATTCACTTGATACATAGTAATCTTTTAGCATGTTTTTAGTTTTTATTGATGGACTTGGAAGGATTATCCTCATCTTGAAGAGTTAGGTTTTAGTTTTTTCTTTGGACCTTAGGCCATTTTTACCAAAAATTGTAAGTAAATAAAAATTTATTAATTATAGAATAACATGTAATAATTAAGTATTCCATAAAAAAATGTACTTTAACATCGGTGTTACCTTTTGTAATAATCTTTGTTTGAATTATTTAATCTCTTACAATAAGGAGTTTTATTCCATTACACATTCCTAATGTAATATTAATATTTCTAAGTATCATAATTGATTTTTTTGTTGTAAATATTGTAAAATTTAAGTTTTCATCAATTATACAAATTATTCTCTTTCTAATTTAACTTTTTATATATATATATATATTCATCTAAATTTTGGTACTATATTTAGGTTCTTAAATTATGTCATTAAATTATGTATTTATTTTTCAAACTATATTTTATATGTTAAACTTTTCTATAACATCTATCATAGAATAATATAATTTTTAGTCAATATGATTATTAAATAATAAATAATAATTTTTAAAATGAATTAATCATGCATTAATAATAAGAAGTTTAAATAAAATTAAAAATGCAATAAACAACGACGTGATAACAAATTTTATCATAACATAAGATGAAACATATTTTTAGTAAATTCACTAATTGGAAATAATAAAATTTATAAGATAATAGTAAGCATTCTCTTAATTAAAAGAAACGTTATAGTAAGTGTGCACCAATTTTTTTTAAAATATGATTTCACATAATTCTGTTGTTACGATTCTTTAAACATTATGGTAACAAATAACTAAATATATGAATAGGAGCATATATCATAACTAATAAACAGATTCGAAGAAATAATAAGGTGGATTAATGCTAACATAAAAATAATTATTCTTTACTATTTATTTACATGACTTAATTTCGCATGTTAGGAAATTTTTTTAAAGAATTTAAATTTTAATCATTAATGAAACATTGTTAATAGAAAATATATTTAATTTTTATAGTCAGTATAATATTATAATTGACCTCCAATTGATATAAACTCCGGTGATAATAAAGTTTTTCTTGAACATACTAATCACATTAAAAATAGAAATTGATTTTTTTTACTTATCCTTTAAAATTGATGTTGAGTCATTTTAATATATGATCCATTATAAATATCATGCAATTATTTTTAAGATATTTTCTAAATAGAAAATAGCACTTAGTATTGTCATGAACTAATTTTAATAAATAAAACTATGTTTTATATTTGATAATAATATTTAATAATTTATAGTGTAACTTCATTGTACTTTTAGTTTTTTTTCAAATTGTAATCAATAATTAACAAAATAACACTTAGTATTGTCATGAACTACTGTTAACACACCAATTTGTCTACTTTTATAGGGTATTTTTAGTATTTAAATATACCATTTTACACTAATTAAAGCACAAAAGTACTCATTTATGTCCTATTATGTAAAAATATCATGAAGACACTACTCGGAGCAAAAGATGCGAAAAGGACAAAAAACTGGCTAGTTTTGGAGAGTTTTAGCACTACTGGATAAGCGGTACTGCCTGACCTATACACGGTACGGTCGTACCTAGAGCAGAACTTCAGTAAGGGCGTACTCCATCAGTCTGTACCACCTGGCGCCGATGAAATAGTCCAGTACGGCCATGCCAAAGGCAGTACGACCATCACAAGTGATGTCAGGGCTGCAGCACGCATGGGTACGGTCCAGCGTCATCAACGAAGCTAGGTACGACCGTGTATACATGTCGTACGGCCGTACCCCGTCTCAAATAGTGTAGATTTGATAGAAAGATGACCTAGTTCGCAACCTAATCTATAAATAGGGGCTTTTAACCTTTTCTAAAGACCTTTTGATGAATTCCCAATTCAAGAGCCCTCTATTGAGAATTCACATCAATTCCTTGCCTCTTCCATTGATCTGTGTGTTTCCTTGGAGCTTGGTGCCATCTCAAATTGCTACCAGAGCTCGTGAGGACGCGAATAACGTGCTTAAGGACTGTCGTCATACCGAAAGGGTGTCCCGATTTAGATTTATTCTCTTGTTATGGATTATTCTGATTTTATATCTGAGTTTATGTTATTATCATTGATAATGAGTAGCTAAACCCATTATTAGGGGTGATGGGGGATCTTTTGCAATACTCTTGATGCTTTGTCTATTTAATTATATGAGTTTCTATTGAATGTTTAAGTGTTTTATTCCTATTGTGCTTAATCCTATAAGGCATGATTAACCTTTATTTAGTTGGCTTAATTATGATAAGAGGATCATGATTAGTTAATGGAACCAAGGATAAAAGAACTCGTTTTATACGCCAGATAGGTTATAGCTTGTTTCTAATCAATTATTAGATTAACAAACCCACCTGTGCTTAATGCTCTTTCCTTTAATTACCTTCTTGGACCAAACGGAGTAATTAGTTAGGAGGAAAGCTATTGAAAGCTAAGTAGCCCTTAGTAATTTAGAGTGGGTGATTAGTTCTCTTTCATAATAGATAACTCATATCAATTGTTTAGTGAACTCAAGAGTAGAGTATTGGTGAACCCGGTTCCCCTAGGCTTCTCATAACATAGTTAAACTGTTCTCGCATTCAGTTTGTTTATCGCTTTGATATCAACAACTTTCACTACTTGCGTAATTACAACTTTTGCTCGCTTAATAGAATAGAATCATATTAAGTCATTGGTACTCGCTCATTCCCTGTGGGTTCGACATTCGGAGTCCTAATTATACTCCACTTTTATTACAAATTACGATCAGGTGCCCTTGTCTGAGCCGCAACAACTACCTTTAACAAACAGCACTAAACCCAATTGTATTTTAGTTTTTTTAAATTGTTATTAATAATTAATATTACCATTAAGCAATTTTTATTTAATAGAATCTCTAAGAAGTTTCATATTTAAAAGTTAATATAATTAATATTTAATATAGTAATAAAATGATAAAATTAATTAATAAGAGCAATTGAAAGGTTGTAACTCTTGGATTAAAATAAATATGTATTTAATTTTAAAACTCAAGCTTCTTTTACTTATATATACTAGGTATAATTCCGTGCGTTGCACGGGTTTGTTTAAAATTGTGTGAAAATTATATAACTTAAATATATAAAATTACTTTATACAAATCTCTTAACATGTTGTTGTTCAGTTTTTGTTGAAGGACTTGATATGATTATCCTCGTCTCATGGAGTTGGATTATAGTTTTTTTGGGCTTTAAGCCCTCCATAGTATTAAAAATACGTAAAATACAAGTTTATTAAATATAGAATAATGTGTAATATATAAATATAATTATATTAACAATTTATATTAAAGAACACATTTATTTATAAAATATTTTTCGTATAAAATATTTTTTAACACGTTTAATAATTATAATTATCAATCTTGTAGTAAGGTTATCATTGAAACTTTAATATAATGAAAGAAAACTCTATCAAATAAGTTTATTAAATACGTTATGGTAATTTTTTTTAATATGCATACTTCTTATCTTGTTTATCATCAAATAATTTCAATCCTTATGGTTAAATTATTATTAACAATGAGATATGTAATTGTCTATAATAAAATATAAGTTTTTTCAAATTTAATCTCACATAATTAATAATTGCTATTGGCTTTTAGTTATCACTGCTAAATTAAATATATTTATTTAAGATTATGTTTTCTCTCCAAATTAAATGTCATTTGGATTTATTTATCATCAACACTATTTAAGTATTTATAAAATATTTTTTTAACATTGGTGTTACCTTTTGTATTAATCTTTATGTGAAATTATGTGAAATGCTTAAATTCACATAATAAGAAATTTTATCCTATTATACAATAGAAATGTAGAAATGTAACAATACTTAATACTATTGAATATTAGATATAAGATAATAATAAACATTCTCTTAATAGAAATGTCATAATAAGATTGTGTCAAATTATTTTAGTAATGTCATATATGACCTAACATAATTTAATATTTTATAATAGAGCATCTCTTATTAATATAAAATACATCTGATTTTTATTCATCAATAAAATATTATTAACATAAAATACATCTAATTTTTATAGTCGATATAATATCATAAAAGACCTCGACCTCGACCTCGACCTCATATGACCTCCAGTAATAATTAAGATTTTTCGAACATACTAATCACATTAAAAATTGAAAATAAAAACCTTTTACTTATCCTTTAAAATTTAGTTTTTTGAAATACTAATCACATTAAAAATTGAAAATAAAAACCTTTTACTTATCCTTTAAAATTCATTTGATGGTATTTTGATTTGTAATGCAATATAATTTTATAATGTGATGGAATTTTTTATTTAATAGTTAATATTTAAGAGTATGTAGTGTCAATATTTTATTTAAAAGTTTAACTCAAAGAATATATATTTGTATAATAGATAATAATTGATAATATACAATTTTATTTAATTATATATAAGATAATCTTAAAATATTAAATACACTTATATTGTTGTTATCTAATTTTAGTAAATAGCACGATATTTTATATTTCATAAAAATATTTATTAACTTATGGTGTATTTTAATTATATTTTAATTATTTCTATAATTATGATTAATAATTATAATTATTATTAAGCAACTTAAATATTTAACAGAACATGTAAGAAGTTTTAGAATTAATAGGGTAAATAAAAAATATTAAGCTAAATTAATAAATAAAATAATATTTACTATTAATAAATTAATAAAATGATGAAATTGATTAGTGAGGGTAATTGAAAGGTTGTAAGCCATAAGTTATATTAAATTTGCATTTAATATAAAACCTCAACTTTAAATAATTTAAATATTTAATACAATTTTTAGGTATTTTTCTCAAATTGTAATTAATAATTAACACGATTTAAATATTTAATAGAATGTCTAAAAAAATTTATATTTAATAGTGAATACAACTAATAATAAATTAAATTAATAAACAAAATAATATTTAAATAGAGTAATAAAATGATGAATGTAACACGCGTATTTTTACGATGCGTTAATTAGCGCTATTTAGCGTATTTGGTCGTATTTACGCTATAATAAAGCAATTTCTTGTTCTCTAAGAAAGTGTATTAATTAAATCAAGATCAAATTAAATTTGAGAGTTAATATTTTATATCAATTCACGGTTCGAATATTGTCGAAAAATTCTAACGAAGTTTCGTCAATGCTAATCGCGAACGATGTCGTAGCAGATAAAATTCTAAATGAACTCCGATTTCGATGAAAATCGAATCGTAACTTGTTGAGACTATTTTTGAATATTTGACATGATTTTTACTATTTATAATTAAATATTATCACGCGATGAATTAATTTCTCGTTAAATTAATTTTCGCGAATTTATCGGTAACGTGGTTTCTTGTCGCCGTGTTTTAACAACCCCTAGACTCTAGAATTAGAGGGTAATCATGAGACAAGAGAGATTAGATGTTTTAGACTAGTTGATTTGTTTAGCATCTAGCTTTGTAGTGTTTAGGTGTCACACTTTTGGGGACTATTTATTTTACATTATTCCTAGACCTCTCATAACCAAGCATTTTCTTTCAATTAAATTTTTTTAATCCATCCCCTTTTTCCTTTTATGCTGGCCGTAGCCACCTTTTTTTTTTTTTATTTTACCCTTATTTTCATTTTTCTTCTTTTATTAAAGTGAAGGAAAAGCAAGTAAGCTTTTAATTATTTTGTTAAAATTACTCCCTCCCCTTTTTATGAAGCTGCAGCCACGCCCCCCTTTTCCTCATTCTCACTTCCATTTTATTCTTCTTCTCCAAGTTCTAGTGAGAGGAAGCTTAAGAGTTCTTCCATGGTGACAACATTCCATCACTTCATTTGCATCATTTCAACTCCAAATCAACATCCAACTTGTTTCTAACTTCATCCTTGCTTTGATTTCTTCCTCTTCATCTTGTAAGTGAGCTTGGAAAATCAATTTCTCTCCCCCATAACAGCCCCTAAAATCGTGTGGTGTGTGGGTGTGTGTAGTTTTGTTTTTTTTTGCTTTGTTCTTGTTTCAAATGCTTATTTGTTGCTTGATTATGATCAAAAGAAGAGATGAACATCTCATTCCCAATTTCTTGAAACCCTAACCTAAGGGAAAGAGGGATTCATGTGATCTTCAAGTGAATCTTGCAAATTAGTTAGTGATTCTCACTTATTAGATGTGTAGTTGCTATCTTAGTTGCTAGTTTTGAATTAGAACTTGATTGGGGTATTATTTTTGGTAAAAACCTATTCTTGAAAAAGGGATTTATGGTGATTACTTGGTGAACCATTTAATTGATGGATGATTCTTGTTTATTAGTTATTATAATTACTATTGTTAATGTTGAAGTGGTTGAAGTAAAAGAAATTAGTGTATGTTACTTGTAAGAAAATGGTTCTTGAAGGACTAAATTGGCATGTAAAATTTGATTGGTTGTTTTCTAGTAATTAGTGTTGTAGTTATTGTATGTGTTCATAGTTTTGGTATTAGAAGTTGTTTGGGTAATTTTTATGAAGAACACCTATTCTTGAAGTGATAAAAATGTGAGTTTTAATTATTGGATCATGTTCCTAGTTGTTGAATAACATGTTTGGGTTAATTTAATTGCTATTGGAAATTGTATGATGCCTATTAGAGTTATAGTTTTAATGAGCATGTGTAACTTGTGATTTTTGGAATTTTTCCTATTCTTGAACTATAAGAAACATGAGGTTTTGATGTTATATTATGTGTTTAAGTATTAGATAATATGTTTAGATTAATTTTAAAGTTGTTAAATAGATATGCATGAAGTAGCATAGGCATAGTTTATGTTTATGCAAAAATTTGATTCTTGGAGGATAGAATGGTGTGTAGGAATGGATCAATTGGTTCTTTAAAATTCTTGGCATGATGATAGCAATGTTGTAAGTGTCTTAGGATTCTTGAAATTGGGATTGGTTGGATTGAAATAAATTTTGAGGAAAAACTTACTCTTGAAAGGTTTAGAATTTTGGGTGATTAGATAGATATCTTCCATGAAAACAACCTGTTACTCTTTGAATTACTGGGAATTAATGAATTATGATTTTGACATGGGACCACTTGGAGATGATTCATATGTGTGTTGGGATCTTCCATATTAAATTTGGTAATTTTTGGATAAGTTTTGAGACCTCTAGGACATTATGAACCCAAAACAGTTTTATTGAAGAATTTATGTCCTAAATCCGAAATTTTAATGAATTTTCTGCACTTATTGGTAATGATTTTTACCCAAATAAAAATATGTTGATGAGTATATGTATGTCAAGAACGTGTATAAAAAGTTTCGTAAGAAACGAAGTTCGTTTGATGTGGTAGGAAAATGGTTATTTTAAATAGCGTAAAAATTGCCAAATTCTGCACCTTTTGAGTAAGTTGAATAGGAAATAGTTTAATGCTTGATTTAAGTATATGCATGGCAATTGGAGTTTGGGATTTGTTTTAGAATGTGTCTTGAAATATGTTTGATAATTTGATGTCTTGGAGTAAGTAAATGACTAGAAATGGTTATTGACTTTGGTGAAATGATTTTTAATTTGATGAAATTAATTAGTGGCGATTCTTTTAAATTTTGGAAAAAAATGTTGGCAAAGATTTTTAGAAACCTTTGTTTTGATTGGCTTTTATTTTATGACTTAATTATGTAAGATTTTGGGTGATTGCCTAGTTGTCTTGAAGATGCTTTGAAAACTAATTATGAAAACTTAGTTAATTTGGAGTTGTGAGTTGTGATTGGTGGGTTGTAGTAGAAATGCTAGGTGTATGAATGTTTGTAACATGATTAAAATGGTTTTGGATTTGTTTAGTTGTAGAAAGAAGATTTTACCAAATATTTTGGAAAAATAGAGGAGATGGCTGCAAGGCCTAGAGGATTTTGGGTAGGAAGATGCTTTTGTTAACATGTATAAATGCTTGTGTGATCATGTATTAGGTTTTGAAAATTTATGCAAGTGGTTTATTGATACGTGTTAAACTTAAGGTTTCAAGGAAAAAAAAGATTTCTTTAAAAGTTAGCATCTTCTTAAGTTAAGTGTTAGGTGTTAGTTAATTTTCAAGAGAGGCTTTTAGTTCAAAAACTTTATTTCTTTCAAGTAAGTTAAGGTTTATAAGTTGTGATGTGATAAGTTATCTTTCAAGAAGTATTTTGATTTTTAAAAAAAACCATATTTATTTTCAAGTAGCTAATTATTTAAAATCCTTGAATGAATTTGGCTAGAATAAGGGCTAAGTTGAGAGCTTAAGTTTAGTTAGAATTATAGATTTTGCTAAGTTCGTTGTGATATTAGGCTCGAGTGACCGAGATCGTATGCGTGCTGGCAACCGAGGAATGCGTGGACGAGACTTGAGGATTTCGTGAGTTTAATGCTAGCTTAATTATTGTTGGTAAGGCGCTTCATATTTATATTTATTGTTGTATGTCCTTGTGTAAGAGCAACCTTAGATATTGTTAGAATTTAATTTCAAGCATTATGCGGAAGAAGTTCGAGAACCTAAGGGTTCAAGTGAGGTCTTGTACCCTTCGCTTTATTTTATTTTTATATGCTGATTATTTAGTGGACTTGTTCTGCAAGTGGTTGGTAGCTGTCCCCAACCCCCCACACTTGTTTGTTTCTCTCCGGAACTCCATCGAAGTTGCGGAGGGATGGATTCTAATGAGTGGATTTGCCGCTCGTTGTTGTTGAGTCGGAATTGCTTATGCTGTTGTATCATTGAATTGTGTTTCTCCATGCAATCTGCTTTTATTGCTTAAATTGTCGAATTGTGTTTCTTCATATTAAGCATGCTCTTATTATTTGATATGCGGTCGAATAATCTTATGCGATCATTCTTTGACTATCGTATGCGTAACTATTCATCGAGTGAGAGAGCTAGGCGAATCGTCAAAACATTTAGGAGTCGCTGACCGGACAACTAAGGGTGCTAGGTCCTCTTGGTCTACGGGGCTTCTAAGCGCTAGAAGTAAGGAACTAGACCTGTGATTGCCCTAGAGAAGAAGTACAACAAGGAAGTTGAGTGTACCTAATTGCTCTAGAGTGAAGTATCAAGGAAGTTCAGTGTACCTAATTGCCCTAGAGTGAAGTATCACAAGGAAGTTCAGTGTTATTCTAACCCGAACCTGATTGCCCTAGGGTGAAGTATGTCACAAGGAAGTTCAGTGTCATCAGGATAATCTGAGATTTATCGCGTGGAACATTATCGGGTTGGAGTATACCAAGCGATTGTCCAATGCGTGGGTTATTCCGGAAAATTGTCGAGGTGTTGAGAGAGATGAGTTGTGAGATGAGTCGTGAGAGAGTCTCGAGTTGCGTCTCGTAATATGTATACATTGTTGTTTGTTATTGCTTTATGACTTGTTATATCTTGTTGCGATAAGAAGTTGACTCCTTGCTGGTTCCTTCAATTAATGATGGTAACCTGTGCATTGACTGGACGTGGTGGAGATTCCAGGGATGACGACATCATTAAAGATGGCTTGACTTCCGAGCATGAAGACTCCTCGCTAGAGTTAAGCCCCACTCTCGTGAGATGTATGTATGGTAGGCGTGTTAGAGACCTTCGCGGGAGGAACCGATCGAGGATGTAGATGACTTGATGCAAAAGATTTGAGTAGTTGGTAGCCTACGGTGTTTAACTGCTTTGTATATAGCTTTGGGTTGGTGACCTGGTCAATTTGTTTGACTTTGTGGCGATTGTTATTTAGGTGTCGAGGTTTTACTTTTGGAGCAAATACAGTGGGTAATCACGAGGTACCTCAAAGATGTATGATTACTCTTGTAGGGTCTCATACTTGTACAGGCGATCCTGCAGTGCGTATTTATTCACTGCTTTCATTGTGTAAAACCCATCGTCTCTTTTGGAAATTGTAAAATATGTATGTATGTTCAGTAGCTTTAGTCTCTAGCATGGTAAGAATCCATCATGTTTCGAAAACATTGTTGGTACTCGGATGGTGTTTTACGAAAGACTCTGGTTTATAAAAAAAAAAAATTTACCGCATTTTCCAAAAGACACGAAGAGTACTATTTTGAAAACCTACTGGCATTTAGAGTTGTTCTAGCTCAGTAGCGGTCCGGAAACGGGTCGTTACAATGAAATTGATTAGTGAGGGTAGTTGAAAGGTTGCGACACATAAGTTAAATTAAATTTGTATTTAATAAAAAAATTCTCAAGTTTAGACAATTTAAGTATTTAATAGAATGTCTAAGAAGTTTTATATTTAATAGTTAATAAATCTAATAATCACTTAAATTAATTAGTAAAAGAATACTTAACAATAATATTTAAATAGATTAATAAAATGATTAAATTGATTGATTAATGAGTGTAATTGAAAGGTTGTAACTTATAAGTTAAATTAAATTTGTAATTAATAACCTCAAATAACCTTTATATATATATATAAGTTTATGAAATTGAATTTGCATCATTAATTTTTTAAAACTAATAGTCAAATTATAATTATTATTAACGGCAATAAATAGATACTAAATATAGAACAATCTTTGTGAAATATAAGTTAAATAAATAAATGTGTTATTTTAATATCAAAGAAAATTAGAATAAAGCAATAAATAATATGATTAGAATTCACAAATATGTTTAAATGGTAATTAACCTAACTTCAAATATTATAAACAATACAATCAATGTATTTATATTCTTTTCGTTTTCTTTTATTATTATTATTATTATTATTATTATTATTATTCAAATGAATAAGGAATCCGTAAAAAATAAATACCAAAACAACAATAATAGTTAATTTTAAGCATCGATGAAACTAAGAAATAAATAATAACAATAAAAACGACACAAATAAAAAGTGTTGTGATGGACTGTTAGTTCTCATTTGAAACAAAAAAGACTGATAGACAAACAAACAAATATAAAATAATATTAAGAAATAACGTGGTTGCCCTAGAACGGAAAAAACGTAAAAGGGAGACCTAAATAATAGTGTTAAGGAATGTAACTTGTATCAAACATATTACGTAATAATAAAAAATATACATGTAATGGTGAACATTCAAAGAACATATACACAATTTATCCAACACATCATACAACTTCATCGAAGCTATTAAAATTAAACATTTTTTTTTTGAAGAGCAATATTAAAATTAAACATGATTCATGGGCTAGCTTTACAAAAAAATTGTTGTCTCAATTCCTTGATTGACCAATTGATCGAAATTTATCCTTCTGCTACTTTGACTACTAATATAAAATGATAGTTTTTTGTGAAGAATTGTTGCTTTCCTTTTCAGAATTTTTAAGAGCCTGAACCCCGTTTGCTATGCTTTTTCTCTATCAATATAAACTCTAATTTTCCTCTCTGACTGCTCTGGTATCTCTCTCTGTGCACTATGCTTCTTCTCCTACAACCCACTCATTCCTTCTACTCACATGTGTATCTTGTTTTTCTTTGTGAAATTTTTCGTCAAAATCCCTCCCCCACCATCAAAATTGGTCTCTTTTAAATAGTTATTTCCTATTATAACTGACTGAAATTCTACCTCTTCCACTCATAGTCCACTAACCCATGAGTTTATTGACAATTAAAGGAATAGTTTATATTAATGTGAAACCATTTCCCTTTCAATGCATAACTGTTACACCAACAAGAATTTCAAAGGCTCACTAATTATTTACTATTTTAAAGACAAATTAGATTAAATGTGAAACAATAGGGATGGATTATAGAAATAGAGTAGGGATGGTAACAATTAATAAAAGTATAAAATTGTTCAATTTAGATTAAATTTTACACCAATATATTGGTCAAGTGTAATTTAGATAATTGTAACAAAGACAACATTATACATTTAAACTTATGAAATACACATTAATTAAACAAATACATACTTTATAAAAAAGAAAAAATAGATGATTTAAATATCAAAATAAATTGTAATACTTGTATGAAAAATTCGGTTACAGGTGAATAGAATAGTTTTTAATTTACGTTGTTAAATAGTGCCTTTGTGAATAATTGAATATATCAATTAAATGAATTTACAAAAAAATAATTGATTTACCAAAAAATAATTGGATTAAATGAAATATATAAATACATAAATTTTTTAAGTCATATATCTTCTCATTTATGAATTCAATAATTATTTGGCTAATACTTACAATAATTCTTTATTTGCTTCAAGTAGATGAAAGGGTGAAACCAATTTTAAAAAATTAAATAGGGTGATAAAAGAATAAAACTAAATAATTAGATAAATTGAATAGGAGCTGTATCAATTAATAAAAATATGAAACCGTACTGAAAAGATTAAATGTTACATTAATAATATATAGATATAGAAAACTTGTATTAATACAATGCACCATTCCCCATTACACAATGCATCAATCTCCTTTTGTTAGAACAATTAAAAAAGCACGAAATTGTATAATTAACATTAAATACTAGAGTTTTATATAATTATTTTTAAGATAATTTTTTTAGTAGCAAATAGCACTTAGTTTTCTCATTAACTAATTTTATTAAATGCAATCATATTTTTTCCATAAAAATATTTAATAAAATTATATTTTAATTTAGCTATATTTTAAGTAGTTTTTCCAAATTATAATTAATGATTAAAATCATCATTAATTAGTTTTAATATTTTAAAGAAAGTATAAGAAGTTTTATGTTTAATTATTAATATAAATAATAATATATTAAATTTTTAAATAAAATAATGTTTAGTAATAATATATAAACAAATTAAAAATAATGCGATTGATTAATAAGAGTAATTGAAAGGTTGTAACTCATAAATTAAAATAAATTTATATGTAACACTTTTAGCTCAAGTCCCCTTAAATCAAATTAATAAATTAATTAATATTTAATAAAAATACTTAAATAGAGTAGTAAGTTGGTAAAATTGATTAATAAGGGTAATTAAAAGGTTGTAACTCATATATTATAATAATTTTCTATTCAAAGTTGTAGCTCAAGCTTTCTACGTGAAAATGCTAGAATTAAGCTAAAACTCAAGCTTTTTTTTTACTTATATATATATATATATAGATATTAGAGTAGTAAAATGGTAAAATTCATTAAAAAGGGTAATTGAAAGGTTGTAACTCATATATATATATATATATATATATTTGTGTGTGTGTGTGTGTGTGTATAGATATTAGAGTAGTTAAATGGTAAAATTGATTAAAAAGGGTAATTGAAAGGTTGTAACTCATATAGTATAATAAACTAGTATTCAATGTTGTGGCTCAAGCTTTACACATGGCAAATCAAGAATGAAACTAAAACTCAAGCTTGCTTTACTTATAGAATATAGATATAGATAGATAGATAGATGACAATTCTACAATCAAGCTAAAACACAAGCTTGCTTTAGATAGATATATAATAGATGGATTGTATTTTAATGTATCATTACAAATTTTTTTCCTACACTTTTATACATATAGATTTTAATATGTATCTCATTAAAATTTTATAATATGATAGATATTTTTAATAGTTAATATTTAATAACATGCAGCACTATTATTTGTATTTAAAAGTTTTTTCTCAAGGTCTATATGTATGTATGTATGTGTGTGTGTGTAATATTTGATAATATATATTATTATTTAATTATTTTTAAGATAATATTTCAAGATTGTAAATAGCACTCAGTATTATCATTATCTAATTTTGGGAAATAGAACTATACTTATATTTGATAATAATATTTAATAATTTATAGTGTAATTTAATTATTTTTTAAGTATTTTTCTCAAGTTGTAAATAATAATTAATATTACAATAAAATGTCTAAGAATTTGTATACCTAATAGTTAATACAACCAATAATAAAAAAATTATCAATATAATAATATTTAATAATAATATCCAAATAGAGTAATTAAATGATAAAATTGATGTAAGGTAAATGAAATGTTGTAACTCATGAATAAAAATAATTTTTAATTTAATACTCAAACTCAAGCTTCCTTTACATATATATATATATATAGATAGATAGATAGATAGATATAGAAGATTTCTTCTGTAAATTATTTTTGAAATATTCTTTGTAATATATATTTTTCATTTTTCCTGCTTTGTTATATTTCCTATAAAGTTTTTTTGTTTGTTTCAATTCCTCTAATATATTTTTTTTGTTTGAGTCCCTGTCATAACTAAATATGAACCAAATATTATAGTGACTAAAACAAAAAAAATGTTATAAGGACTAAAACAAAAGAATAGGGACCAAAATGCAAAAAAATATATTATAGGTACATTTAGGGAAAAAAATAGATTTTGAGGGACAAAAAAAATCGATATATTGATGGGACTAAAAATATATTTAAGTAATATACCCAATTTATTATGATGTCTTAAAATTATTGATTTATCTATCTATATAACTAATCAGAACTACTAATAATCTATTTAAATGCAAATCTATTAGTCTATTTAAATACCCTATTATAAAACGTACAAGTCTTTAAATAAATATTTAAGCTAAACCTAAACTTTAAAAAACATCATATTATATCTTAAAAAAATATTAAAATAATGTATATCAAATAAATAGATTAAATTTAAATTTTCTATGTAAAAAATAAATTAGACATATTTAAGATATTTCAAATAAGACTTGGCTTGGCTTGACTCATTCTTCCTTGTAAATATCTTAGAGCAACTTTAGCGCAGTGTCTTACCTGAGTGTTTTATTTTAGTTGCCGACAACTACAAGAAACTTCCGTTGGAGGAGTCCTACGTGGCGGAGTCAATCACCTAAATTTAGTTGCAGTTCCTTTGTATGTTACCGTAAACTAAACATTATTTAATCATTTTTTCTCTCTCATTCCCATCAAACTTGTCGTTAAAAATTGAGGGAAAAAAACTGAAACTTACAAATCTTGCAAACAGAAACTGAAATTAAAAATTACAAAAGAAACAGATCTGGAGTAACATAAAGATCTGAAACATAAAAATTTAAAAACAAAAGATCAAGCGAATTACAAAAGAATCAGACACTGAAACATGAAGAAGAAGAAGAAGGAGAAGGAGAAACAGATCTAGAGCCTGAGGGTCCTGTGGGTGGTGGTGAGAGCTGTGGTTCTGTGGGTGGTAGAGTGAACCGAGTGGGATAGAGTGGGAGGATGAGTCGTGGAAACCGAGGAAGATCTGGACGGAGGGAGGTGAGAACGACCAAGATCTGGAAGGAGGGAGATGAGAACGACCGAGATGAGGTTGTGAGGCCAGAAATGAGGCAGATCGCAGAGAAGAGGGGGAGAAATGTGAGATTCTGAGAAGTTGAGAGGTGGTTCTGTGGGTGGGGGTGAGAGGAAGAGAGAAAGTGTGAGGCGGTGGTTCTGCGGAGGTTGGTGGGAGCGGTGTTTCTGTGGGTGGTGAGAAGAGGGAGATGAGGAGATGAGGATGCAGAGAGTAGAGAGAAGGAGACAGTGAGGCGGAAAGCAGAGAGATGGAGAGCGTGAGACTTTTTTTTTATAGTGGTGAGATTTTTTAAAAATAAAAATCAAAGCGAGAGGAGGGTTCTAGAATAGTGCTCAGATGAATTATTTTTTAAAAATAAAAATTAAGTGGGCCAATTAAATAATTTATTATGCTAAAAATTAATTAAACTAAAATTTCTATTTTTTAATATTTAATATTTTTATATGTATTAATTAAAATAATTGAATTAATATTTAAATTTGGATAAAAAATTAAATGCAAATAAAATAATATAAATATGTTGGGTCAAGATGAGTTGCTTCAAAAAAACCACCATTCGAGCAAAAACTAGTTGGGTTGCTTATGGGTTGCTTAAATCCTATGTAGTAATTTGGGCCCAGAAAAAGTGAGTTAATCAACCCATTTAGTTGCCCCTCACTAAAAATGCTCTTACAATATAGTGTCATTAGATATATAATCCCACTTATTAGTCCTTGACTTGAACATAGCTACTAAAGCTAAATATTTATGATTCATCGCGCTGTTTTTGTATGATGTAAATTTTGGAAACTCTTCTCTCATATCTTTATTTCCGGACACAATTCAAAGACATAATCTTGTTGATATTGGTTTTGAGGGAGACAAATTCACTTGGCACAATAATCAGGAGGGTGAAGCTAACGTTAAGGCTCGGCTGGATCGAATGCTAGTTACCACAGAGTGGTCCTTTCTTTATCCCACGGCTTCAGTTTTACACTTAACAAGGCATGCTTCTGATCATATGCCTTTGTGGCCACGGCTAGCATCTAGAAAACCAAAGGAAAGAAAGAAAATTCTAAAGTTGCAGCGTTTTGAAGAATGTTGGACTCGGGATAGTGATATTATGGAGGCAGTGAAGGGATCTTGGGAGCTCTCCAATGGTTCTATGAATGATAGAATTATTTCTTGTGTTAATGATCTTTCTAATTGGGGAAAGGACCGATTTGGTGAGGTCCCCAAGCAAATTAAGATTGTGCAAAAAAGGTTGGAAGAGCTAAATAAACAGTCTCGTCAAGAGGGTGTGGTGTCTGAAATCAGAAGGATGGAGGCCAAGCTTGATGATTTATTGGAGAGTGAGGAGATTTGATGGGCCCAGAGATCTATGGCTCTTTGGTTAAAACATGGTGATCATAAAAACACAAAATTCTTCCACCATAAAGCATCCTAGAGAAAATCAAGAAATTGGGTGGATAATATTTGGGATGATCATGGAGAAAAATTCTCGGAGGAGGAGGACATTGCCACTGTTTTCACAAATTTCTATCAAGAGCTTTTTACTTCAAATCACACAGAGCGAATTAATGAAGCAATGGAGGTGGTGAAAGATAGATTGTCTACACCTATGAGAGATATCTTGGATGCTGAATTTACAGAAGATGAAATCTATCGAGCAGCCAAGCATTTGAAGCCCCATGCAGCTCCAGGGCCTGATGGTATGCCAACATTTTTTTTATCAACAATTCTGGAGTATTGTTGGGAAAGCGTTACAACTCTTGCTTTAGACATTCTTAATGGTGGCAGTAATCCCAGCAGTATTAATCATACATAGATTTGTCTCATCCCCAAGAAGAAGAAGCCTAAGGTTGCAGGTGATTTTCGACCCATTTCCCTTTGTAATGTCATTTTCAGAATAATTACTAAAGCAATTGCAAATAGGTTGAAAGTTATTCTTCCTGATATTATTGGAAAATTCCAAAGTGCCTTTGTTCCAGGGAGATTGATTACTGACAATGCATTACTTGCTTTTGAGTCCTTTCACCATATGAGAAAAAAAAGGAATGGTAAAAAGGGATGTGTGGGCCTAAAGCTGGATATGTCTAAGGCTTATGATCGTATTGAGTGGAATTTTTTTATTGAGGTTTTGAAGTCCATGGGTTTTTCTCAGAAGTGGCAATCATTGATTTATAACTGTATTTCTACAGTGTCTTTCTCTGTATTGTTGAATGTAAGTCCTTGTCAAAAAATTTGTCCTCATAGGGGTCTGCGTCAAGGTGACCCACTGTCGCCTTATCTTTTCATTATTTGTGCTGAGGTATTCTCAGGTCTTCTAAATAAAGCGCAAGTGAATAATAATCTTCATGGAATCCAAATTGCCATAGGTGTTCCCATTATTAGTCACCTCCTCTTTGCGGGTGACAATCTAATATTTTGCAGGGATTCTTTCCAAGATGCACAGACGGTTAATAATATTCTTCATTTGTATCAATTAGCTTATGGTCAATTCATCAATCTGGACAAATCTGAAATCTCTTTCAGCCGAAATGTTCCTGAAGATGGAAAAATTTTGTTCCAAGGTTGTATGCAAATTAAGGTTGTTGAGTGTCACTCTAAGTATCTGGGGCTACCTACCTTTGTTGGTAGTGTGACATCCTGATTTTCAATAATATTAGAAGAATAATTAGATCAGTAATTAAATAATAAACGGGAGTTAAAAACTTTAATTAGGGATAAAATGGGCTTAAATGAGACCCAAAAACCCTAGGAAGGAGATAGAAGTCCTTAGAATTGTCTAGAATGCCCTAGAAAGGCGTAGAACACTTGAGAATCTTCTAGAACGTCAAAAATGAGATATTTCTGGCCAGCCTCTATCGCGACACGATGAGACTAGTACAAATCTGGTCGCGATGCGACGCAAGTCGGTGGATCAGAGCGTGGGATTGCTGACACGTGTACCATGTCGCGACGCGACGAGATTTATGCCTGAGGACCATCGCGACGCGATGGACCCAAAATGGCTATAAATACCACCCTTCAACCTCCATTTTCCTCACCTTCTTCCAAGGCACTCTTGGGAGCGCGTGGGGGAGATTCTTGAGGCATGACGGGACGCGGGGACGGGACGCAAGCGACAGCAGTTTTCTAAGCCAGGTAAAGGGGAAGATACCTTAATCACTAGAGAAAATATGTAGTTGAGTAATACTGTTAGCATGTGTAGGGGACCTTAACCCTACTAGGGGTTGATAACAGCAGCACCTCAGGAGAGGGGCTGTGACCTGTGATAGCTGAGGACAGTTGTCAGAGGTCTATCAACCATAGGAATGATCTATTGAATTTCATGGATGGATGTTGATTGATGTGATGCTAATTGATATGAATGCTTTATGATTGTGTGACTGTTGAGGTACTGATTGATAACATATTAGTAGTAGGTCGCCTGAGCGACACTAGGGTTGATCCTTATGTTGATTAAAGATGGTTGATAATCTAATTAACATGCTGATATTTATGTACTGGCTGTATATGATATTTGTGAGTTTAATGTATGAATTAAGGGTGACGCCCTCTAGTTAGAGGTATGTGAATCCCTAGATGATAGTAACAAGCACTATCATCGATACCTTGTGATAGTGGTAATGGCGGGGTCAGTGTACCCGAGGTTGGTGTACCTGAGATGGATATCATCGATGGTACAAAATGTGAATACATGCCTTGACAGGATGATTTTGATGATTGATAAAAGGGAGTCTTGCAAATAGTCAACCGTGCAAAAAGTGGAAAAGAATACCAAGACGCGTATCAAGAATGATTGTTTCTTTGGGTTCTGGTCGGATGTCGAGCTGAGGAGGAAGTCGCGTGTCGAGATCTGAGGAAATCGGATGTCGAGCTGAGGAGGAAGTCGGATGTTGAGCTCTGAGGAAGTCGTATGTCGAACTGAGGAGGAAGTCGCGTGTCGAGCTGATGAGGTCGCCTACCGAGGTCGCGTGTCGAGCTTATGAGGTCGCGTACCGAGGTCACGTGTCGAGCTGATGAGGTCGCGTGACGATCTATAAGAACCGAGCTGATGAGAAGGTCGTATCTTGCCGGTGTCTTGGAGTGGAGTGTCTGGGAGGTCTTTGCCTTGGCCGTTCGGAGGTCGTATCTTGCAGTGTCGAGGTCGTCTGTCGAGCCGTGTGGCGAGTCGTCTGAGCCGTCTTGAGGTCGTCTGAGCTGCCTTGAGGTCGTATCTTGAGCCGTCAGTGTTTTCAATTTCTTTATTTCAAAGCAATGAGGCTGATTTTCTGCAACGATAAATCCTTTTAATAATCAATGCAACGGGCAAATCTTCAGCAGGCAAATCCTCAGCGGACATTTTTTTAAGTCGTGAGGACGCTCCTCGGTCTATAAATAAACAACGCTGTGCTCTTTCTTAAAACACGACAATACAACGCAGTGCTTAATTCTTTGTGCTAAAACTCTGTCAAATATTTTTCATCACTCACACTTATTTGAGCACAATTTTTGAGAGCCTTTTTATTCTACATTATTTGAGTTGTATTATTTGAGCTTCAATTTGTTATATCTGCACTATTGAGTGTATCTTTCTCATCTCATTTTATTTGTGAAAATCATTTCTTTTTGGGTAGGAATCCCAAGGTGTTCATAGAGAGGTGATATCTCTTGAGCGTATTGCTCTGGTATAGAGTTGTAAAGGTTTCTAGTGAACCTGATTTAAAAGCTAGTGATTTAGTGAAAATCCCATAGTGGTTTGCTTTGGGGACGGGGCGTGAGCCACAGGGGGTGTTTGGTGGCCGAACCTGTATAAATTGCTGCGTGCTCTTCTTTGCTCTCTGTCTCTTTATCATTCAAGCACTTTATTTATTTTTGTTCTTTATTTATTATTCGGTCATTTATTTTCTGTAATTTTTTATATAAGCACCGCTATCACAATTCACCCCCCTCTTGTGTTTGAAGTCAATTGGTAACACAAAATAGTGTGGAGTAGGTGTACCTGAGATGGATATGATCGATGGTATGACCGAGCTCCAGGACTCCACGTCTGACGGGTGGACAGTCTTGGCCATTCCCGGTATGCGGGATGCCGTCCGAGTGCACGGGACAGTGCCTTACTCCGGTAATTGGATATGGCAGTATGGGATGCCGTAACCGATAATAGGAGAAGGTAGCATAACAAAATATGATCCCGGGACAAACCAACTTATCATATTCGGTGCCCTGAGATTGGTAATCAGTCTAGGGAGTAGGGCGGTAATGACCTGCAATATTCAGCGATGGTTTGGGTCAGTAGGGATGGAAATGAGCCTAAAATCTCTGGGACAGTAGGGCTGGTAATTGAGCCAAAAATGTCCGGTGGTCTAGGTCTGTAGGGTTGGTAATTGAGCCTGAAAGACCTATGTCATGTGTCAGTCTGTGGTATCAGAGTATGATGTGATCAGTGACCGTGTGGTCGGGTTTGTCAGTATGATGTGTCAGTGTGGCCTGGTCTGTGACCGTGTGTTCAAAAGTCTGAGCGTGGTATCTGTGGTACTAGTTGTGCCGAGGTTCATTGTTATATCTGTGTTGATATGTTTGTAATGTACATGGTGACAGTCTATCTGCTATGTTGTTTTCCTGCCCGATGGTGATTGAAGAGTGTCTTACCCCTTCGTTTTTTGTGTTTTCTATTATATGATGAGGAATAGCAGACGAATAAGAAGTTTAAGCACTTAAAGCCTGGGAAGCAGTGTTGCATCACAGCCAGTGTGTCTTGTTGCGTACTCTGATGTTGGATTGAAGATGCGTTGTTGCTGAGTCAGGATAAAGTGACACCCTGTCTCGACGGGGTGTTACAGGTAGGTCTAAGCAACAGGTCTTCAATTTTGTTCAAGATAGAGTTTGGAAGAAGCTAAAAGGTTGGAAGGAAAAATTATTGTCTACGGCGGCTAGGGAGGTTTTGATCAAAGCAGTGGCCTAGGCTATTCCTACTTATGTAATGAGCTGTTTTCTACTCCCCTCTGGCTTGTGTGACCATATAGAAAGCATGATTAGTAAATTTTGGTGGGGCAGTAAGCAAGGAGAGCAAAGAATCCATTGGATAAATTGGGACATGATGTGTAGAGAAAAAAAGAAAGGTGGTACGGGCTTTAGAACTTTCAATGAATTTAATTTGGCTATGTTGGCGAAACAAGGTTGGCGTATTATTCATAATGAGCACCTATTGCTTTCCCAGTGCTTGAAAGCGAGATATTTTCCTAGGAAGGACTTTTAGAGGGCCACTATAGGATACAATCTGAGTTTTACTTGGAGAAGTATTTTACAAGCTCGTGGTGAAGTGATTGACAAAGTCGGGCTATGGAGAGTGGGAGATGGTCACTCTATTCACATATGGGAGGATGGTTGGCTGCCTGTTCAACCGGGCTACAAGGTATGGACTCTGAAACCGTCCCATATTGACATTTCTTTTGTTTCGGAGTTAATTGATCAAGATGCTAGATGTTGGAATGTGCAGTTGGTTCATAATATTTTCCTTCCTTTTGAGGCACATCAAGTTCTTCAAATTCCTTTGCCTAACACTATGCAACATGATTCTTTTATTTGGGGGCCTGAAAAGAATGGGATATTTAGTGTTAAATCTGCTTATAGGTTTCTAAAGAATAGAAGGGAATTGATTCACTCTTATCAGTCAGAGTTTGCGAATGATAAGTCGGTTTGGTCAAAATTGTGGAAGGTAAAATCCATACCTAGACACACACATCTTATGTGGCAAATTATGCATGAAAGGCTCCCTGTTAGACATGTTTTGTTTAATAAGGGTGTAAGGTGTTCGCCTATGTGTGCTCTTTGTGGCCAAAACATTAAAACCATTTCTCACTTGTTTATGGAATGTGAGTGGTCTAAACAAGTTTGGTTTGTTTCTTGTTTGGGAATCACTTTTTATAATCTTGCTGAGAATATAATATCTTTTACGGAATGGATTGAGAGCATTATACAAAATGAGTCAAAGGAGATAGTACAACATGTTATGGTTGTTTGTTATGCGATCTGGTTGGCAAGAAACAAAAAATGCTTTGAGAATGTGAATGTTGACACTGTCAGATGTGCTGAAAAGGCAAGGAGTTCAGTCACCAATTTCGTAATGCAGGACTGATACAAGTGCAAAACTTAGGGCCACCAATGCCTCTTTCACAAGTTCGTTGGGTGCGTCCCCCTCCAGGTATGTATAAGCTTAACGTTGATGCCTCTACCCAACCCTCTGGTGATATTTGGGGATTAGGAGCAGTGGTGAGAGATGCAGACAGAGTGGTAGTTTTTGTTGGTAGCTGGTCAGTTCAGGCATTGCCAGATTTAGATGTAGTGGAAGCTTTAGCTATGCGGAAGGGTCTAGAGTTTGCAAAGGATTTGCTATTTTTAGATCTTGTGGCTGAGTCAGACTCCTTAAATGTTATTTTGGCTTTGGCTGAACATCATTACTCTGCTTCTTATATGGGTCCTATCATAGAGGATTGTATTCAGTTATGTTCTAGTTTTAATAGTCTACAATTTCTTCATGTTAAACGTGAGGCTAATCAGCCTGCTCACTATTTAACTAAATTTGCTCTTCATAATCCTGATTATGTATGGATTGAAGAGACTCCAAATTGTATTTATGCAGTCTTGGCTTTTGATTTATTTCCAGAGGTGATTTAATGAATTACTTTTTCTCGTCAAAAAAAAAATTAATTATATTCATTGAACAGCTCAGATATAAATGTTTTACGTTTTCTTATGTGAAGTTGCAATTGTTAAGTAAGGGGTCGTCTATACATAAATAAATAATTTCATGCCATCCAATTTTGACTTTAAGTTTATATTTGTCATATTGTCACCCAAACTAGTCAGCCAGTCAATTAAAATTTAAACCTAGACATGGCGGAAAAGACAAAGAAAAATACTCACGGCAATTACCTATCAACTTACCTTTCGTTTCCATGGGAAAATTATTCTGTCTATCTTTTTCCTTGGCAAACTGGAAATCACTTTCCTTCATGGCTTTTTCTGTCTCTGACCTGTATTATTATCTATCGCCTATCTTATTAAACTCTGAAAAATGTGACTCGGAGAATGAGCTTTCACACCTAATATATGTTCAATTAGTGACAAATAGGCAAGGCTTAGCATGCTTGAACCTTTGCCTAACATTTCCATACGCATAATTGACTAATGCCAATAATAATGTGCTTATTTGTGAGTGTATGTGGTTTAATTAATTATAGGATAAGAAAAATCAAACCTGGGTTCGTTGTACTGGACTTTTGATAAAAAGACTGGTCTTGGTGTAGAGTTAAAGTCAGTCAATTCATTAGTTTTTCTTTGAGACATGGAAAGACAGGGATCGCTTGTGCAATTATCTTATCTTTTTTCTTTTTTAACGTTAATGTCAGATACTCATACTAGTTACAATTACAGGTGGAAAGTTTTGAACCTAACACTAGACAATTTTAAAATTGGAAATTAGTTTGACCTGCATGCATTGGCTGATCAAGAAGAAAACTACTTGACGTTTGATATTTTTCTTTTGTCGTGAACATCACAGATAATTAAATATTTTACATGTTGATTTTATGTTTGGCAGGATTCAGCAGAATAAAATAGAGAGAGAGAGAGAGAGAGCTACAATGTATCTATAAATTAGCATAATGATTTCTTAATTCGTCTTTTAAATATTTGTACTCATCAATGTTACTTCTATTTTACTAGTTGTATTATAAGTCACAGCAAGTCAACCATAAAACTGAACAAGAAGGTGTAGACTAAAAAGTTAATACAAGCAAATGAAGCATCATGTCTCTTTTGTGAAAATGAGGAGGAAACCATAAACCACTTATTCCTACATTGTAAATTCACTTGGAAAGTGTGGACCGAATGGAATGATTAGTATGTAATTCCCATAAACAGTGCTATTGTTCGGGGGTAAATTTACATCTGATGATCTGACAAGAGACTTCAACAGGTTGAGGAGGCCGGATTGCAGGATGCGATGTATCATGGGATGAAAATCGCCTGTCCCAAACTCTTTGTCTCATATCCTGTCCCACCAATAGAATGTTGTCAAATCATTTAAAAAATCTACATCACACTTAACTCTTTTTAGTAAACTTTTAACGGTGAAAAAAAATGATAACAAAAGACTGAAGAGTGGCACTATTTTTCTAGATAAATACTCAAATTGGTCATAAAAAAAATTATGGAGACCAATTCAGTCCCTGAGAAATAAAAATATCATTTTAGTCCTAAAAAATATTAAATATGGGTCAAATTAGTCCCTAAAATGGCCTTAAAAAATTATCATGAAAAAGACTAATTTGACCCACATTCGAGATTCTTCAGGACCAAAATGATATTTTTTATTTTTCAGGGACTAAATTAGTCTCCGGGACCAATTTTTTTGGTATTTATTCATTTTTCTATCTAACCATGAATTAGTCTCCCTGAGAAATGAAAAAAAATAGAAAAATGAGAAAAATCACAGTTAGATAGAAAAATGAATAAATACCCAAATTGGTCCCCAAAAAAAAAATCACGGAGACTAATTTAGTCCCGGAGAAATGAAAAATATCATTTTGGTCCTTAAGAATCTCGAAAGTAGATCAAATTATTCATTTTATAGATAATTTTTAGAGTTATTTTAGTCCCTATCAGGGACTAATTTGACCTACATTTAATATTCTTAAGGAATAAAATGGTATTTTTCATTTCTCAGGGACTGAATTAGTCTCCATAATTTTTTCGGTGACCAATTTGGGTATTTATCTAGAAAAATAGTGCCGCCCTTCAATCTTTCGTTATCGTTTTTTTTTCACCGATAAAAGTTTGCTAAAAAAAAAGAGTTAAGTGTGATATGGATTTTTTAAATTATTTGACAACATTCTATTGGTGGGATAGGGTTTGAGACTGAGAGTTTGGGACAGACGATTTTCATCCAGTATCATGGTGGTCGTTAATTAACGACAACAATGGATATATATATATATATATATATATATATATATATATATATATATATATATATAGAGAGAGAGAGAGAGAGAGAGAGAGGGGGGGAGATCCGTTGACACTAGATGTCAAACTTAGCATACGTACACCTTCAATAACTCTTTGTAGAAGGCGAATTAATTCAATCCAACCGTTGTATCATCTTATGTTATCATCATGATCATATATACAAAATGAGGACTTCTATATGTCACAAAGAGAAGTCTCACGAAACACACGAAATGTGTGAAATCTCCTCTCCCACGTGGTTGATGTTTTTTTAACAAAAAACAAATGATAAAATAAAAAAGAATATACAGATAACTGCAAAACCACTTTGCGAAAATCTCTACCACTTGCTTGGATGAATCTGCGTCTTATCTCTGTATTTTACTATTTTGAATTTCTTATATAAAGTTATTTTCAAGTTCAAATAAATATCCCTGCCAAAAAGAGAGAAGGCTCCTAGGTTTCGCAGAATAATAAGACTGCTGAATTTGGTGGTCACTGTGAGGGATACTCCCAACGGACCAGAAGAGGGAGTTAGTGCCATCAAGTTTATAGGAAAAGAAATAGTTAAAGGTTGGTCTTCAGTTGAGATTGAAGGAATACACGTCATTCATGTTTTTTTTTTCTCGAAAATACATTTGCACTATTTAGCATTTTCCATACAAAATTTCAAACAATTCAGGAATTTGTTGGTATATGTTTCAATAGTTGATATTTACATATGTTTTAAATAGCGTATTATACGTTAAAATAAAACGATGCGGTGGAATATCAAATAGTTTTAAAACTCAGTGAAATTTTATAGACTTGATCTACTTAACGAGAACTTTCAATTCAACGGTTAGATTGAATTAATTCACATTCTACAAAGAGTTATTAAAGGTGTAAGCATGCTAAGTTTGACATCTGGTGTCAACCGATCTTGACTGTTATATATATATATATATATATATATGGGTAACCGATAAGGTTATAGTTAGTCACCATTTAGTTAAGATATGATCGTTATTACCAGCGTTTTAAAAACCAAACCGAATCAGACGGTTTAACCGGTTGAACCTTGAACCGACATTGTTTACGGTCCGGTTATTTTGGCGGTTCAACCGCGGTTTCGTCCCGGTTCGAGCGGTTAAAAGCAGTTGAACCATGACCCGGAAGTCTCTCCGGTTCGATGTCCGGTTCGGTTTTTAAAATATTGGTTATTACCATTGCAAAGCTTTATCCGACTGTTAGTAGGCCGAAAATCTCGAGTTGATGTGTTTGGGCCTTGCTAATGAGCTTTCGATCAATATTGGTCTAGAACAATATCTTTTATCTTCAATTACGACACTATTTTAATATTTTAGTGCTTAATATTTAATTTTATACCATATAAGTGGTCTTTTATCTTCATCAACATTTTTTTTAAAACAATTTTTTTATAGATACATCTTACACGTATAAAAAGGTAGCTCCATTTTTTCAGGTGAAAAAATGGAGGTTTAATTATATTTTTGGTCTCTGTAGAATCTAGGCTGAGATATGTGTGATTTTGGTTTCGCAAGTCTTTTTGAGCAATTTTAGTCTCTCTATTTTAATAATCAAGCAAATATGAGTCTACTGTCAACTTTTATTCATCCAAACCTCTTAAAGTCTTATTTTTTTATTAAAATATTTGGGGCTTTACGATGGATTGAGATATAAAATAATCTCCTTTTAGCAAAGATATAAAGTAATCTTAAATTTTTAAATTAAAAATTTCATAAAATTTTAAAAATTTTGTAGGATGTGAGATTAGGGTTTCAAGAGAAGAAAATTTGGAGTTTTTTTTTATTTTGAGTTAAGTTTGATATTTTAATTGGTCACTTTTAAGTGAAATAAAGTTTAAAACAATTTAATCAATTCAATTTATAAAATTTTTAGTGGATGTTGAGATTTGAGAGTTTTAAATAAAAAAAAATGGATTGAGGGATTTAAATGTACCAATTGAAAACTTTGAACGATTAAGTTTGTTCGGAAAAACTTGAGGAACAAAACTGCATGTAGCTCAAACTAAAGAAATAAAAAATAATTAAGCCAAAAATTTGTTTAACTAGGCTGATATAATAATATAATTTTCTTTTGTTTGTCAGATGCTACAGTGCTAAGTAAGGATATGACATTGTGACAATGATCCAATTCTGAAAAAGTTTAGCATTATACTTTTCAAATAATGGAAGTAGGTATAATAGGTATGTGGTCAATTCCTTCGATCAACCCTTTATTAGATCGAGTTCTCTGACTTTGAAATTTACCATGTTATCCTTTGCTTAAATACAGGTACATTTCATATCAAAGCTATCTCTTTCCAACTCGCAGGCATGTCGTAACAAGAACTAAATGGCAATCCCATTAGAAAGATAATGATAGGGGGGAGGATTTGAATGGAAATGGTCACTTGAAAAGGAAAATATATATTTTTTTTAATATTAAGTTGTTTACTTAATAAATTTATTTGAAGATTTGATATTTACTCGTCATCAATTTTAATAGTAAAACTTTAATTATTTAGTGTCATTAAAAGAAGATATGTAAGACATAAATTTTTTAAGTGAACCGTTAAAATTCAATATGAAAAAGTTTATTCCATCATAAAAGATAGTAGTATCATAAAAGGGATAAGAAAATGAGAAAGAAAGGATAATGCCATGCCACTCGGCGTTCACACCAATTCTACTAGGCCTAGCCCAGTCCCAACTCCCACCCTACTAAATCTTGGACTCATGATGGCACATGCGAATAATCGGTTTAGTTGTCTATTGCCACGGACAGTTGCATTCACTTAGGCCATGTAGATGGGATCGATCACTCTTTGACTCCGTTACCATTACTTTCACACGTTACTTTACTACGTTCCTGACAAAAATAATAAAAAATTATTTTAAAAACCAAACCAAACAAAAGACATGAAAGCAAAAAAACAAAAAAAGACATGAAAGCACCATTAACCACACATCATCCATATTTACTTGCGAGTCACGATTACGCCCGGCCCAATCAGATATCAAGGGATTAATTAACAATAAAAACGAAAAGGCAATTCCGAAGAGGGAGAATAGAACTGTCGCCAACCCGTTTGAGGAGCTGAAAACTCCGCCGCGTCGCATGTTTTGCAGTAGTAAAAAAAAAAAATTATTTTGAACGAAAAAAAATTGGAATACATTTGCATATTTTTTTATACCTCTTTTGGTACACCTCAGCGATACCTAATTAACTAAGTGTAAATATTTAGTTAATTCAATTTAAGAGATGATTAACAATGAATAGTAAACTTTTACTCATTAACAAGCATTAATATAGTAGATGTATGAGTGGTTAATACCGTTCACATTTATGGTTAATTGTGTATTGTACTTGGTTAATGAATACATCCTTAACTATTTACTGATCTGAACTAACCAAATATTTTCACGCAGTTAATCAGGTGTCGTTGAGATATTACAATTTGGTGTCAATAATTTTGTCAAATATTTTGGGGAGGCAGTAGTAAATATTAAAAGAGAGACTCAACAAGTCCAAGTCCGTACCGGTATTAGTAGGCTTGCAATTAAGCTTAATGCGGAAGCCATTTGACTGAAGCTTCCCCCTTTAAGAAATATACCAGAAACTCAATAATGAAAAAAAGTTCGGCAGGATATTAGTACCAAAGGACAGAAGATATTGGTGTCAAAAGGTTTGAGAAAAATTTGGCTACATATACAAGACTTGTCCAAACACAAGGATATTGGGATTCACACACGACTTGATATCCCATTATTATAGTTATAAAACTGTAGCTTAGTCATATATTCCAATATTTAGATTTGGTAGCATAAGAATAAGAATATTACACCTACCCTTTAGAAAATTTCGCCAAGTCCCAATTCCAAAAGATGATAGGTAAATACTTCTCAAAATAATTCCTTCCTTTATTATTTTTTTTTGGGTATAAATAATTCCTTCCTTTATCAAAAATAAAAAAGTTAGGTAAATAATTCTCGAAATGAAAGGTTGTGTTAATGTGGAAAGGGATCTGAATTTAGTGACTGTGTAGTATTTTATACAGCACCAAATCCAAATCATTGCGTTAATGTGCAAAAGGGATCGGAATTCCGAAAAGCCACATCCATTTACGAAAAAGCTACGTAATTCTCAACGACAAAATGTGGGGAATGGGGGATATTCCTTCAACTTAACAAAACAAAAATCCACATATACCTCAATCTCTCCATCGACTCCATTCCCACCTTCTAAGACACTAACCTGACTAGATAATATATTTTCAGAAAGTATACACGTTTGGAGAGAGGGGAACTAAAATTACAAACAAATAACAAAAAAGGCTAAGTGGAAATAGTAACACACTTCTTAGATCTCTCTGGGATCAATAAAAATGGAGATTCCAGGTGCAGATTTGGTCCAGTCACCAACAGAACCATCGCTGTAATCTTCATCGAGCCTCTTAATGCACCATAAATCCTCCGCACAGGAAAGTATCTTCCAGTGCGGTATTCCAAGCCTTAGTGGTTCGCGTGCGGCAACCTCAGTGGCCACCACACCGCACCCACGTTCCATTGCAACGTTATGTGCGAACCCACACAGGGCCTTGACCATCTTAACCGCCTTTGGGCCTTCCCCTCCAAGCCCATACAAAAAGTGAAACCCAAACGGCCTAAACAAATCCGGAATCGACGGTAACCGCAACCACGGCAGGGCGCGATCCAAAACCCGGGTCGTTTTGGCAAGAGCGCGTTTCACGCGCGACGCGCCACGCACCTCGAGCGTGAAAACCTCTTTGGAGTTCCAAATGCTTAGGACGGCCCAGGAGTGTGGTGGGCCCGAGAGAAAGCGATCTGGGCCGGGCCAAGATTCGGCGGTGTAGGACCCACGGGGGACCGCGAGGAAGGTGCCGAGGGAGAGCTTGTTGTTGAGTACGGAATCAATGTCGCGGGGGAAGAAGTCCGTCGTGGCGAAACGGCGGCGGTAGAGGGTCTCGGCGTCGGAGGGATTGAGGGGAATGATGGTGACCTTTGGAGACACTCTGGCTGTGTGGGCGAAAACGGGGTTGACGAGGATAGACGGGGTACGGAACTTTGAATACCCGCATTTGTCGGTGAAGAGTTTAACGGACGCTAAGTTGTCGTTTTCCGTTGCCATGTACGAGTATTCAGCTCCGTTGTCTCTGAACCATTCCTCCATTTTGTTTACCAGTTTCAACCCTATTCCCATTCTCCTGCACCATCGGGAAAAAGAAAAAGAAAACTCAAATTAACACCATGGATATAATCGGCATTATTTTAATATTTTTATCAGCGTTGTTCATTAACGATGATCTTACCGTTGTTTGGGAGAAACACGAAGTCCTAAAATGTAGGCGACTTTGGTGTATACTGGGACATGTTTCGCGGTAGTGTTGATGTTGTGCTTTCCGTTTCTTGAGAGCTTCTTACCGCACGTAACGGTTTTTATGCAACCTCTTATCATTCCTACTATCTCTTCACCTATCTCCGCCACCTGTTGAAACCAGACACAGAATAATAATCATATATCTTCATGTTATGATTGCTCTGTGACGGTAGTATAAATATGTGGTTTAGTTGAGAGTTGATTAAAAAGTCTACTTTTTTTTTTTTTTGCTTGCTAATGCTAATAGAATAGTGAAAGTGATTAAAAATTTAAAATGTATGTAGTATCGTTGATAAATGGTATGTTAAGGTAATAGTGAATGCATACCAGCATGAGGAAAGAAGGTGAGTGGCGGACCCGGCAAATCGGGTCACCGAGCATGTCGG
Organism: Calophaca sinica; assembly: GCA_037113605.1. Lineage (NCBI taxonomy): Eukaryota > Viridiplantae > Streptophyta > Magnoliopsida > Fabales > Fabaceae > Calophaca > Calophaca sinica. Next base: position 12,522,984 of record CM073736.1, read on the forward strand.
TGAAGAGAGAAAGTTTGTCGCTGGGTCCAACCGCGCATGTTCTTTCAACGGCTTCTACTCTTTCTCTGTCTTTTTTAGGTTCGAACTCCCTCACAGTCACAACCACCGTGGGTAATTCTTCACACATATTTAAGAATTTGGTGTATAGCTAATAGGAGTGATAAGTATATGCAAGGCTCCAATGACAGTGGGGAGAAAGTAACGAGGGATGGTATTATATAGATAGTAGCTGTGTTGCTGGAGAGAGGGTAGCAAGGTTCTAAGAGAGAGGAAATCGCAGCTTTTGCTAGACTTGTTAACTTGTGCACTGTGCTATAAGCAACACTACGAAGGCTTCGAAATATGAGAGGGGTTAAGTGGTGATTTATACGCGACGATAAGTTCGATCGCACGAATTTGGAAAATCAGGTAGTATCTGTGTGTATATATATATATTATTTTTTTTTATTTTTACAAAAGGTAGTATCTGTATATAAATAAGAGAAAATAGGGAGCGAAGACGACAGAGATAGAAAGAGAGTATGAAAAAAAAAAATTGCTAGGTAGTAGTAGTATTAAACTATTAATTTAAATATTAATTATGCATCTATTATTTGGTAGTGTCATCGCATTGTACAAGTTGAAGACAGCTTTTCCGAGGAGAGAAACTAAACATACTAAAAAGTAGTAGTTCTCTGGTGGGCTTTGGTTTTTTTTTTTTTTTTTTAATGTCTCTATCCAGAATCTAATTGGCTTTTGCTTTCAGTCCGAGTGTTGTAAAATTTAAAATAATTCTGAAGACGTCTTTATCTATTCTCTCTACTCGCCATCTGTTCATTCTTCTATATCTCCAAGACTTTTTGTTTTAGCACATAAGCATTCGACTCTTATTTTATTTAGCTGAAATTTCCTCGCTCTTACTTGTATTGGTGATAATAATAATGATGGAAAACAAATACTCTCTATATCTAGTAATATATATCACAATTCATCAAATCACACAGTTTAAAAAAAAGTAATAAAAAAAAAGTAATAATTTTATCAAATTAATCACGTTAACTATTAGTGTATTAATTATTATCATAAATATAAAATAAAGTATTTGAATGTATAATTGACAAACAAATATTTAATTTTATATAAAAAATTAAAAATAACATATATTTTAAGATAATTATTTTTGGTAAATATAATTTATATTATGGGACGGGAGTAAATTACAAAATCAATAAATATTCATAGGAAAGGTAGGGGAAAGGGCAAAGGAGATGAGGAAGTGGCGGCTATGGCTGCGCAGTTTTGTGGAGGTGTTCCTCTTAATTGAATATTTAATCATTAGTATTTAATACGGCAGGACCCGTTGCCATCATGACCCCATTTGTAATCATTACCTTTATTACTCTCTTCACCCCTAATTTTTCCACCCCCATTATGTCTATGCATCTACTACTATAATCGTATATATGGAGAAAGATGCAGATGCATGTTTCATGTGGGATGGATGGAATCATCAACATCTCTATCTTCCAATTGCCAAGTGGGTGTGATATTATGGATCATACATACGGAGTACTAGTAGTATGAAGTAGTATTTGCATGCAAAGGATGCGTCCTAATTAACGTTACGATGAGCATGCGTATTTTTATTCTTTTTACCAAATAGTGGGATAAAGCTGTAAAATCACAATGGATGAATATTCTTCATGTATTTATAACTGAAACGGACAAAAGGGCAACGTGGCGAAACGGATACCCTACATTCGGCTAATAAACTCTAGCCGCAGTATTATAGTTGCTTTTTATTTTTTTATTTATTTTATTGTTTCAGTGCTGACCACTGACTAGTGACTACTGAGCTGCAAAAGCGGCTTTCTCATTAGCTGCTGCTGCTGGTCGCGTTGATTTGCTGAGCGCATAATCATCATCGTTAGTATAAATATTTCTTTCTCCGTCTATATTGAGCGTGTTTGCTATACTCATATTTATCTCATTCAAATTATTTGTCACGTTAAAATAACAAGAGACAATATTTATTATTTTTATAATAATAATCTCATTTGAGTAAAAGTAATTGCAACGGTAATGGATTAATCATAAATAGGATTATATAAGTATTTTAGTTTTAATATATTATTTTATTATAAAAATTAATATAATTAATTATTTTCTTAAAAAGAGTATATTATCTTAAACATTAATCATAAATAGGAATATACAAGTATTTTAGTTTTAATACATTATTTTATCATAAATATTCCTTTCTTTTTTTTGGAGTGCAGAAGCGGAATTAATGGCCTTGTGTAAACTCACACTACTAGTTGTCTTTAGGCCTTACAGACTCCTCCATTTTAAAATGAGTGTTATTTTAGAAAAGAAAAAATATTTTAAAATAAGTGTAGTTTTATTTTTTCAATATAACATTAATTATTTTTTTCTAATCCTATCTCAAATTAATACCGTGTGTATTAGTTTCCAGTCCTAAATAACTATACTACATTATACATTTATGGGTCATACTAACAAGTACTCTAAGGATATTGTTTAAGGATTCCAAACAAGGTAAATATTCATTCAAAAGTTAAGTTAATCTTTTTCTAATGTATTAAATACACAATTTTTCATAAAAGCTTACTTATTTGGACTTCTTAAACAATACCTTTAAGACACTCATTAGCATTTTTCTACATTTATAACAACCAAGCAAGAAAATTTTATAAAATTGTTACTCGTATTTATTTATTTATTATTTTTTAATCTATGTAAAAAAAAATCTTGGCTTAAATACCATTTTGGTCTCATAACTTATTTTTGAGGTTCAATTTGGTTCTTTAACTATTTTTTGGGACAAATAAGTCCTTTAAGTTTTTAAGTTGGGCCGAATAGGTCTTTTTCGGCTTTTAAGTTTTTAAGTTGACCAAGTAGGTCCTTTAAGTTTTTAAGTTAGGCCAAATATGTCCTACATGACAATGACTCAGTTGGTCCTACTTAAAAACTTAAAGGACCTACTTGACTCAACTTAAAAACTTAAAGGACCTATTTGACCAACTTAAAAACTTAAAGGCCGAAAAAGACCTATTTGACCCAATTTAAAAACTTAAAAGATTTATTTGGCCCAAAAAATAGTTAAAGAACCAAATTAAATTTTAAAAATAAGTTAAAGAATTAAAATAATATTTAAGTCAATCTAACCACGTTTATTTTGAAAAGTAACGTAATTAATCATTTTTTTAAAAGCGTCCAGTTCTTATGCTAATCCCTCCATTTTCTATGATTGACCTGTGCCGCTGAATGAGCTATTCATTAATGACATAAGCTGAGTTTGCTTTTAGTAAAAAAAGAAAAAAAATACAGTAAGTAATTTATCTTAAACGAGGTTTATAACAAGACAGAGGGAGTAATAATTGACGGCAGGGATCAGATACCCTTTATTCCGCGCAGCAAAGATTTTCTACACTTTTATCATCATACTAGTAGTACTATTGATTAAAGCCTACGAACGTGGTTAAGCTACCCGGCGACGCAGCCCTATTGATTTTGATGATCTGCTCACTCAGCGAAGGCTTTTTACCTCTAAAAGATTCATCATCGCTTTTCGTTTATAAACAAAAATTATTTTTAATATTTATTAAAAAATATTTATATTTAGTTTAAAATTTAGATTAAATACATATATTTTTTAATAAATATAAAAAGTGATTTTTCCTTCTAAATAAAAATAGAGGGAGTATTAACTTCGGTCTCATATATAAGAGACAAATATATTTTTTAGGTTTATTGAATAACTGATATATTTGGCCTATAATACAGATCAGATACATCTGTTATTCAATAAATCTAAAAAATATATTTATGTCTTATATATGAAACCGAATAGAGTATTAGAATGTGACTAGGGCTGGACAAAAGGGCCTGATCCGGCCCGAACCAGAGGAGATTGGATGGCCCGCATCGTCTTGGGCTGAATCGGGTCGGTTAAACGGGTAGACGGATCAAAACAGTTGGGCTGTGCTGGATTTGTGCGGACGGGCTGGGCCAAAAATTTGTACCGTCGGTAGCCGGACCCAACCGAGGTAGAAGAAGCCCAATGTTGGCCAATACACTTAGCTCTCAGCTCAGCTCTACACCAACCAACCAGGCCCAGCGATTAAAAAAAAAAAATTTACCCTGAAAGACAAAACATAACCTAGTAGCGCCGCTCAGAACTCACAAATCAGAACTACAAACAACACACAACTCACAAAGATGAACAATCTCAATCTCGCGAAACCCTAGCGCCGCTCCATCATCTCGTTTCGTTCTCTCGCAACTCAGTCACAAACAAATGAATGAACTAACCCTCCGAAAGTGAAACCTAGCGCCGGTGGTGATCTTTCTCTCATTTCTTTTCGTTGTTAATCTTTCTGTCATCTCTCAGAGACCTAATCTCAGAGCAAGTGACCCTTAGCACTCAATCGCTCGCCTGTTGCCTCTCTCGTACCTGTTGCGACGACACTGGGGAACAAAGAGCATGGACTGAAATTTTTTTGGCTGAAGATCAAGGTTTGTTTATTTTCGGATTTTGGGTTGGTGTTTGTTTGATTTCATTCTAGATTTAGGGTTTGTGACTGATTTTATTCTGGAATGTGTTTTTTTTTTGGGTTCATGTTTGTTTGATTTTATTCTGTATTTAAGTTTGATGTTTGTTTGATTTTTACGTTTGTTTTAGGATTGTGTTTGTTTTCTTGAACAACCAAGGAGGAAGTCAGCTCATTGGAGTCTTGGACCAAGCAAGACTTTTGTTCTGGTTCAGAGGTTTTAAGGTTAGGGTTTGTGTTTTTCTTTGTGTTTAGGGTTTTGCCTTTTTTCTTCTTTGGAGTTTAGCTTCCATGTTTTGCTTTTTACTAACATTTTGATTTTGTTGGGTGGTTCAATGTGCTGGATCTTGGAGACTTAGAGTAATCAAAGATTTGGTTCTTTGTTTGGGCTTTTTACTTGTAAGTTGCCTAAATGAAATTTGTTTTTGAGTGACCTTACTATAGAATAGCACATGATTATTGTATGCATGCTTTAAGGTTATGAATGTCTACTTTAATATGTCTACTTGTATGCATGCTTTACTATGTTTTATTGTATGCATTAATTTGTAAACTATATGCTTTATGGTATGCTTATTTGCATGCTTTACAGATTTGTTTGCATGATTGTTTGCTAATTTTTATGCTTTTACTGGTTCAGAATGTGTAATTGAAGTGTCTACTTAGTCTTAGACTACTTGTAATCTTAATTATATGCATGCTTTAAGGTTATGAATGTGTAATTTAATATGTCTACTTGTATGCTTCTTGTATGCATGCTTTAATATGTGTTGTTGTATGCATTAATTTGTAAACTATATGTTTTATGGTATGCTTATTTGCATGCTTTACAGATTTGTTTGCATGATTGTTTGCTAATTTTTATGCTTTTACTGGTTCAGAATGTGTAATTGGAGTGTCTACTTAGTCTTAGACTACTTGCAATCTTAATTATATGCATGCTTTAAGGTTATGAATGTGTAATTTAATATGTCTACTTGTATGCTTCTTGTATGCATGCTTTAATATGTGTTGTTGTATGCTTTAATTTGTAAACCAAATGTTTTATTTGTATGCTTTAATTTGAATGTGTTCTTGTCTGAATGTATGCTTGTTGAAAATTTAAGAAGGCTTAAGTTAACTTTAAAGTTTGTAGAAGGCTGATGTAACTTCTATGAAAATTACAAAAAGGGGGAACTTAATGTGGTTCAAATTTCAACAGTCTTCTTTAGTTGAGAATTTTGTTATGTTATGTGGGTGGCGGTTGTTGACTATGCTTCTTCATTAATTCAGTGATGGAGCAGCCTGGTCAAGACCTGCTTTCTACACTAACACCTCAAAATCTCACTGCTGAAGCTGGTAGTGCCATCCCAAATCCTGCTCTAGTTGTAATAGATGGCAGTGGGGCTCAGCCCACTGAACAGGCAGTTGCTGTTGGCAAACCTCCTCTTGGAAAGAAGAGGAAACCCAATGCGAGTGGTCCTAGGCGAACTTCTGCTGCCTGGGACCATTTTAATTTAATACCGATCAAATGTAACCTATGGTCACGTGCAAACATTATCACAAAAAATACTTGTGTGACACGAATAAGCATGGCACTTCAAACATGCTTGCTCACATGAAGGTGTGTACTAAATACCCCTATGCTGTAATTAATGACCCCAATCAAAAAACCCTAACATTTCCTCGTGGAGAGAACACTGGTTTAGGTTCTATGAGTACTAGATTTGATGTTGAAGCTTGTAAAAGGGCTGTGGTAACTTTTGTCATAATGGATGAACAGCCCTTTAGGGTAGTAGAGGGGGAGGGATTTAAGTACATGCTTAGACAGTTCCAACCCCAATTTGCTGTCCCATCTAGGCGTACCATAGCTAGGCACTGTTTCCAATTATATCTTGATGAAAAGCTTAAGTTGAAAGCCCTTTTCAAATCAGAATCCACTAGGGTTGCACTAACTACAGATTGTTGGACATCCATTCAGAATCTTAACTATTTGACCCTAACTGCACACTTCATAGATAGTGAGTGGAAGTATCAAAAAAGAATCATCAGCTTTTGTGCAGTTCCCAACCATAGAGGCGATACCGTAGGTAGGAAAGTTGAAGAGGTATTAAAGGATTGGGGAATTAGGAGTGTTTCCACAATTACTGTTGACAATGCATCTTCCAATGATGTTGATGTCGCCTATTTGAAGAAGAAGATGAAGAATATGAATGGGTTGATGGTTGATGAGGGTTTTTTTCACATGAGGTGTTGTGCCCATGTACTAAATTTGGTGGTTAATGATGGGTTAAAGGAGCAACACAGCTCTATATCCAGCATTCGTAATGCTGTTAGGTTTGTTAGGTCATCACCTGTTAGGGCTGACAAGTTCAAAGATTGTGTAGAATTCTCCAAAATATCTTGTAAAAAACTTGTGTGTCTAGATGTTTCAACTAGATGGAACTCCACATACATGATGTTAGAGGCAGCAGAGAAATTTCAAGCTGCCTTTGAGAAGTTGGAATATGAGGACCCAAACTATGTGGAGTACTTTGGGACTGCTGGTCCTCCTAGTTTGGATGATTGGGACAACATTCGTGCGTTTGTGAAATTTTTGAAAATTTTCTATGAGGCTACTATGGTATTTTCTTCTTCACAAGAAGCTAGTTTGCATTCAGCCTTTCGACAACTATCTTCCATCTATTGTGAGCTGAATCAGTCCGCAATGAATCTAAATACAATTTTGGCCGCTATGGGTGTGGAAATGAAGAAAAAGTATGAAAAATATTGGGGGAAAATTGAAAACATAAACCAGTTTATTTACTTTGGTACAATATTTGATCCCCGATATAAGTTGCGATATGTTGAGTGGTCGTTTAAGCAAATGTATGGTGAATCCTCTAACTTTACAACTAATCTTTCCACATCTGTGAAAAAAATTTTGTTTTCAATGTACAATTGGTATAAACAAAAATATGAAGACCAAAACACTTCAAGACAGCCCACTACTGGTCCATCAATAGGTGTTTCAAGATTGTTGTTCTTTGAAATATCATCTTCTCAGGCGAGAGACGATGCTTTCAAGCAACATTTGATGGAAAAAGACTCCATTGACAAACAAAATGAGCTTGAGAGGTATCTGACTGAATCTAACATAAGTGGGGATGTCAACTTTGATATTCTTATATGGTGGAAACAAAATGCATCTCGGTACCCCATATTATGTATGATAGTCAGAGATCTTATAGCCACACCAGTCTCAACAGTGGCTTCTGAAAGTGCTTTCAGTGCTGGTGGGAGGGTTATTGATACATATAGAAGCTGTCTAAACCCTGAAATGGCAGAAGCACTTATTTGTACTCAAAACTGGTTGAGACCTTCTTTTTGTCAATTCAAAGATGTTAATCTCGATTTTTTCAATAAATTTTAGGCGGGGGTACTCTTTTTCCTTCTGGATGTTTTTTCCCTAAGTAGGGTTTTGCATCAGAAGGTTTTAACGAGGCCCCTCTCCTTTCTTTTGCCTAAAAAAAAAAGAAGATGTTAATCTCGATGAAGAGTATGTGGTAGCTGAGGATGTTGTATCAGGTAACAATTTCAACCATTTTCTGCCCCTGTATTCTTTACTTTTATATGTTTTTCAGTTGATATTTATTTTTTATGTATACTGTAGAATTTCATAAATGCTCAATTAATGTTGGAGAAATTTGCTAGTGGATCGTAATTTGGTGGGTAGTCATCTCGATCCTGACCAAGTGGCTGTGATTGAAAAAAATTCAAGTGTAAGTAGCTAAATGTCAATGAACTTCTTAATTTTGTGTGTATTTTTTATGTACTAATTCAGTTTTGTTAAATTTTGTGCAGTTATAACAACTTTTTTGGAGTCATTCATGGGAAATGACCTTAATTGTGGCTTTTTGCCTTTTTTTGGATGAGATGGATTACATGAATCTTAAATGTTCTTAAATGTTTTGGTACTTGAACAAGAAACTAGTTATCTTTTTGCTGAACTTGAAATGTTCCGTTGCATTTGTTTTGGTAATTTCCTTACTTTATTGTTCATTTATTTGATTCTGTTTTCATTTATTTGATTCTGTTTTCACTTATTTGATTCTGTTGGTCTGATTTTGTATTGCTATTTTTAATTATGAGGTTTGATGCATAGGATGCCACACTGTAAAGAAATCAGCATAGGAAAGGAATGATAAAGTTGGTACTCTGCTGGATGCCACAATGATCCTCTGACAGTGTTAGTAATAACATTGTCAAGCTCTACAAAAAAATTTTCTTTTTGCTTTTGATATTGTGCTATTAATGTAGTTGTTATTGATATTGCTTCTTCTATGTCTAGCCTATGCAAGATTACAAATGATTACAGATAATTTTGAAGATTAGCCAGAGCACCGACTTATGTTCTCCTCTCTACTCTGCACTAATCTGCTTGTCAAGTCAGGTTACTTGACTTTTTATGATGTTAAATATGACTGCCTGTAAAAGCTTGCAATCACTGTAGATTGTCCCTGATATTTTTTTTGTGATCTGTATCAGCAATTGAAGCTTGTTATGGATTCAATCATATGGGCATTTCAGCATACAGAAAGGAATATTGTTGAAATTGGGCTGAACCTGTTGTTGGAGATGCTGAAGAAGTTTCAGGTGTGGTTTGTGTAAATAACTTGTGTTCCTATACATTTAAGTAATTTCAGTTTACTATTTTAAAATATTCTGCATGTTCTTCACTGTAAATATTTAGTTGTTGCATGTAATGTTGTAATTTCAGTTTACTATTTCAAAATATTCTACAAGTTCTTCATTCTTGCATTTTGTAATTTTATTCCAATGCAGGTTCAAAGGAGGAGCACTACCATTCCAAATGCCTCACTGTTGATTGTCACATTCAACCTACTCAATGTTGCTAGAAATTAGTGTCTGTTTTAACATTTATGAACAATGTAATTGCATCAAGTGTAGGTCATGTAATGATGGTCATGTAATACATCTTGTTTATATTCCCTTTTTCTTAGTATGACATGTAATTCGTCTTAGTGTGGTCATGTAATTTGGATGTTTTTAATTCCCCGTTTGTGTTTCCTTTTTGTATGTTTGATAATGGTTTAATGGTTTTGACTTTTAAGTGCTGTCTAAATAGATGGATGGTTTAATGGTTTGATGTCTTAAGCATGTATTTAAATCCCTCCATAAATTTAGGCATAATTTTCATAATTAAAAACTGGGAAAATACATCATTGGGCCCAAATATGAGTGGCCCAAAACTGACCCAAACCGCCGTTACCCAACCGATTACCCGCCCAAACCGTGAAACCGAACCCGAACAAACCGATGTTGGTTTTGGACGGAATTGGGCCTGTTGATATTCACCATGGATTGGGCTGGGTTGGTGGTTTTGGGCCCGAACCCACCCAAAACCGACCGGTGTCCAGCCCTAAATGTGACGACAATCAAGTGAGGCCAGGAGCTGCGTGTTATTATCATCCCCAAGATGATAATATGAAGTAGATCAATAGGCTCCAAGTATATTTTCAATAGGATAGTTTGGAATTTTAAAAACCAATTATATATATACAATGTAAGTTCATGGTAGAGAGCCAACCAAGAGAGTTTATTAACCCCTTCTTCTTATTATAAGTATCCAAAAAAATAAATCCTAAAATAAGTGTTATTTTTTTTTAATGTAATCTATATTTATCTTAAATTAATAATGTGTATATCACTCCCAAATTATTTTATGCCACTATACATTTATAATAATTTTGTAAAATTTTTACTCTTTTTAATCTATTTACAATTTTTCCTTGATTTATGTATTATGAGACAGAGGGAGTAGCAACAACCATTTTGGTCATGAAGTGCGTAGGCCACCAAAATTTTGGGTTATACTAGTACTCTAATAATTAATTGTTCAATAGTTTTCCTCTCCATTTCTTTAGAGAAATGACGATCTCCATTTTGTTGTATAAATACGTAAATATATAATTTATGTCACTATTTTAAAAATATGTGTATTTATATATCTAAAACTTTTGTAATAGAGATCTCCACTTCTTTTGAGAAATGAAGAGAATATTTACTCGTATAAAGAAGCTGAAGGGCTCATTTTTCTTTCCTTTATTTCATATTGAGTAACATTTAAGGTTTATTCACAAAGATTAAGAAAAAATAAATAGTTTAATTAATGAATGAAATATTTAATTTTAATAAATTATTCCAATTAACTATTGGAGTATTAATTATTGTCATAAATGTATAGTGAAATATATTGACATAGGAGTGATGTACATACTGTTTATTTGGGGGCAAAATTGAAAAACATAATTAATGATGCATTGAAAACCTAAAATGACACTTAATTTGAAAAAAAAAAGATCCGACGCCTCTAAAGTGAGCGATTCACTTTAGAGTTCAACCATTAATGAGAAAATCAAGGGTTGATATTAATTACACATGCATAACAAATCACCCTTTATTTTCTCATAAACGGTTAGATTACTTACTTTATTCTCTACCCACTTTAGAGGAGCCAAATTCAGAAAAAAAACTATTTTTCTAAAGTAACAGTTAATTTGAAACGAGGGGAGTATTTGGCTCCAATCTTCTCTTTCAAGATGGATCCCAAAAATTGACCTCAACATAATAGAGATTTCAATATAAATGACTCCCTCCGTTCCTTAATATAGAACCCCGTTTGACCATTTCACGCCCCTTAAGAAAGTGAGTTTATATAGTTATTAACATTAAATTTGTATAAAATGTATATTATTTTTTCCAAGTTACCATTCTCATCTTCCAAGACTATTAAGAGAGAGAGAATTAATACACCTTGGTATGGGGGTAATTTTGTAAAAAAATAATTAATGCACATTGATATTTAAAAAGAGTCTTATATTAAGAGACAATTTTTTTTTTCACAAAAATGTCTTATATTAAGGGACGAAAAGAGTACTCATCTGTCTCGTCTTTTAAGAAAATGCTTGATTGCAACTATTTTTAAGAGAAAATAATCTTTATTGACTAAAACGTCCTTGATATAGTAGGAGTTAGGTAGAATGACTAATTATTACTTGAGTAGTTGAGACAAATAAATAAGATTATTATTGAAAAAAAAGTAATTAATGTTCTCTTGATATTGTAAAATGACAAATAATTTAAGACATATAAACATTTTAAATATGACACTTAATATGAGACGGATGAAGTAGAAGAATTGGAAGGGGGAATTTTTTTTGATAACCTGAGACGGGGAAATTTAAAATTAATGAATTTTTTAATAAGTAACTAAAAGGATACTGAATTGGGAGGAAAATCTTATAAAAGTGGTTTGTATAAGCACATTTATAGAAACATATTTACCATAAAATTTTACGAAGTCAAAACGATGATCAGGTAACCTGCTTTGATAATCAATATACATCTGGCTTATGAAAAAAAAATTCAAAACTATGATGTATTTCAAATTAAATCAAAGATAAACTTATATTATTTATGTATTTTATAAACAAGCTCATTTTAAAAAAAATACGCAAATTGAGGTTTGCTACCTACCTATGGGGAAAAGACTTGCTTTTTTTTACTTCATATTTTAAATTACACTTAATATTTTAAGAGAATTTTTTATTATATATATATATATATATAATTCATTCACTTCAAATAAAAAATACTTATACAAAATTAACATTATTAATATTGTTTAAAAAGATTAAACTGATTTCAAGAGAAGTAAATTTTTTTGATAAATAGAATTGATTTCAAATATCGAACTCGCGATGAACTTTTTTGCATTGGAACTTTAGTTATTACTCATTAATTAAAACAAAACTCAATTTTTATAAACTCGTTTTTAAAATATGGATTACAAATTAAGTCTCTTTTATTTTATAGTATCAGCTAGAAGTGCAATGCCGATTTATAAATTTTCCTGTCTATATCATACCGCGAGTTAATTTTCCAAATTATGTTTCTTAAATTTTAGTCAAAGAACAAAATTTGGTTATCTGTTCATATAAAAAAAATTGTTTATCTGTCATCCTATTTAATTTCTTTAATATCTTATGCTATCTCTGTCAGGAAAAAGGTTAAGCAAAACTTAAATATTTCCTTCAAATTTGAAAGATTGTCGCCTGGCTTGCTGGTTTAATTTCTATATATTCTTGAAAGCGTTTATAAATTATTTGATTTCCTTGTCTAGCTTATTTTTTCCTGCACTCACCATGTACTCATGTGAAGGGGAGGGGACGAAGCAAAACAAACGCACGAGATTATCCTCAATTCACATTGTTAGTCAAAGGGGCACTTCCCCAACAACCTTATTAATTGCACCAAATGGTGCATCTCTATTTTTTCAAATTGGGTGTAATTTTTCAACACCACCGAATGAAGAAAAGAAAAGTGGTGCAAGTGTGGTGCAAGTTTTTCAACACACCCATTAACTAAAGGCATTTTTTTTCTTTGGCAGAACCAATTATTCAAAGATGGTGCAGCCATATTAGTAGGTGTTCACATTACCAATGACTTCTATAAATAGGGGCATTGTAGGAGAGGAGATATATTCCAACATTGAGAGAAAATTAGTGAGCACCAAGAGAAAATGTGAGAAATATTTAGAGAGAAATATTTTGGGTGTAATTGGGTTGTGGGTTTTGTGAGAGAGTGTGAGTGTTTGTAAACACAGTGTATATTTTCCTTTTCAATAAAAGGTCTGCAGCAGCCCGGAGACGTAGGCATTATTGGCCGAACTCCGTTATCAATTTTTGTGTGTGCTTCCGCATTTATTTTTCGCTCTTCCACTAATCTGACTATGGAGAAATTTTGCGTAATTTCCTAACAACTGGTATCAGAGCTAGTTGGTTATTTCTGCTAAATCTTGGTGAAGATACTATTCACATGAATAGTAATTTTTCGTGAATAGTGAAATTGGTCGGCGCTACCAATTTGTCCACGGAGGTGTTCTAAAGCACGGTGGTTAGCAGAAATTGTCAGAAACGATCCTGAGAAGTCAGACTCGAGTGGGAGTATGGCCGCAGACGAAGGAAAGGTGAAAATTGAAAAGTTCGACGGTGCGGACTTTGGCTTTTGGAAGATGCGGTCGAGGATTATCCGTATCGAGAAAAAGTTGTATCAACCTCTCACAGAAAGAAACCAATGAGATGAAGGAAGATGAATGGATCCTTCTCGATAGACAAGCCCTCGGCGTTATCCGGTTGACGTTATCCCGTAATGTTGCGTTCAACATTGCAAAAGAAAAGACCACGACGGATCTTATGAAGGCTCTTTCCAACATGTACGAAAAGCCGTCGGCCTCAAACAAAGTTCATTTGATGAGGCGGTTGTTTAACTTGCGGATGACGGAAGGCGCATCGGTAGCGCAACATCTCAATGAACTCAGCTTAGTCACAACCCAGTTGAGTTCAGTTGGAATCGAATTTGATGATGAGGTACGAGCATTGATACTTTTGTCTTCTCTTCCAGAGAGTTGGAATGCTCTTTATCACCGTGTGAGTAGCTCAACGGGAAACAATAAGTTGAAATCTGACGATGTTCGTGATCTAGTTCTCAGTGAAGAGATCCGACGGAGAGAGTCGGGTGAATCTTCATCCTCTTCAGTATTGCATACAGAGTCAAGGGGAAGAAATTCAACCAGAGGAAATGGGCGTGGCAAATCAAAGGGCAGACGGTCCAAATCCAGAAATCATCAAAGTTCCCAAAACTCCAACTCAAGACTATCGAGTGTTGGAATTGCGGGAAAGGCAAGACACTACAAAAATCGGTGCAGAGTGCAATCAAGAACCAGGAGGCGAAGGGCGAGGCAAATGTTTCTTCCACCTCGGGAGGAGGTGATGCGTTGATATGCTCTTTGGAGAGCAAGGAAGAGTCTTGGGTGTTAGACTCGAGCATCTTTTTCATGCCACTTCGCAGAGAATTCTTCGAGAATTATGTACGGAAACCTTGGTAAAGTTTACCTTGGTAATGAACAGTCTTGTGAGATTGTTGGCAAAGGTGTAGTGAAGATTAAGTTGAGCAGTCTATATGGGAATTGAAAAATGTCGGACATATTCCCGACTGACGAAGAACTTAATCTCGATGAGGCGATTGGCGATGTGACTACACAGTCTTCCACGGCGATCATTGGAAGATTTCAAAGGGTGCAATGACGATTGGTCGCGGCGAGAAAGAGTGGTACTCTTTATAAGACAAAGAGAGCATGCCATTTGATTGCGATTGCGACAAATGATAGTCCCAATCTATGGCACCAGAGACTAGGCCATATGAGTGAGAAAGGGATGAAGATCATGCACTCGAAGGGCAAATTGCCAGGTCTTCAGTCAGTAGAAATTGGCATGTGGGAAGGCTGCATACTTGGAAAGCAGAAAGAGTTAGCTTTGAGACAAGTGGAAAAACCCCAAAGAAAGAGAACCTCGAGCTTGTTCACTCTGATGTTTGGGGTCCAACGACTGTCTCATCCATCAGTGGGAAGCAATACTTCGTGACTTTTATCGATGATCACTCTAGGAAGGTATGGGTATACTTTCTGAAACATAAGTCTGAAGTATTAGAGGCTTTCAAGATGTGGAAAGCCATGGTAGAAAATGAGGACAGATTGAAGATCAAAAGCTCGAATCGAGCAATGGTGGTGAATATGAAGACACCAGATTCAAGAAGTTACGCTATGAGCACGGGATCGGAATGGAAAGCAGGTGCAGTGCGCCTCAACACAATGGTGTAGCCGGCGTATGAATCGAGCGTTGACAGAGAGAGCTTGAAGCTTGCGGGAGCAGTCAGGCTTCGAAGCGATTACGGGCGTAAGCGATCAACACAAGAACTTACTTGATCAACCGAGGTCCATCGGTACCATTGGAGCACGTAATACCGGAAGAGGTATGGAGCGGAAAAGAGGTAAAACTCTCACATCTTAGAGTTTTTAATTGCGTAGCATATGTGCATATCAGTGATCAAGACAGGAATAAACTTGATCCCAAATCGAAGAAGTGCACTTTCATCGGTTATGGTGAAGATGAGTTTGGCTACCGTCTTTGGGATGATGAAAACAAAAAACTGATCCGCAGTAGAGGGGTGATCTTCAATGAAAGAGTGATGTACAAGGCGAGGCATAGCACGGATGCCAAAGAACTTCGTAACAGTGGGCGGTGTATGCAGAGGTAGACGATGACCCAGAAAGTCCTATAGTTGAGAATCCTCAGTCAGAGGAATCAATTGACGCACCAGAGCCTCCTACTCCAGCTCCGGCAGTGAGAAAGTCTTCTCGAGTTCCTGTGCCCAACAGGAGATACATGGACTACATGTTGTTGACTGATGGAGGGGAGCCTGAAGATTATGCAGAAGCATGTCAGATCGCAGATGCCAGCAAGTGGTAGCTTTCCATGAAAGACGAGATGAAGTCTTTGATCTCCAATCAAACATGGGAACTAGCTGAGTTACCCGTGGGAAAGAAGGCACTTCACAACAAATGGGTGTATCGGGTGAAGGAGGAGAATGATGGCTCCAAGAGATACAAAGCCCGACTAGTCGTTAAAGGATTCCAAAGAAAAGGAAGGAGTTGACTACACCGAAATTTTTGCTCGGTTGTGAAGCTTCAATACTATCAGTGCGTGTTAAGTATTGTTGCCAGTGAAGAGCTCTATCTTGAGCAGTTAGACGTGAAGACTGCGTTTCTTCACGGAGACTTAGATGAGGAAATCTACATGCACCAACTTGAAGGCTTCTCGGAGAAAGGCAATGAAAATATGGTGTGCAGATTAAAGAAGAGCTTGTATGGCCTGAAACAAGCTCCGAGACAGTGGTACAAGAAGTTTGATAGCTTCATGCACAAGGAAGGTTTCCAGAAGTGCAACTCCGACCACTGTTGTTTCTTCAAGAGATATAAGTCCAGTTATATCATTTTGTTACTTTATGTCGATGATATGTTAGTAGCAGGTTCAGATATGGACGAGATCAGAAACTTGAAGATGCAGTTGTCAAAAGAATTTGACATGAAGGACTTGGGTCCAGCAAAGAAGATCCTTGGAATGCAAATCACGAGAGATAAGCAGAGAGGAATTTTGCAGTTATCTCAGGCGGAGTACATCAACCGTGTTTTGCAAAGATTCAACATGGGCAACGCCAAACCGGTCAGCACACCTTTGGCCAGTCATTTTCGCCTATCCAAGGAACAGTCACCTCAGACGGAGGAAGAAAGAGAATCCATGGCTAAGATACCATATGCTTCAGCCATTGGAAGTTTGATGTACGCAATGGTACATGCGAGGTCGGACATTGGCCATGCAGTGGGAGTAGTTAGCAGGTTTATGTCAAATCCAGGAAAAGCTCATTGGGAAGCAGTGAAATGGACTTTGAGGTATCTACGAGGCACCACAGAGAAGTGTTTGTACTTTGGCAAAGGAGAAATAAAAGTACAAGGCTACGTAGATGCAGACTTTGCAGGTGAAGTCGATCATCGAAGAAGTACCACTGGTTATGTATTCACTGTTGGTACTACAGTAGTTAGTTGGATGTCGCGGATACAGAAGATTGTTGCTTTATCCACTACAGAGGCTGAGTATGTAGCGATGAAGCGACAAAGAATTGATATGGCTTCGAGATTGTTAATGAGTTGGGTTTCACACAGGAGAAGAGTGTTTTGCACAGTGATAGTCAGAGTGCGATACATCTGGCAAAGAATTCAGCATTTCACTCCAGAACAAAGCATATTGGTCTTCGTTATCACTTCATCAGATCTCTGCTTGAGGATGAGGTGTTAATGTTGAAGAAGATTCAAGGAAGTAAGAACCCAGCAAATATGTTGACAAAGGTGGTGACTATCGACAAACTGAAGTTGTGCTCAACTTCGCTTGGCTCGCTGAGTAACACTGCAGAAGGTCTTTGCATTGATCGAGGTGTGAAGACCGATTGAAATCGGTCTTCAAGTGGGAGATTGTTAGTCAAAGGGGCACCTCCCCAACAACCTTATTAATTGCACCAAATGGTGCATCTCCATTTTTCCAAATTGGGTGCAATTTTTCAACACCACCGAATGAAGAAAAGAAAAGTAGTGCAAGTGTGGTGCAAGTTTTTCAACACACCCATTAACTAAAGGCATTTTTTTTCTTTGGCAGAACCAATTATTCAAAGATGGTGCAGCCATATTAGTAGGTGTTCACATTACCAATGGCTTCTATAAATAGGGGCATTGTAGGAGAGGAGATATATTCCAACATTGAGAGAAAATTAGTGAGCACCAAGAGAAAAGGTGAGAAATATTTAGAGAGAAATATTTTGGGTGTAATTGGGTTGTGGGTTTTGTGAGAGAGTGTGAGTGTTTGTAAACACAGTGTATATTTCCCTTTTCAATAAAAGGTCTGCAGCAGCCCGGAGACGTAGGCATTATTGGCCAAACTCCGTTATCAATTTTTGTGTTTGCTTCCGCATTTATTTTTCGCTCTTCCACTAATCTGACTATAGAGAAATTTTGCGTAATTTCCTAACACATATTTCATAATATCGTGGTGGGCTGGTGGCATCTAACTTTCTACTTACACAGTGGAGAATAAAAAATAAAAAATATATCATATATAGGTCACATCAAGTGGGAAGTGGCTCCGGCCACTAATTAATTTCATTTTTGACAGATTAATTTAAGTAAGAGAAACTTGTTCTTGATAATAATTAATGATAATGACGATAGCTATACATAGTGCGAGAACAATACGTAGCAGTAACGACAATATAATGCCATATAATGATAAACTTGCCAAAAACGATCACTATAAAAAAAAATGGCTTTTTTTTTGGTAACAAAAGGCTGATTTATTTATGAAGTATCTTGACACATAAGTGCACATTACAAAAGGAAAAGCAGCGTCTTATGATTTGGTTCTGGTATTCTTTACGATAAAGGTATTTTTGGATAAAATTTTTGTATTGATCGGTATTAATTTTTTCAAGTGATATACCCATGATGTTAACTTGTTAGGAGAAAATTTTATAATGTATGTCGGCGTAATATATCTTTACGGAAATTAGATAAATATATGTTTAATTTGGCATAATCAAGATAAAAATTAAACCTTACTAAGTGGATGTTATAAATCTCGTATCGGTGTAGATGTTAGAAAAAGTAAAAGATGAACTCAAGTTGTATCATGGACTCGTGTGCATAAATTTATTAGTGACAAGTCAAGCTTTTTTCTGTTTTGGATCATATATGGACTTAAAAATTCATGAAATATTGTGTTCGACTTTTATTAATGATAAAACTAAAAATATAAAAAGTTGTTTTTAATTTCTTTTGAAATTTAATTTAATTTTTGTGACATATTAAATATATATTAATTTGTCCCCTACTGTTGGTTGTTTTGACAATTTCAGTGACATATGAACGTTGGGACCGGGGTTCGAACCCGGGTGTTGCACTTTAGACGTGTGTGTGTGTTTGTTGTTTACTATTTCTATTAGCTGACAAAAAAAAATATTAATTTAGTTATCATTATATCTTTAAATTTAATCCATAAATTAATGTTCATTTTGCATGGACCTTTACGAGAGAAAAAAAGAAAAGAGAATTCACCAAAACAAAAAAAGGAATAATATTTGATACATTGTGTTATCACCAAAAAATATCAGCCATAGCCGATGAAGGGACTAGCCGATGCGTGAGATAAGCCGATCAGATTTGTAGCCGAAAACTGGTCCCATTTTTTTTTAAATGAAGGAACGGAGCCTCGTTAAAACCTTCTGATGGAAAACCCTCCTTAGGGAAAAAACATCTAGAAGGAAAAAGAGTACTCTCCCCTGTTTTTATTGAAAGAAATGGAAAAGAGAATACAGGAAAGACATGGGGGGGCTAAACCAAAACCCATGCAAAAAAAGAAAAAACACCAGAAGCAACCCCAAACAAAAGGGGGAAGCAAAAACCAAACAAAAAGACTAAGCAAAACTATAGGCAGAGAAGCCAAACCTCTGGTCCCATTGAACCGAGGTTAGAAAGGAAAATGTTAGAAGTTTAGGGAGCATCGTGAGGTCAGCCGATTATTAAAGAGTTTAGCCGATGTGGATAAAGGAAATATCCGATTATTATGGCCTTATCGGCTGAGCTATTGTTGATTAATATGGAGCTTTGAAGCTCGACCAAGGGTTAAGTATGTGAAAGTCATGGACTTTGGCGCCAAAATGACTAAAGCTAGCTCTTGAAGACCTTCAACGCATTTAACACGTGATAAATCGTCTGCCCAGCCGATGAGAGAGCGGTTAACCCACGATACGCATGAGAAAGCAGTTGAGGGACACCCACGACCGCTCGTTGTCAGCCATGAACATGCGGAACGCATAATGGCCAATAGGGGGCGGTTACATTTTTGTTTTTCTTTTGTATATATATACCTTCGCTGAGAAATGTAAATGACACATCCAATCAATCAAACAACTATTTCTTTTGCAATTTATCAGCTTTTTACAGCATTTATCTTAGCCGATTCCATGTAACTTAGCCTTAGCATAGTGTAGATTCACCACACTCAACGCTTTCTGGAGTAGTTGGGGAACCCATAATCGAGAACCAGAGTTCCGTTCTCGGTTTAATCGCTCAAACAGGAATCAATTTGTCGGCTGGACGTTAGCCGAATCCCTCGGCTGATTTTTCCACGCAAACAAGTTTGGCACGCCCGGTGGGACCATAGGTGAATTGAAGGACAGGTTTGATTCTCCAGCGAGGATCACGCTTGGCGTATAAACCTGGTCGGAAAGAAACTCAACAACAACATGGAGTCGAGTTCAAATCCCAAAAGAACCCCATCACGCAAGAACAACGAGTCGATACACCTTGGGTATGCCCATAGTGGTTGAAGACATTCCGGTCTCACTTTGACCTCGGCGAAATGAATAACCAGAGAATCAGAAGCTCCGGTGGTCATGACCACTTCTTTCATCGAGCGGCCAGATTGATATGGGGATTCATGACATTATGTACCAAGTGTCAAGCGGTTGGCGAGATATTGTCGGACCCATGGTGCATAACGAGGTTCGGCGGTGAGAGACATGGAGAGCGGCCAGAGGCGGCAAGGTGAACACTCGGCTAGTTCTGCGTTGGCGAGAACAGCAAACCCGGCGTACAAGGCGGTCAGTGCAGCGGCCTCGGTAGAATGTGGTTCAAACTGGGCCTTTTCAGGCACAACCAATACCACTACCGGTAGGGCCACCAACCCAGACGTGCGGTGATCGGCAGAATACATGGGTACCACCCCATGCTTGGGGGCAAGTGATGCCACCTGATCAAGCGAATCTGCAGGATGGGCAGATCAACATGGCCCGGAGGCCAATTAACACGGTTGGACATATCGATCTGCCGCCAGTAATGTCATATGCTCCAACGCATGGCCCTACTGTGCAGGCAAACTCATATGGACAGCCGAATTGGCAGCCGATGGCCCCTGGTTATGGTTCAGGGAAGCTATCTGGTGATTGGAATGCCAACAATCCACCATTCTGCCAACCGCAACCAGTCCCCACGCCATACCCTCCAGTAAGTTCAAATATACTACGAACGGCTGGCAACTATGGGGGAGAGCAGACATGGAACACTGTTCCACCTTTACCCCATAATGCATCGGCTGTTCCAGGGACTCAGGTCGGAGGTTTTGGGGAATATGGTCCAGAGCAGCAATGGAATACTAATCCACCTCTAGGCAATGTTCCACCAAATACCTTCAACCTTCAGAATTCGTTCCAACAGGCTTCACCCTGGAGACCAGTGGGTCAGAGTGCGCCCCAGCTGAATCCACAAGATAATCGGCAGGGAGCCTCCCATTTGATAGACCCAGAAATGATTGCAAATACCATCAAGAAGTATTTCGGGATACAGTTAAAGCCGTTGGACCGT
Source organism: Calophaca sinica (assembly GCA_037113605.1). Lineage (NCBI taxonomy): Eukaryota > Viridiplantae > Streptophyta > Magnoliopsida > Fabales > Fabaceae > Calophaca > Calophaca sinica. The sequence continues at coordinate 12,544,380 of CM073736.1, forward strand.
CCTGTTTCTGAGAAACCGTACCACTGAATGGGTGGATCGGATGGTTCCTCTCCCTAGGGGATTCAAAACTCGATTTCACCATATTCTCGGGGAAGATGGCAAGTCTACCATGGAGCACATAGGGCGTTTCCACGGCCCGATGTGGTGAAAGCGACAGAATGAGTATCACAAGCTTCAACTTTTCCCATTATCACTCATCGGGACAGCGTTCACCTGGTATTCCTCCCCGCCTCCAAATTGATGCAATGGGCCGACATGGAGAGGTGCTTCCATGATAGATTTTCTTGGCCTCAACCTCAAGTTACGATGCAGATCTAACTAGTCTCGAGCAAAGCAAGTTGATGAGTCGATTCTTGATTATATTGAAAGATTGAGAGAAAAGCAGGAAATGTTACGTGCAATTCCACGAAGCGAATACACCTCCATGGTGATTAACAACATGCACCCGCAGTTGAAGGAGAAGTTAGTAGGACAAGCCTGCACAGATTTGAATCAACTGGCAGAAAGGGCTATCCGAGTTGAGCAATATATCCAGGAAAAGGAAAAGCGAAGGGCTAGCCGAGGAAAGGGCCCCCATTTAGTCTCTATTATAGAGGCAGAGGAATCTGACTCCGAAGTGGCTGACCTCACTGCTGATATGATGGTAGCCGAAATAGTCAAAGGGAAGAGCTATTCCTGCCCAGCATTGAAGGCCGCTAAGGCCAAAGAAACTGAGTCAACAGAGGATAGGGCAGGGTACTCCTTTGACATAACCAAGGCACTGCAGTTTTCGATTACCTGCTCAAGGACAAGCAAATTCGGCTGCTAGAGGGGCATCAGATTCCACCTCCTGAAGAATTGATGAACAAGAAGTACTGTAAGTGGCATAACTCTTATAACCATTCTACAACTAACTGTGTAGTTTTCAGGAAGGCCATACAAAAGGCTATCAAGGAGGGTAGGTTCAAGCTAGCCGATAAGAGCATAGCCGAGATGTCGATGAGACACCAACCCATTCCAGTGTAACCATGGCCATGGTGTCTTTCTCAAGGCCTGATCAGCCCAGGCCAATAAGAGGGGAACAATCCATCAGGAGTGTTTGGATGCCCAAAGAAGAATCCAAAAGAGACCAAGAGGTCACCAGGGGATCTGTGTTCGACAGATTGGGAAACCCACCAGTGTCACCGAAAAACGCTGGGGGCCAACCATCTTCGAGCCGATTCCATGGTAAACCTCCCAGACCCGGACGTTTGACTAACGAGTTGATCAGCCAGTACCGCAACATGCACTCAAAGACTAAGAGAACGCAGCATGCTCAGGAGACTGGGGGGCAAAATCAGCTGGGAACCTCACCAAGCCCGGTAGATTATGCCCGGGATCACCGAGGACCCTCTCCCAAAGTCTAAGAGAAGGGTGGCGGAGTTCAATGTCGAAGGGGAATGTCCTCTCTTCGCATAACCGTAAGGAATGATGATGAACTCAAACCACAGAGGATGATCAAGCGGTGCAAATGTCAAAGAAGGGAAGTGGGTGGTTAATCAACCTCAGAAGAAGAAAGAGTTCAAGCCAGTCCTGCCCGACTAGAAACGCGAAGAAGAGAAGGCTGCAGAGGGCTAGATCCTTGCAAAGAATGAAACAAACCCTGCAGATGATAGCCGATGCCAAGGCAGCCGATAAGAAGGAGATCCCGGAAGCTAAAGTGGCAGAAGCCATTGACAGGGCTTTTGGACCTTGCGGTTTGGAGTCTGACAAAGTGGAAACTGATCAAGCCAAGGAGGCCCCAATGATAATCCCGGTTTCCGAGGTAGACATAGGGCAGCTTGAAGAAGGAAAAGGGGAACCTAATAAAGAGGAAGGGCATATTCACATATACACAAACTGCTTGAATGGTAATGACGAGCCGATCTTAGAGTCTGGTTACCGAGAAGATTCAATTATGGATTATCTCTCAGATGAGAGTGAAGCCGGATTGATGGCCGCCATTGAGGTCGTTAGCCTGATCCCAAACGAAGTTACGGTGGTTATCCCCGGATCGAACACTTAGAAGGAGGCGTCTGTGTGGAAGAAGCGAGAATGGGCAACTTTAGCGGATGACACGGCAAAAGATGCTTTGATTACTGTATTTGGTAGGCCAACTGAAAACATGATGAAGCAGTTGAAGCCCTTGTATGTGAGCCTACATCAATGGCAATGCCTTGATCAGTGTTCGTTGATAATGGGGCGGTATTGAACGTGATGCCGGTGGCCACCTTAAGGAGTCTGAACAAGTCTGAAGAAGACCTGATCCCAACTAACATGAAAATGGCTAGCTTCATGGGAGAGGCTTCGTCTGCTTTGGGAATCCTGATAGCCGAGGTTACGGTTGGCCCCAAGAGCATCAAGTCAGCTTTCTTCGTGATTGATGGCAAACCATCTTATGCAGTCTTGCTAGGGAGAGATTAGATTCACACCCGGCCCGGTGCTTACCTTCCACCATGCATCGAGCTCATTTTTGGGAAGGGGATAAAATTGAAATAGTCCCAGCCGATGACAATCCATTCCCAGCTGAGGTACAAAATCTAGAAGCTTTGTTCTACTCTCCCTCTGTGGCTCCCATAGCTGTTACTGAGGAATACGAGGAAGGATCCTAGGAATCTTGTAACTTGACACCCCAGGGGTTCAAGATCGAGCAATTAGCCGAACCACGGCTAGCCACAGAGGTCTGTTATGTTTAAAGATACCCAGGTGGTGCAGGACTTATGGGACCGGCTAGATGCCTTCAGGATTGAGTCTCACGTAGCTGAGTCCTTGCTGATAGACGAACAACAAGGCGACGGCTTCACATCAGCAGACGAGATCACGGAGTTACCGATGGAGTTTGAATCACCTATTCGGAGGACTTTGCCAACCTTTGAATCTCAAGACCCCTTGGAGGACCTCAATTTGGGAACTCCAGATGATCCTCGGCTAACGCAAATCAGCGGATTGCTGGGGGAAGAGGATAAGAAAGAGGTGGTAGCCCTGCTGAAAAAATATAAAGACTGCTTTGCATGGGATTATCATGAGATGCCTGGGCTAGCACGAGAATTGGTGGAACATAGGCTACCGATCAAAGAGGGATTCAGGCCACATAAGCAGCCACCTAGAAGATACCATCCTCAGCTGATACCACAAATCAAAGCGGAAATCGAGCGTTTGCTCAATGCTGGGTTCATCAGAACAGCCAGGTACGTAGAGTGGTTAGCCAACATAGTACCTGTCAAGAAGAAGAATGGCAAGATTCGAGTTTGCATTGATTATAGAGACTTGAATTTAGCCACTCCAAAGGACGAATATGTGATGCCTGTGGCAGACATGTTAGTTGATGCAGCTGCCACACATGGTATTTTAACCTTCATGGACGGGTACTCGGGCTATAATCAAATACTTGTAGCTGAGGAGGATACTCACAAGACTGCATTCAGGTGCCCAGGGGCACTGGGAATTTATGAATGGTTGGTGATGCCATTCGGCTTGAAGAATGCTGGGGCCACCTACCAGAGAGCAATGAATGCTATCTTCCATGATCTAATCGGCAAGACTATGGAAGTATACATAGACGATGTGGTGGTAAAATCCAAAGACTTCAAATCCCACTTGGCCGATTTGGAACATGCTTTGCAGAGGATGAGGGTCCATAACTTGAAGATGAATCCTGCAAAGTGCATGTTTGGTGTATCGGCTGGCAACTTCCTCGGTTTCTTGGTGCATCAAAAGGGCATTGAAATAGACCAAAACAAGGCCAAGGCAGTGATGGAGGCTAGACCACCCAGGAACAAAAAGGAGTTACAGAGCTTGCTGGGCAAAATCAACTTCTTGAGAAGGTTCATAGCTAATTCGGCTGGTAAGATGAAGGCTTTTTCCCCTTTGCTGAAGCTCAAGAACGCTGAGAAGATGGTGTGGGGTCCTGAACAGCAAGAGGCCTTTGGACAAATAAAGAAGGCTTTAGCTAGTCCACCAGTTTTGGTGCCCCCCATGCCAAGGAAGCCTTTGAAACTTTACATTGCGATTCTTTGAAGAGTCTATCATTGCTGTTAGCACATGATCTTTGAAGATGGGCTGAAAGAGCGGTGTACACCCTTAGCCGAAGTCTCAATGATGCTGAGACCAGATATACTCCCTTGGAGAAGTTGTGTCTGTCTTTGTTCTACGCTTGTACAAAACTTGAGTATTATTTAATGCCACATAAAATATTAGTTTTATGCAAAATTGACATTGTTAGGTACTTGCTTAATAGGCCTATCTTACAAGGTCGCTTGATGAAGTGGGCCATTAAGCTCACTGCCTTCAGCGTTGAAATCGTCCCATTAAGAATTTGTCGAGGTCAGGCCCTAGCGGATTTCTTGGCGAGAACATCCTGCGTGGAAGTGGATGACCGCGGGTTTCTCCAATTACTTGCATAAACCTATTGCCTTGGGTCCTAACTTTTGATGGGTCCAAAACCCGAGAAAGAGTCGGGCGGGTGACAATTACCAACCCAGATGGGAGAATGTGGAGGTTTGCGTATCGGCTAAACCCAGATTTAACTAATAACCAAGCCGAGTATGATGCCATGATCATAGGGTTAAAGCTGTTAGCCATGATGGGCGCTGAGTACATTCATGTAAAGCGACTCGGTTGGTGGTCGACTGGCTAACCAAAGAATATGGGTGCAACAACCCAAATCTGTTGGCGCGTTATGCAACGGCTGACAGATTGATTCACCAATTTATTGATGCAAAGGTGTCATACATCCCCAGAGGAGCTAATATGGAGGCTAACGATCTGCCCAAAAGGCCTCCGGATATAGGAACTCTTTGCTGACTTTGGAGTACGACGAATTACCAGCCGAGGTAATGGTCGCAGACCAAATCGATTCATGGAGGAACGAGTTGATCGAGTGTGAAGAAGATTTCCTTCTTAAACTTGGCTGGGTTTAGATGATGACAAGATTACTGATCAAAAAGAAGAAAAGCCTCCGATAGATCAAGTCAAAGAAATCATTCTACAGAGACTTTAATTATGTATTGTCAATTCTCTGTAAGTATGGTTTGTATCTTTGACATATTACAAGCTGTGATTATATAACGTAGATGTGCTCAAACAAATCATTTCTTAAGTTTAAAACTTAATCTAAGTTATTTTCAAAGTTAAATGTTGAAGCAATCCTTTTGAAATCTCAAGAAAACACTTTTTTCATTGCGATGTCGATTACCTCAAAGTATGTCCGATTACCTAAAGTCTCGATGATGTGGGTGTAATCGATTGTCTAAAATGTGTAATCGATTACATCAACTAAATTTTTGAATAGCTGATTTTCAGCGTACACATGTAATCGATTACCACAACGACGTAATCGATTACCGCTATCAAAACCAAATTTTTACGAAGCGTTATGATTTCAAATGGTGTGTTTTGGTCCCTGGAAAGGTGCCAAACGATCACCTTGCTTCAGACATGATCTGATGTGTATATATATACCTTTCTTGTACATCAGAATAGATAGAACTTTCATTCTTTCAATCATAAGAGTTCAATATCATTTTACAAGTTCTAAACCTTCAAAACTTTCTTGCCTAGAACTTAGATACTATTTTCATATTCTGAAAAAGTTCTTGAGCACTAAAGTTGTATAGTTACAAAGTGATATTGATCCGATACACCATATGCTTTACCATTCTTCACAGCTTATTAAACTCATCCTTGTGTTGGGTTTTGGTTTGAAAAGATAGTGGGGTGCTATCTTGTTGTATAGAGATTGTTAGGGAGCCTTGGGGTGAGGCTTGCTTGTAACAAGAATTTCTATCATAGTGAATTGCTCTGCAGGTGTCAGAAGAACTGGATGTACCCAAGTGGTTAGGGAACCCAGTATAAATTCTTGTGTCTCAATCTTCTTCCTTATCCTTTTACTTTTGTTTATCAATCAAACTCTATCTATTTGTCCATAAAACAAAAGAACGAGAAAAATCTCTAAAAGTTACTCGAAAAGTGTTCAACCTAATTCACCCCCCCTCTTAGGTTGTATACCATACTTACAATTGGTATCAGAGCAGGTTAAGGTAACCTGCTCCTTCGATCCATGGCTTACGCAAGCAACAATCCTACTTTTAGAGATGGTGGCAGTAACAAAAAGCCTCCATGTTTCGTTGGAGAACACTATGACTTCTGGAAGATTCGCATGCAATCCTATCTTGAAGCACAAGGAGAAGAAATATGGGATCTTTGTAGAGAATGGTCCTTATGTGCCTACAACAGTCATTAACAATGAAGTGCAAGACAAAGTCAAAACCTCATGGACGGATGATGACAAGAAGAGAGTACTCTGACAAAAAGGCCAAGAACATTCTGATCGGCATTAGGTATGGATGAATTCTTTCGTATCTCACATTGTAAAACTGCTAAAGAGATTTGGGATACTCTAGAAGTAACCCATGAAGGAACAGTAGAAGTAAAGAGATCTAAACTGAATACTTTATCACAAGAGTATGAAATGTTTAGAATGCAGCCTGGTGAATCAATACTTGATTTGCAAAAGAGATTCTCTCATTTGACAAATCACTTAATGGCTCTTGGAAAAACCTTTACCAATGATGAGTTGAATCTTAAAATTCTTCGATCATTGACTCGGCAATGGCAACCAAAGGTTACAGCAATTTCTGAAAAGAAAAGTCTGTCAAAAATGACTTCTGCGGCATTATTTGGAAAACTCCAAGAACATGAATTGGAACTTGGAAGATTGGAAGAGGCGAAGTCAAAGAGAAGAAGAACAAAAGTATTGCCTTAAAGGTTGAAACCAGAAAACAACATGAAGAAGAAAGCACTGATGAAGATGAGAATATCACCCTCTGGTAAAAAGGTTTGGAAAATTTCTTAAGAAAGACCAAAATATTAAATTTGATAACAAAAGAAATTTTTCAAGAAAAGGGATACATCCACTTCAAATCGTAACTTCACATGTTTTGAATGCGGTAAGGAAGGACATATGAAAGCGAGAATGTCCTAATCTACAAAGAAGAAGTACTTCAAAGGAAAAAGGAATTCAAATCCAAAAGGCCTACATTGCATGGAATGACAATGAAGTAAGTACATCCTCCGATTCAGAAAGTGGAGAATCAAGTCAAAGCACTAATGGCATCACATCACTCGGATGATGAACAAGAGGTTAGTTTTTCTATGACTAATGAAAACCATCTTATATAGAATTACAGAATGGATTTCATGAGTTACATGAAGAATGTTTGATACTTTCTAGAACAATTTCGAAACAAAAGAAATTAATTTTAGAACTAGAAAGAAGGTCAAATGACACACGTGTGGAGTCGGGAAATATCAAAAATTCTGTATGTAATAAATGTTTAAAATATGAATCTAAGATTGTTGGTCTAAATCAAGTGATCAAAAGATATGAAAAAGGTCAAATTGGTTTAGAAGAAGTGCTTAGTAGACAAAGGTATTCAAACAACAAACATGGTCTTGGTTTTTCAAATTTTCAAACACCAAGTCCTAACAAAACTATATTTGTCAAGGCAAGCACAACTACCAACAACTCAGAATCATCTAAATTGCATATTGGAAACTCTTCTAAAGCAAACTCTGGAAATAAGGTTAAGAATGGAAATCATTCAATTTCTAGAAATGTAAAAAGAAACAAGTCTAGTAGTTCTATCACTAGTCATATTTATAAGAATTGTGATTACTGTATGTCAAAAGGCCATACCCCCAATGCTTGCTACATAAGAAACTTTGGAGTTCCTTATGGAGAATTCATATGGGTAAGGAAAGGCATTAACCCATCAGGACCCAAATCACTTTGGGTACCTAACATACATTAAATCTGTTTTGTAGAAATGCCTGAACAGCACCAGCAACACATGGTATCTTGATAGTGGCTGTTCTAGGCACATGACTGGTGATTGTACAAAGTTTACATCTCTGAAGCTGAAATCTAAAGGATATGTCACATATGGAGATAACAATAGAGGAAAGATTCTTGGGATTGGAAAGATTGGAGCTTCTCCCTTCACAACTATTGATGATGTCCTATATGTTGAAGGTTTGAAGCACAATTTGATTAGCATAAGTCAACTCTGCGATAAAGGATTCAGAGTAAACTTCATCAAGGAAAAATGTATCATTGAAAATGAAGCCTCTGCTGAAGAGAAGTTAGTGGGAAATAGAATCGACAACTCCTATAAGGTATCTCTAGATGATTTATCTTTGAAGATTAAATGTCTAGTGGTAAACAATAATGATGCATGGCTTTGGCACAAAGAATAGCACATATTCACATGGAACATTTGAATAAGCTTGTCAAACATGATCTTGTTATTGGATTACCCAAAATGAGATTTGTCAAAGATAGATTATGTGACGCATGCCAAAGGGGAAACAAAAAATCCTCTTTCAAACCAAAGAATGTGGTATCAACTACAAGACCACTTCGGTTGATTCACATGGATCTTTTGGTCCCTCAAGAACTAGAAGCTTTGGAGGTAATATTTATGCTTTAGTTATTGTTGATGATTTCTCTAGATATTCTTGGACTCTATTTTTAGCACAAAAAGGTGATGCATTTAAGGCGTTCAAGAAATATGCAAAACAAGTGCAAAATGAAAAATCTATGAAGATTGTGTCAATTAGAAGTGATCATGGTGGGGAGTTCCAAAATGCTCTTTTGAGGAATTCCTGAAGAACATGGAATCACTCACTACTTCTCACTCAAGGACTCCTCAACAAAATGGCGTGGCGAGAAAGAAAGAATCGATCTCTAATTGAACTAGCTAGAACAATGCTCGATTGATTCAAGTCTACCAAAGTACTTACAGGCGGATGCAGTAAGTACAGCTTGCTATGTTACAAATCGAGTCAATATAAGGCCGATCTTGAAAAAGACTCCTTATGAACTATATAAAGGAAGAAAGCCAAACATCTCACATCTTCATGTCTTTGGATGTAAATGTTTTGTACTCAACAATGACAAAGACAACCTAGGTAAGTTCGATGAGAAATCTGACGAAGGTATATTTCTTGGCTATTCTCTTTCAAGTAAAGCCTATAGAATTTATAATAAAAGAACCTTAGTTATAGAAGAATCTATGCATGTTTCCTTTGATGAAACTAACCCATCTGTAGAGAAAGTTTCTTGTGACGATGATGATGATATAATGGAAGCATCTACAAAAGACACTACTAAGGATGCTGAGTCAGAATTACCTAAGGAAGACTCTGACAAAGAAAAACAAATTAATTCAATCAATCACCAAGACGACAATCTTCAACAAGAGCGGAATCATCCTGATCTACCTCGTGAATGGAGAATTCATTGGGATCATCCTCTTGACAAAGTATTTGGTGATATTGAATCAGGAGTAAAAACAAGATTAAATCTGAAGGAAGCTTGCCAATACATGGCTTTTGTCTCTCAAATAGAACCTTCAAAGATAAATGAAGCTCTTGAAGACGATCAATGGATTCTTGCCATGCAAGAAGAGTTAAACCAATTCGAAAGGAATCAAGTTTGGGAACTTGTCCCTAGACCACAAGACAAACACATCATTGGTACAAAATGGGTGTTTAAGAACAAACTTGATGAGAATGGAATAATTATTCAAACAAGGCAAGGTTGGTTGCTCAAGGCTATAATCAAGAGGAAGGAATTGATTTTGAAGAGACATTCGCTCTGTTGCAAGGTTAGAAGCTATCGTTTATTACTTGGTTATGCTTGTTCTTTAGATTTTCAATTATTTCAAATGGATGTCAAAAGTGCCTTCTTGAATGGATACATAAATGAGGAAGTTTATGTCAAACAACCTCCTGGGTTTGAAGATTTCAAAACCCTCACATGTATTCAAATTAAAGAAAGCTCTTTATGGCTTAAAACAAGCTCCTAGGGCTTGGTATGACAGACTTAGTCAATTCTTAAGTGAAAAAGGATTTGAAAAGGGTAAGGTAGATACTACTCTATTCATCAAGAGAATTAAGGATCACACTCTATTGGTCCAAATTTATGTTGATGACATCATTTTCGGATCAACCAATAAAGATTTGTGTGAAGAGTTCTCAATGGTAATGCAAGGAGAATTTGAAATGTCCATGATGGGAAAGCTGAATTACTTTCTTGGACTTCAAATCCAGCAAACTAAGAATGGTATCTTCCTAAATCAATCAAAATCTAAGAAGCTGTTAAAAGGTTTGACATGGATAATCGCAAAGAGATTGCAACTCCTATGGGATCTGGTACTTATATTGATCAAGATGAGTCGGGTTTATCAAGAGACATCAAGAAATATCGAGGTATGATTGGTTCATTATTATACTTAACCGCCAATCGTCGACATTATGTTTAGTGTATGTCTCTCGTGTCTGATTTCAAGTCAATCCAAAAGAATCTCATCTTTCTTGGTAAAGAGGATCATGAAGTATCTAAAAGGGACAACAAATGTTGGCCTATGGTATCCCAAAGGTAGTATATGTTCTTTAGTTGGATACTCAGATTCGATTATGCGGGATGCAAAGCGATCGAAAAAGTACTAGTGGCACATGCCATATCCTTGGAAATGCTTTGATATCCTGGTCTTGCAAGAAACAAGCAAGTGTTGCTCTCGGCCCATTGACGAATATATTGCAGCTGGGAGTTGTTGTGCTCAAAGTCTTTGGCTAAAACAATAACTATGTGATTATGGAATCAATCATGGAAGCATTCCTATAAGGTGTGACAATACAAGTGCTATAAATATTTCAAAGAATCCTGTTATGCACTCTCGTACCAAGCATATAGACATTCGACATCATTTTCTACGAGATCATGTTCTAAAAGGAGACATGGAGATTACATTTGTTGATACTCATGCTCGATTAGCGGAACATCTTCACAAAGCCATTAGCCAAAGAACCCTTCTTCAAAATAAGAAGAGAACTTGGCATTTTGGATGAAAAGGATATATGAGACCAACACATTTGGTGACAGGTTCTTTCGTTTAATCTATATGTTTTTATTGTGTCATTCTAGTATATGTATATGTTTTTAATCATAAATCTATGTGATATGTTTGTTATACATAGAATAGATACTCATACATTGCATGTTTTATCAATATTTTTTAAAATTTTACCATGTGTAATCGATTACAATATCAGGGTAATCGATTACCTGTTTAAAAATTTCAGTTTTTCGCTCCACTGACCCGTTGTGTAATCGATTAGCACCTGGGTGTAATCGATTACATCCGCGAAAATTTGCGAAAATTGACAGTTTTTCTGCATAAAAACAGTTTCCCAAACCATTTCTTTCACTCTTGCAATCGGTTACCTCTCATTTTTTCTCAACCACCTACCTTCCAATCCTCATTTCTCCCATTTTTGCTCAAATCCTTCACTTCTAATCCCTCATCCTCTTCCCTTTGGTGGCCCTCTTCTGATTTTTCCCCAAAAATTTGAACCCTAAGTCTTCATTCACCACTATCTTCACCATGGAACATTCAAGGAAGTTCAGAAGCAAGAATCCTTCATGGTGATGCAAGGAGAACAAATCCCAATCCTCTGGACTTATCAAAATTTGTTGGCTAACACCGATCAAAGAACTCGCCCAGCAGTTCATTGGTAGGAAACTAATCACTCCAAAGTATGTGAGTCTTCTTGCCTTTGCTAGATTCAATTTTCCTTCATTGATTGAAAGTCGAAGTGACACCCTTGCTATTGATTTTGGAACTTATTACCCTGATCTTGTTAGAGTGTTTTATTGCAATTTAGAGGCTAAGGGTAGTGAGTGCAGTTTCTTGGGTGAAAGGGGTTCCCATTAAATTATCCTTGAAGCAAGTTGGAGAGTTTCTTGATATTCCATTTGAGGGAGAAGATTCATCTTGATTTCTTATGTGATTGGGAGGAGTATGACAAGAGAGAATTTTATTTATCCATGTGTCGATATGATGAGACTGAAATTGCCAACAAAAGACAAAGGTCTGGAGCAGCCTCTTCTGCTAGAAACATTCTTTCTGTAGGACACTTGAATGTTGATGATCGACTTCTTCATTATGTTCTCTGCTATGTCTTAGTGCCTAAGGCCTCCAAATACTCTCAAATCAATGATTTTGAAATGCAAATCATGTATGCTATCAAAAATAATAAACCTATCAACTGGGCCTACTTGGTTGTGAATCACATGTTGTCACTGAAGCAGCGAACTACCAGTTTGCCTTATGCTAGACAAATCTCTCACTTGTTGGAATGCTGTAATGTAGACACCAACAATGAGGTTTCTCTGGAAATGACACCTGCTGAAAATGAAATCCATATGGATATCTTGCCAAAAATGGGTATAAACTGGGATGCTTCTGCTCGAGTCTCTGAGGCATCGAGCGATCTGCTACACCCTCTGCACAAGAAGATGAAGAACCTCAAGATGGTGAGGTCACCAATCAAATGATTATGGATGAGCTCCGGAGTGTCCGTGGCTACATGGCTGAGAGGTTTGATCAATTGTCTTTCGCATGGACCGCCTTGAAGCCTTTAGAAATGACAATGAGGAGGATGAAGAGTAGCTGATTTGCTTCATCATGCATGCATCTTATTATCTTTATGTCATATTTGTTTATGTTGGATTTCCAAATCTAGTTATGTATTATTTCTTTAATTTTTCTTTGTTTATGTTTTTTTTTATTTGGACTTTATTAAGTAGGACTTTTGCAAACTTTGTATGGATGTTTACTTCTAGTCTTTAGTTTGTGTTTGGTGAGCTTAGTAAATCTATGCGCTATATTGTGTTTATGCTACTTTTTCTTCTTTTTGATGATGTCAAAGGGGAGAAAGGAGATATTATTTGTATATCTTGTATATTACTAACTTTTCAGGTTTCCCAACTCCAATACAAAGGGAGATATACAAGGCAGGGAGCTTTTCCGCTCGCAAACCGTTAACAAGATTGGTGTTTGTCATCATCAAAAAGGGGAGATTGTGAAGAAGATTTCCTTCTTAAACTTGGTGGGTTTAGATGATGACAAGATTATCGATCAAAAAGAAGAAAAGCCTCGATAGATCAAGTCAAAGAAATCATTCTCTGAGACTTTAATTATGTATTGTCAATTCTCTGTAAGTATGGTTTGTATCTTTGACATATTACAAGCTGTGATTATATAACGTAGATGTGCTCAAACAAATCATTTCTTAAGTTTAAAACTTAATCTAAGTTATTTTCAAAGTTAATGTTGAAGCAATCCTTTTGAAATCTCAAGAAAACACTTTTTCATTGCGATGTCGATTACCTCAAAGTCAGAATCGATTACCTAAAGTCTCGGTGATGTGGGTGTAATCGATTGTCTAAAATGTGTAATCGATTACATCAACTAAATTTTTGAATAGCTGATTTTCAACGTACACATGTAATCGATTACCACAACGACGTAATCGATTACCACTGCTTCAAAACCAAATTTTCTGAAACGTTATGATTTCAAATGGTGTGTTTTGGTCCCTGGAAAGGTGCCAAACGATCACCTTGCTTCAGACATGATCTGATGTGTATATATATACCTTTCTTGTATATCAGAATAGATAGAACTTTCATTCTTTCAATCATAAGAGTTCAATATCATTTTACAAGTTCTAAACCTTCAAAACTTTCTTGCCTAGAACTTAGATACTATTTTCATATTACTAAAAGTTCTTGAGCACTAAAGTTGTATAGTTACAAAGTGATATTGATCTGATACAGCCATATGCTTTACCATTCTTCACAGTTATTAAACTCATCCTTGTGTTGGGTTTTGGTTTGAAAAGATAGTGGGGTGCTATCTTGTTGTATAGAGATTGTTAGGGAGCCTTGGGGTGAGGCTTGCTTGTAACAAGAATTTCTATCATAGTGAATTGCTCTGCAGGTGTCAGAAGAACTGGATGTACCCAAGTGGTTAGGGGAACCAGTATAAATTCTTGTGTCTCAATCTTCTTCCTTATCCTTTTACTTTTGTTTATCAATCAAACTCTATCTATTTGTCCATAAAACAAAAGAACGAGAAAAATCTCTAAAAGTTACTCGAAAAGTGTTCAACCTAATTCACCCCCCCTCTTAGGTTGTATACCATACTTACATCGAGTACTTACAAGATCCTTCTAAGTGCACTGACCCCAAAGTTAGGAGACGAGCTCTAAGGTATGTGCTTCTTGATGATGAATTGTATAAGAGAAGCATGAATGGGGTATTGCTAAAGTGCATAGATAAAAATGAAGCCCTAAGGGTTATGGGTGAAGTTCACGAAGGCATATGCGGCTCGCATAGGGCTGGGCCTGTTATGAAATGGTTGATTTATCACCATGGCTATTATTGTCCTACCATCACAGCCGATTGCTTTCAGTACGCCAAAGGATGCGAAGAATGCCAGCTACATGGTCCCATTCAAAGGGTACCAGCTGAATTGATGCATCCAGTGGTGAAACCTTGGCCATTTAGAGGCTGGGCCATGGATTTGATCGGCAAAATCCATCCACCATCTTCCAAAGGACACAATTTCATTATTGTGGCAACCGATTACTTTACTAAGTGGGTGGAGGCTCAGCCGATGGTCAAGGCACAGTAAGATGACGTTATCCGATTCATTCAATACCATATCATATACAGGTTTGGGATTCCAGAGACCATTACCATGGATCAGGGAACTATGTTCACTGGAGATAAGGTGGTTGCCTTTGCTCAGCAGTTTGGGATTAAATTGATACATTCATCCCCATATTATGCACAGGCCAATGGACAAGCCGAGGCAACCAACAAGATTATCGTGGACCTGATCAAAAAGAATTTGGAAAACAAATCCAGAAAATGGCATTTAACTCTGGATGAGGCCTTATGGGCCATAAGAAATTCCAAGTCAACGGCCACTGGCACAACTCCATATCGGCTGACTTACGGCCAAGATGCGGTTTTGCCTTTGGAAATCAATGTCACTTCTTTAAGAGTGGCGAGACAGAATTCCTTAAGCCTAGAAGAGTATCAGTAAGCCATGTTATGGAGCTGGATCAGTTGGATGAAGATCGGCTAATGGCTTTAGAAAGAATTGAGGCAAGCAAGCGCAAAATGGCTAGTGCCTACAACAAACATGTTAAGTTGAAGAAGTTTGTTGAGGGTGACCTAGTTTGGAAAACTATTTTACCAATAGGAGTCAAGGACCCTAAATTCGGTAAGTGGTCACCAAATTGGGAAGGTCCATTCACGGTTAGTCAAGTGTTCACAGGAAACGCGTATCGGCTAGTTAACATGCAAGGCGAAGAGATGAACAGAAGCATAAATGGCAAATATCTGAAGAAATACTACCCCACGGTTTGGCAAAGCATACTAGAACAATAAAAGAGCTATTTATAGATAAAAAAGGAAATTGTTACGGTGACCACGCAGTGACCACCTAGCCAACAAAAATACTTAAAGACAGGAAATAACTAGTCTGTTGGGTCAAGAGTGGGCATGGCGGGATCGGCAACCATAACGAGGATCAGCTTCAAACTGGTCAGAATGCCGTGGGCTCGGCCTCTTGAGGATCAACCTTTTCAATAGGATCGGCCACCTCTTGTTGGTTGGAGGCTTCAACTGGTGCAGTCTGCACTTCTACAGCTACTGCCCTAGCAATCTCAGCTGCATCTACAGCCATGTCTTCCGGCCCAGAAGGAAGAATGGCAGTCGGCCCACTGGTAGCCGGTGCCTCACTGGCCACCACAGCGGCAGGGGCGCCTTCCAAAGCGACTAGTTATTCCACGGCTGAACTGCCGCTTGGGACGGTGTCGAAGATTGTTCCTTCGCCTGATTCAGCAGGAGCCGCAGTTCATCCCACTGATGGTTCGCCGAGTCTATGCCTTCTCTGCCCCTCTGCATATCCTGTTCCAAACCATCTTTTTGGGTGGTGAGTCGTAAAATGTCAGGGTCCAGAGAGGAAGCCTGAACATATAAGCTGAAACGCCTCTCCGTGTGGGTTTCCAGTCTCGCGTCAAGTTGCTCAAGTTGGGGTGTTAGCTCTTTGATTTCGTTTTGGATCCGAGTCAGCTCCGAATTCAGCTGAGCTAACCGGTCTTTGAGTTCACCTTTCCTAGCTAGGTTCCGCACTTTGCCGCTCTCTGTCATTGCTCGATAAGAGGACAAGAAGGAGGACCTTTGAGCTTGGAGATCCGAAGGCATTGCAGGTCTTGAGTGGCGTGATCATAATTCTCCTTGCACGCAGTAGATATCTCAGAGATGTCATTCACTTGTAGCACCATTTGACGGTACAGTTTTCGGCTGGTGGAGGGAACATCAGGAGAGTCGGATAGTTTGAAAAGGGAAGCCCTCAAATTGACCACCTTACCCTTATCTGTGGGGATCTCTCCCATCAAGGCCTCGTCCACCTTTTCCAGGTGACTAGAGGAGGGTGAGGAGACCTTTACAGCAGGTCGTAGAAGCAAAATCTGCTGCGATTCTTCCTCTGAAACCTGGATAGATGAAGTCGTGACGAGGAGGAGTCCTATGGGCAATAGGGGATTCATCCCACTGGCCATTGCGATGCAAAGCACAAAGAAGTTAGGGTCAAACCAACATAGATGAGCAATCACAATGAAAGAGATAAAAGGAGATACCTGTATTGGGCTGTGAGCCTCGGCTATTGGAGAAGCAGGAGCTGGCCGGTGGGCTGCCTCGGATTGAGGACCAGCCGAAGAAACCCCTCGCGCCCTTGGAGATTGGGAGGGGGTAACCTTGTGGGGAGGCGACCATGGAGCCGAAGTACGCTGTTTCTCTGATCAAAAAGCAGTAGAGGTCGAATTATAACAAAGCTTTGAAGAAAGCGATAAAAGCAGGTACTTACCTTTATCTGTTTACCCTTGCCAGCGGATACCGTCTTGGTTTTCCTGGAGATAGGGGTTGCAGAAGAGGGTTCATCAAGATGAATTCCCCCAGATCTTGTTCTTTTCTTCTTACTCGGAAGAGGAGAGTCGTCTATAATGACAACTCTAGGGGTTGGATTGGCTGTCAAGAAAGCAGTTAGTTTGCCGATGCGTTTCCACAATAAAAGGAAGGAGAAGTAAAATGAGACAAGGACACTCACCCTTCATGGCAGTAGAAACCCTAGTCTTGTGCGTCGGCTCCGGCCTTACCATCTTCAGAGGGGGAACAGTCACCGCCACATCTTCATCATCATCCTCACCACTTTCGTCATCTGGAATTTCTTGTCGAAGCGGGCGAGCCTTATGAAATAATTAGACAAAGAACCTTGGAACATCTTATCCTTAGCCGAAGGCCACCAATTAGCAAAGGCAGAAGTTTCCCCGGCCGACGGGTTAAACGAGGCCCATTGGAAGCTGTTTAGTTTTTCCAAGTTGAAGGCTGCCAAGGTCTTCACCTCTTCAGCCGATAGGTTAGTTCTCCCTATTATTGGTACTTTGCTGAGGTATGGCCAAGGGGCGTGCTGTAATAACCCAAACTGGCGAGCCACGCAGTTAGGGTGATAAAATTCGGCTGTGGTCTTGTTATTTCTGGAATTGGGCTTTAGCCCACCAAGGATGTCTCTAGCGGTCAAAACACGGCTCCAATTGAGAACCATAGTTCCATGCGCTTCCCGAGAAATGCTTTGGTCAGCCGTGGTGAATATCCAATCCGGGCCGATTCGTCTTTCAAAGATCGGCTGCCAATCTTGAGAAATTCTCGTCAAGACATGTACTTTCTCTACCACGTCAAAGGGAGTTACTTGCTTAAGTGGAGTCAGCCGTAAATGCTCGGCTAACGTCTGCGCCCCAGCAGGAAGAGAGTGAATGCTGAAAGAAGGTTCAACGAACTCTGGGAAATAAAGGGTAATCCATAGTTGTAGGAACCATAAAGGACCTGAAGTGTTCTTCAAGTCGATACCTTGGTGCAATCGATCCAGCATATTGAACAAAGCCCTATAAAGGTAGCAGAGGAAGAGTGATCCCCAAGCAACCTTGCTGCCGATCTGACTTGGGCCACGTACACTTGAAGTTCTTGGACGACTGCGATAGAGCCGGTACAAACTAAGTACTTACTAAACCAATACAAGAGGAAGGCACAATGCTCAGCATCAGAAACCGCGGTGCCTCTTCCCTTTTGATTGGCTAGAATGAAGGCAGAATAGCTGGAGTTGTTCCGATCATGGACAATCTTGATGTTGGAGGTTGAAATGTCATACAGATTCGGGGCTTCTTGACCAGCCAGAGGTAAACCTGTAATGGCCGCCACGTCAAGAAGAGTAGGGGTGGCCATTCCCCAAGGGAACACAAAGGTGTTAGTGGTAACAGACCAATAGCCGAGAAAGCTGAATAACAGACCGATGTTGAGTTGAAGGTCTTTAGCCGACAGCATGATGGCGTCGTAAAGACCCATTCTTTTCCACTCCTCGCCTTTTGCTTCAGCCATCCTAGAGTGCCAACTCAGATAATCGGCAGTGGTGCGGGGCCAGGGCCTTATGTCGGCTGGGCACCGTTTAATGGTAAACCAATCGCAAACGATTGGTAAACCATATGTGTCCGGGGAGAGGTATTCTCTAAGGAACATTGTGCCACCCTGCAGGTTGGTGGACGGTCGCAAGGTGAGAGAACCTTGAATCGGATAGAGAGGAGGTATGATGCCTTGGTGACGGCCGTCTCTGAGTGGAGGTGAGAGTCGGTTGAATGAGAAGACTTCGTCCAGGGAGTCATGGCGTAGTAGCTATGTTCCACGATTTTGAGAATCGGATCTTTGAAGACATTGTCGCAAGAAGAGAATGTGCGAGAAAGAAGCGAGGTTTAAGGGTTCAAAAGAGTTCAAATTGCCTGAATAATAAGAAGAACGAATGGAGCCAGCTTTTTAAAGAGGAGTCATGCGCCACGGTCAGCGATAAAAGTTGTTGAGATATTATCGGATAGCGGCCGATCGCCGGGTGTGGGAAAAGTAGCCGTTCAGGTCATAATGGGTGACATTAAATGCATATAAAGTGACTAGCGATTGACGTTTTTCAGAGACTCGAATCTTATCTGATACATCAATCCAGCATTTACAGCTGAAATGATGTAGGGGGGCAATTGTTATCACCAGAAAATATCAGCCATAGCCGATGAAGGAACTAGCCGTCGTGAGATAAGCCGATCGATTTGTAGCCGAAAATCGGGTCCCATTGAGCAGAGGTTAGAAAGGAAAATGTTAGAAGTTCGGGGAGCATCGTGAGGTCGGTGGATTATTAAAGAGTTTAGCCGATGTGGATAAAGGAAATATCCGATTATTATGGCCTCATCGGCTGAGCTATTGTTGATTAATATGGAGCTTTGAAGCTCGACCAAGGGTTAAGTATGTGAAAGTCATGGACTTTGGCGCCAAAATGACTAAAGCTAGCTCTTGAAGGCCTTCAACGCATTTAACACGTGATAAATTATGCGCCCGGTAGATGGGAAGCGGTTAACCCACGATACGCATGAGGAAGCAGTTGAGGGACACCCACAACCGCTCGTTGTCAGCCATGAACATGCGGAACGCATAATGGCCAATAAGGGGCGGTTACATTTTTGTTTTTCTTTTGTATATATATACCTTCGCTGAGAAATGTAAAGGACACATCCAATCAATCAAACAACTATTTCTTTTGCAATTTATCAGCTTTTTACAGCATTTATCTTAGCCGATTCCATGTATCTTAGCCTTAGCCTTAACATAGTGTAGATTCACTACACTCAACGCTTTCTGGAGTAGTTGGGGAACCCATAATCGAGAATCAGAGTTCCGTTCTCGGTGTAATCGCTCAAACAGGAATCAATTTGTCGGCTGGACGTTAGCCGAATCCCTCGGCTAATTTTTCCACATAAACACATTGATATTAATCTTAAGTTCTTTTTCTGATCATATCTCTGACGTAATTCTCATAATGACACATAGTTCACCAAAGACCATTGGGGTGGGGGGAAATCTCCCGCACATGTATATTTTTATGAAGCAAAATGAAATCAAAGTGGGGGCATTTGCCCCCTATGTGTTTAACGTGGATCCATCCTTGTTGTTTCGATGAAGTTATGTGGCATTTATGCGGAGTTTGGAAGATGAAAACACAATAATAGAAATTAACAGAATGCAACTAACAGGAAGAGGTCGATAACTAACTAGTTGACACTTTAACTCTATAACCACTTAGATCAATAGATTTAAAATTTGATAACCCCGCAAGATGAACTATATATATGGACATCTATGAGGTTCGTTTGGATGCAAGTGTTCCAAAATGAGATGGTTGAAGAGTCTAAGTGTAGATGTCAGCAAGTTGAGTTGAAGATTGTATAGTAAGGTGATGAATGACCCATGCTTGGACCATTCCACGAATTAGGTGATAGTAAATTTCTATATGCAGTGGCGGATCTTGAACCAAAAAGCTGGGGGAGCCAAAATAAATTTTCATGCATAAATCAAATATGTAATATTATATTATATATCTAAAATTTAAGTTGCAATGTAAACATAGAGTTGATGACAAAATAACATTAAAGTAAATCTAGAAAATATTAAACTGGAAATTTGTCTTCTAGTATATCTACTAGCTTCGGTTGATTTCTCCTCATTGGCAATTTGGTATAAAAGTGAGTCTGTAACTCTATTATCCCTTAAGACTCATCCTTTTTTCCTATTCTTTACTCATAAAACCCCTCAACTTCACTTCACTATTTCATTCGGTTACTCATAAAATAAAATCCCTAATTTATTATCACTCAAAATTCATTAATAGAAATATAAACATAATGGATTTAGTTACAGAAACAGAAAGTAATTAATGGCCAACTCACCTAACCTTGACCTTGAGGCTAGACCATGCGTGGCAAGGGAGTGCGACAGAATACAAAGTTGGGAGTGAATTGTGAGGTGAGGAGAATTTTTTTTTTTGGGGGGAGGGGGGATACCCAATATGTTGCTTGAGTGAAGGAGTGAGGTAGGATATACTTTTAATGGGCAAAGCTTTTACTATTTTTTACCGAGCCTTTATACTATTTTTTATATGTATATCAATTTTTTTTTTAAAATGCCTGGGGTAGCCGAGTCATGACTATAATCTACCACTGTCTATATGCTTTATCCTCTCATGGAAGGTATATATGGAAGGTAGGATTCGTGCGATTTGATTTGTTAATCGATTATCATAGTACAAAGGGACAGAGGCGCATATTGGATCCTGAAAATCATTGAGCAGATATAATAACCATTAGATCTCACATGTGGTAGATGCGAGTGCTATATATTCTACCTCTGAGGAAGATCTAGAGATGGTACTTTGCTTTTTTGACTTCCAAGAAATTAGTGAGGAACCAAAGGAGATTAAAAAACCTTTCATAGACTTGTGGCTATCCATACGTGATGCCCAATCTAAATCAAAAAACGCTTACAACTAGAGGACAAACTTGGAAGGAAAATATAATCCCATTTCAGGATATAGCCTTTAATGTGTTCGCGGATATAGCCTTTAGAATAGAAATCCATTGGCCAAGAAATGTATTGACTAAGCTTGTGAATAACATAGAAAATATTCAATCTAGTGTTAGAGAGGCAAATCAGACACCTCAACAGCTTTCTATATTACTTTATATAATCAATGGGGTTGGATTTAGCAGAAATATAACGAAATAACTACTGTTTGAATATTATTGCTTGGAAATGCGCCCATATTAACTAGTGTTTGCCGACTCCTCAAATTGAATTGTCTGTGGAATTAGTATCACTATATTACTTAATATAATTATTTAGAATTTTAAAGACCATTATTTAATTACAACAGGTTTTTGGTCAAAAAAATTTACAACGGGTTCAAAAAAATAAACACGAACTAATTTGCCAACCAATACCATCATAATTGATATGTAGTTTTCGTTGTATGCACTGCATTTTTAACTAAAAACTGAACAATATATAAATTTTAGATATGTAAGTAGAGGGCATTTAAGTTATTTTACTGCGGGTACGGGTAACTCAATACCCATCCCTGCCCCGTTAACTAGCGGATAATGAAAATACTTGTTTATTTTACCCAAGGGTACCCATTAAGCTACCTGCCCCATGATCGTAGTCGATTTTATCCACAGGTACAGGTTTTTGCCATCCCTTCGAGCACGTAATCAACACAGAAGCATACCAAGCAAACACGCAAATACATATGAACGCACATACAATGATTAAGCTTATTAATCATGCAACCTCAATCATATATACATTGATCAATCCTATGGCGATAAACCCTCAATGCTTAAACCCTAATTGGTATTACTTCATTGTAGCCACCAATGTAGTTTAGATCTTGTTGGTATTCAACCCTTGGTAGGGTTGTGGGTCCCCTACACATGTTATAATATCCTATTCTATTCTTGCCTCCCCGATGATTGAGGATTCTTCCCCCCACCCGGTATCGATTCAAATGCACACAACAAAAAAAAGGAATAAATATCGCTTTTTTTGGCCTTAAATAGCGCTTAAAGGCGCTATATATCGGGTCGCTACTGATTGTATCTTCAATAAATAGCGTTTGTTGAACGCTACTTAAAATTGAGAATAAATAGCGCTTACTTAGGAAGCGCTACTTATTCCTTGAGAATAAGTAGCGCTTTATTTAGGAAGTGCTACTTATTCCTGAGAATAAGTAGCGCTTCCTTTACCAAGCGCTATTTATTCTCAAGGAATAAGTAGCACTTATCATAATAAGCGCTACTTATTCTCAATAATGATTTTTTTGGGGTCATATTCACATACCTATGCATATAGTGGTTACTACACACCAAAATAATCATCAACACTCAAATTTGTGCCAATATCAAAACTCACAAAATCCAAATTTAACATTACATGAAATAATTCTCACCCAAATATTAACAAAATTATCATAAATAAAACATTAAAATACATTAACTAAAACATAACACATATTATGCTAGTACCTAAACATTACACACTAATCTTCTTCTTCTTCTTCTTCTATGTGCCTATACATAATAAAATTCGTAATAAAATATCGACACCACTCTTCCTTGAGTACGGTATGATCAGGATATGTGTCGAATTGACAATCAGGAAAGTACTGCGAAATGAAAATTAAATCAAGTTAGAATTGAACACATGCTTCCAAATGGTATGCGTAAAAGTAAAAAAATTATATAAACTTCGAAATTAATTATTACATATACATACCTCCGTTGGAATTTGTGTTTGGTTATGAATGACAATATCATTGAGAAACTTCAATACATACCGGCCACAATCATCAGAGTTCAGTTGGCGAGGACACTATAAAACAAAAAATATGAAATTAATTGCTTTTATTTTGGTAATTTAAATAATTGCATAAAAAATTTGGTATAATACCTTTATCGGTATCCATTTAGGTGTCGTTGATTTAGAAAACCGAGACTTGACATTTAGTGTTCGATGAACAAGGATAGCCCTAAGTGTAAAATCCAAAAAAATCATTCAATATATATCCAATACATTCATAAGACTGCTCTTAACATCAACACACAAACTATATCAAATTTCTAACAAAATTTTGGCAGAGTCTCCCCTAAAATATGGACATTCCAAAATTTATACAACACCTGTAACAGCATAAAATACCATACCAGCCAGCCCAAGGATTGAAATTCACCAAACATAAACAAATAAAAACTTCAACATTACAATATCCAAATACTTAAGTCATTAAAAACAAATCAATCACATTCGTTAAACATAATATATTCAGCATTCCAATATCCAATTTCAGATTCATAACGATAATCAATCCAATACATGCATAAAAGTGCATATTCATATATATATATATATATTAAGAAAATTCATATATATACACACACACACTCTCTCTTACTGATTGTATGTCTCTTTTAATTTTTTGCGCAGGCTGAAGTGTACGTGCAATGGATACAAATAGTACACAATGTTTTGATTTAGATTAATGGCTATCAATAACCAATGATCCCTACAAAAATGTTGGAGGAAAAAATCATAAGCAGGTAATCACATTTCAATATATATATATATGTGTGTGTGTGTGTGTGTGTGTGTGTGTATAAATTAAATGACTCACACTATGTTGCAAGGCGACAGAAACAAAGTCTCATACTCAGGATTTGCCAATGTCAAACGCTGAACTATATATTCAGATACAGTAGCATTCCAAGCTTGCAAATTGGTTTGTTGTGGGCACAAAAACACAAACCTAGCATTCCAAGCTTGCAAATTGGTTTGTTGTGGGCACAAAAACACAAACCTCTGAGTCTGTTCTTGTGGGACCAATATCTCTTGATACATGTACCTTAAATTAAAACATGCATACAAATTAATACATTAACAATAACATAAATATTTAGCTGAAACAATAAAAAACATTGGATACTTTACAGTTGAATACAGTACCTGAGATATACGCTAATAACAGTTTGACTTAGCCATTCATTATCATTAAGAATTTCTTGAAGTTCAGCATTAGCACCAAGTCTTAATGCGTGCTTATAACCCAAAATTGATTTATCCATTGGTACTTTCATGGTATCATCCCCCTTCATCATTGTTGTCACATGGACTCTAAGAAAAATTAAAAAATCTGTAGCAAGAGCTGTAGGAGGCTGAGAGGTAGATGCGACCACCTTCTTCACGGGAGATGTAAATGACCCAATTGTTGGCTCCTTGCCAACATTCTTGCTAGCTGTAAACTGCTTGCTCTTGCCCTTGTCCTTGGGTTTGGATCTTGGGGATA
Source organism: Calophaca sinica (assembly GCA_037113605.1). Lineage (NCBI taxonomy): Eukaryota > Viridiplantae > Streptophyta > Magnoliopsida > Fabales > Fabaceae > Calophaca > Calophaca sinica. The sequence continues at coordinate 12,569,057 of CM073736.1, forward strand.
CCTACATATTTTGCATTCCAATACATTAATTAGTTAGTGACCACTTAATTTAATAAATATATGCAGTATATAATTTAATATATACGTACCGTATCACTTGTAACTACAAGGTGGTTTGGCCATGCCACATAGGTACCTATTGCCTGTTCCACTGTCATCACATCAGCCACCTCCTGTGGTACAGGCAACGGTGCATCCCCCTCAAATGCAACGTCAACTCTAACCTTCACATGATTAGGAGGTAAGGGTAGGTTGTGTAGTAACACACCTAGTCTGTTATATAAAATTCCCTTACCGACCATTCGTTGCGTTGGGCTTGTCAAATATAGGCTGCACTCATGAATGCCCTAAACCAATGATAAAGAAAATATTAATATGTTAAACCATTGAATACTCAGGTGACACAAGTATAGAAAGAAATCTAACGATTATTACCTCGGGAGACACAATAGTGCAACTATCTCTAACACTATTTGGGTTAGGGATAGGTAACTCATGCTCATCCTTCTCTACTGTTCCTTATCCTTCTTGCTATCTTCCAATTCCTGAACCTTTTTGTACAATTGAGCTACCATTTTCCTCAACTCTTCTGTTTCACTAGCATCAGCATGGCGTCTAGTGCGCTTATGTGATCCGAAGATAGCGCCTGGAGAGACACCAAATCCCATACCCCTTACCCGACCAGGATACTCCTTGATCGGTATGGCCTGAGAAAGGATGTCTTATGACATATCTGATACATCCCCTTGTGACATAGACTGTGATAGGGTATCCTGTGACACACAACTATTATTAACAAATATTTTTAAATATTATCACTATTATTAACAAATGAAAACGTTAATCATACTTACAATTCTATCAGCCACTTCCCTAGTGGATGGATGTTCAATCTGACCTTCCTTGTTTCGGCGGGCTTCTATCCACAATAAATGTCGATCAATTGATTGAGATGTTACATCTTCTCCTACCTCCAACAGCTGTACATATGAACAAACAAATTGAAATTCACCAAACAAATTGAAATTCACCATTACTAATAGAAAGAAACCAAAAGATGCGTTAAAAACAAGTTATAATTAAGGATATTGTACATACCATTTCTTCCTCAACGCGGGGATACCCTTTAACCCCTGCTTTGTAAGGATAGGGAGGATTTGACGCTCTCTCACGATTTCCATTGCTTATTCTCTACATAAATACATTAGAATATATCAATGCATGGTTTAATGTCATATATACAAGTTATAAAGATTATTGTATATACCAAAAATTCTTCATCTTCTGTGCGTTTTCTCACAAAAGCGCTCCAATCATCTTGTTCTATGAATGATGCATATATTGATGGAGGCTTATGATTGATGTTCCCGTATTTGTCTCTTAACCACTTGTGAGCCAAGGCAGTTCGGAATGTCCGGTGTGCTCTTCCAGCTATCCTAAGTGTAATTTTCTTTCGATTCTCATCAACATCAAAGGATTTCTGCAAAAACATTATAAACAAAATGGTAGACTATAAGTATGTTTAGATTAATTAATTAAATCCACAAATGTTAACTAATTTATATACCTGTATCTCATTCCATATCTCATCTTTTAGCTCCTTCATAGATGAATCCTTATCCTTCCAATTATCGCGGGTAATTGGGACTGTCTTCCGCACTGTGGTCCCAATGTATTGAATAAAGTCATTAGCATGTTTACCAATAGGTTGACCCCTAACATTCCATGTAACCTAAAAATATAACATAAGTGTACAAATTTAGATACTCAAATAAAAAAATGAAACAATTAATTAGATTAATTCATAAGCATCCTACCACACGTTTTGGAGCCCCTTTACTCATATCGCGGATGATTTTCTTCTTAAAAGTCGGTCCACGGCTCATCGCCTTTTGGGTGGACTCGGGAGCACCATCATCACTGTGAGATGCCATTTACCTGCAAAAAAAAAAACTAGACACGTAAGTAATTAAAAAATGACTATTCATAATCACACATGTTTAAAAGAGAAATCGATGAATACACATTTAATTGATTAACAAATTAATAAAAATTAAATAGCATTCACTACATACATGTACATTTAAGCAACTCTTTTCCTTTTTCTCGTTTATTGACATTTGCGCTTCCCATATGAAATAATGGATTGATCCAAAGCCCTTCATTATGATCATTTCTAATATACACATCCTCCTCTATAGGTGTACTTGCCCCAAACAATGATTGTGATGTCCTGAAGAAAGGGTCATCCTCAATGTCAGCATATTCATGTGTTTCATCATCAATCTCATTAACAATTTTTTTGTTAGTCAATAGAACAATGGCCCAATTCATATCAACTGGATCGGAAACATAGAACACTTGTTGAGCTTGAGATGCTAAAATAAAGGGCTCATCTTGATATCCCAACTTATTAAAGTTCACCTGCTTAAACCCCAACTCATCCATTTGTACACCGTTGTTATTGTCAACCCACTTGCATTGGAACATAGGCACTCGAAACATCTTGTAATCCAACTCCCATATGCGTTCAATGACCCCCGAAGTATGACATATTCGCATATATGGGGTTTCCGTCTTTGGCACTTGATATATGCATAGATTCAGCTACAAGAGTCACCCCACTATTTTGCATTCTCCTCCAATCATCGTGTTCTTTTGTATAGAAAGTGTACCCGTTCATCAGATATCCGGTATAGGAGATGTTACGGGCCGGTCCCCGAGATGGAATCCACCGAGCCGACCCCAATGCCTATCAAGTGACGTCGAGCTCGGCCCGGTGCCGATCGTGTTTCTACGAGCTCGGGTCACTACCGACCGGGCAGAACCGAGTATGCACGAGCATAGGCCTGCGCCCGCCGAGCCACTATGGGCCCTCGCCCCATTTCCCGTGATGGGCCGCTCCGAGTCCACTATAGCACTCGGGACCCGAGCCGCGGGCCCCGGCATGGAACCCCCGTAGAAGGGGGCCACAGGGCAGTACCGTTACGAAGAAGGCGGGGCACGTTATCAGATCATAATGAGCCGTTACCCTTATCAGGTGCGAGCCGTTACCCCGCATGAAGAAGGTGGAGCGTGCAGTTCGGATCGAGAGTAACCAACCTCCTGCCAGGCTTCACTATATAAAGGGGGCTTAGTCCCCCAGGTTAGAGGAGACACTTCCTAAACCCTAATTCACTCAACTCTCCTTCTCTTCCAAAGCCCTATCTAACTTAGGCATCGGAGTGCATTTGCAGGTACCACCCCCCTTCGATTCCAGAAGAAGGAGTACTCAATTCCAAGGAGGAGGAGAGCTCAGCCATTCCCGACATTAATAGGAGATAACATGTATAGCTGGACCTTTAGCTAACCATCTCAATCTTTCTGAAACCGAGCTAGGATTTGCAATAAACTCTTTAGAAATGTATTCTTTCAACCACTTTTATAAAACACCAATTGTGTTATATTGTTAACCAATTTTGACTCTTATTTGGGTACAAGCTCTTGAGTATGTCCTTATGTTTTACAACATATGACTCAACCTCATCAGTGTTGTGTAGAACATATAAGTGTGCTTGTTCCCATTCTTCCCTTGATATAGTCAATATTTCAAGTCCAGGAATCCTTGCCTGCACTTCTTCTGTGTGACGAGACTGTGGCAGCCTATAGAATGTTCAACATTAGATAAATAGTTGGTACAAAATTCAACACTTCTTCGACTATATATCGCTCAACAATACAACCCTACAGTCGTGATTGGTTTTTCACATACCCTTTTAATATCTTCATGTAACGCTCAAACGGGTACATCCATCTCATGTAAGCTGGCCCACACAATTGTGTCTCCCTAACCAGATGAATTGTCAGATGAATCATTATGTCAAAGAATGAAGGCGGGAAATACATCTCAAGCTCACACAAAGTCAGAATAATTTCTTTTTGCAAGGCTGGCAACTTTTCAGGGTCAATCACTTTACTACAAATTGCTTTAAAGAAGAAACAAAGTTTAGTTAAGGTATTCCGCACTTTGTTGGGCAAAATGGATCGTATAGCTATGGGTAGCAAATTCTCCATGAGAACATGATAATCATGAGACTTTAGACCCTTTAACTTAAGATCTTTCATCGATACGAGGTTCTTAATGTTTGAAGAGTACCCCTCTGGAACTTTAACTCCATCAAGAAACTTACAAAAATCTTTTTTCTCTTTTCTGGATAGAGTATGAGCAGCCGGAGGTAGATATGTACGACGTTTCCCTTTCTTTACGGGTCCCAACTCTCGTCTCAATCCCATACTAACCAAGTCCAGCCTTGCCTTGATGCCATCTTTAGTCTTCCCGGGCACATTAAGTAGGGTACCAATGAGACTATCAAAGATATTTTTTTCAACATGCATCACATCATGAAATGTCTTACGTATAATGACTTCCAATATGGCAACTCAAAGAAAATCGACCTTTTTTTCCACCCTCGTGTGATAAGGTCTCCCGCAAAAGGTTTCCCGAATTTAATATTCAAATATTTTACTTTTTCAAACAGTTGTGCACCTGTCAAAGGCAAAGGAGCTCTACGTTCTTCTGTATTCTCATTGAATGCCTTTCTCCACGATCGATAATAATGATTTAGATTTAAAAATCTACGATGCCCAAGGAAGACATTCTTCTTACCATGATCCAACCGAATCCAATCTGTATTATCTTCACAGATAGGGCATGCACACTGGCCTTTGGTACTATATCCCGACAGATTACCATATGCTAGAAAATCATTAATTGTGCCGAAAATCATAGCCCTCAAGGTGAAACTTTCTTCTATATATCCATCATACACCACTACACATGTCTTCCACATTTGCTTCAAGTCTTCAATTAAAGGAGCCAAGTATACATCGATATCATTTCCTGGTTGTTTCGGCCCAGAAATTAACAAAGACAACATCATATATTTACGCTTCATGCATAGCCATGGAGGTAGGTTATAAATCACCAAAATCATAGGCCATGTACTGTGAGAGCTACTCTGAACACCATGCGGGTTAAATCTATCAATAGACAATGCAAGTCGTAAGTTTCATGGTTCATTCCCAAAATCAGGGTAATCAATATCAACTTTTTTCCATTGAGGAGAATCTGCCGGGTGCCGTAACTTGCCATCTTGAATCCTTTCATCCTCATGCCATGTCAAGTTTTTTGCATCTTCTGAACTACGATACATACGCCTGAATCTGGGAATTATGGGAAAATACTATAAAACCTTCTCTAGAGCCGAATCTTCCTTCTTATACCGTGAGGCTTCACATTTAGGACACGACTTTAACGACGCATATTCATTACGAAATAAAATGCAATCATTACGACAATCATGTATTTTCTCATAGCTCATCCCAATAGATCGTAATATTTGTTTACCCTCATATGTCCGACTAGGAAGCACATTATCATTTGGCAACATATCTTTCAATAGTGTGAGTAAGTCCGTAAAGCTCTTATCAGTCCATCCATTTCCCGACTTCAAGTTAAACAACTTTAACATTGCCGATAATCTTGTGAATTTAGTACAACCGTCATATAATGGCTTCTCCGCATCACTTATCAACTTCTCAAACATTTGAGGACAATCACGAAGATCTTCTTCAACCGCATTTGCCATCTCTTCAAAACGGTCACCATCATATGTATTTGTACCGGTGTCCTCTGACGCATATCTCCCACTATTCCCCATATTCGAATATTCACCTCTTGTCTCACCGTGCTTTGTCCAACAGGTATAAGTTTGATCAATCTCATTGCTCACTAAATGCCATTCCAATTCCTTAACATTAACTTTGTTTGTATAACAACAACTTAAACATGGACATACGATTCTACTAAGATCTGTTGTATGCCCAACTACAAACCCAATAAAATCTTCCACTCCATCCTTATATTCCTTCGACAAATGATTGGCAGACATCCACTTTCGATCCATATTTGCCTATGAATTGAGAAATAAAGCAACACCAAGTCATTCAGAGCAACAACATAGGCTATGTCGTTAATGCAAGACAAAATTGAGATTAACTAAAGCCCAATTAGATAAACCAAGACTAAAACTACCACTTCTCTTAACAACAACATACAGACTATATCAAATTTCTAACAAAATTTTGACAGAATCTCCCCTAAAATATGGACATTCCAAAATTTATACAACACCTGTAATAAAATAAAATATCATACCAACCAGCACAAGGGTCCACATAGGCCAAATATAAACAAATAAAAACTTCAAATTCAACCATTTCTCTAAAACGATCTGCAATAACATCTCTATTATCTCATTCTTCATTTAACATAATGAGAAAAAACACTAACATTAATAATAATTATACTAAAAAACCTATCAGCTAAAAACACATTAACATTGATCCCTCCAAGTTCCTCATCAACCATTTCTCAATCATATCTAAACACAACTACAAAACCTAAAACCAATAAATAACTTAAAGAATGAGATAATTTTACTAGTTTAGATCCCTGCATTTAGTTACTTTATATGTTTTTGGACATTTCAAAAAACAAAAATAAGAGAATACTGAAGAAAAAAAAAACAGGGTCTTGAATATGCCTAAATGCAAATGGAAGATACTGCAGTTGAGAATAACTGCAGATAATTCTAATCCCACATACTAATGTGTTGTACTATGTTTTTGATTTTCCATTTCGTTTTGATTTTCCATTTCAAAGCACGAAGATAGGGTTGGAAAACAATGAGCTCCTTGAAAAAAAAATGAAAGCGTTTTAGGGGGAAAAAAGGAAAGCAAGAAGAATAGGAACAGATGAAACCTGTTGGTAACAGAAGAAGGTGCGACGGTGCGACGGTGGGAACAGAAGAAGGTGGTGGTGACGCGACAAACAACGAGGACGTAAGCAGAGGTACGACGGTGCGACGGCTGTGAGCTTTGGTGCGACGTCACAAACGGCGAGGCCAACAACAACGATGAGACGAAGGAGCTTCGAAGGTGAGAAACGCAAGCAGAGATGGTGGCGACACTGAGAGGAAGGAGTAACAATGGCGACGTTGAGAGAAACTCGAGAGAGAGGGAGAGATATGCGACAGTGGGAGTGACTGGTACTGAGAAACGCGGGCTGAATTAAAATTAGTATTTGACAATAAATAGCGCTTTATCTCTGAAGCGCTACTTTAGGTCAGACAATAAGTAGCGCTTTCTATATAGGCGCTACTTTAGGTTAAGACAATAAATAGCGCTTTCTGCATTAAGCGCTACTTTTTCTTGCGTCCATCTTTAAATAGCGCTTCTCAGTTTAAGCGCTACTTATTCCTCCACTATAAGTAGCGTTGATTTTATAAGCGCTATTTATTTCTTTACCCTTCAGTAGCATTTCTTAGTTAAACGCTACTTAAAGTACTCTACCTAATTTTAAGTAGCACTTCCATATTTAAACACTATTTAAAGTGGCGCCATCTTTTAAAGAATCTGTTGTAGTGATGGTTATGCTCCTAAACGATCAAACAACCTTGCTCTCAAACCTCGAGTGTCATGAACACTTCAAAATGAGCACAACAGACAGTCCCCACACCACACACACTTCATCCCGCACCAAGACAGCCACATACGACCTAGTACAAATTAGAAACGAGAGCCAAGCTTCAGGAAAAATCTACACTCATTCGGAAAACGTAACAATGTGTAGATACCTTATCGTAACAGGCGAGTGAAAGTAGAAATGAGAAGATGATGCATATATGAGTACGGTGGTGTAGTCAAATTAGGGTTCGACACTTGGATTGCACAAACGGAACTCTGTAACCTCAACTATGGCTTCCACCCTCTATTTGGTCATTTATGGTCTATAGGCCTATTTAAGTACTCCCTTAACCATATTCTAACACCTAACTAAGCCTCATAAACCACTCAATCATTCACCTAATCAATCTCTAACCATGCCTCATAGAACCTTCAAAATTTGCATTATCCATCGCTCAACTACTCAGATCAACTCAACCCTAACTTAGTCACTTTCTAACCCTAGTCAAAAGGCTTCCCTACACGCCTAACTTCTCAACTAAGGTTTGGAAAATCGTGATGTTACAATAAGCAACTAACCGAAAGGGGAAAAGGCTATCTGGTGAAGGATATATCCTGTGTAGCTTGTTCAAGAAGATAAAATGATAAATTTACAACTGGGAATGCTAGGTAAAAGCCATGTATTTTGCTTCACGGAATACGAAGGCAAACAATAAGGAAAAAAAGCTACAATAAAAAAAGAAACCTTAACCTACACGAATGACAATATGCTAAAAGGCAGTGGCAAACGACAAACTATGAAACATCGAAGTTCAGACGATGGCAAATGGCGGAGTACATGTTCAAACGACATGCAAATGAAGTTCAGATGGCACGAACGATGGAGGGGATACACACGTTTTGTATGGTTAAATGGAAAGGGACATATTTTTCTCTAAGTTGGTTGCCTTAGCTTTAGGTAACGTTTTCTTAAGATTGCGCTATATAATATTTATATTATTTTAATAAAAAATCCTTCTACCCTATCTTAGATAACATGTATTTAAGGAAGCGCTATCTAAGGTTATACAATTAAATGGTGCATGCTTGGAAATGTGTTGTCTAGACTCTCAACATTTTTATGATTGTGTTTTATTGAGGAAACACTATCAAAGTAGCACTATATGATCCCGATTATAGCATAGTGATTTTATTTTGTTTATACTTTGGGTCAACCGGGTCACAGTTTACTTAGAGTCGATCTTAATTAGACCTTATATCATTCGGGTTTAGGATCGAGTCCATGTCTAAATTTTTGCCCCGACCAAAATTTAGGGTTGGGTAAAGGACACGCATAACTTGTCCCATGCTCAGCCCCACTGTCAAGTTCACCTTTGAGATTCTTACGTTTTATTGTTATTGTTGGTGAAAAAAATGAAAAGAATAAGTTATCGTTCCAATCAAGAAAAAGAACATGGGTCCTGGACACGTATGTTGTTTATGTATTTCATCCAATCATCCTGATATTGAAATAAACAGACAAAGAAACAGTTATGTACAAAACGCAGTAATTTATCAAAGGTAGAGATCCTGTTCCCTTTTTTATTTTGATTTTCTAAAATACATGTCTGGGTTCCGTACATGCGCATCGCTCCTAGCTTTTCATTTATAAATACAAATCACTGCTAGTCGCGAAGCACAACCAATATTGTAGGGCATGATACCAAGCAATAGGCCCTGTGGTTATGTCATGTCTATTCTTAGCTACCACATGGAGAAACTAGGGTTGTAGGAATCACATTCATTAGCAATGTGGGATCTGATTAAATCAAATTAATTGTTTAAATATTGGCTAATTAAATAATATAAATATTAGTTCCCAAACCTATAGCATATGGCGATCGACAATGAAGCATGAAAGGGGGTTCGGGTTAAACAAATTATGACAACAATTAGGCAACGTATTGACCATAATCTTGCATATTGTCATGTCCAGAGGGAACGAACATGGAGCATAGTAGTTAGGGCATGATTAAAAATTGATTACGACAGATCGTAAAAGTGGGAAAAGAAGAATGAATTGGGCAAGTTGACTTGACCATATATATGTAAGGAGTGTGTAAATGGTGTGGCTCGAGGAATGTTTATGGAATATCGATTTCTTAATTAACTGCTGCTTCTTCTATGTAATGTGTACGTATTCTTCTCCATTTTGTTTCTATTATAGTTTTGTGTGCTTGATTGCTTGGTAATTTACATTTCACGAGTAATTATAATTATTAGCTGGCCATGACTTGGGACACTAGGCCTACGTTTCTGTGTCATCATCGACGCTGGAGAACTTATTACTACTCCCTCGGTTTCTTTTTACTTGTCGATTTTAAGAAAAAAATTGTTCTTTTTTATTTGTCATTTTAATAATTTAAAGTTATATTAATTACTTGTTTCTCAATATACCCTTAATTATTTATTATAGAGAGAGAAATAAGTGTGATGAATAATAAACAATCAAGGGTATCATATGAAAAAGCTAATAACTTTATCAAAAAGAACAAAATTTATTGGTTTCATTGGTTTGTGTAAAACAACCTTAAAAGACAAGTAAAAAAGAACGGAAGGAGTATTTGAATGACTCTGGAAACCGTATACGTTGACGTGTAACAAACACATGAATATACTCCCTCCGTCCCAATTATATGTCACATTTAAAAAAAATCCCAAAATATATGTCATTTTCTATTTTCAATATAATATTAAATACTTTCTGTCAATTGTACCCTCAAATTAGTTAATACATTTGTTGGTGTTCAAACAAGAATTGAGACAAACAAACAATAGCAACCAATCCAAAATAGTCCAGCAAACCAAGAATTCAAACTAAGAACAAATTCTACCAATGTGCAATTAAAGCCCTCAATCAAATCAAACAAATCAAAGAGAGAGTAGAGGAAATAACACTGCAATTGTTAACGTAGTTCGGTCCCAAAAAGATGACATACATCTGCGGGAGAGAGCAACCCTCTATATCCCCTATCATCATGAGTATTTACACCAAGAAATTACAATTGAATGATCTCCAATCCCCTCTATTGTTCAAGATGAACAATATCAAGATCCTCATACAATATAATCTCTCAATCACACATGAACAAACCCTCAAGGTTTACAAATTGAAAACCCTAAGCCCCAAAGTGTATGAATGTGTTTCCCAAACCCTAAAATCGCGCAAAACGCTCCAAGATCGCTCTCCACTTTTTTGTTCTTCGTTCTGCAAGTTCTGCTGCGTTTTTGCTTAAATACTGCGCAGATGAATCAATTCATGTGAACCTTGAATCGATTCAAATCACTAAAACCAGCCCCAGCGCCTCTCATGAATTGATTCAGGCATTCGACTCCCAGAGGCACAAATCGATTCATACTCGTGAACTGAAGTGGTGAATCGATTCACCACTGCTGACTTCGATTCACAGAGAGAACCAATTCTTCTCCAATGCCCAGAACACTTCATGATTCGATTCACACTGCCTGTGAATCGATTCAACCCTGTTGAAAATCATTCCTATGCATTCCAATGACTTCCAAACTGATTTTAAGGTACACAATTCCCACAACATAAATAATTAATAAGGTTAATTTGGTAAAATTATCACTCTTTTTATTTATTTATTGTTTTTCTTAAACTGTGTGATTTAGCCAAATATAACATATATATTGGGACGGTGGGGGAGTATAAAACTAATTAAGGTACTAGTATTGCATTGCATATAGGATTAGAAGCATATAGTATTTTACATTGTCCCGGTCAAATAGGGTGCTCTCTACTACACAACTGAATTGACGTTGTCACCGTATACTGGAAGCTGTTTAAAAACCCCCAAAGTGCCCTTGCCATGGATGTCAATTGATATATTTAGGACCTTGGGTTGTGTACAGCTTTGCATGTTTGGGGAGGGTGGTGTTTGGCAGAGGAAGGAGACAGACACAGATAGGGATTGGATCGATTTGGTAATAGTACGATTGATAATATATACGTGAAGGGTTTGGTGTTTGGTGCATTAATAAATGAAGATTGATGATAATACGTGAAGGGTTGAGGAGCTGTCATTTCTCACATTTGTTATATATATATATATATATATATGCGTTTCTTTGGCTGGTTTTATTTTAAGTGTCTAACACTTGGCTCTCAGTTGGAGGACTACTCGAGATATTTGTGCATCGTGTTCCCTTCTAGTATCCCAGAAAAAATCTTACAGGTCGCTGAAATAAAAGGCACACATATATTGAATAATAGAGTAAGAGTTCTGCTAATCATATTGGTTAGCGATTTCGCGCCAGAACCGTTGTTGGTTTGGTACATAAAATAGCAGTTCGCTACTCCGTGGTTCTCGAAATTTTGTTTGTTTAAGGTTTTGACATTCAAATTAAGAAATAAATAATTTAAATAAAATTTGACTAAAATGCTCTTAATAAATATGTAACTTTTCAAGACAAATAAAATTATTGGAAATTACTAACATTGTACTAAAAATACTTAGTAAAAATAAACTACAATTAATATATGTTATTAATTTAAGGGTATAATAAGAAAGAAATGTTGAATTATGTTTTGAATTTTTAAAATAACCAAAGTTTTGAGATAAAAATAAAAAACTAAAACACACAAAGTTTTGGGATGGGAGAGCATTAGAAGTAGAACTCCTACTCCAGACGGCATAACAATATCAAATTTGCAGCAATTTATTCAGTTTCAACGTAGAGTTTGGATCCTCTCCAGTACTGTACCTTTTGTAGCACTAAAAACAAATGTAAGAGAATGATGGGATAATGGGTAGTTAATGATGAGAGAAAAAAAATTATAGGAGAGATAGAAAGAGACATGATTGCTACACAAGCAGGAAAGAATATTTGCAGGAGAAGATCCAAATCCTAATATTTTTTTTCACAAATAAATAATTATTATTGGTTATAGGAAATCATACCCCACGAAATTAATTCGTTTGGTAGGATTTTTTTAAAAAAAAAAAGTTATATCCTCCTCAAATTTTATTAATTGTTATTTAAAATAAAAAACGTAAAGTGAAAACATTTACATATAACATACTTTATTCTTCAAATAATTAAAAAAAAAAATTTAAACTACTTGATTAGAAGGATGATTTGTTCCTTTCAAAAAAAAAGGGGGGGGGGGATGATTTGTCTAGAGCAAACCACGTTGAATTGAATCTGTAACTTCTTTTTTTTTTTGTCAATTCATTTGCCACCTTGGTCAATATAGACTTTCAATCGTAAGTATTCTTGGCCCCCCATAAGCCAGTTAAAAGTCTGGATTCGTTCCTGCCTATGGCTTGTATTTCTTTGCAATTTTTTCCTTTTTTATTGTATACAAGTTGCTTTTTGTACTCTCATGAATAATATTCTTTTGCTTATAGCAAAAAGTAATATGCATGTCCAAACCGGTTGCACCTACCGTGCACAAGCACTATAACATATTGTTAAAAAAAAAAAAATCACTTTAAACAACGCTACATAATAAAAGCGCTGATTAAAAATCATATAAGGCCTTTACTAACTCTTCCTAAAGAAAACGCTGATTAAAACTTTGAAATAGATAGCGTTTATTCAAGCAAACACTGTTAAAAAATAACGCAGGGACATCGCCAGTGCTTCCCCTAGAAAGCGTTGTTTATTTTCGTGACATCACCAGCGTTTCACGAAGGAAATGCTATCTAATGTTTTTCTAAAATTTTAATCTGCTCAAACATAACAGCTCTCATTCCCTCGTTCTCTCTCAAACAAAACACAGAGCTTCATCTTCTCTTCCTCGTCGTCTTCGTCGCATAGGGTACCACCGCCGTCTCAGCTCTCTCTTCCGCTCCGTCGCACACGGTACCACCGCCATCTCAGCTCTCTCTCTCTCTCATTGTCCCTCGCGCGCGAACGGGACTACCGCCGCCTAGCCCCTCTTCCTTGAGCTTCGTCCTCCTCTCCACCATCGCCCCTCTTCCTCGTTCCTCCTCCTCTCCTCCTTCGGCGTTCATCTAACGGTTGTGAAGCTCTGAGACTGTTGACGGCGCTAAAGCTCACATCGTTCCACGCTGTCTACTTCTTCTTATCCAGGTATGAACCCTAATCTTTTCCTTGAGTATGCTTAATGCAAGCAACAATGTTCTGTGCATTAAAGTTTGAACTGATTTTAAAAGAACCCTAATGTTATAAATTTGTAACCTTTACATCTGTGCCTTATGTTTAATGCAAACCTTTACAGAGGAACATGATATGCTTAAAATTTCTCTGTTATTGTTGTTGTCTTGTCTGTAAAATATGACTAGTTGAAACTACCAATGTTAATGCTGAATAGAACTTCTAATTAGTAGGCGTTATAATTTGTGGAATTTGAGGACAACATTCAGCTTTAGGTTATAGCTGTTGATGGATTATATTATAGGATAAGAAACAAGCATATGTTTCTTCATGTGACCAATGGCCATTAATCAGAAGTTTCATTTGGAAACATTAAATAAATAGATTACATCTAATCCATCTTGCAACAGGCTTCCAAGTATTAATTAATGACGAAATGTAATAAAACTAATAGAAAATAATCCTATAGTGATTTGTGATTTCATTCAGCTGAACTTTTGTGATATTTGATTGGTGAAGCTTGCCCACCCGCTTTTGTAATATTTGATTGGATTAGCCAGTATCATGTTGTCTGTCCAATTAGTGAAAGTTTGAACTTTGAAGTGTTTTATGTTTGATTGGATTGGATATATTTTGGAATGTCCATATTTTAGGGGAGGCTATGCCAAAATTTTGTTAAAAGTTAAAACTTTGAAGTGTTTTATGGTTGATTGGATTTGATATATTTTAGAATGTCTATATTTTAGGGGAGACTTTGCCAAAATTTTGTTAAAAATTCAAACTGTGAATTGAATACGAACTGTGAATTGTGGATTGATGGCATAGCATTAGCTATAGCCTGATGCGTTAGACTATCAAGTTTTGACTATGTTTAGTGAGAATACAAATAAGTTTAATATGATGTTATATTACTGAAGGACTAACTTAGTTTTTTAAAGGCTGAAAGTTAAAATGGATCGGAAGTGGATGTCTGCCAATCGTTTGTCGAAGGAATATAAGGATGGAGTGCAAAATTTTATTAGATTTGTAGTTCAGCATGAAGAAGATCTATACCTAAATAGAATTGTATGTCCTTGTTTGAGTTGTTGTTATGTAGGCCGAGTTAATGTTAAGGAATTGGAAAGACATTTAGTGAGCAATGAAATTGATCAGAGTTATACCTGTTGGACAAAGCATGGTGAGAAAAGAGGTGAATCTTCTAATAATATGGGGAATAGTGGGAGACAAGCGTCAGATGACATCGGTACAAATACATATGATGGCGACCGTTTTAAAGAGATGGCAAATGCGGTTGAAGAAGATTTTCGTGATTATCCTCAAATGTTTGAGAAGTTGATAAGTGATGCGGAGAAGTCGTTGTATGAGGGTTGTACGAAATTCACGAGATTATCAGCAATGTTAAAGTTGTATAACTTGAAATCGGGCAATGGATGGACTGATAAGAGCTTTACGGAATTACTCACCTTATTGAAGGATATATTGCCGGCTGATAATGTGCTTCCTAGTCGGACATATGAGGCTAAACAAATGTTACACTCTATTAGCATGGGCTATGAGAAGATACATGTTTGTCCTAACGATTGCATTTTATTTCGAAATGAATATGCATCGTTAAAGTCGTGTCCTAAATATAATGCATCATGGTATAAGAAGAAAGAATCGGCTCTAGATAAGATTATGTGGTATTTCCCTATAATTCCTAGATTCAAGCGCATGTACCGTAGTTCAGAAGATGCAAAACACTTGACATGGCATGAGGATGAAAGGAAAAGAATTGATATTGAGTATCCTGATTTTGGGAAAGAACTAAGAAACCTAAGACTTGCATTGTTTACTGATGGATTTAACCCACATATTGTTCAGAGTAGCTCTCATAGTACATGACATGTGATTTTGGTGATTTATAACCTTCCTCCATGGCTATGCATGAAGCACAAATATATGATGTTGTCTATGTTAATTTCTGGCCCCAAACAACCAGGAAATGATGTAGACATATTCTTGGCTCCTTTAATTGAAGACTTGAAGCAAATGTGGGAGACGGGTGTAGAGGTGTATAATTGGTATAGAGAAGAAAATTTCACCTTGTGGACTATGATCTTCGGCACAATTAATGATTTTCCGGCATACGACAATTTGTTTAGATACAGTACCAAAAGCCAGTGTGCATGCCCTATATGTGAAGATGGTACAGATTGAATGCGATTGAAACATGGTAAGAAGAATGTCTTCCTTAGGCATCGTAGACGTAGGTTTTTTCCTCAAAAGCATCATTATCGGTCATGGAGGAAAGCATTTAATGGGAATACTGAAGAACGTAGAGCTCATTTGCCTTTGACAGGTGCACAACTGTTTGAAAAGGTAAAAGATTTGAGTATTGAATTTGGGAAGCCTTTTGCACGAGAGCTTGTCACATGAAGGTGGGAAAAAAGGTCGATTTTCTTTGAGCTGTCATATTGGAATTTATTATACGTGAGGCATTTTATTGATGTGATGCATGTTGAAAAAAATGTCTTTGATAGTGTCATTGGTATCTTACTCAATGTGCCCGGGAAGACTAAAGAAGGCATCAATGCAAGGCGGGACTTGGTTAGTATGGGATTGAGACGGGAATTGGAACAGGTAAAGAAGGGGAAACAACGTACATATCTACCTCCAGTCGCTCATACTTTGTCTAGAAAAGAGAAAACGGTTCTTTGTAAGTTTCTTCACAGAGTTAAGGTTCCAGAGGGGTACTCTTCAAACATTATGAACCCCGTATCAATGAGAGATCTCAAGTTAAAGGATCTAAAGTCCCATGATTGCCATGTTCTCATGGAGAATTTTCTACCCATTGGTATACGATCCATTTTGCCCATCAAAGTGCAGAAGACTTTAACTAAACTTTATTTCTTCTTCAAGGCAATCTGCAGCAGAGTGATTGACCCTGGAAAGTTGCCAGCATTGCAAACAGAAATTGTTTTGATTTTATGTGACTTGAGATATATTTCCCACCTTCTTTCTTTGACATAATGATGCATCTGACAGTTCATCTGGTTATAGAGACACAACTGTGTGGACCAGCTTACATGATATGGATGTACCCGTTTGAGCGTTACATGAAGATATTAAAAGGGCATGTGAAAAACCGATCACGGTCAGAGGGTTGTATTGTTGAGCGGTATACAGTCGAAGAAGCTGTTGAATTCTGTTCCGACTACCTATCTAACGTTGAATATTCTATAGGGATGCCAAAGTTTCGTTACACGGGAGCAAGCGAAGGGAAAGGGATTACTGGATGTAAAATATTGACTATATCAAAGCAACAGATGGAGCAAGCACACTTATATGTTTTACACAGTGCCGATGAGTGAGTCCTATGTTGTAAAACACAACGAAATGCTCAAGAGTATGTACCCAAATAAGAATCAAAATTAGTTAACAAGAGAACACAATCGGCGTTTTATAATGTGGCTAATAGATCACATTTCTGCAGAGTTTGCTGTAAATCCTACCTCAGTTCCAGAAAGGCTCAGATAGTTAGCGAGGGGTCCAAGTATATATGTTATCTCTTAAACACTTATTTGATGAACGGGTACACATTCTATACAATAGAACATGATGATCAAAGTAAAATGCAAAATAGTGGGGTCATTCTTATTGCTCAAGCTATGCATATCTTAAGTGTCAAAGACAGAAATCACATATATGCGAATATGTCATACTTGGGGTCGTTGAACACATATGGGAGTTGAATTATATGCAATGTTTCGGGTGCCTGTATTCTAATGTAAATGGGTTGACAATAATTATGGTGTAGAAACAGATGAGTTGGGGTTCATAAAAGTGAATTTCAATAAGTTGGGATATAAAGATGAGCCTTTTATTTTAGCATCGCAAGCTCGACAAGTGTTTATCTCACTGATCCATCTGATATGAATTGGTCCATTGTTTTGTTGACTAACCAAAAAATTGGTTATGGGATTGATGATCAAGCAAATGAAGTTGCTAATATTGAGGATGCCCCTTTCTTTATGATACAATCACTGTTTGGTGAGGAAGGTACACCAAGAGAGGATGATACATATATTAGACATGATTATAAATAGGGGATTTGGATCAGTCGGAGGAATAGAAAAAGGAAAAGAAGTTGACTTAACATGTATGTAGATTGTGTTTTTAAGTTAAATTTGTGTAATTACTTGTTAAACATGTATGTAGATTATGTACTTGTTAAATTTCTCTAGTTAAATGACTACAAACTGTTGTCTTTTACTTGTGTGTTTAATTACTTGTGTGAGTAACTTTTTTTGCAGATAACTAGATGGCTTCTTCCGGACATGAAAGTGATGCTCAAGAGGATGACGCTGCCACTACGAAAAAAACCGGTATTACCGACGGCCATAAGCCGTCGGTAATTCATAAAAACCGTCGGTAATACGGTTTTACCGACGGCTAACCGACGGCCAAAAACCCGTCGGTAAAACGGGCGTCGCAAAAACCGACCGACAGCTTTGACCGTCGGAAAACTACCGACGGTCGTATACCGACGGCTAAAACCGTCGGTAACACTGTATATAATTTTTTTTTTATTTAGTTCAATTAATTTATTTATTTATCTAATTTTTAAATTTATTATTTTCTAAAATTTATTAAATTAATAAATTCCATTATTAATTATTAAATTTATTTATTTATTTTTTAATTAATATAAACCTCGCATCTACGTGCCACTTAATATATTCTTTGCGTCTTTTGGATTCGCGAACAATCGTTGAAACGTTGGAATAATTGGAACTTAGGCTTAACACAAAAATTAAATAGAAAAGCACAAATGTAAAGACATACATCATATATTATCCTAATACATTTATCCAATTAAAATGTTAAAGTAATCAAATACTAATGTACATAACATGCATAATATAAAATAGAGGCTAGCTAGTGGCGGCTCCTTGAGGGGTCCCCAGGACAAAATCGGGCGGTAGAATCCTCCGAAGGAGTCGATGGAGTGTAATCTGCTACGGTGGGAGAATATTTTGGTGTGGGCCAGTGTAATCCTCTCCGATTGGAGAATACTCCGGTGAGGTCGGAGTGTAATCCTCTCCGATTGGAGAATACTCCGGTGTGGATGGAGTATACTCCAAGATCTCATCGTCATCGCTGGAGACCTGAACGATGTATATCCCTCGATGAGCATCACCGGTAGCTACAGGCCTCCTGGGATCACCATGCTGGTTCATCAAATCACGATCCTCAGAACGATCCTTAGTCCTGATGACAAAGCTATTTCGATACTCCCTCGCAGACATCATCGGCCTCTTGGAAGGCATAGGAGGATCACGATGGCGAGCATCGCGATCCTCAATCCTCACAAAGCTATTCTGATACTCCCTTGCAGACATCATCGGCCTCCTGGAAGCCCTACCTCGACCACGGTTTCCATCTAAAGACATTGTCTGTTTGTTGTCAACATTGGTCAGTCATGAGCATATAAACTGAAAATAATCGAATTACAACAAAACGAACAAAGGCATAGGTTTGCGGATTTAAGACTTTATTCCAATATTTTTTTCAATATTTTTTCAAATCATGATGCTAACAGAGCGAGGATGCGCCAACTCAATTGTTTTTTTCCCTTCTAATTAGCATGCTTAAGACAAACTTTTAACCTTGGACATAATATAAGTATCCTAAACTTTTAAAACAACTAACAATCCACAAAATCAATAAGAGCAGAGCAACCGTCAAACAACTAACAATCCACAAAATCAATAAGAGCAGAACAACCATCAAACAACTAACAATCTACAAAATCAATAAGAGCAGAGCAACCTTCAAACTCTAACCTTGAACATAAGTACTAAAATGAACAAAAAACAAGAACCATTAGACAATCGTAACCAATTGAAATCAAAATTCACAAAGATAATTGCATAAAACATGGAAGGAGGAGATGAGAACCTAACCTTTTAGGAGGAGCTGAGAGAACAGATTGGCGGCGTGGTGGTGGTGGCGGCGGCGTGGTGGTGGTGGTGGTGGTGGTGGTGGTGGAGAGAAAGAGTGAGAACAGTGAGAGAACAGAGAGAATAGAGAGAATAGAGTGGTGGTGGTGGTGGTGGTGGTAGTGGAGAGAAAGAGTGAGAATAGTGAGAATAGAGAGAATAGAGTGGTGGTGGTGGCGGCGGCTGGTGGTGGTGTGGGCGTGGTGGTGGTGGTGGTGGTGGTGGTGGTGGCGGTGGTGGGGAGGAAGAGAGGGAAGTGAAAGAGAAGAGGGATGAAGATGGAGGAGAAAGGGAAGGCTCGATTTCTGGTTATTATCGCGCATTACCGACGGTGTAGGCCGTCGGTAAACTGTTCGGCCTTACCGACGGGTTTGTTAATTTACCGACGGTATAAGGCCGTCGGTATTTGAAAAATAGACGCGAAAATGAAAACTCTGTGCAATTACCGACGAGCATTGACCGTCGGTAAATCAGATTCGATTTACCGACGGACTTTTTGTTTTACCGACGGCTTTGGCCGTCGGAAAATCCCACGTTTAACCGACTGTCTGTGACCGTCGGTATAAGCCCGTCGGTAAATCCGAATTTTCTTGTAGTGTGTGGGGCCCAAACTGTGAAGCGTCGTCCCCGTGGACCGACTATCAAGAAGAATATCATTCTAGTTAGGAGTAGAGGAGAGAGACCAGTGGTAAGTTACTTACTAATTAATATAATTAGTTGTTTTTTTCTATTTATTATCTAATGTTGTACACTTAATTTGTATAGGTTTCATGGAATGTTAAAGGTCAACCCATAGGCAGAAATGGCAGAGAGTTGATTAGTTTCATTGGATCTCAAGTGCGGCAGACGGTTCCAATTACTTTTAGTAATTGGAGGGAGAGAGATAATCCAGTCTTGGATAGATGCAAAAAGGAGTTTTGGTGCAAGATACAGGTATACAGTCACAGTTGTATTTTTTTAAATGACTATGTAAATATACTTACCCTACCATTTTGTACTTGGTAATATATTTGCAAAAATCATTTTATGTTGATGACACACATAAGGACATTATACTTAAGATTGCCGGAAAATCTCTTCGGAATTTCTGAACATGGTTGTCCAAGAATTGGCTGAGAGATGAAAATGACAATGTTAGATATGAGCCTCCACCTGATTATGAATCAGTCATAGGAGTGGATGCCTGGAGAGAATTTGTAGCAAAAACACACCGGAGACCCTGAATTATATTTATGGTATACTTATATATGTCCCTACTTGTATACTTGTATATGTCTATACTTGTATACTTACGTGTTTGTTCCTAAGCACATTTATTTGTCTATATAGAGAATAAGTAACCCAAATCGGCAGACAGCATCAAATTCTCCTTACCCATACAGAGGAGGGGCTAAGGGGTATCCCGTCATTGAGGAATATATGGTATGCAGAGTAACCCGAAATTATATGTAACCCTAAACTTAATTAACATTGATTCATTTGAATTTCTTTGTTAATATGTATAGCTGAAGATGATTAGAGAAGATGTGACATCAGCATCAATTGATTACCATTTATTGTGGATAAAAGCCCACCGGAACAAGGATGGTGATATTGAACACCCCCTCACTATGGAAGTTGCTGATAGAATTGTAAGTATGATAGATTAATTAACATTTTTGTTTGCAATTTTCTTATGATAGTGATAATATTTAACAATCTTTGTTAATAATATTTGTGTGTCTCAGGAGGCCCTATCACAACAGTCTGTGACACAGGGGGTGTAACAGACATCCTTACCCAAGTTATACCGATCAAAGAGTATCCCGATCGTGTAAGGGGCGTGGGATTTGGTGTTTCTCAAAAGGCTATCTTTGGTGCACCAAAGCGCGCTAGAAATGATGAAAATGAAGAGTTGAAAGGATGGTAGCCCATCTCTATCGGGAGGTCCAAGAATTGAAAAGTAATATGCATCAGAACAAGGGACCGGTAGAGATGGATCAGCACCTTAGCGCCAGAGATAGCACCAAAGATAGTTGCACTCTTAAGTCATAGAAGGTAATAAATCAAATTACTTCAAAGTCTTGTTTGGTAGATTAAGTATTTGTGAATTGCATACTATGTAGACTTGTATAGTGACTTGTGCTAGCTGGTATATAGTACTTTTTATTGTTACAGGTATTAGATAAATTTTGGAATGTTCATATTTTAGGGGAGACTCTGCCGAAATTTTGTTAGAAATTCAAATTGAAGTATAAAAATATTATAATTTAATATTATTGTGGATCTTGATTACTTAAGGAACCGGTAGAGGTAATGGAGCCGGTGGAAGGACACGAGCCTAGTTTACCCATGGATAGATGCACTCTTAAGTCACTGAGGTAATTGAGCATTAGAAATAGTTCTTGTCACTTGTACGTATTGCATCATTGATTTATCATGTCTAATATTTTGTTTATTCCATTAATGGTTTAGGGCATCGTAGAGTGTTCCTTGTTTGTGCCCTTATCGTCTCGACCGGTTGGTAAGGGCATTTCTTACACCGATTTAAGTGTTATGTTGCACAATCGTCCATTACCTCCCGGTTGTGTGAAAGCCAGAGTTGACATTGCTTACGAGGAGGAAGCACTGTTGCCAATTCCACTTGAGGACGTAGGTATCAACAACGTGGGAGAGGCAGTAGTACCTTTGTGGCATGGCCGCAGCAACTCGTAAGAGTAAGTGACGTGTTATTTTTTAATAAACATGATTCATAATCATATATTTATTAAATTACGTGGTCACTAACTATGTATCTTACCGAATTTAATGCAAAATATTTTGGTACCCGTACAATCCAAACCCAAGGACAAGGTTAAGGGCAAGGGGAAGCCGCAAACAGTTGGGTCAGTTACATCCCCAGCAAAGAATCAGGGCAAATCTCAACCTTCCTGTAATAGCTTGGGCCGCCACCACTATTGGGTGTGGGTTCGAAATCTCCATGAGGCAAAAACTCTAATTAAGGGATTGGAGAAGTCTTGTGAGTAACCGGACACTGTGGTATGCACTGGCAAACTCTGAGTCTGAGACATTGTTTCTGTCACCGTGTAACGTAAGGTGAGTCATTTAATTTATATATATATATGACTTACTTAACGCGATACTAATTTTTGTGAAATGTGATGTTAACATTTTTTGTAGGCAACTTTTTGTAGGCAATATTGGGTATTGTTAGCAATCAATCTCAATGCAAACACGGTGTACTATTTAGATCCATTGCAAAAAAAATTGAGCTGCCATAAAAAATGAAGGATACGTACGAGCTGTAAGAATCTAATATATAGTATTAAATTGTGTTATTTTGAGTTTTATGTGCTATGAATTTTGAATTTTGATGATTCAAAATTAATGATTTTGTTTTTGCACTCAGGGCGGTACAAATTCTTCGACGACTTGATGGAAGTTCTAGGTCTCGATTTTCCAAATCATCCACCGCAATTAACTGGATAACTGTAAAGGTATATATTTATCAAAATACTTATGCAGTTATTTAATTTTAAAAATTAAATCTATATTGCTTTAATATTTTTAATTTTATAGTGCCCCAAACAATCAAACAGCAATGATTGTGGGTACTATGTTATGAAGTATATTGAAGATATTATGGTTCACAACCAAATGGAAGTCCCAAAGGAAGTATGCAATTTGTTCTACATTTATTTCCTCTTACATTTCACCATTCTTCCACTTTAATTCTAATATAATTTATTTTTCATTTCGCAGTACTTTCCCGACTGTAGATACTTGTCATACTCTGATTCTCAAATTCTTGAATTAAAGGAAGAGTGGTGCTCCTACGTGACAAGAAAGTTTGTTTTACGTGTATGATCTTTGTGTTGTTGTGTATATATATATATATATATATATATATATATATATATATATATATATATATATATATATATATATATATATATATATATATGTTATTTTTGGATGTCAATATTTTAGGGAAGTGATTATGTCAAAATTTTGTTAGAAATTTCTTTCAAATTAATATTGAACATTTTAAATATAAAATAAATTGATATTATAGTTGTTTTTATATTTATGTTTTGAGATTCATTGTTCATATGCATTTTAAACCTTAAAATGTTCTCGGCTTGAATAATTCTCGGCATCTAGCAATCGAAATGCGGGTAGCACTAAAACAACAACAAAAATGCCAAATAGCCAGCTCTTCTTTGAAAAAAACGTTGTCAATTTGTTGATAATAGTCAGCGCTTCTTTGAAGAAATGTTGTCTATTATCAAAATCGTCAACACTTCCCAAACGCTACCTTTTTGAAACACAATCATTAGCGGGTGATTAGGCAGCGCTTTTGGCGAAGACAAAAAATAAGCGTTGTTTATGTCGTTTTATGTTGTAGTGAAGTTCATACGTGTTGCACGTTGCCACACCCAAAAATATTTTACAATTTTAATCCACGGGGTTTCAAAAATTAAAAATTATACCCCACATATCAAACAGCTTGGTGTAATTTCCTCATCTTTTCCTAGCACATGAATGGGTGTCCTCCCCAAACTTTAATAGAAGGTGGGGGGAGTGTTCACTTGTGATGTTAGATTAGATGCTTTCAATAATATATATGATAATTTATCGGGAAAAAAACCCTAGGGTTCTGAGGAAGCTAGTGCGGCCATCACATGGAAGAGCACCACGAGCTCTTCACCACCATCGAACACCGAACTAACCACAACCATTGACCCCATCGAACACTGCAACCAGCTCATTACCCTTTCATCTTCCTTGTAACTTCCATAGCCCCACAACCATCCATGGCCATGGCCCACTAACAGTGACCCCATCTCCGCTTCGTAACTTCACAACCACCGTAATCCATCACGACAACCACAAGCGACTATCAACCCGCTACCAAACTCACATCATCGCATGGATTTATAGAACAAAGTGACGATGTTATGGCCGGTAGTTAGCACTCTCGCCTCGGAAAAATGTGTTGTTGGTACGATACTCCAAACCGCTTTCGATTTGGTACTCATTTTTTGGCACAAAGGTGGCGACTTTAAGGAATCAGAGAGAAGGTTGACGAGTGCGAGGACGGAAGACAAAAAATGAAGTTGTGTGGAATCGTATTTGTCGGCGACGGGACGTCCACAATGGGTAGAAGAACCCGTGAAGTTGTCTCTCGGTGGGAAGAAGACGAACTGCAGGAGAGAGAAGGCGTGAAAACTATCTGTGAACAAAATTTCAACATGTCAAAAAATCGCGGGTCTATTTAGAATTAATTATTGGCCGTTGTACCGTGCACCACAACTAAAGTGGTGCACGCTAAGCCAAACCAAACCTACTATTTCACTTTACTTATGGACTCCTTTTTTTTCCTTTCAAATATATGAATTCATTTTAAGTTATCACCGTGTTTCAATTCCTAACTAGGATTTTTCACCCAGGGTAAAAATTGGGAACAAACCGACAGCAATGTCATGCGTGTATGCAATTTTCATTTCAGAAATGATATTTAGACACCGTTTTTTGTCACACTGTATTCAACACCGTATACTTTAGTCATTCGCGTGTGGCTTTTGTTTTGTTATTTCGTTCCCGCTCAGTCCATTTTCACTCTGTCTCGTCTCCCTCGTCTTGCTCTCTCTCTCTCTTATTAGATAACCAAGTCAACTGTCGACATCAACACCAAGAGTTCTGTCGAGAACTTCAACACCAAGAGTTCAAGCAAGATCAACAGTCGAGATAGTCGAGATCAACAGTCGAGATCAACACTATAAAGTGTATAACTCGATATTATTCCATTGAAGTATGATACAGGTATTTATAGATACAAAGTGGGACAGCATCAATTAATCATTGTTGATGATTATGAGGAGAGGATCTCACTCACTTAATACCAAATGAATGATGATTATTTGACAGCTAATGGAATATACACAATCGACCGAACTCTTGGTATTGAAGTTCTCGACAGAACACTTGGTGTTGAAGTTCTCGACATAACTCTTGGTGTTGATCTCGATAGAGGGAAGACAGCACCCGTCGTCTCTGTCAGAGCGGGATTTCAAATAGAAAAACAAGGAAAAATAACGCGCAAAATGACATTTCTGCCCCTATAAAGATACGGTGGTCATACGGTGTTAAGAAAAAACGATGTCTAAATATCATTTCTGTTTTCATTTTCACCTCCCACCACCACAAAAGTGCTTCTGAGCTATAAAGATTTTGGTGGATTTGCTGCCAGTGCTTGCCGTGGTAGACCGTGGCCTGGAGTCAACTATGGTGCCCAAATTTACCATGATGCCCAATATCCATGATAACAGCAAAAAAAAAAAAAAAACTCATAACCCCCACAACAATGCCACCTCATCATGCGCCGCCCAGTCACCATCATCACATCATCCACCCATGAGCATGATTGCCATGTCGCATGACCATGATTGGGTCATCTGTCACATACGCTTCCATCCTTGAAGTGGCACAACAACACAACGCAACCTGTGCACTAGAGAGAGCCAAATATGAATTTAATGATAAAATGCCATTGAAAATTTTGGCTTAGCTATAAAATCAAATCATAGAATCCATTGGACCATTCAAAACCCACTAGCAGAATTTCCCACTAAACTTTTTCTTCTAGTCTAATGTACATTATTAAAGGGTTTTGATCTTGCATCTTTTGAACTCACAAAACGGAGGTCATTATCAACTGGCGTTTATCATCATCATGCACCAAAGTGACATTTTAAAACCTCAAGACCTGTTGTCAATTTGTCACATATGGGGAGTTTTTTTTTTTTTCTTTTGATGGGATTACGATTACATATTAACGTGTTTGGTACCTTTTCTCCCGCATGATTTTAAATAGACAATCAAATTCATAAGATAACAGATTCTAGTGCACATATTTACGATGCGAGTTAGATGGCCCCACCAGTATTGTTCCGCGATATCGGTTATATGCCAAATGTCCCATAAACAAGAAGACCTCGGTATTTATATGTCTTATCGTTGTCTCCATTTATTATCTGGCACTTCCGTTCCTCATTGGTCAGTCTTGGAGAGTGCTCCCACGCTCAGTTTAGAGTATTCCCTCCGTCTCATTATATATGTCATAATTGACTAAATCACACAATTTAATAAAAAATAATAAATAAATAAAAATAGAGATAATTTTACCAAATTTATCTTATTAATTATTGGTGTATTAATTATTGTCATAAATACAAAGTGGAGTATTTTAGGGTATAATTGAAACAAAACAATTAATAGTGCATTGAAACTATAAAGTGACACATATTTTGAAACTAATTTTTTTTTAAATATAACATATATAATGAGACGAAAGGAGTACATAATTAGGTGTGTAAATAACATCAGATATTCAGATCTAGTAATTAGATTTGAGAAACCAATCTTATAAAAAAATCTTGTGTTAATGCATTTGTTAAAATATAAAAAATATTTTATTGTTAATAAAAAAATATGAGCGTTTGAATAATTTTGAGTATCGGTTAAAGAGAAAAGCAAAAAAAAATTCTTATATTATTCGAATAATTAAAGAAAAATATAGTTAAATTGATATGAAAATTTAAAAAAAATGTACCACACAATTAGAAAAGTACGGTTATGTGAACATCTATAACAATATATAAAGGGGATATCCCCTGTGTAGACTTTTTATTTGACAAAACTACCCTTAAGATAACCACCAGCAAACACAGCAAGTCTTTTTTCATTACGGTTAA
Source organism: Calophaca sinica (assembly GCA_037113605.1). Lineage (NCBI taxonomy): Eukaryota > Viridiplantae > Streptophyta > Magnoliopsida > Fabales > Fabaceae > Calophaca > Calophaca sinica. The sequence goes on from CM073736.1 coordinate 12,596,406, forward strand.
CATCAACAATTACACGGTTACACCAAAAAACAACTTCATTGGTTCCATGCTTACAGTTTCCTTTTTCATTTCTATATTGTCCTGTACGTGACGTGAAAAACGGGGAAGAAGAGAGAGAAAATTTTGAAGAGGGAGAGCAAATGAGGGGGAATTTCAGAGAGGAATAGCCCGAAATAGAAGGAGGCAGCGGACGTTGGAGGCTCCCTTTCTCTCTCAGTCTTCACTCTCTCAAGTTACTGCTACTACCTTCTATTTCTATTCCTTCTTTCCATTTATTATGTTATTTGTTTACCATGTTTTCTGGTTCTTAACAGGGAAGGATTACTTGGTTGTGAAAAAAGGGTGTGTGTGTAACGTCAAAGATGGGGAACTGGATATGTTTGTGACCGAGAGGAAGAGAACACCGCATGACGACAACCCACATAGGTGGCGGCAAAGGGTTCCAAGTCCCTTCTGAAATTTTACACACACCTCTTCTGAATTTTTTAATTTTTCTGTGTTTATCTCTTCTCAAGTACATACAGGTTATTTTTCAGATCTCGATGTTCCAAGGCTGGCATAGTGTTGATTTGGGGACAATTGTTGGTTCATTATTTTTTTTTCATTTAAATGAAGTATGAATGAGTGACTTTTTGCAGGTAGCAGTTGCAAAATTTAGAGTACATTCATTTGAATTCATTGTCTAAATCTTACTTCGTATTCTTTCAATCACATCTTGGTGACATCTGTTACCTTGGATATTTATCCGCCAGTGAAAGAAAGTCCATACCCAAATTTTAGTTCTCATTCAATACTTACACATTTCTTTCTTTTTACTTGGCCTGACTGATTGCTCTTATTTCCAACTTTTTTCTTGCAAAATTGAGATTTTGTTCTCTTTGCACTGTTTTCTTTACCACAGTTGAATTTGTAAATATTTTCACTCATGGAATCATTTTCTTTTCCTTTGTAGAGAGACTGAATCCAAGAGCAGCCAGTAGATATATCTTAATCAGAGTGGCTGCATAAGAATTGACGATGTTGATGATGCCTTGGATTATATACGGTTTTGGTATGCAAAAAAGAAAACACGAGCTTCCTTGCCAAGAAAGAACTAATACAGACGGGTTAAGGATCCACCAATTTGCTGCCGTCACCCATCACCAACAACACTATATAATAACCTTCTGAATTCTGATCATTCGTTAAAACGATAAAATCATAAGAGACAGTAATCTCCCTTTTCTTTCTTTTTTTTTATGTTTTATTTAATACACGTGAGCATGTATATTTATGAAAATGCATCTTATGCGAGAAACAACATTGACATTGATATTAATGACTTAATTTAATGATTTAGCCAATGAATGGAATCAATGGATTGATATCTTTCACAAGACCACTGTCTCATCCATTCTCCTTCCTTTGATTTAGAGCTAGAAAACATATGTAATACGGTTTTGAAATAATAGATTACACAAGTTACAAAGTTGTCTAAATGAAAATTATTTGGCTGAATAAGCTTCTTGGTGAAGTTTAACTTTAAAATATATTCGCTACATTTTTAGTTATTCTTGAAAATTTAATAGAGCACTAGGTACCTTTTTGGAAAAGATGTCACTAACTCGCCATGAATATCAAATGTTGGTGTTAGTGAACCAAAGTACTTATGTTTCATTGTCACTTATATACCATACTTCTTTTGGCAAATTATACTGGTGTTCTAATTTTGTCACAAAAAGACCCATCTCATTCATTTGTATATTATTTCCTTTTGAGCTTCAACTTTTCGAAAGAGCGAGAAACAACAATAGATTAAAAATAAAAATATCAAAAAAAGATAGAACGGAAGCATCACAAAAACTTTGAAAGAAACAATCGCACAGCAATAAACAACAAAAAACAAAACTAAAAAATATAACACATTAAAAATTAAAAATAAATGTGAAGAATGATATTTGGTGGTGGAGATAAGAAAGAACGTACAAATGAGAATTACAAATATCCAAGATAGAGACAAAGATAACATTTTCTTCTATCTATCTCCTTTTATTCCAGCACCTCGACCTCTCACTCATCGTCACAAATAGTTAGCGTAGAAAAATAAGATTGGTTATAGATATATGAGAGTTAGTGAGTTGGTGTCCGTTTGTCCGTACTTTTTATTGCGCTTCATTGTGTAGATATTTTATTGTGTTTCGTTATGTAATGCTGGTTTTAATTTAATTTGCTTGGACATTTTATGTATTTCATTTCATTATATGAATATGGTAATTTGAAGGTAGAAATAGATATTACTTTTAATAAGACGTGTATATTTGATTGTTTAACATATACACATATAAATCAAAATGTTCCGTATATTATGTTGTACCTAAGTATAAATATACATAAATTGTTTAAATGAATTAAAAAAACCAAAATATAAAATATTATTTATTTACAAATGTCATTGCTTTGTAATCCTCAATTCTACCTTTTTTATTTTTTACCTTAATTGAGAAACAACATATTAGTTGTATTTGAGTAGTACTTTTTATTTCGTTGCATTTTATCGAAGGTAGTTGCTCTAAGGCAGTGATTGGTTAGCAAGAGTTTGATGCGAGAGAGTGAGACGTGAGAGATTTGCGCAAGATATAGTGTCTTTCTCCTGATTGTTAAGCGATGAAATTGGGACGAAAGAAAAAAAATAACATAGGTCCCACCAACTTTTCTTTTCTTCGCATAAGTGTGAAGAAAGTGCTCTTCTGACTCTTTTTTTTTTTGCTTTTTTCCTTTCTACCCCCTATTTTCTCCTTATGTCTCAAATTATTTAAATTTTTAGTCAAGGAAATTGTTATCTTTTCAAAAATAATCAACACTTATCCCTTCTCTTTTTCTCTTCTCTTTCTCTCATTCCAATCAATACCTCAAATCTGCCCTATTTCTCACATTTTTCTCTCTTTTTATACTCTCTCTTCACAATTTCTCTCGTGAACCAATCACAGGCTAACTGTTCCAAAAAGTTTTGTATTCCTTTCCTCTGTCATTGGTCCAGTACTTACCAAACCTTTCAACTGGATTTTCTTCTCACTTTGGACTCAAACGTACGCACTCACAGAACCTATTGTATTTGTGTTGAAAATCACGCTAATTTTAAGATGACATTCAAATCGAGGCCACTGTCCAAGTTAGTGAGTAGTCATGGAAAAATTCCAGAGGCCCTATAAAAGCCAATATTCTTGAACCTATCTTCCATGGAGAAAAAGAGTATAAATTTACTACCAAATAGTGATTGTATCTCAAGAGCATTTTTGTAATTTTCCTGCATTGTATAAAATGAAATGGACCAGTGGACCTAATGAAGCACAAATCCAAGACTGGTTTGCATTGAAAATCCTTGTAAAATTTGATATTCATGGTGAGTTAGTGACATCTTTTCCAAAAAGGTACCTAGTGCTCTATTAATTTTTCAAGAATAACTAAAAATGTAGCGAATATATTTTAAAGTTAAACTTCACCAAGAAGCTTATTCAGCCAAATAATTTTCATTTAGACAACTTTGTAACTTGTGTAATCTATTATTTCAAAACTGTATTACATATGTTTTCTAGCTCTAAATCAAAGGAAGGAGAATGGATGAGACAGTGGTCTTGTGAAAGATATCAATCCATTGATTCCATTCATTGGCTAAATCATTAAATTAAGTCATTAATATCAATGTCAATGTTGTTTCTCGCATAAGATGCATTTTCATAAATATACATGCTCACGTGTATTAAATAAAAGATAAAAAAATGAAAGAAAATGGAGATTACTGTCTCTTATGATTTTATCGTTTTAACGAATAATCAGAATTCAGAAGGGTTATTATATAGTGTTGTTGGTGATGGGTGATGGCAGCAAATTGGTGGATCCTTAACCCGTCTGTATTAGTTCTTTCTTGGCAAGGAAGCTCATGTTTTGTTTTTTGCATACCAAAACCGTATATAATCCAAGGCATCATCAACGTCGTCAATTCTTATGCAGCCACTCTGATTAAGATATATCTACTGCCTGCTCTTGGATTCAATCTCTCTGCAAAGGAAAAGAAAATGATTCCATGAGTGTAAATATTTACAAATTCAACTGTGGTAAAGAAAACAGTTCAAAGAGAACAGAATATCAATTTTGCAAGAAAAAAGTTGGAAATTAGAGCAATCAGTCAGGCCAAGTAAAAAGAAAGAATTGTGTAAGTATTGAATGAGAACTAAAATTTGGGTATGGACTTTCTTTCACTGGCAGATAAATATCCAAGGTAACAGATGTCACCAAGATGTGATTGAAAGAATACGAAGCAAGATTTAGACAATGAATTCAAATGAATGTACTCTAAATTTTGCAACTGCTACCTGCAAAAAGTCACCCATTCATACTTCATTTAAATGAAAAAAAAATAATGAACCAACAATTGTCCCCAAATCAACACTATGCCAGCCTTGGAACATCGAGATCTGAAAAATAACCTGTATGTACTTGAGAAGAGATAAACACAGAAAAATTAAAAAAATCAGAAGAGGTGTGTGTAAAATTTCAGAAGGGACTTAGAACCCTTTGCCGCCACCTATGTGGGCCGTCGTCATGCGGTGTTCTCTTCCTCTCGGTCACAAACATATCCAATTCCCCATCTTTGACATTACACACACACCCCTCTTACACAACCAAGTAATCCTTCCCTGTCAAGAACCACAAAACATGGTAAACAAATAATATAATAAATGGAAAGAATAAATAGAAATAGAAGGTAGTAGCAATAACTTGAAAGAGTGAAGACTGAGAGATAAAGCGAGCCTCCAACGTCCGCTGCCTCCTTCTATTTCGGGCTATTCCTCTCTGAAATTCCCCCTCATTTGCTCTCCCTCTTCAAAATTTTCTCTCTCTTCCTCCCCGTTTTTCACGTCACGTACAGGACAATATAGAAATGAAAAAGGAAACTGTAAGCATGGAACCAATGAAGTTGTTTTTTGGTGTAACCGTGTAATTGTTGATGTTAACCATAATGAAAAAAGACTTGTTGTGTTTGCTGGTGGTTATCTTAAAGGTAGTTTTGTCAAATAAAAAAGTCTACACCAAAAGGAAATATCCCCTTTATATATTGTTATAGATAAAAGATTATCCCAAGATAAAAGATGGATACTTGAATTTCCTACGAGCGACTGAACTATTCATTTGCTAATATGCAATAACTAACTATAATAAAATAAGAGTTTAATGGACACACACGTTTGGTGTAAATCAGTCCACTTTTATAACTACGTCTTATTAAATTTACAGTGTAAAACTAATTTACACTAACAATCCACTCCACTAAACTCAGAGTAAACACCTCAATTATGATATTTTAAATAACTTCATTGGGGTGAGCAATTGTCAAAAGATGGTGATGTTAAAAGGCATGGTTTATCTTCGAGAGCCATCCACGTTTCATGCGCTTTCAGATACGTTGCCCTAACAGACATATGTGGTTGATTAACCTAAGAATGTGTTTGAATGAGGGATTTTAACGAGTTGCCTCAAGTCAAATTATCATATTTGGATAATAAATATGAAAAATTTTCAAAATGAAGAGATTTTAGAAAGTATTTCATTAAGACTAAATTTAAGGAATTTGATATACCACATAAAAGTAAAGAATTTGAAATTCCATCCTTACTCTCTCTTTTAATTTTTTTCATTTTGAAAATTCCTTTTTCCTAAAAATTAATTTTTAAATAAATATTTTTTTTCCTGAAATTAAATTTTTCAGAAATATTGTTTTTTCAAAAATTTGTTTTTTTATCTTTTTTCTAAAAAAAATATTGTTTTCCAAATTTTTTTCAAAAAAGTGAGCAATATTTTTTTTCTGAATATTTTTTTCAAAATTTTTTTTTCTGAATATTAATTTTTTAAAAATATCTTTTCTGAAATTATTTTTTTAGAAATATTGTTTTTTCGCAAAATTATTTTTTTAACTTTTTCTAAAAATAGTTTTTTCAATTTTTGTTAAAAAAATATTTTTTTCAAAAAAAGTGAGAAATTTTTTTTCCAAAATTTATTTTCGGAATAATAATTTGTTCAAAAAATTTTTTCGAAAGTTTATTTTTCCAGCAAAAAATATTTTTTTCATTTTTTTTTTGAGAAAATAATTTTTCCAAAAAATTATTATTCCAAAAAAACTGGGAAAATAATTTTGCAATATATTTATAAAAGATATAAAATTTATAAATTTCCTTTATTTAATTCCTGTAGCCAAACAAAAAATTTTAATAATGAAAAAATATGATTACTTTATTCAAATAACAAATTATATAAATAAAAATAATTCAATTAAAACAATTTAATACCATAGAATTTTAAATTTCTTAAAATTTTAAATTATCTCATCCAAATGCACCCGAACAACTTTGGAATCACAAAAACCCTTTGCCAACAACAAGGTGAAGATAAAGTTAAGAAAGAAAAAAAAAAATCATTCGAAAGCAGATCCCACTCACGCTGGACGGTTTCTCACTTACTCCTGAATTGGCTTTCCTTAAGCCTTGCCGTCATTACACAAGCATCATCACCACTTAGATTCCAAGATTTCAAATAGGATATCGGAAAGGTAATGACAAATGGTTAAAATAATATTGTACCAATAAACTTGAGATTGTTTCCATTTTCTTTGAGACTACAGAAGAATATGGAAGTCGGGAATTTGACCAGTTACAACAAACACAAGCGTATGAGCTTCACTGAAATTGAATAAAATCACTCCCAAATTTGGAGCACACAATGAAATGAAATCGTTGAGACCGGGAGTTTGCCCAAAGGGGAGGGGGTTTTGTTGAAACTTGACAGCAGAATAGGGGCAGAATCTCCTACATGCAAGCTCCCCCAGAATTGAAAATTAGGTCAGAGAAAGGAAGTGAAGGCCCTGACCAAAAGCAAGCACAATATCTCAAACAAGCATCAGCAACTCAATGTCTGCGAGTTTTACTGCTTTCTGCATTTCTGACTGGATTGAAGTAGGGGTGGGCCTGCATGCATTGAATATTTGTTTACTAAACGTTATGGAAAACAAGTTCATATTGTCAAATAATTGTGCCCAGTTATTATATAATTTGAGCCAAAAATTGCACATTTCAAAAATAAATAAATAAATAAATAAAATCTAGTCTTATCACAATTTTCTGGAGGACGGAGCATAAGAAATCATCAGCCTGCTTTAGCAAAATAGTAACTGAGGTCTGAGTAGCAAAATAGTAACTGAGAAAATCAGGATAGGATTTTGTAACAAATTCCCGACACTATTTTATCCACAAAGCCCAAAGGGGAAAGAAAATCCAAGCATGGCAAAATTAATAGACAGCAGACGAACTAATGGCTAGAGACAAATCATATTATAAGCCTGAAGTCCAGAAGTCAAAGATCAGTGTTCAGACAAATATAGAGAAATGTGCCACTAAACCTATTGCAATGATAAAGATGTTAAGATGCCAAAAGATTGGGGTTTTTACCATAGCTTCTTTTGCAGTGGGCCGTTCTTGGTGATTGTACTGAAGTAACTTGTCGACAAAATCAATAGCCTTGAAAAAGGGGGTAAATTGAGAATGAGAATCAATGACCATATGGGTATTCTATAACAGAAAAAATTAGAACGCATGCTACCTCCGGAACAGCCAAGTGTTGATTATCCATATTAATGAATTTCGTCCATGGCTTCCGGCCATGCCTGCCAACAATATTAGAGCACTTTCTTGGTTAAAGTTAAAACTTGAGAAAATTAATAGTTAGTGAGCAAGTGCAACATATATACACAAGATTTGATCCCTTTAAGAGGGATTCACTTTAGGAGGTGAAAAAACCAATGGTTGAAATTACGATTACATACATGCAAATGTATAACAAATTATGACTATGTTTAAATTTCAATCATTGATTTTCTAATCAACAGCTATAACTCCTCACTTTTCCCTCTAACATGAATTCCTCACTGACGAACCGAATCAATATACAGAATTGTGAAAGCACGGAAATTACCTCCCAACAAGAACTGCAAGATGTGGGTCCAACTCTATGCGATACTTGTTCAGATATGCATTTAATTCATCCGTTCCAAGTACCTGTTACAGCAGAGAGAAAACAGATTATCAATCCAAAAAAATTTGCCTTTATCTTTTAAATATGCAAGATTGTACAGCATATAGCAAAGAACTGAGAAAACGTCCTCTGCATTTCTAAATCTATTTCAGAATTCAGATCGACTTTGCAGGCACAAATAATTGTTAAAAGATATTTAATGAAGCAAGTGTTCTGCATGATGAGACCCAGTTGAAAACAGAAGCTGGAAGCAAAAGATAGGCATTCTGCCATTCTCAAACGCCGAGAATGACACGTTTCATTTCTATGTAAATATGTTTGTTTAAGATCAAAAAAATGGCTTTACATAAAATAATGTAGTGATAAACTTTTTTTTAAGAATTTTTATGTAAAGCAAAAGCTGCTTTGTGTTCATTTCCAAGTATAAAAATCAACTTTTTATCATTCTCTCTCATCTATCACATGCATAAAATTAGATTATTTCTCACAAGCTATTAAAAATAGCTTTCCATTATATAATCAGATTTCAGATTCTTTTCTCAGATTCTGATTATTCTAAAAGCTGAAACAAGCATATATTAAATACTAAAAAGTGACTATTTTTTAACAAAATCATTTTTTTTCATAAATTAATCTGAAACAAACGGTTTATGAATCACAAAACCAACGAGTGGGGCAATCTGGTACACATCGAACATCAAACATAAAAAAGAAAAGCCTAAAAATAGAGGGGGGAAGCCATGGTTGCAATATACAAGCAATAAAAAACACTTGCAACAAAACAAAATCCCAAGTGTGAAACAGATTTCCAAAAGCATGCAAGGCCCAAAGTAAAAGCACCGATAAATTATCACCCAAAATCACAAATAACCCAAAAAGTCTATCTCAGATTACACCAACTCTGGTTCACAATCTTCACCAACCTTGGCTATTTTCACTAGTTGATCATAGTTATCGTGTCCATAAAAGAATGGCTCCTTCCGGAATATCTGTAAAAACACAAACACCAGGTAAGCATAGCAGAAGACTGGAACCCATACATTGATTTTAGGATAAACCAATATATCATGCAATAGTGAAAAAAGTGAAGGTTTAGCTCTGCAAATTGAGAACCAGTAATAATCAAATTGCATTATAATGAACGTAGACCCCTTACCATTCCAGCAAACATACATCCGAGAGACCATAAATCTAGAGAGTAATCATAGTCTTGAAGATCAACAAGTAGTTCAGGACCTTTGAAATATCTACAAACAATGCATAAAGGAAAGAGTCAAATAATAGTTTCCCAAAGGAAAGTAACAAGTTAAAATATTTAACAAAATCATATTCAAATCAGTACAAGCTAATAGATCAAAAAGCATGCACGTTCATGCACACCACGTAGTTACTTGGTTATTTAGACAACAAGCTGGCTACAGCCACCCCAGTAGTTCCAATAGTTCCCACACAAAACCTTATTGTTTGCAGTAAATTAAATAAAAAATAATTTCTCTGTAACATTGTATGGCTTCTCTCTAATAAATATCAACTCGGTAGACATTGATATTTCAATAAATTTAGTCAAAATATCTACTTATATATAATGCATGAACAATGACATTGTTCCATTCCCAATATGTGTATTATTTGATAATTATACAAAAACTTAAATATGTTTTTAGTCCCCGTAAAATGTATTTTTTTCTTTTGGTCCTTTAAAAATATTTACGTCTATTTATGTCCCTATAAAAAGATTTGCTTGATTTTAGTCCCTAACGTCATGATTTTCTCATTAAGTGATGAGGTGGCTAACAGAAGTCCACCTCACCACCATCATCCAACCCTTACACCCAGATTACTTTTCCACATCAAGCCACCTCACACTCATCCCCAACTCCCCCTTCCCTTTTCCCTAACCTTCTCACAGCCACCGTCCCTCCCTCACAACCCAATAATACGCCACACCATACCCTCACCAAATATTAGTCCATTGATTCTATATCTCCACTTCAGTTAATGTCTGTGCTCGGAACTTCAGACTCTAACACCTAAAAGGTGTCGGTTGCTCTCAAAGTCCATCAGAAACTCGATATCATCGTCACCTCCGGCGAGAAAGCTGCACTCAGTGATGGATCTGTGGCAGCCGGACTTCAGTAGGAGGAAGGTGCCGAGATGGTTGTTGAGGCTGCTGGAAAGAAACCACCAAAGCTGCTTCTCGTTGTGCAGCACCCCATGTTAGGTTTGTTTACTTGAGAGTTGAGTTCTATTGAGTTAGCAACACACAAAAAGTTGTTCAGCCCTCTCTTTTCAAAATTGTGTGATGAGTGATGACAGTCCATGTTGCTATTAATAGCCACATGTTCCACGGCACAACCGCAGGTGGTATTAAGTGCTTGGACACATTTGTTTCTAATGAATTCGTTTCAGTTTCTGGAGGATGTGGGCGGCAGATGTGACAAAGTAAGGAAAAGGAAGAGGGGGAGGGGGTTAGGGCTAGGGATGAGTGTGAGGTGTCTTGCTGACGTGGAAAAATAATCTAGGTGTCACGTGAGGTGTAAGGGTTGGATGCCACGTGGTGTTGGTGAGGTGGACTATTGTTAACAACACATCATTTAATAGGCTAATCATGACAGCAGGGATTAAAATCAAACATAAAAAAATTTACAGGGACACAAACAGACAAATCTTTTCAAAGGACCAAAACAAAAAAGCACATATTTTATAGAAACTAAGAACATATTTAAGCCTTACACAATACATAGAAACGGCATCTTCATTAATATGGATTTTTTTCACTAAATTTATTAACCAATGTTTAATGTAGCAAGTCAATTACTTTACAACATGAGACCGTTTCCATGCAATTTGTAGTGAATTCAAATGTAAATGAATAAGTTCTACGTTGGAGATGTCGAATAAGTGAAGATGGTACAAGTGAATGACCCAAGGACTCGAATACTAATTCAATATCAACTTTTCTTCTGAGACCAATCTCACTAAGTCAATTGGCATAGCTAAATATATGCAAGTCTGGCTTCCTCTTATAGATACACCTTAGAATTTGGGTTTTAGGCCTCTCTCAATCCCAATAGCTAACTTAAGAGGTGAGGATTGCCTAAGCCTTATAAGAACTAATTTGGTCATACATCTAGTCGATGTAGGTCTCAACATCCCCTTCCTCATGCCCAGGACTAAACATCGGGAGCATGAACAAATACGGGTGGAATAACTGGCCCAATAACAGATTTAGGATAGACTTTAACGCCATCTTAGAATTTGGGTTTTGAACCTAACTCAATTCTAAAAGCTAGCTCAAGAGGTGAGAATTGTCTAAGCCTTATAAGGACCAATTTGCCATATCGCTAGAAGTGCAGAATAAAGGATCACGTACACAGCTAAAAGACAACAATACCTGTATTCTATATACAAACAGCATCAACATGCCAAAAAATTCCAAAGGATCACGTACTGCCCAAAAGCACCAACTCAAACTCTAAGCAAAGGTGTCATCTTTAGATTATATTGAGGCAATATTATGTTATTATACGTGCCAAGACCAAGATTACTAAATGTTCAAAAATCAAATGTGGCAATTCTCTTTAAAATAATCTTTTGGTGCAGAGTTTTTGCCGGTGACCACTAGCTAGATTTTGCTTTGAAAAAAGATATTAATAGAAAAAAGAGGCTACTAGTAAAACCAGCAACCAAAAGGAACTTAACAGCAACCACTAACATGTTGGAACCTAAACGATTGACAAGTTTAGACCCTCAATAATTTTGATGATAACAAAGTATCTATAAGAAAACAATTTATCTTCTGATAAGTCTTGAAGTGTGTAGGAAATAAAACTACTCATATCTATAATATCACTCAAGCAAAAAGAAGAAGTTTACAAGAAGATGAACACATCAAGCTGTGTCTGCATCCGATTGGCCCTTAGCATCTGGTATATACAATCAAGCGAGCTTCCGGTTATTAAAGACTAAGACACAAGGAACTTAAGCATAGCAGCGAGCGTCTTATGCTTTTGAGCGAGCATCTGGTTCTTTAGTAAATCACGTGCAAGTCACGTCAATGCTCTACCTCAGCATTTCCTGAATTAAATTCAAAATTCGTTTTGTGCGCTCAATTCTATGGTACGAGGAATTAAATGTGACAACTTTTGAAAAAAGACAAAAGTTCGTACGTTTTCAAATTGTGTCAGGCTGCAAATGATTGAAAAAGCAAATAGTACAAACGATCATAAAGTGTACTATTCTGATATTCTCTGAAAAGACATAAAGGATATTTTCAAATTACTTCACTCAATGATTTAAAGCTGATCGTTTCTGCAACGGTAATATTCTCAAGGAAGTCTATAAATACTCTAAGCTCTTCATTGAAGAAGGTTCCAGAATTTTACTACAAGTGATCAACCTACAATTCTGTGCCAAGAACTCTGGGAACCAGAACCTGAACTTTAGCGTCTTATTCTTTCTTTTAGAAAGTTATATTCTTTGTGTTTAAGTTTTTCATCCTCTCTTTTTGAGATTTATTTGATTGTATTCAAATTTTCTTTGTAAAACTTGTATTGCCTTGCAATAGGTTGTTTCCTCAAAGGCTCGAACGTACTCAGTCGTTTTGAGAAGTTAAGAGTATTGTCAAGTTTGTGACAGTAGAATACTCTTAAGAAAAATTGTAATCAGTGTGATTATAGTGGAAAATCCTTCAGGTACGAAGGAACTAGACATAGCTATCAGCTTGGTGGTGAACTAGTATAAATCTCTGTGTCTCTTTCTCTATTGCCTTATCTTTATTTCTGTCTTGCAAGAAGAACTAGTTTTCACAGTTTTCATTTCAGCATCCAGTACCCCTTTCAGCGTCTGATTTCAAACGTTTTCAAAAGAACTTGTTTTCAAACATGTTTTAACTTAAAGTTTGCGAAAAGTTTTCAACACAATTCAACCTCCCTTCTTGTGTTCACGTTTAGGTTACAGAATTTTACTACAAGTAATCAACCTACAATTCTGTGCCAAGAACTCTGGGAACCAGAACCTGAACTTCAGCGTCTTATTCTTTCTTTTAGAAAGTTATATGCTTTGTGTTTAAGATTTTCATCCTCTCTTGTTGAGAGTTATTTGATTGTATTCAAATCTTCTGTGTAAAACTTGTATTGCCTTGTAATATGTTGTTTCTTCAAACGCTCGAACGTACTGAGTCGTTTTGAGAAGTTAAGAATATTGTCAAGTTTGTGATAGTAGAATACTCTTAAGGAAAATTGTAATCAGTATGATAATAGTGGAAAATCCTTCAGGTACGAAGGAACTAGACGTAGCTACCAGGTTGGTGGTGAACTAGTATAAATCTATGTGTCTTTATCTTTATTTTTGTCTTGCAAGAAGAACTAGTTTTCACAGTTTTCATTTCAGCGCCCGATACCCCTTCCAGCGTCCGGTTTCAAACGTTTTCAAAAGTACTTGTTTTCAAGCGTGTTTTAACTTAAAGTTTGCGAAAAGTTTTCAACACAATTCAACCTCACTTCTTGTGTTCACGTTCATAACAATGCCGTACAAGTCCACAGCATATCGCTGAGGCACTGATGGATTTCCAGAAGGATTCCTTAAGAAGGAATTTATCACTCTTTCAACAAAAGGTAAGATTCTGAGAAGCCAGAAAGTATTTACAAGAAAAACACAACGAGTCCAAGTTCCAAATTCTCCTATGCAAATTAGAAGAAAAATGAGCCAAATCAAACAAAACCCAAGGAATTCCAACCTAGAAGTTTGTGTCATTCAATTTCCTACAAACATGGAAGTTTCAGGAAAATTGGAGCCCTGAGTATTCTAAAACTCTGGAAGGGGCTGATGCAACAAAGAAAGGCAATGTGTGTGAGGAAATGCCTCCCAAAGAAACATATCCTACTCAGTACCAAATATCCTCTCAAAACTTAATGTAGTCACCATTACATACTCTTAAAGAAATAAGTGATTCAAAGGAATAACCTTGAGAAATAAATTTTCAAGGTCTAAGTGAAATGCAATGATTACTTATCCCACCTATTTGGGTGTAATTGTGTAAACCATATTTGCTCTATAACATGACTCTATAATGAAGATTGATGAGGCCTTTGGATGGGAATGTCATCAGCCAAAAAAAAAAAAATTCCAAGACCCAACCCCTTTTGTTTTACGCCTACAAAAAAAAAAAAAAAATTCCCAGCTCACCAATTTCTTCATCTACTGTGGGCCTAAAGAGATAAAGTTTTTCTATACAACTATAAATTATCAGAAAAAGAAATAAAAGAGACATAAAGAACCTCGAGGCAACGCGAACATTATATTCTTTCCCAGGATGATAAAACTCTGCAAGTCCCCAATCTATAAGGCGAAGCTTACGCTGCTCGTGGTCAATCATTACATTATGAGGCTTTACATCCCGATGCATGATTCCTTGCGAGTGGCAATAATCCAATGCCTGTCAGAAAAGTTTCAGAAAACATAACTCTACCAGATTGAAAGCCACAAGCAATAGGAAAAAAATGGTTTGATAAAAAGAAACTACTGCAATGGTATATCACAAATCGACAACTTAGAACAAGACATGGCACTAATCAGGCCATGTGAGCATGTATAACTAAATATACAAATAAGGAAACTCACAAGGCACATAAGGAGACATATATAAATATAAATGCAGATACATTGTATAATATTTTGTAATGTAATTCTTCCGGTCAAGACTTTATAATTTAGTAAAATTGAAAACAGATTGGCATGTTGTCTTGGTCATGGACCCTGGAAAGTATAATTCTGCAGATGCCAAAGGGATGCATACATCCCCATTAAATTGAAGAATCACAATCAGAGAAATTTGTGTAGAAAGCATGCTGTGTTATGCCATCGGACGTATGAACGGCTAAAAAAGCTTTGCATGCAAACAATTGTGATAAGAATGCTTTGTTAAACTCAAATGATTTCAAGAGAAGAAACGAACCGACTCTGGACTGTCATTGTACAGCAATAACAAGGTAGTTTATTATTATGTAATACATCACAAGTTGGGTTCTACAAAGACCTTTATTCCTAAGCCTTCAAATCCCAAGACATTGACCAACACGTGTTATTGTTAGGACAGAAGATAGTCAGAGACAGTTAGAAGAAGTTGGCTAAGTTACAGAGACTTAGAGAGAATTAGTAATACAATACGTATGGGCATGCAAGGGTAGAGGGAGCATTCAGATTTGTTACTTGGGAAAAACAGAACAGTGGCTCAGTTGTCAAACGAGAAACCCTTGGTGGAGACTGGAAAATTCTTCCTCCTATTCTCAATCACTCAATAAAAATGTTATTCGGTTTGATTGTTTCTATCAATGTTCCATTTCTCTTCATTGGTTCCTGACAGCTTTTCGTCTACAATTAATACAGAAGCTTCTTCACCAAAACTATGCAGTCAATCACTTTCTAATTTGGTTCTCCAAAAATAAAATCACAAAAATATACTATTTAACCTTATTATGAAACATTTAGCATATCTTAGCAACGTGTAAAACAAATAATGACTACAAAATTAAAATATGAATGTTATGTTGCTCCAATAAACAAGAAAGCGCAAAAACTTGCCTTTAGAAGTTCGAAGATATAGTAACGTATATCATAATCTGACAGGGTAGGATATAGCACTTTAAAATCAGTGTTATTAACATATTCAAATACAAGGCTTGGGGTCTTTGATTGCTGGTCTCTAACAATGTCGAGCAATTTTACAATATTGGGCCCACCACACAGATTTTGCAGTATTTTGATCTCCCTCTTTATCTGCATTGAGAATCAAGAGCAAGAAAAATATTTACTAGATATATATAATATAACCAGAGGACAGGAATGGGACATACACATTACACAAATCTTCAAAGTTTAACAGCAATCAGACTGTAAACAACAAAATAAATGATCGGGTAGCCTTTTAGAATTACTCTCCAGCACTGTGATCAGTGACCACTTGTATCATATGACCCACTCACATCCAAAAAATACAAATAAACTACTAAAAAGGGTAAAAATAAAAAAGAACTGAAAAAATAGCATAGAATTTTAGTTCCATGATATAGTCATGCAACAAAGCCCAAGGTACAATTAAGTACACTAACCACAGAGAACTACTAAACTAGAAACAGCAAAGCTGTACTATCTTATTTATTTTAGCCACCTGCACCAAGGAAATGACTAATGATTCCATCTAAACCCATCCACATCCTTCTATGATCAATATTAGTGATTGCATACAAGCTTAAATACAACAATCCATTCGCCAAATACCAATTGAAAAGCAACAACCACAAATCAACACTGCACAGTGAAAAAATAAAAAGTCAATGGCATGATTCACCTTCTTCTTCTTCACGGGTTTCAGGATCTTGATGATACATTTTTCATTATCCGTGCAGTGAACACCCTCAAACACCTCACTGTATTTCCCCCTTCCGACCTTCCTCACAACCTCATAATCGTCTTGTTCCCTATAATTCATAATAAAAGCAAAAAAATTTAATAATATTAAAAAATTATTTAAAAAAAATGACTAATGATGTGGATTGGAATGTTACCCCCACTGAACGGCAAGGGTTTCATAGTCCCAATATTCCTTGGGGCGATCAACATTGATATCGGCGTAAATTCTAGCCTTAGAGGTAGCGCCGGGGCGGCGAGTGGATTTTCCGATCTTCTGCGCCAGAATGTCAGACGGCGGAAGCGGAGGAGGGAGGGAGCGATGAGGAGGGCGTGGGAATGAAGTTGCCGCCGACACAGCGAAGCGGCGGAGGACGGAAATGGGGGAACCGGGAAACGATGGCAGAAACTTGCTGGAGGAGGAGAATGCAGGACAAGTGCGGAAAAGAGAGACCAATGTATCGCGCGACAAGGTGGTGGTGGATTGGAAAGGCCTAATGGCCATCAAATTGCAAATGCAAATAGGTTGCAGCGATGCCTTTGATGTTTTGACACTCAAACCCTTTTCTTCTCCTTTATTCATTTTTGGCTGGCGCTAACCACACCCCCTTTATTCCTATTAACACCCACGACACATTTTAATTTTTCAAAATACCGAAAATACCCCGACACACTTTCCCTATTTCGACCTTTTTTGAAGGTCTCTTGAAGTTGTGATGTAAGAACAGCACGTTGTGTGGTCTCTACCATGATTAACGATGAACCAGCCGGCCCCAACCCGTGTGTTTTCTTTTTCTTTTTTGTCTTTTCCTATATTTAATTGAACAAGGAACAAGTTACAGAAGATCGAGAAACTCAATGTTGTTGCAACGAGGATGTAAAATTGAAAGTTTACAATATGGAAAGTGTTTATGGGGAAATTTGGTTTATGGTATAGTTCTACCAATTGTGATGATCTTGAATGATCTACCAAATTCATCAAACAAACAAATAAATTTTGATGATCAAACGATTATGAATTCGAACGAGTTACGTGGTAATCTCGTTTCTGAAAACAATGGTTTTTTTTAAATATAACGATCAAACACTCGACACGTTAATTGTTCTTTAACATTCTTGGCTTTTAAGCCATTAATTGTCAAGTTTTATGCCAAATTTGGTTATGATGATTCCAATTAACAACAAGTTGTTGTCGAAATGGCAATCTGACTCAAATAAACAAGATTGGTACCGAAAGCCAATAACTTTGTTTACAAGTAAGTTAGAGCAGAATTTAAAACAAAAATGTACTACTGCAATGTCATGGGGCATGCATCACTAAAGCCTAACATGCAGTTGAAGTTAATGCAGAAATGTGAGAGAAAACAAGTAAAACTGCTAAAGGACATGAATTTAAGTGAAAACGTGTAAATGCATGAATTTAAATAATGAAGCATAAAGAGCATGAATTTGAAATAGAAAAGCATGTAAATGACTTTAAAAGTAAGAATGCGAAAAACAAAGAAATGACGGAAATAAAGGATGTGGACTCAAAGCAAGAAAACATAAAGCTGATTAGAAGATAAATGACATAAAGCTGGAAGTGTAAAGAAATAACAATAGATTGAACTTGATAAAAATGCGAGAAAGATAAGGTGTGGAAGGCATACGATGATCGTTTTCCGTTAATCTTCTTTAGTCGTCGAGATATTAGGAACTAGATCATGTATCCAACCTTGATTACATCGTACAACCTACTATTTATAGGCAAAAATATGAAAATCGCTAACATCCAACCTGACACGTGTACGGACATGGGTTGGTAGTTAAGTTTTCGCTAAAAACTACCTAATCGACAGTATCACTTCCTGTCGAGCCATACATTGATTTTTACTTAATAATTAAGCCTATTCGACCATGATCATTTTGACCTCTTCGACGCGTTATGCCTTCCGTCGAACATCAGTCCCATCACTTGGTCTTTCAAACTTAGTTAATCTTCATTGCTTCTTCTGGTCTCTTACACTCTCATTTGTCGAATTCTAACATTCTGTCGATTAATCCAAATTTGAAATTTGGCACCCAACAGATGCCCCCCAAATTCTGAGTTCTCGACACCAACACACGGAGAGATCCAGAATTTTGTTTAATCTTCACGCGCGACGATTCCTTTTCCGCAATGTATTTCAGTTTCTTTTGCCTTTTTGTTTGAACATCCACTCGTTTTATGCTTACTTTCTTCACTTTGTTTTAGCTTTGGCTCTAAAAGAGCCTTTAAAATACAAGCAAACAAGTGGTAAGGCCACTGAAGTCGAGGTTCAAGAAGAAGATGAAGATGATGAACCTCCCCTTCAGTCCAAATCATCAAAGAAGAAATCCTCCAAATCTGGATTTACAAAGACCGTTGCTGGCAAGAGACCGGCTGCACCGAAAAAGAAGCCAGCAAAGTCGAAGCACTCGACCAGCTCTTCACAGCAAGAGCCCACCAAGAGGAAAGCTCAAACCACTGGTGCTGGAACCAAGCCCTCCAAACGCATAATAATTCTACTCGAGTCTCCTTCTCGTTCCACACCTCAAGCGGTATCTCTCTCTTCACTTGCATAGGAATCCATTACTTATTTATGATTTCATCAATTAGACATCATGGTTACCCTTACACAATTTTCAGGAATCGCACTCAGAGAGATCCGTTTCTGAAAACTCTGAAGCAACTCCAACAGTTGAGTTTACAAAGGTAAACTTCCCTCCACTACTGTCTAAATTGATGGTCTTCCTGTTTCTTACAAGATCTTCATTTTTTCTTTTCGACATTTACAGGAGCCAAGAGTTAAATCTGCAAAGACAGGGGTGTCTGAAGAATGTACTTCTAAAGACCCTATCTCTGTCGAGGGAGCTGACTCGTCGAGCATTGATAAGGTATGCCCTTTCTACTAGTTTTGTGTTTTTTTTTTGGACATTGCCTCATCATACCTGTTTGTCAGGACTCCCCTGAACAAGCAAATGTCGATACTTCGCTCCCTTTGCGAACAATCTTCCCAAGCACTGCTCCCCCTGCTACTGAGGTACAAAATTTCTTGCCATTCCACTGGCATCAGAGCAATGATTTGGGACTTTCATTGATTTTTCTTTTTTCTTTCACAGGAAGTCCCAGAGACTCAGCCTGAACATGAGATTGAAGAGCCTTCAGCCATGGACGTGGATGTGGCTCAAACTACCATCTCGACAGAGAGTCCAGGCTCCACACCCACTCATCAAGATGATCACACCGTCCAAGTGGGGACACCCTCTGCTGAGATAACTACTGCCCCCCAAGCTACTGAAAAGCAAAGTCCCATAGTAATCAGGGCAGATAGTGTTGATATGGATCAGTTGCTCGACGATCCTGCCAATCCACTCTCTCACATCGATCCCCCTCCATCGGCTGCGGATTTTGGGAAAGCCAGCGTGGAGATTGATGAATGGATCAACTTGTTGTCAAGTTCGAGCAGCAAAACTTCACCGATGTCAGCCCGATCCTCCACACTTCCTGGAGATAATTTTGCTGAAAAACTCAATGGATTGCTTGCGGAGCTAAAGGGTTTCTTTAAGTATTCTTTCGACGACCTTTACTCAAACCAGGAAGTAAGGAATAAATTAATTCACGTCGTCAAAGAACTTCAACGTTCCCGCAAAAGGCTTCCGCTAATCCATCGAGGGCGTATCAGTACCCTGCACGAATTTGTCGAAGAGTTGATTCCTAAACTGCTTGAGCTCGACGACAGTATCCTTCCATACCAGCTAGCCATCAGAGCCAAGCATGAGCTTCGTGACAAATTGGTGCATCTCCGACAGAGGCAATCTGCATTGGTCGAGAAAGGTGCTCCCTACCAAGCCAAAATTCCTGAGTTGGAGCAGAACGTCGCTCGCCTGAGGCGAGAACTTGCCGCGGCTAAGACCCAACTACAAGAGGCAATTAAAGCTTCTTGCTCTGAGGAAATAGCCTCTCTCGACCAGGAAATGACTAGTAGTGTCGCAGAGGCGCAAACCATTTTATCGAAGGTCGAAGCTCTTGAAGTTCGTTATATAAATGCTGAAGGCACAAAAATGGAATTGGCTGCGACTTGGGAAGACATTAGAAAAATTCCTTTGTAAATTTTTTTTTTTTGTCTTATTCGCATATTAGCCATTTTTTAATTCCTTGTATGTCGAACACTTTTGTTTCAACCAATTCTTGTACTGCCCTGCAACATTTACAATATGATTTCTCTTGCTTTCGATCAATCGCTTCACCATCCAGCTAGCACGTTCCTTTAACTGCTTTAATTTCAGTTTCAGGCTAATAAATTACATTCAAAGCTATTGACCAGTCAATCTGACCGTCAAAACTTGAAAACTAACACCATTTTGCGCTATAAATAGGCACTTGTCATACTTCTTCTCTCACTCAAACACAAACGCTTAATGAATTTCTTGAAGTTTCCTTTCTCAAAATCCTTAAGAAATTCTTGCTAGCATTACAAGCAACAATCCCCAAATCCAACTTGTTCTTGTCCCCAAACTAGCTATTTCTGAGTATAACAAGCTGCTATGGAAACCTTTTTTATACACTTCAAGCCTTCATTCCACGGCTTTGCCTATTTCATTTGGAAGCCAGGGGCTCCACCTTCCATAGTCTTTTCCAAAGTCTTTGTCTCAATGGTGAAAGACTCTCTGGGTTTTGGTAGTTTGCCTAATATCAACAATGAGTTTTGGTAAGTTGCCTAATGTAGCTTGCCAATCTTGTTGAAACATGTGAGAAAGGGAAAGCCTGAGCCACTTCTTTCTCCTACTGTCTTGCCTTCCTTCACACCTTGTGCTCGAAATTCAGCGTGTGGGCAAGCAATTAGGAAAAGTTTTTGGCAAAGTTCGGTTAATTGTGAGGCATACACCTAAATCGACGACTGCCTCTCGAACTGCCTGCTTTACCTTTACTCGCATGGCATTTGACACTTTTCATCGACGTGCCCATGCTTTTAGTTTCACTGTTCCGTCGATTTGGGTGTCTACCATCTGAAGCAGCTCTTGCAGACTTGATTGACCAGATGGTATGCCACGGGAGTCTTTCTTACTCTCCATGTTCCTCTTCCTAAATTCTTCCTCGGCATGATCAGAATCCGGGACACGGCGAAGCTTCCACAAGTGGGTTTATTCCTTAATAGCCTAGACTTATTGACTTTCCAGTACTTATATTACCAGGCTGTAAGCCTATTCGACAATGTATATTGTATACTGCCAAATGGCTCTTAAATGGAACAATCCAATTTGCTTTTCAAGGTTGTATTTTTACTTCGCACATTGTTGGTCTATATAATTTCAAATATTTGCCATTAATAGACTTAATCCTGAAACCAGAATTAACTTCAACAAGTGCATAAGCATTTCCTGAGAATGTTTAGACAACCTTAAATGGCCCTTCCCACTTTGGGGACCATTTCCCAAATTCTCGACATTTCTTATCCATTGGTAAAATGACTTTCCAAACTAAGTCATCAACTTTGAAACGCTTGTACTTAACTCGACTGTCATAGAATTTAGCTATTCTTTCTTTTTGTCGAACTAAATGTTCTAAGGCCACAACTCTCTCATCATGAACATCACTCAATTCGTCAAACATCGAGTTCCAGTATTGGTCTACTGGCATCTCATTTTGCTTTTGAATTCTTAATGAACCAAGATTTATCTCAACAGGCAACACAACATCATGGCCATAAACCAATTTATAAGGAGTAGTACCTGTCGATTCTTTTGGAGAGTTTCTGTATGCCCAAAGAACTTGTTCCAGAGTCGAATGCCAACTTTTTGGATATCTACCAATGTGCTTCTTTATCAACCCAATGATAATCTTATTCATGGCTTCGACTGACCATTTGCTTTGTGCATAGTAGGGCGTCGAAGTCACCATCTTTATTTGCCTTGTCTCTGCGTACTCGGCAGCCTTCTTCCCAACAAACACGGACCACTTTGGTCAGTTGTGATGGTTTGAGGTATTCCGAATCTACAAACAATGTGATTTTCAATAAAATTGACAATGTCTTGTTGAGTCACTTCTTTCAAGGCTACTGCCTCTACCCATTTGGTAAAGTAGTCCACCCCTACTAAAATGTACTTATGCCCCTTTGAAGATGTAGGAAAGATTTGGCCAATGAGGTCTAGTGCCCAACCTCTAAAAGGCCAAGGCTTAATGATAGAATGTAACTCACTAGCAGGCACATTTTGTATGTGGCCATGTTTTTGGCATTCTTCACAAGACTTTGCAAACATAATGCAATCTTTAACCAAATTGGGCCAATACACTCTTTGTCTTCTTAGTACCCATTTCATTTTCTCACCTGCTTGATGAGCTCCGCAAATTCCTTCATGAACCTCTGCCAATGCCAAATAGGCATCCTCCTCACTAAGGCACGTCTCCAAGTTACCATCGACGGACTTTCTATACAAAACTCCAGCGAGCACAACAAACTTAGTCGCTTTGTATTTAATTTTCCTGTCGACATCAAAGACACTTGGCTTTTCCAAATACTCAATTATTGGCTTACGCCAATCAGATGAACTTGATGTATTGGAAACTAATATATCCCTTTCGTCCAAAGGGTACAGCAACTCACGAATTTTTATGAGTTCTGTCAACACCTTTGAAGATAACTTATATCCTGAGGCCAACTGGGCTAACTCATTAGCCTCTTGGTTCAGTTCTCTAGGGATATGTTCCAATTCGAGTCGAATTGCTTCATCAACTTGCTAGCTACTTGACAATATTTGACAAGATTATGGCTAACACATTTGTATTCTTGAGTTAACTGCCTTATAACCAGTTGTGAATCTCCAAAAACTTTGACAGTGTGTGCTCGCATTTCTATCAAAACTTCTAAACCCACAATTAAGGCTTCATATTCAGCCTCATTATTGGAACAAATGTATTTTAACTCAAACATTAATTTAGTTGGCACACCTAAAGGTGAAATTATCAGAATGCCAACACCAACACCATTTTTGTGTCTTGAGCCATCAAAATACAAATGCCAAGGCTTTAACTCGACTAGCCCTGTCAGCTCTTTTATTTCTAAACATGGATGGTCCGTTAAGAAGTCAGCAATTACTTGACCTTTAACAGCCTTCAAAGGTACATATTGCAAAGAAAATTGCACAAAGCAAGTGTCCATTTTCCAATTCGACCATTCGTAATTGGTCAGACAACATGTACTTTATCACATTTGTCTTTGACATAACTAAAACATTACAAGGCATCAAGTAGTACTTGAGTTTTGTACAAGAGAAATATAATGCTAAACATAGTTTTTCTATAGCACTATATCTAGTTTCTGCATCATTGAGCACTCGACTGAGGTAGTAAATGGCTCTCTCGACATTGTTTCCATCTTCTTGAGCCAATAAACAACCGATGGTCTCTTCTGATGCTGATATGTACAATCTCACTGGTCGATGTGGCTCTGCAGGCATCATGACCGGTGGATTTGTCAAATACTGCTTGATTTGGTCAAAAGCTTCTTGGTGTTGTCGAGTCCACACAAAAGCTTCTTCTGCCTTGAGTTTCACCAACGGAGCAAAAACTCTTGTTCTTCCTGAGAGATTTGATATGAACCTTCTGAGAAAATTGACTTTTCCCAAAAAGGACTGAAGTTCTTTCTTGTTAGTTGGAGGTCTCGCTTCCAGCACAACTTTAGCTTTATTCTTATCCACTTCAATGCCCTTTTTGTGCACCAAAAAGCCTAAGAACTTAGCAGCAGAAACCCCAAAACCACACTTCTCAGGGTTCATTTTCAAACTATGCCTTCTCATTTCCTGGAAGGCTCTTCTCAAATGGTTCAAATGCTCCTCTTGACTATCAGATTTAACAATGACATCGTCGATGTAAACTTCCATGAACTTGCCTATCATTTCATGAAAGATAGTATTCATTGCCCTCTGATATGTTGCACCAGCATTCTTCAAACCAAAGGGCATCACTATCCATTCATAAGTTCCAATTGAACCTGGGCACTTGAACGCGGTTTTAGGTACATCTTCTTCAGCTGTGAAAATCTGATTATAACCAGCATGCCCATCCATGAAACTCAGAAGCTCATGACCAGATGCTGCATCCACTAGCATATCTGCTATGGGCATAGGGTATTCATCTTTAGGAGTGGCTGCATTAAGGTTTCTAAAATCGACGCATACCCTCATCTTGCCATTCTTCTTTATGACAGGCACTACATTAGACAACCATTCCACATACCTAGTTGTGCGAATGAACTTAGCCTTTAGCAGACGTTCGACTTCCTCCTTGATTTTTAACACAACTTCAGGAGCGAACCTTCTGTTGGCTTGTTTAACAGGCTTGCAATCTGGCTTTAGAGGCAATCTATGCTCCACAAGTTCTCTATTCAGTCCTGGCATCTCGTGGTAATCCTAAGCAAAGCAATCCTTGTACTCAGAAACTAGCTCCACAATCTGCCTTTTAAACTGATCTGACAACATTGCACTCACATATATTGGCCTCTTTCTATCCGCATCGCCCAAGTCTATCTCTTCTAAAGGGTCTTCCAACTCAAAACCACTTCTATCTTCAAGCCCCTTTTCAAAACCCAGGGCCATCATCAAATATACAATCGCCAACATACCTTCTTCTCGAAGTTTGGCGCTTGGCCTACTTCACAGTGACAATTGTATTTGAGGATTTTCATAAGTCATTCTTTGTCGATTGGCCGATTTTAAATCGGCCTCATCCAAAGCAACTTAACTATTTGCTCCATTAAGCATGCATTCAGAGCTTCTTAATCAATAACACCACCCTGCACGGAGATGGGCTTCACCTTCGGATCGTATACTTTGAAGTCTACATGCATTTTTTGTAAATAACATGGACTATCATCAGCTTCAATGATCTCAACTTCATCACGGGCATTCCAAAAGATCATTTTTTGATGTACTGTCGAAGGAACTGCTCCAACAGAATGGATCCAATCTCGACCCAACAAGACATTATAACTAGACCTCGAAGGAATCACAACAAACAGAGTAGATCTTTCTACTGATCCTACCTGCACATCAAGCATCACTACGCCATCCGTTGGTGCAGTTCTTCCTCCGAAATCAGTTACCACTATATTAGTTGGTAACAAGTCAGACTCATCCTTTCCCAACTTCTTGAACATAGCCCTTGGAATCAAATTCACTGATGCCCCACCATCAACCAATACTCTATTAGCTGGCTTGCCTTCAATCATTGCTCTAATGTGCAATGGTCGAAGGTGACTTCTCTCTTCATGAGTTGGTTTGTTGAGCCTAGCGAAGTTGTCAAATATAGTGACCATGTCTTGCTCAACAAATCGCCAACCAATAGGAAATTCATCTAAGTCTTCCTCGTCAGGGACTTCAACTACAAACTCGTAGGGAGCCTCATATTCCGCTGGCAACACCGAGACCAAGTTTACATTCAATTTAGTAAACTCCTCTTCAGTGGCGGTATCCTCATTCTCCAGATGACTTCCCAACCTCATGCCTAGTTCGTCGAATAAACAATCTTCTGATCCCAGATCTGGCAAAGTAGTACCCATTGTCATCATCAACTCGTCTAAGTCTTTGTCTAAAATTTGGTGTCGATCGAATCGCTTCTTCATCTTCAAAACCTATTGGGTCATCTGGGTCATTTAGTGCAGCAATCACCTCTTCCATGGACAAATCTGTTTTGACAATGTTTTGTTCCATGGACTCCAAAGGTTCATCTAATAAATCAGAATCATTAGCTATGATCCTTAATTCCTCCATTGACACATCACTGCCTTTACCCTCCTCCGGGGCCGGTCGAACACCAACTTCGACGCGTTCCAAAGCTAACCTTTCCGCTTCAATTAAACCTATAGGCCAAGGAGTCACTCCTTTCTTAGCCAAAGGAATTTCAGCAGTCTTGGAACTTTGCTTGAAAGAGGCCTTCTGTGAATGGACCCGCATCTTAGAAGTCTGGCCCCTGTCGTAATTGCTGCCTCTAACATCAACCACTACGCTCTTCAGCTTTGGACCAGTCTCCTTGGGCAACGGTACTTTATGTATCCCAACCATGAAACAATCTTCATGTTGAGGTCGTTCCAGGTTACTAGCCTTCATTTTCTGCCTCTGAGCTTGCCTTATCCTTTGTCGACGACGCTTTTGGCTTTTCGACAGTGGGGTCTTCTTTACTTGATCACCCCCAGGGTAAGGTATTCTGCCATGCTGGTACTCTTCATCCCAAAACGGTGTTTGTCGAGGGTTACTCTTTGTTGCTCTCACCCTGTTTCTCCATTCAGGACAACGAGCTTTGGGAGAATTCTCGACCCATTTGTTTACCGTAACATTAGTATCAGGTTTCCTAGTCCTGTTCACCTTTCGACCAAGAGTTTCTCCATAATTACTCCTCAGATTCCTTGGAGACTCGACCAACCATCCACCGATTGCTCGATTAGGCCTATTAACCACGTGCCTTTGCACCCTTGCCACGGTGCATGTCTCACGCACTATCCCCCAAAAAGAGTACGAACTTGTTGATGAACGTTTGCACCATCAATTTTCTTTGCTCTCTGGGCTGCTTTCTCATCAAAGTACTTGTCACAATGCGGGCATAATTTCAACTGCCCCCTATTGTTTTTCCTTCTCAGAAAAGCTTCAATGGTCTCATGAGGCCTTGGATAGATGTCGAAAGGGTCCTCGACATTCACCACGTGTTTCTGCTTGGCGCTAATGTTCACCATGCTACAGCTCCTCACATTTTGACCTTCGACATTAGCAATGCCTTGATCAAATGGATCAGTATCCACCTTCATGCTAGGCTTCTGTTTGTTAGCAAACTTGAGCCTACCTTCTTTGAGAGCCTTTTGAATCAAATCCCTGAAACGAAAACATTCATTAGTAGGGTGGCCTAAAGCTCTATGGTACTTGCAATAATTCTGACCATTAGAGTCTTCAGGCCCTTTCACTTTATGATCACTTGATAACTTAAGCTGTTTATCTTTTACGAGAATATCAAATATTTTATCAGCTTTGGTTATATCAAATGTATAAGTTTTCTTATTCATATAGCTCATCTTTTCCTTCCCCTTGGAAGGTACTAACGCTTGACAAGCATAAGGTGGTCCTTCTTTTAATTCAAAGAACGTCTACTTCTCGCTCTATCATGGCCTCTTCCTCATCTGCATTAGATCATTTTCGACATAATTGACTTTCTCACGCTGATAAATTTCTTGTTGTTCTTCTGATTCTTCTCAGAGCGGAGTTGTTCAACTTGTCGAACTTTCTCCCCTAGTTGGGCGAGGTCAACTATGTGTTGGTTCACCAATTTCTTTCTAATATGGTAATCCAAACCACTAGCGGCCATTTTCACAATTTCCGCCTCGGGAACAGGCGTAAAACACCTGCTCTTCATTTGCTTGAACCTAGAAATGTAATCGTCTATAGATTCATTATACGTGCGTTTGACGTTAAATAAATCAGTCAGATTAACCCTCAAATCGCCCCTGAAGAATTGATCGTGAAACAATCCTTCCAGTTGTGCCCACGAATGGACTGAATTAGCTCTCAACGTCGAGAACCAAGAAAATGCGTTCTTTGTCAAAGAGCTTGGAAAGAACCTCATTTTCACACCTTCCACAGTGGCCAACTCTCCCATTTCTATCGTGTATCTAGCCACATGCTCGACAGTCGATTCACCACTGTCGCCAGAAAATTTGGACAATTTGGGGATTTTAATCCCTCTTGGCACTTCAGCTTGTTGAACCCACTCAGGAAATGCAGATATGAAATATGGTCTAGTGCCTTGACCAATATTAAAACCAAGCCTATTCAGCATTTGCTCGACAGCCTGATTCACGTTTTGTTCTATCTGATTCCCCATGATATTGTGCCTGAGGTTGGCTAAACCTTGATGCACTGGTGGGCCTTGGTCTTGATTTCTTTGTAGAATATGTACCTGGCCATAGGCCAAGTTATTCAAATTCTGACCAAGGTTCTGGTTTGGCTGAACTACTTCGTTCTGCACCACCATAGGGTTATTAACATTTTGCGGAATGCCCCTCATGCCCTAACCATGAGGTATAACCCCTGGGACTTGTTGAACATTCTCGTTCACTGGTGCTGCCAAACCCAATGCTTGATTTAGCCTCTCCATTTGTAAGGCTAGTGTATTACATGTTTGATTAGTAGTCTCCATAAGAGGCGTAATCACTGCACCCATCTGCTGAGTGAACATGTTCACCATCTCATGGTTACTATCATCTACTTGTTGTCGAATACTCGCCAACGAGTTTTGTGTTAATCCTCCATTATTCTGAGGCATTTGTCTCGACATGTCCCCCAGTCCTGACCCTTGTCGGTTGGCTGTCATAATGGGAGCCATTCCTGCCATTCCTTGAATCTCGGAAGAATTTCCGAATGGCATAAAAGGCTGGTTAGCATATTGGTTGAACATAGTTAAACCAATAGCAGGGACAGTCGAATTCTGCAAATAACCATACGGCATTCCAAACGGAGGTTGGGTTACTTGCGGCATAGGCCTAATACTTGAGTTCCTCGCGCTTCCAGGTGATGCCTGAATTTCTGGAGCACTCAACGAACCACGGTTCAAATCTTTGCGGCCTTCGGAATAACCTCGCTGCGTATTGGCCATCGTCATTCTAGTACCCGCTCCAGCGGTAGTATTACTCATCCGCGGGATCATAACTACCCGGCGTTAAATCTTGGTGGTCGAAGCATTTGTATTGCTTGCCAATGCATTCGCACTAGCAATGCTTGGCGTTGTGGCATCGCTATTAAATCGCCACTCATGTTTCTATATTGCGTTACGTTAGAAGCAGTGATCTTTCCACTTCTTAGACGCATAAAACCATCGTTTTAAAACGAGTTACTCTAGACTCGTCCCACCGGGCGTGCCAATTTGTTTATGGGGAAATTTGGTTTATGGTATAGTTCTACCAATTGTGATGATCTTTAATGATCTACCAAATTCATCAAACAAACAAATAAATTTTGATGATCAAACGATTATGAATTCGAACGAGTTACGTGGTAATATCGTTTCTGAAAACAATGGTTTCTTTTAAATATAACGGTCAAACACTCGACACGTTAATTGTTCTTTAACATTCTTGGCTTTTAAGCCATTAATTGTCAAGTTTTATGCCAAATTTGGTTATGATGATTCCAATTAACAACAAGTTGTTGTCGAAATGGCAATGAGACTCAAATAAACAAGATTGGTGTCAAAGCCAATAACTTTGTTTACAAGTAAGTTAGAGCGAATTTAAAACAAAAATGTACTCTTTGCAATGTCATGGGGCATGCATCACTAAAGCCTAACATGCGGTTGAAGTTAATGCAGAAATGTGAGAGAAAACAAGAAAAACTGGTAAAGCACCTGAATTTAAGTGAAAACGTGTAAATGCAGGAATTTAAATAACAGAAGCATAAAGAGCATGAATTTGAAATATAAAAGCATGTAAATGACTTTAAAAGTAAGAATGCGTAAAAACAAAGAAATGACAGGGAAATAAAGGATGTGGACTCAAAGCAAGAAAACATAAAGCTGATTAGAAGATAAATGACATAAAGCTGGAAGTGTAAAGAAATAACAATAGATTGAACTTGATAAAAATGCGAGAAAGATAAGGTGTGGAAGGCATACGATGATCGTTTCGTTAATCTTCTTTAGCCGCCGAGATATTAGGAACTAGATCATGTATCCAACCTTGATTACATCTTACAACCTACTATTTATAGGCAAAAATATGAACATCGCTTAACATCCAACCCGACACGTGTAATGCGGACATGGGTTGGTAGTTAAGTTTTCGCTAAAACTACCTAATCGACAAAGATCACTTCCTGTCGAGCCATACATTGATTTTTACTTAATAATTAAGCCTATTCGACCATGATCATTTTGACCTCTTCGACGCGTCATGCCTTCCGTCGAACATCAGTCCCATCACTTGGTCTTTCAAATTTAGTTAATCTTCATTGCTTCTTCTGGTCTCTTACACTCTCATTTGTCAAATTCTAACATTCTGTCGATTAGTCCAAATTTGAAATTTGGCACCCAACAGAAAGAGAAAATTATTTACTTTTGAAATGACCATTGATGCTTCCAAAGTAGTATTTGTGCTTCTGTCTCGCGTGTCTCTTTGTTATTGTCGATGAAAGCAGCAACAAACATAGTTGATTTCTTAGGTTAATGAACGAAGAGAAAATTCGAAGTTCTAATTCCAAACCACGGAACACATAGTTATACAGACCCCTCAGCCAGATTTTTTGGGAAGGGGTATACGTGATTTGAGATCACATATCATTACGTGATTTTAATTCACATAGGTAAAAATCATTTTTTTGGTGCTACGTGATCTCAAATTACGTAAGTAAAAACCAAATTTTTGGGTACTACGTGATCTCAAATCACGTATCCTTACGTGATTTTAATTCACGTAGGTAAAAACTAAATTCTTGGGTGCTACGTGATTTGAGATCACGTAAGTAAAAACCAATTTTTTGGGTATTACGTGATCTTAAATCATGTATCCTTACGTGATTTTAATTCACGTAGGTAAAAACTAATTTTTTGGGTACTACGTGATCTCAAATCACGTAAGTAAAAACCAATTTTTCAAGTGATACGTGAACTGAAATCACGTACACAAACGTGAATTGAGATCATGTAGCACCTACAAAAGTAGTTTTCACTTACGTGATCTCAATTCACGTAAGGGTACGTGAATTGAGTTCACGTATACCATCTTCAAGCAAAAAAAAATTCATGTTACAGATTTTTTAGCAAAACTATTAGCGTCTTTTTTTGCACAAGAAACGATTTACGATTTCGAAGTTCATCTTTGCCCACGTTGCATATTCACGTCTCTTTTCCTGAAAGATAATTTTATCTAACTTCTCCAGAACCTACAAAACTAATCCAAATTGGGATATACTAAGAAAAATAGGGGTTAGGTACAAATACTTATCCTCAAATTAATTAACAAGGAATTTGGCGAATGAACCATCAGAGAACTCGAATTGGGAGGGGGTGCAGGAGAGACGTGTGTGGGGGAAGAAAGTGGGTTGGGTGGTTTGTGAAAATTTAAAATATGGTCAGGGGTAATTTGGTCAATTTGCTTGTTTTAATTCTGACAAGGGGTGTGAGCAGCAAAATGGGGGTGTGGTTAGCGAGACCCTTCATTTTTTTTTACGTGTGCTGCTATTGTCACCTCCCATTTTAATTTTCACACCCCTCCTTGCTAAATTTAAATGAAAACCCCAAATTACACCTACCCATTTCTCTTCTTTTTCTCACTGGGAGTTTTTAAATTATCAAGAAATTAATCTCTAAACCATCCACAAATTAGTTTTTGGACGTGCAAAAAAAGTACTAATTTGTTGTCTAGAAATTAATTTTCGGAAGGAAACAAAATTTGCATTCAAAAATAAGTTTCCGGACGTACGAGAAAATGGGGAAAAATCTAGTTTCCACACAACAATACTTTTGTCATTCGAATGGTAAAAAATTTGTCGTATGAAAGCTAATTAACATGGCATGAAAGAATAAGTGAGCAAAAAATATATAAGAAGCGGGGGAGGGGTCATATGGGATTGAGGGCAATGTTGGAAGGGGTTGTTAGGGGAGGGAGGGGGGTTTCCAGCGGAGGGAAGGCGGAGGAAGAGTGGGGAGGAGAAGGGAGGGGGAGTGGGTTGGGCCAATTTGGTTATGTCATAGTGACTTATGATAATATTTGTTGGTGTCATTGTGATACCGCTCATCGTGGAACCTTCGAAGCACCATTTTCACTCCACTCATTCATTTCTTATTAGAGCTTTTCATTTCAAGCATTAGTTATTATCCGTCTCTCAGTTCTTTTATTCTCTTAGAGGGTGTTTGTTTCAAGTTTAGAAATAACATTCCTGGGAATACATGAGTAGGGAATGAGTATTCTCATGTTTGTTACAGGGTTGAAAAAAAATGTTCCTGGGTATAAAGATTCCAAGGAAGGAAATAACTTCTAATATTCCCATGGATTTATTCCCAAGGAAGAGGGTGGGAAAGTGGATTCCCATGTGATTATATATGTTTTTTTTTAAAAATTTATATTACTACCTCTTTTCTTAGGAATGTTAAAAAAATTTGCCAAACACCTCTTTAAAAAACATCTGGGAATAATATTCCCATCATTATATTCCTGGGAAAGCTAATCCCAAGAATTATTTTTGATGACTTGAAACAAACGCCTCCTTAGTTTTTTTCTTCTCCTTTTGTATCCGTATTATTCAACTCTCCTACTTTTTCTTGTATTATTCAACTCTCCTACTTTTTCTTGTATGTCTTTGTTATCTTTGTCTCATTGTTGAACTATTTCTCTTTCATTTTTTCTGTTATTCTTTTATTTTATTTACATTATTATTTCATACTTTACCTTTTATTGTTTTAGATTTTTTTCACAAATTGACTAAAATACATTTAGTGAGAGATTTTTGAGACGAAAATATACCATCTCTAACTCCTCCGTCACGAAATTCGTCACAAAATTTGTAAGATACAGTTAGTGACGGAAACCACCCGTCGCTAATTTAGCCGTCACAAAATCCGTCACAAATAGTGACAGATATTTTTCCTTACTAATAGTGACGGATTTTGTGAGGGATTTTAAACTCAATGATTAGCGAGAGATATTTTTTGTCACTAATGCTACATACATCCCTGCTATTACTACGCGCACCCCTACCCCCTCACTTAACCACCCACACGGCGCTCTCTCTCCCATTCACTCAAATTTTTTTTTTCTGAAAACCCTAATTTTAAGAGAGAGAAGCTCTCATCTCTCTCCCTCCTCACTCCACCGCCGTCGTCGTCCTTCTCCGCCCTCCACCGCCTTCGTCCGGCCATGTTTGGCCAAAATAACCATAGATTCTTACTTCTCTCGTTCTCCTCTTCCTTCCTATCCGTTTAGATTTTCGTTTGGGGCAAATCCAAAATCGAGTCTTACCTTCCATGACGTTTTTTGGCCAACTCCGACCACGAATCAAAGCACCACCACCACCATCTTTCTCCTTTGTCGTTCTCTACAAAACCCACTCAAGCTTCGCACAAAACGGAGTAAATCTGAAAACCTCAAATCTGCCACCTTCCATTCCCTTTTCCGGCCACCTGAGACCTTCAACCAGAAAACTACCTTAATTTTCAGGATCCCCATGACGTCCGCAACATAACCCCCAAAGAAGAACCGCAAACGGAGCAATTCGTCGGAGCTCCACCGCTCCGAAAATCGCCTCCGCCGCGCTGGAGTTTGAACCCGCGGCCACTCCTTCTCCTTCCTTTTCCATGGTGAGCTTCTTCCTCTTCTTTCTCAGATTTTGATTTTTCCCCAATTTTCATTCAAACCCTAACTTGATATAATTTTAATCTCAAATCTTACCACTATTTTTATCCAATCCGAAATCTACACTCAATTCTAACTCATATTTATTGGACTTTCTTTGTTTCTGGATGGTCGGCCGAATTTATGTGGGAGACCCTATTTTCCCATCTTGGTCGAAGCTGACTCATGGAACGATTGAAGCTTAAACCATCCCTAACAACAGTTGTCATTGCACAATTGAGTATCTTAAGTTCCTCTATAATACTTGGACTTTAGCGATGAGCTTCTTCATGTGTGTAATGCTCTATTTAAAATGTGCCAAATTGCTATTTCTTAGCTACCGTAAACTTTAGTGTTTTTATTATTAAATTAAGCTTGTTCCTTATGTAGAGTACTAGTATTAGGATACGTGTAATGCACAGGGTGATAAGCCTCATGTTTGAGTTATTTTCTCTTTGCTGTTTATTATTTTCCTTTTCCACAACTGAAGTGAAGAAGTGAGAGACAAAGTTATTTTCCCTTTGCTGTCTATTCCTAAACATTTGTTGTATTCATTAGGAATAGCTTCATGTACACAAGTCATGTAAATGGCTTCATAAGTATGAAATTTTATATCTCTTCCTCGTTGTTGCACAATTGACATTTATACCATTATATCTCTGCATTTTTACCGTGTCTTTCTCCTTTCTCTCGAAAAGAATTGTTAATTTTTATTGTAACCAAATGTTAGATCCATTTGGCTTATTGTTTTATTCACCTGATCATGTTTATTGTTTAGTACAGTTTGCTTCAAAAGATTATGGAAGAATTAGATCAATGCATTTAAGCAGTAGTGCCCCATATTCTGTAAGCAAGATTCAGATTGTGAAATGTCGTTTTCGTTGTAGTGGTTAAAGTGAATATTATAGTGTTAAAACTGCGATAATATTCCATTATTTTTTTTTTGTAATCCGTCACTAATAGCGAGGGAACGAATCCGTCACTAATAGAGAGAGATTAGATTCCTCACTATTAGCGACGGAAAATGCGATTTTTCCTTTGATTTGTGCATATTTTTAGTGACGGGTTTTTATGGATTTGTGAGGGAGATTTTCTGTCACAAATTGTGACAGATCTCGATTTCCCTCGCTAAAATTTTTGCGACGCCAAATTCAGTTACGAATTCGTGTCTGTCACAAAATTCGTCGCTAATGTAGTTTGTGACAGATTTTTGTATGTTCAATAAGAGATTTCGTCCCTCTCTAAAATCGATTTTTCTAGTCTAGTAGTAAAAATGGAGTAACAAAATGTTAAATAATCAAGTTTTGGTACAAGAAGTAACTCGTAGAAAATATTGATTTTTGTATATTTTTAGAAATTGTAGTTTCATTTTTTAATTAATTTATTTTTAGGTCCTTCATTTTCTTTCTCATGAATTTAAGATGACAGTTTTTAATAAAATTTTAATGTGCCTCTGTATTTTTTCTGTTCTCAGGAATTCAAGGTGGTAATTTTTAAAGTCAAGGCTAAGAATTGTCTGGAGTCTATAGAAATGTTATATGCTTCTGTGCAGCAGCGGATCCATATGTATTGAGTTGGGGGCAATGGGGAATTTTTTTAAACTTAAAAATGCCTATTAATTTTAATTTTTGCCCCCATAAAAAAAATATAAGTTGTCTCATAAGTCAAATTTTCGTAAAGTAAAGTCCTAAAATAATACTTGACAAAAAATACGAAGACTTATGTGGTCCCTCAAAACTGAAAATTATCAATTTTGTCATAAAAAATCTCAAATATT
This sequence comes from Calophaca sinica, assembly GCA_037113605.1. Taxonomy (NCBI): domain Eukaryota; kingdom Viridiplantae; phylum Streptophyta; class Magnoliopsida; order Fabales; family Fabaceae; genus Calophaca; species Calophaca sinica. Next base: position 12,632,004 of record CM073736.1, read on the forward strand.
GGTTAAATTAGTCATTAATGAAGACTAAGTTGTCCCTAAATTTTTTTGAAAAGACTAATTTGTCTTATATTTAAGGTTTTTAAAGACCAAATTGGTACTTTTTATATCTCAGAGAACAAATAAATCTCCATATTTTTTATATTAATCTAGATCTTTACTCATTTTTTAAAAATAAGCATAAAAAATTATAAGCGATAAAATTTTGTTCCCACTATAAAATATTTTTGGATACGCCACTGCTGCTTCTGCAGTCTGCTATATAAAATTTCCCTCTAAACAATAGCATCTTTCAGCAGCTCCTCATGGATGTGTTATTTATCTTCTAATGCGTCTAAAGAAAGAGCCGAGACATCAAGGATGCAGGGCACCCATATCTTGCATAGATATGGACGTGAAAAAATAGGCTAAATTATAAAATTGGTCCTCTAAGTTTATTTTAGGTTTCAATTTGGTCCTTTATGTTTTATTTGTTTCGTTTTGGTCCTCTACGTTTTATTTTAGTTTTCAATTTGGTCCTTTCCGTCACTAAAAGTCAATTGTCCGTAGCTAGAAGTCCATTTTCCAAAATGTTATTTGGCTTTTAGCTACGAACAATTGACTTTTAGTGACGGAAAGGACCAACATGTTGTAACTTTTAAAACGTAAGGGACCAAAACGAAACAAATAAAACATAGATGACCAAATTGAAACATAAAATAAACATAGTGGACCAATTTTGTAATTTAGCGAGAAAAAATATATCGATGTGGATTGATTGATCGATTAAAAAAGTAAAAGTAAAGAATATTTGTTTTATTGAAAACACGTAATATTTAATATCTATTTTTCAAATAATCAAAAATCATTTATATTAATACAAAAAATTTTCTTTAGTAAATTTCATTAGAATACTCATTTGAATAATTCAAACGTATTTTGTTTAATATTTATTTAACGTGGGATCTTAGCATGATTAATTAATGCCAACTGCTGATTGATCCATAAAGGGTATTGAATTCAGGGACTAAAAGAGAGATGAATTGATTCTGAATTGAGAAATTGAATTGAATTGAAAAAAGAGTTACAAGTGATCCTTTATATAAGAGATACAAGTAAGATAACTAACTAACAGAATCTGAACAAACTAACTAGACTAATAACAGAATAGCTAACTTAATAACAAACCTACTCTCATTGAGTAACTAACCTACTCTCACTGAGTAAGTAACAGAATAAAAGTGGGAGGGTCTAACTAATGGATTACAATGAATACTTAATCTGTATAACATGCCTTTACAACTGACATGAGTCCTAATAAAGGGTTATGTACCTAATCTCAAAAGTGGGAAGAGTTTTCTAGAAAGTGTTATCGACCTACCTTGATCCATTATCCATTAATATGTTACATAAAATAATATTATTATCTACATTGCTATAAATAAATATTTTTATATAAATAACATAATTTGTAATATAAAATTTTGGTTTTTTAATTATGTAGTTTCTAATTAATGCAATACAAATTAACAACAACCCTATCATAAAAATATTAAAAATTTACATAAAATAACTTAATTAAATTATATTTTTGTTATATTCAACTTTTTTTGTTTAGATTATAATTTTTCTAGGTGGATTTAGAACATCTGATACTATATAGCCTTTCAAAAAAAAAACTAATATTATATAGAACCAACTTTTTTATTTGTTATATCTAAAAATTAATTGAACTACACATATAAAAATATATATATATTCACCATTTCATAATATTTTTTTCTAAAAAAAATAATAAATCTTCTAATATTATTTTACAAATAAATTTCTCAATGTTCACATCAGATATATTCACAACCTACTATAGTAACACGTGCGATCCGTAGGTAAATATACTAGTTTTATGAAAAAGTTGATTTTTTAAAAAATGGGTGGGTTTACTCCGCTCTTCCCGAGGTAACCCAAATCAACCCGCGAGTTCAGTGAACCGGCTCACGATATGAATCGTGATTTTTGCAACTATACCTACCAATGAGTCGAGTTGAGTTAAGAAGACTCATGGTCCACAACCTATTTTAACACTCTACCTTTAAACTTGCTAACAAGTCATATTAGACTTTCAAAAAAGTCACGGGTAATAGACTAAATTTTAGGGTATGTTTGGATGAAGAGTTTTGGAAAGTTTTAGAGAAGGGGGTTTTGGAAGGCTAAGTCTATATATAATGATATATATATATTTAAAATTTTAAAAATTGAAAGAATAACATAATAGAAAAGTCATAATCTTTATCTTTTTGGGCCCCTCTCTCTCTAACCCTAGCCTCCACTAGTCTCTTCCTTCTTTTGCATCTACCAGAGGGGTGATTTTTGGCCATTTTTTGGCCTGGAACCACCAATCTACATCGGTTTTTTCTCTTCCTTTTATCTAAATAAGTGGTTTTCCACATAGATCTAAATTTTCTTTTGTGTTTTTTTTGTGTCTTCGTCGTCTGAGTGCGGCGTTATTTTGTTCGTCGTCTTGGTGCAACATTTTTTGGTTTTCCGTCTTGTTGCGGGGTTCGTTTGGTTCCGATTGGCAGATGAGTTTCGTTTCATTATAAGGTCAATCAACACGTGGGCGTCAACGTTACAGATCTGGAGTGCTAATGGTGGTCACCGCCAACCTCAGCATCCTTTCTCCCCTACAAATGGCTCCTGAGCATGTGGTTCAATTGGTCATCTCCGAGACCACCTATAGTCGATTTGAGTATGCACAGAGTAAAGTAATGACCTGTAACTGGATGAGATTAAAGACTGTGGCTTCTCACTTCTCTTTGGCCATTGACCGTACTTGAAAGCTTTTGTTTTGGCTATTAGGATTAAGTTGGCTTGGTAATACCATATTGGCTTATATTCTGATTAAGTGTTTCATTACCGTGTACTTGGATAACTTAGATATTCGTGTTGATTTTCAATTGTGGATGGGGAATGCCTCAACACATTCTGTTTAATCTGGATGTATGAATTTTTTCCTAATTATTGAATGAAATTTGATTACCGTAAAAAAAATGATAGAAAATCATATAATATCTCAATTGCATTTTATTTATTTTTAAAACATCTTATAGCTTTCTAATTAATTTAGAGATGAAAAATAAGTTCCCCCTTTCTCCCACTCTAAGCGTCTGATTGTTTGCGCAAAGAATGGAACGAAAGAGAATAAGACGAAAAGCTAGTTTTCTCCTTAATGGTTTGGCAAGAAAATTGGGAGAGAAAAAAAATAAGTGGGACCCACGCGAATTTTTTTTCTCCCCAGAAGTGGCGAGAAAATGTGCGACCGTCCCTTTTTCTTCTCCTTTCCCAATTTATACCCCTGTTTTCTCCTTATATCTCTTTTTATTTAAATTTTTAGTCAAAGACATTAATGTCTTTTAAAAAATAACCAACACTTTTTTTTTTTTTCTTCTCTTTCACTTATTTAAATCAATACCCCAAATCTACTCAATTTTTTATTTTTTTTTCCTTTTTTATTCTCTCTCTTCACATTTTTTCTTGTGAACCAATCACACCATGAAACCTTCCATCGACGAAATAAACCAAATCCATGCGAGCAAAACCTTATTAGACGGACCTACTTCCATCCCCTACAAACAACACTTTGCCGACAGACCCATCGGATAAAAACGTGCAAAAATCACACATGGGCTACTGTTGAATTCAAAAGGTAGGCCTGCGTGGGTCGAGAAACATGCATCACGTGATTTCATTGGGTATGGTCTCTGGCTGGCCGTGATATTGGAACTTTATTATCCTGAGTAAACCTGAAACGGGGCATTTCGTGGCCCATAAAGCGTTCCAATTTATGGAAAAAGTGAGGGTCAGGTTCAGAGAGAGTCAGAGTCCCACAACACACATGGAATTGGTAAACACGCCAACGTCCCCTCTACCCCTCAGTCTCACCCTCAGCATGAAAACCCGCGTAACTTCTAAGCAGGTAAAGATAATAAACCACCAGCTCCCCTCATCCCCGCCTACCCTATATATTTATATTTACTTATTCATTCATTCTTCAAAACGTTTTCGTTTTAGGGTTCACGACACACGCCGCATTGTGCTCCTCGGCTTGAGAACTCCATGGACGACGTTAGGGCAACCTCTGCTTGGGTCGCAAGCCGCTCCTCCCATGTCGTCGTCGACTCTGCAGGTTCATTCCCCGACTAATGCCATTCATTTTGCGAGCCTTGTTTTTTTTTCCCCTCTCCTATTTCGAATTCTTCAGCATGCACATTATGAAAAACAAATAACATAAAAATAATGCGTATGTGCTTTGTTGCTGTCGTTTTCAGGAATTGAGAAAGTGGTAAGCACCATCGATTCCATTCCCAAAGTTGAGTGGGATTTCGAAGGGATTCACTATTTTGATAATGGACCACTCACCGTTCAGTACTTGTTTGTGTTGGACGCTTTGAATTTTTGTTTCTGGCCTGGTACGCCGTTTTCACTTTTTTAATTTTTTTCCCCTTTTCCATGCTGAAATGCCATATAATAGCTTCTCCAGATAATGTCTAAAGGCTATCAGTAATTAATTTATATCCTTTCGCACTTTATTTAGGGCGTTAATGGTCCCCTGTTTTTGTAAATTTATTATTATCTGCTAATTTTCGGGAAGGTATTTGAGTTTATCTGCCACATTCTGACTGTATTTTCCTGGCCAGACTGAAATGAGTTCATGGAATACATATAACTAGAAAAAGGAGACGTGATTCCTTATTAGACTTGAGTTTCGTCTTTTACTTTTGGCATATATACGTCTTTTCCTTATTAGATGAGTTTCCTCAGTGTTGCATCATGAATAAGTTGATATATCTGCACAGCGTGTTGTTTGCACTTGATGGATGTTAATGTGAAAATGGTTTGTGAATATGCAAGAGGTGGCAAATTTGAATTTCCATATCTGTGAAGATATTTTTCCAAAGCATTTGATTTGGTCAACAGCATTTTGGTCTTTGGTCCCTGCTTATTATAAATTTATTATTATATGACCAATTGCCGTGGTGCATTTGTTATAGTTGCTGTTAGTCAAAAGAGGCAAGCCACCAACCAAAATAAGAAAAACATGGGTTAGAAAATTTGGAAAGTCATAAAACACATGATGGTAGGTGGCCATCCAATTTGATGTGCTCATATTATATGTTCACATTGCAAACCATTCCTATAAATAGAAGCTTGAAGGCAAGAGCAAATCATTCCAACCTTGAGAGAATTCCAACAAGTAGTGAGTTTCATCCGAGAGAGGAAGAGAGAAAAATTCCAGTGGGGAATTTTGCAAGAAATATTTAGAGAGAAATATTTCTTTGAGTGTAATTGGGTTGTGGGTTGTGAGAGAGAGTCTGAGTGTTTGTAAACACAAAGGTATATTTCCTTTTCAAGTAAAAAGGTCTGCAGAGCCCTAGACGAGGCAGTATAATCCGCGAACCTCGCTATCAATTTGTGTGTGCTTCAAGATTTAATTATTTTTCGTTCTTCCACTAATCTGACCATGGGGAAATTTTGTGTAATTTCCTAACAACTGGTATCATAGCTAGTTGGTTATTTCTGCTAAATCTTGGTGAAGATACTATTCACATTAATAGTAATTTTTCGTGAATAGTGAAATTGGCTCGACTACCAATTTGTCCAATGAGGTGTTCTAAAGTACGCGTTGGTTAGCAGAATTGTAAACGATCCCAGAAGTCGACTGAGCGAGTGGGAGTATGGCCATGACGAAGGAAATGTGAAATTGAAAAGTTCGGACAAGGCGACGGACTTTGAAAGACGCAGATCGAGGATTATCCGTGATTAAAAGTTGTATCAACCTCTCACAGAAAGAAACCAGCGCCGAGATGAAGGAAGATGAATGGATCCTTCTCGACAGACAAGCCCTCGGCGTTATCCCAAGTTGGCGTTATCCCGCAATGCTGCGCTCAACATTGCAAAAGAAAAGACCACTACGATCTTATGAAGGCTCTTTCCAACATGTACGGAAAAGTCGCTTACCAAACAAAGTTCATTTGATAAGGCGTTGTTTAACTTCATGATTTAAGCGCGCCATCTGGCACAACATCTCAATGAACTCAACATAGTCACAACCCACTTGAGTTCAGCTTGGAATCAATTTGATGATGAAGGTACGAGCATTGATACTTTTGTCTTCTCTTCCGTAGAGTTGGAATGCATCTTATCACAATGCTGAAAGAGCTCAACCGGAAACAATAAGTTGAAATCGGCGATGTTCGTGATCCGGTTCTCGATGAAGAGATCCGACGAGAGAGCTCCGGGTGAATCTTCATCCTCTTCAAGATTGCATGAGTCTGAAGGGGAAGAAATTCAACCGAGGAAATGGACGGGCAAATCAAAGGGCAAAGCGGTCCAAATCCGTAAATCATCATAGTTCTCGAAACTCCCAACTCAAGACTATCGAAAAGTGTTGGAATTGCGGAAAGACCGCACTACAAAAATCAGGCAAGAGTGCAGAATCAAGAACCAGGGAGGCGAAGGATCGAGGCAACATGTTGCTTCCACCTCAGAGGAGGTGGCGCTGATATGCTCTTTGAGAGTAAGGAAGAGTCTTGGGTGTTAGACTGGAGCATCTTTTCATGCCACTGCAGAAGAATTCTTCGAGAACTATGTACCCTAAACCTTGCAAGTTTACCTTTGGTAACTAACAATCTTGTGAGATTAAGAAGGCGTGGTGAAGATTAAGTTGAACGGGTTCCGTATGATTGAAAATGCTCGATATTCCTGACCTGACGAAAAACTTAATCTCAAGAGTCACGATTGGCGATGTGACTTCTACAACATCTTCCACTACGATCATGGAAGATTTCAAAGGTAATGACAATTGCTCACAGAAGAAAGTGGTACTTTACAAGACAAGAGGAGCATGCCATTTGATTGCAACAGAAGAAATGAAAATCCCAATCTATGGCACCGTGAGACTAGGCCATATGAGTGAGAAAGTGATTTAAGACCATGCACTCGGCGGCAAATTGCCAGGTCTCCACAAGAAAATTGACGTAATGTGTGAAGATCGCATACTTGGGAAAGCGTAAAAGAGTCACCGTTTCAGACAAGTGGAAGAACCCCAAAGAAGAGAAACTCGAGCTTGTTCACTCGATGTTTTGGGGTCCAAACGACTGCCTCATCCATCGATGGGAAGCAATACTTCATAACTTTTATCGATGATCACTCTAGGAAGGTACGGGTATACTTTCAAACATAAGTCTCAGTATTCGAGGCTTTCAAGATGTGGAAAGCCATGGTAGAAAATGAGATGTGATCAAGATCAAAAAGTCGTAATCAGGCAATGGTGGTGAATACGAAGACACCAGATTCAAGAAGTTCGCTGAGCACCGGATCGTAATGGAGAGAACTGTGCCAGTGCGCCAACACAATGGTGTAATGAGCGTATGAATCGAACGTTGGCCAGAGAGAGCGAAGCTTGCGGGTGCAATCAGCCATCAAGCGAGCTCGGCGTATGCCAACACAAGAAATTACTTGATCAACCGAGGTCCATCTGCATTGGAGCACAAAATACCAAAAGAGGTAATGAGCGGAAAGAGGTAAAACTCTCACATCTTAGAGTTTTCTTGCAGCATATGTGCATATCATTGATCAAGGCAGAATAAACTTGATCCCAAATCGAAGAAGTGCACTTACCTGCTATGGTGAAGATGAGTTTGGCTACCGCCTTTGGGATGATGAAAACAAAAAAGTCGATCCGCGGTAGAGATGTGATCTTCAATGCAAAGAGTGATGTACAAGGCGAGGCATGCGCCGGGAATGCAAGAACCTCGAGCAAGTGAGCGCGATGTATGCAGGAAGGTGGGCGATGACCCGTAAAGTCCTATAGTTGAGAATCCTACCGTCGAAGGAATCAATTGACGTGCAGCTCCTACTCCGGCAGCGAGAAAGTCTTCTCGAGTTCCTGTGCCCCAACAGAGATACATGGACTACATGTTGTCGACCCGATGGTGAGCTCAAGATTATGCAGAAGCATGTCGAGCCGCCGATAGCTACTTAGTAGGGAGCTTGCCATGAAAGACGAGATTAGAAGCCTTTGATCTCCAATCAAACATGGAACTAAATGAGTTACCCGTGGGAAAGAAGGCACTTCACAACAAATGGGTGCTCGGGTGAATAGGAGGAGAATGATGGCTCCAAGAGATACAAAGCTTGAAACTAGTCGTTAAAGGATTCCAAAGCAAAGGAAGGAGTTGACTACTGCAGAATTTTTGTCTACTATGAAGCTTCAATACTATCAGTTGTTAAGTATCAGTGTTAAGCGAAAAACTCTACCTTGAAGCTGGACGTGAAACCGCGTTTCTTCACGAGACTTAGATGAGGAGAGATCTATATGCACCAACCTAAAGGTTTCTTAGAAGATGGAAACAAAAATATGGTGTGCAGATTAAAGAAGAGCTTGTATGGCACCGGGAAACAAGCTCCGAGAGCAGTGATACAGAAGTTTGAAAGCTTCATGCACAAGGAAGGCTTTTGCAACGCTGACCAACTGGCAAGTTTCTTCAAGAGATATAAGTCCAGCTATATCATTTTGTTACTTTATGTCGATGATATGTTAGTAGGTGTTCGGGAGCATGGATGAGATTAAAAACTTGAAGATGCAAATTGTCAAAAGAATTTGATATGAAGGACTCAGGTCCAGCAAAGAAGATCATTGGAATGCAAATCACGAGAGATAAGCGCAGAGTGCTTTCTGCTTATCTTAGGCGGAGTACATCAACCGTGTTTTGCAAAGATTCAACACGGGCAACGCCAAACCAAGTCAATACGCCTTTGGCTACTATTTTACTTTATCCATGAACAGTACCACCTCGAGGCGGAGGAAGAAAGAGAATCCATGGCTAAGATACCATATGCTTCACCATTGGAAGTTTCGATGTACGCAATGAAATCGCACGAGGCCAAACATTGGCCATGCGAAAGGAGTTGTTAGCGAGGTTTATGTCAAATCCGTAAAACCTCATTCGGGAAGCAAAGAAATGGATTTTGAGGTATCTACGAGGCACTACGCAGTAGAAGTGTCCTGCTTTGCAAAGGAGAATCGGTACAAGGCTCACGTAGATGCGACTTTGGAGGTGAAGTCGATCATCGGAAGTACCACCGTTATGTATTCACGCTGGTACTACAAATAGCTAGTTGGATGTCGCGGATACGTAAGATTGCTGCTTTATCCACTGCTGCAGGTGAGTACGTATGCAATGGCCAAAGAAAAATTGATATGGCTTCAGGGATTGTTACAGAGTTGAAGTTTCACGTGGAGAAGAGTGTTTTGCACGGTGATAGTCGAGTGCGATACATCCGCAAAGAACTCAAGATTTCACTCGAGCAAAGCACATTGGTCTTCGTTCACTTCATCGACCGCTGAGATGAGGTGTTAATGTTAAGAAGATCTCAAGGAAGTAAGAACCAAAGCGGACATGTTGACAAAGGCGTGTGACTATCGACAAACCAAGTCAGTGCTCAACTGGTTGGCTACTTGAATAATGCATCAGAAAGACCGCATTGATCGAGGTGTGAAGATCGATTGAAATCACCAAGTGAGATTGTTAGTCAAAAGAGGCAAGCCACCAACCAAAATAAGAAAAACATGGGTTAGAAAATTTGGAAAGTCATAAAATACATGATGGTAGGTGGCCATCCAATTTGATGTGTTCATATTATATGTTCACATTGCAAACCATTCCTATAAATAGAAGCTTGAAGGCAAGAGCAAATCATTCCAACCTTGAGAGAATTCCAACAAGTAGTGAGTTTCATCCGAGAGAAGAGAGAAAAAATTCCAAATGGGAACTTTATGCAGAAATATTTAGAGAGAAATATTTCTTTCGGGTGTAATTCGGGTCATGGGTTTTGTGAGAGATTGTGAGTGTTTGTAAACACAAAGGTATATTTCCTTTTTTCAAGAAAAGGTCTGCAGCACTAGAGATCATAATCGCAACTCCGTTATCAATTTGTGTGTGTGCTTCCGCATTTAATTATTTTTCGTTCTTCCACTAATCTAACCATGGGGAAATTTTGCGTAATTTCCCAACAGTTGCTTCCTTTATAGACTGATGCTACTGCTTTCAAACATATCCATCATCTTAGCTTTTTTAATCATCAGTCATTTCTTCACTTTTGTATAATGTATTTAAATAAAAAGCCACAGTAAAACTTATCTTTTTGTAGTAAATTAAGGGAATGAAAAAACATTCAGATAAAATATTTCTCTATGTTAGATTCTAATCTGTGGAGATTAGTTGGATATTGAATTCCTTAATTTCTCTCATATGCTGATGAGAAATAATCATATATCATATAGAACTATGGTTTTTTTTCTTTTTGGTGTTGTGCAGGAGTTTGAGCATCATGGTTTCGTCTGCTTAGCCGACCCTACATAATGAGAAAAGATTTTGATTGCTGTTGTTGGGTGCGGTGCTTTTTTTTGTTTTTTTGGGGGGGAGGTGTAATGGGGTATTGCCCATATAGTAGGATGATTAGCAGATCAATTGTTTAGTTGACATTCTAATTGACAAAGACATGAAATAGAGCTAGTGAAATGTTTCGTAGGATTTTAGCATATCTTTTCCCCCCTGGCTTTTAACTTTGCCATTTTTTCTGTCCTTTTCAATGGACACCCTCTCTTCTCATTTGTCAACAGATAAGGATTTGAATTATGATAATTTGGCATCTGGGCTAAAGACAGCTCTTCAAAACGACAAGTCTGCATTTGACGCTGATCGTCTGCAAAAGTATACTGGTAATTCTGCTTGGACTTTGCATTGCCTGTGTGTAAACTAGTGCAATTTGTATGGAACTGACAATTGAATGTGTCGAACTTCATCTTCAGTTCAGGTCATGCTTTTATCATCAATTAAAATTTGAGACCAAGGCTTGTTAAAATTATTTAAGGGTAGATACAGAGTTGAGATGGGCCTATATTGTATTGTAAAGCAAGTAACGGTGCATACTGTTACATATTAATCATAGTCAGGTCTCAGTACAGTGAACAGAACACTGTAAAATCTTTGTTCATATCTTGGCACATGTTTGATTGTCTAAAGTGCTTGAGCATGAACCGCAGTCCAATTGCAATTCTTCATGAGAGAACCAAATCTTATATTTTTTGTTCAAGTTGAAGTATTTTCAAAAAGACATTTCCAGATCTCTGTTTACATCTGGCCTTATGGTGGATTTGTATGCTTCCAATGAAGAAATACTTTTCCACATTGTGTAATGACAAAATCAATTCATAATGTTAGGTCCTCAACTACGTGAGCTTTTGGGTTGGCCTAGACCCCTTCCTTTGGAAGATGAACGTGTTAGGTTACTTCATGAGGTAAAACAAAGTGTTGCTGCTGACGTTACCTTTCGTCAGTTCTATCCATCTTTGTTTTTTTTTTAGTTTCATTCATTTTTTTGCTATTCGTTTCTGTGAATTTAACTATGATAATAATTGATAAGCATCTCTTAAAGTGTCATATCCATAAATGTAATGTTGTTCACTTCTACTGCTAGGTTGGGATTGAACTGGAAAGAAATTTTGATGGAAAAGCATCTAATCTTGTAGAGCAGTGTGGAAAATCAGCTGTGAATCTTGTAGCCCTTGTTGCACGTCATTTTCCTGGTATAGCCTTTTCTTCTTTTCTTATCATTCATTGCTCAAGTTCTGAAATAAATGATGACCAACTTTTAAATACTTCTGTTTGAAGTTGCTATGGATTGTATGCGAAGAATTTGGTTCATTGACTCCAAAATTGAAATGTTCTAGGCTTTAGAGACCATTCAGTGTACAAAGGCCGCCAGGTATTTTTGTATAAAAGAGCTCAGATATTTGCAGCAGATTTATGGGGTGCATTTGGGGGCCAAGGATATGGTGAGTTTAAAGACATCAGCTCTCTAACTATAATGGCAGACTATATTGTCCCAGCTGTGCTTCAGCAGCTTGGTGTTTTAAAATTCAGTCCAACACTTGCCAGTACTATTGAGACCAGTGGAGAAATAGGTCCAGGGACTGAAGAGGAAGTTGAACTACGAGCTTGCTCTATACATGCTGTGGAGAAAATGAGGGAGCTCATAAGTATAAAATCAGGAAGACAGGTGAGTTCTTTTCTCTGCATAGTATCGCCTACTTATTGCCCTTTTTCAACATACATAGAGTTCTCTTTTATGTCTATTCTATTGGATAAAGAAAAAGTAAATAACAATTGAGTGGTGATCCCCTTTAATTGTCATACAAGGAGTCATTTCCTTGAACCTTCATTTGCGATTGTTTATGCTTAATGTTTTATGCTCTAGTTGTTCCTCTTGCCTGAAACTGAAAAGCCTTTTGCCTTTTCTCTTCACTTAACTAATTATTCTTTCATTTCTCAATTTCACTATCTTCGACTTAAATATGGAATTATCTCGTTTCAGGTGCTCAGCGTGGAGTTGGATCTTTGGCTCTGGGCTTCTGGTGTTCAGTGTGCATCTCTGAAGCACCACCGAACACTTTCAATATATTATTGAGCATATGATATATGGTAGCTTCTAGTCATCAACAATTTAGTTGTAGAACAAGCAAACTTCAGCTGTTTTAAGGCAAGTTTTTAGGATAATGTGAATAACTAACTACCTTTGGGATTAGCTTTTGTAATTTTGGAAAACAATATACGCGACCTTAGGCTCGTGGCTGTTTTACAATAGGAGAGGTTATTTACAAAGTCAAATATAGCTATCGAGTTTTTGACTAGTCCCGTAAGCTTTTCTACACGGGTGCTGCTGGACAGCAGAAGGTACATCAGCTATTAACATAAAGCAATTGGCCAAAGTTTGCATTTTAGTGTCTAGTGTATTATGTGCATGTGTGCTTGCAATTTTGTGATATGATAGACTTTGTCCCTTTATCTCGTGGGAGAATGGGGCTTAGTTTGCAGGGACTGTTTCATGTCGAGTGCATAAAACCTGTGCTTTGTAGTCCCCAAACTTGGATTGTTAGTCAATCACTCAATGGCATCGAGTGCTGCTCGCTTTTATGCAACAGTTGCATCTAGGTAGTGTTGCCTCTCACTTTCACCAACCACGCCAAGAATATTAATTCCACAGAGCCTGTATAATCCCCATACATCTCCAGTGGGAGGACCCTTCAACAACCAGGAGATCTCTAGGTTGGGCAGGGATCCTATCATTCTCGAAAACTCTGATTAGCCAATCAAGATACTGGGCCTGAACCCTTTATCTATTCCACAGCCAACAACCAGGGGAATTTGATTTAGGAATAACTAGTGTAATTGTTCAGCAATGGATACTGAAGTCAAGTGAGGGTGGTTACTATTGCTACAATAAGTTACTGTATTAGGGAGCGTGCTTATGTACTACTATAGAGGGTGTATCAGTTACGGAAAGTGGTCGAAGGGGTAGTTGGCGCCCATGGAGCTCATGGGGTGTAAGAGCCTTCCCACCATGGCCAGGGATAGGTGTGTTCCGAACTTAGGCGAGGTAGTTAGCGCTCCGTGTTTCAACGGGACAAAGATGGGACTAATGGGCATTGGGCCTTGATACCGGGGTGAGGTATTGGGCTGCTATCTAGAATTTAGAACCAGCTTCCTCTTAATTTATACTCAAAACCAGATTGGACAGTTCGATTTGGGGAATAACTAATGACAGCTCCCTTTTTTTCTAACGTGCACCCATCATTTGGAAGTTTATTTCTGGATGTGTATAAGTTTATTTTCAAACAAATCTGGACAAATTATGTGGTCTGGAAATAAACTTCTGGAGAGGTGGGTGCAATTGAAAAGCAAACAAATGTCATATTCAGTTTTGCTGTTAAAACATAAATCGGATGATTCGCAATAGAAATCCAAATGAGCTCTTACACTCTTTTAGCCAAATTAATTTACGTTATTTAGTAATAGGTCAAACAAGGATTACTGATACTTTAGAAAACGATCTCTTGTAACTTGTGATAATATAAGTGGTTAAGGGTTTTGTCCTGTCAAATGGCATTGGGCCTTGATACCGGGGTGAGGTATTGGGCTGCTATCTAGAATTTAGAACCAGCTTCCTCTTAGTTTATACTCAAAACCAGATTGGACAGTTCGATTTGGGGAATAACTAAAGACAGCTCCCTTTTTTTCTAACGTGCACCCATCATTTGGAAGTTTATTTCTGGATGTGTATAAGTTTATTTTCAAACAAATCTGGACAAATTATGTGGTCTGGAAATAAACTTCTGGAGAGGTGGGTGCAATTGAAAAGCAAACAAATGTCATATTCAGTTTTGCTGTTCAAACATAAATCGGATGATTCGCAATAGAAATCCAAATGAGCTCTTACACTCTTTTAGCCAAATTAATTTACGTTATTTAGTAATAGGGCAAACAAGGATTACTGATACTTTAGAAAACGATCTCTTGTAACTTGTGATAATATAAGTGGTTAAGGGTTGTCCTGTCAAATGACAAAATCAACTCAGTTATGATACCGAATTCATGTAAGACTTCACCAGGCTTTTACGCTCCGTTTGGGAGGGGAGGAGAGGGCTTTAGGAAATAGGAAGGAGGAAAAGGAAAGGGTAGGAAGGATAGTCTCATACTTTGAATGAGAGGTTTATTTTTCTTCATAATAATAAAACTCCCTAATATGGGGGAATTCAAAAAATGTATTGGAGGAGGGTTTTGGAGGGCTTAGAAATTTTTTTCAAATCCCTTCTATCTTTTTATATTACTCTCAAAATTAAAAATATATTAGTCATAAGCATTCTCTTTTCCTTCTCTACAAAAATACTCTCAAATAAGGTGGAGGATTTTTCTCATTTTCTCTCCTCCTCTCCCCCCAAAGCCCTCCCTTTCTCTCTCCTCCTAACTCCCAAACGGAACCTTAGAATTTAGGGTGTTGACTAATATTGTTATGTTCAAGAATGTGGGTGAGGTTGGGTAAATTTGGTTGTACTTGTGATTAGACATACATAACCAAGTCAGGTTGGTACAAGAGATGATCCAACTTGAATTTCACAAAGCAGCCCAAGCCTTATTACTAACCAAACCAGACCAATTAGGGGTTAGTGAATCGAGTCTTGAGGGTCATATAATATTGGATGATTTCTTTAACAGAAATGATATTTCAACATCATTTATGCGACACCTACGCGAACACCGTATATGCATTTTGTCCGAATCAGCCAAAAAAGGCCGTCCAAACTCTTCTCCCTCGTTTTCTTTCTCATTTCAAAAAACACAAAGGAAACTGAACCTCCTCTCCTCGACTCCCCTCTTTCGCCTCAGTCTCGATCTCGAGCCCCAACCTCTCCTCTCTCGTTTGTTCTGTCTCTCTCTCTATCTGATATTCGCCCCCTCGTTTTCTATCGGTGTTCTCTTTGCTGCGGTGCTTGGCCCCGAGAGAGAAAGAATGAGGGTCCGAGGGAGACGTCGTCGCCGTAATCCTTCCGCCGTCGCCGTGAACCTTACGCCTTCGTGCATCCAGAAAACTAGAGATTGCCGAATTCAGAGAATCCCATGTTTTTTCGTGAACCAGAGAACGTCGGATCCACCATCCACGGTGTGCGTGCAGCTTTTCCGTCTCTGTCGCGCTCCCGTGCGTCTTGCATCAGATCCTGTGCGTGCGGCGTTCCTGTGAGTGCGTCTTGCATCAGATCCCGTGCGTCTTGCTTCAGATCCTGTGCGTGCGACATTCTCTTTGCGGCGTTCCTCCGGCGCACAAGCCTTGACGGCGACGGCGAGAAGAAGAGGTGTTGCTCATCCCTGTCTGTGGCTAGCTTCTGTGAAAGTAGAGACAATGGGTTTGGACCAAAAATTGTCGCTGTTACCTGACGTTCTCTGGCGGCAAACGAGACTCGACGGCGACGGCCGACAAGGAGGATGGGTGTTGCTGAGACTAGCAAGAGCGAAGGCGAGAGGGAACGAAGTGAAGGCAAGAGGTGGAAGTGGAGGAGGTTGGGGATCAGAGAGAAACGCAAATTACGAACATACCCCTCTCAATATACGGTGTTGGCCGTAGGTGTCGCATAAATGATGTTGAAATATCATTTCTGTTTCTTTAAATATGAATTTATTCATTTTGCGTCAGAGCTAATACAGCCGAAAAGTTGATTCGGGCTGAACCAATTTTTTTTTTTTAAACTATTGAAATCGAAATTATTGTGCAATATGGTAAGCTGATGAAATGTTCAACTCTCCTGTAATGACTAAGATGAAGAAATCTTGAATTTTTATGGTTGTTAAAGGTTGTGATTGATAAAAATAAGCTATAAACTACTTAATTAAAAATGAATGGTTTGATAAAATTAGCTATTAAAGAACTGATTAATATGAAATGGCATAAAAGTACACACTTATTTAATTTTTGTATAAATTCTATTAATATAAAATATTTATTTGAAAAAATATTTATTTTTAATATTTTAATTTATTTTAAATCATTTATCTCTTAAATATTAGAATATTAATTTTTTATTTTTTAATTAAATAAGATAATTTAAGTAAATGACACGTTCATGATTTTTAATGTAGATTTTATTTTCATGTTATAAACAGAAAATTATTCTATATTAAGAGAGGTAAAAGAATAAGAAAATCAAGACGGTATGAATAAAAGTGAGAGAAAATATAATAAGATATAAACTCAAACACTGCTATCTCAAGAAAAACTATAAGTTACTTAGATAAGCTCATTTGCCAAACATCTCTTTTTTAGTCAAACAATCAAATAAGCTACAATGTCATTTTTCATAGTAGGACTTTCTAGTTCTTTTTCTTAGACATAATTAAGGATGTGCTTAGTTAGGTAAATAATTTAGTCAAATACTTTCTCAACAAGTGTTCATCGTATAAACGTTTTCATGTGTGCGTTATTTCTACAATTAAAGAGGGAATGTGGATAAATTTTTTCATATAAGTTGTAAATTGTTTTGATAAGCTATCTTAGAGAGTTTATTTAAATAAGCTAAAAACAGCTTACGAATCATACCTTGTTTGGAATAGCTTATTTTGAGCTTATCTAGGCTTATCTTATTGCAAAAGCACTTATGTAACTGTTTGGAAGAGCTTATAGAAACAACTTATACCATCACATAAGCCCAAATAAGCTTATTTTTAACAAGTTGTTAAGAGTAACTTATGAAATAGCTTAGGCGAAGGTCATCAAACAGCTCAAGCGGAAGTGCAGACTTTGAAACCTAAGAAACCAACTGTCACAAAAAAAATCTTATTTTACGGTTAGCATAAATCCCCACACACCCGAAGTTGGACCACCTTTCACCTCTGTTCCTTATTATAAGAAGAAAAAACAAAAAACACAAAAACCAATAAAGTTTATTTTATATCATATAATTGAAATGACATTCCAAATGTACTCCTCACATTATATTCACCATGTCATTAATTCATAGAAATAAAGAAGTCTAAAAATACGTAAAGTCGCAACACATGGGTATAAAAGAAATTTTTGTAATAAATATATCTTTAAATTAATTACTCTTCTCTTATTCTCTTATATATAATTGGGACACAAAAAAACTCCAATTTTTTTATAATAAGGAACAGAGGAGTAATATTATTTTTGGTGTTAATCTTTGCCAACTAAATTGGCTACTTTCATTATGTAAAAAAAAAAAAATTGGCTAATTTCATCGTTATTGGTTTGTTGTGTACGTACTTTATACAAAAAATTGTCAGTGTTGATTTTTTTTCTTGCTATGCCATTATTGTAACTATTTTATTGATAGAGCATGCCAACTATAGTTTTATTTAACAAAATACTATATATATGATTTTAATTTCGACACTCATTGAGTCAAAAAAAAATTGGCACTTTATTTAGTTTTTAATCATGATTTGTATATTAAAATCTCAAATACTTACAAATTTAAAATAAGTTATACTGAATAATATTTATTTATTTTTAATCTCAACTTCATGATGAATATTATAAGGTGATTGGTTACTGTGAATTTTAATAACCATTTTGGGTTATATCATGGTATTTTTTGTAAAATTAGTAATATATTTTTAATTATATTTTGGTTTGAATCTTAACTTTTTTAAATAATAATATTTTATAAGTGTTTATGTAATTATACATCCAAACAGTTTAGTTTTTGTACAAGTACTTTTTAATGTACACATCCAAACGTAAATAGCTTATCCATTGCAAGGGCTTATGACATAAGCTCATATGTCATAAGTGCTTAAATAAACTAGTTCATCCAAACAGGGCCATAATCTATTTTTATAAGTTCTTCCAAATCCTTACACAAATACTTATATGTCATAAAACAAGTCCAGACAAATCATAAAAAAAATTCTTTCAAACACGTCCTGAATGACATATTGTTTTGTATATTTATTTTTCTGTATCTCGTGATATATTAATTTTTTTAGTAAGGCGACAGGAAATGGAGCAGACAAAGAAAACATGACAAACACGGGTCTCAGTTTGATGCTGGGGCGCACAGAGAGAACCGAAACACATTTGTGTGCCTACACAAAAATAACACTATAATTAGGAACTCACAACAATCGATGGATCAGCGTGCTCCATGTCATCGCCACTGCACTGTGATTCTGCATATAAGTGTAACCTCTGCAACTAGCTAGCCAGGGGAACTCCGCCGACTGTTCTCATGGCCCGTACCACCGAGCATTTCTTTGCCCAAAATCTTCAAGATGATATAGTTGCACGAAATCATGGTACGTGTGTACTCAGTGAGAGGGGTTCCTTTAATGGTGCTTGTGTACCTTCACTTTCAGAAATCAAAGGTGGAGCTTTTGAAAAGTGATGGTTGTTTTTGACAACTACTGGCAGCAACCTTGTTTGATCGATCTTTTTTCTCCCTTGTTCTCTAGTGGGTGGACCACTCACCACTCACCCCTATAGAAAGTTTTAACCTTAATAGGTACACTTTTTTTTTTTGTTATTTTACCCTGGTTAGATCAAAAGTTTGAGGGCATTTAAACCAAAGCATAATACTTTTGCCTAGGTAATTTAAGGTAAAGTCTCAGCCACTCACGAGGGAATAATACTTGTACTTCATCTCCACCATGAGATTAATGTCTGTAACAATCACGTCACATTTAGGTATGACATAATTAGAATTAAATAAAAATTGTATAAGCACACATTATTAAATGTGCGAAGTAATCACCAATGACTCACAGAAAGTCTGATTGACCACTTTTATTGGAATTTTTTCTTCTGACTTGTTCTCACTAAGGAGTTTTCCGACGAGATAGTTATGATCAGGGTGTGTTGTCTATGTTTGCGAATGAGTTACCCCCTTCCCTAGTGGAGGTTCTTCCCTTATATAAGCAGCATCGTTGATGAGCAGTTACCTCGTACGTGGCTCACTGGTTTCAACCGTCTTGAGCCACTAAGCCCAAGAGGTCGGTCTCAACCGTCTCTAGCCACTAAGCCAAAGAGGTCGGTGGATACACGCAACGGGCTAAGCGGACTTGGGCCGACTCAATGGTCTAAAAGAGTGAGTTTGATAGGCCCATTGGCTATACAGAAGAGAGAGGTCATACTTAGGGGTCCTTACTATAATTACTATATTGGTCCACGACTAAATTTGTTTTATTCATATGGCTCGAACTTGAGAGTCCCTGCCTAAGGGATTCGAGTTCTGTTTCACCCGGACAACGAATGTAAGGTTGGTGTGTGAAAAAATGTACTGAAATATCTTATTTGTGTTTGATATTATCTGATTTTTCTCAAGAAAAATGTTTGAAGTTCTGTACTTGAAGATGCGGATTGATTTGAAGAGGAAGGACAACCGAGCAAGTTACTTTATATTAAGAGACATGGGGACCTTAACATCAACATCAAGATTTATTTGGAAGGGAAAATTGGACCCCAAGTTAATCCAAAACGTATGTTGGTAGTACAGGGGACCCACAGATCGGAATCTTTAGGATATTGCCTACATTTTTTTTTTGGGGTACATATTTTGCCTACATTTTTACCATGATTTGAGCTGTTTGTTTGTTTTGTGGAGATAAATATATATTACGTCTCTTTTCTTTTAGCAGATGATGATGGTCCTGCTGTTCGTGCTTCATTGGTTAACACCTTAATTACCGAATTGGCATTACCTCCGCACCCTTCTGTGAGTAATTCTAACTACATTTTCATATAATGTTTAGCATAAAAAAAATGTTTAGCACCATAGCACGTTATTTTTAAAAATGTAAAAATTCGTTATATTCTTTATGAATCATAAATATTAGTCATATATAATGTTTAAAGATTAATAAAACTGACATTTAAAGATTTTAAATATTAAAGTAATTTTTTTTTTGAAACAGGTAAATTATTTTTAAAAATCAATGTATACGTCTGCTGTCAAAATTTTCAAAAGACGAATTTAAGAATATCACGCCAATGTTATCCCTCAATTCATATGTCGCATCAATTGTTTTGTGAACATATTTGTTTACATACAATGTACAAGTGGATTGTGTAGGTACACTTGCTTTTTCTTTCTCACTCACATGAGCAAGGTACGTCTCATTAGTCTTGGGGTGTTTATATGCTTATTTCATTTCATAAATAAAATAAAATCATGGCATGTAGCATGATTTGAAGGGATTGGACGGCACATACGTCGATGTTTATGTGCGGGTCCTTTGGAAAGCTTCGACCAAAAATAAATTGTGATAACAGTTTCACAAAAATCATTTTGCATTTTATATCCCCCTTTTTGTTGGGGCTGAGATATGGAATGAATGTGTGATAATGAAAATCCATATAGATTTTATATCCATGTGGTTAAAAGAATCTCAATAGTGAACAAAACCTCCCTGTAAAGTTTGAACCAATTAATAACCCAATAGCCAAAATGAACAAGAAGAGAATCCCAGAGAAGCTCGAAACGATTAAATAAACTCACCATTCCAATAGACCCGAAGTTCCTATTGTGTTTGTTTTAGAAAGAAGACGAAAGTATATTGTGGAAGCAGTGAGGTGTGAAATCCACGGGTGCACGAATTTGTCAAGTAACATAAAATATGTGTTGAATACCAACTATTTATAATTTGATTATATAATTTTTTTTCCTCAAAAAAAAAAGGAAGTTCAGTTGTCAAAAGACTATAGGAATGCCTTTAAAAAAAAAAAAAGACTATAGGAATGAGTTCCACTTCCACCATTATGAATAACAACGAGCCCGTATTTATTCCTGTCTTATTAGGTTGAAATTTTTTTTTTTTGGTCTTATATGGCCTACTTCTGCACTCCAAAGCGAAAAGGCGTAGCGGAGTTGAGCAACCGGCCAAACGCCCAAGACAAATATTTTCTTGGGTTGTCTTACTTGCGGACATTAGGTTGAAATACTTTGAAGGTACTCCCTCTGATTTTGTATATAAATAAAAAAAATTACCTCAAACCCCTTAAAAAATTAGTCAATAATTATTTATCACAAAAGTTAATTTAGTAAGCTTTAAATCAATGTATGTCTAGTAGTGTATGTATATTTTTATTTTCATTATTAATTAATTAAATAGCAATTATTTTAATATTTTTTTATGTTGTATGTATATATTTTAAAATACACGTGTAACAATAAAATACTTGTTAGTATTTTGATGCGTAAACAGATAAATTCTCAAGAGGAGGAATGGATCCTCTCCAGATTTCTCCAGTTTTCACATCTCCATCATTAAATAATCTCTCCCCCATTTTTTCATTATTTAAAACCCTCCCACCCCTTTATTTTTCAAAGGTCAGGATCCCACTGCAGAAAACTTCCACTGCAGGGGATCCATTCCCCTCAAGAGGGGAAATCAAAGATAAATAATGAAACAAGACAACGGATGGAATAAGTAACCTTATTATTCCATAGACAAAGAAGCCGATTGTCATCACTAAAGTCAACATAGTGACTCGAATATTAGTCAGCAGACACAAATGGCTTGCAACGTAATCCGATGTACGCGACTACCTGAGTAACAACGGTGATGGATATGTTAGCGAATACATCTATGATATTATTAATTTAGTTTCAAATGTATCTCTAACATTACTAAAACAATGTCATTATAGTCCCTATAAATACCAACGGAGGGAAAGGATAAAAATTCTTAACTTCAGAATACTGATAGTGTGAAAGAATAAGTTGACACGAACCTATAATTTCAAGAACCAAATACTCGAATTGAGTAAATACCTAACTTGGTCCCTCATTTTACATCATTTTCCTCTGGGGGTGGATAAGAAGTCTTAATAATAAAAAGAGAAATAATGTTTGAACATCAAAAGTATGGTGTCCCTTTGTTTTTTTGAGTATTTTCAAAATCTGTGTAAATTGTATAACATGAAAAGTAAGTGAGAGGTAGAGGTATAAGAGTATCTCCAATGGTAGAACCAAGTTTTGGTTCTGAAGTCATTTTTTGTGGGACCAAATATGTCACATAGGATCTAAGAACAAAACTTATTTTTCACTCCAATGGAAGAACAATCTCTTTGTTCATAAGTGGGTCCCATAGTTGACCCCACTTATTATTTATATTTCTATTTTTTATTTAAACTTAAAATTTTCATTCATATATAATTTAATTATAAAAAAATAAATACACAAAAAAATAAAAATATTAAAAATATTGCAAATTTTTTTTATATATTATTTATCATTAAAAAGTTAAAATAATGAAAAATACATAAATATGACGACAAAAATATTAAAATGAGAAATACGTAAAATTACAACATAGATACTAATTAAAATAAAACTACAACATAGATACTAATTAACTCCTAGCTAGCGCCTAATAACGACACAACACCCTTCATGATCCTGGCGTTGTCTCTCAGACATCGTAGATGTGTCCTACAAAAGGATTTCATATAACTTCCAAATGTTCTCCGACTCCTTTGTCTCAGCTATCTTAAACACAACATCATTTTTGTCCTTCAAAGAAGCTTCTATGCCAGTCAAATCGATGATGTTAGAAGATGTCTCGGCTACCTTTTCTTTGCCCTTCCTTTTTGCTGCCTTTTGTCCCATTGGTCGGTTCGACTCCGATGGTGACTCTTGTTCGAAACTTGTTGGCGCCGGTGGATTTGAAGAACTATCAATGGATTGATCCATTGTCCATTTTGGTTAATCTTTCAGCAGTCTCCATATATGCTCAAATTTGAAGCTGTACTTCGCATCATGAAAATACATAGCATGTGCCTCGGCCATGATGTCCATCTCTGATCTCCCACTAACATATCTCCCAGCAGCATGCTTGTAACACCCGACAAACTTTTGAACTGCATTACTCAACTTATGCCATCGATATTTTATTTGAGTTACCTCCCTCGCTCCTAAGTGTTAGTGGTACTCGTTATAACCTTCTTTGACTCTTAACCAAAAACAATTCACTTTTTGGTCGACAACTATAATTGGATCCTTCGATACATTGAGCCATGATTGAACAAGTAGAATATCCTCTTCCGGTGTGAATTTGACTCGCAGTTTTTTCCGACCCGAATTTCCTCCTCCTTCATCGAGCACAATATCTTCTAGGCCAACTTGTGTTAAAAATTGCGGAACTTGACTCTCAAGCATTGACTCAACTGGTGTTTGAGGAATTTCAACAGTGTTCATTGGTGGCCTATAAAATATGGCGGGATTCATTGATGGTGGTGGGAACATGGCGGGGTTCATTGGTTGTGGTAGATAGTTGGGATAAAATGTGGGATTTTGAGAATTTTCACTAGTAGGAGGAGGTTGACAATTTTGCATAAAATTGTAGAAGTTAAACTGATTGGGATCCATTTTACCAAGACAAATGAAATCCTCACTTGAGAAGTTGTGTGAAAAAAATATGAGTTGAGAAGTTGTGTGAAAAAATTAGTGAACATGAAACACTATTTATTGAGGAGAAAAAAAAAGGTAACTTGTTATCTGTTGGACAATTGAAAACGGTAACTTGTTATCTATTAGACAATCAAGTTACCCATTTTTACTCTCTCAAACGGCTATCAATTAGCCAGAAGTTATACACATATCAATTACCCAGAAGTTATTACCTTCACGCGTGTTCCCTACTCTCATTTCTCTTCCTCTCTCTACTCTCATTTCTATTCCCTTCTCCTTCACTTTCGAAACACACAACGCCTTCTTCAATAAAAAAAGAAAAGAAACACACAGTGCCTCTACCACTTCTGAAACACTCAGCGTCGCGCTCCCTCACTCCTTCACTTCCGAAGGCCGCACTCCCTCACTCCCAACTCTCTTCTCCTCCACGCCTCAGTTATCTTTACTCACTCCCAGATTTCTTTCTCCTCCACGCCTCTCCACAGTGTTTAGGAAATGGCAAACGGAGATTCCTCCACTCCTCCATGGCGAACAGTGAACGGTGAACGACAGTTCCTTCATGATCCACGGCGAACGGCGATTCCTTCATGATCTGCAACTCCACGGCGAACGACAAAGGAGTGAAGGCTCTGTTTGTCGCCAGATGATCTGTTTGTGGCTAGATCTCATCCCTTCTTCATTTTTTGAACATCAGTTCATGGAGATCTACTTTTTTTGAAAATCTGTTCATTTAGATTCAGATCTGAAGTATCCCTTCTTCTCCTTCTTCTTCGTTCTCTAATCCCTTTTTTTTATTTGAAGATCTGTTTGTGTTGAGCTAAAGATCTGTTTGTATCTTTGAATCTGGTTGATGTTTCGTTATTTTTTCCCTCTGTAAATCGTTTCTGTTATTTTTGGATCTGGTTGTTGATAGAAAATTATTTTTTTCGCACTGTTTCTGCCACTGCCAGCGTTCTTCCTGGAGGACGGTTCTCCCGCGTGGCTTCTAGGTCACTGCACTCCAATGGTGAAGAACAGAAGAACACGTTCTTGGAGCCAAGGACAACCCCAAGAACAGCCATTGGAGATGCTCTGAGTGTCACATATGGCGTTTAAAATTAGATGTTCATATAACACAACTGTAATAAAAAAATACTATAAATAATACAATGACTTTTATATTACACAAATTGTACGGCAAAAACTAAAGTATGATATTAAAGCGTATTTTTATAATTTAATTTTAAATCCTTGGGATCATGCCTTCCTTGCGGTTCTCCTTCTACGACATCCTCTTATTCTTCGCCTCTTCATGCTCCCTCGTTGGTGTTGAAGAGAAAGAGACCAGCCATACTTGACATACTCATTACATCTCTCACTTTAGTGGTTTGCCGGTGGCACCGTCACTATGATGCCCTTCTTCTCTCCCATCTCACTCCCTCTTTTTTGAGTCCATTACTTTCAATAAGAATAGATTTAATTTCTTTTACTTTAAGTCCAATACTTTGAAATAATCACTTAATTAATTTAGAATCATAATTGATTCAATTATGAAACAATGGCAACTTGAATCAATTCTTTTATTCATAGTGATTGATTCCATTACGTATTATTGACATAATGAATCAGTCACTAGTGCACGAAACGGAAAAGAATTAGGTATTTTACACCGGTTTTAGGTTTAACTGGTGTAAAAAGTAACGCGGTGACAATTTTGAAATTATCGCGTCACTTTTTACATCAGGTACATAACCAACCAGTTGAGATTTAAAAACTGAAGACATTTCACACCGGGTTAATATATAATCGGTGTTAAAAACGTACCATATTACACCAGTTATTTATAGAACCGGTGTTAAAAGTCTTTCTTTTGATTAAAATAGCTTTCTCCCTCTCATTCTCAGTCATGCGCGAAACATTTCTCTAAGATAACCATACTTCACTCTCATTGTTCTCTCTTTCTCTCTCACTGCTGCACTCTCCTTGTTCTCTCCACCTTCGAGCCCTCTCTCTCGCCACTGCACTATCGTCGTTCTCATCCTCTCTTATAGCCGTTTGAATATATACCTCTACTTCACGTGGTTCTCGTCGCCGTTCTCCTTCTCGTGGTTCTCGCCATCATTCTCCTTCGAAGCCTTGTCTCAGAGGCAAACCAGAAGCGACCACAGCCACTTGTTCCTTCTCTGTGCTTATAGGTTTGTTCCTTTACCTTATAGCTTTGGCCCTTTTTTGGTTTTAATCTGTTTGATAATTTCTGTCTCTGCTCTTTAGGTTTCACTCACCCTCACCCTCACGCTCTTCTGTTCCCTCTGACCAAAGCATGAAAAATATGAGAAGAAGAATAATCTCTGCTCTTCACTCTCTCTTCTACTCAACCAACCTTCCATTTCCATAGGTGCGTCACTGCTTCATTTTTTTTTTCATTTTCTTTCTTTTTTTGTTTAGGTATTTTGCTTTCGCTGGGTTCCGAGTGTGTTTATGTTTATGTTTTTCAGATAGAAATGTGTTGTGCTTTTTTGTTTTTGTCTTTTTTATCTTTTATTTTTTTAATTTCTCAGTTATTCGTTCAGATTCCTTAGCAAGCTCTGGTTTTTATTAATTTTTTTAAAATGAAATATTTTGGAAAAGGGTTGGTGTAGCTGTGGATCTATTCTGATGCAGCTCCTGTATTGTGTTATGATGGATGGTTAGAGGATCAATGTTTTTACATGTTAGTAATTAGAAAGTTTATATATTTTACAAAAAGGTAATTCTACGAATAGTAATTAAACTGATGCTTCCCTATTATACTTTTTGTTGTCATTCAATTAAACTTCAGTTTGGTTGCTCATGATTAACTACTATTGACAACAAACAATGTCTTTAGATGAAAACCGTGGTCGTGGGGGGGGCGTACTCGCATGGCTTCCAGAAGGTCAAGTCCCTCTATTATCAGGGTGATGATGACTGCGAGGGAGTATCGAGCTATCTTTATGACGATTGAGGATCATAATGCTCGTCATCGCGATCCATATCGCGATGAGGATCGCGAATTGATGGATAACTAGTATGCTGATCCCCGTGCCGACGCTGACCATTGGGGCCCAGGCCATCGTATGTGCATGCTTCAGAGGAGACCACCCTTTACCAGGAGGCCCGTAGCTGCCAGGGAGGTTCATCAAGGGTAGGACATTGTTCAGATCCCTAGCGATGACGATGAGATCAAAGAGTATATTCCATCCACACTGGAGTATTCTCTCATCGCACCCGAGTACACTCCATCGACTCCTTCGGAGCAATCTACTGCCCGATTTTGTCCTAGTTGCTCCTCTAGTACTGGCCAAAACTAGCCTCAAGATGGACACACGCCATCGCTGTTGTCGTTTGTGTCACTTTTCTCTACTGATTCTTCAACTTCGACATGTTGCCGTTTAGGAGACGGAACCTTCTGAAGGCTTCATGATTCTTCTTCACATAATGCATATTTTCTAGGGTTGATGCATTAGTTGAAAAGATACAACGAAGAGCAAGCTGATGCATTTTGTCCACCAGATGGTGACGAAAACAATGAGTTCTTCTCTGGATTCTATGATAGTGTCATGAAAATAACTCCTTGGTTTTCCTCCTCGCTGAATAAATTTGTCCCCAAGATGATGGGAAAACCAAGGAGTTATTCTCTTGACACCATCATAGAATCCAGAGAAGAACTCATTGTTTCTGCCATCATATGGTGGACAAAATGCACCAGGTTGCTCTTCATTATATGTTTTCAACTAATACATCAACCCTAGAATTCTTGCATTTATGTGAAGAAGAATCATGAAGCCTTGGGAAGGTTCCGTCTCCTAAACGACAAATGTTGAAGTTGAAGAATCAGTAGAGGGAAGTGACACAAACGACAACAGCGATGACGAGTGTCCATCTTGAGGCTAGTTTTGGCTAGTACTAGAGGAGCAACTAGAAAAAATCGGATGACACACTATATGTTATAGATGTTGAAACCATGGAAGTTGCAAACATGAAGAATCAGTAGAGGCGAAAAGTGACACAAACAACATTGCTTTTTTATTAGTAAATAATGTAGTAATGTAGTGTAACATCCGGACCAAAACTGTGCAGCGCTAATTAGGCCCATAGCAACGGCCCGCAATGCCACTCAAAGGACTTCTCCGCTCCCTCACGCAAAGTTTTTGCCACACGCAACACTCGAACCCACGTCCAGAGGGTTTAAAAACCCTGGGAAGCATGCTGCCACTACCAGGGTCTTTAAACCCTCTGGACGTGGGTTCGAGCACTGCGTGGGGCAAAAACTCCGCATGAGGGAGCGGAGAAATCCTGTGAGTAGCATTGCGGGCCGTTGCTGTGGGCCTAATTAGCGCTGCATAGTGTTGGTCCGGATGTTACATGTAGCCCTTTCCTTGTTTTGAAAAGTTTAGTAATAATATAGATGTTAATAATGTAGCTCTTTCAATTCCTTGTTTTGAAAAGTTTAGTAATAATGTAGTTCTTTTCTTGTTTTGAAAAGTTTAATAATGTAGTAATGTAGCTCTATCCTAGCCCATATATTTTGCTGTCAATTCTTGTCAAATTTCATGTATTATTGTCATTTTAGAAAGCTTTTGGGCAGGAATGGATAAAAATAAACAGAAAAAAAAATTTCCTATTACGCCGGTTATTTAGATAACCGGTGTAAAAGGATCTTCAAAAAAAGAAAAAATAAATGGAAATTAAAATTTTATACCGGATATATAACCGGTGTAAAACTCCACATTTTACACCGGTTAAATATCTGGTGTAAAAACCCCAACATACAACACCGGGAGCATCTATACCGGTATCAAAGCCGATGTAAAATATCAATTTGTACTGGTGTAAAATCTTGCTTCTGCATTAGTGAGTTATACATCGTATACTTAATCGATCCAATTCGATGCCAACATCAACAACGTAACTAGCAGAAGTTCTTACTTCTTACGGACGGGGAGGAACAGGAGATGATAGCTCGTGCAGTGCCATCATTAGTTTGCATTGTGAGACTCATCAGTTCATGTTTGTGCTCAGATGGAGGTCCATATGACAGGGAAAGGTTGGGGCGGTAATTGGTTTCGTGAAAGGGCTTTGCAGCAAAGCCTAAATGCATTTTGCACGATAAAATTCACTCGGTAAATACTTACATATTTATACTAAGTTGTGTATCAGATTTTTAATCAAAGATTTCATTTTAAAATTGTTAAACTTGCACAAGTAGAAATATTTATTATTGAGACACAACATATACCTTGTCTCAATAGAAAAATTTTACATCAAACATTGGGGAAAAAAATATCCATTGTTGAGACACCAATATATAACTCGTGACACATGTTACTACACTAGTTTATAATAAGTAGGGGTATATTTATTTATTTGCCTATACGGTAAAGAATATCTTTATGGTAATTATTTTCTTAATAATATTAAATATTTTTCTTGTGTTATATTTGAACTATAATAATCGCAAATATAAAAACATTTTATTAAAATTGACTGAAATGTTTTTAAAATTTTTACCAAAAAAATATCTTGTAATAATATTTTATTTTTGTTATACTTTTCCTTACATAACATGAAAATTCCTTACACTCCCATCAACTTCTAACAAGATCTACTAAATAAATAAGTACAGGAAATAGATAAGTTTGCCACGTCTGTCACGACAGGGACACATTCATGCGAAATCGCAGTTCATCCCACAAGTGCCGCCTCATTCTCTCGGGAGTTGTACTTTTTGCAACACTAAAAACTAGTGTAAGTGGAAGAAGAGAGTATGGAGGAAAAAATAGGGAAATTATAGAGAGAAAAAAAAGAATTAAGAGAGAGATAAAGAGGATATAGGGAATATAGAGAGTGGTTTCCAGCATAGCATCTGAATCACAATTTCATCTTGTTCCCCACATTGAGATTGAGAGTGTATTACAGTAATTTGTTGTTTATATACTCCCTCCGTCTAATATTATTTGTTCTGTTTGGGAATATTTGTTTGTGTCAAATTACGAACAAATATCTGTTATCCCACTAATCAAAAGCTGGAGATTTGCATATGTGTTAATAAGTTATGATTTTATTTTATTATGTGGCAAATTGTCATTAGTGGGAGACAGAGAATGTGACAGAAAAGTGAGACAGGAAATTTTCATCCTCAAATTGTTTGTCACTTTATAAAATCGAGAGAGTATTAATTATATTTTTTTCAACTAATCTCTTATTTATTTATTTATTTATTTATTTATTTATTTATTTATATTTTAACTATCCTATATTAGTTGACTATTTCACCTAACTCCCACTATAATAAGGGTATTTTAGCCAAAATAAATTAATTTACCTTAAAAATAAGTGCAGTCAATTATTTTCTTAAAACTTGTGCATAATTTTAAACGGACAAATAATATGAGACGAAAGGAGTACATATTAACCATTGTTTTTCGGATATTATTTAAAAAATTAAAATAGTCATTGTTATTTTCCAAGTGATATTGTTTCTGATCTCCTCCTCAATGTGGGGTATATTCCTCGTTTCTGGAATGATGTAGTTGGTGTTCAATTTGTATGTAGTGTCTTAACCTTGTGGCCTTTGGGCCTTGTGTTCAGGAAAAAAAAACAAAGAAAATAAAAATAAAAATAAAAATATATAATGAAAATCTATTTATTACATTGATAATATATAAAATATTTAATAATTTTTTTTTGACTAAAAATATTTAGAATATAATAAATTTTTCTTAATGCTTTATTTGCTATTTTGCTTTCATAGATTTTGAAGAGAAAGAAGTAGCCAAGTAGGGAATACATAAATTGGGTAGAAAAATCCAAATTCATTCATTCAAGGTTTGTCTGTGTTGTGTTTGGGAGTTGGAGGAAAAAGGAAGAGAGAGAAGGACTTACGGGTATAACTTATTAGTAATATGAAAAAAAATATTATACTCCAAATCCATTCAAAATCTTTAGTAGTTCATTTTTTGAATTCTCTCAAATTTGGTAGATTTTAGAAGAACTCAAAAAATGAATTAGAAGAAGACTTTGAAGGATTTTGGGGGTTAAATTTTCTCCATTTTACTAATAAATCATAAGTGATAAACCCTTCTCTCCCTTTTCCTTTATTTCAAACTCTCAAATACACCCTTAGAAGAGAAGTGAAAGAAAACAAATAAAGATGAACCCATACATGATTTTTCACTAAATATAGGAATTTAAAATAAATAATTTTTTAGCAAAAACTAATTTTAGAAAAGTCAAATTTTTACATCATTTTAAAAATTCAAAAAATTCAAATCCAAAATAAGAGTTACTCATTCCTTTTGATAAAGAAAAAAGAGTTTCTCATTCCTAAGTGCAGAAGCGCGGCGTTGCTTGCAATTATAAAAGACGGACAAGTTGTACCAATATCTGTTAGCGTATGTTGGGGAGAATTGAGAATAGAAACTATTTTTTTTTTTTTTACTTTTCACGTAATTTAAAAGTCTGAACTGCTACGCTAACAATGCTTGTGTTTCCTGATCTTGCACCAAGTCCTCAATCATTAGTGCCTTAAATTAAATATCCTATATGATATGATATGATTTTAGGCCCTCTCCCACTTTTATAACCCTGTTTTTTTATTCCCATTTCCCCCTTACAGCCTTGCACTTGGTGCAGAATATTATTTATTTCTTTTCAAGACTCGTCCATGTGCACGCTATCCTGGGGCATTGGTAATAGCAAGTAGCCACGAGCTTCGGTTCGTACTTTGTAACACACCGCTCGGATGTGGAATGAAAATAAAATAAATAGAAAAACGAAAAAAATAAAAACAATGATAAAATGAATTAATTTTGAAGTTATTTGAATTGAAAATAAAACATAAAAAGAAATCAGAGGAATAATCATAAGCCTGGCACCATATTTATTTTTGGAATTACTTGTGTGATGGGAATGGGCAGAAATGATAATGTTTCACAGGCATTTTAGGATTTGAGTTTGGGTCTAACTCAATCTCAAAAGCTAGTTCATGAGATGAGAGTTATTCCCCACTTATAACCACTAATCAGGTCATCTCATTCTTTCATGCGAGACTTCTAACACACCCCCGCACGCCTAAGACTGGACATCTGGAGCGTGATCCGAGTGGCCCGATAACGGGTGGACAAACAATGGATCTACAATAGGCTCTAATACCATATTATGATTTGGGATTGAGCCTAACTCAACTCCAAAAACTAGCTCATAGGGTGAGGGTAGCCCCCATTTATAACCACTAATCAGACCATCTCATTCTTTCATGTAAGACTTCTAACACATATTTGCTTGAACGTCTAAGTGATACCTGCATTATTTTCATTTAATAGAAATCGGTTTTATTTACAAGAAAATGAGATATGTATGGTTATTGTAAACCGGTTTTAGATTGACATCTAATGAGAATTCATTATTCAAAATGCAATTACAAAGTGGTTTGATGATTATTGTAACAATATGGTGAGCTCTCATTAAATGTCAGAGTAAAACTAATTTATACCGGCAATGTATCCTCGTTAAACTCTTTATTTATTTGCGGCACATTTTTTTGTTGGATTTTTTTTAGCACATAAAAATGTGAAAAGATATGTTTAGAATAAATATTTAAAACAAAATAAAAATCTTATTTCAAGTATTATAATTTTTTTACGGAATTTCATTTATTGTGTTATCATTTAGCATATATCACTTTTTTTAGGAAATTTAACATAAATCAATATCACTTTAACTATATAAATCACTCTTTTTTTTTACAATACTAGATTTTTGACCCGTGCGATGAACCGGAGAAAAAGTTTGTAATAATAATTATGCATTTTTTATTTGGAAATTTTTAATTTGTGTCATAAAAATTGTAAGACTATTAAAATTATTGATAAATAAATATTAAGGTAACATGGACATAATTATTCTAATTAAGGTAACTCTTACACAATACACTCGTGTATTACACGTGTAACTATGCAATGCACGTAGTAATATTTATACTATTACTACTATATATTTTCTTTTGATAAATATGTTATTACTATTACCAAAACAAAAAAAAATGTAACATTTTTTTATGAATATTGCAAAGATAATCCGTCAAAACTCCATGTACGCTCGCACGCATTATCAACGCGAGCTTTCTAGTCTCCTTTTCCAAAAAAAAATGTTTGTTTTCTTTTCAGTGAAATTACAGTATTCAAGGATAAATAAATCGATTCGAAATCAAAAAATGTAACCTTTTTTTTAACGAACATTGCAAAGATAACCCGTCAAAATCCCATATATGCTTGCAGACGTGTTTGGTGTGAGCTTCCTGACAGTCTCCTGTGAAAAATGTTTTCTTTTCAGTGAAATTAGAGTACTTAAGCATAAATAAATCGATTCCAAAAAAATGCGACAATTTTTTATGAACATTGCAAAGACAACCCGTCAAAACTTCATGTATCCTCGTAGGCATATTCAACGTTCTGTCCAAACAAAATTTTGTTTATTTTCTTTTTAGTAAAATTACAGTTTTTAAAGATAAGTAAATCGATTATTATGAACATTATAAAGACGTCCTGTCAAAGCTCTATTTATGTTCGCAGACATATTCGACGTGAGCTTCTCACAGTCTCCTGTCAACAAAATTGTTTGTTTTTCTTTTCAATGAAATTAAAGTATTTAAAGATAATTAAAATTATTCGAAACAAAAAAAATGTAACATTTTTTTATGAACATTGCAGAGACAACTCGTCAAAACTCTATGTGTGCCCGCAAGTATATTCGGCGTAAGCTTCCTTACTTCCTGTTTAAAAAATTTGTTAACGAATTTCTTTTCAGTGAAATTACAGTTTTTAAGGATAAATAAATCGATTTTAAAACAAAAAAATGCATCCATTTTTTTTATGAACATTGCAGAGACAACCGTCAAAACTCCATACATGCTCGCATGCATATTCAGCGTGAGCTTTTTCACAGTCTCTTATTCAAAAATTAAATTTCTTTTTTGATGAATAAAAGTTTAGATTGGGAGAGCTTGGGCCAGGGAGAACCACCAACCTAAGTCAGGATTTACGGTGAAATTTACGTATCGTCCACTAACGCAGCCTCCTGGAATCGAAATCAAGTCGCAGTGTATGCGAGTGGAAGGTTGAACCTATTAAGGCAAGCTACGTTGGCAAAAAAAATTAATCTTTTTGTTTTCTTTTAAGTGAAATTATAATATTCAATGATAAATAAATCAATTTGAAACCAGGAAAATATAACCCTTTTTATGAACATTGCAGAGGCAACTTGTAACACCCTAATTTTCATATCGCTACTGATACAATATTTCTTTTAAAAGTTAAAATACTTTTGAAAATGAAATACTCTGCTTGCATGGTTTTCCAAAAATGTGGGTCTAATAATTTTTTTTAAACTTCTTTTAAAATAACAATCAGAGTATTGCAGCATTTTCGAAAAACCTGTTGCACAGCAAAACACAATAACCAAAAATACAATAATAACTACATAAATAAATTTGTATAATCATATATATGTATACAGACAAATTTTTTGAAAGATTTATCATACAAAATATAATATCAAAGAAGTACACCATTGACTCCTATAGCTGGTCAATCCTACACTCTTACTGTGTTCCACGACAGGATTCACATCTAAGGCTCCAAGAAAATTACATCCATAACCAGTCCTCTTCAGCAATGCTCGTAAGCAGTCGTAATCACTCTGTAATCTTTATCATCTGGGTATCATCCATTGAAATTGGAGTACCACAGGCAAGGGTTATCTTACAGAATATAACATATAAAAATAACAAATGCATATACACCTATAATAATCATATTATTCCATATTCAATTATCAACATCTTAAAGAATGCATATAAACCCCTCTTGATGCATCCTATATGTAAGTGCACACGATTCCGGAATATCATCATAATACCTATACCAATGGGCTCATCGGTTCTGTTCCTCTCATAGGACCCATCCCATCATAGGATGTAACATACCGACATCTCCAATCTTATAGAAATTATTGACACTGAACTCCACAAATAAGACCAATCCACACATAGGATTTAATTCAGGTCAACTTCACCATGTATGCATGTCAATGCATCATCATATTTGATTGAACATACCAATACATATGATATTTCAACTTTTCATAATAAATGAATCATCAAGGATCCATAACACCACAAGATTCACACATATATTCACAAATATATGTTAAACAGATTCAACCACGTATAGTAACCAAAACATATCGGTATTTCAGCAACTCATAAAACATCAAAGACAGTTAATTAAACATACTTATAATAAATTTTATAAGTGCAATAGAAGATGCCCTTATCACCAAGTTTTTCTTCTTTGTTCATGTCAAAAATACTATCATGCATGTACTCGCTCACGTATACAACCACGTTCTTTACAACCTAAAGCAACAACACTAAGGTTTAGAACCAATTCCTAAACCTCTAGAATAACACCTAAGTCATAGTTAGGCAACTAAAACTTAAGACACAAAACTCTAAAATTCTTCTAATTTAAAACTCACACTTATAACATTAAAATCAATTAAAAGTATAAAAATAATTTTCTAAAAACTTAGAAACCACACGGTTTCTCTAATTAAAACAACAACCAAAATTGTTCCATTTCCAAAATCTTTTTCAACAACAAAACCAACATCAAAACCAAAGATTTTGTTACTAAAAATTCTAAGACTCCACCACCTTTGAGAAGCACAAAAATTTCTCTAAGATTTTGGTGTTTCATGGTCTTGAAATATTAAAACAACTCTTAAACAATTTAAATTAATTCCAAACTTTTCCAAAAGCTTCTAAACTACTACAACAACAAAATTCCTAAAGAAATTTAGGATTTAAACTCAAAAATTTCCTCCTTCCTCCTCCTGGGGCTCACGGCCTTTAGGGTATTTTTAGGGAAAATCTTCAATTTTATTTATTAGCTACAACAACAAAAACAACAACACTAAAACAACATCAAAATCCTAAAAATCAACTTAAAACTTCAAGTAATTTTTTTCTAAAACTCTCCTCTAGGTCATAGCTTGAACAAGCTCAAGGAGAAGAAATTCTTAATTCTTTTCTTGATCAAAATATTAACAAAATCAGTAAAAAAGTTCCTCGATGGTCATACAACTTAATCGACGACTTGGAGCAACTGACGGAAGGACTAGGAAAGGAAGCTCAGCAACAACAACAAAACTACACCAAAATAACCACAAAACAACTAAGTGATTCAAGCTCAATCTTTCTCAAAGTTCTCCTCTATGTCATGGCCTCTCAAAGGCTCAAAGGAGAAGAAAGATTTCACCACTTAATTACTAAAAATAATTATTAATACTAAACTAAAAATTAGAAGTAGAATCAAAGATTACTTACCCAAAATTTCTCCCAAAGGTTCAAGACTTTAAGGTTTTTCAACAAAGGGAAACTCTTAATTTATGGCTCCACATACATGATTAAGGTTCTCATCATGAAATTGGAAGAGAAAATTTGAGGAAAAGGTGATGTTTTTGATAAAAAGACCCACGGTTTTTAGAGAGAGAATTTGTAAGACAAAACTTGTTTTCTTTGCTTCTAAAACCCATAAACATGACAAGTGAGAAAAAAAATGAATTTTTCCCTTCTTTTTATCCTTCTAATCCGATCGGCCTAAAGGGATATAAAAGGAATTTTATTCCTCATAATTATTTACTTGGCCAAGAAGGCTTTAGAGGATAAGGATCATACTAAGTCAAAATTACAACCAGTTAAAACTCACCATTTTCACCAAAGCTTTATGACTCATTAAGCTAATCAAATTTTAACCACATAAATATTTATGACTCATCCTAAGTCATGATTACTCCCATATAATGTGGTCCAATAGAAAAATTCTAAGTGTCACATTTTTACTTCGTCCTGTAAATTAATTTACCTAGAAAATTATTGCCGAATAATTTCTACACTAATAAATCATAAATCTAATTTAATACAATCACATAATATCACAACAAGTCACGATTCGATTTTAATCGAAATCGGAATTCATTACTGATTTAACTGCAGATAGAAAATTATCTAACAGTTCAAAATACTGCGAAAATTTCACTCAGAATTTTCCAATGAATTTTGAACCATGAATTAATATTAAATATTAATTTTCAAATTTAATTTTATTCTGATTTAATTCAATCACTTTCTTAATCAACAAAAATACGCGTCACCGCGTCAACAGAAAATTCACATAAAAACTTTATGAATTCACATTTAAAAGCAGCACGCGTCTATGATGTCCATTAATATGAATTGACACCGAAAATAATAATTATTGAAAATATTTCAACACAATTCCTCGTACTCTCAGTAAGTTATGAAGGTGATCAGTCTCTACGACTTATCTTCAAGTATTTGGGATTTTACTATTAAAACAATTTTTCGTAAAAATTGGGATGTTATACAACCCGTCAAAACTCCATGTATGCTCGCAGGTATATTCGACATGGGCTTCCTTACTTCCTTGTTTATTTTCTTTTATGAACATTGTAGAGACAACCCGTTAAAACTCTATGTTTGTTTGTAGTCATATTTAGTGTGAGCTTTTTCACAGTGTTCTATCCAAACAAAATTTTGTTTATTTTCTTTTAAGTAAAATTGCATTTTTAAAGATAAATAAATCGATTCGAAACAACAAATGTAGCCTTTTTTATGAACATTACAGAGGCAACCGTTAAAACTTCATGTATACTCGCAGGTATATTCGGCGTAAGCTTCCTTACTTTTTGTTGAAAAAAATATTAACAATATTTTTTTCCGTGAAATTACAGTTTTTAAGGATAAATTAGTTGCATTTTAAAAAAAATGCAACCTTTTTTTAATATAATTATTTTTTCAGGATTTTACTCTCTCTTTCATTTAAAAAAGATCTTTATAATTATTAAATGCTAAAAAATATTAATTAGTGTTTACCTAAGTGATTTAATTATTTTTTTAGGATTTTGCTCTCTCTCTTTTATTAAAAAAAATATTTAAAATTATTAAATGCTAAAAGACATTAATTAGTGTTTATTTAAACGATTTGACAAAATTATCCTCAAACACTATTACTTTTATAAGGATAAATATATAAATCATTCTTAGAAAAAAAACCATATGTACACACTACAGACTATTGAAACATATATCAATTAGCAGCTACACTTTCTAATTTTTTGATTATCTATTTAAAGAAAATTGGTTTTGTTCATCTTTTATTTTAAAATTATATTACTTACTATTTTTCTATAGTCATGTTGTTGTTTTTTTAATTAATTAATATTAAAAATAATAATGAATATAATAAACCATATATGCAAAAAATATTGAAAAATTTAATAATAATTTAGTATAAATAAACATACTAACTATGTTTTTAATTTGTGTGAAGAATGATATATTAACTATAAGAATAATTCAATCTCACAAAACCGACTTGTATGGTGAGAGGTGTTCATTCTCTAAAAACTCTTTTTGCTTAACACTATTGGGTTTGGTGCATGAATAATAATGGTGGGTGGCCCATTAATGAATCTAGAATAGACTTTGATATCTTCTTAGATTTTTTGTTTTGTTTAACTCAACTCTATCAAATCGGCTTGTGAGGTAAAAGATGTTTATTCTTTAAACCTTTTTGAGATTTTATCTTTAGTATATGTTGGAGTTGAGTTTTTTTCGATAATTTATTGAATAAATTATGTTTTTGAACATTTCAATTTAGTTATGATTTTTTTAACAATATTACATATTTCAATTCAACAATATGAGGCGTACACATGATAAGTGTCATGTTTAATTTAAAGAAAAGATAAATACAAAAACAATTGTTATTTTATCTTTTTAATATAATATTAATTATTGTTTTCCTCTTGTTACCCTCAAACTAATAATGTGTTCATGTTCTCAAATCATTAAATTTTGTTAAGTATTTATGACAACGGTTATTAACTATTGGTTAATAAAGATAATTTTATAAAATTTTTACACTTTTCTATTTATTTATAGTTTTTTTTAATCTATGTGAAGAAGACTAATACGACAAAGACAAAACTTATATCAAATTATATTGGTCTATTTCATCCTATTTTTTATTAAATACACATAAATCCTTATAAAATAGTTTAATTTTATCCACCTTAAAACATGGGGTTATATCGGTTAGCGATAATTTTTTTTGTTTTTCTCGGTTAAAAACAATTCCAACCTGATATTTGGAACTCATTGATATCCGCATGACAATTATCATGCAAGAAGCGAGTAGTAAACATTGTTTTTCCACAAACGAAAAGGAAAGGCACCCATAAAATTCTGAAGCTGAAAGAAAAATATAAAGAATCCAACGGTGGAGGAACATCCATCCGCGGAAACACGGAGCCGCTCACGCCCAAGACCTTGGAATCTCACCCTTCCATACAAGCAGAAAGTAGCTTTGCACGCAGACGCACGCGCACTCTCTCACTCCCTCCCAACTAACCTAACCCTAGTTAATTCCTAACCCTACCTTCTTACCATTACCACCCACTCATTCATGCTCTCTACTTTCTTCCTCCTCCTGGTTAACGTGTATTTATACCCCCACCGCACCTGAGCACTAGTTCCATTCTCTGCTCTTCTACTTCTCCTCTCAATTTCCCATCAGTCCTCCATGTAAGGACGATTTTGCAACAAAAACGTTGTTACTCGCTTTCTTTATTTGTGTTTTTTACTTTTTACCAGCCAAAATAGGCATGAGTTGCAACGGGTGCAGAGTCCTTCGAAAGGGTTGCAGTGAGTCCTGTATCTTAAGGCCTTGTCTGCAGTGGATCGACACCCCTGAAGCCCAAGGTCATGCCACTGTCTTCGTAGCCAAATTCTTCGGCCGTGCCGACCTCATGTCCTTCATTTCCAACGTCCCCGAACCCCAAAGACCCGGTAACTAAATTATTATTATTATTATTATTATTATTATTATTTAATTAAATTCTGCTCACTCTTTTGTTCACTCTCTTTATTCTTCGGGGAACTAAATTAACGCTTCTTCTATATGCAGCTCTGTTTCAATCTTTATTGTTTGAAGCGTGTGGACGAACGGTGAACCCCGTCAACGGTGCCGTGGGGCTTCTGTGGACAGGAAACTGGCACGTGTGCCAGGCTGCGGTTGAAACGGTGCTCCGTGGCGGTACCCTGAGGCCCATACCGGAGCTTCTTCGCCTAGACGCTCCTATTTCCACCGCCGACGACGCATCCGAAGGTGAAGTCACCTGTAACGACACGCGGAGGATCCGAGATCCGAACCCGAATTTCCGGTTCGCGAGTTCGCGGAATGTTGCGTCAGGCGGTAAACGCAGGCGATCGGAGGAAGTCGTGAAACTTCAGGCGACGACCGATCTTAATCTCCGGTTGACGCCGAGTTTTCTGCAGAACGCGTCGAGCTACGGCTGCCGACAGGAAATTCGCCGGCCGGGGTCGCCGTCGATGAATTCAGAGGAATCAGTGACGACGACGGCATGTTTGGAAAGCGGGATCGGAGATCACTACACTCACGGCGGAGACCGGAAAGAGCTCAACCTTTTCTTCTGAGGGTTCTCTTTCTCTCTGAGATTCGTGTTTTTTCCTGAATCGTCCTATTATAATTAAGGGGCTCTTTTTTTTTTGTCTTTTTTGAACGCTTTATTTTACCGGAACAAAATCCGGTGAGATTTTGTAAGACACCGGCACAGGATTTTTCTCTGTTGTTCTTTGTAAACAGGGAGAAAGATGAGTGTCCGTCGGTGAGGATTTTTCCTTTTATCTTTTTTATCTATCAAAACATGTTATGATGGTGTGTGACATGAATAACGAATATTAAATAATTTAAAACATATTTTCTTTTCTTTTCATTATTGTTACTAGTCTTTTGTTTCCGTGAACTAAAGGAATAAAAGCCCTTATTGTGACGTGATCATTTATGGGCTGTTTGGAAGAGAGGAAAAAAATAGGGGGAAAGAAAAGTTTTTAGTAAAATATGAAAAAAATGTATTAATAAATATGATAGACCAATAATAATATAACACATCATCAATTTTATACTTTAATTAATAAATTTTTTTTTCCTCAACATTTTTTTTTCCACATTCTTACGTACCATTAGTTTTTAAGTAATTGCTGCCCTCTGCTCAAACAAAAAATAAAGTAATTGCTACCGACTACGCCAGTAGCTATTGGAATGTTTGGTTATACCAAAGACACCTACAAATGTGTAGTGTGCTTTTATTAATTAAAAAAACTACAAATGTGTAGTGTGCTTTTATTAATTAAAAAAACTACAAATGTGTAGTGTGCTTTTATTAATTAAAAAAACTATGTTTACTTATTTTTAATAAATATATTTTCAATCTGTCTGAAAAAATAAATTTATTTTCATGAAAAGTAAAATATATATATATATAACATGTGTTGAAAATTGAATTTATTTTTATTTTTATTTTAGTTTGAGAAATAAAAGTTTCAATCACCTAAACATGTTTGACCTAATCCATTTTCGAAAGGCACGTGGGAGTGGTGTGATGACTCATATTCCACATGGGTCATTGTTTTCTACTACCTGCCTTCAATAGTGTAATACAGTACGATATTAAACTCTCTTTTTTTCCCTTACTATAAATGGTCGCGGTAGGGGTCGGAGGGGAAAAGAAAAGTATAGTGTTTTGAGTTCGAACCCGTGTTTTTAATGTCTGGCAGTATTTTATTATTCGGCTGCCTATTTTGGAACAGTACGATATTATGATATTAAACTCTATCCCTTTAAATTTGTTTTTAGCAAAATAAATTAAACATTACATTTGAAGTTCAAAGTGAAAGGATCTGGTAGCCGGTGTGGCATTGCCTCTGTCGAGTTTTAAAAAATGATTGATTGTAATTATTTTAAAGATAAAATAATTTTTATTGGCTAAAATGTCCTTTGTATAGTAATAAGAGTTAGGTGAAATGACTAATTAATATTTGATAGTTGAGACATAAATAAACAAGAGTATTGTTAAAAAAAGTAATTAATGATATCTTGATACTGTAAAATGTCAAATACTGTAAAATGTCAAATAATTTGAGACATGTAAATATTTCAAATAAGACACTTAATATGAGACAAAAACAGCAATATTGGAGTCCATTTTATCGGTAAATAATTTCATATCAAATTTTTAATTCTTGATTTTTTGCCCTTGATCAATGTTTTTTTTTTTCATTTGAGTATTCGGTCATTTTTTTATGGAGGAGCACTCAGTTTTTTTTTTGTCTAGTACATATGGTAAAAAGGGAGGGAGAAAGTGGAGCGATACGGGTTCGAACCCAGCTCCCAATGTTATCATAGTTCTTACGTATGTTTTACCACCAGACTATACTTCCAGGACACTCGGTCATTGATCATCATAGATTTGACCAGTAATAAGTATACTTTAAGAATACAAGACTAATAATGTTGAATAAAATTCTATTTGTCCCTATTTTTTTAAATAAATTTTCTTTAAAATAAATTAAATTTTTTGTTACATTAAAAGAATTTGAGCAACTTATAACAAATTACTGTCAGTGTTTATGTACGCTGGATTCCAGACTTTTGAACTGTTGAATAATGAAACTAAAACTCACATTTACGTGAACAAATGAGATTGTGGGGGAATACTTGGGAATGCGATTCGCTATAGTCACTGTAGCTACAATCGCGCGATCTCGGTTGTTCGATCTCAATCAGACGGCTTAAAAATTACCACACGTTTTTTTGTTTTTAAAAAATATAAAATACCGATCTTGAATCTGGACAGTCCAATCTCAATCGAACGACCGAGATCGCCGACTGCAGGAAGTGACTGTAGTCACTGACTGCAGAGAAACGCGATCCGAATACTTGACACGAGGCATGAGGGTAGGCGATCAGAGTTTTTGCTTGGAAGCGGACAGAGACATAGGCTTTGGTTATAGCGGATAAGAACATAAGATTGTAGCAGGTGTTTGGTAATCATTAGGTTATAGCGATGCCTTAACATTTTTCTCTCATTTTTATCCTTATTATTTTAATTAAATTCCCAGTTTATTCTCTATTAAATGAAGTTAAAAATTATTAACTCTTACGGTCCCTCTCTCATTTATTAAAATGTCATTTTATGTCATTTTGTATTTATCAGTTAGTTCAACCACTAATTTTATCAAACATTTTAAATTCAATCTATTAACTTATCTGCTATCAGCTACAAACTCATCCGCTATCTGCTACTTTTTACCAAACAGAACCATAATATTAGCTTCGGTGAATAAACTCAAGAGTCAATCCTCCACAGTTGTTGGAGAAGTTCGATAATACTCCCTCCGAACTCGAATATAAGGATAACCATCTAATTTCACACTAATTAAAAAAGTTAGTTAACTTCATTTAATATTATTTGTGTATTAAAAAAACTAATTGTATTATCTAAGCTAACATTCTTTTTTATTTAATTTCTATGAAAACTTGTGTAATGATAATATTAAATAAATGATATTTTTTTAAATTTTGAAATTAATTAAAATTTATTTATACTTCAAACTATTAAACATTTTTTTTTACCTATAGGCTATAATCGAGTACAATCGCACAGGTTGCAGCGCAAATATTTTTATTTTGGAATTTGTATGCGTGTGGTAAGAATAATTAATAATTAATCGGTGAAAAGGAGGGCCAGAGAGAGAAGTAATCACAACTAGTTAGGCGACTTTTGGAGGACGCAAGGAGGCGTATAATTTTAAACTAACTAAACTAAAAAGATTGAGGTTACGTTTGTTTTAGATTCTGGTAGAATAGATTGTGAAGAATTTTGTTTAAAAAAATTGATTTTAAAAAAATTGAGTTTAAAAAATTGATTTGTGTTTGGTAATAATAGTTTAAAAGTGAGTTCAGAAGAATTGATTTGTGTTTGGTTGATAAAATAGAATCACTTTTGAAGTGTAAATATGAAAGATTTTGTGGGTCACATACCTAGAATCAATTATTCTGAACGGAAAAACTTGGATGTTGTAGATTCTACAAGAATTGATTTTGGAGTGCAAACAGAATTCTAAAATCTGCTAAAATCTAAAACAAACGCATGAATAATAATTAAAAAATGCTAAAATCGATTTTGGGATTCAAATGAAATTCTAAAATCTAAAACAAACAGACGGAATCGAGGAGCTACAATAAAAGCTGTTGATTGCCTTTTGTCTGTGTGTTTGCCTTTGCCAATGGCAAAGCAAATGCCACGGCTCGCGTCAGCGACTCAGCGTCGAGTTTTGGCACTCTTCCTTTAACAAGTGATTTATGGTCTCACATTAGGCTTTATTTGGATAGTAAAAAGAAAGAAAGTTGAAGAAATAAATATTGAAGGAATGAATTTGAGTAGAAAGTGAGATGATTTTTTAGTTATTTGGTCTGAGTGAAAGTGGAGTAGAAAGTAAGAGGAAAGAAAGAGGCATATTTAGTAATTGATATAAATACCCCTATATAGAAATAAAAAATATATTTGTTATATATATATACATATATAAATTTATCAATATTATTTTATATATTAATATAAGTATTTAATAATTATTTAATTT
Source organism: Calophaca sinica (assembly GCA_037113605.1). Taxonomy (NCBI): domain Eukaryota; kingdom Viridiplantae; phylum Streptophyta; class Magnoliopsida; order Fabales; family Fabaceae; genus Calophaca; species Calophaca sinica. Next base: position 12,676,385 of record CM073736.1, read on the forward strand.
AATATTTATAAATGTCATAAATTCCTTCAAATAAAAAATGAATTGCATAAATAAAATAAAAATATAAAATATAATTTTTCAATGTAAATTAATTAATGATAAAAGCAACAGATGCAAAGGGGGGCAATAATGGAAAAGCAAAAAAAGCTGAGCTCTGCAAGCTTTCTCGCCAAATTTGGAAGAAAAGTTTTTATGTGGGCACCACGTCTAGATTCTTCCTTCCCTCCAGTTTCTTGTGTCATCCAAACAATGGAAACACGAATCCCAAAAATCTTTCCGCGATGTCAGGTTCTGTCGCGACACATTACGCTGAAACAAACAATGCGTTAGGGTGAACAGAAATCAACACAATCGAAGACAGGTTCCGTCCACGTTGTATTTGACCCGCGGTGTATCTAATTTATTCGAATCTAGGGACGAATTAGGGGGCTAAAAAATAGATCCGACTAAAATTTAGAGACGAGTTAGGGTCCGACACATTTCGTCTCTTACTTACCAATTTGTTAGTTCTATTATATTTATGATGATACTTCTATATATAAAATATTCAAGTTGGAATTCATTTTAGTTTAGTTAATAATTACTCTCTCCGCTACTTTTTATAAGCCCCTTTTAAAAAAATTATTAACTAATTAAAAGCCCATTTTCAAATTACAAGATACATTAATTATTTTTTCCAAAAGTACCCCTAATTAATTACATAGTGTTTAAAAATCCAAAACATGCATTGATTAATTAAAAGTATGATTGAAGGATAAATTTGAAAAAACATACACATTATATACAAAGTGGCTTATAAAAAGTAACAAAAGGAGTATGTAGGAAAGTACAATTGTAAGAGTCATGTTTAGCTTTGGACACAATTGTCCTGTAACTCAAGGATTTGTCATGTGCTATTCTATTTGTCTAGTATTCTAATACGAATCAAACACACCCTTAGTCATAATTGAATGACAACTTTACAGTTTTATTTGAAATGTCATTCAGACCAACACGGTCTCATCTTAAATAGACTTAGTATTAATTTGATCAGTAAAATATCAGGGTTTGTTCGGTTCTAAAGACGTGTTAGGGTTTAAAAAATTGGTCCGATCAAAATTTAGGGTCTAGTTAGGGACAAGCATATTTGTCCCAACCCGTCCTTTGGTCACCCATACTCATGTGATTATTCTAAAAAAATATTTAAAAATATTTAATGTATTTTATTATATTTAAATAATCTTTGCTAGCAATTTTCTTTGCAACGTTTTTTAAAAATGATTTTGTTATCGTTATTATTTATAAAAATATACTCCTCTATCCCATTATAAGTGTCACATTAAAAGTTTCACACATATTAAGGATAAGTTATAAATGAATGAAAGAGTGTAGCAATTTTACAAAATTATCCTTATTAACCATTGGGTATTAATAATTGTCATAAATGTATAGTATAGTATAATAATTTGGGAGTGATGTACTCAATATTAATTTGAAGGTAAAACTAAAAAAAAGTAATTAATATTACACTGAAAAACTTTTTTATACTTATTTTCGAACTAATTTTTTTTTTACAAATGGGATATTTGTAATGGAGGGAGTATTATACTAACAAGACTTCTTACGATATTACAAACTATTCATTTTTTTTCTTTTTTATAAGACCTATTCATAATCATTCATAATCATTAACTACGGATAAGGGAGCAAAAAAGTTTGTGTGTATTATAACCAAAAAAAAAAGTCTGGGTGTAAAATATTACGGTATCCATTAAGGGTGTGATTGGTAGACGAGAGAAAATGTGAAGAGAGAAATTATGAAGAGAGAGTATGAAAAAGAGAAAAAAATGTGAGAAAAATGTGAGAAATATGGTAGATTTGAGTATTGATTGGAATAAGTGGAAAAGAAAAGAAAAAGAGAAGTGTTAATTATTTTTGAAAAGATATCAATGTCCTTGAGTTAAAAAGAGAAGAAAGAAATATTGATTATATTTTAAAAGAGAGAACTGTTGATTATTTAATTTAAAAAATAGGGGTAGAATTGGAAATAGGGGATTATTTCTCTTTTCTTCCTATTTTCACGCCACTGCAGCTAAGAAATAAAATGGACGTGGTACCCACCATCTTTTTTTCCTTTCGTCTCATTCTCTCTCTCATCCAATCACGCTACAAATCCATTTTCGTCTCATTCTCTGTAATATATTTTCTCTCGCCTGATTCTCTCCTTATTCTATAAATATAAAATATTTATTAAAAGCCGCGATATTTAAAATGTTAAAAGTATCAACTAAAATGTCAAGAAAAAGTATTAACTAAAAAACCATTTTTATTTTTTTTTAATATATGTGAACTAAAGTTTTGTTCCTAATAATAAAGAGTAGATGGAGTACTTTTAAACTCAATTAAGCACACAATATCATGACTCAAGCTCAATAAAAAAATAAATCGAAGTCTAGTTTTTGAAACTTCAACTCACCAAATTTTGGTCAACATTATCACGGACGGATGTATGTTATGTTAACCAAGGGCCAAGCCCTTTGATAAAAAAATTTTATTTTTTTATTGACACATGCATCTCTAATAGGATATCTATTGGGTACTAGGTATCCCTATTATGGAAAAAAAATCGGGTACCTATTTGGTTTGAGTACTTATATAGGTATCCACTCTTTCTCCTCACATGCGGGCCCCACACGTCAAAATAAAATATTTAATAATTTATATTTTGTATTAAAAAATATAAAAATTATTAATTTAAATTTCGTATTAAAAAATTAAATTTCGTATTTTTAGTAATTTAATATTTAGTATATCAGATAATTATTAAATAAATTTTTGTTGATATGTGATGATGTGGAGTTATTGGTGGGACCCATTTAGTAATTTTTTTAGAGGTGCTGGATTGGAGGAATTGGGTACCTATTAGATACCCAAATTAAAAAAGTAAAAATGAGTGACATGGATGTGTGAGACCCATTTAGGTACCATTTTTTGGGTGCTCCATTGGAGATTTTGACCACTACCTACTTCTTACCAAAGTCAAACAAAAAAATCCATTCTTACAGTGTAAATAAAACAAATAGAAAGTATATGAAATAATAAGAGTATTAGAATTTTTAAAAATAGTTTTCTGTTTTTAAAAGTTTAAAAAGAACAAAATTTGTTCTTTATTAAATTTTATAAACATAAAAGAGTTTTTAAAAATCAAATCAATCAGACCCTTAGTTTTTAAAGTTTGTGAAATTTGTCTCATTAGTCCTAAAATTTTGTTAAATTCGTTTCATTAGTCTTTGTAAGAGACTACTTATAAAATTTTTGGGACTAATAAAATGAATTCACAAATTTTTGGGACTATTTATTGTTTTCACATACTTTAGGGACCAAACATGAAAGGTATTGTAAATAAGTTCTGATACTAAAATGAGGTTTACTCTATTTATATTATATTAGTCAATTTTTTTAGGATAATATTATATTATTCATTGACATGATACTAACTTTTTTTTTTGTTTGGTTACAGACATGACACTATTTTGTTTATTAATATTAGAAGCTCTATTTTTTTTCCTTATGCATTTATTGTTAATTCTAAGTATGGTCCCCGATATGATATAATTTTGGCTCCGTCCTTGATCATTATGAGACAAGACAAATTCGGTACACATATAAATGACATATATAATTGCTTAAATATATATCTAATTCCTAAATATTATACTTTTAAATTAACCTCTCTTTATTATCTTTCATTTTTTTTGGTACAATATTTTCTTTCATTTTTAGTCTTCAAATAAAGTAGTGTATTTTTCTCTCACTTGAATGCTTTTAGCTTTTTAAACACTAAAAACGTGTGATTTTTTTTTGTGCTTTTAAAAACCAAAAATTATATAAAAATAAAAAAAAATATTTCAGAAAAGTATTATATTTTTAAGAAATAAAAACATATTAAAGTTATAATGCATTATATATATATAGTTTAATTAATATGCAATATCGGTGTAAAAAAGTTTTAAACCATCATCTAATACTATTTCACCATGTAGATGTTTGTTAAGATATTTTAGGAAATAATATAATAAAGTGATACAATAATGAGATATAATTGGATGACAGTAGAAGTGCATATACTCAGGGACGGATCCACTTGGATCTAATTGGGGGCTATTGACCCCACTGATTTATTTGTTTTTGTCACTAATTATTGAGTAATTTTATTTTTGACCCCACTTAAAATTTCGTGTTGACCCCACTAAAGAAAAAATGAAAAATGAGCTACTCTTTTTTTATATGATTGGGGAGATGAATTGTTGAAAGGTTGTTTGGTCACACAAACAGAGAGACATATTTTTAATAGTGTTGAAGACAAAAAAATCATACAACAATTTCAAAATATAAAGACACGCGGAGAACAGTTATAATTTGTAGATGTTGAGGTGTCTCCATTTTTTTAGTATATAATGTTATAAATGTTTATATAAAGAATAAACTACTCCTTAGAAAATGAGCTACTCTTTTTTGATATGATTGAGAGATGAATTATTGAATGATTGTTTGGTCACATACACATAGAGACATATATAGTGTTAAAAATAAAAAATCATACAATAATTTCAAAATATAAAGGCACGTAGAGAGAAATTATAATTTGTAGATATTGATGTGTCTTCAATTTTTTTAGTGTATAATGTTATAGTTTTTGTAATCTCTGATTTTTTGCTTAATGATAACGTATGCCATTATTTTATCACTTATGTATTAATGTATTTTTTGTATAAATATTTATAGTATATAATCTTGCACTCACTAGTCAAAATTCTTGGATCCGTCCCTGCATATACTCTGTAAAATAATTATTACAATAATTATAATTTTTGTCTATTTATAATTTAATTTAATGAATAAACTATTATACACAACTTTTTCACTTCAATTTTGAATTGACGTTTTCTTGCTTTTGATGTCTCTTCTCTTTCTAGCCCTAAATGGGGGTGCGAGTGGTAGCCACTTCATCGCCACAAAGCCACACGAACTACAATATTTTGCTAAATCTCGGATAATCCAATTAATATGCGAAAAAAAAAAAAAGAGTAAACAAAACCCATTTGAGGTTAAATTGAACGGAAGGCAAGTACTAGCAAATGGCTTTTCTTTCTGCGATGCTGCGTCTCGCCGCATTTGCAATGGACCCCACGGAACCTTCCCCCATTCTCCAATCAGGTTCCCACACACACCTCTGTTTCCACTATATATGTTTTAGCGTCTCTTGCTTGATGGTAGAGGCTCTCACCTCTTATTCTATTTCAATCCTCTCTTTGTGCGTCTCGCCTCCTCCTTCGTTGGAAATTGAATGAATGACTTGCTCTCTCTCCTATACGGTGACACCTAATCAACAACCATTTATCATGACATCATGTACTAGCCAGAGCCCACGAACTTGTACCGTTCCTTTTTTTTTTACCCCCTCTTTAAACATTTTCCTGTTGACGATCACGCTTAATTAAATGGGCAGTTTCTTGTCTTTTTCTCTGTAGCCTTTTTCCTGTCTATTTCAAAATTTATTTATATTTATCTGTATTTTAAAGAAATTTAAAATAAGAGATAAATATGTTTTTGGTCCTGTAAAATAAACGAATTTTAGTTTTAGTCCCTATAATTTTTTTTTTGGTTTTCATCCCTCTAAAATATAAAAGTATTGTTTTTAGTCTCTGTCGTCGTGTGACACCTGTTAAAGGTGACATTCAGTGACGTATGTGATGCTATGTTAGCATGTAACTACCCGAATTTTTTTTCTTGAACCCGAAAATGAATTTTATTTAGCTACCATAAAATTAATTCTATGGACCAAAAAACAGTGATTACTGGTTTTAGAGGAATGAAAATTAAATAAAAATATTTTATAAAGACCAAAATTAAAATTTGTCCATTTTACAAGGATCAAAAACAATACTTATAAAATTTTGTAGGGATAAAAACCAAAGATTTTTTTTTACAAAGACTAAAACAAATATTCGTCTATTTTATAGAGATAAAAACATATTTAACCTTTAAAATACATAATAACTACTACTATAATCTTTTTTTTGACAGAATATAATAAAATAATCTTTTTTTAATTAGATTTTAATACTTACATAATAATTCCCAAATAATAAATTACTTTACTATTCAAAAGTCTTAAAGTTAAAGAACCTAATTTATATATATTGTTATCACCCGAAATATCAGCCACAGCCGATGAAGGGAACAGCCGATGAAGGGAACAGCCGTTGCGTGGGATAAGCCGATCGGATTGGCAGCCGAAAATTGGTCCCACTGAACCGAGGATAGAAAAGAAAAATGTTAGAAGTTCAGGGAGCATCGTGAGGCCGGTAGAATTATTAAAGAGTATAGCCGATACGGATAAAGGAAATATCCGATTACTATGGTCGCATCGACCGAGCTATTTTTGATTAATATAGAACTTTGAAGCTCGACCAAGGATGAATATGTGAGAGTCATGTACTTTGGCGCTAAAATGACCAAAGCTAGCCGTTGAAAGTCTCCAACGCATTTAACACGTGATAAATCGTTTGCCCGGTAGATGGAGAAGCGGTTAACCCACGATACGCATGAAGAAGCGGTTGAGGACACCCACGGCCGCTCGTGGTCGACCATGAACGTGTGAAACGCATAATGGCCGATAGGGGTGGTTCTGATTTTGTTTTCTTTTGTATATATATACATCCACGAGAAATGTAAAGACACGAAATCAATCAAACAACTATTTCTTTTGCATTTTATCGACTTTTCTGACATTTATCTTAGCCGATTCCATGTATCTTAGTCTTAGCCTTAGCATAGCGTAGATTCATCACACTCAACGCTTTACGGAGCGGTTGGGAACCTGATCGAGAATCGAGTTAGTTCTCGGTGTAATCGCTAACGAGGAATCAATTTGTTGGTGGGCGTTAGCCGAATCCCTCGGTGATTTTCCACGCAAACAAGTTTGGCACGCCCAAAGGGGACCATAGGTGAATTGAAGGACATGTTTGATTCTCGAGCGAGGATCACGCTTGGCGTATGAACCTGAAGGTCGGAAAGAAACTCAACAACAACATGGAGTCGAGTTCGAATCCCAAAAGAACCCACCACGCAAGAACAACGAGTCGGCATACACCTTGGGTATGCCCATAGCGGTTGAAGACATCCCGATCTCACTTTGACCCTGCAGAGATGAATAACCCGAGAGAATGCCGAGGCTCCGGTGGTCATGACCATTTCCTTCATCGAGCGTGATTGATATGAGAATTCATGACCTTATGTACCAAGTGTCAAGGCGGTTGGCGAGATATTGTCGGACCCATGGTGCATAACGAGGTTCGTGCGAGAGACATGGAAGCGGCCGAGAGGCGGCAAGGTGAACACTCGGCTAGTTCTGCGTTGGCGAGGAGCAGGCAAACCCGGCATGCACTGGCGGTCGGGCTTGGCGGCCTCGGCCGAATGTGGTTCAAAATGGGCCTCTTGAACCACGGCCATACCACTACCGGTAGGGCCACCAACCAGACGTCACGGTGATCGGCCGAATACATGGGTACCACCCCACGTCTTTGAGCAAGTGATGCCACGATCAGCGAATCTGCGGTATGGGCAGATCAACATGGCCCGAGACCAGTACTGCGGTTGGGCATATCGGTTTGTGGCGATAATGTCGTATGCTCCAACGCATGGCCTGCTGTGCGGCGAATTCATATGGACACCGAATTGGCGGTAGATGGCCCCTGGTTATGGTTCGGAAGCTATCTGGGGATTGGAATGTTAACAATCCACCATTCTACCAACCGCAACCACCCCCCACGCCATACCCTCCGGTAAGTTCAAATATACTACGAGCGATTGGCAACTATGGGGAAGCGGACATGGAACAATGTTCCACCTTTACCCCGAATGCATCGCATTCCAGGACTCAGGTCGGAGGTTTTGGGGAATATGGGCTAGAGCAGCAATGGACTACTAATGCACCTCTAGGCAATGTTCCACCAAATACCTTTAACCTTCGAGTCGTTCAACATGCTTCCCCACAGAGACCGATTGGGTCGAGCGCCTTGGTGAATCCACAAGATAATCGGCGAGGAGCCTCTCATTTGATAGACCCGAAATGATCGTAAATACCATCAAAGTACTTGGGATACGATTAAAGCCGTTGGACCGTCTGTTTACGAAACCGTACCCTGAATGGGTGGATCGGATGGTTCCTCTCCCTAGGGGATTCAAAACTCCAGATTTCACCATATTCTCGGGGGAAGATGGCAAGTCTACCATGGAGCACATAGGGCGTTTCACAGCCCAGTGTGGTGAAAGCAGCCAGAATGAGTATCACAAGCTTCAGCTCTTCCCATTATCACTCACTGGGACAGCGTTCACCTGGTACTCCTCCTTGCCTCCAAACTCAGTACAGAATTGGGCCGACATGGAGAGGTGTTTCCATGATAGATTTTATTGGCCGCACCCCAAGTAACGAACCGATCTAACTAGTCTCGAGCAGAAGTTGATGAGTCGGTTCTTGATTACATTGAAAGATTCAGAAGAAAGCAGGGAAATGTTCTGTGCAATTCCCTGAAACAGAATACACTTCTATGATGATTAACAACATGCACCCGCAGTTGAAGGAGAAATTGGTAGGACAAGCCTGCACAGATTTGAATCAGATGGCAGAAAGGGCTATTCGAGTTGAGCAATATATCCAGGAAAAGGAAAAGCGAAGGGCCAACCGAGGAAAGGGTCCCCATCTAGTCTCTATTATAGAGGCGAGAGAATCGACTCAAAGCGGTGATCTTCTGGCGATATGATGGTAGTCGAAATAGTCAAAGGGAAGAGCTATTCCTGCCCAGCATTGAAGGCCGCTAAAGCCAAAGAAACTGAGTCAACAGAGGATAGGGCAGGGTACTCCTTTGACATAACCAAGGCAGACCAAACTTTCGATTACTTGCTCAAGGACAAGCAAATTCGGCTGCTAGACGGGCATCTGATTCCACCTCCTGAAGAATTGATGAACAAGAAATACTGTAAGTGGCATAACTCATATAACCATTCTACAGCTAACTGTGTAGTTTTCAGGAAGGCCATACAGAAGGCTATCAAAGAGGGTAGGTTCAAGCTAGCCGATAAGAGCATAGCCGAGATGTCAGTGGACACCAATCCATTCCCAGCTGTAACCATGGCCATGGTGTCTTTCTCAAAGCCTGATCAGCCCAGGCCAATAAGAGGGGAACAATCTATAAGGAGTGTTTGGATGCCCAAAGAAGAATCCAAAAGAAACCAAGAGGTCACCAGGGGATCTGTGTTCGACAGATTGGGAAACCCACCAGTGCTACCAAAAAACGCTGGGGGTCAGCCATCTTCGAGCCGATTCCATGGTAAACCTCCCAAACCTGGATGTTTGACTAATGAGTTGATCAGCCAGTATCGCAACATGCACGCAAAGACCGAGAGAGCGTAGCATGCTCAGGAGACTGGGGGGCAAACTCGACTGGGGACCTCAGCTGAAGCCCAGCCGAGTATGCCCAGAATCACTGAAGAGCCTCTCCCAAAGTCTAAGAGAAGAGTGGCGGAGTTCAATGTCGAAGGGGGATTGTCATCTCTTCGCATAACTGTAAGGAATGATGATGAACTCCAACCATAGAGGATGATCAAGCCAGCTGCAAATGTCAAAGAAGGGAAGTGGGTGGTTAATCAACCTCCGAAGAAGAAAGAGTTCAAACCAGTCACACTGACTAGAACGCAGAAGAGAAGGCTGCAGAGGGCTAGATCCTTGCAAAAAATGCAACAAACCTTGCAGATGATAGCCGATGCCAAGGCAGCCGATAAGAAGGAGATCCCAGAAGCTAAAGTGGCAGAAGCCATTGACAGGGCTTTTGGACCTTGCGGTTTGGGCAGACAAAGTTGAAACTGACCAAACCAAGGAGGGCCCAGTGACAATCCCGGTCGCCGAGGTAGACATCGGACAGCCTGAAGAAGGAAAAAGGGAACCTGATGAAGAGGAAGGGCATAGTCACATATACACAAACTGCTTAAATGGTGATGACGAGCCGAGCCTAGAGTGCAGTTCTGAGAAGATTCAATTTTGGACTATCTCTCGGATGAGAGTGAAGCGGATTGACGGCGCCATCGAGGTTGTTAGTCTGATCCCAGTGAGTTACGGGTGGTTACCCCGGATCGAACACTTAGAAGGAGATGTATTTGTGGAAGAAGCGAGAATGGGCAACTTTGGCGATGACCACGACAAAGATGCTTTGGGTACTATATTTGGTAGGCCAACCGAAGACATGATGAAGCACTTGAAGCCCTATATGTGAGAGCCCACATCAATGGCAAGGCCTTGATCGAGTATTCGTTGATAATGGGGCATTAAACGTGATGCGGTGGCCACCTTGAGGAGTGCGAACAAGTCTCAAGAAGACTGATCCCAACTAACATGAAAATGGATAGCTTCATGGGAAAGGCTTTGCGCCTTTAGGAATCTTGATAGCCGAGATTACGCTTGGCCCAAGAGCATCAAGTCGGCTTTCTTCGTGATTGATGGCAAACCATCTTATGCGATCTGCTAGGGAGAGATTGGATTCACACGGTCGGTGCTTACCTTCCACCATGCATCGAAGCTCATTTTTTGGGAAGGGGATAAAATTGAAATAGTCCCGGCCGATGACAATCCATTCCCGGTGAGGTACAAAATCTAGAAGACTTGTTCTATTCTCCTTCGTGGCTCCATAGTCATATTCTTGAGGAATACGAGGAAGGATCCTGGGAATCTTGTAACTTGACACCAGGGTTCAAGATTGAGCAATTAAGCCAGAACCACGGCTAGCCACGGAGGTTTGACATGGTTAAAGACACCCAGGTGGTGCAGGACTTATGGGACCGGCTAGAAGCTTTCAGGATTGAATCTCACGTAGCTGAGTCCTGGCTGATAGACAAACAACAAGGCGATGGCCTCACATCGGCAGACGAGACCACGGAGTTGCCGATGGAGTTTGAATCACCTATTCGGAGGACTTTGCCAACCTTTGAGTCGCAAGACCCCTTGGAGGACCTCAATTTAGGAACTCCAGAAGAACCTCGGCTAACGCAAATCAGCGGATTGCTGGGGGAAGTGGATAAGGAAGAGGTGGTAGCCCTGTTGAAAAATACAAAGACTGCTTCGCATGGGATTATCATGAGATGCCTGGGCTAGCACGAGAATTGGTGGAGCATAGGCTACCGATCAAGGAGGGATTCAAACCACATAAGCAGCCACCTAGAAGATACCATCCTCAGCTGATACCACAAATCAAAGCGAAAATCGAGCGTTTGCTCAATCTTTGGTTTCATCGAACAACCAGTGCGTAGAGTGGTTAGCCAACATAGTACTGTAAAGAAGAAGAATGGCAAGATTCAGTCTGCATTGATTATAGAGACTTGAATTTAGCCACTCCAAAGGACGAATATGTGATGCCTGTGGCAGACATGTTAGTCGATGCAGCTGCCACACATGGTATTTTAACCTTCATGGACGGGTACTCGGGCTATAATCAGATACTTGTAGCTGAGAGGGATACGCACAAGACTGCATTCAGGTGCCCAGGGGCACTGGGAATTTATGAATGGTTAGTGATGCCATTCGGCTTGAAGAATGCTGGGGCCACGTACCAGAGAGCAATGAATGCTATCTTCCATGATCTAATCGGCAAGACTATGGAAGTATACATAGATGACGTGGTAGTAAAATCCAAAGACTTCAAAGCCCACTTAGCCGATTTGGAACATGCTTTGCAGAGGATGAGGGTCCATAACTTGAAGATGAATCCTGCAAAGTGCATGTTTGGTGTATCGGCTGGTAACTTCCTCGGTTTCTTGGTGCATCAAAAGGGCATTGAAATAGACCAAAACAAAGCCAAAGCGATGATGGAGGCTAGACCACCCAGGAACAAAAAGGAGTTCTGAGCTCTTTGGGTAAAATCAACTTTTTGATAAGATTTATAGCTAATTCGGCTGGTAAGATGAAGGCTTTTTCCCCTTTGCTAAAGCTCAAGAATGTTGAGGAGATGGAGTGGGGGCCTGAGCAATGAGGCCTTTGAACAAATAAAGAAGGCTTTGGCTAGTCCACCGCTTTGGTGCCCCATGCCAGGAAGCCTTTGAAACTTTACATTGCACATTGAAGAGTCTATCGGTACTGTTAGCGCAGGATGCTTTGAAGATGGAACTGAAAGAGCGATGTACTACCTTAGCAGAAGTCTCAATGATCTTTGAGACCAGATATACTCCATTGGAGAAGTTGTGCCTATCTTTGTTTTACGCTTGTACAAAACTTGAGTATTATTTAATGCCACATGAAATATTAGTTTTGTGCAAAATTGACATTGTTAGGTACTTGCTTAATAGGCATGTCTTACAAGGTCGTTTGATGAAGTGGGCCATTAAGCTCACTGCCTTCGCGTTGAAATACGTCCCACTAAGAAATTTGTCGAGGTCGAGCACTAGCCGATTTCTTGGCGTAACATCCTGCGTGGAAGTTGATGATCCTTAGGTACCCCAATTACTTGCATAAACCTGTTGCCTTGGGTCCTAACTTTTGATGGGTCCAAAACCCGAGAGAAAAGTCGGGGCGAGTGACAATTACCAACCCAGATGGGAAGATGTGGAGGTTTGCGTATCGGCTAAACCAGTTTAACTAATAACCAAGCCGAGTGCGATGCCATGATCATAGGGTTAAAGTTGTTAGCCATGATGGCGCGAGTACATTCATGTAAAGGCGACTCGGTTGATGGTTAGACAACTAACCAAAGAATATGGGTGCAACAACCCAAATCTGTTGGCGCGTTATGCAACGGTGACGATTGATTCACCGGTTATTGATGCAAAGGTGTCATACATCCCTAGAGGAGCTAATATGGAGGCGAGCGATCTGGCCCAAGAGGCCTTCGGATATAGGAACTTCGTTGCTAACTTTGAAATCTGACGAATTACCGGTAGAGGTGATGGTCGCAGACCAAGTCGAGTCATGGAGGAACGAGCTGATCGAATACTTACAAGATCCTTCTAAGTGCACTAACCCCAAAGTTAAGAGACGAGCTCTAAGGTATGTGCTTCTTGATGATGAATTGTATAAGAGAAGCATAAATGGGGTACTGTTGAAGTGCATAGATAAAAATGAAGCCCTAAGGGTTATGGGTGAAGTTCACGAAGGCATATGCGGCTCGCATAGGGCTGGGCCAGTTATGAAATGGTTGATTTACCACCATGGTTATTATTGGCCTACCATCACAGCCGATTGCTTTCAATACGCCAAAGGATGCGAAGAATGCCAGTTGCATGGTCCCATTCAAAGGGTACCAGCTGAATTGATGCATCCAGTGGTGAAGCCTTGGCCATTAGAGGTTGGGCCATGGATTTGATCGGCAAAATCCATCCACCATCTTCTAAAGGACACAATTTCATTATTGTGGCAACCGATTACTTCACTAAGTGGGTGGAGGCTCAGCCGATGGTCAAGGTACAGCAAGATGATGTTATCCAATTCATTCAACACCAGATCATATACAGGTTTGGGATCCCAAAGACCATTACCACGGATCAGGGAACTATGTTCACTGGAGATAAGGTGGTTGCCTTTGCTCAGCAGTTTGGGATTAAGTTGATACATTCATCCCCATATTATGCACAGGCCAATGGACAAGCCGAGGCAACCAACAAGATTATTGTGGACCTGATCAAGAAGAATTTAGAAGACAAGTCTAGAAAATGGCATTTAACTCTGGATGAGGCTTTATGGGCCATAAGGAATTCCAAGTCAATAGCCACGGGCACAACTCCATATCGGCTGACTTACGGCCAAGATGCAGTTTTGCCTTTGGAAATTAATGTCACTTCTCTGGGGTGGCGAAAGCAATTCCTTAAGCCTAGAAGAGTATCGTGAAGCCATGCTTATGGAGTGGATCGATTGGATGAAGATCGGTTAATGGCTTTAGAAAGAATCGAGGCAAGCAAACGCAAAATGGCGGTGCCTACAACAAACATGTTAAGTTGAAGAAGTTTGTTGAGGCGACCTAGTTTGGAAAACTATTTTACCAATAGGAGTCAATGACCCTAAATTCGGTAAGTGGTCACCAAATTGGGAAGGTCCGTTCACGGTTAGTCAAGTATTCGCGAGGAAGCAGCGTATCGGCTAGTTAACATGCAAGGCGAAGAAATGAATAGAAGCGTAAATGGCAAGTATCTGAAAAATACTACCCCACGGTGTGGCAAAGCATACTAGAACAATAAAGGAAGCTATTCATAGACAAAAGGAATTGTTACGGTGACCACAGTGACCACCTAGCCAACAAAAATACTCGAAGATAACCAGAAATAACTAGTCTGTTGGGTCAAGAGTGGCTGCAACTGGGGAATCAGCAACCATAGCAGGATCGGCTGGTTCAACTTGGTTAGGGAGGCGAGGCTCACGCCTCTTGAGGATCAACCTTCTCAATAGGATCGACCACCTCTTCTCGGTTGGAAACTTCAGTAGTGCGATGCACTTCCACAACTCTTGCCCCAACAATCTCGGTGCATCTACGACCATGTCTTCCGCCCGAAGGAAGAATATCGGTCGACCAGCGGCCCGGTGCTTGATGGCCACCACATCGACAGGGACGCTTTTTAAAGCAGCGCTAGCTGATTCTTCAGCTTGAACCGTACCTGCTTCGGCTGACGGTATTGAAGATTGTTCCTTCGCCTGATTCAGCAAGAGTCGAAGTCCATCCGACTGGTGGTTGGCCGAGTCTATGCCTTCTCTACCCTTCTGCATATCCTGTTCCAAACCATCTTTTTGGGTGGTGAGTCGTAAAATGTCAGGGTCCAAAGAAGAAGCTTGAGCGTATAAGGTGAACGCCTCTCCGTGTGGGTCTCTAGCCTCGCGTCAAGTTGCTCAAGTTGGGGTGTTAGCTCTTTGATTTCATTTTGAATCCGAGTCAGCTCCGAATTCAGCTGAGCTAACCGGCCTTTGAGTTCCCCGTTCCTAGCTAGGTCGGCCTGCCGATCTTTATCAGCTGCTTGATAAGAGGACAAGAAAGAGGACTTTTGAGCTTGGAGATCCCGGAGGCGTTGCAGGTCTTGAGTGGCATGGTCATAATTCTCCTTGCACAGTCGATATAACGCAGAGATGTCATTTACTTGTAACGCCATTTGACGATCTGATTGTCGGTGGCGGAGGGAACATCAGGAGAGTCGGATAATTTGAAAAGGGAAGCCCTCAAATCGGCCACCTTACTCTTATCTGTGGGGATCTCTCCCATCAAGACCTCGTCTACCTTCTCCAGGTGACTAGAGGAGGGTGAGGAGACCTTCTGCAGCGGGTCAGCCGAAGCAAAATACTGCTGCAGTTCTTCCTCTGAAACCTGGATAGATGAAGTCGACTGACGAGGAGGAGTCCTATGAGCAATAGGGGATTCATCCCTAGCCGACTGCAGCGCAGAGCACAAAGAAGTTAGGGCCAAACCAACATAGAGTGGGCAATCACAATAAAAGAGAAAAAGGAGGATACCTGGATTGGGCTGTGAGCCTCGGCTATTGGAGAAGCGGGAGCTGGCCGGTGGGTTGCCTCGGATTGAGGACCAGCCGAAGAACCCCCTCGCGCCCTTGGAGATTGGGAGGGGGGAACCTTGTGAGGAGGCGACCATGGAGCCGAAGTACGCTGTTTCTACAGTCAATATGAGCCGAGGGTTAGAGTTATGACAAAGCCTTGAAGAAACAGTAAAAAATGGAGGTACTTACCTTTATCTGTTTACCCTTGCCAGCGTATGCCGTCTTGGTTTTCCTGGAGATAGGGGTTGCAGCAGAAGGTTCGTCAATACGAATCCCCCCAGATCTTGTCCTTTTCTTCTTACTCGGAGGGGGAGAATCGTCTATAATGACAACTCTAGGGGTTGGTTTGGCTGTCAAGAAAGCAGTTAGCCGATGCGTTTGCAAAGTAAGGAAAAGCAAAATGAGACAAGAATACTCACCCTTCATGGCAGCAGAAACCCTAGTCTTATGCGTCGGCTCTGGCCTTACCATCTTCAGAGGGGGAACAGTCACCGCCTCACCTTCATCATCATCATCATCATCGGGACTGCTGTCGAGAGGCATGGCAAGCCTTATGAAATAACTAGATAAAGAGCCTTGAAACATCTTATCCTTAGCCGAAGGCCACCAATTAGCAAAGCGAGAGGTTTCCCGGTAAGCGGGTTAAATGAGGCCCATTGGAAGGTATTCGATTTTCCAAGTTGAAAGTCGCCAAGGTCTTCACCTCTTCACCGATAGGTTAGTTCTCCTATGGTGGCACTTTGCTAAGGTATGGCCAAGGTACATGCTGTAATAATCCAAACTGACGGGCCACGCAGTTAGGATGATAAAATTCAGCCGTGGTCTTGTTATTCCTGGAATTCGGCTTTAGCCCACCAAGGAGGTCTCTAGCGGTCAAAACACGGCTCCAATTGAGGACCATAGTCCCATGCGTTTCCCGAGAAATGCTGCGGTCAGCCGTGGTGAATATCCAATCCGGGCCGATCCGTCTTTCAAAGATCGGCTGCCAATCTTGAGAAATTCTGGTCAAGACATGTACTTTCTCCACCACGTCAAAGGGAGTTACTTCTTTGAAGAGAGTCGATGCAAATGCTCGGCTAACGTCAGCGCCCGTAGGGAGAGAGTGAGCGGCTGAAAGAAGGTTCAATGAACTCAGGAAATAAAGGGTAATCCATAGTTGCAAGAACCATAGAGGACTGAAGTATTCTTCAAATCGATACCTTGGTGCAACCGATCCGGATATTGAACAAAGCCCTATAAAGATAGCGAGAGGAAGAGTGATCCCCAGCGACTTGCCTACCCGTCTGACTTGGGCCACATATACTTGAAGTTCTTGAGCAGCTGCGACAGGCCGTGCAGGCGAAGTACTTACTAAACCAATACAAGAGGAAGGCGTAATGCTCAGCATCAGATACCGCAATGCCTCTCCCCTTTTGATTGGCCAGAATGAAGCCAGAATAATTTGGAGTTGTTCAGATCATGGACAATCTTGATGTTGGAGGTTGAAATGTCGTATAGATTGGAGCTTCTGACCCGACTAAAGGCAAACCTGTAATGGCCGCCACATCAAGAAGAGTAGGGGTGGCCATTCCCCAAGGAAATACAAAGGTATTGGTGGTAACGGACCAATAGCCGAGAAAGCCGAAGATCAGACCGATGTTGAGTTGAAGGTCTTTAGCCGACAACATAATAGCATCGTAAAGACCCATTCTTTTCCATTCCTCGCCTTTTGCCTCAGCCATCCTAGAGTGCCAACTCAAGTAATCGGCAGTAGTACGGGGCCAGGGCCTTATGTCGGCTGGGCACCGTTTAATGGTAAACCAGTCGAAAACGAGTGGTAAACCATATATGTCCGGGGAGAGATATTCTCTAAGATACATTGCACCACCCTGCAGGTCGGTGGACGGCCGCAAAGTGAGAGAACCTTGAATTGGATAAAGAGGAGGTATGACGCCTTCAGCTAACCCGGTCGTCTCTTGAGTTGAGGAGTGAGAGTCAGTTGAACGGGAAGACTCGTCCAAGGAGTCATGGCTACCGTAGCTATGTTCACGATTTTGAGAATCGAATGCGGAAGACATTGTCGCAAGAAGAGGATCTTGTGAAAGGAAGCTAGGGTTTAAGGGTTTAAAAGAGTTCAAAATGCCTGAGTAGCAAGAAAAACGAATGGGGCTAGCTACTTAAAGAGGAATCATGCGCACGATCAACGATGAGAGTTGTTAAGATATTATCGGATAGCAGCGCAGTCATCGGGTGTGGGAAAAGTAGCCGGTCAGGTCATAATGGGTAACATTAAATGCATATAAAGTGACTAACGACTGACGTTTCAGAAACTCGAATCTTATCCGATACATCAATCCAGCATTTACAGCTGAAATGATGTAGGGGGCAATTGTTATCACCCGAAATATCAGCCACAGCCGATGAAGGGAACAGCCGTTGCGTGGGATAAGCCGATCGGATTGGCAGCCGAAAATTGGTCCCACTGAACCGAGGATAGAAAAGAAAAATGTTAGAAGTTCAGGGAGCATCGTGAGGCCAGCCGATTATTAAAGAGTATAGCCGATACGGATAAAGGAAATATCCGATTACTATGGTCGCATCGGCTGAGCTATTTTTGATTAATATAGAACTTTGAAGCTCGACCAAGGACTGAATATGTGAGAGTCATGTACTTTGGCGCTAAAATGACCAAAGCTAGCCGTTGAAAGTCTCCAACGCATTTAACACGTGCTAAATCGTGTGCCCGGTAGATGGGAGAGCGGTTAACCCACGATACGCATGAAGAAAGCAGTTGAGGGACACCCACCATCTCGTGGTCAGCCATGAACGTGTGAAACGCATAATGGCCGATAGGGGGTGGTTACAGTTTTGTTTTTCTTTTGTATATATATACATCCGCTGAGAAATGTAAAAAGACACGCGAAATCAATCAAACAACTATTTCTTTTGCATTTTATCAGCTTTTTACAGCATTTATCTTAGCCGATTCCATGTATCTTAGTCTTAGCCTTAGCATAGCGTAGATTCATCACACTCAACGCTTTACGAGCGGTTGGGAACCTGATCGAGAATCGAGTTAGTTCTCGGTGTAATCGCTTAACAGGAATCAATTTGTTGGCTGGACGTTAGCCGAATCCCTCGACTGATTTTTCCACGCAAACATATATATATATATATAATTTAACTATTATGATCTTTTTTTTATAATATATTTTTTTTTTAAATTTTTTAGGCCTAATAATTTGATAAACTCTGGAGTTCTTCTTTTTTTTTTTGGTGTAATACAATAGAAAAAAAAACCAAAAGAAAGCGCAGAAAAACAACTAGATGCCTAGAGCATCCTTCAAGAGGAGAGACCCCATATCACTGGGGGGCTAGCCCAAATCTTTCACCTAGTTAAAGCTCGAACACCCTGTTTGGCTAAGAAATCGGCACAAGCATTAACTTCCCGAACCACATGCACAAACTCAACCGAGACACCACCTTCCATGAGCATGACAATAGTAGCAAGAATAGAGGCATGGCGGTGAAACATATGAAGATCCTTACTATGAAGTAGTGTAATAGCTTCGAGGCAGTCTGACTCACACACCAAGTCTTGAAAACCAAGCTCCAAATCCAGAGACAACCCATGGAGGATGCCAAAAAGCTCAGCCAACAAAGGATCTCCAACTCCATCAAAGCTAGAGAAGCCTCCTAGCCAGTCACCCTTGTGATCTCTGATCAAGCCACCTGAACCAATAGATTGCGACTCAGGGAGGGCACTACCATCCGTATTAAGCTTAACTTGACGAGCAAGAGGGGGGTCCATCTCGCTATCAACCGAGCATGGTGCCTGGCTGTAGAAGGGGTAGTGCAGTGAGTGAGATAATCATCATGAGAGGCCTGGATACTCCTAACTATCGCTTCAATGCTCTTGGGCTCATCAAAGAAGATCATCTGATTTCGCCACATCCAAACCCACCAGAGGGTTGCAACGAAGAGAATGGGAGAATCACTACTAACCATGGCATGAATCCAGCTTCTCACATCATGGTGGAGGAGGAAATTTTGATGAGAGAACAACCCAACGCGAAGCCAAACTTCACTAGAATGAGGGCAATCCCTCAGGCAATGGAGCGCATCTTCATCACTGCTTGAGCACCGAGTGCACGCTAGGGAGGTGGCCATTTTACATGATGTCTTTTGTGATTGGTGGGGAGGGCATCATGCATACAAAGCCAAAGCAGGTGCTGGACTTTAGCCGGAGCACCGATCTTCCACACCCATGACCAATTAGCATTCTCATCCCAAGCTCCATAGCGGCTCAAAAGCCACTTAGATCCTGATAAGCACGAGTAAACACCATTGTTGGAGCTATGCCAAATCCATGCATCCTCAACTGAGTCGTTGAAACAAGTGGGTGGAGCACACTCATTAAATTTTTGAATCAAGTGTGGGGGTAGAGGCATTGCAAGCTAGTTGAGATTCCAAGCACCTGCAACACAAACATCACGTAAACAAAGTTGAGAGTCAGAAATGTGGACATAATCCACCAAGTTACTGATGGGTCCGCAGCCCATCCAATCCGTGAACCAGAGTGATGTGTCTCCCGAACCAATTCTAAACCGAAAACCCTCCTTCAACTTCTCCACCGCTTTCATGATGCTACGCCAAGTCAACGAGGCTCCTGCTTGAGCGGTCAAATTCCAGATAGTGATAGAGCCCAAATACTTATGAGTTAACACTTCTGGAGTTCATCTTTGCTTCGATGTATGAAAATAAAAATATAGAAATACGCCCAATTTGGGCCCTGTTCTGAACAGAACTTCAGAGGATGACTGGAGAGAAGCAACACGGCAGCGTCCACGACGGATGACGACGGCGTGTTGGGGTGGTGTACCTGCAAACACTCCGACGCTCAAGTCAGTGTGTGTAAGAGGTGAGTGAAGAGGTAGAAAAATAATAATTACCTCCGTCGTTTGACGTGATTCTCTTTTAATACGAGTTGAGGACGGTTACCGATGAATAACCGTTTCGTGATACCCGGGGTACCGTCAGATCATTGCCAGCCTGTGATGAGCTGGGGTGGAATGCTGAGGACCGTTGGATCGGCCACGTCGACATGGTCTTGAGGGAAGGCGGAACGAACTGGCGCAGAAATGGGTCTGAAAAGTGGATCTTCGGATTGGGCCTCGGCCCAGTCCGGAACAGTTGCCCCCCAAGTCGCTAGCTCGAATGTCGAGGTGGTGACTTGTTATCGAAGTTCGTTGATGTCGACGTTCGACGTCCTTGTTCGTAAGGAACTGCAAGCGTCGTCATGTCGTGCTTGTTCATTAGTTCGTTCGGGACCTTCGTGTTCCACCTCTGCTGAGGCAGTTCTCGACACGAGGCTTGATGTGCTTGTGCAAGGCACAAGGCTTTATCACGAGCTCGTGCACGCGGTCTCGGCACGAGGCTCGATCACAGGTGCTTGTGCAAGGCACAAGGCTTTATCAAGAGCTCGTGCACGCGGTCTCGGCACGAGGTTCGAGCTTACCAAGCCTTTACGCTGACCTGGGGTCTTCGGGACCACGGGGGTCGAGCTGCGAGTGAGGTTCTTCCGACGCTGGGTGCCGAGCTCCATGGCGGGCTCGACCTTTGGTTTTGGGGCGCTGTTCCTGTCAAAGTATAGACAATTTGCAACAACTTGATGTAATAAAGTTAGCATTAATTTTTATGCTGAGTAAAGTGCTCGTAGTCGAGTTTTATACTTCCCTGTGAGAGTAGTTGATCTGGCTGTCCAAGCGGCAAGGTTGAGGTCATCAAATAATCATGTTCAACGACGTAGCCGAGTTTAAAGCCGTCTGAATATTGAAATTGCAGAGGTGGGCCTGGTAGGTCGCCCGAGTACTGGATTGCGTATCCACCTGTTGCAGAGGTGCTTGTGCAGGGCACAAGGCTTTATCACGAGCTCGTGCACGCGGTCTCGGCACGAGGCTCGATCTCATCATCAGGTGCTTGTGCAAGGCACAAGGCTTTATCACGAGCTCGTGCACGCGGTCTCGGCACGAGGCTCGATCTCATCATCAGGTGCTTGTGCAAGGCACAAGGCTTTATCACGAGCTCGTGCACGCGGTCTCGGCACGAGGCTCGATCTCAGGGCTTCATCTTTGCCGCGTTCCAAGTTCTTGGAATTTGCTGTCCTTGTAGTGTCTCGAGGGGGTAGGCGCCGGTACCAGTCTTTACGACGATTCTGTACGGGCCTTCCCAGTTGGGCGCAAGTTTTCCTTGTGGGGCGTTCTTCAGGCCAACATCAGCTCGTCGAAGAACTAGATCCCCAGGCATGAACTCCCTGGGCACAACACTTCGGTTGTATCTTGCTGCGATTTTCTGTTTCACTGCGACCTCTCTGAGTGCTGCAAGCTCTCTGCATTCGTCAAGGAGGTCGAGTTCTTCTTGTATACTTCGACAGCTGTAAGCTCTCTGCATTCGTCAAGGAGGTCGAGTTCTTCTTGTATACTCCGACAGTTGTCAATGTTACTCTGGGGATTTATCTTTGGCTTTTGATGCCATCAACTTCTCTTCGTAATTTATAAATCTCTGAGCTCGCTTCAGGAACTCGTTCAGGGTCTTCGGTTTGTCGACACCAATGTCGACGCTGAATAAACTTCCTTCGATCAGGCCTTGCTCTAGCAAGTACAGCTTCATCTCGTCAGAGCATTTCTTCACAAAAATGGCTTCTTTGTTGAAGCGCTCGACGTAGTCTCTGATAGACTCATCTTTCTTCTGCTGAATTGCGGCCAGTGCCGCTGTCGACTTGGGTTGGACTTTAGACGCAGTGAAATGCGCGGAGAACTGGTCGACGAACTCAGTCCACGAACCAATGGAATTTTCCTTAAGAGTCTGGAACCAAGACAAGGCCGCCTTCTTCAGAGTGAGGGGAAAGATTCTGCACTTTACCGGCCCTTGGGCGCCTCGATAGTCCATGACAGTGTCAAAGCAGCCAACATGTTCGTCGGGGTCGGTGGTTCCGTCGTAGGAGTCCAAAGAGGGCGGTTTCTGAAGATGCTTCGGAATCGGGAATTTCATGATCTTGGACGTGAAAGGACCAAAAGCCTCGCACGTGTCACCCGTCTCATCGCTCATAGAGGGAGTTGATGAAACAGAATGAGCACGGCGGTGATGAGAAGTGCGGCCATGAGATTCGACTCGCCGCCTAGAGGCTAAGGCGGCTCTTCTGGGAGGAGTGTCGCTACTTGCGGTCGCATCTTCGCGACGAGATGCGGGCGACGGTGCGGCGGAGAGTGTGGCACATCAGGTTCAGAAGAAAGACTTCTGGAAGACACTCTTCCGCGGTGTGTTTTCTCATTTCTTCTTCCGCTTTGAGGCAAACGGATCTCAGATCTATGGCGGTGAGGCGGAGTACGATCCACAGAACGGTTACGGTGGTGTGCTCTATGCACAGAGCGGTGTGGAGTCGTGCCACGGTGGTGGCGATGAACAGATCTGAGATTTTCAGACTCCTTCGATCTCTGAGGAGAACGAGAAACACGATCTTCTCTGTTTCGATGCGTGGCAATGCGAGCGGAGATTTCCTTCTGCTGATTCTCCATTCGATCGAGGCGTTGATTCTGAGCATGCATCGCTTCGGCATGGCTTCGAATGAATTCACGGAACTCACGGATGAGGACGGTGGCGGTCTCTGTTCCTGTATCGGTTTGAGCAACAACGATCGGAACGGCGTCATTCTGATGCGGAGGCGGAAGGTTACTCCTCTGTCTCTCATATTCAACGATGAAATTAACAGGTTCATGGTGAGGTGGTTCCGCCGGAGCTATCGGCGGATTCGGTGGTTCAAGATCTGCGTTCGCATGAGTGGAACTGCGGGTCGCGATCTGACGCTTCGATCCAGTCATCGTCGAGCGAAGAAGGAAAACTTCGGCAAGGAAAAATGAAATCAGAGACGATTCCCACAGACGGCGCCAATGTTCTGAACAGAACTTCAGAGGATGACTGGAGAGAAGCAACACGGCAGCGTCCACGACGGATGACGACGGCGTGTTGGGGTGGTGTACCTGCAAACACTCCGACGCTCAAGTCAGTGTGTGTAAGAGGTGAGTGAAGAGGTAGAAAAATAATAATTACCTCCATCGTTTGACGTGATTCTCTTTTAATACGAGTTGAGGACGGTTACCGATGAATAACCGTTCCGTGATACCCGGGGTACCGTCAGATCGTTGCCAGCCTGTGATGAGCTGGGGTGGAATGCTGAGGACCGTTGGATCGGCCACGTCGACATGGTCTCGAGGGAAGGCGGAACGAACTGGCGCGGAAATGGGCCTGGAAAGTGGATCTTCGGATTGGGCCTCGGCCCAGTCCGGAACAGGCCCTAAAGGAGAGATGGGGTACCCACACAAAAAAAAAAAATAGGGACGAGGGAAGACACGAGAATTAAAAATAAAGTTGCAACTTGTATCCAGAAAGAAAGAAAAGAACAAATCACAAAAGAATGATGTTTTTGTGTGAAAGCTAATCTCGAATATATTTGGGGGTGCTTCTAATATGCACCCTAAAATAAGAGGGGTAAACGTGGAGCTCCTGCATTTTACCTCTTACAGTAGGTTAAGTTATTTTTTTTAATAATGTTTTTCTAATTAAAAACTTGAACCATGTTTTCATATCTTCTTCCTCCTTCCTCAATTCTCGATTATTTTTTACTCTGCACTAAACTACCAGATGCTCCACCAAATTGCAACTTTTGCATGCAATATCTCTGGTTCCTTTTCCTCCATCCTCAGTTTTCAACATTCTCTATTTTTTATTTTCTTTTCCTAGAAAAATTTTGTTCTCTGCAGTTTTGTGCTATGATTCAACCGATCTAATTTTTGGTGACTTTGGTTAAAAATCCACACCAAAACCGACAGTTTAATTTGGTGAGAAATGAAACCAAAGTTCCAATTTCATTTCAAGAAAAATAAAATCGAGTTGAGAAAATTTGTCGGCGTGATAATTCAAGAAAAAGCTTCGTCTTTGAAACGCAGGATTTTTGGGTACCAACATTTGCGGTGGCGTTTAACCTGGACACATTAGAAATCTGTCCATCATGGTTAAAGAAATTTGTAATCGGTACCAATCAGTTTTGCCAGTTTATCTATAATTATACAATTTGCCCAAATCTTCTTTTATTCGTTAACATTTCCTTTTCAAATTCATAAACATTGCCTTTTCCTTCCTTCCCTCTTCACACCATCGAACGGATCCGATCACTATACAAGGAAAAGGTAAACTGCGGCGGTTATGAAGGCAATCTGCGGCGGTTTGAACGCCTCTAAACGCCATCGGGAGGCTATTCTGCGGCGGTTTTGGGAATCGCTGGTATAACCGTTGCGACTATCCGATTCTTTTAGTGGCGGTTTTGACCCGCTGCAAATTGGTGATAACATTTTAGAATTGCTTTCAGAACCGCCGCAAAATATTGGCCCCATTTTCAAGCTGTCTTTTTAGAGGCGGTTTTGAACTGCCGCAACTAGTTAAGCCTTCCTTTTCAGCAGGTTTTTTTGAGGCGGTTTTGAACCGCCGCCATTAATCAATAAATTATTATTATTATTATTATTTTGTAAAATTTTCATTCGCCTGCTAGCTTTTTTTATCGCTACTTAAAAAACCAAATAAAAATATAAGAAATTATTAGACTCATTCATTAAATTATTAGAACATCAAAAATAAAAAATAAAACAATAAAAATAATACTCATTCATTACTTTCAAAATAAAATAGTACAAGAAGAATCTTTCAAATACAAAATAATTAAGTATAAATGTATGAAATAGAAAATGTTCAATATTAGTAAGTCAATATATATTACATAATAGGTGTGACGATCCATGATTTTGGGGCTCGTGACTTGAAGGGGAAGAGCATTTCACTTCAACCAGTGATCCTAAATGGTGGACCACACCTACAGAGCTGCTGGCGGTGGTGACAAGTGTGTGTTGTGATATCATGCGGGTAGCTGATTGCTCTATCTCCGTCAACTCTTTCGCTGTTAGGATCTTCAAAGGACTGCTATTGTATGTCTCTGCCTTATTGAAGAACTCTGTTAAACAACACAAAATCAATGGAATCAAGAGAAAATAGAGAATAAATTGAGTGGAAGAGTGAAATGGATCGTAGGTGGAGAGATTAACTAAGAAATTTTTTTAAGTCATCAAAAAAAATCTACAAAAATTTCAATATAAACACTTGCTAGAAGAGATGCTCATTAATAAATTCTACTCTAATTAAAATTCACTAACACGATCTTTTTACCTGGCCAAGCATTGCAGCTTCGGCTTCAATTCCCCACCCAACAACACCCAAGCCATCTATCATAGTTGTGTGTGAATCTGTTCCAACAAAGATGTCAGGATAAAGCACAATGTTTGTGTTGAACACACAAGGTATTCTAAATTGACCTACAAAAAATGAATTTGCAAAACTTAATTCAAAAGACAAACTGGAATCACCGGAGGAAGAACAATATTTATTTAGAAATTACTCCCTCAATTCCTAAACTTTTGATGTTTTAGTATTTTGTTTTTGCTCCAAAACAATTGATGTTTTAGAATTTCAATGACTAATTAATGTTTTTTTCCATCTATACTCATAGTTAGAGAGAGAGAAAACTTAGAATTATGTCATGCAATTAATGACAAATACAAAGAATTAAATAGATATATTTTAGTCTAAACATATGTTAATTTATTATTTCTTAATCTGTGTGCACTACCTTTAAACATCAAAAGTTTAGGAATGGAGAGGGTATCACTGAAAAAAATTGAAAAGTAAAACAAACCAATAGCCAATCATAGTAGAAATTCTTCAACAAGCGAACTATTAGTCTAGTACCATCTAGTGGGAACAATAACGGCACAAGTCTCATAATGATATAAGCAAGGAAGACATCATAATTCCCATAATAATAAAATCAAGATTCACAATTTAGAAACTGATACCAAGAGTATAATTCCAACAACAATCAGTAGCGAGCGACCTTCAAGAATCCGTAACTCCACTTCGGCATTAACTACTCCAACTCCTCTTTTGTCCTAGATTGCCGCGAATAGTTGTCCATAACAGTCAGGAAAAATTTCGTATTTACATAAATCAAGTAATACATTATAAGCTTTTCAGGCTTCCAAGTTGAGTCACTACAAGAATATTGTAAAATATCCATAGATTATTACTGACGGCCCTGTAGCCGTGGCCATCGGTAACGAATTTGTTACCGACGGTCAAGCCGTCGCTACGTCGACGGTAAAAGGACCAAATCTGGTTTTCATTTTCGTGTTATTTACCGATGGCTTAGCCGTCAATACGTGATTAGGATTTAAACGTTAAACTTGTGACGGGTATACCGACGGCTAAGCCGTCGGTAATGTGGCCGGTGGCAAAAAATGAGACGGTAATGTGGCCGGTGAAATGTGGTCGTTGTGACATTAAATTTTTTTAAAAACTAAGACGATTACCGACGCCGTCGGTAATCTGGCCGGTGGGTTGGCCAGTGAACTTGATTTGATGTGCATTTAATGTGTTAATTATCGACGACCTTTACCGTCGGTAAAGATAAAACTGAAAATTAATAAACTTTCCTCTTTCCCTCCCTCTCACTTTCCCTCTCCCTCTGTTCTTACGCTCCCTTTGTTCGCAAAACCGAACCGCGACCGCCCCTCCTTCTCCGGCGTGTGTGCTTCCCTTCCCTTCTCTGGCGGCGTGCTTCCATTCCCTTCTCCAGTGCGCCTCCCTTCTCCGGCCTCCCTCTATTCTCCGTTCGCAAAACCGCGACCGTTTCCCTGCTCCGACGTGCTTCCCTTCCCTTCTCCGGCGGCGTGCTTCCCTTCTCGTGCCCCTCCTTCTCCGGCGTGCTTCCCTTCTCCGGCCTCCTTTGTGCGAACGGTATCTCTCTGTTTCTTTCTTCATATTTTTCTTCATATGTTTCAATTTTTGTGTGTTTGTGTTGTTGATGATCCACAATTTCTGTCTGGTTTCATTTCCATTCTCTTGCAATGTCATTTCTTATTATCTCATTACCCTTTTCATTCCTATTTTGTGTGTTTGTTGTTGTTGTTGCTGCTGTCGTTGTTGTTGAAGGGCAAATTATAAAAGCATAAATGCAGATTTATAATAGGATCATTCTATTGTGATTAATGCAATTAAGAAATATCATTATATTGTCTTGCTTATTAAAACTTGTGGGATGTATGAATAAAAAATGTAATATTTTTTTCTCAGAGAATTACCTTAGTTTTAACTAATAGATTTCTAGTGTTGCATTTCAATATGATTTAATTTAGTATACTGTTGAATACCTTCCTTGGAAGATGAGTACAAGGAGATGTCTGCTGTTTATTTATTTAATTTGAATTGATGTAGTGTGACGCCACCAGGAATGATAGACCCAACCCCTTTTTGCTTGAGTAGCCTTAATTTTAACTACTATATTTCTAGTATTGAATTTCAATATGATTTAATATAGTATAGCGTTTAATTACCTCCCTTAGAAGATGAGTATAAGGAGAGGTCTGTTGGCTGTTTTGTGTTTTGATTTAATATAGTTTCGGTAATGTTATATTAGTTATGCGTTAGGTTATTATTTGGTGTTATATTTGATTATTGTGTTTAGCAGGGTTATTATATGTGGTCATTATATCGGGCAAGAACATTGTAGTTTTTTATTAGCGAATGTGTTCTTGCCCGATGTAGAGGCAATTTATAGTAACCTTGTTAAACATAATGATCATTATATCCAAACTTGGTGGATCATTTAGTGTATTTTAGAATTTATTAGTTAATTGATTTTTGTACAAAAAATATAGCTGGTTTGTTTTGACCACGTTTTGAAAACAAATCTGTTTATGTGAGGATCCCTATGAGCTAATTTTGATGGGGGTTGTGACCACACACTTAGTTATCCACAGCCGTCTGCGGCAAGACTTAAGGTAATAGAGTTATTCTCTGTGGAGAAATAACTTATGTTCTCATTAGAAGTAATCTGAGAACCTATAAGTTGTTTCTCCATAGAGAATAACTCTATTATCTCAGGTCTTGCCGCAGACAGTAACTAAGTGTGTGGTCACAGTCCCCATCAAAATCAGCTCCTAGGGATTCACATATGAAAGGATTTGTTTTCAAAGTAATGCCTTGAGGAAGTGATAAGGAAAATGATGGGTTTTTCCTATTTCCATTCCCTTAAAGGTGTTACTGGGGTCTGTTACTAGCTATTGTTTTATTATTGTCTGCTATTGTGATATCTTTAAGACATTCACAAATTAATAACTTGTGTTCCCATTCTCCAAAAAATGGACAATCGTGGTTATCCCCTAGATCGTAGTTAGGTATATGATAGGCTTAATCCTGGTAGAGGGGGGTTGAAACCAAGGTTCATAAAGGGGGTTAAGGAGTTCATAAAGCAGGCTAGTTCACAACCTCAGGTTGCAAGCGATGGTGGAATTAGATGTCTCTGTCTCAAGTGCATGTGCAGACACATACTATCTGCTGCTGAAATCAAAGTCCACTTGGGTAGGGTTGGATTCCAGCCAAATTATTGGTATTGGACTGAACACGGTGAAGAAGTGTCGCATATCGATCCCAGTAATGTGCTAACTAGTGGCGGAGATGATGTTAACGATGATCCCTTCCTTAACATGCAACATATGGTGGACGATGTCTTCAGGACCAACTATGACTTTGAAGGTATGGGGGACGATGGCAATGAGGAAGACGAGGAAGAGATTTTGAGGAACCTCCAAATAAGGACGCATAAGACTTCTATGATTTGCTTATTGCTGTAAACCAGCCGTTATACGAGGGGGCGTCGGAATCCAAACTTTCGATTTGTGTTAAACTTTTGGCATGCAAATCAAATTGGAATGTTCCTCAATATTGATTTCTTTGCAAGCATGCTTGTAGCGTGTGTCCTTCAAAAGATGCATTGCTGAAAAATTATTACCAAGCACAAAGATTGGTGAGCATGCTAGGTTTGAAGTCTGAGCAAATTGATTGTTGTCGAGATGCGTGCATGTTGTACTGGAAAGACAATGAGAACGATCGGGAGTGTAAGTTTTGTAATGAACCACGATATCTTCCTCGTAAGATCGGGATGGGTAAGCATAAAGACGTTCCAGTAAAGAGAATGTTCTACTTGCCAATCACTCATCGATTGAAAAGACTATATGCGTCAAAGGAGACTGCAGCTCAAATGAGATGGCATCATCAAAATAGATCTAGTTCAGGCGTTTTACGTCATCCATCTGATGGGGAAGCTTGGAAGCATTTTGATTTGATGTATCCGGACTTTACAATTGAACCACAAAATGTAAGGCTTGGTTTATGCTCTGATGGATTCACACCTTACGTGTAAGCTTCTTCAACCGCATATTCATGTTGACCAGTTGTTGTGACCCCGTATAATCTCCCTCTTGAAATGTGCATGACTAAACCGTTTATGTTTTTGACGTGCCTTATACCTGGACCACGTAATCCTAAAGCAAAAATAGATGTGTTCTTACAACATTTAATAGATGAGCTTCAACAATTGTGGAGTGATGGTGCTTTGACTTATTATATCTCCACGAAGCAAAACTTTGTAATGAGGGCAACCTTGATGTGGACAACTAATGATTTTCCCGCCTATGGTATGTTGTCAGAGTGGGGCACTCAAGGTAAATTGGCATGTCCCATTTGTATGAACGACACAAAATATTTTAGGCTGAAATATGGAGGGAAAAACTCATGGTTCGACTGTCACCGTCGATTCTTACCACCTGATCACATCTTCAGAAGAAGTAGAAAGGGGTTCACAAAAAAGAGGGTTGAAAAGGATGGGCCGCCTAATGTATTGACAGGGGATGAAATACAGAATTCGGTGCATGGACTGCCATATGTGCCAGTGGATGGAGTTCCTAAGATACCTGGCTATGGAGTTACCCACAATTGGGTGAAACGGAGTATCTTCTGGGATCTTCCGTACTGGAAAGATAATTTGTTAAGGCACAACCTAGATGTGATGCACATAGAGAAAAATGTCTTCGATAATGTATTCAACACAGTCATGAATGATAAAGACAAAACAAAGGACAGTGAAAAGGCGAGACTGGACTTGCCCATCATTTGTGCGCGTAGTGACTTGGAATTGGTCCCAAATAATAATAGAAAAATGACAAAAGCTAAGGCAACTTACTGTCTATCTTCTGATGAGGCAAAGAAAGTATGTAAATGGATTAAGGAGCTTAAGATGCCAGATGGGTGTGCTTCAAACTTGGCTAGGTGTGCGAATGTTAACACCGGCAGAATGCATGGGATGAAAAGTCATGACTATCACGTTTTTATGGAGTGTTTACTCCCATTTGCATTTAGTTCGCTGCCTGACCTTGTGTGGAAACCACTTACAGAATTGAGTCAATTCTCTAAGGCCATATGCAGTAATACCTTGAGACTTGATGAATTGATCAAATTGAATGAAAATATTCCGTTTATCATATGCAAACTTGAAAGAATCTTTCCACCAGCAGTATTTGATTCGATGGAACATCTACCAGTCCATCTCCCACATGAGGCAAGACTTGGTGGTCCAGTTCAATATCAATGGATGTATTCATTTGAAAGGTACATTACCATTCTCTTTTGTTTCCTTCTCCTACTTAATTGTTTTTTGATATTGGTACTCCAATGTACGATATTGTTTTTTTCCAGAATGATGGGTGATTTTAAGCGGTCAGTAAAAAAAAAGGCCAGAGTGGAAGGCTCAATATGCATGGCCTATTTACACAGGGAGACAACATATTTTTGTTCCCACTATTTCAAAACAATATCATTGTACACCACAAGTCAACGTAATGAAACTATAAGGTTGAATGATGTTGTGACATCAACACTGTCGATTGGCAACCAACCTGGACGTCCTAGTGGGCAACATGAAATACATTGGTTGAGTGATGCTGAATGGAGGTCTGCTCATGTGCACGTCCTCATCAGTTGTTATGAGATTAAGCCGTATATTGAGTAAGTAACATGAAACTAAACACATACTATGTATTTACCAAATATATCTTTGATGGATTCTAATCTTTTATTGACAGTGGTTTTTTGCACTATCACTCCATTAATGAGGAAGATCCATCAGCTCAAACTCG
Organism: Calophaca sinica; assembly: GCA_037113605.1. Classification (NCBI taxonomy): domain Eukaryota; kingdom Viridiplantae; phylum Streptophyta; class Magnoliopsida; order Fabales; family Fabaceae; genus Calophaca; species Calophaca sinica. The sequence continues at coordinate 12,708,046 of CM073736.1, forward strand.
TATATATGGGGAATTTCCAGAATGGTTTCGGGCCTATGTAAGTGACTCTACGAGGGGTTTGACTAACACTTTGTAGTAAAAAATTACATAACACGTTATCCTTATTGTGAATTTATTGTTTGAATAGGTTACTAATCCGGCAAATGGCGTGAGTGATCCCACCTTGATATCATTAGCTTGGGGTCCAGAGTCAAGGGCCATTAGTTGGCATAAGTATTTCATCAATGGGTACAAATTTCACACACACGCTTGGACTGTGGGTAAAAAAACCATAAACAACAGAGTCTATGTGAAAGGGGTTACAGGAGGAGGAGAAGATGATTTATACGGAGTAATCCAACATATATTTGAGTTGGAGTATCATAGATTGCCTCACAAGGTAGCCTTGTTTTATTTTCAATGGTTTGATCCCAGGCGGAATAGACGAACAAAAGTTCATCCGCAGTATGATATTATAGATATCAAGATGAGCAAACAATATGATCGCTATGATCCATTCATAATTGCACAAAAGGCCATACAAGTGTATTTTGTACCTTATCCAGAAATACAAACGGATAAACGTGGATGGTGTGTAGTAATAAAGACAAAGCCCATAGGTCGTATAGAGGTGGATGACATTGAGGAAGACACACCCTATCAAGATGAAGAGATGACCCACATTGAACAAATAACCGAAATTGAAGACATGCTCGGTTTGCATGATGAAATACTTGGTGAGAACGAAGAGGTCGATATTTCATTTGCTTTAAATATTGACATGGATTGTGAAGTAGAGGAGGAATATAATGAGGGTAGTTATCAGACAGAGTTTGAGACTAATGCGGTTATGGATGTGGATGATGAGGATGATATTGATGACGTTTGAAATGAGAGGTAAGAGAATACTACAATGAGCAATAATTTTATATGATCAAAATGGTATTGTGTTGGTTATTTTAGTGTATTTTATAGTTTATTATTTTAGATTTTCTGTTGGATATTGATGATTTCATAGTTCATATTTTAACTTGTTGTTAATTTATTATTTCTAACGTCTTATGTTGTTTGTGCATTTTAATGTTGATAGATGCCTCCAAAAGATAAAGGTAAAGCAGCCAAGATTCCTACGAGGAGGAATCAGATGATTTTGCCGCACATGGTGACACAGGCGGCTCAGCATGCACAGGCTAGCCGTGTCCAGTCACCATTAGACGACGACGCATCCACATCACCCACCCAGCAGGATCAGGTTCATCCTCCTGAGACACCTATCCACATGATCCCGACTCCGGGTTTCAGTGCGATGAGTACAGTCCCTCCTCCTCCTAGGCAGGAGGAGGGTTTGCCATCTCTGACTACTCATATAGCATCACGACCCTCGACGTCCATTTCATCGAGGCATACTCAGGATGAGGCAGGACATTCACAGCTTGCACCTAGTGGTCCGACGGTGCAGGGATCACGTCACTCTCATCATGACCCTGAGATGGCACCAGATGGGAGACCATACATTTATCCATTAGGGTGAGGGTACGTAATTTGTCTCTACTATATGTTTAACACTGTTATATATATATATGTGTGTGTGTGTGTGTGTGTGTGTGTGTGTGTTCATGATTGTATAATGTATTTAATATTTTGTTTGTAACTTGTTTATAGATGGCTACCAAGTAAGGTGGCCTCTACGGCCCTCACATCCACAATCCAGTCACAGTTTCGGGATCCGTACCCTACCTGGGGAGAGATCCCTGAGGAGGTGGCCGATTTTTGGTTCGAGCAATTTGGGGCAAATTTGTGTTACTTTTCTCAAAAGCTAATTCAATTATTGTGTTTCTATTACTGAATGTACTCTAACTTATTTGTATTATAACATTGCAGACAAAAGTTGCCTGGCGGCCTGAGCATGAGTATCAGCTCAGGAAATTTTTTGATAGTAAGGGCTCGAAGCGTCTATCTGCGATGCTGATGGGGGCGAGGAAGAAGCGCCAACGCCTAGGCTGGATAGGCGAGAGTGCGTGGCAAACCCTCAGACAGAAATGGGATTCTCCTGAATACAAGGAGAAATCAGTACGGGCAAAGGCAAACCGTGCCTCTGCCAAGGGTGGATCTGTCTATACAGGTGGATCCATTTCCATCACTGAGCATGCCATAGGGATAGTATGTTGTTCAGTTAAACACTTGATAATTGCAACACATATTTTATTTGTTAATTATTGTTAATGTCTGTTTGGCATTATTTGTTTTGTTTAAGGCGAGAGAGTTTGGTAGGGAAGTGTCGGTGGATGAGGTCTTCATGGGGACTCACCAGAGGAAGAAAGACAAATCCTGGGTGGACGAGAGAGCTAGGGAGACATATGTAAGATTTAACATTGTATTTATTGTTTATTATTTGATATTTGATTTTGGTTGTAAAAAAAGTAATGTATCCTAGTTTAACGCCATTTTCTTTTGAGCAGGAGTCATTTCAGGAGGCACTGCAGCAAGCCTCTCAGCCAGAGGAGGCATCTGGTAGTGGCCCTCAGGAAGTTGACCCGTCGACTAGATTAGACTGCTGGGTCAAATCTGCTGGGGGAAAGACTCGGGGACGTCTCTAGGGTGCCGGAGATATGTCCTCACGTTATAGGCCAAATGTCTCCTCTTTGACTTAGGAGTCTCGTGTGTCTGCCAGTACTACCCTGTCTCCAGTCAGTACTCAGCACCGTTGGCGATCGTTGAGGAGCGAGCAAGAGCGGTCGAGCAGGAGGCTCGTCAGGCAGTTTTGGATGCAGTATGGGCGGCAGAGGTGCGCCAACAGGAGCAGGCTGCGGACTTCTAGAGACAGCTGAGAGAGTTGGCAAACAACATTGCTAACATCTATTTCGTCCGTCGCCATCCGGACTACGAGGAGGAGGATGAGGGCGAGGACGACGACGATGACGAGGAGGAGGATTAGATTAGGTTTTATTTTGTGTTGTATGTTGACTTGACTTCACACACATGTTTATTTTTGTTTAACATTTATAACACTTGTATTTACATATTTTTGTGCTTTTTATTTATGTTACTTATTTATGATTGCGCTGGTGGGCCATTGAGCCCTTGTTGGTTGGTATTTATCTCTATTTTGATTGTTAAAAATGCAGGTTAGACTGTCAGAAAAACAAAAAAAAAACCTTTTAAAATTTTGAAATTTACCGACGGCTTAGCCGTCGTAAAGCCATCGGTAAAGACATGAAAATAGTTTAAAATTAATGGTGTCTCCGTCGGTAATCCATCGGTAAAACCAACGGTTAAATCCGTTGCTACGCCGTCGATAACTTATCGACGGTTAGGCCGTCGGTAAATGAAATTTAATTAATTTATATTCCTTTCGTTACCAACGGTGAAGCCGTTGGTAAAAAAACGGTTATAGCCGTCGTTAATCCGTCGATAATTTACCGATGGCCAAGCCGTCGCTAAATGCGACCAGAACTTTGTTGGTTCCGTCTTATTTTCGACGACTGTACCAACAGTTTAGCCGTCGGTAATTACCCATGACTGTCGTGTGGCCATCGGTAAAATTACCAGCGAGCAAAACTCCCAGGGACCCGACGCTGTCGGTAGGCCGTCGGTAATTGGCCGTTTCCGACAGTTTTCAAGGGTTACCGTCGGCTTTTGGCCGTCGGTAATGTGCGAATTTCTTGTTGTGAGTGCTTTACGGAAAAATTCAGTCAATGTCTGCACTCCTTACTAAATGTAAAAACTGTTAAGTTACAATTACGGGTTACATATACATATTTAATGACAACACAATTTTCCATTCGCAAATCTCAATAGTCATCATAACAAACAATTATAATTCACTAGAGGACTTGTTTCTATTTCGAAAAAAGAGGTGTGTCAGACCAACATAAATAGGTTAAGATAAGAAATCATCAACTTAAATGAAATCTCTTATTTTTCACCCAACTCTTAACCAGTAAGAGATGGTGATACACAGTCAAAAGACCAGCAAGTTAGTGCAATTTTTGTGATATTAACAAGGAATGCGAAAGACAATTGCTATTGGTTTCAAAAATGACAAAATTTTGTAAGGTAGATAAACTACATTTTTATCACTGAAAAACCAATGCAAACATAACATTTTCTAGTACCATTCATATCACATAGTTAATATTCTCATTCAGCAAAATCCTCATCAAAACGTTAACATCTACAAGGAAAGGGAAGCTGAAGAACTCCATCTCACCTTCTATCTGAGAGTAATAACCCAGAATAATTTCCTCTCCCTCTCTCTTTATTACAGGCGCGACCAAGCCGGGAACAGGGGCACGGGGCACCCATCATGAACTCAAACCAAGCAATATCATTATGTGCAAAATTCTCACCAATAAATGAATCTTAAAGGATTAGATGTCGGATTAATCGATGAACATAAGAAAATTGAGATTTGGGGTTAGGGTTTTTGGGAAAAGTTTGGGGAAATCCAAAATGAGATGAATTGATAGAGGAACACTCACATCCAGAGTAAAGGAGGAGACGATGGCAGATTGGGTGATTTCGGCATGACGATAAATATGTTGGACGGCGCCGACTGTGGTAACGGGTTTCGCGAGCAAACACATCCATCGGCGCACCCCGGGGATGTCGTGTGATGAAGATAATCGTCGTCATGCGTTGCAGTTGTGCACTCTGCTACCATTTACCGTCTCGCATAGCTCCGTCAATCCAATACCCATCTCCTTCGCACAGACAAAGCACAAACATCGCCACCAACCACCACCTCCATGTAGCTTCGTCGCGCTGTCTCCCCCCTCATGGATTCGCCATAGGAGCCCTTACCCTCATAGACCCGTGACCACTGGAACCCTTCTCTCTCACACACGAAATTCTCTATCCCTCTCTCTTCTGTGATGCGGCGCAGAGACCATCCACTTCCCCATCTTTGTTTCCTCAAATTGATTTGGGGTTTTTGTTCTCTAGGTGATGGGGACCACTTATATTGTTAGGGTTTGATGAAAGGAGATAATAAGAGGTAGATTAGCAAGCTCAAATTGTGTGAACGTCTAAAGGAAAAATAAGAACCTGGGGTGGTGAAGAGTTGCAGTGGCGATGAGCGAACGAGAACGACTCTCAACCTATGGGCTGTGGCGGCATTGGGAGGGAGAGAAGTTGTTTCGGGAGAGAGATGGGGGTAGGTTGTTGGAAGGGAATGAGAGTGTGGGGAAATTTTTGGTAACCGGCACACACTTTGTATTCGTTTTTTAGCAACCGCCGAAAGTATCCAACAAACTGCACTAAGTAAACATCTATTCGCAGCAGGTGTGATAACTGTCGTTCAACCCGCCACGTAATTTGCACCTAGGGCGGTTATAATTAAATCGCTGAACTATGACCGCTGTTGATTACCTTTTTTCACATAGTCACAATATCGAACACTCCATGGACAGCCTCACCCCTCCCAACATCGAACATCCCATTCAAAAGACCACCCACTGAAGATTGAAAGTTGGACACGAAATCCACCTCCAAAGCCAAGTGGTGAAGCACATCATCTGTTTGTTGTATTTTGCCAAGTCGTGACGGAGGAGATACCGCCGATTTCTCCATATTTCACCCATCATCTGTTCTTATGAACCCTAATCTAAGGTAAAAACCCCGAACACTGTTTTTTTTTTCCCGATTTGAACTTCAAAATCAGTTGCTGTTTCTTTTGTTTTCCATTGTTGAAGTTCATATCCCCAATTTTCTTTCTAAGTGACATTAACCAGACACTGTTTTTTTCCCTTCCGATTTGAACTCCTAAACCCAGTTGCTGTTTCTTTTTTTTTTTTTTTGTTAAACTTCATATCCCCAAATCCCAATTTTCTTTCAAGTGACATTTTCGCCACTGTTGGGTGTATTATATGGTAGGTTTTGCTCATCTCTTTTAGACACAAGGTAGGAGGGTGTTTATTTGTCTTTGTCAAAGTATATTGTGGTCACGGTGAAGAGATATGTGAATGTTAAACATGGATGCTGAAGAATGTTTGGATTCTTAGCAATTATCAAATTCAAACAATGGCGTTAACATTGCTACCCAAGTTTGAACTGTGTTTTTGTTGTCCGCGTTGTGTACTAATTTTGTAATCTTAATCGATGCATTTCATTGTGTTTGTTCAATTGTTTAGGTGTTGGAAGGAATATCTTTGTTTGAGGAGAATGCTGGCATCGCTGCAGAAGAAATTGCAAAAGATAAAGAAACGCCATCTGCCAGAAGAAATTGCTTTCTTCTTCATTTTCTTTAGAATCCTAGCAGTACCGGTAGCTTCCTAGTTAGCGACGATGAGTGCGGTGAGGACAACAGGGAACCACCACCGTCAAAATGAAGAAGACGAAGCGCCCTTGTGTTATCTATAATTGTGACTCGTATCACTGTTGGTGGGTGATGATAGTATTGGGTTGAGGTGTGTGTGATTGTATTGGATTTGGGTAGTGATTGGGCTGATTTTTTTTATTTTTTTAGTTTAATTAATATATATGGAGGTGGGAGGAGAAATGGGTAAACACCAAGCGGTCGTTGATTTCTTATGGGCGTGGACTGTGGAGTAGAATTTTTGAGTTGGACTTAATTAATTCAATTAAAACCAGAAATTAAATAATTAATAATTAAAATATGTAATAAACTTAAATAATTTAAATTTAAACTTAATGTAATTATAATTTATAAGAAGAAAAAAATAGCAAGACCAAGAAAACTTATTTAATGATAAAAAATTATAATGTTATCGCAAATATATCTCCGATATTAGAGTGTATAGGAAAAATATGAGTTTTCACTAAAGATACACTTGAAATAAGTTTATTTTTCTTATAATTTGAACAAAAAAAAATAACACCAAAAAATTTCTTATAATAGAGACGAGAGGTTATAATCAACCAAAATTCATTTACCGATATAAAATCAAAATTAAAGGGAAGTATATAAATAAGATATCCCCCTGAAGGCTAGTATATAAATCAAATTACAGCGTTTTTTTAAACGCTACTTAATGTAGCGTTTGAGCTTACGGTGTATCATTTTTTCTCCCAATTTTAATAATAATTTACAAATATTTGATTATATTTAATATTTTGATTAAAGAAATTTAAACATGAATTAAAATGTATTTTATGTCATTTTACATTTATCAGTTAGGTCAACTGCTAATTTTACCAAACACTTTAAATTTACTAATGTAAGGAATTTTTAACAAGTATTCCCTCCGTCTCATGTGAAGTGTCCTGTTTGCAATATTTCTCTGTCTCAAATTATTTGTCACTTTAGAATACCAACACAGTATTTTTTTTTCCAATAATACCCCATTTAAGTGGAAGTAGTTACAACTGTAATGAATTCATCATAAATAAGAGTATATGGATAAATTAGTCCTAACACATTTTTTACCATAAAAACTAGCATAACTATTTTTTTGTTGTTGAAGAGTGTGCGTTATCTTAAACGACACTTATAATGAGAACGATGGAGTAAGGAATTTATGCCATATTCGCATGACAATTTAAGGAAACTTAAAAAATTAAAGTAAATATATTATATAATTCAACCACATATTGAGCCCCTACTTGTAAATATGAAAAACATGACCAAACACTTGTGTATCAAGTAGCCGACCGTTCAATATTTAAGTATTATATCAACAGCCAAAAACGTATTTGACTATGACGGACAGATTTTATAATTTGTGTAGGCTAAATGCCACCCACATTTGCATCTATAGCTTTTGCAACCAATATCAAAACTGGTAGCCAAACCACAATAAAATCTGTGCGGATATCAGTGATGATAAGTCTACTGCCTTTTTCTACAGTGAACACTCACAATAGGTAGATATTCTAACCTACTGTCATTTAGGTCTCTAAAGCTAAGTGCTCTTTCGGGATGTTGACCACACTAGGATGTACATCCAAAATGTGGGCACCCACAAAAAAAAAAGTCGCACTCTAGATGAAGAATTCATGGTAGCCACACAGGATGTACATCCAAAATGGCTTTCACTACACAACCTCTTACTAACTTAGGCTTCATTTAGGCCTGGGTATAGGGCCCCACTCGTTGTGTGTGTTCAAAGTGTAAGTGTGGTGTGTGAAGGGAGCACACAAACCTCAAACCTGCAATGTAATCCATGAAAACCAAAAGCACAAAATATAAATTGTCTTCTAACCTAGGGTTCAATATTCACAAAAACACTTAAGAAAACAAATAAAAATATATATACAAACATGTGGAAAATATACAACAAATAAAGCGACAAAAATAAATAAAACAATAAATATTTGCAAATGAAGAAACCAAATCATTCAAACATTAAATGCACACAAATAAGGGAGGAAATCGATTAGGCATTCAATATGTACACCAGTAAGAATCAAATCAATTATACATTAAATTAGAATTGCAAATATATACAAAGTAGCAAATCAATTAAATATTAAATAAAATTAGCATTTAAACATATAAATAAGGAAGCAGGTTAAAAAAAAACATACCGATCAAATAAAAAAAAATCACCTACTAATACGAAGAAAAGAAAAATAGTAAAAATAAAAGATAAAAATAAAAATAAAAGAGTGAAACAACCTGGATTTGCACAACCAATCAAACTGGACTTGATTCTCAAATATCTCCAGCGGAGTCGCCATCTGTAACGATCCAAAGGTTTGGGAAACGCCACCAATTTTATTATATTTAGGAAAAATTGGAAAACCTAAAAAAAGGTGATCTTTGAAAACTATACTGAGTTCGGGAATCGATTACGCATGGAGAAGGGTGGAGACTAAACCCCACAACACCCCCAACACGTATGTCTTATGATAGTTACCCAAAATTAATTGTGCAAACTAATATAAATATTTGTTTTGCCCCAAAATTAAATAAAAGTAATATTAAGTGCTAAAATGAACATAAAAAAAGAAACTAAATTGGAAAATTTTAAATTTGACTTGACAGGGTTGACCCGCTCCTACGTATCCTCCGGTGTAATGAGAAACTCAAAAGTCACGTAGTTCTTCTAGAAAATATTTGTGTGTTAGTTTGATTTTAATTTTTTAAGGGTTTAAGATCACCAAGTTGTCGTAACTCAGGCGTCCCAAACCGGTGATTAACAAGATGTCACATCTCAGCTAATCCCATTTGTTCTAAAAAAAATGTTTTTTTAAGAAAACATGGTCTCAAAATTTATATGATAAATTGAAATTCAGTTGAGTAAAAAATTGTCCCTAAAGAAAACAAAGATGACAAATGGGCAGAAGCCCAATACTTAAAAACAAAACCATGAATAAAATAATAAAATGGATTGATAAATAAAAGAAAACAAAAAACCAAATGGAGGAAAAATAAAAGGGGAGGGGGTACGACGGTTAGGAAAAAAAAGGAAAAAAAATAAAAATGAAAAAAACTAAACACACCCACACCCACGTAAATCACATGGAGACAGAGGGTTAAAAGAAGTAAAAGAAAAAAATTGCAATTATTATTATTTATTAAATAAAGAAAACAAAGGAAATAAAATAAAAACAAAAGGGGTGGGGGTGACTTGTTATTGTCTCACTCACACTGTCACACACCCTAAAACACACACAATCACGATCAGGAAAAAAAAAACAAGAAAGGGCGCTGCAACAGAACGATGGGAGAGGGAGAAAATGGCCAGAGGGAGAGGAAGGTGGAAGATTTTTTTTTGGTTTTGGGTTTTTGAGAAGATAAGATGAGGAAGGTGATGGAGAGCTAGATGGTGATTTGAGAGAGAAAGATTAGGGTGTGTGAGAGAGAGAGAGGGGGGGAGGGCCAAAATTTTGGGGCTCCCTCTTGTCTGCGGCTGCTGGTGCCTTTTGAAGGGGAGAGTGGAAAAATTAGGGTTTTAAATGGGTTGGGCTTTGTTGTGTTGATTTGGGCTGAAACGCGTGGGGGTGCGGCGAAGAAGAAGTGGGGGTGCAAGGAGTAGCGCCTGATTGGAGTGAGGAGGCGCAGGGCTGTGAGAAAAAAGAAAAGGGGGTGCGTCAGTAAAAGAGAAAAGGGAGCGCTGGGCTGCGGCCTGCTGGACTTTGCTGCTATCTGCACCCCCAGTTTTACAATTCACACCCTCCTCTTTTCAAAAATAAATTCCTTTTCTTTTTCTTCTTTGTTTTTTTTCTTTCTCTATTCTTTTTTATTTATTATTATTTTTTTGCTGTAATTGGGCCTGAACAATGGGTCAGACCAATGAAATTTTTCTTTTTGATATTTTCTCATTTTAACAAAATAAAATAGAACAAAAATGATATAATACACTCAAATAAAGGCTAAAAATTTAGTATTTGTGAAAAGTATTTTTGGTTTTTTTTTCTTAAAATAATGTGAAACTCCGGTCAAAATTGGGTGTTCACAGTTGCCCCTCTGTACTTACTTTCTCAATAGACGATATGATAAACCATAGTTTGCATATTATCATAGTGAGAAATAAGTACAGATATATGAACCTTAATTTTGGCCGGTAATGCATGAAAGCGACACACTATGAAAATATCAAGAGAAATAAAAACAGGCAGGGGACTGAACCGCCTCGCCTAGAAGATAATTAAATATGCAACAGTTTGAACCTTCTCAATAAATAAGAAATAAAATAGGCAGGGACTAAACCGCTTGTCCAAATATGCAATCACTGGAACCTCCTCGGCAAACATGAAATAAGATATGCAGGGGACTGAACCACCTTAGCAAACAAGAAATGAAATGGGTAGTGGATTGAACCTCCTCACCAGAAGAAATAAGATAGGCAGGGGACTGAACTGCCTACCTGGACAAACAAGAAATAAAATGGGTAGTGGACTGAACAGCCAACCTTGGCAAACAAGAAATAAATTTGGGTAGTGGACTGAACCGCCTACCTCGGCAAACAAGAAATAAATTTGGTAGTGGACTGAACCACCTACCTGGACAAACAAGAAATAAAATGAGTAGTGGACTAAACCGACTCCCTCAGCAAGCAAGAAAGAAACAAACGGGTAGTGGACTGAACCGACTCCCTCAGCAAGCAAGAAATAAACGGGTAGTGGACTGAACCGACTCTCTCAGCAACTAAGAAAATAAACAGGTAGTGCACTGAAGCGACTCCCTCAACAGCAGGAAATAAACGGGTAGTGCACTGAAGCGACTCTCTCAACAAGCAAGAAGTAAATGGGTAGTGCACTGAAACGACTCCCTCAACAACAGGAAATAAACGGGTAGTGCACTGAAGCGACTCCCTCAACAACAGGAATTAAACGGGTAGTGCACTGAAGCAGCGACTCCCTCAACAACAGGAAATAAACGGGTAGTGCACTAAAGCGACTCCCTCAACAAGCAAGAAATAAATGGGTAGTGCACTGAAGCGACTCCCTCAACAATAGGAAATAAACGGGTAGTGCACTGAAGCGACTCCCTCAACACAGGAAATAAACAGGTAGTGCACTGAAGCGACTCCCTCAACTACAGGAAATAAACGGGTAGTGCACTGAAGCGACTCCCTCAACAACAGAAAATAAACGGGTAGTGTACTGAAGCGACTCCTTCAAAAGAAATAGGTTAGGCAGGGGACATAATCGTTTTGTCCATAAGGAAAAGTAAAAGATCATGAGACCAACAGGATATGGGCCCCAAGAAGAAGGAAACCAAAGATCATGTGACCAACTGGATATGGATCAACATGCATGCAGAAAACTAAAGATTGTGTTTTTGAGTTTGGAAATAATTTTTTTTTGAAGCATGCTATCACGACCCAAGCCCTTGCGCCTTGTTAGAAAGGCTTCAACCTAGAGCTCAACTCTCAAAATTGCCCCAGTTTAGGCTTTTCTTCATATTCCCCCGATCAGACTTTCGGGCTTTCGATCTTGCGATCTCTCTCTCTCTCTCTCTCTGTTTTTTTTTGCTTGATTGGAAAATGAAAGTTATGAAATTGAATGCATGATCCTAAGATGAGCTTATGATGCATGAAATGCACGAGCCTTGAGTGAGAGATGTATGGGTCTTAGGCCCAAAAATGCATGGATGGAGAAAATCTTTTTTTCTTTTTAGTATGGACCAATCAAACTCGTGCTCAAATAGAAGCTTTTGTTGTTTTCTTGTCAGTCCTCATCAAGACATATTCTCTTCATCCTTTTTTTTCCTCAATCATCATCCATTTCTTCTTTTTTTTTTTTTTTGAGAGCATCATTTCATCACATAACTGGAACATTTGCTTGTCGAATCATACTGTGTAACCTATATTCACTTCTTTGAAGGATTACCCAATGGGCAAACATGGATTCAAAATCTTTTCAGGTTGAGGTCCCTCCTTTTTAGGGCTTCAGATGCTTGAAAACAAAGGGTATGATAAGAAAGTCAAATGGATATTGCCTAAGATTAACCAATCGATCCCCTCAGCATGGGAGGTCCAACTAATTTCGTCCAAAGGTCTTGTAATAACAATCAAACACATTTATCATTGCCCCAGTGCCAGCAATTGAAATGTCTAAAGATCCACCTCAAAGAAAAATCTCCCAGTGTGTCAAAAAAATAAACTGCCTCAATGTAAGTCCCATTTTCCTTTTATGCCCTAACTTTTGCTTAGACTGCCTATGTAGGTTTTCAGCCTAACGGGCTTCTTTTTTATTCCTTTTTTTTTTAGAAAGCAAATGAGTTTTTTTTTAAAGAACGAAAATGAGTTGCCTCAACATTAAAATCTTGAAAATAGAAAAAATTATTCATCAATCAGAATGGGCTTTTTAAGGCTTGTAATGTGGCCATGGTTATGGGTTATGAAAGAAAGGATTTTTTAAAGGCCCAAATAAGTGTTTAAGGGTTAAATGGAATCAAGGATCAATTCTCTCCATTGGATGCTTTCGAAAGAGTTGGCTTTATCGCATTTTGCACTAGAGATAACTCTTTCACTCCTCCACACTGCCCTATAATTTTCCTTTCTGGTTTTTTTTTTTGAATTTCTTCCTTCTCTTGCATCCTCTTTATTTTCTTTATTATTAGTCTCTACATTCTTTTCAGCACTTTTCCTTTTCTTTTTCTTCTTTTCCTTGTGGCTTTTCATTTCTTTAATTTCTCCTTCTTCATCAATCTTCCTTCATTTCCTTATCATTCTTAGTCCCCATTCTCCTTTTCTGCAACCTTTTCTTCTATCTTCGATCCACGCAATGATTGAGCTTTGAAGCACCAAAAGCTTACATAACAGCGATCCTTGTCCAGGGTTTAATGAAAGAAAAAAAATTTAGGCTCAAAGGGGACATCAAGAGATATGATTTTTTTTTTTGATGATAAAGAAAGGAGGCCATTCGTCATTTCAAATCCTAATTGCCTATTTTCAAATTTTAATTTTGAGGCATGTAAAAACTTTTAAAAAAAAAACTCTCTTTGCTTTCAATTTTTTTTGAAACACGGGACTTTGGCAATAAGCATACATCCAAGGGAGCAATCCGAACCAATCGAGAACTATTTCTTATAGCAAGAATTAAAATGAAGAAGTTGGAAAGAGATGAAAATGATAGTGCTTTGAAATCCATGCAAGTTCATTAGAATAAAGCTTCAACAAAGTTAACACAATTTCCATGTTTAGATGAATTTATTCTAGAGAACAGTATGATCATATAAGCACAGATGTCAAACACCTCATCATTACATTGCATTGAGTAGATGCCCTTACGGAGTTCACTATTTGCCCCATTCCTCTCATCTTGCTTGGAAAAAATTTCATTGCTTTATCGGTAGTGGGACTTCTGTAGCAGTATTCGTGGATGTGATCTAATTTCATCAGCAAGAGTTTGATTGGCATTCACAATTTTTTGCAATATTTTTTTGTATAGAAATGATGCTAAATGCATGATGGACCTCACACTAGTATGCCATGAAAATGGGAAAATGAATCTTTATGTTCCCTTTTTTATGCATGCAGATGGAATATTATAAGATGCATATAATGTTAATTTTTTTTCTAGACCACCTTCTATTATGCAATGGATGCAACATGCAAAAGACTAAACTGAGAAACACAACAATTAATTTCTCTTTTTTTTGGCACAATGAGATGCAATGTAACTATTTAAAATAAAGAATAATCCAAGCCCTTCTATGAGTGCAATGCAAACTTTTCACTTTTTTTTTCTTACCTATTTTATGCGAGTGATAAAGAATGAATTTTATTTAGGAAATGTTTTTTTTTTATTGAAAATTTGGATTTTATTTAGTAAGACAATGCAAAACATTTTTTTGAACTTTTTTTTTAGAACGTATAACAAAGCTAGAAACAAGAACAATGCTCCCATTTGTGGCCTACACATGTTTGCTCATGCCTTTGTCCTACAGATCTACTGGCTTTTTCTACAGTGAACACTCACAATAGGTGGATGTTCTAACCTACTGTCATTTAGGTCTCTAGAGCTAAGTGCTCTTTCGGGATGTTGACCACACTAGGATGTACATCCAAAATGTGGGCACCCACAAAAAAAAAGTCGCACTCTAGATGAGGAATTCATGGTAGCCACACAGGATGTACATCCAAAATGGCTTCCACTACACAACCTCTTACTAACTTAGGCTTCATTTAGGCCTGGGTATAGGGCCCCACTCGTTGTGTGTGTTCAAAGTGTAAGTGTGGTGTGTGAAGGGAGCACACAAACCTCAAACCTGCAATGTAATCCATGAAAACCAAAAGCACAAAATATAAATTGTCTTCTAACCTAGGGTTCAATATTCACAAAAACACTTAAGGAAACAAATAAAAATATATATACAAACATGTGGAAAATATACAACAAATAAAGAGACAAAAATAAATAAAACAATAAATATTTGCAAATGAAGAAACCAAATCATTCAAACATTAAATGCACACAAATAAGGGAGGAAATCGATTAGGCATTCAATATGTACACCAGTAAGAATCAAATCAATTATACATTAAATTAGAATTGCAAATATATACAAAGTAGCAAATCAATTAAATATTAAATAAAATTAGCATTTAAACATATAAATAAGGAAGCAAGTTAAAAAAAACATACCGATCAAATAAAAAAAATCACCTACTAATACGAAGAAAAGAAAAATAGTAAAAATAAAAGATAAAAATAAAAATAAAAGAGTGAAACAACCTAGATTTGCACAACCAATCAAACTGGACTTGATTCTTAAATATTCCCAGCGGAGTCGCCATCTGTAACGATCCAAAGGTTTGGGAGACGCCACCAATTTTATTATATTTAGGAAAAATTGGAAAACCTAAAAAAAGGTGATCTTTGACAACTATACTGAGTTCGGGAATCGATTAGGCATGGAGAAGGGTGGAGACTAAACCCTACAACACCCCCAACACGCCTGTCTTATGATAGTTACCCAAAATTAATTGTGCAAACTAATATAAATATTTGTTTCGCCCCAAAATTAAATAAAAGTAATATTAAGTGCTAAAATGAACATAAAAAAAACTAAATTAGAAAATTTTAAATTTGACTTGACGGGGTTGACCCGCTCCTACGTATCCTCCGGTGTAATGAGAAACTCAAAAGTCACGTAGTTCTTCTAGAAAATATTTGTGTGTTAGTTTGATTTTAATTTTTTAAGGGTTTAAGATCACCAAGTTGTCGCAACTCAGGCGTCCCAAACCGGTGATTAACAAGATGTCACATCTCAGCTAATACCATTTGTTCTAAAAAAATGTTTTTTTAAGAAAACATGGTCTCAAAATTTGTATGATAAATTGGAATTCAGTTGAGTAAAAAATTGTCCCTAAAGAAAACAAAGATGACAAATGGGCAGAAGCCCAATACTTAAAAACAAAACCATGAATAAAATAATAAAAAGGATTGATAAATAAAAGAAAACAAAAAACCAAATGGAGGAAAAATAAAAGGGGAGCGGGTACGACGGTTAGGGAAAAAAAGGAAAAAATAAATAAAAATGAAAAAAACTAAACACACCCACACCCACGTAAATCACATGGAGACGGAGGGTTAAAAGAAGTAAAAGAAAAAAATTGCAATTATTATTATTTATTAAATAAAGAAAGCAAAGGAAATAAAATAAAAACAAGGTTTAATTATGCTGGAGGTCCCTGAACTATTTGGGAATTTTGAAATAGGTCCCTGAACTATTTTTTTTTAATTAGGTCCCTGGATTATTATTTTTTTTTTAATTGGGTCCTTCCGTTAAGTAACTGTTAGTGGGCTGTTAAGTCATGCTGACGTGGACTATGACGTGGAAACCATTACTGACACATCATTATCTACCTAATATCCATGTCATTAAATATTTCCACATATTTAATTAAATATTAAATAAAAAAATAAAAAAAATAATGATGTGTCTAATGCACCGAAAGGGAAAAAACCCGTGTTTCATCCAAAGAATGATACCAGAACCGCTCTCATCTCCTCCTATGCGTTATGACGGAGCACCACCAAATCCTTTCGTGTTCTACAAGTTCTCCAAGGTACGGTCCCGAAATCCTTTTGTATTTATTTGATACCTTTTTTTTGTTTTGTAGTGGTGGGTGGAACCTTAACATTTGTTTTTGCCTGATGCCTTTATCGTCTTCCTCTGTTCCTTTGTTTTTATAGTTTTCTTGCACTTTCTTTTTTAGTTTCTCAGTTTTGAAGTACGTGGTGGTCCCAAGTGGTTTGTTTTGTATTTATTTGATACCTTTTTGTTGTTTTGTAGTGGTGGGGGTGATACCTTTTTCTTGAATAAACCATTTGTTTATCTTCTTCCCTGTTCCCATTTCCAAGCCTCCATTTGTTTATCTTCTTCCCTTCTTCCATTTGTTTTTCTTGAATAACCCATTTTATTAGATTTCAATGCAATGAAATAGCACCTGTTTGGTGCGATGAGTTAGTGGAATATATGTCAATTAATTATGTGCTTGTTTTGTATGTTGTGCATAGAATTAGTGGGATAGGATTGGTGAAATTTTGAACTGGAATATGGCATTTCTTTTGTGCAAATAAGACTGTCAAATGTTGTAGATGGAACCCAATCCATAACTCTACCCACAAAAAAATGGAACCTGTTTTGGCATAATGCCATGATTTTGAATTGATGTTGCTGAAGTCCATTTTATTTTTGTTTGCATTTCAGAAATGGGTGACCCTAAATTTGAGGTTGAACTTCATCACGGAGGTCAGTTTTTGAAGGGGAGAATTGGTCATCAATATTTAGGAGGTAGGACAAAGGAAGGACTTGAGTTTGACCTGGATCATTGGTCACTCCAAGAGATAACAGCTACATTGAAGGAGTTAGGATACAAGGGCTATATGAAGATTTGGTACGTGGAGCCCGGAAAAACCTTGAACACCGGGCTAAAGGAACTCAAGTCAGACTCTGATTGCATGTCTATGGCAAATTTAGTCTTGAGTACAACGATGAAGCAAGTAAAGATATATGTAGTCGACGGGTATAAGGAATCTAATGGCATTGAGGTCACCTCTAATGATCTAGATTTTGTTCCTTCTGAAAATGACATTGAAAATGATAACAGCAGTAGCAATGATGAATTTGTTGTGGAGGGCAAACTTGATGATAAGTCGGCGATGATGGGGAGCATGAGGATTATTTTGAAGTTCCAGAAAACATAGTTAATGAAGCAGAATCAATCCCCAATGTCCAAGCTATTGACAAAACTCCAGCAATTGAAGTTTAAGGGGAAATATCTGATGGATACGAAACTGAAACTGTATACAGTATTGATGGATCTGAAGATGATGAACAAAGCAAGCATAAGCATGATATGTTTAATCCTGCAGAGATGTGCATGGAATACAATTGGAAAGTTGGGACCGAAGTTTACGCTACTCAAGCAATTCAAAGATGCTATGAAGGAATGGGCGTTGTTGAATGGCGGGGATATAAGATATGTTAAAAATGACAAGCTAAGGTGTAGAGTGAAGTGCAATGGTGAATTTTGTGATCGATGGCATTTGTCAGTAAAGTTGGTAATGAGGAGACTTACCAACTTAAAAGGCTTAATGGAATTCACAATTGTGGGAGAACATTTAAAGGGCGTTTGGCCTCTTCAAATTGGGTTGCTGATAAGTTATCCGGCACAATGAGGTTAGGCGAGAAGAAGAGTCTTGGTAATGTTATCCAAGATGTGAAGGACAATTACATGGCTGAAATTTCTGTTAATAAGGCATATTGGGCAAGAAGAAAGGCAATTGAAAGACTGGAAGGCCAAGCTATTGAGCAATATGCTAGAATATGGGATTATTGTGAGGAGGTTAGAAATAAAAATGTTGGTTCGACCATAAAAGTGATGGTAGACAGACCTACACTAGTCCATGAGCCTAGGTTTAAGAGATTATACATGTGCATAGATGCTGTGAAAACGGGATTTTTGGCTGCTTGTAGACCCATTATTGGTGTTGATGGTTGTCACCTAAAGGGTTTATATGGACAACAATTGTTGGTTGCTGTTGGAAGGGATCCTAATGATAATTATTTCCCTATAGCAATTCTTTGCAAAGTGAAACAAAAGACTCATGGGCTGGTTTCTTACTCTTGCTACAAGATATCTGGATCACAAGGAGAAAACAGATTTGTTTGGATCTCTGATCAAAGAAAAGGTACATGCTTCCTTAAGTATTTTGTTTTTTTTTTTGAATCCCATGGTAGTTGTGTTGTTAAAGTATGAACTTCATATGGCGTGGTCTTGTCAGTGTCTTTGAGGAGCTAATGCCTGGTGTTGACCACGTGTTTTGTCTTAGGCATCCAGATGCTAATTGTAAAAACAGTTTGGAGGTGGGTCAAGATTGAAAGACTTGATTATGAGCACTGCAAAAGCAACTTATGTTCAAGACTGGGAGAAGAAAATGAAGCAGTTGGAGAAGCTTAAAAAAGAATGTCATGACAAGATGAGTCAATTGGATCCTAGGTTGTGGGCCGGTTCACATTTTAGTTTTTATCCAAAGAGTGACATGCTCATGAACAACATATCTGAGGCTTTCAATGGAAGAATATTGGAGGCTAGAGACAAACCTATTCTGACTATGTTAGAGTGGATTAGATGCTATTGGATGACAAGATTTACTGAGAAAAGAGTCAAGGGTGAGAGGTACAGGGGAAAGATTTTGCCAAAGCCTAAGAAAAGACTAGATACAGAGGTAATTAATTCAAGACATTGGAAATGCAAGATGGCCGAGAGTGGTCATTTGAAGTGGAGCATACTTACAGGCATATATCCGAGAAATTCACAGTTGATTTGGAGAGGGGTAGTTGTAGTTGTAGGTTTTGGGAACTAACCTGGATTACCATGTAGGCATGCTTATGTTGCATATTTTTTAAAGGGTAACCTGTAGGACTACATTAGTGCCTACTATACGCTGTTGCATATTTGGCATGTTATAGCCCTGGTCAATCCAATTAATGGGCGTAATTTATGGCCAACGTTGAACTTTGATAAGATTCTCCTCCAATACATAGACCCAAGCCTGGGAGACCAAGGAATCTAAGGAGGAGGAGCATGATGAAAATCCAAACTCATCAAGATCTTCAAGAGTTGGCACAATAATAAGGTGTACAAGGTGCAAGCAAGTTGGCCACAATAAAACCACTTGCAAACAACCTCCACATGTAACTGAATCTGCAAGTGATGGTAAGGATGTGATGTGTTTTGATTTTTTTCCTTTTCCTGGATTTGAGGTTGCACTGCTTATGGATCTCATGTATTTTGATTTGGTTTTTTTTTTTTTGGTTGATGGACCCGATGTTGCAAATTTCTTTGTTGGAGAGGCTCCTGGTTGGAGGTTCGAGATCTAATGTTGCACAACCCACTTATGTTGAATCGATGTTGTACAACCCACTACCGCTGGATCTCGATGTTGCAAAGACTCATCAAGTTACTATAGAAATCGGACTGATGTAGCCGGAAGTGATGGTTCAAAGAAGAGGAAGAGGAAGAGGAGAGGCAGATCAAGAGGAAGAGGGAGAGCCCGAGAGACTGACTCTGTAGAGACCACGATCCTGATCCGCTCCTAACTTTAATTCAACACTGAAAAGAACTAAGCTCCCAACAACAAAGCCAAGATGGAAGTAATGGTTCACAGCTGTGCTAGACTTGTTTATGTTTCGGGTGGCCATGTGACTACTACTTTTTGTTGATGTTTATTTTGCTTTTTCTAACTGTGGTTTCGACGTAACCACCACTTTTTGCTACTGTTTATTTTGGCTTAAAGTCCAATGAACTAGACAATGTCCTATTTTTTGTTGATGTTTATTTTGTTTTTTCTAATTGTGGTTTCAACGTAACCACCACTTTTTGCTACTATTTATTTTAGCTTAAGACCAAGAAATTTTGAAGTGTTACTTTAGCAAGAGAAATCTCCTTTGTTCAGTGACGTTATTGGCCATAAAATTGAAGAAAAATGTGTTCCCATGTTTGGTCCAAGGGAAGCTTGCATCGTAGAAAAAAATTGGTTCCCAGAAAAATTGGTCTAAGGCATCGTGATAAGCGCACTGTATGTGACAAAGCTATCCCTCTTGCTCCACAAAAATTGATTAGTTCAAACGATAAATTAATTAATTAATTTAAAAACAATAAATTAAAGGAAAAATAATGAAAGCAAACTGGACATGATTAATATTAATATAGTTTATGGACCAAATTAAAAAAATAGTTTAGGGACCTGATTAAAAAAAATATATAGTTTAGGGACCAAATTAAAAAAAATAGTTCAGGGACCTATTTCAAATTTATGTCGCGGTCCACGTCACAGTCCACGTCAGCATTACTTAACAGCCCACTAACAGTTACTTAACGGAAGGACCCAATTAAAAAAAAATAATAATCCAGGGACCTAATTAAAAAAAAAAATAGTTCAGGGACCTATTTCAAAATTCCCAAATAGTTCAGGGACCTCCAGCATAATTAAACCTAAAAACAAAAGGGGTGGGGGTGACTTGTTATTGTCTCACTCACACTGTCACACACCCTAAAACACACACAATCACGATCAGGAAAAAAAAACAAGAAAGGGCGCTGCAACAGAACGATGGGAGAGGGAGAAAATGGCCAGAGGGAGAGGGAGAGGGAGATGGAGAGGAAGGTGGAAGATTTTTTTTGGTTTTGGGTTTTTGAGAAGATAAGATGAGGAAGGTGATGGAGAGCTAGATGGTGATTTGAGAGAGAAAGATTAGGGTGTGAGAGAGAGAGAGAGGGGGGGAGAAGGCCAAAATTTTGGGGCTCCCTCTTGTCTGCGGCTACTGGTGCCTTTTGAAGGGGAGTAGTGGAAAAATTAGGGTTTTAAATGGGTTGGGCTTTGTTGTGTTGATTTGGACTGAAACGCGTGGAGGTGCGGCGAAGAAGAAGTGGGGGTGCAAGGAGTAGCACCTGATTGGAGTGAGGAGGCGCAGGGGCTGTGAGAATAAAGAAAAGGGGGTGCGTCAGTAAAAGAGAAAAGGGAGCGCTGGGTTGCGGCCTGCTGGACTTTGCTGCTATCTGCACCCCCAGTTTTACAATTCACACCCTCCTCTTTTCTAAAATAAATTCCTTTTCTTTTTCTTCTTTGTTTTTTTTCTTACTTTATTCTTTTTTATTTATTATTATTATTTTTTGCTGTAATTGGGCCTGAACAATGGGTAAGACCAATGAAATTTTTCTTTTTGATATTTTCTCATTTTAACAAAATAAAATAGAACAAAAATGAAATAAAGACTCAAATAAAGGCTAAAAATTTAGTATTTGTGAAAAGTATTTTTGGTTTTTTTCTTAAAAAATGTAAAACTCCGGTCAAAATTGGGTGTTCACAGTTGCCCCTCTGTACTTACTTTCTCAATAGACGATATGATAAACCATAGTTTGCATATTATCATAGTGAGAAATAAGTACAGATATATGAACCTCAATTTTGGCCGGTAATGCATGAAAGCGACACACTATGAAAATATCAAGAGAAATAAAAACAGGCAGGGGACTGAACCGCCTCGCCTAGAAGATAATTAAATATGCAACAGTTTGAACCTTCTCGGCGAAATAAGAAATAAAATAGGCAGGGGACTAAACCGCCTTGTCCAAATATGCAACTGCCGGAACCTCCTCGGCAAACATGAAATAAGATATGCAGGGGACTGAACCACCTTAGCAAACAAGAAATGAAATGGGTAGTGGATTGAACCTCCTCACCAGAAGAAATAAGATAGGCAGGGGACTGAACTGCCTACCTGGACAAACAAGAAATAAAATGGGTAGTGGACTGAACAGCCAACCTTGGCAAACAAGAAATAAATTTGGGTAGTGGACTGAACCGCCTACCTCGGCAAACAAGAAATAAATTTGGGTAGTGGACTGAACCACCTACCTGGACAAACAAGAAATAAAATGAGTAGTGGACTAAACCGACTCCCTCAGCAAGCAAGAAAGAAACAAACGGGTAGTGGACTGAACCGACTCCCTCAGCAACTAAGAAAATAAACATGTAGTGCACTGAAGCGACTCCCTCAACAACAGGAAATAAACGGGTAGTGCACTGAAGCGACTCTCTCAACAAGCAAGAAGTAAATGGGTAGTCTTGTTTACTCCTCAACAACAGGAAATAAACGGGTAGTGCACTGAAGCGACTCCCTCAACAACAGGAATTAAACGGGTAGTGCACTGAAGCAGCGACTCCCTCAACAACAGGAAATAAACGGGTAGTGCACTGAAGCGACTCCCTCAACAAGTAAGAAATAAATGGGTGCACTGAAGCGACTCCCTCAACAACAGGAAATAAACGGTTAGTGCACTGAAGCGACTCCCTCAACACAGGAAATAAACAGGTAGTGCACTGAAGCGACTCCCTCAAAATTGCCCCAGTTTAGTCTTTTCTTCCTATTCCCCCGATCAGACTTTCGGGCTTTCGATCTTGCGATCTCTCTCTCTCACTCTGTTTTTTTTTGCTTGATTGGAAAATGAAAGTTATGAAATTGAATGCATGATCCTAAGATGAGCTTATGATGCATGAAATGCACGAGCCTTGAGTGAGAGATGTATGGGTCTTAGGCCCAAAAATGCATGGATGGAGAAAATCTTTTTTTCTTTTTAGTATGGACCAATCAAACTCGTGCTCAAATAGAAGCTTTTGTTGTTTTCTTGTCAGTCCTCATCAAGACATATTCTCTTCATCCTTTTTTTTCCTCAATCATCATCCATTTTTTTTTTGAGAGCATCATTTCATCACATAACTGGAACATTTGCTTGTCGAATCATACTGTGTAACCTATATTCACTTCTTTGAAGGATTACCCAATGGGCAAACATGGATTCAAAATCTTTTCAGGTTGAGGTCCCTCCTTTTTAGGGCTTCAGATGCTTGAAAACAAAGGGTATGATAAGAAAGTCAAATGGATATTGCCTAAGATTAACCAATCGATCCCCTCAGCATGGGAATTCCAACTAATTTCGTCCAAAGGTCTTGTAATAACAATCAAACACATTTATCATTGCCCCAGTGCCAGCAATTGAAATGTCTAAAGATCCACCTCAAAGAAAAATCTCCCAGTGTGTCAAGAAAATAAACTGCCTCAATGTAAGTCCCATTTTCCTTTTATGCCCTAACTTTTGCTTAGACTGCCTATGTAGGTTTTCAGCCTAACGGGCTTCTTTTTTATTCCTTTTTTTTTGAGAAGTACCGATCATCTCAGAGAGACCCTAGAACATAAATGCAACAATTGTTGAACTTAATACATCGAGATCAGTATGTGTCTTGGTATAGAAGACAAGAAGGTTTGGATGTTGTTAAAGATATATTTTAGGCACATGCAGATTTCGTCCATTTGTTGAATGCATTTAACACTGTCCTCATCTTTGACTGTACCTGCAAAACTAATAAATACAGGCTGCCACTACTTGAAATTGTTGGTGTTACTTCAACAGAGCTGACATTTACCGTGTGATTTGCCTATATGGATTCTGAAGGGGCTAAAAACTATATTTGGGCACTACAGAAGTTAAGAGAACTGTTTTTGCTAGATGAATCAGTTCCCCAAGTTATTGTGACAAACAGAGATCTTGTTTTGATGAATGCAATTGAAGTTGTGTTCCCAACAAGTCGCAATCTTTTGTGCCAATTTCACATAGGAAAAAATGTCTATGCAAAATGCAAGAAGTTGGTATCTGATAACAAAAAAATAGAGGTAGTCAAGGATGCATGAAACATTGTTGTTTATTCTGCTGACGAGGTTGAGTATGAGCAACGCCTGATGAGTTTTCAGGATATATGTGCAGAATGACCTATATTCGTTGATTATGTACGAAATATATGGTTGGATCCACACAAGGAAAAATTTGTTGTGACATGGACTAACCAAGTGATGCACTTAGGAAACACAACAACAAACAGGTAGGATCAAACTAATGTCAAAAATTGTAAATGAAGCATGTTATGCTATAGCTGATATTGTTTCTAATGTTTGTTGATAGGGCTGAGTCTTAACATTGGAGACTGAAGAAGTTGTTGCAAGACAACAGGGGTGACATGTGTGTTTACTGGGAAGCGATGAATAACATGCTTACGCTACAACACACCGAGATAAAGGCTTCATTTGAGAGGAGCATAATCGTCATTGAACACAAACACAATAATCATATGTTTATGCGATTGCTTGGACTTGTGTCTCAGAGTGCGTTGCAATATATTGTTGATGAGTGGAGCAGAGCGATGAATGTAAGTGTTGATAAATCTGAATGTGGTTGCACTCTTAGAACGACACACGGTTTATCATGTGCTTGTGAGCTGGCTCATTTAAGTGTGATGGGTACTCTAATTCCATTGGAGGTAATACATTCCCACTGGAAGAGATTACATTTTGGTCAACAAGAAGATCAATAACAGACAAATGAAATAGTGTCACAAGAGGAACTTGCGCTTCAGTGGGAGGCATTGATTACCCATTTTCGCGCACTTGACATTGTTGGTAAAATGACACTATATCGCAAAGTGCGAGAACTATGTTGTCTTGAGACAACTTTAATGTGTCCACCACCCGAAAAGGTGAAGACCAAGAGGGCCCCCAAAAAGACCAACACAGATGAATTTGATTGTAAACGTGACCCATCTTATTTTGAGCATGTGGATGCAATATACTCTGCACATGGCAAAACATCGGCGCGTTCCTCATTGAAATCAACCACCCAAGCAAAGAGGAGACGTTGCCTTTCTTGAATCAATTTCTTGTGCAGTTTCAACCATATATTACTGACATACTCCCTCCGTTACCCAATATAAGCAAAAAGTCATTTTTACATTCATTGAAAAATGTATGTATCTGGTCCAAAATATATATTTTTCAATGAATGTAAAAAGTGACTTTTTGCTTATATTGGGTAACGAAGTAGTAGTTAACGCGGACAGTGATGGAAACTGTGGGTACCGTTGCATTGCAGCATTGCTTGGTAGAACTGAGGATAACTGGCCTTTAATCCGTCAGGAGTTGCATAAAGAGCTTATGGAAAATATTGATTTATATGGCCCTCTTTTTGGTGTTCAATTAGAAGAACTGAAGTCTTCTTTACGGGACGTGCAAGATGTATGGGGAAGAAACAAGTGGATGACACTACCAGGGATGGGTCATGTGATAGCAACCAAATATAAGTTGATCCTAGTCTCTTTATCATCTGCCAGTATGACGTGCTGGGCATTTTTCCCCATTAGAGGTGCACCAACTCCAAACCATCAACTCATTTGCATTGGTTTTGTCAACGGTAATCACTGGGCACATGTAATTGATCTAATATTGTTATCTTTTTCATTGTTTATGTTTAGTTATGTTAGTCATTAATTTAGTTGTATTTGCATTATTTCAGGTATTTTTGAAGGATAGTTGTCCACTGCCTGCCATAGAATCATATTGGTGTAGTTTTTGTCATCTTGAGGTTTATTCATGGCCAACACCATATATTAGTCGATTGCAAGAATGAGGTTCAATATTTCCAACATCTAATCTTTCACATCATGATGAATACAATCCAATAAGCTTAGATGACGATTGATTAATAAAACATGTTGTTTGTTGCACTTTTATAGTTACAGTATACGCTAATATTTTACTGTGTATGATTTAAGAAAAAATCCGCTGAACTGTTAGATTTTGCTCGTGTCGAATTTCCGTAATTACCTTCTTTCACTCATACCACAAAAAAAAAATCTTCACTCGCAAAAACCAAATTTGCGAGTGAGGGAAATTTTTTGAAATTTCCTTCACTCGCAAATTTGGTTTTTCCGAGTTGAAGAACATCTCGCAAAAACCAAATTTGCGAGTGAAGGAAATTTCAGATTTCCCTCACACGCAAATTTGGTTTTTGCGAGTTTCGCAAAAATCAATTTTGCAAGGGAAGGAACAGAAGGGAAGAAAAAAAAACGCTTCAATTTTGTTAGGGGCATTTTCGTCAAGTCAATGCCATTGTAGGGTGCCCCCAGCAATTTGGGGGGTGCCCTTAGCAATTCCCTTGCTGCTAGAGTATTTCGATTTGCTGGGCTTGCTCATAACATGGATGGGGGAATTGCTAAGGGCACCCCACATTTTGCTGGGGCACCCTACATTTCCCAAAATACCCCTACTAAAAATATCAAAAGTGAATTTTTTTCCCATTCTTCCCTTCACTCTTAATTGTGCAATTTCCAGTTGCAAAAATTTATTCTCTGGTTTTTGCAAAGAGGCAGGTTTTCGCAAAAACTAACCCACTCGCAAAAACCATTTTTGTGAGTGACGAAAATTTCCTTCACTCGCAAAAATGGTTTTTGCGAGTTACTGAATCCCACTCGCAAAAACCATTTTTGTGAGTGGAGGAAATTTTCCTCACTCGCAAAAATGGTTTTTGCAAGTGGGATTTAGTAACTCGCAAAAACCACTTTTTCGAGTGAAAGAATTTTTCCTTCACTCGGAAACACCACTTTTGCGAGTTTTTTTTTAAGTTGTGATTTTAATTTTTTTTTGTCTTTTGCTTCAGTTATGCCACGCATGAGAGGAGCAGCTTGGCTGGCTGGCAGGGAGGCTGAGATGAGTCTACTAGATAGGCGGTTGAGGCTGTGAGAGAGGAGGCTCAGCGACAGCGTCGAGAGCATCAGGAGGCCATGATTGCGTCACACCGTCAGAGAATGGTTGACAGTAGACCTGGCCCGAGTAGACAGGGACGACGTAGACGGCAACCTCAGTACGAGGGATACCAGGAGGAGGGATATCAGCACGAGGGATATCAACATGAAGTTCCTCGCGAGGAACCAGTTGAGATGCATATAGATGCACAGGCAGGGGAGGGACATTTCCTAGAGGACCTTTTGATACATTGCTGCTGACTTCATTCAGGGACCACATCACTTACCACTTGTGGAGTGGAGAGGAAATTATTGTTTACCGTTTTAAAACATTTAAGGGTTTTCTTTTTAGTTGTGTAATTAATGACAAGGCTTTTATGTTTATGTGTGCAGGACCAGTCGATACCTCTTAGGGTTTTTGCTCACGGCAAAAAGTGGCAGAAGTGGTTTGAGCTGCGTCACACACTACCAGCTGCAGTACGGGAGCAAGTTGATCGATCTGGTCTTAGTCGTCTGATGTATTGCAGCTACACGATGATTGACAATGCGCTGCTGATTGCGTTTTCTGAGGGGTGGCATGCGGAGACCAACTAGTTCCACCTTCTAGTCGGAGAGATGACCATCACGCTGGATGATGTGTCATGCATACAGGGCATGTCGGTCAGAGGTTCCCTTTTTATATCCCCTGAGATGGACACAGATCTTGCTATATCTATTCTACAGTCATTATTGGGGGTAACTCATGCGGAGGCCCAGTAGGAGGTGGGACCCTATGGGTGGGCTGCTGTCCGTTTGTCTTGGCGGCAAAACCTTTATGATAGACGGGCGAATGAGTGTTCGATGGAAGAGGCAGCAAGGGTATTGATACTGGTGCTACTTGGGATGACTATTCTGACGGACAAGACTAGCACCCGTATTGACTGTAGATATATGGAGCTCGTGCATCGGTTGGACCAGGTTGGACAATGGTCATGGGGAGCGATATCCCTATGCCACTTGTATAGTTATCTTAGCGATGCCAGCATGTTGAGTGCCATGGGTTAGCGGGCTACATGACACTCTTTCAGGTACCACTGTGTTATTAAATTAGAAAATTAAATTTACAATAGTTTTAACTATGACACGATTTCGTAACTGATTTGTTATTTGTGACAGGCGTGGATCTACGAGTTTTTTTCTACTTCTGTAGTAGATCGGAGGCGCGTCGAGGGTAACGAGGGTGAGCGTGTACGCGCCTACCGCTGGAAACCTGAGAAGGGTCATGGGAAGGTGCTTCCATACAGGCAAGCTCTGGATCCGCTGTCCACTGATGACGTGTGTTGGACGCTGTGGGCTACCGATAGACAGTGTTGCCCATTCGACCACGTGACACACTTTTCGGGGTACCTGTGGTGTGGGAACACCATAGTGTCGTACCTGCCGTAAAGGGTACTGCGACAGTTCAGGTACAGGCAGGAGATTTCTCGACACCCACCACGACGTCCCTGGACTGAGGATATTAGTCTTAATTGGATATCCTCTCAGCTGTACTCTATTATATACCTGTTTCGATTGAGGCAGGCCGCTCATCCAGCTGAGTGCGTCTGGGGGTACCTGGATTGGTACTACAAGCACTCGCATCCACTACTGATACCTCCACAGGCTCCACCTCCACAGGCTCCACATGATGCACATGCTGATTGTGCCCCTCGGGTAAGGAATAATAAGTTCTTGCACTGTATATATTATGTCCATTCGTAACATTATGTAAATTTTTTTTGCTATAATGTATTTATGTCATTTGTAGGCGGATTATGTTCATGCGCTAGGCAGGTTGGATAGAATTGCCGCCATGCTGCATCAGGTCGTTGATTACGCCCAGGAGGGAGATGACATGTGTGACTACCTTCGGGAGGTGCTTCGGATAGCGGAGGATTAGGATCGCTGAGTAGTTTTCTTTTTATGTATTTTTTTATGCGAACACTTGTTTTTGATGATTGTAATTATTATTATTATTATTATTATTATTATTATTATTATTATTATTATTATTATTATTATTATTGAGTGTAATTTTGTTATTATTTATTATTAGTGAGTTTAGAAATACAAAACAAAATAATAAAAACAAACTTAATTGTGACTATTTTTTAAACGCAACTACTCATTCAACAACAACAAAACAACATTACATGATCACCGAATGCAACAACAAAACAAACATTACAAGACCTAGTCACAAGTTCTAATCCTTGGCTATGATTGACGACATGCTGCAAAGATCTCATCAACTGTTCTTGGTGCACGACATTTTTTTATGATCTCGTCAGCTGTTCTACCAAGCACAACATACAACTCTATTGGGTCAAGGCTAGAATGATCATTGAATGCTTCCCACATGCATTGTATGCCACCGTCGTTTACAAGTGTTATATTCATATACTGAACACGCCCACTACCTACCGAAACAGGGCATCGATAGTAGAGATCTGCCACTGTACGTGATCCAGCTCCGAGCTTTCGCCGTATCTTTTGCTTCAGTTCTTCAATGGTGATGGATGTCGTGATCCTAAATATTTTTGGAACATCGCATTCAAAAACCACGTCATCAGCACTTGTTGTGATTTTGCCACCGTGATAGACAACGGCAAGGCTCGAATCCATCGAGAACTCGGTTGGCTGAATGTCTGACATGACTCACGAGCGGGTTAAGGGATGATGAAATCGATTTAAGGTTTATGCCACTCTTGGGTGTGTGAAAATGGTTCTATTTATAGAACGCTTAATGCGATCTGAACCGTTAAAAGTGTGCTGGTCGCATCTCATCAGTTGATATTTTTCAAAAAAAAAAAAATTTGTTCACCCTACTCGCAAATATGGAATTTACAAATTCCATTTTTGCGAGTAAAAAAAAGATTCAACTCGCAAAAATCAAATTTGCGAGGGAAGGGACAGAAGGAAAAAAAATGCTTCAATTATTTTCGTCAAGTCAATACCATTGTAGGGTGCCCCTAGCAAATTTCATTTTTACGAGTGGAATATTTTTTTTTATTTGCAAAAATGGAATTTGCGAGTGAACAAAGCAAATTTCATTTTCGCGAGTGGAGTATTTTTTTTTTACTTGCAAAATTGGAATTTACAAATTCTATTTTTGCGAGTAAAAAAAATATTCAACTCCCAAAAACAAAATTTGCGAGGGAAGGGACAGAAGGGAAAAAAATGCTTCAATTTTGCCAGGGGTATTTTCGTCAAGTCAATACCATTGTAGGATCCCCCTAACAAATTGTGGGGTGTCCTTAACAAATCCCCATGGATGGCCATAGGTATTATAAGAGGCTTCATACATGCATTGTTGATTATAACATGCTTAATCTTTAATAGGCTCATTATGGCTATATCTAAATCTAGAACCGTTCTTATATTTGATTATAATTATTGTTTTTGAATTTTTTTTTGCAAATCTATACCCCCTCCAGACTTAATTATAAGCAAAAAAATTCATGTTCGACTAAATACATAGACTTTTTTTTACTTATGATCGAGTCTATAGGGAGTATCTTAATTGTGCCATATAATTAGGAGTGTAAGAATGATGCCAGTAATATGTATTAAGTTCCTTGTGCACGCACGAGAGCCACCGGGGGAACCAAATTAAAAGAGAAAGTAAATCACGTGCCGTGTTTGGTAAGGTTAAACTGCTAGCTTATAGCGGATAAACTCGTAGTATGTGTTTGGTACCCACTAGCTTATAGTGTTTTTCACTAGCTTACAACGTTTTTCCAGACGCTACTTGAAATAGCGTTTAAGCTTATAGTTTATAAAGTATCATTTTTTCTCTATTTTTTATTCTTATTATTTTAATTAAATTCTTATTTTAACCTCTATTAAATAAAATAACAAGTTATTAATCCTTACAGTTTTTGTCTCATTTATTAAAATGTTCTTTTTGTTGTAAATATAAAAGAAAGTAGAGAGATAAGACAATAGAAATATAGACTCAAAGATCGGTTCTTCAGGAACTAGGATTTAAATGCTAGTTCTTCAGGAACTAGCTATAATCTTTGTATTGATAATTTGATCAAGTGTGTACAAGGACAAACCTAATAGCCCTATTTATAGAGAATGGGCTACTAGTTATGGACCAAATTAAGGGATATGGTAAAGATATAATGAAATAACAAATTGATATAGTCATCCATCAAATCAGCATATTTATAACACTTCCCCTTGGATGACTATACACTATGAACATGCCTCGTTAAAACCTTGCTAAGAAAAACCCAGTGGGATAAAAACTTAGCGAAGGAAAAAGAGTACAATATTCATAGTGACATACTTCCCCTCGAAAATACATTATTTATGAACGTCCTTTAAATTACTTATAGACGAGCTTCTTGAAAATTGAAGTTCACAATGCTTTTGTGAATAAATCTGCTCAGTTGTCATTTGATCGAATCTTTTCATGATGCGTTATCTTCTTAAAATGTTGTTGGCTTGTCATATTCTTTCATCAATTTGCATGCTCCTCTAATATACTTAGTCGTGGTTCTCAGTCATATGCATTCACAACTTGCTTAATGAAGAGTCAATATTTTTGAATGATTTGAGGAGATGGTTGTGATAGTTTGCTTCACAAAACGTTAAGATATACATGTTTCTCCACATGTGTAAACATCACCTGATTGCGATTGACCTTGATGAGGATCAGAAAGAATGAAGAACTTGTTTGACTTCATTCCAATGTCTTCTGTTAGTCCGAGCAAAATCTGGCTAACAAGTTCACCACAAAAACTATATACAATCTTGTGCTATTTGCAACATAAAAAAGTATTTCAATAACAACATGATATGATACTTCAGGACCAAAGTTCTTTGTTGCAAATGCTCGAGCTGTAGGCCGAGATAACACCTTATCTTTCAAAACATTTTATTTGAAGATATTTATTTATATCATCTATAGTTTGGAACAACCTCAAGTAATTTCTAGAATATTAATAATCAAAACTCATATCAATCATATTGAACAATGTGAGAAAAAGGAAATAAACAAATTTACTCATAATTGCATCATGTATGTAACTCAAACATTTCATGTATGTAACTCAAACATTTCTTACCAATATGAAATGTTTAACATGATAAATAAGAGAATATAAACTATCAGTATATGTAAATCCAAATAGATGATTTCAATAGTTTTAATCCTTCCGAGATTTTCAATATAGAAACCACTCTCTAGTTAACCATAAGCTGTAATAACACATATTCGTGTCATGGGAGTTCAGACTTCAGGTCCATTAAAAACATCTTTTGCATCTCGAAAAAGATGTTCAAAGTCCTCATATTTCCAAATTAAACTGATTACATCAGTCAAAACATTTCATATGCTTTAGATCCTTCTTAGTTATGCTTCATGCATATTTATAATTCTTTAGGATTATGCTTTAGCTATCTTCAATCCTTCAGGGATATGCTTCATGCATTTTGAATTTTCAGAAGTATGCTTCAGGCATCTTAAATCCTTCAAGTATATGTTTCATGCATTTTGAATTTTTCAGGGGTATGCTTGAGGCATCTTAAATCCTTCAGGGATTTTCATATTTCTGTCATTATCCAATGACCCATATAAGCAAGTTGTCACTATACCCATTTGATGTATGTCAAGTCCTTCAAAGATTGTCAAACTAATAAAAAATCTATAAGTAATTGCACTCATAACAAAATTTGACAACTTCAGGTGTCTGGACTACTGGTCCAAATGCTTTATGTTTAGCTCAACTTGCATTATTTTAATCCACTTTGGCCAATCAATTTAATGTCAACATTTCTATATGATTCGAGCTTCATGCTCATCATGATTAATAATTTCATAATCAATTGCTATTGCATATGCAAAAACATATCAACAACTTCACATCTTCCCCTCATATTTCCAGTGTTTAATGAGATCTCGTAAGTTACCGGTACCGAAACCACTTCTGGGGTTACTTGTCTGGAAATATGGAGTTGTTGATTCATATTGCTTTTGACCTCCTCTAGAGTGTCAATCACTACAAGAAATCACGGGTATACCGACGGCCTTTTACCGACGGTCTGTGGCCGTCGCAAAAAACACGGCTTTTCCGACGGCTTTGCCCGTCGGTAAGTCCAATCCGTCATACGCTCAATGTTATCGACGGCTAAGCCGTCGGAAAGCCGTGTCTTTTTCGACGGCTACAGACCGTCGGTAAAAGGGCGTCGGGATACCCGATATTAGTTTTCGCTTCATTGTTCACATACCGATGGCATTAACCCGCCGGTATTTGAAAAAGCCATCCAGAAACCCGAGAAAGTTTCCGACGGGTTTAGACCGCTTGTAATGTTAATGTGGCCGTCGATAAAGTCCAGATACAACGACAAAAACCGCTTTCTTCCCTTTTCTTTCGCTCGCTTTCTCGCTCTTCTCTTCCTCTCTCTCTTCGCTCCCAGCCGCCACCACCACCTCTCTTCCGCCCTCCTCTCCCAGGCCGCAGCCCACCACGCCTGCCTCTGCCAGGGCCGCACGCCCACTACCCTCCGCCAGGGCCGCCGCACGGTCTTCCACCACTCCTCTCACCGGGTGGCTCCATAGTGCGCCCATCGCCTCCCTCGTGCCTCCACCAATCTGTCAAGGCTGGCCGACGAGAGGAGAAACCGCGACGCCACCACGCCGCATCTCCTTTGGCGTCTTCGCGCCTTCTCGTGATCTTCGTGTCCTCTCCTCTTCGCCTTCTTCTCTGTTGCTCTGCGTTCTCCACGGCACATCAAGTAAGTATTGTTCTCGTTCTTCTTTGTTTACTTCGTTGTCTTATTTTTATCTGCTTTGGTTTTGTATCCAAATCGGTTTGTATCTATTGGTCTATCAAGTTCAAGATAAACTTGCTAGTCATCTCGCTTTGATTTCATTTCGCGATTTCGCTTCAAAATGGGGTTTTGGGTTTCAGTTCGATTTCATCTATGCTTTTTTTTTTTGGGTTTCAATCGGTTTCATCTCTCTGCTTAAGAGTTTTTCTCCTCAAAACTGATTGCAGATCTTCCTGGTAATTCCTTAATCATAGTACTTCGCTTCATAACCTTTTCTGCAGATCTTCCTGGTAATCCTTCAAAACTAATTTTTATCCGTGATTGTGTGGTAACTCAAGTTATTGGCGGTTTCCTTTGTGTTTCTACTGAATTTTGTTTTTTGTTTTTGTTTTTCTTTTTTGGTGTGTTTAGAAGTCTTATTATTATTATTATTATTATTATTATTATTATTATTATTATTATTATTATTATTATTATTATTATTATTAAGTCACTAAAATTGGGGTTGCGTTTATTTGATTTTAACTGCTTTCACTGCTTCACCTTCTTTAGGCACCTGTGTTGATGAAATAAATAATTTGAACTGTGTTCTTTAGCTATTCAATTTTGGTGATGTTTGTCAGAAATGTATTTACTTAAGAGGGAAGTTCAGGTTAACTTAATTTGTCTTCGATTATGCTATTATTGCCCGAAACTAGTAATGCAATGCACGACCTTTTGTTTTCAAATTATGAAGTGTTGTTTGTGTTAGTAGTCATGATGCTAAGTTACATAACATGTGGATCCTTGTGATGTGTGGGTAGGGTGAGAGTAAGGTGCAAGTCATCCGCCATAGTTTTGGGGTCGCTTGTATTTTATTCAACTTGATTTTTGTGTATATTTGAAATAATGCAAGATTAATCGCTTATGCCCTTTAGAAACGGCAAAGGGTTCAAAGATGCTTTGGTTACAAGTGTTTCGGATTTAATTTAATTAGGTGTCAAGCAGTATTATAGAAAATTTACTTAACTCTTGATTTTGTTTTAAACTTGAGTTGCCCTTTTGCTGTTCATTTAAAATCATGACTTGGTGCTCAGGGTTTACATGTTCGAATATATTTTGTCGAAGCCCTTTTCACATTTATTTGATACGTGTTGTAAACTTGTAAGAAGTATTGGGAATGATTTGCCTTGTTAGAGGGTGGATGAAGTATGAGGGTATGATTTGATAAAATTGGAAATCAAAGGAATTATGGATGTTTGCTTAACTGAAGCAATAGCAGGAGCATTGATGTTTATGTGTGATACAGTCAAAGAAATTAATGAGAGGTAATTTCATGTTGGTCAACCAACATGTAACTAGTTATTGATAGTTGATGATTATCCAGAAATGGTTGTTCATAGCTTTGAGCTGGTGATATGGAATAAGTTGTTGAAGGAATTCATGAAATATGGCACTTCTTTTTAGTTGTCTGGTGATATAATTTTTCAATTTTGGGCCATCATTGTGCTGTTGATATATCTTTCATTTTTCTTTGATCCCCTTCTCATTCATGTTTTTTTCCCTATTACTGAGATAGAATGCACTGAACACTTCTTATGTAGCCTTGTCATTGTTGATTTTTTCTTTTTTGGTCTATCAATGGGAGCT
Source organism: Calophaca sinica (assembly GCA_037113605.1). Taxonomy (NCBI): domain Eukaryota; kingdom Viridiplantae; phylum Streptophyta; class Magnoliopsida; order Fabales; family Fabaceae; genus Calophaca; species Calophaca sinica. Next base: position 12,743,449 of record CM073736.1, read on the forward strand.
GGTATTGATACTATGTCTATGTCTTTGTGATGAAGAAACTTCGCTCATTAAAAGTTGTGGACAACAAAGATATGCTTATGTCTATGTCTATGTCTATGTTGTCGCTCCAGGAGGCGTAACATGCTACCGTCTGAATTAAAATCAGAAAAGAAGTGATTGTGGTTGATCAAACAGGGTCGGCAAAGAATTGCTATTGCTCGGGCGTGTTAAGATAGAAAGTAGACCACTAATCCTTGTGGAGGCAAAGGTTTGTGTATCCATTATTGTAAACATTGATTGAAAATGTATTTCTTTATGTTTTTAAACTTCATTTGAGTTCATTGTGGTACATCCATTGTGGAATATCATGCTATTCTATAAATATGTTCTTAAAACTATCAATAGTTTGACTATATACCGTGAGATTAGAAGTTCATTGAGGCATTTTAAAAACAATATGTTTGCAATAGGCCTGCTTTTATTGTAAGATGTTTGATAACTTCTAAGTTTTTCTAAAAATGGTTCTCAACCACTTTGAGGCAAAATCGGTTCAAGGAAACCATTTGAAAGTTGGTTTTTTTCCTTTGCAACTTTTTCCATACTCTTTCTCTTCCTTTTCGCTCTCCCTTTCAGCTAGATCTAAGGGTGTATATTGGATAAGATAGAAATGTAGAAATCACTCATTCATCCAATGGTCAATATGTGTGCTATTTTTTTAGATGCTAACTGTTTTAAAACAAATTTTAATAGAAGTTAACTAGTTACAAAATACTATGAATCAATGACTAGTTTTTCTTAAACAGTTCTAAACTAGTGTGAGATTTGCCAAACTGTAAAGCACTTGTAGTGAAATCAAGGCACTATAATGCATAGTATCTCATGGTATCATTGCTAAAGCTATCTGTATTGATGTATTGTATTTAATGTAAAATATTTCATAGTATTTAATGTATAGTATTTTGTGGTATACTGTATTTAATGTATAGTATTTCATGGACCATGGTATCATCGCTAAAGCTACTTTAAATAGCACTATTAATATACTGTATTGCTTTTTGGCCATAAAATTGCTTTTGCATATACATTTTTTTTTAAATAATAAAAACTGTCTTGTAAAATATGGTAGTTGTTTTAAATAATCTATTTCTATCATTTAAAAATAAATGTATACTATAGAGTTACCATGACTTGCTCGCCTATGCCATCAATAAAAGTATGAAAAAACCCTTAAGGATTGTATATTATGATAGAACATTCAACGAGAATGTCATTTAATGTCATTCTTATTGTGAAAAACATTTAATGAATACAATCATAATTCATCTTACCTGATAGATCTGTCATCCTAAAATGCAGTCAAGATACAACAACCACTATGTGTGGATTTGAAGTCAAACATTGTTTTGTGTAATAAATTGGTTAGAAATTTTATTTTGGAACCATAATTCGAAGTTTTCTCCATGACAATTTTCTTCATGGTCATAAAACTTGTTTAACATCGACTAACATTAGAATGAGGGTGAAATTAAAGTTAAAGATTAGGAGCTAATTGATAGGACCCAAGTAGAGAATGAAGGCCGAAGGGAGGAATGGGTGGATCAGCCAAAGGGGCCTGATTCTACGGTTTGGAGAGTCTATGTGAGGAAGAATAGGAGAGAGAAAAGGAATGTGAGGTAACTTAGTGTTTCCTTCTCTTTTGGATCTGCACTTTACCATGTTTTCCTCTTTTGGTGTAGTGTATTATTTGTTGAGGTATTTTTTTATGATTGACTGCTTTTTACACAATAAACTTATTTGGTATTTGGTCCGAATATGTTTTAGTTGTTGTGCACCCTCTTCATATGTTATAGAAATTTATCTCTGTTATTAATGCTATGGTCTCAATTTACATTTTTTTGATCTCCAGATAAAGGAGAAAGACACTGCATAGTTTGTGAAATTTTATGCCTTGGTGCAAGCATTGGTGAGTAATTCTTTCATAGTTCAAACTTGATGTTAACTTGCTGTTTTTTATTTATTTATTGAGAAAAAGAACTGTTTGCTAACTTGTAAAATAATAAGAATAACATGAAAAATAATGAAGATGAAATAGAGATTGGAGAAGTGGATCATGCATAATAATAAATTGAAAAAATTAATTCAAATACACATAATAATAAATTGTGTTAGATGATTTACTTATAGTTATGATTTATACAAAAATTACTAACGACCTTTCATTTTTGTTGATTGCTATTTGGTAGCTTGTTAGTTAAAATTTTCTATGTTTTTTCAGTATTTTTAGTTCGAGGCCACCACACTGCTCGGAGACTGCCACTGACATCGAAGGACGTGGACACGCTCTTGTTCTGAGAATTAGGTATGCACTCTAACGAAATGTCGGTTGACTCATTGGGTGGAAAAGGGTTGGCTGTTGACCCCCACACCGACATATTTAGTTTGATTTGCATCATAGTTCTCTACAGAGAGAGAATTTTGAGGTGATGTGTGTTTTGACGTTCAATGGATGTAGTAGCAGAATTAATCAATGGATGTGTGTTTTGGGATCATAACAAGATATTCCCAGATAATACTTCTTTTCCACTCTCTTCAGTTTTAATACAATTTTACAGATACCAATTTCCAGTTCAAAATCGTTTGACAAATAAAAATTAGGGAGATATTTACAATATAGAATAGACGTAGTAGCAGAATTATTTACAGCTGGACACCACCCAAAGCTTGCTAAGAGCACAAAGTACTCTATGCAAATAAGTTAGCCGGTAAAAACTTTTCATCATAGCCACTTGCTGATAGGCAGAGCTATTTTGTGCCATTATAAAAACTTGTAATTCTATTTACGTAAAACCATTATAAGGAAGTTAGTTGAGTAAAATAGGCAAATTACTTTCAGTTTAATTCCTGAATTTATGTATGTGTACGAGTTAGTTCTTAAATCCATAAAACTGATACTATCATGTTAGCCCTTTAACTTGTTCAGCCATTTATACTAGAAAGACTAGCATCATGTGAATTATCATAAATTTTAGAACTAACAGGTAGGTAGACATGAATAAATTCAGAGACCGCTATTAAGGAAAACAATTCTATTGAACATTTATGCTAATTAGTAATGACTTCAACCTCAAATCCCCCTATAGCATCAATTCCTAATATAAACAAAAAGAAGAAAAGAAAACAGGAACTGAAGACAAAGCTTCATACCCATTATTATTGGAAACAGGGCTTCCACCAAACCCGGCCATCAATTCATCAAAATCAGGCGCTTATGCTGTTTTTTTTTATATTTATATTTTTCTCTCCCTCTCTCTTTTTGATTAACTGGCTGAGCTATGGCATGAGTCAAGTTAGTTTTTTCACATATTTCCAATATTTCTATTCTAGTTATAATATAAAAGAAAAAATAAAAACATGTGTTATTATATCTCAAAAAATATACTAGGTAGATATTCCAATATGATTACCTTAAGAAATTATAAAATATTATATCATATAAGAAATTAAATGAAAAAGGAAAATAAAATATTTTTTATTATATATATATATATATAATAAAACTAATTCTACCCTTGTCACTTCTGCTTGTCTAATTGTTATGTTAATCATTGATCGAATGGATGTTTGATATTTGTTATTAGTATCGGAGAGAAGCCTTAGCTTCCCGTTTGAGGTTTAATATATTATTGAGTTCATATACTTTTAGGTACCATGTGCTCATTGTATATTTGAACCTTGAATTGTCCAAGTCGGACAGTTTGGGGAAAAACTTTTTCTTTACTCGTATAATAGTTGTTGCTTAATTCTCGTGATCTTTATATTTGATGAAATTTCGGTTCGATTCATTTCCTTTTGTTCTCTGGTGCATACTTGATTGCGGTGTTCATAACTGCGTTCATTTTGTGTACTCAGAGACTAATGGGAAATGCTGCTGAAATTTTGTCAAGTATAAGATACGGAAAGTAAGGAATGATTATTATACGAAGTTCAAAAGTTTTTTCTCGAATGGGATAGGTCATACCATTTAAAGAAAGAGAGCGGTTGTAAGAACGTCGTCGCTGAAATTGTGATTTTTTTGACATGCGTAAGATGGAATATTTTCTTTCGAGTCGTAGTTGGATGTACGATAGGTTGTATCCGGAGAGGGGTTTGAAACCAGATTTTTACTGGGTTGCGACTTTGTCCAAGTCGCAATGGTACATAAAGATTTCAAAACTAATGGAGGGATTAGATGTCCGTGCTTTAATTGCGATTGCGCAGGATTAAGAGCCCAAGTGAGGTCACGCACCACCGTATTCAGCTGGATTTAGGCTTAATTACTCGGATTTGGACTACACATGGTGAAAAGTTGCCTCACGCTGATTTAGGGGTCATTGATAATTGCGAAGGTGCTTCTAGGAGTTACGAGATTCGGGATGTGGTGAGTGATTGAATTGATGCAAGATATGGTTTGTGATGCCTTGGGGGTGAACGTGTTATTCGATGAGCAACAAAGATGATGACACAGATGAACTTCCAAATGAGGCAAAGACAAAAATTTTATAATCATTGTTAGAAACAAACAAGCCGTTGTTTGAAGGGTCTACAGACTCTAAGTTATCAATGTGTGTGAGGCTCTTAGCTCTTAAGTCCAATCATGCGGTGCTACCGGCGTGCTTGGATCTCGTGAATCTAAAATGATGTTGGACTCGTCACCTATCAAAGATGGTTTGCCAAAAAGTTATTACGAGGCTAAAAGCTTAGTGTCCAAATCGGGCTGGAATCTAAAAGGATTGATTGTTGTGTGAGAGGGTGTATGTTGTATTACGACAATGAGTTTGGTAAAAACGATGGTGCGCTAGTTGAATGCAAATTTTGTGGTGAGCCTAGGTATATGTCACATACTAATAATCTGACGGTAGACAAAAACTAGTTCCTGAAGGCAATGTTTTATTTGCCAATTATTCCAAGGTCAAGAGAATGTTTGCATCACCACGCATCGCAGACAAAATGACATGGCACTATGAGAATAGAAGCACTTCGGTATGTTGCGCCACCCTTCCGATGGTGAAGCTTGGAAGCACTTTGATCGTGTGCATCCCGATTTTGCAAAGCAGATCCACGTAATGTACGACTTGGCTTATGCTCGATGGTTTTACCCTCAGATGTTCAATCCACGGCGAAACCTTATTCTTGTTGGCCAGTTATCGTTACCCCATACAATCTTCCTCCCAAAATGTGCATGTCTAAGCCTTATATGTTCTTGACCTGTGTTATACCGGGTCCAGATAATCCGACAGATGGTATTGACATCTATTTAGAGCCTCTTATTGACGATCTCAAAAGGTTGTGGAATGGTGTTGTGACTACGATATTGCACGAAAGAGGAATTTTACAATGAGGGCAGCGCTGATGTGGACCATTAATGACTTCCCTGCATATGGCATGTTGTCTGGTTGGGGTACTCATGGTAAAATGGTATGTCCGCATTGCATGGAGCATACAAAGGCCTTTACCTTGAAATTTGGGGGGAAGAGTTCTTGGTTTGACTCACATCGCAGGTTTTTACCCGATGATCATGCATTTAGACGGAATAAGAACGCTTTCAAGAAGGGGAAGTTGAATTAGATGGCCCGCCCCAAGGTTGACGCCTTGAACAGTATCCGGGAAAGGGTTATGGAACCGCCCAAAATCACGCATTTTGGCAAATTGGATCGATTTGAAGGATATGGACAATGGCATAATTGGACAAAAAGAAGTATTTTTTGGGATCCGCCATACCGAGAGATAATTTATTGAGACACAACCTTGATGTTATGCACATTGAGAAGAACTTTTTGACAATGTTTTTCTTACGTTGATGAACGCCGAGGAAAAACAAAAGACAATGAGAAGGCCGTGACTAGACTTACCACTTTCATCAGAGGCGAAAGGGCTTGCATTTGACGAATCGGCCGGATGGGAAGACCTCAAACCCAAAGCCTCATTACTCTTTAATCACGAGGAAGCCAAGTCGATCTGTCGGTGGATAAAAGAACTTTGATGCCGATGGTTATTCTTCTAATTTGGCAAGATGTGCCGATATGAACAAAGGAACCATGATTGGGATGAAAAGCCATGATTGTCATGTATTCATGGAGTGTTTACTTCCTATTGCATTTAGTTCCTTGTCGTCAAATGTTTTAAATCCACCGACCGAACTCACCAATTCTTTAAAGATTTGTGTTCTGCGACATTGAGAGAGCATGATCTCATAAGGATGGAACAGAACATACCAGTCATTCTTTGTAAGTTGGAGAGAATATTTCCCCCTGCTTTCTTTGATTCTATGGAGCATCTAGCAGTGCATCTTGCACATGAAGCTAGGCTTGGTGGACCGGTTCAATACAGATGGATGTATCCATTCAAAATGTACTATAATAAAGTATTCTCTAAAATAAATATTTATTTGAAGGGTTAAATGTATCAATTTTTATCATCAACGTTGTTATTTTTTGGATTTATGAGTGACTCAAAATGGTCGGTGAAAAATAAGGCCAGGGTTGAAGGATCTATTTGTGCAACTTACTTACACCGTGAGACAATCCATTTCTGTTCCCATTATTTTACGAACTTCATGTTGACACCAACAAATAGTAGGAATGAAGTAGAAATTGAAAGTGAAAGACACCCGCTTGCCTTATCGAAGATTTTGCCTTCCTGGTCATCATGGTGGAAAGGAGGTGGATAACCGGATAACTGCGAAGTGTGGAAGTCACCACGCTCACGTGTTGATCAACCGTGCGTAAGTATCACCGTATCTAACGTATGTATCATTTTGACCACTTTCAATTTCTTTAATCCACAATTGCTCTTGATCATTTGTTTGATAATGACTTGATCAGGGCATTCTTGTTAACTAAGCCCACAAGCGTATAAGACTCTTCTGCCTATATTCATGAATATTTCCCAACGTGGTTTAGGAACCAGGTATGTTTTTTGAGTCGTCATATATATATTATTATTATTTATTGTTTGAAAATACAAAAATATTGTTTGAAAATAGGAACCATAATTTGTTTGCACATGGTGTGTACACAGGTGTATAGCGAGGCAGAATCCCCTAAAATCCAACACTTGAGAAATTTATCTCATGGTCCTAAATCACGTGTAAAAGAATGGCACACATTCTTTGTAAATGGATACAAATTCCAAACCCAGTCAAAAACAGAGGGGCAAAAAGCAATAAATGGGTTTAGGTAAAAGGTGCCACAGGTGGAGGTGAAGATGACTTTTATGACGTGATTCAACATATATATGAACTGACGTACAATACTTTAGACTATACTAAAAAAATAGTGCTATTTTATTGTAATTGGTTTGATCCATCAAATAGAGGCACAAGAGTGGATCGAAAATATAATACTGTTGACATACACATGAGCAGAAGATACCAAATGTTTGATCTGTTTATCATGGCACAACATGTAAGACAAGTGTATTATGTCCCTTATCCATCAACTCGAAGGGACAAACAAGGTTGGTGTGTCGCAATAAAGATCAAACCACGGGGTCGCATTGAAGCAGATGATACCCAGGAAGAAGTGGCTTATCAAGTGGATGAGATGTCTCATGTCAATGTAGTAAATGAAGTGGAACCCATTACTCGACTACGTGACAATCCAATCACATATGAAGATGTAGATGGGGATGAAAAATTAAATGAAGAAGTGGCAGAACCATCAAGATCTGAAGACGATGCCGAAATTGAGTGGGTAGAATGGGCAGATTGAAATTGTTTAATTTTTTACAATTTGAGAAATTAATGTGTAACAATATATTTTAATTTGTCGGTTATTTTCATAACTTGTTTATTTTTATGGAATTCATTTGTAATATTGTTATGTTTAAATATAATATTTCATGATCAAGTATTATTCAATTGCTCTATGTAGATATGGCATCGGGAGGTTCAGAGCAGACTTCCCCATCACCCGTGGTAAATGGAAGGGAAGGGATCGCCTCGACCCCTCGTCGTCGAGAGGCCGACCATCATTAGGCGTGACCTCATCGGGTTTTCGACGTTGTCATCTACACGCCGCCCTAGTACATCTACGCCGAGACACTGATACACCTCCCGCACCTAGACAAACCTTTTGCACCACCTACACAGACTCGTGCACATTCGACACCAAATGCACGCACTGGGCACGCTCGGCACCTTTGCCTCACATTGACATGATCCCCACCCCGGTTCCAGCAGCCACATGGCGCTCGAGTTCCCATGTTGTGCTTGATCCGTGGCCGATGCTCATCATCCACCATGATTATAGTACGGCCATACACCGATGACACCGATGTTGGGCGGGGCGGGGAGGAGCAGGAGGTTCAGCAGAGGAGGTTCTTGGTGGGGAGGGCCAGGAGCCTCGACACTCTTGAGATGTTGTATGATGGTCGAAGTTCTTATCGTGCCATCTGGTAGAGGTAAGTATTTGCAATTTTTCGAAGTTATTAATAATTTACATGTATATATATATATATATATATTTATTTAACATGTTTTTATTGTTCAGGTTTCTTCCTCAAAGCCCGCTGTTAGCTATCACAAAGAACAATTGAGGAGAATTACCAGAGTTTTGGCCCACCTGGGACATCAAGGATTTTGAGCGGGACCATATGTTTAATTCTTTCGAGTAAGTTGCAATTTTTATTTTATTGCATATTATTTTATTTTCGTAAATTTCAATTATGTTTAATAATGTCTTATATTGATACTGCACGAGGGTTGCTTGGGAGGAAAAAGATGAGGAGGCGATGGAGAAGAATTTTCATATGAAGGCCTCCCACCGCTTTTCGACATGCTTCGAGATGCCCGCATCGTGATCGCCAAATTTTGGATAGGGACGAGCTCTGGCAAAGAATGGTAGCGCATCGAACTCCCCGAGTTCCAGGCGACCAAATGAGGCCAAGAAGAATAGGGCCTTTGAGAAGGGTGGCACTGCACCTTTGCATCAAGCAAAGGTCGGTCAGACGCAGTTAGACTTGTACGTGTTATAAAATTGTTATTATTATTATTTTATTATTATTATTATTATTATTATTATTATTATTATTATTTATTTAAATTTTTTTATTAATACAATCTCAGTCGAGGAGGTTGGGAGAGAAGTTCGATTGCACGAGCTTCATCTTGCAACTCATACGAAGAGGAGTACCGTGATTTCGTTGATGAACGTTCGAGGCGGACTCGGGTAATTATAAAATATAATAAATATTTTTAATAATGTTTATATTGTTTTGTTAAAAAAGATTTGACTTATTTGTTTGTTTAACAGAGGAGTTTGAGGCGAGGATGTCTCGGCTTAGATCTCGTGAGCTCATCATGTTCTCCATCTCGAGCCACGACGATCTATCTACACCGCCGAGGGTTTGGGCGAAGTGGTTGGCGGAAAGAAGAAGGGCCGCTTATATGGTCTTTGGCGACCTTGCCAAAGAACTACAAAAAGGCCCGCCGCCTACACCGAGAGTCGTCGAGTAGTAGTGTCGCGCCAGGTCGCTCTGCCGCGGATGACCAGGAGATAGCCGAGTTGAAGCGGGCCGCGTGGCCCAAAGCCAGAGCTTTTGACTCAGGTCTTTGCGGCGAGCAGATGTACCCAGGTTGCTAGCTCGCCAAAGCCTTACTCGCCACTCGGCCTCGGCCTCCGCCTCCGCCTCCGCCGCCTCCAGCCTCATGGTCATGTCGATGATCCGGATGATGTAGAGGATCTCGATCATGATCGAAGTACTGGGACTATTAGTTCTGTTTGTACTTATATTTTTCATATTTTTGGATATCATTTTTTTCGTTTCGGATATTATTTTAGTTACTGATTTTTATTCGTTGAATTTTTTTATTTATTATGTTTTCTTTTTTTAATTTGCTTTTTAGTTTACGTTATCACATTTTTATATATGGAAAATCAATTAATAATTAAATTAAATTAAATTACAAGTAATTTTTAATTAAATTAATAAATAAATATTTTTAATATGAGAGTAAATTATTTTTATAATTAAACAAATAAATAATTAAATTAATTAATTACTTAAAGAATAAAATTAATTTGGTTATTAATTAATAATTTTTATTAAAAATTCCCGATTACCGACGGCCTAAGCCGTCGGAAATATTTCAGATTTACCGACGGTCAAGTCCGTCGGAAATCTAACGACGGCTTTACCCGTCGGTAATCGACCTCATTTACCGACGGTTATACCCGTCGGTATTACCGACGGTAAAGGAGAGTCCGTCGGTAATCCTTTGCGACGCCCATATTTCCGACGGGTTTTAGGCCGTCGGTTATCCGTCGGTAAAACTGGATTACCGACGGCTTTTATGGATTACCGACGGCTTTAGGCCGTCGGTAATCCCGTGTTTTCTTGTAGTGAATGATCTTCTGGATCATCACTTTGAATTCTCCCTTTTAGTAATAATATCCTTTGCACCAATAGGTCTACAACGCTTCTAGCGTACTTTAAATTCATGGGTTGCCTTACTCGCTAGTTGTCCTGCAGGGACAATTGATCATGCGATAATATTTACAACCAACACATGTGATTAAGTGACCTTTTGGGTGTTTGTAAAAGTATCTGGTAATTGGTTTGCAACATTTTACAAATGACTTATTCTTTGAACTTCAAGTTCACATTGATTTGTGCGTATATCCAACATGGATAATGTTTGTGTCTTCCGACAAACTTCTTGTACCTTTATTCTTTTATTTTTTTTCTTTCCCTGATGAAGAAAACTGATTCATCAAAAATATAATAGTAAAATATATGTCAAGATATCACAATATCTAAATATACATGAAATAATACACAATTCAAAAGTGTCGAGCCATATAACCATCCAATAAATTATAAATTATATGATATATAATTGAACTTTTGTTAATCGATGCATGTTATCATCTTATGTATCCAATTATATAACAAATAATTAACATTTAAAAATATTAGAATAAATAAACTAATATTTTGCACTCACATCATGCTTTCAAACACAATATATTCAAATGTTTCAACTCTTGTATATATTTGAATAATATATATTATTATAACTACTAGTTAAAAAAATATTCATATAATTTGAATTAACAACTGTAAATGACAATAAATTTTCAAGTGATAATCAATATTAACTTCAAAATATTTGTTTTGCAATACTCTGAAATTTCAACTCGCATATATCTCATATGATAGTTTTGCTAAATAGCGACGTCTTTTATTTCTCAGTTAATTATTTACATAATAATCCAAATATTTCATTTCCAAGAATTAGCACATAAGTGAATATATATATCACCCAAAAAATAATAATAACATGCAAACTAATCATAATTGAGCACTAACAGTAATTATCTTGAGCAGAGAAGGACAAAAATAATCACTAGGTAGAAGGATTTTATGATCCTTTAATTAGTGTCCATGTGTATTAATAATACATTGCATCAAAGTTGAACTGGGATGACCAAGACGATCATGTCAAAGCTTAAAAGTTATAAGATCTAAGCACTTCTGGTGCATATAATTTGACTCTGTCATCCTTATTTTTGTAAAATATGATCCAATGAAAAATCTTAAAATTTCTCTAATATTTTAAAACAATAGAGATATTCCAAATCTCTCTTTTTTTTTTGGTTTCAACATGATATTTATTTCGACGTATATCTTTGAAATTTAGTAGATTTCTTCGGGATCGATCTACTAAAATATAACGCATCATCAAGGGATAATTTTTTCGCATTTGGGAATATACCACATGCTCTTCTGGAGCCTTTGATCATATTTGCAATACCAGATACCATATCAACATTAATTTTAGCTAATATTGATTGCATAAAATATTTCTTAATACAAATAATTGTGTAGGTTATGCCACTGTCTACTAAATATTGGTACTTCAAGACCAAAAAGAGACTCTAGTTTGTGCATTGATCGTTTTTAACAGTTATGCGTGGATCCAATATTGGTCCTTCGAGACCAATTTCACAGTTACTTGAAATTTTGTATCGGTACTTCAAGACCAATTTCACATTTACTTAGAATCTTATATTGGTACTTCGAGACCAATTTCACAATCACTTTAAATTTTGTATTGATACTTCAGGACCAATTTACAATCAATCTATATTTTAAATTATTTGAAATCATGTATTGGTACTTCGGGACCAATAAAAGACAAGAGTGTTTGGCTATTCATTTATTTTGGTACTTCAAGACCAATTGTGAGACAAATCTTGCAAACATTGAAGAATAGCGTCTTTTTAATCTTAGCGTAAAAAGATATGTATACATAAATTCTTACCTTAAAAAGAAGCATACATAAAAATTGCTACACCATTAAAGACTTGGTCGTGCTTTGTAGCAATTGATTTGAACACTACTTGGTAGATACTACACCTGAATGTATTCTTCAGCTTTCATTTGGTGTTGAGAAAAGTTATTTCATCGTTTCTTCAAAGGACGTAAGGTTTCTTGCACTTATACCTGTGTCTTTATGAATTTCAAGCAAACAATTCAACATTTCATTTTATGAATTAACTAATAAAAAAATTTCTCCATTTTTTTAAATAAAAAATAGACATAACAAAATACATATTATTTGTAAGAACAAGATCAAATGCATAATTTTCATAATCAAAATTTGAAAACTAACGTAAATTTAAAAATATGAATTTGAAATTTAAAATACGTAATTACCATATTAAATGTCATATTTTTATAGCAATAAATTTTGAACAATTAATTAAAGTATTATATCAGAAAATTAATATCTTTATATAGCAACAAAGTTTCCAAAATATAATTAAAGATCACATCTTTATATAAAACAAGGATAAGGATTCTAAAAATATATGAATCACAATAACAAGAATTACAATATATCACATACACAAAGATCCAAATTTATATGAAAACAAGTAAACAAATCAATGATAATTTTTTTTTTGCAAAGAACACATGTTTTTGCAAATGGTTAGACTAGTTTTTCAAGAACTAGAATTTAACGACTATTTTTTAGGAACTATGATTCAAAGGTTAATTCTTCGGGAATTAACATGTAAAGATCTCATCTTTAATATGAAAGTAGGCAACGAGATTCAAATGTTAGTTCTTCAGGAACTATCATGTAAAGTTACAATCAATAAAGATTTTTTTTTTCACTTTTCTTTTGTTTCAAACTGTATTAAGATCAAATCTAGTTCTTCTAGAACTTACATAGCGCTAAAATAATCACTATACGTAGCGCTAAAAAATTATAAAATTCTTCATGAACCAATCTCGTATTATCAAGTTCTTCAGGAACTTTTCTATCCAATACAAAATTTCATTCATGGTCTAAAAGTCAAGTTCTTCAGGAACTATTCCATAAATTTCCATGTAATGGTGACCAAGAAAACTTATAGTTTTGTGCAATTCTACAGGGATGCTTGAATATGAAATTCTTTCAGAATTTTGTCATGATTCTTATACACAATATGATAATCATATACTTAGACAATATAAGAATAAAATTTTCATGAAAAAACCCAAATAACATGCAAATTTTTTTTTCTTTTTTAGAAAAACATGATCTTCCAAAGAGTGTGAGAAAGAAAACAAGTTTTTTTTTCAATAAAACCTTTTTAAGCAATCACGCGTATGGTAGAGTCTCGTGCTGATAACGTGTTGTAAATACAAAAGAAAGTAGAGAGATAAGACAATAGAAATATAGACTCAAAGATCGGTTCTTCAGGATCCAGGATTTAAAGGCTAGTTCTTCAGGAACTAGCTATAATCTTTGTATTGATAATCTGATCAAGTGTACAAGGACAAACCTAATAGCCCTATTTATAGAGAATAGGCTACTAGTTATGGACCAAATTAAGGGATATGGTAAAGATATAATGAAATAACAAATTGATATAGTCATCCATCAAATCAGCGTATTTATAACACTTTTATGTCATTTTTCTCATTTATTAAAATGTCATGTCATTTTATATTTATCAGTCAGTTCAACAATTAATTTTACCAAATACTTTAAATTCAATCTGTTAGCTTATCTACTATAAACTCATCCACTAGCTTATCCACTATTTTTTTTTTTTACCAAACATGCCCTCATGAATCATGCGAGTATTTTTCTTAATCCTGAGATCAGACAGCATAACACTGGGCGTGCCATTCATGTGAGATGCCTTTCTAGTAACTCAAAATTTTCTGTCTCTTTTATCAAAAAAAACAAAAAAAAAATTCTGTCTCTGCTCAGCTAGTCCTTCAGATAAGGCCACAGGGTGACTGAAATAATACTCTTGGGTATTTTTATGTTTGTCTGTTTGCAAGTGAGTGGAAAAGATAATGATTGGAGAATGTTTAAACTTTAAAGATCTGTAGTATTCCATGGAGAATAGTAATTTGCTAGATAAAATACAATGAGATGATCTCATCCGGATTTATATATGTATATTGGTCCCATACAAAAGATTGCTAACTTTTAGATTATGATAAATAATTGCAGACAATTATGATTAAAAATTGATCATAAAATTAATCACAACTCTCATTGATAAAAAAAAGACTCTTTTCAAGACTCTTTTCGAGGAAATACATCTTATACCGTGTCGGAACGCGATCCACTGCAGTCACTGTAACTGCAGTTGCACGATCTCGGGCTTCTGATCTCAATCGGGCGGCTCAAAAAACACCACACGTTTTTGGATTTTTAAAAAATATAAAATACCGATATTGAATCTGGGCTGTCCGATCTCAATCAAATAGCCAACGTCATTGAATACAGAAATTCACTGCAGTCAGCTACTGTAGTGGATCGCGATCCATACTGTGTCACACCTTATACCGTGTCTATGTATATGTATATAGATATAGATATTGAATAGGGACCAATAAACAGATAGCAACACTCAAAAATAATTTTTGACCAGGGATTCTCATATATTGGTGGTTCATAATAAAATAGGAGAATTTTAAAATGGAATCATACCATTCCATAAAAAAATAAAACTTTGCATATGATCACTTGCTAATTAACTATGTATTGGTCCAACGTTAACAACAATAATTCATAGCCAGTCTTACCCAATGGAATAATTAATAAAATAACACAATAATTCATAGCCATTGTGTTATTTTATTAATTATTTTGTGTTTTTATGTCATTTTAAAATAATTTTTAAAAAAATAGTTATTATTTATTTCTAAATTTTTAAATATATAATTTTTTTATTCTCTTCCTTTTACCTTTTTATTTGTTTTATCGACTTCTTATATCTTTTCAATTTTATGTTCTATATTGCTAAATTATTATTCTCTGTATCTCATAATTCTATATTACTAAATTACATATAACTATTGTTTATATTGAAAGAAGCTTTTCAAAATTAAAATTGGTTAAATCCTATTTGAAATCAATTATATTACAATATAGATTAAATGAACTAGTCACGTTAACGTTATCCAGTGAGTGTGCAATGTTAACTAACATTGTTTGATATAGAGCTTTAATCAATATATAATTTTATAACTAAAAAAATAAAATAATAAAATAAAGATAACAAAGTTATATTGGACTAAATTTCTATAAATTTTGACTAAGGCTCCAAAGTTTCTAGACACGGCTGGACCCAAGCTTTTTACCAAACTAAGAAAAGAAAATAATTGGTGGATGATATACGGAATATGCAGTACTCCCTTACGACTCAGTTATAATTTACAAACAAAAAACTACTTAAATTTGTTGGACTCAAATAAGCAAATTTTAACCAAGTCAACTCTATTTAATGCCATTTTTCTAAATATATCCTTATTTAATTCTACTTTTATTTTTCAAGAGCATTGCACGCTTCAAAGAAAATAAATTAATAAATTAAGGTATATTAGTAAATCTAGTTTATATTTTTACATGAAATCAAGAGTATTACTATTAAATAAACATAACTAACTTTCTCAATCCCTGTGCGGTTGGTTATTTTGATTGTAAATAAGTCAGCAGAGAGTATTACCCACCCCACCGTGACCCATTATTCACAAGAAGGAGTCGCAGAAGGAAAAACTGCCTAAAAAAATGGTTTGTTCATTATATGATGACCCGTGAGTGAGTGAACCAAAAAGCTTAACTGCCTCCTCAGTCCTCAAGTCCCCCACACTGCCCACACACCATTACATGACAAATCCCAACTCCCACATACATACAATGTGCTGGCCGGCTGCTTCACATGTCACCAAAATCCAACACAACACAAGCAATGCTCCTCTTTTAATTTATCAGACTCTTTCCTCACGAATGTAAAATCAGGGAAGTGTTATCCCAAGAGTGGAAGCCATTTCATATTAATACTGCTCTTTTAGCCTTTGGAGGTTATTTTAGTACACAACTGAAAAAGCCTGCTGATATATATATGCCAAAGAACGGTCTCTTTATATGCCAATTTGACTTCAGATGTATTTTTGGGGCAGAGAGTTTCCCGCCCCAAACTGACTAGTCTCTTTTCGGAAAGAAGGATAATAATATCCTCACCAATAAAGCTGAAATGTCTATTTTCCTTTGATTCATTTCCACAATTCTCCCAAACTTTACTGCTAATTTCACCACAAATTGAGGTACCCACTACTAGTCAGGTCCCTTTCTCTGTTTCCCGCTCTTTTTCTGATTAATTCCCGTTTCCCCCCCCTCATCCAAAAAAAACCTGTCAATGACGCAATTCAAAACCAACAGTACTAGTACCACCTTTTCACCAAACCACACACTTCTCCAACCCTAACTCGAACAAAAACCAAATTTCTAGCACTATGCCCTGGCCTAGATTCCCCACACCTAATAAGGCCCTAGATAGCTTTGGCGACGCAAATTGCATGGAACAGTTACTTGTTCACTGTGCCAACGCAATCGAAACCAACGATGTAACCCTAACCCAACAAATCCTTTGGGTCCTAAACAACATAACACCCCCAGACGGTGATTCCAATCAGCGCCTAGCGGGAAGCTTCCTTCGCGCTCTCACCGCACGCGCAGCCAAAACTGGAAATTGCAAAATGCTCGCAGCCGTAGAAGAAGCTGACCTCGAAATTCAAACTCACAAATTCTCTGTCATTGAGTTAGCCAAATTCGTTGACTTAACCCCTTGGCATCGCTTCGGTTTCACAGCGGCCAATGCTGCCATTCTAGAAGCTACAGAAGGATTCTCTGTTATCCATATAGTGGATTTGAGTTTAACACATTGCATGCAGATTCCTACGCTAATCGATGCCCTCGCTAACCGCCACCAGGTTCCTCCTTTAGTCAAGCTCACAGTTGCAGTTGGAAGCTGCAGGGAAAATATTCCACCTATTCTTGACCTTTCCTATGACGAATTAGGTTACAAGTTGGTTAACTTCGCTAAGTCAAAAAACGTGGTTATGGAATTCACAGCGGTTTCTTCAACTTATGCAGATGGATTCGCTGCTTTAATTGAACAACTACGGGTGCAATTGCAAGTGCAATATCATCGAAGTGAAGCCTTGGTCATAAACTGTCACATGATGCTTCATTATATTCCGGATGAAGCTCTATCAGCGATTAATGATTATACAAATTCGAACTCTTATTTTTATGATTCTTGTTCTTCTTCCGTTACTAGTTCGTTGTCGTTGCGATCAATGTTCGTCAAAGCGCTGCGGAGTTTAGATCCAACGATTGTCGTTTTGGTGGATGAAGATGCGGATTTAACATCGAGTAATTTGGTTAGTAGACTGAGGTCTGCGTTTAATTATCTTTGGATACCATTCGACACGGTGGACACGTTCCTTCCACGAGGGAGTAAACAAAGGGAGTGGTATGAGGCGGATATTTGCTGGAAGATTGAGAATGTGATTGCACATGAAGGGATTCAGAGGGTTGAGAGGGTTGAGCCTAAAAGCAGGTGGGAGAAACGAATGAGAAATGCGAACTTTCATGGGGTTAGCTTCGGTGAGGATTCGGTTTCGGAGGTTAAGGCCATGCTCGATGAACATGCGGCTGGATGGGGATTGAAGAAGGAAGATGAGTATCTTGTGCTAACATGGAAAGGCCACAATGTTATTTTTGCCTCTGCTTGGTTACCTTCTGTCGACCATTTTTCTCACTATGTATGAGTAACAATCGTTTTATTTTCTCATTATGTAGGCTGTGGCTTTTGACCTACGTCTAGGATAGTTATTCTAATTAATTCTTCTTTTCTCCATTTTAAGATTAAATTAATGAGTAGATCAGAATTTTTTTTCCTATATTTATATTATATCCAACTATTTAGAAGTCTTATTTGCGAACTGGCGACAATGGCTACCATACATTTCGGATGAATAATTACTTTGAACAACTCCAAGAACTCCCCAATTTTAAGGTTCGCTGCTTCATTTTTTTTTATTTTTTATCACTTGAGCTAACGCTAAAAGGTCGATTTAAATTAGAATTTGCGGTCAATAACTTTATGTCATGACAGTTTATGTTATTTTGCCATGAAACTTTTATATTTAATTTTCTTCTCTTCTGTGCGTATCTCAATTTCCTTTATTATGAGAAGAATTGTGATACTCAGATATGTAGATGCCAGAAAATTAATTCTTTTTTCTCGTAATTGGAAATCCTGGGAGATCTGGATTTGTTGGTTTGATCCGTAATGAAGATGGATTCTGCTGGGGTTGGCTGGCCATTTTGTAGCTGTCACCATTCTTCGTGCAGAGCTGGAAGAAATTAAGCACGGTTCAGCGTTTGCATGGGTATGTACAGTGTATTGAGTGTAAATCTGACTCTCTGGAAGCTGTAAACCAGAACCTTGCTCGGCATGGTGAGATTTCGTTTCACCATTGTATGGGGCAGTTACATATATAAGCTTATATCAGACATTAGGTGTATATATTCTTCCTCTTTATTTGGTTCTCTTATTCTTTGTTATTTGTCGTACGTACCTACCATTCATAGAAGAAAATATCAGACAATGCCTTAATGTTACATGGCAATTTTACTTTTTCTTGTTTACTTGTCTTTTCACAATTTTTATTGTTATTATTCATATATTTTGAAAAATTATATTTCATTCTATATTTTTACTTTATTAATACTAAAGATAAGCGTAGAGATATAACATATTGAAATATTGTTCCGTCTCAATTTTTCCAACAGGATGGGTGCATGTTGGATTGAGCCTCCACTAGTATGATCCAAGAATACCTTCCTCCAGTTTAGTTTGGCTTGGTTGTAATCGCGAGAGCGGGCACCTGCAAAGACACTCCAACATTCAAGTTAGTAAGTATCTTAGCCTTAGGCTAAAGAAAGGAAATATAGATGCACGTCTCTCTCTCTCTCTCTCTCTCTCTCTCACACACACACACACTCTCTCTCTCTCTATATATATATATATAGTGTCAGCCCTAGCTAGTGGGTCCTGATGTTTGTCTTTGTGTTCCGAGGTTATACCTCGAGATCGTGCTGCATACATGTACCGGGGTTGGATTCCCTCTATTACCGGGATACTCATCTCTTCAGATACTTTTTGTGGTTTACCATACGTTTCCTTCTTGTCAGATTTACTAATGACGCGGTAAGGTCTTCCAAGTTGTGTGTTGACCCTCTTTTTTTTTGTACTTAGGGGTCTTCTATAATGATGACCCTCTCTATAGTTGTATACACCTATTCAGTGGCTCATATTGTGGTGTGACCTCTCGCCCACCTGTCTAAATATTTATTTCTACTGGGTCGTTGATCACGACCGAATCAATTGCCACTGAGCTCGGTGCCGAACTTGGATAAGTGAAATTAACTTGGAAACTCAGTGTTGAGATGTCATTTGTTGCCTCGTGATCCTCCTCTTAGTAGTCTTTCATCGCCCAATTTTTATGAGTTGGCTAATCAATGATGTTTTCTAGGCGGCATAGTTATGTCTATTAGAAATACTCCATCCTAACTAACTAGTCAATCGCTTAACTAACTATAGCTAACTAATCATACTTCTAAAAACACTGTGGGTGCACAGACATTAAATCCAAATATTTTTAAAAGCAAAATCTAAAAATCATTGAAACACTTAAACTTCATTCTTGAATTTCTTATTTTTAATTTTTAGCATTGTTATATATTTTTGAAGTTTTAAAAAAAATTGACTAAATAGTAGTGGGTGACTTGTAACCGGATGCATTTTGTCCACCAGATAGTGGCGAAAACAATGAGTTCTTCTCTGGATTCTATAATAGTGTCAAAAAAATAACTCTCTAGTTTTCCTCCTCGCTGAAGAAATTTGTCCCAAGATGATGGGAAAACCAATAAGTTATTTTCTTGACACCATTATAGAATCCAGAGAAGAACCCATTGTTTCTGCCACCATCTGGTGGATAAAATGCATCCGGTTGCTCTTCATTGTATCTTTCCAACTAATGCATCAACCCTAGAATAGAAGAATCATGAAGCCTTCGAAAGATTTCGTCTCCTAAATGGTAACATGTTGAATTTGAAGAATCAGTAGAGGGAACTGACGCAAACGACAACAGCGATGACGAGTGTCCATCTTGAGGCTAGTTTTAGCCAGTCCTGGAGAAGCAACTAAAACAAAATCGGGCAGTAGATTCCTCATATTCCAAACGACATTGTTTTTTTATTTATGTGTAAATAATGTAGTAATGTAGATATTTCCTTTTTTTGAAAAGTTTAGTAATAATATAGATATGCTATTGCTTTTTTATTTATGTATAAAGTTGACTGATAAATTAGATTATTGTTTGAATTTTGGGCAAATTTGGTGCCAATATATTTTGCTGCCAATTCTTGTCAAATTTCCTGCATTATTGTCATTTTAGAAAGCCTCTGGGCATGAATGAATAAAAATAAGGGTAAAAGGTGCTTTTGGTCCCTGTAATTTCAGCAAAATTCGGTTTTAGTCCCTGTAAAATTTTTTGTTTAGATTTAGTCCCTGTAATTTTAAGATTCTTTCACTTTTTGTCTCTGTAATTTTAAAATTTTTTCACTTTTTCAGGGACTAAAAGTGAAATTTTTTTAAAATTACAGGGACTAAATCTAAGAAATTTTTTTTACAGGGACTAAAAGTGGAAGAATCTTAAATTACAGGGACTAAATCAAAAAAAAATTTACAGAGACTAAAACCGAATTTTACTCAAATTACAGGGACCAAAAGAGGTATTAACCCTAAAAATAATAAGAAAAAAAAAGGTAACCTTTACGCCGGTTATATAAGTAACCGGTGTAAAAGGAGATTTTTTACATCGGTTATTTAAATAACTGGTGTAAAAGTTTAATCTTTTACACCAGTTTTCTAAATAACTGGTGTAAAAGATCCTTTAAAAAATAACAAATAAACGGTGTAAAACATTGACATTTTACCCCGGTTAAATAACCGATGTAAAAACCCCAACATATAATACCGGGTGCATCTACATCGACACCAAAACCGGTATGAAATGTCAATTTTAACCAGTATAAAATCCTCTTTCTGCACCGGTGATTACAACAATTATCCATGTGAAGTTTGAAAACTGCTAATCTTTATATCAAGTAGTATTGCTTGCCTTTATTCTTGCTCTTGAATTAGTTAAAATTGGATAACATTGCTATTTCTCTGGTATGATCTTTGTCTATTTGACTCTTTGATCGACAGAATGAATTGCGCCACTGAAAAGTAGAGAGTAGGAAAAATAAGTCATAGGATTTCGTTTCTTTTAACTGAACTGACAATATCAATATATGGATATGAGGATTCAGTCCCTAAAATTCATGAGCAGCAAACTACCATTGGCCTACATTCTCTAGGTAGCAGGCCACCTCTCTCCGTTGAAGACGGGGAAGAGTTTGATCAGGATTTTGGAGCGAAAGTGTGAAATGGAAGGATTTAAAATCTTGGCGGATTCAGCCAACTTATTAAATAATGCACTTGATGTTTACCTCAAAAGATTGATAAAACCCTATTTGGGTTTGGCTGTTTCAAACTCTGTAGGCCAATTTAGTGCTCCATTTGAACTGGGTTTGAACCTTGAAGGGACTGCCTATGAGTAGGTATGTTATAAACCCAATTGAGTCTGTTTCTATTAGAGATTTACTCTTGTTCAACTGTTTGTATTTTTTACATATTTTACGTATGTAATTGCTGTTTTAGCTGTTAGATAGATCAGGCCCATATTAAAGCCTTTTTGTTGTTATTGGTTCTTCTGTTATTTCAGCCCAGATTTCTGTTTCTGGTTGTTATTTGGGCTTATAGGTTTCTTGAGGGCTTTTCTAAGGGCACCCCCAATTTTGCTTGGGGCACCCCCAAAATAGTGTGTTGACCAAAATACCCCATGTAAAATTTTTTCATTCGTCTCACTCGCAAATATGATATTTGCGAGTGTACAATTTTTTTGCACACTCGCAAATATCATATTTGCGAGTAAAAAATACTGGCATACTTTTTTCCTTTATGTTAAAAAATATCAATAGGCGAGATGCGACTGACACACTTTTAACGGTTCAGATCGCATCAAGCGTTCTATAAATAGAACTGTTTTCATACACCCAATTTCACATAAATCCTAAATCAATTTCATCATCCTTTAGCCCGCTCGGGAGCCATGTCACTCACTCAGTCAACCCAGTTCTCGATGGATTCGAGCCTTGCCGTTGTCTATCACGGTAGCAGAATCACAATAAGTGCTGATGGTGTGGTTTTTTAATGCGATGTCCCAAAAATATTTAGGATCAAGACATCCATCACCATGGAAGAACTGAAGAAAAAGATACGGCGAAAGCTCGGAGCTTGATCACGTACAGCGGCAGATCTCTACTATCGATGCCCTGTTTCGGTAGGTAGTGGGCGTGTTCAATATATGAATATGACACTTCTAACCAACGGTGACATACAACGCATGTGGGAAGCATTCAATGATCATTTTAGCCATGGCCCAATATAGTTGTATGTTGTGCTTGGTAGATCGATCGACGAGATCATTGCAGCATGTCTTGCACCAAGAACAGTTGACGAGATCCTTGCAGCATGTCGTCAACCATAGCCAAGGATAAGCACCGGTGACTAGGTCATGTAATGTTTGTTTTGTTGTTGCATTCGGTGATCATGTAATGTTGTTTTGTTGTTGTTGAATGAGTAGTTGCGTTTAATAAATAGTCACGATTAAGTTTGTGTTTATTATTTTGTTTTGTATTTCTAAACTCACTAATAATAAATAATAACAAACTACAGTCAACAACAACAACAATAACAACAACAATAATTACATTCATCAAAAACAAGTATTCGCATAAAAAAATACATAAAAAGACAACTACTCCGCCGCGATCCTCTGCTATCCGAAGCACCTCCCGAAGGTAGTCACACATGTCATCTCCCTCCTGTGCGTAATCACCGACCTAATGCAGCATGGCGGCAATTCTATCTAACCTGCCTAGGGCATGAACATAATCCGCCTACAAATGACATAAATACATTATAGCAAAAAAATTACATAATGTTACGAATGGACATAATATATACAGTGCAAGAACTTATTATTCCTTACCCGAGGGGCACAATCAGCATGTGCTTCATGTGGAGCCTGTGGAGGTGAAGCCTGTGGAGGTGGAGCCTGTGGAGGTATCAGCAGTGGATGCGAGTGCCTGTAGTACCAATCCAGGTACCCCCGGGCGCACTCAACTGGATGAGCGACCTGCCTCAATCGAAACAGGTATATAATAGAGTACAGGTGAGACGACATCCAATTATGACTAATATTCTCAGCCGAGGGACGTCGTGGTGGCTCTCGAGGAATCTCCCGCATGTATCCGAACTGTCGTAGTACCCTCTCCGGCAGGTACGGCACTACGGTGTTCCCACATCGAAGGTACCCCGAAAAGTATGCTACTGCATCGAATGGGCAATGCTGCCTATATGTGGCCTATGGTGTCCATCACACGTCATCAGTGGTAAGCGCATCCAGTGCTTGCCTGCATGGAAGCACCCTCCCATGACACCTCTTACTTCTCCAGCAGTTAGCGCGTACACCCTCACTCTCGTAACCCTCAACAAGCCTCCGATCTACTACATAAGTAGAAAAATACTCGTAGATCCATGCCTGTCACAAATAACGAATCAGTTACGAAATCGTGTCAGAGTTAAAACAATTGTAAATCTAATTTTCCTATTTAATAACACAGTGGTATTTGAAAGAGTGCCATGTAGCCCACTAACCCACGACACTCCAACCTGTTGGCGTCGCCAAGATAACCGTACAAGTGGCATAGGGCTAAAGCTCCCTATGACCATTGTCCCACCTGCTCCAAGTGACGCAGCAACTCGATATATTTACTGTCAATACGGGTGCTAGTCTTATCTATCTGAAGAGTCTTCCCGAGTAGCACCAGTATCAACGTCCTTGCTGTCTCGTCCATCTGACCCTCATCCCTCCGTGCATCATAAAGGTCCTGCAGCCAAGATAAACCGACAGATGCCCACCCATGGCCCGTAACCTCCACCCGGGCCTCCTCATAAGATACCCCCAACAATGACTATAGAACAAATATTGTCCATCTCAGGGGGTATGAACAAGGCACCTCTGATCGGTATGCCCAAAATGCATGACACATCATCCAGCGTGATGGTCATCTCTCCGACTGGAAGGTGGAACGAGCTGGTCTCCCGGTGCCACCTCTCAGAAAACGCAGTCAACAGCGAGTTGTCAACTATCATGTAGCTGCAATACATCAGAGGCGAGAGACCAGCTCGATCAATATGGTCCCTAACTGCAGCAGGTAGTGGCTGACGATGTTCAAACCACTTCTGCCACTTTTTGCCGTGAGAAAAAACCCTAAGAGGTTCATCCCGGTCCTACACACACAAAAATAAAAGCCTTGTCATGAATTACACAACTAAAAAAAACCATTAAATGTTTTAAAACAGTAAACAATATTTACCTCTTCGTACCACAAGCGGTAAGCGATGTGGTCCCTGAATGAAGTCAGCAGCAATGTATCGGAAGGTCCTCCAGGAAATGGGCCCCCCTCTGCCTCTGCATCAATATGCATTTCAACTGGTCCCTCGTCCTAATGTTCCTCGTACTGAGGTTGTCGTCTACATCGTCCCTGTCTACTCGGACCAGGTCTACTGTCAACCATTCTCCAATGGTGTGACGTTGTCATGGCCTCCCGATGCTCTCGATGCTGTCGCTGAGGCTCCTCTCTTGCAGCCTCAACCGCTTTTCTAGTAGCCTATATCTCAACCTCCTTGTTGGCCAACCAATTGCTCCCCTGCTGCGTGGCATAACTGAAACAAAAAAAAAATAGAATCACAAATTAAAAGAAAAAAAAAACTCCCTCGCAAATATGGTATTTGCGAGTGAGGATTTTTTTTTTTTCACTTGCAAATGCCATATTTGCGAGTAGCTGGAGGATTTCGCAAATATGGAATTTGCGAGGGAGTATATGGGACTCGCAATTACCTTAATTGCGAGTGAAGATGATAATTGCAAAAATCTGGACCAAATTTGCGAGTTTGCAGAGAAAAAAAAAAACTCTCTGAAGTTAGAAAACTGCGAGGGAAAGAATGAAGAGAAAAAAAAGGTTTTCACTTTTAGTGTTTTTACATGGGGATATTTTGGTCAACACACTATTTTAGGGGTGCCCCAAACAAAATTAGGGGTGCCCTTAGGAAAGCCCTTTCTTGATTCTCCTTTGTTATAAAGGACCCGATTGTAACATTTGCAATTAATTCAATTGCTTCTTTCATTCAGAAATTTACTTCAATATGAGAAACTCTAATAGTTTGTGTCTGTTTCTGACTTTCAAGCAGCAATGGAGTTGAATCCAGCTATACTAGGGGAAGATTGGCCAATACATTTGGAGAAGGTTTTCTTACGTCCATTAGAAAAAGAGCTAAAACAGGTGGCACAATTTACTGATCAAAGCTATAAATTGAATTTACCCAATGAATAATTAGAATAGGTCGAACCCACACTAATCATTAACGACATACTCCCTCCGTCCCAAATTAAAGAAGGCTTTTGACAAAATCTATCCCACCAAGAAATGTAATTAATGTAGTTAAAAATAATAAATTTGTCTACAATTTTTATTATTTTACCTAAACTACTCTTGAATTTATTAGAAAGGTAAATTACATTACATTTCATTTAACTTATTGATTAAAATAGAGATAAATTAAATAAGAGTAATAGGAAAAATAATAATTAATATTACAGACAAACTTGAAAAGAGCCTTATAAAATGGGGAAAAAAAAAACCAAAAGACTCTGATAATTTGGGATTGAGGGAGTACATTATAAGTGCAAAATATGGGATGCTTTTGCAAAGTACCAACTTTCGTAGAAGCTTAAGCAATTGGGGCTTTTGAGCTTGAAATGTTGACATTGTATGGGCATTTTCTACCTTCTCCGCTGAAATTAGCTTTTATTAGAAGAACGGAGGCAGCAAGGATTAAACTCCTAGCCACTTTGTCAAGGTGAAGGATCATGAATGGCTATTTTACATCTATGTCACTTCACACAAGGGTTTGAAGAGTGGACAATGCAATGGACATTTGAACATGATGACCATATCTTGCAGTGGCAGACCTAGACCCTGATCAGCGGATGCATAAAATTTTAAAATCACGAAAATTATAACAAGAGCATTAACACATATTTTTTTTACAAAAAAAATAACAAGAGCAAATGTTTACTCTTTTTCCAAAATAACAAGAGCATGATTTTTGATAACACAAAACAGATTTTCAGACTTAAAAAAAATAGAAAAGTTTCGGAATAAAAAAAAATTACAAGAGAAAATAACAAAACAACATTGATTGAGTTAACAGAGACCCAATTACAAGAGAAAATTAACAGATGAATCAAATTAGGGTTTTAGTCTAAATTGGAGAAAATCTGAACCTAGTAAAAAGGAGATACATAGACAAAAAATGAAACTCACCAACAGGAAGGAGAGTGGGTCGAGACGTGAGATATTAAGAGGAGTTGTGTTTTGAGAGAGAGAAACAAATGAGTCTGGCTGAATGAGATGAAAAAGGTGATTAAGTGATGTGACTGAATTAACAGAGAGAAAGGGTGCAAATTATTGAACTGAGAGGAGTCAAAATATAAATTTTAAAAGGGATAAGTATTTTTTAGTTTTTCATAGAGTGCAAGTGCAGGTGGGTCTGAGTGCAAAATATAAAATTGAGAGGGGTGAAAATAAAATTTTATAGGGAGATAAGTGAAAAATTCTAAAGCTTAGGGGGTGCAAGTGCACACCCAGACCTAAAGGTAGGTCCGCCTTTGCTTGTACTGGATTTCAAGGATGTCTATTTTTGGTTTGGGATGTTAATATGTTATGACCTGTTAAATTATAAAAATAGTAACACCTGTAGGAATTCATTTTACTGAATAAATGGGGATTTCTTTGGTTGTATACTTGTATATGTAGACGATTTATTCACTTTATTAATCATTTTCAATAGAGTTCATCTTCACTCTTCCACAGTGGCGGAGCGTGATAGATTTATCTGAGGTGACAAAATAATGATAAGATATATAAAAATACATTGCTAGTGTATTTAATAAATCTTTGGTTTCACAGTGGTTCGGTGCCACGGTTTTGGGCATTTGTACACGATTCAAATTCTATCTAGATTTTTTTTTGACACTATTTTTTCCAAAGAAATGCAACGTATTATATATATACCTAATTTTTATTTTTTTTTTATTTTTATCGTAGCCATGGTTTTTGTTATAATTGCCGAAATGCGATTGAACGCAGAATAAACTGCAAAACAAAACCGATGATAATAAAACCTAAGGCCCTTAAGGAACAAGCTCGTGTCCTTATTGTGCGCAAAGGGGGCAAATCAAAAGATTTGAACTAAACCTACCATTTTGGAACAAACTCAAATGTGCAAGTCCAATCTCTTTCCCAACCACTTTTACAACCTCATCTAACATGGTGACTTACAAACACTTTAAATATTTGAAAACCCTTCTATGTGAGACTTCCCACTTTTGAAATATCAACTAAACACAACAATGGCTACCTCATCTACGTGAGAGGAGCCGCCCCTGCTCGTCCTGGCTTAAAGTTATACACCTCAGTTTTCTTGGTATCATTGGTCAGGGTGTATGGAAATTGGAGTTGCCTTTTGTATATCAGCTTTTATTAAAACTACTTATGAATTTGCATCTGGAATGTGGCTGACTGTTACCCTTGTTTGTTTGCTTGCATTGCAAGCATACTGGCTTTTATATGTATGAACAACCTATAACTATTCTTATTCCCCAACTTTGTCTAGCTTTTGGATTCTATCCAGTATTGTGATTTTACCTGCTAAGGGATCTAGATATCTGAATGCTGTCCATGTAACAATTTTTTTACTTGCAAGGTTTGGTCGTGATGAGTATAAAGCTAACAAATTTTTTTTATGGCATCGTTCTTTCTTCCACGGGTTGAAATTCATGCATTAAATTAAAGCTGGTTTCTTTTGCGTGCCCAAGACATTATCCGTACAACTACATGACTGTGTGTGTGTTACATACCCGACCCAAGCAGTAATTTTGTTTTAAGATTAATTTTGGAATGTTAGATACCCGAGCAGTAATTTTGTTTGCATGTTTAAGTTTAATTTTGGATATGTTTTTTTCAAAAGTTCTCTCAAAGCTGTTAAAAAATTATTTCTTCGAAATAAGCTTTAACAAATAATAATAATAATATTTTTGTAAACTAATGTGTTTTTCATGATATGGGTTGTTATCAAGGGAATTGATGTCGTTTGCCTAGTTTCTTAGTGCGCTTTTTATACTGTTTTTTAGTGAAGCATTTGCTTAATTACAGATTATTGTTAGCTCTGTCTACATCCACTTTTCTCTCTAAATAGGATCAAAAAATTTGATAATAAAATACCTGCTTGTTTTATATGCTGCTCTCATCTTCACAGAACAAGTTGATTATCTCAAGCGAACAACTGAAGGAAAAAAAAATTGACGAAAAGAAAAACAGAGGAATCATGATCTGTTGAGAAATTTACTACGCTCGGTGCTTATTATTATGTTAAGCATAACGGAGAACACATGTACATCATCAAACGTATTCCCTTAATTTATCATAATCTCCCCCATTAACATTCTAATTCCAGCTTGGGCTATGAATTAAATCACCGAACAATCCGTACGAATGTTCCCATTATTTTTATTCTTGACTCCAACTCGTCCCAATTTGGTCATAGCAGCAGCGAAGTTAGCACGGAAGATTTTTTGACTACTGGCGAAAGCATTTACTGTGGCCTTGGACCTTGAGTCCGTGAAGAGTACTTGGTCTGAGGTGAACAGTCCCTTCCCCCTCTGAAGATTCTTGAAATAAATATTATCGAATGCCCGTGGAGTGGTGGGATCCATGTCGATGGCAATCCTTGGATCTACATTCCTCGGGCACATTGATCTTAGTTCTGCTGCGTATTGTATGTTCAATGTAGGGTCCACTCGACTTTTACTTTTGAAATTATATACTCTGTTTGCGAACTTGTTGCAATGCGAGAATCCAACTGTGTGAGCACCTACAGAACAGAGGGAGTGAATCAGTAAAAGGATCGAGAAACTCTCAATTTAGTCTCGAATTTATATACTTTCTCCTATTTAGTCTTTAAAATATATGAAAATAATAAATAGTTCTAAAAGTTTATAAAATCTATCACATTAGTCCTTAAAATTTTGTGAAATCTGTCTCCTTAATCATTATAAAGGATTACTTATAAAACTTTAGAGACTAATTTGACGGATTTCACAAATTTTAAGATTACTTATTATTTTCACATATTCTATGGACTAAATAAAAGATAGAGTGTAAATTCAAGGATTAAATTGAGAGTTTACTATCCATGTATATTTTATTAATTTTATTTGATATTTGATGTTCCTTTCCAGATATAATTACTTTGTATATGAATTAATAAAAGAATTCCAAAATATTAAATCCGTTAATTTTCATAGATTACGTTTTAT
Organism: Calophaca sinica; assembly: GCA_037113605.1. NCBI lineage: Eukaryota > Viridiplantae > Streptophyta > Magnoliopsida > Fabales > Fabaceae > Calophaca > Calophaca sinica. The sequence goes on from CM073736.1 coordinate 12,773,386, forward strand.
TCAATTATTCATTGTTAGCATTAAATATAAACTTTATCTATACTGCGTACCTAAAAGGAATGTTAGCGATGTATTTTTTTAATATTAGATGGATTTTTTATTAGTCTAATTAAAATATAGTAGTAGACTGTAAACCAAGAAAATTAAAATATAATAGACTCGTCTTTTATTTAGTGAAATTCAAACATAATTCATCTAATAACAAATGAGAAATGGTACCTACACACTATCTCCGTAACTGGTTGAAATTTACGTGATTAATGTTTTTTTTTACCCAAAAAATAATGATTGAGCGATATTTAAAAGGTAAACATGATGAATGAAAATTAAACTCATAATATTTCCCCGTTACTTTTTCAAACTCCAATAATGGTATCCACTGGGGAACATAGATCATGTCTCATGTTGGCACCTGTTTAGAACTATTTGACTGGCACCATTTGATTGGAAAGTGTTAAGCAAGCGCATTACCTGAAAGAGCAATCATTTCTGTTTGGGTAAGCCCGTTGGCCGCAAACAGGGAATTCAGCCGGTTCAAGTTGAAGCCTGGCTGAGGGAGCCTCCCATTAACATCTGAATCTTTAGATCTTAACCCATCAAATCTTCCCAATTCAACCTCATAATAAGGTCCACCAGACTGAAGACAAAATTGCATTAATTCAATAAAACTCCAAATTAGCCATACAAATCAAATGGCTTAGGAATTAAAAACCAGAGTTATTTATTCATGAACAAACCAGTACAACAGCTTCCCGTGCAGCCAAGGCGAGAATATCAGCACACGAAACTTTATTCCTGCATAACGGAACAGCATCCACAGCTTCTTTGGCTTTGATCACAGTGTCAAATCCATCTCCGGCTAATGAAAGATTGTCAGGGTGATCCCTCTCTGCTTTGTTGTGTGCCGTTGATGATACCAGAATAGAAGCATCACAACCCTGTAACATCACATGCACAACTTAAATAGAAGAATCTACAGTGTAGAGGGTTTTTCCCTTTACTTACATTTATATATATGGTGAGTCAAATGCATGCGCAATTGATTAATTACATGCACAAAGCAATCATGGAAGAAGAGACGAATAGTGGCAGGAACTGTCACAAATGTTTGATGAAATTTCTTTTTGACTGCTTCTCTGACGATGTGTTCAACATTGGGGCAGGATTTCGCGTAGTGGTGTCGACTTAGTTGGGCCGAAGTAGGAAATGAATGAAGACAGATGGTTAAGAAGAGTAACCAGACAAGTATAAGATTAAGCCGAGACATTTTCTGTTTTTGCAGTAGTGGGAGGTAAAGGAGGACTATAAAATGCAGTGTGCGGGGGTGAATTATGTTATGCTTTAACTGGAAAAGTGTGGAGAGGAGGGGGCTATGAAGTTGTCGGGGTCACGAGCCAGTTGTATTGGAATCTTTTGAACTATTTTTACAGCAAGAAAGTGAATTTTGAATAATAATAGAAGAATGATAATGCACTTTGAAAAGGACACAAATACACGATTAAGTGATGGCTAGAAAGGGGACCCTAGTGAAGTTGGTACCGGTACCAGCCTTCGGTTCGGTTATATAGCTGCTCTAATTTTGTCCAAATATGATGTTTGCATTAGGACAGGGGATGGCCTGGTTTGAATCCTGATTTCTTAAAATATTGTGCTAAACACCGGTAACAAAGAAAAATAAAATCTATAATATAATTAAAAAATTTTGTACAAAAACACTTTTATACGGGAAAATAAAAAATGGATAAATAGAATTTTAACACGTGTTCTTAGCATAGTTAATTTTTTAAATAAACAAAAGATATAGGTAGAGCAAGGTAGTTTTTTTATAAAAAAAACGTGGAGCAAGTTAGTAAAAGTACTAAGGTCCTTTTATTTTAAACTGTGATAGAATTGATTATAAAAAATTGATTTTAAAAGAATTGATTTTAAAAAAATTGAATATGAAAAAATTGTTTTGTGTTTGATAATGATATTTTAAAAATGGGTTCAAAAGAATTGATTTCGTTTGAATGATAAAAGTAGAATCACTTTTAATGTGTAAATATAAAGAACTTTGTGGGTCCCACACTCAATTGATTTTATTCAACGCAAAAGCTAGGAACTTCTTGCTTTCATCAGAATCAATTCTATCCACCCTAGAATCAATTTTATCCACCGAGATTTTATCACCCAAACACAAGAATAGTGATTTTTAATTATATTGACCTTATTTTTGCTCTCAAAATTGCTTCTGAGTGCCCAAAATCTAAAACAAAGATACACAAAAACATCTAAATTTGGAGAAAAAGGGAAAGAGCTAAGGGGCTGCTAACATTTAGCACAACAAGAATGTGGAGTGACATGCACGTTATGCTTACTTTCCTTTCCTCCCCTAGGCAGCAGTAATAAAGTGTAGTTGTCAGCAATGTTATAAGAGAAATGTTAGGGTCACACCCTCTAACACACACCTTTTAACACACTCTTATTCATTAGGCCATGTCACCCCTTTTTTAAAATTGCGGCTAAAATATACTTTTTGTCCTTTATCTTTTAGTGTTTAATCGTTTTCGTCCTTTATCTTTTAAAATGTTCGTTCTAGTCCTTTATCTTTTCAAAGTGGTTTAAAATGGTTCTTTTAGCCATTTTCCGTTTTAAATCGTGACAGACAGATCTATGTGTCATTAACGCCGTTTGCTAATATCCATCTGGCACGACACATTTCATATAAACAAAAAACAAAAAAGGCAAAACGCAAAAAACAAAAAGAAGAAAACATTGGAAACGTACCAGAGAAGGAAAGAGCAAAGTCAGGGCGGGAAGAAGAAGACAGCGCGACGGAGAACACGATAACGCGACGGTTTCGCAACGGTGGCATGACGGTGGCACGAGGGCTGGGAAAGAAAAATCACGATGGTGGGACGACGATACCCCATTTTCATTTCTTACTGAGTTCGCCCCTTTGTAATGCATGTGGTTTGGATTCCATGATTTTTGTTGCTGATTCTTGCTGATTCTTGCTTTTCGTTTGCTTATTTAGAGTATTTTGATTCGTAGTTTTGATTAAGGGTTTTGGGTTTTCATTCATTCATGTTTATGGGTTTTCAAATTTATGGCTCTGTTTTTTATTGTTATGCTTATGTGTTTTGCTCTGTGGATGATTCATTGACTGTTTGCTTCTTATTCGGTTGATTAAAAACAATTTAGAGTTTCTGGTATGTTTCTGTTATTTGCTCTGTGGATGATTCATTCATTGTTTGCTCCTTTTGTTTTGTTTTATGTAGTTGGTTGGTGTATAATGGCTGAATGGTTTAAAGTTGTTATACATCATGTTGGAAAGGCAGACACAGAGAGTGAAGAAGGCATTCAGAGCGAGGGGAGATGTGACCCTGACAAGATGTCATATTTTGAAGCCGTGGGTGTCCTTAAAGAAATTGGTTACCCAACAGTTCAATCAATGTGGTACATGGATGGTGACAAAAAAATGGAAGTTACTGATGACCATGGTGCATTACAAATGGCAAAAATAGGCATTGGAAATGGGAGAGTAGACTTATATGTGATTGGTGAGTATGTGAATGATGATGCTGATATACAGAGTGAACAATTTGAGATTGGTGAAGTGCAGATTGGTGAACAATTTGAAGCTGTTGGTGGACCAGTTGAGATGAGGCAGGGTGAACAATTTGAAGTTGTTGGTGGACCAGTAGAGATGCCAAAGAAGAAAGCTAGAAGAGGAACTAGAAAGCCAACTGGAAGGCCAAAGAATAAATATGCCTCTAATGCTTCTACGGTACCATTAAGAAGGTCAACAAGAATGCGAAGATGTCCAAGTCAGGGTGTGCAAAATGATTCTCAGCCGATCACAATTTCTATGGATAGTGATGAAGACAATGATGTGAATGGTAATGGTGATGAAGTCCAAAGTGCACCAACAGAGGCTGTCCAAAATGCACCAACAGAGGCTGTCCAAAATGCTAAACCGAAGAAGAAAACTGGTAGGCCAAAGAAGAGGAGTCTTGTTGAGGACACTTTCACAGTTAGAAGGTCAACAAGGATAGAAGAGGACCATCAAAATATAGTAGTAGCTGGTGATACTAGTAGTGGAAGTGGCAGTGATAGTGAAGATTCTGATTACAAGGCTGATGAAATTCAGAGTGACAGTGAACAAGATGAGGAACTTGATGATGAGGATGAGGATGTTGTTTTGGGTTTTTCTGGAGTAGATAGTGATGACAGTGCCACACCCCAAATATCTAGTGTTTAAGTTGCCAAAGGATATGAATGACTACAAATGGGAAGTGGGTACATATTTTGCAAGTAAGGAGGATTTTAAGGAGGCAGTGCAAACATATGTTGTTCATTCTGGTAGGGATATAAGTATTATCAAGAATGATCATACAAGGGTTAGAGCTACATGCAAAGAAGGATGTGATTGGTGGGTATATTGTGCGAAGCTTCCAAATGAGGAGACTTGGCAGATAAGGACCCTCAATGATGTACATGCACTACAACAAATCACGGGATTACCGACGGCCAAAAGCCGTCGGTAATCCACAAATGCAGTCGGTAATCCAAAAATTCTGACGGATTACCGACGGGCTAATATCCGTCGGTAAAACGAGCGTCGCAAATGCGTACCGACGGCTTTAACCCGTCGGTATAATCATTCGGTAAGTTCCGACGGCTTTGGCCCGTCGGTATAATCGTTCGGTATGTTCCGACGGCTTTAGCCCGTCGGTAATTCCGAGTCTATAATAATTGACAGTTCCGACGGGCATGACCGTCGGTAAAGCCAAAATTTAAATTTTTTTTTTTTGAATTGAAAATTGTTTAAATTTTTATTAAAAAAATTATTTAATTTTTTAAATTATTTAATTTTAATTTCTGTAATCAATTTAATTTATTTATCTATTTAATTAACGATTACTAGTTATTACATTTAATTATTAATTTATTCCTGTATTTAAAAATGCAATGCGATAACGTAAACTATAAAACAAATTAAAAAAAAGAAACGTAACAAATAAATAAAAAAATTCGACGAACAAAGCAGTAATAAAAAAGATATCCGAAAATATAAAAAAATATCGATACAAACATAACTAATAGTCCTGATAGTCCTGATCATGATCACCATCTGCATCATCAACATGATCACCAGTACTATGATGCGAAGGCGGAGGTGGAGGCGGTGGAGGAGGCGGCTCGCGAGCTAGCAAATGGTACAGATCCTCCTGTCGCTGCAGCACCTGAGCCAACATGGCAGCCGTCCGTGAGCCTCCTCTCTTCTTTGGGCGCGATCCGGCTCTTCTTTCGGCCGCCATTCTTTGCTCGGCCATGGCCCGCTTCAACTTTGCTATCTCTCGCCATCATCGCGGCACCATCAGCTGGGACGACTCTCCAATGGAGAGGCGGTGGGCCACTTTTCTGTAGTTCACGGGCAAGGTCGCCAAAGACCGTATAGGCGACCATTCTTCTTGCCGCCAACAACATTCGCCCCAAACCATCGGCGATGCATGGATCCTCCGGGCTCACGAGGCGGGAACATGACGATGTCTGAGATCTAACCTGAGACATCCTCGCCTCAAACTCCTCCTGTCAAACATAAACAAATTAGTCAATTTTTATTGTAATAAAACAATATAAACATTGTTAAAAAACTATTCATTATGTTTTATAATTACCTGGGTCCGCCTATAAAAGGTAGAAGTATTTCTGATTGTATTTGCACTGCTTCAGAAGCTGTTAATTTGCTTCATAAGCGATCCTTTGGAGGTCAGCTTGCTCTTAAGATTGACATTAAGAAGGCTTTTGATACTATAGACTGGGAGTTTCTTCTTAGAGTCTTGCAGGCTTTTGGTTTTGGTGATACTTTTTGCTCCTGGAACAGATTGATTTTAAATTACGCTAAGCTCTCTATTTACATTAATCGGTCATGCGGTTGGCTTTTTCAATTGTAAACGTGGTGTTAGACAGGGTGACCCTCTTTCTCCTCTCTTATTTTGCATTGCCGAAGAAGTCCTTAGCAGGGGTATTTCTATGCTCGTCAATGAAGGCAAGCTTCAGTTGATGACGGGTCCTCGAGGTTTCAGGATGCCTAGTCATGTTTTATATGCGGATGATGTTTTGATTTTCTGCAAGGCGACTAAAAAATTGATTTCCGGTCTGTTGCGTCTGTTCTCTGACTATGAGGCTATTTCCGGTCAGGTTGTTAGCTCGGATAAATCTAAATTTTATGTGGGCAATGTCTCTCCTTCTCGTCAGGATGCTATTTCTAATCAGTTGGGATTTGCTTCAGGTACTTTTCCCTTCACTTATCTTGGTGTCCCCCTATTTAGAGGCACTCCTAGAAAATCTCATCTTATGCCTATTGCGGATAGAATCAAAACTAAGCTTGCGGCTTGGAAAGGTTCCTTATTGTCTATCATGGGTAGAGTGCAACTGGTCAAATCGGTTATTCTCGGTATGATGGTTTATAGCTTTCGGGTTTACTCCTGGCCCTCGAGCTTGTTGTCTCTGGTTGATCGGTGGATTAAGTAATTTTATTTGGTGCGGAGATGTTAATCGGCGTAAGTTGGTCACCGTTGCACTGGGACAAAGTGACTAGACCGTCTTTGGAGGGAGGTTTAGGCATCCGCTCTATTAAGTCTATTAATAAAGCTGGCATGCTGAAGCTTGCTTGGGATTTCAAAGTTTCGGACCTATATTGGACCTCTCTGTTGAAAGCTAGAGCGGTTAAGAATAATAGACTTGTAACTTACCATATCTCTTCCTCTATTTGGCCAGGTATTAAAACCTGTTTACCCTTTATTGACGAGCATTCTTCCTGGAATATTGGGGATGGATCTAAAGTTAACTTTTGGAGGGATAAGTGGTTGTCTCAGCCAATTGTGGACCTTCTGAACCTTCCTCCTTATTTGCGCCCTTTGCTGCATGCGAAGGTGAAAGATTTTATTGTTGATGGAGCTTGGTCTATCATACAATCTTCTTTGCTAGAGCCTCTAGCGTTATGGCTGAGATAAAAGAGATAGCTATTCCAAAATTTCAGACATCAGACGCTATTATGTGGGGGCCTAATGAAAAAGGTATTTTATCTTTTAAAGATGCTTACTTGTTTTTTGAACCCATTCGTAATTCTTTGCCTTGGTGTAAGATTATTTGGAGAAGTGCTATCCCTCCTTCTAAGTCTTTCCTGCTTTGGAGATTAATTCACAATCGTCTGCCCACTGATGATAATCTGAGAAAAGGTGGTGTTACTGTGGTTTCAGTCTGTAGCCTATGTGGCAATAATTCGGAAAGTTCGTCCCACCTGTTCCATGGTTGTACCTTTGCCTTGTCTCTTTGGCACTGGCTTGAAAGCATCCTCGGCATTCATATTGACTGCTCCTCAGTTGGTACTATTCTAGAGGTTTGTAATAGAACTTGGAGCTCCCAGGTTCTAGATGTTGTTGTAGCCTGTGTGGTGAACATAGTCTGGGCTATTTGGTTTTGCAGGAATAAGCTGAGATTCGATAATAAGGTGCTCCCTCTGGGATCTGTTATTAATCTCATTATTGCTAATGTCTATCTTGTTGGTAATTATAGCAAAGGCACTATGTTCCCATCTATAGAGGAGTTTTCCATTTTGAAAGCTTTCAAGATTCTGTGTCACCCCAGACCAGCTCCTATTATTAAAGAGATCTTTTGGATTCCCCCTCAACCTTTGTTTTTAAATGCAATCTTGTGTGTCTGCGAAGGGTTGCCAGGCCTGCTTCTGTGGGGGTATCTTTCGTGATTATAATGCAGCTATTGTGGGTTGTTTTTACGCTAACTGGGTATTAAAACTCTTTTCGCAGCCATTATTTGGCGCTATGTTCGCTATTGAGGCTGCCTATCGAAGGGTTGGCATCACGCTTTGGGTGAGTGTGATTCTCAGTTGGTTATTGGTGCTTTTAAGAATCAAAGTATTGTGCCTTGGCGACTTAAGAATAGATGGAATAACTGCATTGCTCTGACAAAGCATATGACTTTCCTTGTGTCTCATATCTTTCGTGAAGGGAATAACTGCGCGGATCGTTTAGCCGCTCATGGCCTTGGAATATCTGGCTTCATCTGGTGGAATTCACTGCCTAAGTTTCTTTATGAAGATTTCTTTAATAATAGATTGGAGTCGTCCTTGTTATAGATTCAAGTAATTGTGCCTTGCTTTTGGCTTGTTTGCTTTTGCGATCTTTCGTTATAATTGTATCACCTTGGGGTTGGGTTTTACTTTGTCTCCCCTTGATGTCTTTGCATATGATTGTTAATGGCTTTGGTGCCAACATAGTTGGGATGAAAGCCATTATTGTGATGCCTGTGCATGTCAAGCTTTGTTTTATCTTTTTAGGCGGGTGTTTCTTTCTTGCGGATCTCCATTTTGTTTCTGCTCATGGGTTTTGGTCTAGTCCCCCCATGTTTGTTTGTTTTTCCTTTTTTATTAATAAATTTTAGGCGGGGGTACTCTTTTTTCTTCTTGGTGTTTTTTCCCTAAGGAGGGTTTTGCATCAGAAGGTTTTAACGAGGCCTCTCTCCTCTCTTTTGCCTAAAAAAAAAAAATTTACCTGGGTCCGCCTCGACCGCTCATCTACAAAATCACTGGTACCTTTCCTAATATGAGTTGCACGATGGAGCTCGTGCAACTGAACCTCCCTTTCCAACCGCTGAGACTGTAATTATTTAATAAAAAAAGCTTAACTAAATAATAACAATAACAATAATAATAATAATAATAATAATAATAATAATAATAATAATAATAATATAAAACGTACAAGTCGAGCTGCGTGCTGCGCCTGACTGACCGAACCTCCAGTATGCAAGCTCCCACCCTTTTCAGAGGCTCTATTCTTCTTCGCCTTCTAAACACGCCTTGAACTCGGGGAGTTCTAGTGCGCTGCGACTCTTGCCGAGCTCAACTGCTATCCAAGTGGGCTGCCTATTGAGGCGGGCATCTCTAAGCATATCAGATAGGCGGTGGGAAGCCTTCATATGGAAGTTCTTCTTGATCTGCTCCTCCTGCTCTTCCTTCCAAGAAACCCTCTCCTGTATGAATATAATACGTTATTAAAAATAATTGAAATTCATGAAATAAAAAAATAATACGCAACAAAAAAATAAACAACTTACTCTGAAAGAATTGAACATGTGCCTCAGCTCATCCACCGTCAGCGTCCCCCAGGTGGGCCAATAGCTGTGGTAATTTTGCTCAATTATACCGTGATAGCCTTCATTTCGGCTTTGTGGAAGGAACCTAAACAATAACAACATACCAAACAAGTTAACAAAATATAGGTTAATTGTAATTTTCGCCCCTTATCTTTTTTTTTAGTTTTCATTTAAGTCCATTAAGTTACAAAAATTACTTCAATTTTGTCCTTTCTTTTTAATTATTCTTTTTTTGTCTTAGACGAAATACCATCTTACACGTGGCAGTTTGTTTTATTTTATTTTTTTTTACATGCCACATGGCGATTAAATGCAAGAAAAAATGAATAATTAAGCGAAAAGACGAAATTTATGTGATTTTGAAGTTTAAAGGGACTTAAATGAAAACTAAAAAGATAAGGGACGAAATTGAAAACTAAAAAGATAAGGGGCAAAAATGTGTATTCAACCTACATACTCACCCTCTACCAGGTGGCACGATAGCAACTCGGTCATCATGCAAAGGCTTTGAATATCATCAGCGACCTCCTGCTCATCCTGCTGCTGCTCGGCCTCCTCGTCTGCTGAACCTCGGTGCGATCAGTGCACAGCCCGCACTATACTCACGATCGAACACATGAGTGTCGAACGCGAGTCTCGGACACAAAATGAGAGGAAGAAGCGGCAAGTGTCTGCAGGAACCCTGGGGTGGGCATCATGTAAATGGGTGTCAATGCGAGAAGGTCCTACATCTTTGTGTAGGTGCGAGATGTGGCGTGAGGCTGCGTAGGGGGCGAACTCATTGGAGCCTGTGTAGGCGTAGATGTATCTGCGACCGTGTGGATGACAACATCGCATAGCCAGCATCATCAATCCTAATAATGTTCGGCCTCCGACGGCGAGGTCGGCGGCGATGCCGCTTCCTTCCGCTGACCACTTCTTTGGGTGGTCGAGGGCTGAACTGAACCTCCTGATGCCATATATGTCTATAGAGCAATTCAATAATAACAGTCATGAAATATTATATTTAAACATAACAATATTAAAAATGAATTCCAAAAAATAAACAAGTTATATGAAAATAACTGACAAAATAAAATATGTTGTTAGACATTAAATTCTCTAATTGTAAAAAGTTAAACAAATTTATTCTGTCCACTCTGCTTCGACATCGTCTTCAGATCTTGATGGTTCTGCCACTTCTTCATTTAATTCCTCATCTCCATTTACATCTTCATATTGTGAATACATGCCTTGACAGGATGATTTTGATGATTGACAAAAGTGAGCTTTGCAAATAGTCAACCGTGCAAAAAGTGGAAAAGAATACCAAGACGCGTATCAAAAATGATAGTTTCTCAAGTCTTTGGGTTTTGGGTATTTATTTATCTTTATTAAGACAATTTGTAAGTAGTAATAAAAAGCTCTCAATTAAAATTAAATCACACACGCACAAAATATTTTGACATGCATATCTCGTGTCGGATGTCGAGCTGAGGAAGTCGGATGTCGAGCTGAGGAGGAAGTCGGATGTTGAGCTCTGAGGAAGTCGTATGTCGAACTGAGGAGGAAGTCGCGTGTCGAGCTGTGTTCCGAGGTCGTGTGCCGAGGTCTTTTGCCGAGCTGTTCAGACTTCATATGCCGAGCTGTGTCGAGGTCGTCTGTCGAGCTGTGTGGCGAGGTCGTCTGCCGAGCTGTCTTCCGAGGTCGTGTGCCGAGGTCTTTTGACGAGCTGTTCAGAGGTCGTATGCCGAGCTGTGTCGGGGTCGTCTGCCGAGCTGTCTTCAGAGGTCGTATGCCGAGCCGTCTCCGTGTTTTCAATTCTTTCATGTTCAACGCAACGGACAAATTCCAACGGACAAATCGACGCAACGGACAAATCTTTTTTTAAATGCTGCAACGACAAATCCTTTTAATAATCATCCTGCAACGGTCAAATCTTCAACGGACATTTTTTTTAAGTGCGTGAGACGCTCCTCGGTCGGTCTATAAATAAACAACGTTGTGCTCTTTCTTACAACACAAACAACAACAACGCAGTGCTTAATTTTTGTGCCAAAAACTCTGTCAAATATTTTTCATCACTCACACTTATTTGAGCACAATTTTCTGAGAGTCTTTTTATTCTACAAAATTTGAGTTGTATTATTTGAGCTTCAATTTGTTATATCTGCACTATTGAGTGTACTTTTTCGTCTCATTTTATTTGTGAAAATCATTTATTTTTGGGTAGGAATCCCAAGGTGTTCATAGAGAGGTGATATCTCTTGAGCGTATTGCTCTGGTTTAGAGTTGTAAAGGTTTCTAGTGAACCTGATTTAAAAGCTAGTGTCTTAGTGAAAATCCCATAGTGGTTTGCTTTGGGACGGGGACGTAGGCCACGGGGGTGTTAGGTGGCGAACCTGGATAATTTGTTGTGTGCTTTTTACTCCTTATCTCTCTACTTTTCAGTCAATTAAATTTACATGCTTTATTTTATTGTTATTTATATCTTACTATTTACTTTATTTTTAACTCGTTTGCAATTTATTCTTCAAGTGATTTATCTATTTCACATTAATATTTCCATGACTCATAATTAGCACTTATTTCTCCAAAAGTTTTTGAAAGCACAGTTCACACACAATTCACCCCCTCTTGTGTTTGGAGTCACTTGTCAACAAGTGGCATCGAGCTAGACTCTTGTATAAAGGACTTAACTTAGTCTCAAGAGAATGACTTCAAACAATAACGAGGGAACCTCCATGAAACAGACCCCATTTTTCAATGGTGAGGGGTATGGTTATTGGAAGGATAGAATGCAAATCTTTCTTGAGGGTGTTGATCTTGATATTTGGGATCTTTGTGGAAAATGGTCCATTTGTCCCCACTCAATCAATTAATGATGCGGTGGTAGACAAACCAAGATCACTTTGGACCGAAGATGATAAGAAAAAGGTCCAATACAATTTGAAAGCTAAGAACATCATCACTTACGCTTTAAGCTACGATGAGTTCTATAGGGTCTCAAATTGCAAGGCTGCTAAAGAAATGTGGGACACCCTTCTATTGACCCATGAAGGTACTACAGAGGCCAACTTATGTCTCATGGCAAAACCACGAGGAGGATGAGGTAAATGCTCTTGAACTCAGAGTCTCCTTTAACTTATGATGAGCTGCTTATTGCTTGTGAAGAATTAAATAATGAAACGATTAAACTTGGAAAAATTGTTCTTTCTTCTAAGAAAACCATCTCTTCTCTTGAATCAAAAATTGAAATTTTAAACAAAGAGATAGTGATTCTTAAAGAAAAACAAGTTCTTTGTGATTGAAACTTCTCCTCCCATATCTTGTGAAAATAAAAAGGATGAAGTTTTAAAATGCAATGAGTGTAGTGTTTTGAAAAATAAGGTTAAGGATTTAAATAACACTCTTGCAAAATTTACGATGGGAAGAGATAATCTAAACATTATGTTAGGAAACCAAAAAGGTACTTTTGGAAAAGCTGGTTTAGGTTATCATCCAAAAATTCATGAAAAATCTTTTAAACTCTTCAATCACAACAAACCCTCAAGTAGTCCTTTCATTAAATGCTTTCACGGTGGTAGAAATGGTCACACTGCCTCTATTTGCAATATTAGAAAGAATAAAAATGTAGTTGGCAAAAAGATGTGGATTCCAAAGGGCACCTTGCCCAAGACTAACTCATATGGACCCAAGATGGTTTGGGTACCAAAGGTTAAAATATGATTTGTTGTTGTAGGTGTGCTTGAAAGCCAAGGACTTAAATTGGTATCTTGATAGCGGTGTTCAAAGCACATGACAGAGACAAAAGCAAGTTCTCCTCATTGGTACCTAAGAATAGTGGTTATGTAAGGTATGGTGACAACAACAAAGGTAAAATTCTTGGGATTGGTTCTATTGGTAAGAGTCCTAATCCCACTATTGAAAATGTTTTGTATGTGGATGGTTTGAAGCATAATTTGCTAAGCATTAGTCAACTTTGTGATAAAGGAAACAAAGTGGTTTTCGATTCTTCAAAATGCATGGTCATGGATTCTATAAATGAAAATGTTATTGTAATTGGACCTAGAATTGGAAATATCTATATGCTTGATTTAGATAAAATACCTTCAAATGATGCATGTTGTCTTATTAGTAAAGAGGATGAATCTTGGCTATGGCATAGGAGAATGGCTCATATTCACATGGATCATCTTAATAAGTTAGTTCGAAAGGACTTAGTAATTGGCTTACCAAAGCTTCGTTTTGAAAAAGATAAACTTTGTGATGCATGTCAAAAAGAAAAACAAGTAAAGGCATCTTTCAAATCTAAAAATATTGTTTCTACAAACCGGCCTTTACAACTTTTACATATGGATTTATTTGGCCCTTCTAGAACTAAAAGCTTTGGTGGCAATTACTATGCTCTTGTTATTGTGGACGACTATTCTCGCTATACATGGACTTTATTTATTTCTCACAAAAATGATGCTTTTAATGCTTTTCGAAAACTTGCAAAGGTTATACAAAATGAGAAGGGACTTACCATTGCTTCCATTCAAGTGATCATGGTGGGAATTTGAGAATGAAGCATTTGAAGCATTTTGCACCTGAAAATGGCATCGATCACAACTTTTACGCTCCAAGGACACCGCAACAAAATGGAGTGGTTGAAAGGAAAAATCGGTCTCTTGAAGAGCTAAGCGAGGCGATGCTCAATGAGACTAACCTTCCTAAGTACTTTTGGCACGCCGTGAGCACCGCTTGCTATGTGATGAATCGAGTTCTTATAAGGCCGATCCTTAAACAAACACCGTATGAACTCTACAAAGGAAGGAAGCCCAACATTTCCCACCTTCACGTTTTTCGGATGCAAGTGTTTTGTCCTAAACAATGGTAAGAATAACCTTGGTAAATTTGATGCTAAAGTCGATGAAGGTTTATTTCTTGGATATTCCACTTCTAGTAAAGCTTTTGAATTTTTAATAAAAGAACTTGGGTATTGAAGAATCTGTGCATGTTTCTTTTGATGAATCTAACCCCAAATCTTGATGAAGAAAGTGTTGATGATCTTGCAGAAGTATTTGGAGATACCTATTTAGAGGAACAAGAGATCAAAAGTTCAAAAGGAGGATCAAGAGTCCTTGCCTCAACCCTCTCAAGAACTCTCTCACTCAAATCTTCCAAAGGAATGGAGAGTCTCAAAGAACCATCCTCTTGACAACATAATAGGTGATATCTCAAAAGGGTAACGACTTAAACTCTCTTAATCATGCATGTCATCATATGGCCTTTGTCTCTCAAATTGAACCAAATGACGTCAATGAAGCCATCTTTGATGAGCATTGGACCTTTGCTATGCAAGAGGAATTAAATCAATTTGAGAGAAATGATGTTTGGGAACTTGTCCACTAGGCCTAAAGATCACCTAGTCATTGGGACCAAATGGGTCTTTCGCAACAAGCTTGATGAAAACGGTATCATTGTTAGAAATAAAGCTAGACTTGTTGCAAAGGCTATAATCAACAAGAGGGCATAGATTTCGATGAAACCTATGCACCCGTAACTAGATTAGAAGCTATTAGCATGCTTCTCACATTTGCATGCATCATGGATTTTAAACTTTTTCAAATGGATGTTAAGAGTGCATTTCTAAATGGTTTTATTCAAGAAGAAGTATATGTTGATCAACCCCGGTTTTGAAAATTTTGAATTTCCAAATCATGTTTTCAAATTGAAAAAGGCTTTATATGGTTTTAAAACAAGCTCAGAGAGCTTGGTACGAAGGTTGAGCAAATATTTACTTGAAAAGGTTTTGAAAGAGGAAAAGTTGATACCACTCTTTTCATTAAACACAAAAAGCATGACATTTTACTTGTTCAAATTTATGTCGATGATATAATATTTGGTGCTACTAATGAATCCTTGTGTAAGGAATTTTTACGATATCATGCAAAGTGAATTTGAAATGTCAATGATGGGAGAGCTAAATTACTTCCTTGGACTTCAAATCAAACAAACAAAGGAAGGAATATTCATCAATCAATCCAAATATTGCAAGGATTTACTCAAGAAATTTGGAATGACCGATGCAAAAGAAATCTCAACTCCAATGAGCACTTCATGCTATCTTGACAAAGATGAAGGTGGTAAGTCGGTCGAAGTAAGTAAGTATCGAGGTATGATAGGATCTCTTCTCTATCTCACTGCAAGTCGTCCGGATATTATGTCTAGTGTTTGTATGTGTGCACGTTTTCAAGCAAATCCTAAGGAATCACATCTCTTAGCGGTAAAACGCATCATGAAATATCTCACTGGCACACAAACCATGGGTTTATGGTACCCCAAAGGTGCTGACTGCACACTTATTGGGTACTCGGATTCGGATTTTGCGGGTTGCAAAATGGACCGAAAAAGCACTAGTGGGACATGTCACTTACTTGGGAATGCCTTGGTCTCATGGCATAGTAAGAAACAAGCCAGTGTGGCTTTGTCCACTGCTGAAGCGGAATACGTTGCAGCAGGCAGTTGTTGTGCACAAATTATTTGGATGAAACAACAGTTGAATGATTATGGGATTAATTTGAAAACTGTTCCAATAAAGTGTGACAATACTAGTGCCATAAACCTCACTAAAAATCCGGTTTATCACTCTCGGACTAAACACATAGAGATTAGGCACCATTTTATTAGAGATCATGTTCAAAAAGGAGATTGTGTGATTGAGTTTGTGGAAACATCTAAACAACTTGCAGATATTTTTACTAAACCTTTGCCTAAAGAAAGCTTCTTTTTTATAAGAACCGAGTTAGGAATTTTAGATCAATCATGCATTGAATGACTGCGTGTGAGTGCATTTTATTATGAATAAGTTCTAACTTAGGCGTTGGAGTGTGCTAACATTTTTATGCAGGTTAGATTACCAAGACTAAAAGTGGAGAAATGCAACCGTCCTTCACTGTAATCGCTAAAATAAAAGTTTGTGCGAGGTTATGTTAATCGCAAACAATTATGCTTCATTGAACCCTTGATACTCTATTATTTTTCGCCATCTAGTTACACGTATATGCATACGTTTTACATGCCTTTCCTTTATCTTTTCCGCTTTTTGATGTTGCCAAAAGTGGGGAGAGTTATATGATTCAGGGGAGTGGTTTATTCCATGCATATTGTGAGGAGTTCTTTACCAAAATGCCAAAATGCCTAAACTCGATATCTTTTTAATATTGTGAGGAGTTTTTCTAAATATTGTGCTTAAACTCGATATCTTTTATTGAAAAACCATGCTTATATCTCATTGCTATATCATGATTATATTTTACTAAATTCCTCCATGAGATGTTTGTCATCATCAAAAAGGGAGTCTGTGAATACATGCCTTGACAGGATGATTTTGATGATTGACAAAAGGGAGCTTTGCAAATAGTCAACCGTGCAAAAAGTGGAAAAGAATACCAAGACGCAGTATCAAAAATGATAGTTTCTCAAGTCTTTGGGTTTTGGGTATTTATTTATCTTTATTAAGACAATTTGTAAGTAGTAATAAAAGCTCTCAATTAAAATTAAATCACACACGCACAAAATATTTTGACATGCATATCTCGTGTCGGATGTCGAGTGAGGAAGTCGGATGTCGAAATGAGGAGGAAGTCGGATGTTGAGCTCTGAGGAAGTCGTATGTCGAATCGAGGAGGAAGTCGCGTGTCGAGCCGCGGTTCCGAGGTCGCGGTGTCTGAGGTCTTTGCCGAGCCGTTCGGACTTCATATGCCGAGCCGTGTCGAGGTCATTTGTCGAGCCGTGTGGCGAGGTCTCGCCGCCGAAATCCGCCTTCCGAGGTCGTGTGCCGCAGGTCTTTGACGAGCCGTTCAGAGGTCGTATGCCGAGCCGCGGTTTGGTCGCCCTGGCCGAGCCGTCTTCGTGAGGTCGTATGCCTAGCCGCCTCAGTGTTTTCAATTCTTTCATGTTCAACGCAGCGGACAAATTCCAACGGACAAATCGACGAACGGACAAATCTTTTTAAATCTTTGCGACAAATCCTTTTAATAATCATCCTGCAACGGTCAAATCTTCAACGGACATTTTTTTTAAGTGCGTGAGACGCTCCTCGGTCGGTCTATAAATAAACAACGTTGTGCTCTTTCTTACAACACAAACAACAACAACGCAGTGCTTAATTTTTGTGCCAAAAACTCTGTCAAATATTTTTCATCACTCACACTTATTTGAGCACAATTTTCTGAGAGTCTTTTTATTCTACAAAATTTGAGTTGTATTATTTGAGCTTCAATTTGTTATATCTGCACTATTGAGTGTACTTTTTCGTCTCATTTTATTTGTGAAAATCATTTATTTTTGGGTAGGAATCCCAAGGTGTTCATAGAGAGGTGATATCTCTTGAACGTATTGCTCTGGTTTAGAGTTGTAAAGGTTTCTAGCTGAACCTGATTTAAAAGCTAGTGTCTTAGTGAAAATCCCATAGTGGTTTGCTTTGGGGACAGGGGCGTGAGGCCACAGGGGTGTTAGGTGGCGAACCTGGATAATTTGTTGTGTGCTTTTTACTCCTTATCTCTCTACTTTTGATCAATTAAATTTCTGTACTTTATTTTATTGTTATTTATATCTTACTATTTACTTTATTTTTAACTCGTTTGCAATTTATTCTTCAAGTGATTTATCTATTTCACATTAATATTTCATATGACTCATACTTAGCACTTATTTCTCCAAAAGTTTTTGAAAGCACAGTTCCCACACAATTCACCCCCCTCTTGTGTTTGGAGTCACTTGTCAACACATATGTGATTGGATCGTCACGTAGTCGAGAAATGGGTTCAACTTCGTTTACTACGTTGACATGAGACATCTCATCTACTTGATAAGCCACTTCTTCCTGTGGATCATCTGCTTCAATGCGACCCCTTGGTTTTGTCTTTATTGCAACACACCAACCTTGTTTGTCCCTTCGAGTTGACGGATAAGGGACATAATACACCTGTCTTACATATTGTGCCATGATAAACGGATCAAACATTTGGTATCTTCTGCTCATGCATATGTCAACAGTATTATATTTACGATCCATTCTTGTGCCTCTACTTGACGGATCAAACCAATTACAATAAAATAGCACTATTCTTTTAGTATAGTCTAAAGTATTGTACGCCAGCTCATATATATGTTGAATCACGCCGTAGAAGTCGTCTTTACCTCCATCTGTGGCACCTTTTACATAAACTCCGCTGTTAACTATTTTTTCCCCTCTGTTTTTGACCGGGTTTGAAATTTGTAACCGTTTACGAAATACGTGTGCCATTCTTTTACACGTGATTTAGGATCATGAGATAAATTTCTCAAGTGTTCGATTATGGGCGATTCTGACTCGCTATACACCTGCGTATACACATGCACAAGTGATTTATGGTTCCTTTTTGCAAACAATCTTTTGTATTTTCAAACAACAAATAGTTGAAATAGGACTAAAAATACATACCTAACTCACAAACCACGTTGGAAAATATTCATGAATATAGGCAGAAGAGTCTTGTTAAACTTGTAGGCTTAGTTAACAAGAATGCCACTGAACAAGTCATTACCAAACAAATGATCATGAATAGTTGTGGACTAAAGAAATTGAAAGTGGTCAAAATGATACATACGTAAGATATGGTGATACTTCTAAGACAGCTTGATCAACACGTGAGCGTGTCTTGACTTCCAATCTTCTCCCGATTAACCAGGGCTTCAACTCCTTTCCAAAGATGGCGGCCAGGAAGGCAAAACACTTGATAAGGCCAGCGGGTGTCTTTCACTTTCAATTTCTATTTCATTCCTATTATTTGTTGGTGTCAGCATGAAGTTCGTAAAATAATGGGAACAGAAATGAATTGTCTCACGGTGTAAGTAAGTTGCACAAATAGATCCTTCAACCCTGGCCTTATTTTTCACCGACCATTTTGAGTCACCCATAAATCTACAAAATAACAAGGTTGGTGATCAACATTTCAACTTTTAACCCGAGGCAGTGAATAATTATTTTAAAGAATATTTGATTATATTACCTTTCGAATGGATACATCCATCTATATTGAACCGGTCCACCAAGCCTAGCTTCATGTGCAAGATGCACTGGGAGATGTTCCATAGAGTCAAAGAAACCAGGGGGAAATATTCTCTCCAACTTACAAAGAATGACTGGTATGTTCTGCTCCATCTTGATAAGATCATCCTCTCTCAATGTTGTAGAACACAAATCTTTAAAAAATTGGTTGAGTTCTGTAAGTGGATTTAAAATATTTGTGATGAGAACTAAATGCAATAGGAAGTAAACACTCCATGAATACATGACAATCATGGCTTTTCATCCTAATCATTGTTCCTTTGTTCACATCAGCACATCTTGCCAAATTAGAAGAATAACCGCCTGGCATTGAAGTTCTTTTATCCATAAACCAGTGACTAGCTTCCTCAACGATTAAAGAGTAACAGGCTTTGGGTTTGAGGTTTCCCATTTGGTGAGTCGTCAAATGCAAGTCCTTTAAACTTACAATAAAGTGGTAAGTCCAGTCTGGCCTTATCATTGTCTTTCGTTCTTCCTCTAACGTTCATCACTGTGAGAAAAACATTGTCAAAAAAGTTCTTCTCAATGTGCATAACATCAAGGTTGTGTCTCAATAAATTATCTTTCCAATACGGCAAATCCCAAAAAATACTTCTTTTAGTCCAATTGTGCCATTGTCCATATCCTTCAAATCGATCCAATTCACCAAAATCTGTGATTTTTGGCAGATCCATAACTCGTAAAAATGCATTGGGATGTCAACCTCGAGGCGGGCCATCTAATTCAACTTCCCCTTCTTGAAGGCGTTCTTATTCCGTCTAAATGGATGATCTTTGGTAAAACACTGCGATGTGAGTCAAACCAAGAACTCTTCCCCAAATTTCAAGGTAAAGGCCTTTGTATGCTCCATGCAATGGACATGCCATTTTACCATGAGTACCCCAACCGGACAACATGCCATATGCGGGGAAGTCATTAATGGTCCACATAAGAGCTGCCCTCATTGTAAAGTTCTTCTTTAGTGCAATATCATAAGTCACAACGCCATTCCACAACCTTTTGAGATCGTCGATGAGAAAGGTGTAAGTAGATGTCAATACCATCTGTTGGATTATCTGGACCCGGTATAATAAAAGTCAAGAACATATAGGGCTTAGACATGCACATATCAGGAAGAAGATTGTATGGGGTAACAATAACTGGCCAGCAAGAATAAGGTTTCGTCGTTGATTGAACATATGGGGTAAAACCATCAGAGCATAAGCCAAGTCGTACATTACGTGGATCTGCTGCAAATTCGGGATTCACATGATCAAAGTGCTTCCAAGCTTCACCATCAAATGGATGTCGCAACATACCTGAAGTGCTTTTATTCTCATAGTGCCAAGTCATTTTGTCTGTAGTCTGTGTTGACGCAAACATTCTCTGCAGCCTTGGAATAATTGGCAAATAAAACATTGCCTTCCGTGAAACTGGTTTTTGTCTACCCTTCCCATTATCAGTATGTGACATATACCTTGGCTCACCACAAAATTTCCATTCAACCAGCGCGCTATCGTTTTTACCAAATTCATTGTCGTAATATAACCTACACCCTCTCACACAACAATCAATCCTTTTAGATTCCAACCCCAATTTGGACACTAAGCTTTTAGCCTTGTAATAACTTTTTGGAAAACCATCTCTGATAGGTAACGAGTCCAACATCATCTTCGTTACGAGATCCAAGCACACATCCGTAGCACCACAGTTGGACTTGAGAGCTAAAAGTCTCACACACATTGATAACTTAGAGTCGGCAGACCCTTCAAACGATGGCTTATTTGTTTCTAACAACAGATTATAAAATCTTTGTGTAGTCTCATTTGGAAGTTCATCTGTGTCATCATACTGTGGCTCCTCGAATGATACGTTGACCCCCAAGGCATCACAAACCGTATCTTGCATCAATTCAATCTGCTCACCATATCCCGTATCTACGCAATTGCTTAAAGCACCTGTGCAATTATCGCCAACCCCTAATTCAACCCGAGGTAACTCTTCACCATGTCTAGTCCAAATCCAGTGATTAGGCATAAATCCAACTCTCTGCAGGTGCAACATGACATCACCTGGGCTCTTGATCTTTCTGCAATCGCATTTAAGGCACGCACATCTAATCCCTCCATTAATTTCGAAATCTCCGTGTGCCATTGCGACTTGAACGAAGTGATCAATCCCATCGCAAAAAGATTGTTTCAAACCCCCTCTTCCCGGATACAACCTATCGTACATCCAACTACGATTCGAAGGAAAAAATTCCATCTTCTGCATGTCAAAAAAAAATGACAATTTCAACAGCACGACATTCTTACAACCGCTCTCTTTATTAAATGGTATGACCCTATCCCATTCGAGGAAAAACTTTTTCAGAACTCGTATAATAGTCATTCCTTAATTCTCATATCTTATACTTGACAAAATTTCGGCAGCATTTTCCATTGGTCTCTGAGTACACAAAATGATCGCAGTTAGGAACAAGGCAATCAAGTATGCACCCAGAGAACAAAAGGAAATGAATCTAACCGAAATTTCATCAAATATCAAGATACGAGAATCAAGCAACAACTATTATACAAGTAAAGAAAAAGTTTTTTCCCAAACTGCCCGACTTGGACAATTCAAGGTTCAATATACAATGAACACGTGGTATCTAAAAGAGTACACGCACTCAATAATATATTGAACCTCAAACGGGAAGCTAAAACCCTAAATAAGAAATCAAGGAATTCAACATAAATCATTACTATGAATTTAGGGCTCTATGTCAAGCCTCAAAACTTACCAACATAATGGACAACACATAACCACACTCATACCTTTGGAGCTCAATGGAGCACACAAAGGAGCAAACATCAAACATACAAGTTGTGGGAGGTTGGGGGCAGGAAGCCAACCTCTTTACCAGACCCACTGATTGTTCCCTAGTATGCTCATTTTCATGCACTTAATTGAAGGGAAGTCTCATGCAAACTTAGACTTTATTCCTTGTTTGGCCTCTAATCTTAGGTGTTTGAGTCATTGTTGTGGAGATATTATAGTTGACAATCATGTTAGCTCTTTTGTTGTTTTGATGGAAAAAATGTCTTTATTGTGGTCTTGCCTTTTTGTAGGTATGAAAAGGGTTGATTTGAGACATGTACCTAAGATCATGAGAGCAAATCGAAGTGGAAAAAGGAGCTGAAGCAGTATGCGCAGCGCTCTTTGGAAGTCAAGAACCAGGCAGGCTCCTCGAGCGGGCGCTGCTCTCGGTGAACCCAGGCGCGAGCGCTGCCATTTATCTTTGGTCTTGCGCGTTTTGGGCTTTCTTTCAGGCTCAGTTGGTATAAATACCCATCTAAGGTCAGAACAAAAGAAGGGACGAATTAGAGGCGAAAGAGGACCTTGGAGCCTGAGCCTAGCACACCCATTGAAGGAGGCAAAAGGAGAAGAGTGGAAGCTCAACTCCTTGGCTTGTGGATGGGTTCTTATCTCTTTTCTCTGCTTTTCTTTTCATTCTCTACTACGATCATGTTAAACTAAATCTCCTTTGTTGGAGTTGAGTGGATTTCTATGAACACTATGGATATTTGATGTAGTTTCCTATTAATGCATGTGAGTTTCTCTTAGTTTGGTGATCTCCTTCCTTCTTCTTAATGCTTTTGAGACTTGATCAATCTTGGAATGAACTTTTGATTTGTGTGTTGAATGGAAGTTCAATATGCTTTTGTGCACTAGGAAGGTGACCCTTGTTTCTTTTGAGCTAGGAATAGCCTTTGGGAACTTGCTATCTTTGTAATTTCTTTTTCTTCATGCTTTTACCTTGTTGAATGCATCCAAGGAATTGGACTTTCTAGCTGGATAAAAAGGGTTGTTTGCCCAAGGAATTGGGATTTAACTAGTTTAATGAAATTGATAGACAAATTAGAGAACCACTTTGTGTTAATTGCTATATTAAAATATTCCAAAGTTGAAGTAGAATGAAGCTTGACTCTAACACTTTTCTCCATTGAATTAAATTACCATTTGCATTGTGCCTTTGTTATTCTCTTACCACCACCAATCATATAAAGTCCTTTGGTGTTCACTTAGTAGTTGTTAACGTATATTGGTATTTGGCCTTCGATCCTTGAGGACGATAACCGGTTATTTACCGAAATTATTACTTGCAACGACCCGGTACACTTGCCGTGGTCCCATCACCCACTATACAATCAAATCAATAATAATAAACTTTATTTCATAAGGGTATTCGAAATCCCTAACTTGAACCTAAGGTTCACATGTTACTAAAGGAAAGGAATTAATCCATACCTGCAGAAGAGAAGAATGTGGCGTGCGGCAAACTGGAGTAAGGAAGAGGCGGAGCTGTGTCACTGCAGTAGTAATCGCAAACACAAGATTAAACTCAAAGAACTACACAAGAACAATAAAAGCATATACTAACAGAAAAACAAAATCATTACCCAAAGCAGTGTCCACGTCCTTCGATGCCAGTAGCGGTCTCGGAGCAATGTGGCGGTCTCGGTGTGATAAGCTAAAAAGGAAAAGAATCAAAAGGTTAAAAAGGGAGTGCGCCATTTTGAACCAAAGGAAATCCACCATCCAATTGGATAAGCTTTGAAAGTAAAACATCCAATTCTTTCTAATGACATAATATGCATGCATTCAAGCTATCAGAAACAAAGATCACTGATAAAGTAACTTAATTGACATTCTAGTAGTTATAAGATGACATATATTAGTACCCACCAGTCACTGCCACTACCAAAAAAAATATAAAACAAAAATTGGAAAATAATATTAGTACCCACCAGTCACCGCACTTTTTGAAAATAAAAACAAAATAGATTCTATGAAGCTTTTTTTTTTTTGCTTAAAATAGAAAGAGATACAGTCAGTGGCATATCTAGGACCCTGAGCCAGGGGGTGCAAATATTTTTCCATTATATTTTACAAAGGAAACAATGGCCAATGAGTATATCACAAATTAACAATAACATTATGACAATTAAATGAAGGAACCAATAACATGGATATAAAATTGGGGGACTTACAACAGAATTTTTAGGGGCAAAGATATAAAATTAGGGACTACCAACAGCAAAAAAATGGGGGACTTTCAACAGAATGTTTAGGGGCAAAGATTAGGGAAATTAGGGGTAGAAACTAGGGAAATCAATTCAGAGACAAGCCACAACAATTCACAAATTTACAAATCACAGTTCAGACATAAGCTCTTTAATCACCGTGAATCAATGATACACTAGTACACATCTTCAAATAATTTTTTTTACAACAGAATAGAATTATCAACTATCCAAATCTTATACACTTTGAGATTTTATCAGTAAATTTTCAGTTTCAATTTACATTGTGTCCATTCTCAGATTCAATTCCTAAAATATGCATTTAGCCCTAAAATTTTGCTCAACTATTCTAGTATTGTGAAAGCACAATTGAATGAGTCGCTCTGCATTCACCTTCTTTAAAATTTAGCTTAATTCAACTTAGAGTTAACACTAAGAGTAGGCCTCTCATCAGGACCAACAAAGAACTCTGAGCACATTTCCATGAAGAATTTATCGAGAATTTCACAGATTAATAGTGATATAAAAAACAATAAAAATATAAATACTCACTTACTTGGTGGTGGTGGACGGCGAAGAAGGAGCACCGCGACGGGAGAAGAGGGACACGACGGTGGTGGGTCTTGCGCCTTGCAGATTCGGAATGTTGTGCGTTGGTCACAGCGGTGGTGGGTCCAGGGCCTTGTGCAGAACGGTGGAAGCGTACGCGAGCGGCCGGAAGATATCCGCAGAGCCGACGAGTGTCGTGTGCAGAGACGACGGTATGAGTGTAAGTCGCGAATGGCGGTGTACGACGGCGACGATTTGGGATGAGTCGCGATTTGGGGATGTCGGCAGAGGGAATAGGAAGAGGAAAGGGAGGGAGTGAGAGAGAAGGAAAACTGGGAAGGGGAAGAAGGGGTTTTCGTCTGTTTGTATCCAGATGTTACCGACGGCCACATTAACATTACCGACGGGCTAAACCAGTCGAAAATTGTCTCGGGATTACCAACGGCCATTTTCAAATACCGACGGGTTAATGCCGTCGGTATGTCAAAAAAGCGGGGAACCCAACTTTCAGCGTACGACAGATTGGGCTTACCGACGGGCAAAGCCGTCGGAAAAGGCGTGATTTTGGCGACGGCCACTGACCGTCGGTAATAAGCCGTCGGTATACCCGTGATTTCTTGTAGGGATGCTTGTAGCAGAGAATACAGGGTTAAATTGTTAAAGTTTGAATGGTTAAGCAAAAGATTATTCTCTGGTCTTAGAGAAAACCCAAAAATGAAGATTGTAGATGTGAAAGATAGATGCCATGAGAAGTGGAATGTTGGGATTACAAATTCCAAGGCTTTAAGAGCTAGATGCTCTGCAAGAGATCTTGTTGAGGGGTCATTCAAAGACCAGTATACACGTATTTATGGTTACTGCCATGAACTTTTGAGATCAAACAATGGTTCTACGGTGAAGATTAATGTGCAACCAGTACCAGGAGATGATGATGATGATGATGATGGAAACACAGAGCATCCTGGAAGGTCCCTAAAACTACCATTTCAAAGACTGTATATTTGTTTTAAAGCATGCAAAGATAGCTTTCTGTTGTGTCGGCCTATCATTGGGTTGGATGGCTGTTTTCTGAAAGGCTACTATGCGGGACAAATTTTAGCAGTAGTAGGAAGGGATCCTAACGACCAAATGCTACCTATAGCTTTTGTAGTTGTTGAGGGTGAGAATAAAGACTCATGGTTGTGGTTTTTGCTACTACTCATAAATGATTTGGGTGGCCCAATTCAATGCAAGACCTACACTTTTATTTCAGATCAACAAAAGGTATGTTTCCAGTAATCTTCATGAAGCATGATGCTGTTTCTGATTAATTAATAAAACATGCTGCTGTTGTATACTTGCACAAATCGAATTGATAAATAAAACATGCTGCTGTTTCTGATTAATTAAAACATGATACTGTTGTATGCTTGCATCTGTTATCTGATTAATTAAAACATGCTGCTGTTCTGATTAATTAAAACATGCTGTTGTTGTTTTTGTACTGCTGCATCTGTTATCTGTTTCTATTAAAACATGTTGCTGCTGTTTCTGTACTGCTGCATCTGTTATCTGTTTCTATTAAAACATACTGTTGTTTTGTACTGCTGCTATTTCATTTCTGTACTACTGCATATGTAGGGATTATTGCCAGCCATTGATGAATTGCTACCAGGTGTGGATCAAAGGTTTTGTGTACATCATTTGTACAACAATTTTAGAAAGAAACATCCTGGTTTGAAGCTGAAACAACTGATGTGGTCTGCTGCCAAAGCCACTTATCTGGCTGCGTGTGAAAGAATTATGAGAATCGTGAGATCAGAAAATGAAGAGGCATATAGGTCTATCAATTTAAGTTGAATTGTTTTGCTTTCCTTTTGGACATAGTGAATTTTTTGCTTTTCCTATTGCTTTGACAGGGATCTCATTCGAATTCCACCAAGGTATTGGTGTATACCTAAGTGTGACATATTGTTAAATAATATGTTTGAAGCTTTCAACAGTGTCATACTAGGCCCAAGGCAGAAACCTATAGTCACAATTATTGAAGAAATTCGCATTTACTTGATGGAGAGGTGGACAACAAATAGAGAAAATATTTCAAAGTTTGAGGGAAGTATCTTACCAAGGATAAAAAAAGAGGATGTAACTAGAATCTGCAAATACAAATTTTTGGCTAACAAGGCATGCTGGTGAACATTGGTTTGAAGTCAAGCATATCAGCAATAATGGAGATAAAGTCATAGTGGAGCTGGACTCCAAACAGTGCAGCTGAAGGAAATGGATGCTTGTTGGGATACCTTGTGCACATGCTATTTCATCCATGAAGTCCATGAATATCAACCCAGAAGACTATGTTCCAGTATATTATAGGAAAGAAATGTATGCACAGTGCTATCAACCAATTATTTACCCAACTAATGGTCAGAACCAATGGAACATAACTTTATACACAGATGTGCAACCACCTCCAATGACAAGAATGCCAGGGAGGCCAGAAAAAGTAAGAAGAAAGGAAGCTGATGAGACTTCAAATAGTGCAAATAGAGTTAGCAGGAAAGAAATGTTTGGTAGATGCAGAAGATGTGGCCAGCAAGGACATAATAGAAAGACATGCAAACAAGACCTACCACCTGAATCCCAATCCCAAAACCAACCACAACCACAACCACAACCAATTATGAGGTAAAAACTTCCTATCAGGAGGGCTGTTGATTCTGCTTCTATGCCCTCTAATTCGGATGTTGCCTGCTGATGCTAAGATGTCTGCTGTTGCCTTTTTTTTTTTGAAAGGCGCTGCTGCCTTTGTTTATGTTTCTATCATTAGTTTCTTTTATGGTATTATAGATGATCCACTTTTTGTTAGATATGACTGTAATCAGTTTTTTTTTTTTGCTGTAATTACTCAGTGGCCTAGATATGATGTAATTGACAATGATCATCAGTACAAATTAAGCTTTTAATCATTTTTTGAGGTCATTCTGAAATTCTGATTCTGCATTTTCACCTCTGTACATGATTATCTATTCCTACTTCTTTCTCAAAGTGTGCATCAGATAGCTGAATTTAAAAACAGGAAAGGAATGAAATGATAAAAACCATATTACATTGAACTTGAACAACCATATTACATTGAATTTGAACAACCATAATACATTGAAATTACTGCCATTACATTGAAATCCAAGAACCATATTACATTGAACTTGAACAACCATATTATATTGAAATTTCTACTTCAAATACAATTTATACCCTTTTGCCATTAGCGTTTTGTACAACATAAGTACCAAAATCACAATGATCCCTAACATTAAAACACAGCACCCAATGCTCTGTTTCGGCCATCTATTACTATTGGACAATGAAGATTCTAACTGTCTGATCCTGGTACTCTGTCTCGAAATAAGCATGTCTCTGTGGTCAACCACCACTTCTTCTTCATCTTCACCTTCACCAACATACCAGTCAAAGAAACCACAACCGCTGTCCTGAATCCATGGCTGTAGTGACGAGTAAAATGACCAGAATTAGTGACAAAAGAAAAAACCAGAATCAATAGCAACCCCTTAACATTTTTCAGATTCAGTGAAATTAGTAAAATCAAAAACAAATCTTTGAGATTAAACAACTTACCACCCAATACTTGCAACCCCAGAACAACCTTCCATAATTTTCCTTCGTCTTTGCAACTCGCAGTCTTGATGGTTCTTCACAATTGCAATCTGGACCACGATGGTAAGAACGATGTTGGGAGGAAGACGCGCGCAGGGATGATGTTGAAGGATGAACTGAAGGGTGAACTGAAGGGCGAACCCTAGCCCTAGAAGAATTGGAGGAGGAATTCGTGGAGGAGGAATTTAGATGCAGATGCAGTGGCTGAACCTAAACCCTGATATTTGGGAATTTTGGAGAAGAAAAAGAAGACCCTTCCTTTATGTCCCACTCTCTCCAAAGGTAATAAAAAAACACAATTAGCTGATTACATGGCAAAAAATGACGCATCAGAGTCCATCTCATCTGTAGCTAACGGCTAAATTAACGTTTTAATAAAAAAGGACCAATTTAAACCACTTTGAAAAGATTAATGACTAAAACGAACATTTTAAAAGATAAAGGACGAAAACGATTAAACACTAAAAGATAAAGGACAAAAAGTATACTTTAGCCTAAAATTGCTAAACAAGATACTAGCTCTACAAGTTACTACTTATTAGCGTTTTTCTATTTTTTTAACTATTGACATATCAAAAAAACTATTTCTGCGCACCCAGCGGATCTTGCGGCGAGATGACCCCCTAACCCGTCCAGCCATTGTCATCCTGGCAAACACAATTTGTCGAGCTCCGGTTGATTTTCTGTATTTTTCAATGAACTTGTTTAACTCACTGTTGCGAGATTGACGACACCATGCTTCTCTGATCAGATTTCAATTTCTTCTTGTATCTATCTTTCTCTTCGTTTTGAATTCCTTCTCTGTGAACTTTCCATTTTCCTTTGGAAATTGATGCTGGGCTCTAAGGCAATAAAGCTCCCATCTTTGGCACATCCCAGGGATTGAGATATGATGCTAATGTAGGGGGTATAGTTTTTAAGATTTCATGTTTTGTTGTGTCGCTGCTAAATCTTAAAAGCAAAAATGGTGGGAATAGTTGAACATGTGGGTCTGATGCTTCCAGATCTTGGTGATGCCATGGCTGGGTTTTTTTTGGCTACACCATGACTAGGTTTGATGACCTATCGTGGAGTGAGTTTCCATGGTGGTCAGTAACAAGTGTTGCGGTAGTTAATGTTGAATTGAATCTCGGTAATCATAAAACAATAAAATGTGTTTTTTTTACCAAAAAAATAAAATAAAATGTGTTAAAATGGAATAACCGGTTGACAAGTGAGGGTTTTTCAAAAAGAGATGATGTTGTCCAATGAATGAGAGTGTGTTCAAATGAGTGTTTCAGAGGGTGTAACCCTAACACTCTTCATGTTATAAAACCTCACCGCTTGGATTCGATCATGACATGAGCTGCTACGTTAATGTGTCATTAATAGAATCAGTGAAGTAGTAAGTCATTAAGTTAAGTTATATCGGTATATATTAAGACATTTAAAAAATTCATAATCGGTAAATTCACTAGTGCAAAACTACCTTTCGGAACAAGGATTTTAAATCGGTTGTTTTAAACAACCGATTTAAAAAGAAATGCGGTGGCATTTTTGAAATTAAATTGAAGTTTTAACATTCTGCTACACATTTTAAATCGGTTGTTTATCACAACCAATTTAAAAGCTTTTACGGAATAAGATTTTAAATTAGTTGTGCTAAACAACCGATTTGAAATGTAGACGCGGTGGCATTTTAAATTGGTTGTTATATGCAACCGATTTAAAAAGTTTCCCTAATCTCCTTCGTGCCTCTTCTTCACTACCTCCCCACACTTTCTAAACCCTAGCGGCACTACACACAAAGGAGGCAGGCACCTGCCTCTTCGCTCTCTTTCTCATCCTCACTCTAGAAGATCCAGAGCAGGGAAGAGTAGGGCCTTTTGTCGTCGGCTTGACGAGAGGCGGAGCTCAAGTCACTCCCTTCGTCAAGCTCGAGGAGGTTGTCGTCGAAGAGGAAGAAGATGCAATTCTAGATCTTTCTTGACTCGAGGAAGAAGGTTGCCGTCAGCGACGCCAGCTGTAGGGTTCGGCAAAGCGGTGGCGGCAGTAATCGAGTCGACAGAGAGACTAAGAACCTCCACCTCTTCCTTTTCTCTCTTACTCTCTCATTTTATTTTTATTTTTTTGGTTCTGTTTCTCTTTGATTTTGAAGGTAATCATCTAATCAGTCTGTTTCTTCTTCGTAGTGTGCAGCAACGCCAGGTAACAAGCCTGCTTTCTACGTTGTGTGCTTCATCTCGCCCTTTTCAATTTTCATAATTTCATTCCATTTTTATTATTTTTCTACTTTTCTGTGTAGGTGTTTAATTGTATTAAGTTTACAGAGGTGTAGGTGTTCATAGTTCAAATATAATTTGTAAGGTAATCCTTATTGTGTTGATTTGTTGAGAAATGTTTGATTTAATCCAATAGCCATCTTTATCACTGGGTTCTTGTTATTCCTCAACATGATACTGATGTGTGTGATTGTGTGTTCCAATATCCTAGCTTGAATTCCTTGATGGTTGGCTAGAAAATTATCTTCTATTTGATTATTTCATATGTGAATCTGTGATCAACAAGATTTACATTGAACATATGTAGAAAGACTTTGGCTCACTACTTTGGCTCAAGTGAGTTCTATAATGATTTTGGGTTCTAAAATTTCTGTTTTGATTATTAGTAGCTATTGTTCTTTGGAAGTTAAGGATAGATAATTGCTATTCTTCCATGATATTGGTATTGGTTTAAATTCTGTAGCATATATAATTGTTCCTAAATTATGTTGTGATGCCACTGATAGTTTTGTTATAGTAGCACACTAACTCCTGAATTTTTACATGATATTAATAAAAAACATGCTCTATGTGTGCTCTGAACTTTGATGTTGGTTATGCATGTTTAACTATCATGTCTTGAACTAAACTATTGATTTTGCTTATAAATTATAATGCTTAGCGATTCATTGCTCCTGTAATGCATTCGGAACATATGGAACTATTTGTCCGTGTAGTTGCATGATTTTGACATGTGTGTCGCAAAAAATGAAGAAGCACTTAGGATTGAGCCACACTTTGCTGAGTGTTACGGGAATATGGCAAATGCATGGAAGGTAAAGTGACTGCTGCTAATCTGCCTTGATTGTCATGGGACTTGTTATACTATTTCTGTGTGTAATTGGCAAATCACATACTTTTTCTAGAATTAAGAGAGCTTTCCTTTATGCAGGTAAAAGGCAACATTGACCTTGCAATTCGCTACTACTTGATTGCCATAGAGGTGCATGCGCAATTCTAGACCTTTAAGTGTAGTTTGTCATGTAAATTGCTTTATGAACTTACGTGTTGCATTGCCAACATATTTCACGTTTTTTTCTGGGTGATGACTACTCTGGTTTACTTTTTAAGTTAATTAGTACCATTATGACTCAAATCTCATTATTGGGCTATGAAATATCTTAATTACTCTTTTGTTTATGTTTTTATATTTCTATCTAATATATCATACTGTACTTGTACTCTAGTTTTCCGTAATTTGGTTATACCACATACCTTTACCCCATATTGCCTTATTGTAATTAAGTTAACCACTGTTGCCTTTGATTTGGATCTCAATCTGAACCGTTTCTACTCTACCACTGAGGTCCCCAAAAGGGTCTTCTTTGAATTTTATGTGGTCTTCAAATTACTCTTGGTTTGATTCGCATGACACTGGTGCTTTTCTGCACCTTTTCTTGTATGACAAAGACAAACAGTTGGCTGTGTGTTAGAGGCTACTCTTACAAGTGAAATAGTTTAAACTGGGAAATCAAAGTTCAAGATCTTATATTATATTGGTGCATGATGATCTTGGTTGGGTTTTCTACCTGTTCACATACATTTTGTTGTTGTTTTACAACTTCTTATGTATTTTTCTGACTGTTAAACTTATGGTTCAAAGAAAAACTACACAAATGTAACCGATAGAAATAACATAATGTCTATATTTGAGGATTTAGGTTGTTTAAGATTTCTTTATGTCTTTATATTCTCCTTAAATATATTTAAGCTTTTGTTCTATGGTAATGCTATTGATTTTGATAATGTTTCAAGCTTCAATATTATGTAAGAAGAAAGAATCAGATAGCGAAGGATGGTATTGATCTCTATGGTAATGCTATTAATCTTTATGTCTTTATATTCTCTTGTGCTTGATAGATGGAAGGATGGTATTGATCTCTATCCTGCTTGTTTTCTTTTGCACCATAGCTAAGCTATCCAATAAATTTGATAATAATATTCATTTTTCCTATTTGTTTCAAAATAGCTTTCCTAATTTTTAGTTGGAATTAATCCTTCATTTTCTGTTGCTAAGATTGATCTACTTGCATAGAATCCATCTTTTAAATGTATTCTCATGTTGGCTTTGAATAAAAATTTATTCTGCGACCACGTAAGTATGGAATGGTGGAGTTGGATTTGTATCCAAGGAAATGATTCAAACACATTGCCCTCGCACCAAAGACTCATAGCTTTAGCTTTTCGTTCTTGGATAAGGCTATATATTCTTACATATGCATTTTAAGTCCAATATCAATATTCTGTCAGTTTTTGGCATTTAATTGTAGATTTGATAGAATAAATACATGAACCAGAATTAAAAAAAAAAGGTATACTTTTCTAGAATTCTAGTTTGCTTCTAGGATGATCCTGCTCTTGCTTCTGCTGGTATGGTGGTATACCTCTGTTTGTATGTGTTCCCTTTCACTCTGGTATGGTGGTATATTTGAACTTGTCATAACTCTTCAAAGAATTTGAAGGTGGAAATGATTCTTCCCAGCTACTGGTCCTCATTGCACGCGGTTTTGCCGGAAGATTCGGCAAGTCGTGCCGTCTCCAGTGGTGCGGCATGTTCTTTCATTTCAGTTCATTGTTTTATTATCTTATCAATCCTATTTCCTTCTAGATTTTGATTCTCTACTTTGTTCTCTATTGGGGGTGGGATTTTCATGTCAGAATGCATCGGGGTTTTGTTTATGTTGCCGCGAAATATTAGGTCTGAATCAATAACGTAGAATTGATCTTTGGGATATGTAGAATTGTTTTTGTTTTGATCTCTTCCAAATTGAAAGGTGATGTTGCTGGAAGGGGGTTTTCAACATTCCAGTTTTCCATAGTTCTTGGAAAGCATCGTTTTTTTTTCCTGTGTCTATGTTTATGGTATTGTAGAATCTTCTCATTTTCTACTTCTAATTCGCTTTAAATAACAAAAAAAATGATGTTTTTCTTCTTCTCAGCTGATAACCCTTTTTTAATTTTTTTTTATTATATATATAATGTTTGGACTTTAGCGGTGACAAAGTAAATTCTATAATGCATAATTTGTTTCGGCATATAATAATAGTATGTTAAATTCATCTATTCTGTTAAGGGACAGTGACCAATTGTGTGATTTTCAAACAAAATAAAACTAATTGATTAGGTGACATCTTATGGAATTCAATTCACAGTTATTTCCATCTTATTGAGAATGATTTACTACAACTTCTTGTATCTCATGATTCGGGTAGCTCTAACAGTTTGGATAAGTGGCAAAAGGCACCACCAGGATGCATTAAACTCAATGTTGAAGGCTTCTATTATTATAAAGGGGGAAGTGCAGCTTGTGGTAGACTGCTGAGGGATGAACAAGGATCCTTTATTAAGGGATTTTACTATAAGGTTAGCTCCTGTAATGCCATATGGTCTGAGTTATGGTCATTTGTTTCTGGTCTGCATGCTTTTTCTTTAATCATCACTCTGCTTTGCCATATAGAACAAAAGTACATTGCCATCTCCCTGCCAAATTAAGTGTGATCTTGATCCTTACTCTCATGATGACCTTGTTATTTGATCCTACCTTGTGCTTGCGAGGTTACGGGCCGAGGATTTTGTTAGCCATTGAGTGCGATTTGATTTACTGTTGTTAGAAAGTATGATAACTACACAAATAGTGTAAAATATCATGATTTCTTCTTGAACAAATCAAAGTTACATTACCAATGCTCTTAAAATAGTTAGTTTTGCATTTTGATTCATGATATCTTCATATCACTGTTTTCTTGGCTTCTTGATAGTCAACATATCCTCGTGGTTGATAGAAATATTGAGTTTTTATATATTTATTTAATTTGGAGGATGTGTTTTCTTCTTAATGTGAAGGCCTGGCTTGATCTTCTTCTTATTTGTCACCTTAGATGTTGCCATTTGAGCTCAAATGTGCTTGAGTAATTTCTTTTTGCAAATGTATAGGCAATGTTTGTTAACTGTGTTTTTATCCCCTATCTCTAATTGTATGATTCTGTTAGTTACTGGATTCGATTTGAAAAAATTCTTGAGTTGGATTTTTACTTTAAATGCAAAGACTTTCTTGGTAGTAAGGCTAGTCATAAAGATGTAAAAGACAGTAGCAATTGGCTTTTCAGGCTGGTCCTTTATAAATCTTGCTTTGCTTGCTTACTTTTTTATAAAAGCATAATGGTTTATTTGATCTGTGTGTGTAGTCCCCCCTCTTCTTCAAATATCTAGTGGGATAAGGTTTGATTTATTATTGTTGTTGTTATTGACTTCTTATTGTAGCTGCTGAAGCTAAGGTGGAAGAACAGGTTGCAGCAGAGGCTGCTCCTACTACAGTGGAACAAGCAGAACCACCAAAGGCTTGACAATTGGTGATGCTGGCTTATCGATCATGATATGTTTATGTGTATTAGTAATTTGCATATATACATTTGAATTATTGGCTTATTGAAAAAATTATGGTTTTAGTTCTAGTTTTTACAAATATATATGGTTGCTGTAAAAAAAATATAAAATAAAATAAAAATTACGATTTTAAATCGGTTGTTTACAAACAACCGATTTAAAAGGTGACTTTTTAAATCGGTTGTTTCAAACACCCGATTTAAAAGGTCTGTTCTCTTTAACAGAACAAACATTTTAAATCGGTTTACAGACAACCGATTTAAAAGGTGACTTTTTAAATCGGTTGTTTCAAACACCCGATTTAAAAGGTCTATTCTTTTTAACAGAACAAACATTTTAAATCGGTTGTTTACAAAAAACCGATTAAAAAGGTGACCTTTTAAATCGGTTGTTTACAAACACCCGATTTAAAATGTCTGTTCTCTATAACAGCAGACCTTTTAAATCGGGTGTTTGAAACAACCGATTTAAAAAGTCACTTTTTAAATCGGTTAAATAACCGATTTAAAATCCCCAAACTTACTAAATCCGGAGCATTTAAATCGGTTGTCCAACCGATTTTAAATCCCCAAATAACCGATTTTAAATCCCCAATTTATACTAGTGATTTTATATTTAAAACAATTTTAAAAAATTCATATAATACTTCAACATACATTTGTAAATATACTTTTAATTTCATAGTTCTAAATATAACATTGTTATAACTATTGTCATTTGTTATAACTATTTGTAAACATACATTTGTAAATATACTTTTAATTTCATAGTTCTAAATATAACATTGTTATAACTATTCCAGTCAAAAAAAAACATTGTTATAACTATTGTCATTTTTAAGAGTTATATTTCATAGTTTTATGAAGTTAATAATTATCAAATGTTTTTTTTACTTTAATATATCTAATATATCACTTCATCTATAGTTATATAAAGATGATTCAAACTTATACAATAACCAAAAAAATAAAACATACAAAAAATAAGAAGTATGTTGACTCCCCGATATATGGGCAAATGGTTTTACCAATTCTCATACATTTTTATCCAATTCATGACTCAGAATTTCATGACTCAGAATGGTCGCTTGGCTAGTTTTTAGTTCTCTATTCTACCGCATCTCTCAATTTTTTGGGTCTTTTTTAACACCTCTAACCGAGAGTGATACATTCTTTATCTAGTCATAGACTAGTCATAGATGCTTAATTAGTAGCACATTATATTATGATAAACTATGGTTGTACATTTAGTAGATCTTTTGAAAAACTTATTTGAGTTTATCTTCTTATACAAACACTTGTATAAATACTTAAAATAGTTTATAAAAATGGTTCATGATAGTTAGTTTGGATTTATTCATATATACTCTTTAAGATTACTTATAAAATAATAATTTACTAAGAATTTATGTGGAGTTTAGAAATAACTTGTAAGTAAGCACTTATATGATAAAAATTTATTGAACAAATACTTAATTAAACTGTTGATCCAGATATCCAGATATATTATTAATAAGGAACTTAAAAAACTTATATGAGGAAAACAAAAAACATTTATGACTTTTTTGAAAAATTCAATTGGTAGACAACTTTTTTAAGGAAAATACATGAAAAAACTACTACCTCCAATCTCTATTATAAGAAAATTTTTGGTGTATTTTTTTATATTAATTATAAGAAAAATAATCTCATTTCAATGTGCATTAATTGTTAAAAAAAATTTATAGCCCTATTTAATGTGAGATATATGTTTACTTGAAACTCACATAGTAAGTATAAAATATTTAATACTAAAGATATATTTAGAATAAAATTTTAATTTCATGACATTAAGTAAATTTTCTTGATCTTTTTTAATTTTTTCCTCTTATATTAACAACATGAACTTGTACATGATGCCCGTCATGAACGAGAAGCATCCATTAATATTCCTAGTCTTGATGAATTAACAAACAGAAATGATATTTAGACATCATTTATGCGACACCTACGCGAACACCGTATATGCATTCTGTCCGAATCAGCCAAAAAAGGCCGCCCAAACTCGTCTCCCTCGTTTTCTTTCTCATTTCAAAAAAACACAAAGGAAACTGAACCTCCTCTCCTCGACTCCCCTCTGTCGCCTCAGTCTCGATCTGTCGACAGCTTGATCTCGACAGTTTGAGCTTGATCTCGACAGCTTGATCTCGGCAATGCGGCGACTACGAGATGCACCCGAGTGGTGCGGCGGTTACGGTGCAACCAGAGCAATCAAGCGAGAGAGCCCTTCCACGGGACAGAGAACAGACCACGTCGAGAGAGAAGGGGGAGACGACAACGGGAAAAGCGAGAGACGAGAGGATGCGAGAGGAAGAGAGAAGCAGCCGTCAGAGAAGAGAGCACGCCGAGAGAGAAGAGGCGACGATTTATGAGACGAGACACGCATGAGAATCTGACCGAATGAACGAATAACAAAACAAAAGCCACGCTGCTGACGACTAAACTGCCTTGGCGATATCTGATGTTAAATACGGTGTGACAAAAAACGGTGTCTAAATATCATTTCTGATTAACAAAACCAACGCAACTTTTGAGCAGATCCACCGTACACGTATATAATAATACGGGTAGTATAACACGTGGAAGAGTAATGATACAAGAATCTTGACTCACATGTCAAGAATTTCGTCCTCATCTGAAAATTGCACTGTTGCTGGCACATGTAGTATATTTTAGTATCTTATTTTTACCCAATTTAATTAGTCTTTGTGCCAAACGGTACGTTAGAGGATCCACACGGCTTAGCCTCTTTGGATTCACTTTCTGCCCCCTTAGTTCTAAGCGTCTCAGTGAATCGACTCCACAAAGTTTAGCTGTTGAGACACGGGTCCATATTCAATGAACTGCCATCTTATTGTTGGGTACTTCACTTTTTACTTTTAGTTTGGATTATTAAGCCGTGCCTTAGTTTTACAGACGTTATTTTCCCAGACAAATTTTGAGTTGTGATATTTCCACAATCACAATTCCGACAACATGGTAAACACCGTATTTAAATATGATGTCGGACAATTTTTTAGTTATCGAAATATTTTTTCTCCAAATTTTACACAATATATCGGATATCGTATGACACTATTTATGTGTGGTTAATGATTTATAAATATTTAATTAATTATGTTCATTACGTAATTAATGAGTTAATTATATTTCACATGTACTTTTTAGTGGGTTGTAAAAAATATAGTATCAAAATGACACATTAACCTTGTAATGAATTGAATTAACAAAATATTTACAAGTCATTAACATGTACTTATTAATGGGTTGTAAAAAATATATTATCAAAGTAACTCATTAACCAATAACCAAATATTTGCAAGTCATTAACCTTATACTTTTTAGTAGGTTGTGAAAAATGTAGTATCCAAGTAACTCAATAACCACGAATAAACTGAATTAACCAAGTATTTGCAAGTCATTAACAATATACTTTTTAGTGGTTTGTGAAATACTCCTTCTGTCCCAAATTATAAGAGCCTTTTGGTTTTTTTATTTGTCCTATTTTATAAAACCCTTTTGAAGTTTGTCTGTAACATTAATTATTTTTTTCCTATTATCCTTATTTAATTTACCTTTATTTTAATCAATAAGTTAAATAAAGTGTAATGTAATTTATCTTTCCAATAAATTCAAGGGTAGTTTAGGTAAAATAATAAAAATTACAGACAAATTTATTATTTTTAATTACATTATTTGGTGGGTGAGATTTTACCAAAAAACTCTTATA
The DNA here is from genome assembly GCA_037113605.1 of Calophaca sinica. NCBI lineage: Eukaryota > Viridiplantae > Streptophyta > Magnoliopsida > Fabales > Fabaceae > Calophaca > Calophaca sinica. Next base: position 12,812,328 of record CM073736.1, read on the forward strand.
ATTTGGGACGGAGTGAGTAGAACTAAGACATCAGGATAACCCATTAACCACGTAATAAACTAAATTAATCAAATATTTGTAAGTTATTAATTATGTACATTTAGTGGGTTGTAAAAAAAAAAATTAATTTTGTGAAAAAAAAATAATAACTTATTAATCACGTAATATAGAACTGAACTATATATTTACAAGTAATTAAACACACAAGAACAAATAAATAGTGTCACACGGGATCGACCATATTGTGTCAAATAACATTTCTATATAGTTTTAAAATCAGTCGGGAGCATGCATGTGATGACAAAAAAGGCCTTAATTTTTGTTATAAAAAAAAAAGCGTTAATTTATTATTTTTTTTGGAGGAAACGGGGCCTAAGCCCAAAAAAGACGTTAATTTTAAATGATAAAAATTAGTAATGTTGTTTTCCGATTAATTGTCTTTCACAGATTAAATAAAACTGTCAATTTTTTTTATAATAAACTGTCAAAATAACTGATAGTACAAGTAAGTGTAAACTTAATTTGATGCGAGTAACATTTATTTATGGGACTTTTTTAGTTTAATGATTGCACCCATGGATTTCCTAGTTTTTTCTTTTTTTGAGGAAATGGATTTCCTAGTTGTGAAGGGGAAAAAGAAACTACTATTATTTTTCACGTTCCATTCAAGGAACTAGCGAAAGGAATATCCTTCAGTGTATTCCTGCATTTTATGGGGAAATTATATACGCTTTTTCACTTAGGCGAGAATTTAATTTATACTAGATAGTAGTATGTGCAATGCACTTTTTTAAATTAAAATTTTAATATATTGAAATTATTATTTAGTAGATGAATATTTTAATACGCTTGTAAATTAAATTTAAATACAATATACATATACGAGGAGCGATCAAATTATACCGGTGTAATACTTTATACCGTTTAATAACTTTGTATTGAATACTTGATTTATTATTGATGCATCTCAATGACACATAAAATTATTTTAAATTAAAGAACTTTTTATAGATATGATTTATGTGATAATATGTTTCAATCTAACGGTCACTTTTGTAATACAAATATCTGGTACAAAGTTATTAAATAGTGTAATAATACCCAAATATTACGTGTAATTTGCTCTCTCTCTCTCTTTATATATATATATATATATATATATATATATATATATATATATATATATATATATCAAGTTACTCCAGAAGTAACTCGTCTAATTAATGAAATTTGATTTTTACAGAGAGATATTAAGCGGAATAACTCAGACAAAATTTATTTCTTGAGTAACTTGATCCCTCCCGATATATATATATATATATATGTGTGTGTGTGTGTGATTTGTAAATTAACTTTGTTAAAAAAAAATCAACTATTATAATTTTTTTTTAAAAGTGATTACACCTAATCAAGAAAACTATTTGTTTAACGGAAAAAAAAAATTGCTAAGCCCGGGTTAAACCGTTTATTGGTTATTTTGAATCTTGATAACCGTTTGACACGGGCATGATTAGGCTAATGATTCAAAACTGTTGGCGGTGGCGAGCCCAAAACACTGCACATGGCACTCCCACTATCAAGTTAAAAATGATCCAATAAAGATCTTATGAATTTTAAAATGAATTGAAAATCAATTGTCATGGTGCGATACATATAGAACGTGACACATTATTTGTCCATATCCCATTCCTTAATTGTCTCGTTGATTTGGCTAATGCGGTTCAAAATGCAAAGCACAATTCTAGTATCATGACTCACTCACGGGCACCTACCTACATTATTATTGGCTGTTAATGCACGTAATATTCTTATTCTTAACTTTATTATCTATTACTTTTCAACCTCTTCATCCCTTTTCCCGTCAAGTTCTAGGTGGGAAAGCATGGTGGGTAACACTACCATGCACAACTTCTCTCAACTCTTGGATTATGAGTACCCCACAGTAATATCATGTATTTTTTCTACCAAATCATTTCTCTTTAGAAAATGATTTTATTTTTTTTTGGAAAATAAAATTTGAACATCACTTTTCGCGACACCCATTTCGACACCGTATGTACGTACGTGTATGGACAATATTTTTTTTTCAATTTTTTTTTTAAATTTCTTCAGAAAAATAATTTTTTCCCAAAAAAAAATATTTATAAAAGTGGTTAACACGGTACAAATAAGTGCCCCTCTATTTTTATGTGTGCCTCTGTTAACCACTTTTATAATTATTTTTTTTTGGAGCGTCCCATATTTTTTTTTTGGAAAATGATATTTGAACATCACTTTTCGCCACACCCATTGTGACACCGTATATCCGTACGTGTACGGACAATATTTTTTTTTTCAAATTTAAAAAAAAAATTCTTCAGAAAAATATTTTTTTCTAAAAAATATAATTATAAAAGTGGTTAACAGAGGGACACTTACGGACAATATTTTTTTTTTCAAAAAATAAAAAAAAAATCTTCAGAAAGATAACTTTTTTCCAAAAAAAAATAATTATAAAATTGGTTAACAGAGGCACACATAAAAATAGAGGGGCACTTATTTGTACCGTGTTAACCACTTTTATAAATACTAGCAAAATACTCGTGCTACGCACGGGACGGGACGCGTTGTGTTATGTTATGTTGAAGTAGTTCTAGCTGTCAATTATAAGCATCCTCTTTCAAAGAATGAGTGTGAAACATGTAAATGAATTTTTTGTCTTTGAAATACAATTTTTCCACTCATAATAGCAATAAAACAGAATAGCCAATAGTTATAAAGCAAAAGAGATAATGTGCAAAGTTGAAGTGCAGAATAACTAATTTAAGTGGTTGAGTTGCCGTATTTATGTTCAAATTTGCATATTTCATCAAAGCTGCACTTGAAACAAACCAATCACATGCATCTGAAGGTACACTTCCAGAATGCATATGAACAAAAAAAATGCTGCAAAGAAGAAGACATCCATATGTTAGTAACTTTGGTTGGTGACAAATGAGTTATCAAAGTGTATTAGAAGACAGAATTGCTACTAAGTTTGAATTGTATCAAATTATGCAATTGATAATTATGAGAGAGTTCAATGAATATAGTTTGATACCTATTGCTAAGTACTTACATATTTATGTTGAAGTCCTTTTAAAGCAAATGTGTGGTTTTCACAAAAGAGCAATAGTTGCAGTCAAGTTCTTAGCTGCAAATGAAATACAATTTAGTAAGATAAAAAAAATCGTACCGGTCATAGTTATAGAGTAGAAGAGTCAAATATGATTGGGTATTATAAGTATATAAAATACTTACTTGCTAGAGGTTTTGGAAAACCTCTTTAAAGACAACATTAGTAGTTGTTTTTAATGGTCTTCCTTCATTATCATGTATTAATATCTTTAAACCTTGCCTGCTCTGAACTCTTGAGATTGCAACATACAATTGGCCATGACTGAAAACTGGTCGAGGCAAATATAGTCCAACAGTTGATAGAGATTGCCCTTGAGATTTGTTTATAGTCATGGCATATGAGACAATAATAGGAAACTGTTTCCTAATAAGTTTAAAAGGCCACGGTGACTGAGACGGAGAAATCCTCAAGTTCGGTAGTACTTGAATTATTCAAACCATGTTGCAAACGCATGTTTTTGGTGAGAGTTAATACTTGACAATTATCCCAAATATATGAAGCATTGATTGTTGCATGTACAATGTCAGTACGGCTCCCTCTTGGAACTACTGGTAGAATTTGTCTGAATTCTCCCCCAAATACAACTACTTTACCTCCAAAAGCATTGTCATTACCCATGATGTCCTTTAAACTTTTATCCAATGCCTCGAAACAAAATTTATGTGCCATTGGAGCTTCATCCCATATTATTAATGTTGTTATCTTTAACTTATTTCGACTAGTTACATTCGTTGGAATATATTGCAAGTAGAGTTCTCTAAAGTAGGAGCAGAATTTTGAATTTTGAGTGTCTTTGTCCTTCCACCTGGTAACAAAAGAGATGCAATACCACTGGATGCCACAGTCAATACAATATGACCTTGAGAACGCAATGCAGAAGCTAATGTCTTCCACATGAAAGTTTTTCCTATACCATCATAACCATATAGGAAAAAAATGCCACCTTGTTGGTGGTTGACTGCTTGCATTATTGTGTCAAATATAGATCTTTGTTCATCTGTACAAATAATTAACAATATATGTCCATCAAAACAATTAATTTAAGAAGGTAAATTAATAATTTTTTGAATGACCAATAGATAGTTTTTCCTGTGATGGGTCTTGATGCTCCAATAGAAGTCTTCAAGCTGTCGAGATCAAGCTCAACCTGCCGAGATCAAGCTCAACATGTCGAGATCAGGATTGACTCCGATAGCTTGAGGACCAACACCTTGAGTTTGATCTTGACAGGTTGAGCTTGATCTCAGTTGAGGTTGATCTCGACAGCTATTGTTGGTCCTCAAGCTGTCGAAGTCAATCGTGATCTCGACAGGTTGAGCTTGATCTCGTCAGGTTGAGCTTAGGTTGAGCTTGATCTCGATTCAGATGATTTATTTCGACAGCTTGATTGTGATGGGTCTTGATGCTCCAATAGATAGTTGTCTTCAAGCTGTCGAGTTTAAGCTCAACCTGCCGAGATCAAGCTCAACCTGTCGAGATCAGGATTGACCGGCGGCTGAGGACCAACGACAGTTTGATGTTGGCGGTGAGTGTGATCTCGGTTGTCAAGCTCAACCGAGATCAAACTCAACCTATCGAGATCAAACTGAAGCTGTTGGTCCTCAAGCTGTGGAAGTCAATCCTGATCTCGACAGGCTGAGCTTGATCTCGACAGCTTGAAGACTAAACTATCTATTGGATCATCAAGAGCCATGACAATCAAGCTGTCGAAATAAATCATGTGAATAGCTGTCGAGATCAAGCTCAACCGAGATCAAGCTCAACCTGTCGAGATCAAACACAAGCTGTTGGTCCTCAAGCTGTCGAAGTCAATCATCATCTCGACAGGTTGAGCTTGATCTCGGCAGGTTGAGCTTACTCAACCTGTCGACATCAAACTGCCGCTGGTCCTCAGTCGAAGTCAATCCTCATCTCGACAGCCGAGCTTGATCTCGGCGAGTTGAGCTTAAACTCGGCGGCCAAGACAACTATCTATTGGAGCATCAAGACCCATCACAATCAATTTGTCGAAATAAATCATGTGAATAGTATCGAGATCAGTGACCCGAGATCAAGCTCAACCTGTCGAGATCAAACTCAAGCTGTTGGTCCTCAAGCTGTCGAAGACAATCCTCATCTCGGCAGGCTGAGCTTGATCTCGGCAGATTGAGCTTACTCAACCTGTGGAGATCAAACTCAAGCTGTTGGTCCTCAAGCTGTCGAAGTCAATCCTGATCTCGACAGGCTGAGCTTGATCTCGATAGGTTGAGCTTGATCTAGACAGCTTGAAGACAACTATCTATTGGAGCATCAAGACCCATCACAATCAAGCTGTCGAAATAAATCATGTCAATAGCTATCGAGATCAAGCTCAATGTCGAGATCAAGCTCAACCTGTCGAGATCAAGCATTACGGCAAGCGGCGGCAGGTTTGATCTCGACAGGTTGAGCTTGATCTCGATGAGAACACAAGAACCGTGACTTTTGATTCACAGGAATGCTCGTCTTCAAGATGAGAACACAATGACGCGATGTCTAAGTCTTCGTAACAGTACAGGCATGGGAAATCTGGTCGCACCTCTTCTTTCACATCAAAATCATTTGTTCCCAACCGATCTGAAATACGCCAGAAATTAAAAAATTTTAAAAAAAATAAGATTTTGCTCAAACCCAGAAAATTGTTTTCAGCAAAGAAAAAATGGGCACATGGGAACCGCCATGAACACCAACCTAGATGAGAAGTTGGGTGGTTATGCTAAAGCGTGTAGTGGCAGCAAAGCTGTACCCCACAAAAATAGTTTCGTAAATCTGACAGGAGAGACGGGTCGATTCTGTAAGTAAAGGCCCTAATCCTTTGCCTCAACCTCTTCGTTCTCTCGAATTTGAAAGGGGGAGATGGAAGCCCAAACGAATGAGGAGGAGGAAGAAAAAGATGGAGGGAGAAGGAGGGAGATCTGAGAAAGAGATGAGAATCTTTGGGTTTAGATTTCAAATTTTGAAAGCAGAGGCAATGACAAAAATAGGGTTTGGAGAAGAAAAAAATTGAAGTTTCGATTTGTCATTTTTACCCTTAAAAAAGACACTTGTCATGAATATGAGAGTCTAATTTGGTAAATTTGTGAGCCCATTGGGAGCTAATATTGATAATAGATTTTTTTTTTTGGAAAAAAATTATTTTTCTGAAGAAATTGAAAAAAAAATTGAAAAAAAAATATTGTCCATATACGTACGTACATACGGTGTCGAAATGGGTGTCGCGAAAAGTGATGTTCAAATTTTATTTTCCAAAAAAAAAAAAATCATTTTCTAAAAAGAAATGATTTGGTGGAGAGGGTACATGGTATTACTGTAGAGTACTCATAATTCAAAGGTTGAGAGAAGTTGTGCATGGTAGTGTTACCCACCTTCCTTCCTAGAACTTGCCCCCTTTTCCCCTCTCAAACATGACAATTGACAAGCTTGAATGGAGTCGAGTACGTCGCTTGGTGTCTAGTGCTTATCCAGTGTGGGGCAACATTTGCTGGTCTTTTAGGTTTCTTGCAACTTTTTGTCAGTGCTTTAAGCTTTTCTAATAGTCGTTTTCTTGCAGCAACAAATTATTCGTTTGGATTACAAAATGACATACAATCCCCTCAAAAAAAGGATTCGGAAGTGTTGGGAATTTGACTCTTCAAATTCTCTTCCCCAGAAACTGCACTTGTGGAAAATTGGAAAAACAAAATAGAGAAATAATAACAACACAAGTATTTTACGTGGAAAACTCCCAAACCAGGAGAAAACCACCAAAGACTGAGAGAAAAATCCACTATGTAGAAAATTATTACAACTACACAATTTTCTCTCTCAGACCCCCAAGACACCCACAAAGCTTCCCCACTAGCAAAACTTATTCCTCACACCTCTCCTTTTACAAGAAATATTCCTAATAAATTCTTTTTCTGACATGTGGAGGTTCAAATTTCAAGCCGCAACCACACGAGCATACTAAGAATTCTATTAAATTCTAAAACAAAGAGAGAGGAATTTATCTAGAGACAAAAGTTGCTGACAAGCTTTTGAATGGTGTACATAAAACCAAGGCCCAAGCTCTCCTTTTATAACAAAGAGGTTCACTCTCTTTACTATTTTACCCGATGTGGGACTAAAAGTCTCAACACCAACAATCTCCACCTCGTGACTTTGTGGTCCCACAACGCCCACCTCATTGATGAAGATTCCATAGCTTTCGCTATCACCGCACTACGCATGCTCCACCATAAAAGCATAATCACTCGTAACTAGCCATCCCAAGCATTTAAACTCTGAGACACGTCGAAATATAACTCACGAAAAACTATGGTGCAACTCCCATATTTGACTCTCATGGAAGTTAATCACCATCCACATAAATTCACCACACACCCCGTGATCAATGTCAACCAATGCCCGTGTGCAAATGTGATCCCGCTAACATTTAATATCCTTTATCATGGCAACTTTGGGACCCATACCATAAGGATATACATGTCTTCTTTCAAAAGACATCAAGGCCTGAGATAATGTTAGCCTCATTATCAAGATCTCCACTTGTCACATTACGCAGCTTTTGCCGAACCTCGCTTTACCTTTACAATTCTTCTCGATGTGGCTGCATCGCCACATCCCCAAACAACAGACATTCTTTATGGAGTTCTTCTTCTTCCAATCCACGAGCTACCAATAACCTTCATGTGGATTATTCTCACTCAAGTCTCTCTCTTCTGGAAAGAAGCTTACTAGTAACCTCCGAGAAAATTATTTTCTCCTTACCATGCCCGCATGAATTAATAATAGCGGCTTCATGTGCTCATAGGACTGGAAGAGACACGATCAGCCTTAAGGCCCGATCCTCATCATCAATTTTAACTCCAATAGATTCAAGCTCGTAAACAATGCCATCGAGAATATTTAAATGATCCAAAATAGTAGTACCTTCATCCATTTGCAACGTATGAAACTTCTCTTCAGATACAACCGATTCGAGACGCTCATTCCGATACAACTCCTCGAGTTTTTCCTGCAGCCCCTTTGCCGTGGATGCCCTTCACGCTTGCAAGAACATTTTTGGTCGCGCATGCATTTAATTGCACTTGTCGCCTCAAATCCAGATCCTCCCAATCATCATCACTTTGTCCTGGCTTTACTAGCGCTTTACCAAAGATCACCGCTTACTTTCAGGAGTAACCGCCCTTCAAAGCCTTGTGTAAACCAGATCAATCAACACATCCTTGACTTGCATTTGCCACAAGCCAAAGTTGATCTTTCCACAAATTTCTCTACATCAAATCTGATCGCATTTGAAACTCGCCTCCGACATCCTCTTTCGCGTAACTCTGCTCGATACCACTTGTCAGAATTTGACACTTCAAATTCTCTTCCTTAAACTGACTTCAGGAAAATTGGAAAAACAAAATAGAGAAATAATAACAACACAAGTATTTTACGTGGAAAACTCCCAAACCAGGAGAAAACCACCAAAGACTGTGAGAAAATCCACTATGTAGAAAATTATTACAACTACACAATTTTCTCTCTCAGACTTCAAGACACCCACAAAGCTTCCCCACTAGCAAAACTTATTCCTCACACCTCTCCTTTTACAAGAAATATTCCTAATAAATTCTTTTTCTGATGTGGAGGTTCAAATTTGCCGTAAACTACAGAGCATACTAAGAATTCTATTAAATTCTAAAACAAAGAGAGGAATTTATCTAGAGACAAAAGTTGCTAGACAAGCTTTTGAATGGTGTACATAAAACCAAGGCCCAAGCCTCCTTTTATAACAAAGAGGTTCACTCCTCTTTACTATTTTACCCGATGTGGGACTAAAAGTCTCAACACCAACAGGAAGTCGCTGCAGTCGAACAAAAATACAAATACAGCATTGGATTAATCGGATGCTTCATGCTATGACACATACGTTGTTTTCCCCGAATTAAATGAAACAAACCCGATTCTCAGTAACACGGAATTCACAAAAAGCTGACACCGAAAGTCATCTTCTTCGTTACGCTCTCTAACTGGACACCAAAAGAAGAGGAAGAGGTGGAGGAACGAGTTGAAAGTTACGGCAGCCGCGGCTGTGGGTTGGTCGTTTTCCTTTGGGAGGGAGAAAGGCGGGTTCGGGCCAAGTGGAGATGACATGGTTTTTTCCTGGACGTTAGATAAATCAAACAGTTAAGATAGTGCGACTATAGTGACAGTGGGTTTTTACTAATGGCAAGAATCCACATTATGTGTTAAAATACCATCTCATTAACTTATTTTTGAGGTTTAATTTGGTCTTTTAACTATTTTTTAGACCAAATAAGTCTTTTAAGTTTTTAAGTTTAGACAAATAGGTCCTTTTCGGCCAAATATGTCCTTTAAGTTTTTAAGTTGGGCCAAATAGGTCCTACGTGGTAATGACTCATTTGGCACAACTTTAAAACTTAAATGACATATTTGGCCGAAAAGAACTTATTTGGCCTAACTTAAAAACTTAAAGGACTTATTTGTCAGAAAAAATAGTTAAACGACCAAATTAAACCTTAAAAATAAGTTAAGGGATCAAAATGGTATTTAATCCAATATTATACTTTATAATGGTGAAAATAAGGTTTAATATGTAACCAAAAAAAAGGTTTAATATATGATTTCATGAAAATATCTCATATTATATTTATTAATACTTCAAGTACCCCATTTTTCCCATGTTTTATTTTATGTAGAACGGTGGAAAAGATTGAAAAATGTGAAAATAGTGCATTTTGATGGATTTTGAGCCAAAAATAGTATTCTTGGATCTTCTACTAGAGGAGCACAACTACACTTACATTGAGTTCGGTCGTGCTTATGCCCAAATTCAGCACGACCTGACATGAAGAGGTCCGAGTTGTGTCTGATTTCCAAATCTCTGTTTCGGAAGTGTCGTGCTAAGAAGCATGGTCGTCCGTCAGCAAGCACGACCGAACAAGGTTTCCAATTCAGCGTCAGCGAGTTTTTGATGTGCTTGTCAACACGGTCGCAGTTGAAGCAGCACATGTCGTGTTGTGCGAAGCACAACCGTGCTTGTATGCGCTGCACCATGTTTTGAAGCCCAACCTATAATTAGGCGCGTCAAAGACTGAAGAAGGGTTCCCGGTTAGCCGTTTTGAGACCTCATGACTTCATTTGAGAGTTCTGAAGCTTAGGAAGGCGTCATGATTTCTCCAGTTTTTGGGTTATTTTCCCTCCTGCTTTTCATGAACTTCTTTATATTTTTAGTTTTTATTATGATTAAGAACTTATGTAAAAATTGTTGTAATCAAGTGGATTCAGAAACAATGACCCTTAATTGTTTTGATGATAACAAGTAATGAATGGAACAATTTATCCTCTGATGTGTGTGTTAGTGTGCAGAACTCAGTGAGTAAGTCACTATTCATCAGATGGAAGTGTCTCAGAAGACTATGTCTATGTGTGCATTTCACCCTCCGATCCATTCCTCTGAGTCTGGCATTGATCGTCTGGAAAGTGCTGATGACGTCATCGTCTTATAGCCTCACTCCAAAGATCATGCTCTGATGACAGTCAACGCTCTGATGTTAGTCAATGCTCTGATAGATCATGCTCTGATATGACTACACTATGGAAACCTTCATCCGATACTACAAGACTCTGTTATATGAAAGGCCAACAAATACTGTACTGAAGAACTTGCCACCGATCCAAGCTTGCTCTGATAAGCAGTGTACCTCAGTAACAAGCATCGTCTGTTTGGAAGATGCATCTGATTGGAAATCAAACTGAGTGTAACATTAAAGGCTACTTCAAGTATTAAAGAGACCTCATTGATGCGTATTTTAATATACGAAGAATCAAAGGCCAAAGAGAATGTCAACGGATATAATCATCAGAAATAACTTGCTCTGGAAGTGTCTCATATTCAAAAAGATCACAAGGGACAAAGTTCCTGCAACTGTCTGCTGTGTCAGTGTACAAGAGCAGAGTTGAAAGTGACAGGACTCGCTAAAAGCCATGATAAGCGGATCTGAAGTTTTGTCCATTGGTGAAAGAGTTGTTAGGTCACAACGGCATTATTTAGAGCCCTAGCTATATATACCTTACTTCATTCATTGAAGTAGGTGAATGATTCTATCACAACAAACTGAGACAGTGAGCAGCCAAGAAATCATTCAAAGTCTCTGAGACCAAGTGAACAAGTACTTAATCGTTTTATTCTTTCTGTAGAAAGTCATATTTGTGCTTAAAGCTTTCATTTATAAATCCTCTTTGCTGAGAGTAACTAGTATTGTTTCAAACTATTTTTTGAACATTGTATTTAGCCCAGTAGTGGTTGTATTCCTTAGAGGTTTGACTGTACAAAGTCGTTCTAAGAAGTTGTAAGTATAGCCAGTTTGGCTGCAGTATATTCTCAAGTGTAATCAGTTGATTATAGTGGAGAAATCCTTCAAGCGTGTGAAGAGACTAGACGTAGCTATCAGGTGATAGTGAACTAGTATAAATCACTTTGTCTTGCTCTTATCTTCTCTTTACTTATTTACTTTGATATTTTGTTAAAGAGTTGTTTTGAAAAGGTTTTCAAAAACACACAAGCATTTCGAAAAGATTTTATAAAACCCAATTCAAACCCCCTATTTCTTATGTTTTTGCCACGTTCACAAATCATAATAGGATTTCAAGGGTAGACAAACCAAATTAACCATAAACATCCTTCCTTGAATTACGAGAGGACAATTCTCGCATATCAAGGAAGTCGAAATATTACCTTCAGCTGGTGTTTGGACATTCAAAGGAAAAGATAAAGAAGAAAAATATAACTCCAACCTTTGTGCACACTTATAAGAAATGAACGAATGAGTGGCACCAGAGTCATACAAAACCACTAAAGGGTTATCATGAAGTAGACACGTACCTTTAATCAGATTTTCCACACCCTTAGCCTTTTTGCCGCTTAAGGTGTAGACACGCCCTTGCATCTAATCATCTGGCTTGGGAGCCTTCCTTGAGTTGAGCTTAGGACAATCTTTTATAAAGTGCCCCGGTTGGTGACAAAAGAAACAAGTGCTTTTTCCTGTATTACACTCTCCTTTGTGCACTTTACCACAAGTATTACATTCCTGAGGGCCTCGGAATGTTGAGCTTGCTTCCCTTTATCTTTGTTTCCCTTGCCCTTCGATTGTTGAGTTGCTTTACCTTCATCTTTCCTCTTTTGCCATTTAAGTTGGTGTTCGCCACACATCTTCTTCAGACTTTCCTCATCCACATAGCTTTTGTGAACCAAGGCAGTAAAAGTTGTGAAGTCAGTTTGAGCCAAATTGTTTTGAATGTCAGCCCTTAGCCCCCACATGAATTGATTCATCTTCCACTTCTCATCCGGTGCATACCGGGCGTGAGAAGAATATCTCGCCAGCTCCTCAAACTTAGCGACATAGTCAACAATAGAAGAATCTCCTTGTTGCAAGTAAGCAAATTCCCTTTCTTTTTTATCCTTGACAATCTGGAGAAAATACTTTTCCAGAAAAACAGTTTTGAATTGCTCCCAGTCCAATGACATTCCTTGTGCTAGTAGATATGCCTGTGCCCCCTCCCACCAATTGGCAGCTCCTTCTGTTAACATATGCGTAGCGAAGGTCACCTTTTGGTCCTCCGTACACGGAACGACTTTGAAAATTTTCTCAATGGCATCCAACTAATGTTGGGCCACCATAGCCTCAGAGCTTCCAGCAAAGTTCAGAGGATTGAGCTTGTGAAATTTGAAGAAAGCTTGATGAGGATTTTCTTGTTGGACCGGTGGAGGTGGAGGTTGATATGGAGGTTGTTGCGAAACTTGTTGTTGTTTGTTGTTGAAGGAAATGTTGTACCATGTTGTTGGTAGCTTCATTTTGATTCTCATAACTTCATTTTGGTCCCTCGTCATTTGCATCATGTCCAACCAACGAGCCTCCTCCGCACCCGCCTACCGCGTCTTCCCCCTCACCTTCCATGTCCATCTGCCATATTCTGCATACACGATATAAAGTATTAAGTTAATCAGGCTTAATATTCCATACTAGGTACAAGAATATAGAGAGGAATTCTCAAGCAAGAGAAAATCTACACTAATAAACCACAGTCCCTAAAGGATTAAACTGCTCTGATACCATAATGTAACGCCCGTACTCCAATATTAATTGAAAGCAAGACAAATTACATTAATAGCATAAGAGTTACAACTACTTTAAACTTGTTAATAGAAATTACAAGTCCAACCTTAACCATAGTCAATAATCTAGAAATTAGATTACAACTTTTCCAAATTTAAACATTTGGAATACAAAATACAAATATGTTTTTTTTTTCAACATCCAAAGCTAAAGGAGAATCTTACAATTCCAAAATAACCCTAAAGCTAGGAGAGTCAGGCCTTTTGCAACGCCTAATCGCCATTTGGTACCTTTGGATCTGAAAAACAATAAGAAAGGGATGAGATAAAATCTCAGTGAGTCCTTCATGGACCCCTCACCAACACTAAACCCAAATACAGTTCATATATATATATATATATAACAATAACAATAACAATTAAGAAAGCATAAATCTATTTCTATTCTAAGAGCTAACCCTATTCTAATCCTAAACCTAATCACAAACAAATACATATGCAATCCTAGATTCTAGGCTATATGATCTAACTACAAATGTACCTCAGCTACATTGTCCCGGCACTAATTAGGCACTGACAGAAATGCTGAGCATGCTACTCACATGACTACTATGGGCCCCCTTCAGAGTTTCAACCAAGGTAACAAAAACCGGACCGGACCGGCCGGTCGGACCGGGAACCGGACCCCCAACCGGTCCGAGTCGTGCAATTAGACCGCCTGTCAAAAAACCGGACGGTCCGGTTTAAGAACCGGTAAAAAACCGGACCGGACCGGGTAAAAACCGGGAAAACCGGGTTCAACCCGGCCGGTTCGTAAACTTGTTTTTTTTTCTTTCAAAAATGGCCAATTTTTAATTGTAATTTTAAAATTTTTAGTTTGAACTTGTTGGAATTAGTTGAATGTGTTGTTGTCTTGTTGAACTTAGCCTCTATTTATAGTTGTTATTGTTAAGTGAAGTATAATTTTTGTGTGAAATTATGAATATCAGTTATTTTTTGTTTATTATTTATATATATATTGTATGAAATATTTAAAAAATAATATTTTATTCGAACCCGGTTCGACCCCGGTCCGACCCAAAAACCCTGAACCCTAGCCCTATCCGGTTCAATGCCCGGTCCGGTTTTAATTACCTTGGTTTCAACTTCAGGCAAGGTTCGAACACGGGTACCGAAGGCTTAACTCCCCGAGAATCCCCTTGCCATCGTCATGATCCACAAACAATCATCATACAGATTTACACCCCAGCTACACAGTCAGGCCCCTTTGGCCCACTGAAATGTTGAGCATGTTCACATATAAGCATTCATTAAGCTTAAACATTCATACAACCTTCCATGTGATTCTAGTATTACACTAGGTTGCATCAAAAGAGAAAAGGATTTCAGATAGTTGGGGAAAACCTGACCGAATTTCGCTTAGCGAGTCGCTCGCTTAGCGCAGGTGGTCGCGCTTAGTGAATTTCGCTCAGAAGCAACCCCTGGCCTAACACGAAGAAACCGCTCAGTGAAATCAGAGGCGCTTAGCAAATTTGACAGAACTTTGCCAAAAATTTTAGAATTTCAACCCAAAACTTCCCTCAAAACCTCAAACCTTTATTTCCAAATCATCAATGAAACCATTTCATAGACAATATCAAGAAACAGACTAATTTTAACACAAAATATCAAAATGTATTGAAAATCAAATGTTTCCACAAAACTCATTTTTAGTGTAAATCAACACATCAAACATATTCATTTCCAAACCACATTTTCAAAGAACTCAAAGAAAACATATATCATACCAAATGATAGAGGAAATGAAAAACCTAATGGGGGTCTTATGGTTGCCCACCACCTAAAGAAGATGAACTCACAAGATGTTCAAGAGGTTGAGTCAGAGGTGGAGAAGTTTGATCTTCTTCTTCCTCCTTCTTCAATTTCGCGTGTCTCCCTTTATCTACAATCTAGGGTTCTTCAAATCTTCCCCAAGATTGCACAATCTCAACTCCAATGTGGTTCTTGAAGCAAGGATTGAAGAAACACACACAATTCCACTCTAATCTCTCCCCAAATCACCAAAACCCTAACCCTCTTCTTTCTCTTTTCCTTTTTCCCCTTCTTTCCTTCTTCCTTCAGCTGGAAATCGAGAGAGAGAGAGAGAGAGAGAAATGAGAGTGAGAGAGCGTGGGAGTGAGAGGGAAAGGTGAAGAGAAAATGAGTTGGACCATTTAGTCCCTCATTTAGCCTAGGAAAAGACCCAAATACCCTTCCTTTTTCTCTCATTTTCAAAATGCCATTACTAATTGCACACCCCTAATTAAATTAACAACACCCAATTTAATTACTCAACCATTAATTTAGAACATAATAAAGCCTAAATAAATTTAGCTAAATAATTAAATTAGGCAGGATGTTACAGTGACAGGGTGCACTTGCCCTTAAGTGTGCTTTAAGCACATTAAGTTTTTGACGTCAATGCTGAGGATTAATCTAACAATAGTGAACAAGATATCCTCGTTAATTTAGACATTTTTTATGTTTTATTTTATTTAATTTATTTATGTTAACCTGCTCGCGAGTCTGTTTTGTAGTTTGATCCTAAGATTGAACGGACTATTTGCAGGATTAGAGTTGAAAGAAGAGCCATGGGTGAAAGAAGGACACTTCAAGATTACTTTACCCCAGTTGTGGATGTGATTGATAGCATAGCCAATCTGATTGCGCCAACATTTTTGAGCTTAAGCTGGCCTTGATCTCCATGGTACAAACTTCTGCACAATTCAGGGGTTTCCAACTAATGACCCCCAATGCCATATGAAGAAGTTTATGAGGATTGCAGACATCTGGAATACAATGGTGTCTTCACAGACACTATTAGACTAAGATTGTTTCCGTGGTCCTTGGCTGACATGGCTGCTTTGTGGTTATCTTCTTTGTCTGATGGGTCCATCACTACTTGGGACCAATTGACCAGAAAACTCTTGAAAAAGTACTTTCCTCCTACCAAGTCTGCCAAGCTCAAAGCTGACATCACCAACTTGTCTCTGTTTGAGCACAAGTCCTTGCATGAAGCTTGAGAGAGGTTCCAAGTTTTGCTCAGTAGCTGCCCACACCATGGTTTCCAAGTATGGCAGCGAATTCATATTTCTTATAATGGGCTCTTCGTGCAAAACAGAGCCAGTATTGATGCTGCCTGTGGAGGTTATATGCTGAAAAGGGAGCCAATATTATCAATAGATAGTGCATACCGATGGGAGTCCTAGGCAAACGTGCGACCCAATAAGGGGCCAAGATTTTGTACAGCTGCCGAATGTCCATTATAACAATATTTATATATTTGCAAATGTGATTGTGATGAAAAGACAAAAAAAATGAGATGGAATATGCAAAGAAAAAGAAAGAGAGAGAATAAAAAAAATTGAAAGTGGGTATGGAGAAATGTAAAAAAAAAAAAAAGGATAGGACACACTATTACAAATTTTGGTAAATTAACTATTCAAATCGAAGTAGCACATAGTTTGATCTGTCTCATAATAAGTATCGAATTTGAAGAAAAAATAAGTGTTATTTTATCTTTTCGATGTAATATTAATCAATTTTTTCATTTTTACCCCCAAATTAAAAAATGTGTGCATCACTCCCAAGTCACCATACTTCACTAAACATTTATGACAATTGTTAATAACCAATGGTTATCAAGATTAATTTAGTAAAATTGTTATTGTATTTCATTTATTTATAGTTTTTTTCTAAATCTGTTTGAAATAACATAATATGACACGTATAATGAGGTGAAGGGAGCAATTACTTAATTTGTATAAGAAATGATAAATTATGTTTTATATAATATTTGTGGGTTTAGTTTTATATCATATTTGTGTGTTTAAAAGCAGAGGAAACATGAATCAAAAGTTGTAACTCATACCATATTTTTTTACTTCTCAAATGATAGAATGAAAAGTTTGTTCGTTTACGATGTCCAGTGGAATAAAAACTTATTCCATTTTGTTCTGCTTAACTCCATATTGTTTATCTCTCACTATACCAAAAAAAAAAAATCACTCGGATAACTTAAGCGTCATGGTATTTTGCAGGCGCATACCACCAACATTTTGTGTCGTCATACGCTAACATGCTCATCTTCCTCGTTTTGCCATTGTCGAGCACTTAGATCCCTTAGGAAAGTTCTGAATCCAGAGATCGTAGCTCTGAAGGTTTTTGACTATACAAGTTTGTAGTACCTTAATTTCATCCGACCTTTTTATTTTATTTTATTACTTATTTTAATTTTTTTAAATTTGTAATAAAAAATAAAAATAATATTTTTGGTCTTGGAATAAAAGAAGAAGAAGGCAAAAATGAATAAAAGGAAAAAGGAAAAAGGGAAAGGAAAGAAAAGAAGTGAAAAAAGAAAAAATAAAATTTATTGAAAAGGGTTTGCATATTGCAATCAGGGTGGTGCAAATAGCGAAGGCCAAAATTGGCCATAGCCCAGCCCATTTTACCCTTCCTCCTGCGCGCCACACTTCCTTTTTACCACGCACACCCCCCAATTTCCCTGGCCACAACCCCCATCGCATCCCTTCTCTCCCTCGCTAAGCGGACCCCCTGCTTTCTCCTCACACTCCCCTGAACCATCAAGCCCAAGCACACACCCGCAGCCCATCACCCACTTAAACTCACTTAACCCTAAACCTAATTCTCATTCCCTCATTCTCCATCAGACGCGGCGCACTCACCCTTCCCACGTTCTCTCCTCTCTCTCAACCTCATCTCTTTCCCCATCATCCCTCATTCTTCTCCTTCTCTCTTGCCTACAATCACTCCTCCTTTTCCTCCTCCTCCTTCTATTTTCTCACTCCTTTCAAACCCTAACCCTAAAATCATCCAAACGGCTGCAACCTCTCCTTCTTCATCAACAAATCCGAACGAGATTTTCGCCAAAAAAGGGGGTATTTGGTTCCTTTCTTTCCCTTTATCTCTCTATTTGTTTTTTTTTCTTCTGATTTTTGAACTGATTGGATCCGTTTGTTTCGCAGGTATTGGTCTATAAAAGCCACACACGCTCAAAGGAAGAAAAAAGGGAGAGCGGAGGACGGAGAAGAACAAAAACGAAAAAGGCGAACCCGAGAGAGAGAACCAGGAGGAACCAAATGAAGAACGAGAGAAGAGAAAAAGAATACGAGAAGCAGAAACTAGAAGAGGAGGCCGTGAGCTTTGAGGTCACCATATAAGATAGAAACAAACACTCTTTAGTTTTTAGGCTTTAGTCTTTTTAACTTCTACTACTTTGTAATTCTGGGATTGAAGCCAGAAACTCAGGTTCTTGTTCCTTCTTCTTTTTAATTTTCGATCTTTATTATGTGTGTTCTGTGAATTTGGATTTGGACTGTGATGTGTGAACCACTGTAATAAAACGTGATCTGTTTCTTCTTCCTGTTTTTATTTAGAGAAATGATTTTTGTACACACAAATTGACACAAAAGTGGACACAACGTATTTTCTTTCATGTACGGACCGTATATCCGTACATGTACGGACAACATTTTTTTTAGATTTTTTTAAACTGGTTAAATTTTTTTTGTCATTAACCAGATAATGAACTGCATTAACCAGATATTTGAACTTGATTAACCAGATAAAAAAAGTTTCAGGATTTGGCATTAACCAGATAATGAATAGCATTAACCAGATAAATGAACTTCGTTAACCAGATAAATAAAATGTTGGCATTCACCAGATAATGTGAACCATTTATTTATCTGGTTAACGAAGTTCACTTATCTGGTTAATGGTTCATATTATTTGGTGAATGCTAACCCTGAAGTTCATTATTTATCTGGTTAACGAAGTTCATTTATCTGGTTAATGCAGTTCATTATCTGGTTAATGACAAATATTTTTTTAAACAGCTAAAAAAAACTAAAAAAAATTGAAAAAAAAATATAAAAATCGTAATCATGCGGACCGTATGTCATCTGATCCAGATAAAGATCCGATGCAGTCCGTCTGACGACAGTGTCCAAAATTTGTGTCCCTTTTTGTGTACAAATAACGGGACCCTTTATTTTCATTTTGTTAAAATCTATGATATTGGAGAGTTGACTTGGAATTATTGATCATATATATGACTGCTGCTTCAAATTAGGATTAGGGTTTGGCCTTCCAAAGAGGCCAAACCCAAGCGATGGGGATATCTGCAATTAAAGTTTCTTATAAGTCGTAATCAGAAATATAAAATAAGAGAGGGACCTGCTTGCAATTTTTCTCTTTAAGTTATGACCTGAATGTAAAAATAAGAGTTAGAACCCTAGTTCTCTAATCAGGTTACATCTCCTTTCGATAAAATAGGTTTCCTGAATTTTGTTAAACCAGTGACTAATAATTAGCCATTAAAAGGATTTTGTTGTTTATTTCTCGACTTGGCTCGTCAAATAAGATTTTGACAAGAAGCTCTGAAATGCCACTCGTACGATTCGGCTATTTTGTGGCTTTTTCCTTTGTTTTCTCTAATAATAAAAATAGATAAATAAATTTCGATGAGGGAACAAATTCTTTAAAGGCAAACAAATTTCTACAAATAACTAAAGGGTACCGTTTCTAAACAGGCGTCGTAAGGGTGCTAACACCTTCCTTGTGCGTAACTGATGGTTCCCCATAATCCTCAATATCATGTGCTTAATTGAAGGGAATTCTCATGCAAACTTAGATTTTGATCCTTGTTTGGCCTCAAATCTTTTGAGTTTGAGTCTTTGTTATGGAGTTTTTTTCAAGTTGCAAGTTATGTTAGTTCTTTAGTTGTTTTGATGAGCAAATGTCCTTATTTTATATTGATTTAATGTAGGTAAGCAAATGGATTGATTGGAGACATTTACCTTAGACCAAAGGAGCATATTTTGAGGTTTAGAAGTGCAGCAGGCGCAGGCGCAGGAGGCGCTGGCACCGCCGGGAGCAGACTCAGGCTCTGACACCTGTTCAATGTTTCGATCATATCTAGAGTTCTATGTGTCCAAATGAGATGAAACCGGTGCCATTGGAAAGCTAAGATCCATATCTTCAACTTTCATGAAGGAACCTTGAGCTAATTCGGACTTTAAAGAGGTGAAAATCGCAGAACAACATAGAGCTCAGGCGCAGGGCGCCCTGGACATCTGGCGCTGGCGCCACATCTCGAGATTTGTGGGCGCCCGACTCAGGCGCTGGCTCAGCGCCCCATATCAGGCCCACTTACTATAAATACTCATCTTATGTTGGCCTAGGGTTTTTATCACGAAATAGAGGTGGAGAAAAGCTGCAGGCGAAGCCCTAGCACACCCATTGAAGGAAGCAAGAGGAGGAGAGTGGAAGCTCAAATCCTTGGCTTGTGGATGGGTTCTTTTCTCTTTCTCTGTTTTTGTTTTCATTTTCCATCACTATCATGTCGAATTAAATCCCCTTGTGTTGGGGTTGAGTGAATTTCTATGAACACTATGAATGCTTGATGTAGTTTATGTTAATGCATGTGGGTTTCTTCTAGTTTGGTGATCTCCTTCCTTGTTCTTAATGCTTTTTGAGACTTGATCAATCTTGGAATGAACTCTTGTTTGTGTTTTGAATGGAAGTTCAATATGCTTATGTGCTCTAGGAAGGTGACCCTTGTATCACTTTAAGCTAGGAATAGCCTTTGGGTACTTGCTATCTTTGCGATTTCTTGTTCTTAATGCTTTTATCTTCTTGCATGCATCCAAGGAATTGGACTTCTAGCTAGATAAAAAGGGTTATTTACCTAAGGAATTGGGATTTAACTTGTTTAGAGAAATTGATAGACAAACTAGAGAACCAACTTGTGTTAATCACTATGTTAAAGTATGTCATAGTTGAAGTAGAATGAAGCTTAACTCCAACATCTTTCCATTGCCTTACATCACTCTTTACATTGTGTTCCTGTTGTTCTTTAAACCAATTTCACTGTCACTTGAACTTTCCAACCATAATCAAAACCATTTGGTGTTCACTTAGAAGTTGTTGTCAATTATTGGTATTTGGCTTTCGATCCTTGAGGACGATAACCGGTATTTACCGAAATTATTACTTGCAACGACCTGGTACATTTGCCATGGCCCTATCAGTAACCAACTCCCGAACCCTTTAATTTGGTTTGAAGACCATTTTTTCTAATTATTTTCAAAAAGGTTTTTCCTATTGTTTTCCTTAATAAATATAGGTGACAGCTCCATTGAATTTTTTGGGTGGTTGTCACAAAGTTCTTTAGTTTAGCATATCATATGCACTCTCATATATTGGTAACTTGTGCAATTGCTAACGTGACTGTTTTGCACAGATCTAGAACAAGTTATTATATAGGACTTTCTATGAATTGAGATTCACTGCATTCACATGTTTTCTAACTTATACTACCGGAACTCTCTCTACTTATAATTTTTTTTTTTTTAGACAAACCAAATGAAGGGTTGAGATCGAGAGAAAAACAAATGTAATGGCTCACCTGGTTTTCAAGTGAAATTTAATTTGTTGCCAGCATTATCATAGTCCTACCTCGATTTTGCTCCCATACTTCTACCTCGATTTTGCTGTTTTTATGAGTGAGTACCTGCATCTGGGTTCCTCATTGTCATCGAATATCCAATTCTTTTTTCCCCCTTTTTTGGGGGATTAAATGGAATATCCAATTCAAGGGGGACCAAACAATTGCACAAGCCCGTGCAGCTCAGCCTTTTAACTTTTGCGGACCCACTGCTCCATACGAATGCACCTCCCTGCCCCGGCAACGCGTGCTTCCGTTCCACGTCCTTAATTCTCTTTATTTCTAGGACTTTATTTTAATCCTCTTATTACTGTATGATTTATTTTAGGATCCGGTGAGTAATTTATTTTAGAGAATAAAGTAATCAATCTCAATCATTAACGAGGAAATCAAGAGTTTGTATTAACTACACATACATAACAAATCACCATTAATTTTCTTAAAAAACGGTTGGATTACTTACTTTATTTTTTTTGCCAGAGGAGTCAAATTCTTTATTTTAGGGGCTAGCATATACATGTATTCAATCTTTCTTTTTTTTTTATAATGAACATGTATTCAATCTGAATTATTGATTACCATATACCCATATATATTCATATGGAATGCATATAAGCTGTTTTAAATAAAGGACGTACACTCGATGTATTGATTAGCACATACACATAAACTTGCCACACACATGGCCAATTAACGTCTACAATCCTTGCGCTGGGTCTTTCTGCCGAGTCATACTAAAATCCCGTCAAACAGCGTATTTCGCCTATTTTATATAGATCAGGTAATGCATAGAACATCCTTAACATAATTGATAATTCTCTCTTGCTCTATCAATGTAATGGGATAAGATAGAATGATCCTAAGCCATTATAAAAAGTGTAACAGTACTAATATAATGAATTATTTCTTCTTTTTAATTTAATGTACCTGCATTGGTGGACTGTCTCAGGCATCTCCTCCATAAAACCTGAATCGCATTGGTCAAGGCACTGGGTTTTGTTTGGCATGCCTCAAACCTGATCATGCAGTAGCACTTTGGTTTCAGTGAGTGTCTTGAAAGAGAATCTTAAATTCAACAAAGTTCTATTGTCTTGTATTTAATCTCCAACTATATATGCCGACGATCCTGATACGAGAATTAATATGAGAGCAGTCTTTCTTAAACAAACAAGGCTGTCGCTGATGTTGTGGCGAAAGGAGGAGCTCCTTGCCTTCCTTTGAGAGCGCTCTTTCTTTTTTGTCTTATACAGAACAAGAAGTTAAGATATCCTCGGTTCATTCTCACAGGTTAGAAGCTAGATTCTATTTCTTACAACTTTTTGCGTTTGGATTCATTGAATTTCGTCTGTTACTTGTCATAAACTTAAACCAATGTTCTTAATAGAAATTCCATATCATATTCTTTTCGGAATTTACCTGTTCCTTTTGAAACTGGTACGTGTCTTCTTGTTCCCTTCTGGCCTGCACGTTTCTTGGTTTGGCCTCATAAGCCATATTTTTTTTTCCCTATATGCATTGCTTAAATGAGCGCGCTGCTTAGATTCCCTATTATGCATGCACTGAAGATGTTACCATGTTTAGTATCATTTCATTGGTGTGATGTGATAATTTAAGTCTGGCTGTAATTTAAGTTGGAAATCTGCTCTCATACATCAGAAATTCGGTTTGGCATCATGCGATCGAGGCATAAGCTAAGAACCTTAATTCATGCTAAAAATATTCAATTTGTTACGCAAAAGAATTGAAATGAACTAAAAACTGTAACAACTAACTAAAGGGATGAAATGAAATGCTAAATTGCTAAAAGAGAAAACTAAGCCTTCTTCATATTTTTCTTATGTGTGCCCTCTCTTACAATTCTCACGGTTTATATATAGCTTGCTTGTAACAAATCTAACAACAGAATTTATGATTCAGCATAACTGAAAGGGGTACACCTTATAACATCAAGAGTTTTTAGACCATTCCATCTCTTATCTTTGCTGCCATCACTTCTCATAGTACTTGGCTTGTTTAGACATTGGATTCACTGCCATGTTTATTTCGGGCCATAACAAGAATTCCTGGATTACTCAATTCCTTCAAATTTATGGAGTAACAGAAGCCAATTGTTTAGAGAAGGTTGAAAAAAGGAAAAATTCGAGTAAGAACAGAAACAGGAAATTAATTATGATAGCAGGTTCCATGATAAACGAGCGATCGAGAAGGGAAATGCAGGGGTTTAAAAGTTAAGTATAGCTTTCTGTATGGCCCTAACTCTAATGATATTATACTAAGCATTTCCAACGGGGTATATGAAAAGAATTAAGAGACCCCTCTTGATGGAATGTTTTTGTCCCCGAAGGATAGCCCAGTGATTTGGGTTGGGACACCGAAAGAGTATTAAGCAAGAAGTACAGGATTCGAATCCTGCCGCTAACAAAAATCTCTCTGCCCTAACAAAGCTAACCACTAATAATTGCCTATAAAAAAAAGAATTAAGTGACCATATTGCCTTTATTATGTAAATACTGAAGCTATTGAAAGGATAACGTGAATGATGACATCGTGTCTCTGTAATTATGGCCTGTGGGATGTTGTTATGGTAGGAAAATTCAACACATAGGTGTCCAAGATATTTTTTTGTTGGAAGCCCCTTCAATTGTGGTCCAATCCATAATTTTAGGAGAGAAGTAAGGGAACAGACAAATTAGGCTAAAAAGAAGTTGATGTCATCATTTTTGTATTAGGCTTCAAGGGGCTTTTTCTAACCACACCCTCCATTAGACTAGCCACACCCCCTGTCAGCTTTTTTTATTAATGAAAAGACCCAAATACCCCTACCCCCAAACCCAATTAGCGTTGCGCATGCTATGTTTCGTCTGTCCGTGAATTGAATTCACGTAAGTTACGTAAATTAAGCTCACGGAAGGGAAAAAATTTAAACTAGTTACGTAAATTCAATTTACGTAACTTACGTAAATTCAATTCACGGACGAGAAAAAATTTTAAATTCAATTCATGTAACTTACGTAAATTCAATTCACAGAAGAGAAAAAAATTTAAACTAGTTACGTAAATTGAATTTACGTAACATAGAAGGGAAAAATTTTTAAACTAGATACATAAATTCAATTCACAGAAGAAATTTTTTTTAAAACAGTTACGTAAATTCAAATAACGTAAGTTACAATATTTTAGAATTGTTTTAAAGGTGTACATAATTGAAATCAAATAATTTCAGTATACGTAAACTTAAGTAACGTATCTTACGTTATTTGAATTTACGTAACTAGTTTAAAAAATTGTTTCCTTTCGTGAATTGAATTTACGTAAGTTACGTAAATTGAATTTACGTAACTTACGTTATTTGAATTTACGTAACTAGTGTAAAATTTTTTTCCCTCCGTGAATTGAATTTACGTAAGTTACGTAAATTCAATTTACGTAACTAGTTTAAAATTTTTCCCCTTCCGTGAACTTAATTTATGTAACTTATGTTCGAAACATTGGGGTAGGGGTATTTTGGTCTTTTCATCAATAAAAAAGCTGAGAGGGGTGTGTGACTAGTCTAATGGGGGGTGTGGTTAGAAAAAGCCGCTTCAAGGCCATTATAGCATTACTTTCCTCGAACCAAGAGAGAATTTTTCATTATCAACTACTTTTTCAGTTAGAATTTTCCTCATCTCAGCTCAACAGTTATAAAGTGATACCATAAAAATGCATGTCTGACTTCAAATTTCCATCAAAAGGATTTAACTTTATGACAGACAGAAGCTAAACAGATCTCCATGGAGAAGCCTATTGGGTGTTGCGAAAAAGAATACATGAGGATGGCCATGCTAAAACATGAAGAAACTTTCAAAGAACAGGTATTACTTCTCTTTCTGTTCCTTTGAGATATTTCTCCTTAATCAGCGTCAATAAAGTACCCAGAGAATGTTTCTACAGGTATACGAACTTCACCGTTTGTATCAGGTACAGAAGTTATTGATGAAAAATATGGGAGCCAGTAGTAGAGGTATTAAAGTAAACCAAGGAGGATGGAACTTCAGGAATGCGATTGGTTCAACTCAAAATGGTCATCATAAAGGTGCACAGAGAAATCATAAAATAAACTTTGATCTTGAAGGGCATGCTATGGAGAACACTACAGAATCAGAAAGTGATAAAGTTTTGGAGATTATAAATGAGGCTGAGATTGAGCTGACACTAGGTCCTTCTAGTTGCAATTGTAAGAAAGTTGAGACACGACAACTAACTTCAGATTCAGGACATAGCTTGTCTTCTTCTTCTACTAGAGAAGAAATAAGTGGAGGCATCATAGGTCTTGTCAAGGTGCCACATTCAAAGTCAGGGTGCCAAAGTGGAATTAGAAATAGTTATGATATTGAAGAACAATTAAGACCAGATAGATCGAAACAGACACCTTGGCTTTTCCAAATATTGAGTCTCAACACGACTTAAAATATTCTAAGGTCAATGTGATATATATATATATATATATATATATATATATATATATATATATATATATATAATGTTCCTGTGCAATTTTATTCCTAGTTTAAGTTGGTGGGGTTTGATGAAATATCTTGTATAGGTTACATGTTTTTATGGTTGACAAATCCACTGTAATTCAGAAATCACCACGTTACTGTTATTTTTTAGTCTTGTGACTACTCAAATTTGCATCATAATTAATCTTCGCCATCGGAAGTCCGGAACCATGAAACAAGAAGCCATGTCTGAGCTTATAATGTCTCTATTTATTCCCGTGACTGACAAAAAAAGATATATTCGATCCTCCTTTTTTTATCAAATCATTTGATCACCAAAAGTGCACGTATCTCTTTCAACTAAACAAGTAGTTTGGAATTCGAATTTGAGTCTTGAAAATCTAGCAGCATTAAAACTCTTTAGAGAAAGTTTTTCGGCTCATATAATCCTACTCGGCTCGAGGTATTAGTCTTTACAATTATAATCAAAAGGTTCCCGGTTCCCCCTTGAAATTCAACTAAGCAATTTTGGATAGTAACTTTTCATAATACTAGCCGAGAGAACTCATGTTGAGTACAAGTGGTAAAGAAAAACGAAACATTTTGGAGTATAGTCAAGTTTTTTGTGGAAAAATGATTTTCGGTGGAAAAACGGATGAATGAGTTTTTGCCACGTATGCATAGTATAATTAAGTTTCTTATATACATAATAAAATAGATGACAAAATTATTTTATCCGTAGTCCTAAATCTTAGGACTTGTTTGATTACACTCAAAAATAGTTTTGAGTTTTTAAAAACAGAAAAAAATTGTTTTTAAAAAGTGAATCAAACATGTCCTTGCTTTCTCACCATGCATCTCTGGAAACTGATTCTCTACAGTTGTAGTAGTCTGTCTCTCTCCAACTTTAGTTTTTCTTTATTTTTTTAGATAAAATAAATGGATAGCTATGATCTCTCCTCTCATTAATCCAATGGCTACTATGTGTGAATGTAGTGACTGCAGTCAATTCTGACTGCATTCGATCGTGATCATGCATCTCTCTAAAGCAATTCAACTGAGGCAGCTAAGCTAATTAGTCTAAATCGTGTTCTCAAGGAGACAATCCCCGGTGACTGGGGATGTTTCTTTCGCTTTTAACGTGAAGAAAATTATTTCAAGGTTTTTTTTCATCCCATGATTTACTCAAATTGAGGGGTGAGCTACCGGGTACGCATTAGTTAGATGGATGAAAATCTTTTGTCTCACTTTTCTGTCACATTTTCTATCGTCTACTATAATGACAATTTGCCACATAATAAAATAAAATTATAACTTATTAATACATATGCATATCCCCAGTCTTTGATTAGTGGGAGCAGGGAGACATATCATTTTTTGAGACAACAGATGTTTATTCTAGGTAGGTACGCTGTGTTTAGATCCTCTCCTGCGCTGTATTTTGTGCAGTAGTAAAATTATGTGTAAGATAAGAGAGAAGACGAGGGAAAAATGGGTAGTTATTGAGGGGAAAGAGAAAATTTAAGAGAGAGATGGATATACATAATAGTGTTGTAGATGCTGTAAAAAGCGGTTAACAGGAGAGGAACCAGATCCGGATCCAAGATCTAGTTCCATAGTCCACCCTCAGATTAACAGCAGATTCTCTTCCAAACACTTTAAATATCTTTTAGCAAGTTCAGCTATTAAGGTTTGTCTGAAAAGATGGAGAGCTTACTACATTCCATGCCTTTAAAATATTCATGAATTGAAACCAAAACATGATCTGTTTTCTTTCCACTGATGATTAGGCTTTAGACATCAACACCGACACTGCAAGGCTGTCGCTTGAACTATTATTACCTTTCCTAAAGGTTTTTATCGCAAACGAGTTAATAATTTATACATGGATCCCACCAAAGATGCTTCAATGTGTATGTAGATCTAAATTACAGTAAATGTTAAGATGAGATCATTTAAAATTAATTAAATTATATAATATAACTTAAAGTTTTTTTAGATTTCTTGCATGTAAATTTACTTATTAAACTATTACGTATCAAGTGCATTGTATAATATTTTTAAAATTTTAAGAAATGAGATATGAACAAATAATAAAGATGAGACTCACTGATCAAAAAATAATAAAGATGAGACTCTTTAAATTGTAGATAAAATACGTGGATTTTTTTTTCCGACTGAATAAAATACGTGAATTTAGACACGTCGTTATCTGTATATATTAATTATATATGGTATGTCAATATTAAAATTCATGTATTGCGATGGTTTCATATGATAATTTAAAATTTTATAATTGATTAAATTAAACAAAAATATTTGAGAGAATATATATGCGCGCGCGTTTGTGAAATAAAAAGTGAGATGCTTAATGCAGAACAAACATGCGGCATATTAAGCGAAAGTGGATTATTAATTTAATGTATAGAAGATACTTATTGCATTGTAACCAAAAAAAAGGAAGATACTTATTGCAATCAACTTAATTTTATCAAATATCCACACAAAAAAAAAAAACTTAATTTTATCAAATATCAAATGCGGTGAAACGTTCGTTGACACCAAAAAATATCAAATGCGGTGCTAGCGCCTTGTTGTGAGTTGTGACCCCTTGCATCCATGGGGTTGCGAGTTCCACCCCTAGTCCCCTACACTATACTTTTTTTTTCCCAAAGGCTTATAAGAAGAAAAAAATTAGGCTTAATTAGCAATTTAGTCACTTAACTTATTTTTGAGGTGTAAGTTAGTCCTTTATCTTTTTTTTTTTTGCGTCAAATTGGTCCTTTAACTAAATAAA
Source organism: Calophaca sinica (assembly GCA_037113605.1). Taxonomy (NCBI): domain Eukaryota; kingdom Viridiplantae; phylum Streptophyta; class Magnoliopsida; order Fabales; family Fabaceae; genus Calophaca; species Calophaca sinica. The sequence continues at coordinate 12,841,392 of CM073736.1, forward strand.
CGGGTGCACGTTAGTCCTTGTTCTAACATCTGTTAGTCCAACTCACCACATGCGCATACATGTATCTGACGTGGCTAAATGCTGATGATATGGAGCTGACATTGTAATCAATTAAAATTGAATAATATTGTTAAATAAAAAAAAATTAAAACGTGGACCGAACCACTTTCCTCCAGCGTCCGTCTTCAACCTCCCTCCAGCGTCCATCAACAGCCATCATCTTCAACCTCCCTCCACCGTCCATCAACCACCCCCATTCTTCTTCCCTTGAGTCATTTTCCCCTTCCCACCCTAAAACCCACCCCACCCTGAAAACATGAAAAGGAAAATCAAACTGATGCGATGAGGTTGCAGAGGGTGGAGGTTGCGCGAACCCAAAACGCAGCGGGTGGAGGTTGCGCGAACCCAAAACGCGGTGAGGTTGCAGAGGATCGAATTGATGCGATGAAAAAATAGGGTTTCAAACTGAAAATTGATGCGATGAAAAATTAGGGTTTCAAACAGAATCAAATTGATGAAAAATTAGGGTTTCAAACTGAGAATCGAATTAGGGTTTCGTCTTCTCGATTGCTTCGTGTTTCCTGTTTTTCCTTCATCTTCTCTCTTCTCGATTGATTCCTGTTTCATTTTCGTCTTCTCTCTCTGTTCCTCGTTCAGTTCTTGCGCTACCTCATGGCCGATAACATGGGAGGAAGGAGAGGGTCAGTGAAGTGGCGCGAGCTGGGGGTGGTGGCTGGGTGTGGGGGAGGGCAGAGGGCGCTTTCTGGTGAAGGGAATCGTCGTGGTGGTGGTGGTGGTGGTGGTGGAGGGAGGTTGAAGAAGACGGGGTAGTGGAGAACCATTTGTCGTCCACTGTCAGCAGCTGTTGACCCATTTTTCCTCCACGTCAGTCAAAGATGCCACCTCGCGTCCACATAAGCGTCCATGGTTGACTTGATTTAACGCTGTTAGTGTTATTTGGACGGAAGGACCAACTTGATTCACTTTGTTTAGTTAAGGGACCAATTTGACGCAAAAAAAAAAGATAAGGGACCAACTTGCACCTAAAAAATAAGTTAAGGGGTCAAATTGCTAATTAAGCCAAAAAATTATATCAATCGGGTAGTCAAACTAATTAAAACAATTTGCTAAAGTTATTATACTTTTCTTTAAATTTATTTTTCAACTTTTTTGGGATGTAAAACTACTTATTAAACTATCTTAATTAATTTCATTTAATATTTTTTAATTGATAACAAAGCTAACTAATTAAAAAAATAAGGTAGTTACTAATTAAAAAATGGACAAAACTTATCAGTAATTCCTTGTGTGCAGTTTTTATTGTTTTTCAATCACAATTCAATAAATAGAATAACTATCCAAAAGTAAAAAAAAACATTATTTTGAATTTGAATTTAAATAAAAAATTTAATCCAAGTGACATGAACAATACAAATAACACCTACTGAACAACAACCGGGTTTTTCCTTAAAAAAGAGGGTTACAAACCAAACTAGTGTGGTCCGTGCAGTAAGCGACTTGCGTTTCTTAAGTATGTGGTTCGTGATCAAGGGGTTCGAATCCCGACTCATGGGTATGAAAAAAAAAAAAGAGTTACAATAATTAAAAAAGAGGGTTACAAATCAAATTGGTGTAGTTCGAGTGGTAAGCGGCTTGCATCTTTAATTATGTGGTTCGTGGTTGGGGTTTCGACTCCATACTTACACATATGGAAAAAAAAAAGTGTTACGGTAATTAGATTTTTTTGTTCGTTAGTAGTTACTGTAATTAGATGAAATTATTTATTCTTTAATACTCATTAACTAATTAATATTTTTTTAAAAATTAACAATTAGTAATTAAGGGTTAAAATCGGTTGGGCCGAGCTAGGCTTTGCAAAACCCAAGTCTGACCTGATCAAAAAATTCAAGGTCTAAGTCTGGTCTGTTACTTGTCATAGGTTTTTTTTGACAGGCTTGGCCTGACCTTTTGCCTTTTTGAAAGCCTGTATGGCCTGCTAGCCTACTTAAAAGCCTATTTGATATTAACGTCTTTGAATAAGTCATATAACTGATCTTTAAATAGATTAACGGGCTGATAGACCAATGAAATTAAGTTCTATTTCTAATAAACTATAAAAAAAAAATTAAAATCACTGCTACTAAGATACATGCGACATATCAGTGAAAATAATAAGACGAGCTAAATTTTATAAGTTCTGATTCTGATTTATTTGTATTATACAAATCTTTTTCAAGATCTAACATGACGTTTTAGAGAATCTAACATTATATGATAGTCTATTTAAATTCTATTTTGCAATAAGGCCTTTAAATATTTCAAAAATTTGTGTAAATCAATATTTCAAAATATAATATAATATAATAATAATAGTAATATAAAATTATTATTTATATTTACTTAAATAGGCCGGCATGTTAGGTGGCCTGAAACCTGACATTTTTAGCTAAATATGCTTTTAAAAAAGCCTTAGCCTTATCTATTTTGAAAAAATGTCTGGCTTGACCTGGACCTGGCATAGACTAAACCGTAGGTCCATATCGGGCGGCCTGACCTATTCCCACCCCGATTAGTAATTAATCCGTTAATAACTAATTCTAAAATCAGGCAAGCTGTCTCATCTTTGGGCCGACCTTGGACCCACTAACCACTGTTACCAGATTTTGAATTCTTCCGGAGATTTTGTGGTCTATCTATCTTTAGGAAGGCATGAATTCGATGTGAGAGGCAACTTGACCCACGTTTTTTTTTTTCTTTTATAGGAAAGGAAAGACCCACCTAATTTTTATGACCTCGAATGTGGTCTGGGTCATATTCGCACCATTTATCCTTGTTTGATTAATTTTTGTTCAATTGTTTTTCTTAACGACCGTGATTCAATTTTAAGACCGTGCAAAATGCAGGTCACAAATAATTATATATAACGAATTTTATATGGCTGTTATTGTAATTTCACAAAATTATTTTCAGCAATATGCCATGACACTTATATTATATGAGAGAATAAAATGAAAATCCCCTTCTACCAAAAACCAAAAGAGAAAACTAGAAAATCTCCATCCTTGTCCTGTATATGCTTTCATTTGTTGCAATGAAACTGGTATATGAGATTTTAATAAACTAGTACACAACTGATAGGAAGAATGATGATTCCTCCATTGTCTTTAATGTTAAATTTAGTTTATTATTTCCATTATTACAGTATTAGAGTTGTCAAATAGGGTTGTTCGACCTGGTATGGTCCAGCCTATCAGACTAGATTGCAGAAATAAGTCGGCCCAGGCTAGCCAGAATTTCTACAAAGCTATGATTTATTTGGTCCAGTCTAACTTAAAATGCGAGTCATTCGGCCCGACCCAACCCAAATTTTTATCAAGCTAAATACTTATGATTTCTTAAATATTGACCTAAAACGTGGGCATGTGGCCCGTCGGTTTAATCAGGTCGGGTCAAATATAATGGAGCATCATCCAATTGCTGAGTCATCCAAAGCCATGTCTGTAGGATTGCAATAACAAATTTTTAAATGTACATAGAGTTGTTCTAGATAGGATCAATTAGTTGCATATCCAAATGTAATTAAAAGTTAGTTTTGAGCTGCTAGGCATTGCTAACAGCATGCTAAAGTCCAGCGCAAGAGTTCAACAGAATCTTGCTATATATATGTATCATTTGTATCATTTGAATCTAAGTAGAATAATACAATTCAATTCCCCTAAACGTTACATGGTATCAGCCGCACTCGCTTAACAGCATCGATCCAAAAACAAGTTATCATGGCCGCTGCACACACCATCCAAATTCCTGGATCACGAGATGTGGTGGTCCTCAACACCCACAATGCTATCAAACTCAACAGCAACAACTTTCCTGCATGGAGAGTGCAATTTACTGCTCTTCTCGTTGGCTATGATCTCCTAGGCTTTGTTGATGGCTCCAAAACCCGTCCTGCTCCTAATCATGCTGATTATGCATATTGGAGAAGATAGGATCAACTACTCCTTCACGCCATCGTTTCATTAGTTGATTCAACTGTTATCACCATGCTTGGCAATGTCAAAACATCAAAGCAAGGATGGGATGTCTTGACAAAGATGTTTGCCAACAAGACTCGAACCCGCATCATACACCTCAAGGAGAGACTCTCACAATTCACCAAAGGAACAAAGTCCATGTCTGAGTATCTCCAAGGTATCAAATCCATCTCAGATGAATTATCAATCATCACCACACCTTTGGATTATGTAGACTTGGTAATTCATACTGTCAATGGTCTTGGCAATGACTATAAGGAGGTTGCAACAGCCCTAAGAACATGAGAGAATCCAATTGCCTTTGAAGAATTGCATGACATTCTCACTGACTATGAAAGTCACCTCAACAGAGATGTCGCACAACCAGATCAATCCATCATTGCTACAGCAAATGTTGCTCATAAAGGTAAGCAACCATTTCACAAGAGAGGCTTCCAACCCACTCAGGCCTTAGGTTCTTAAGTGACTGCTCATCCATCCAACTTTCCTGGACAACATCAACCAGTAGTGTGCCAATACTGTGAAAAACCTGGACTTACAACCAAGGTTTGCTATAAGCTCCATGGCTACCCACAGAAGCACTCTATTGCACCTGCTGCCCACCATGCCAAGCTTCCACACTCAGTCAATGCATCGGACTGGATCATGGACTCTGGAGTAACCTATCACATTACAAATGATCTTGAGCAGCTGCATCTCATCTCACCATACCATGGCAAAGACCAACTTTTGGTAGGCGATGGATCTGGTCTTCAAATTGCACATACTGGTAAAACACTTCTTAAAACTCCATCACACACACTCCACCTCAATAAAGTGTTACATGTGCCAAATATTTCTCAAAAGCTTTTATCTGTCTCATCTTTATGCTAAGCTAACAATATCTCTGTTGAATTCTTTTCTGATTATTTTTTGGTGAAGGATCTGAAGACACGGGTCCCTCTTCTCAAAGGACAGCTTAAAGAAGGCCTCTACCAGCTGCCCCCCTCCACCTCCACACCAAAAGCATTCACCATCACCACCACCAATAAACATCCTCCATGGCATCACATACTGGAGCATCTAGCTGAAAAAGTCATGATACATCTCCTTTCCAATTCTCAAATAAAGAGCACACAGCCTCTATGCATTTTGTGTAACAGTGTCAAGAGTCATAAGCTTCCGTGCACTACTTCAACAGTGACTAGCACAGTGACTAGCACAGTGACTAGCACTAAACCACTTGAAATTGTGTACACAGATGTTTGGGGCCCAGCTCCTACTATGTCATTAGATGGTTTTTTATATTATTTAATATTTGTTGATCATTTTTTCAAGTATGTTTGGTTGTATCCTTTGAAAAATAAATCAGATGTCTCTATTTTATTCCCAAAATTTAAAGCTCTTATTGAAAAATATTTTAACTTACCAATTATTTCTCTTTTCTCCGACAATGGGGCGAGTTCATTAAGCTCTCCTCATTTTTCAATGCTAATGGAATATCACATTTCACTACACCCCCACACACCCCGGAATTAAATGCAACAGCTGAGCGTCGTCATAAACACATAGTTGAAACTAGAAGAGCCATTCTCCATACAGCCAAACTACCAGCCACAATTTTGGTCCTTTGCCTTCCGCACCGACACTTACCTCATCAACAGGTTACCAACACCAATCCTTCAAATGAAATCTCCCTTCCAAACTCTGCATCAAAAAGAATCCAACCCCAATCACCTCCACTCCTTTGGATGCCTATGCTTTCCTTGGCTTCGTCCCTACACTACCAACAAACTCCAACCACGATCCCAACCTTGTATTTTCCTAGGCTATGATGAATCACAATATGCTTACCACTGCCTTGATCCTCAAACAAATCGAATCTACACCTCTAGACATGTTATATTCCATGACAACATTTTTCCATACAGTAACCTCATCAACAAACCCGAACCAAACCCACCTATACCACCACCACCAAATCATTCGCCTCACACAATCATTCCTATCATAACCACACCAACCAATCCACCTCAACCAACACAACCAGCAGTAGTTGTCTCACAAGGAGAGGACCATGTGTGTTCAAATTCTTCATCAGGTAATAATTTTCACCATTCCTCTTCTGCCCCTCCTATAGCATTTGTCACTAACAATTATGCAGCTACCAACAACATCAATCGTAGCCACCCCATGACCACTCGGTCACAAAACAACATATTCAAGCCTAAGAAAGCTTTTGCAGCATCCAAGCACCCAATACCAGAAAATCTAGAGCCATCCAATGTTAGAGAAGCTATGAAGCATGTCCATTGGAGAAAAGCAATTGATGATGAATTTGATGCACTCACCCGAAATGGCACATGGTCTCTAGTACCACCTCCAAAAGGAAAAAACATTGTAGGATGCAAATGGCTTTTTCAGATCAAAAGAAATGCTAATGGAACTATTGCCCGATACAAGGCTCGGTTGGTGGCAAAAGGGTACACACAATGTCCAGGTCTGGACTTCAAAAGAAACATTTGCAGCGGTTGTGAAACCTCAAACAATCAAGACTATCTTGACCATTGCTCTTGCACACAATTGGCAAATGCATCCAATGGACGTTAACAATGCATTCTGTGACAACCACACTAAAAATTTAAAATGGAGCCGCCACCAATATTTATTTTAGGAAACATTGGAAAACCTATTTTTGAATTTTTTTGAATTTAACGAGGAAAAAGGTCTTTGAACCAGATTTTAAGCTCGGGAGTTGATTACGCATAGGGAAGGTACTAGCACCCCTAAAACGCCCATAAAAATGGTACATTTAATTGTTTGGAAAAAAGATTTTGTTTGCCATTATGATTATGAATTATTTCCTAAAAGAAAATATTTTTATTTTATTATTGAGCTAAATAGAACCAAAAAAAAAAGAACTTAATTTTTTAATTTCTTATTAAAAGAAATATCTTTTTACAACACAACCTGAAAGATACCGATTTGTTACGATAGTTTTTTGGTAACAAAATATTTAGTACTCATTATTACCATTAACCATCATTTAATATAAAAACTTTTCAATAGTATTGAATTATGTAATTATTTGTTACCTATTATTATTATCATCTAATCAATGACCAGATTCTTTATAGAAAAAAAACAACCATAATCGAAATAAGAGAAAGCATTTACTTTTGTGATCTACTATTATCCTATGAATATGTTAAAAAACGTGAGAAAGAAAAAAAAGACTAAACAAAATCAGATCCTATGAATACAAAAAGAAAAATACAAGGGAATATTTGGGGAAGATGAATTCGATCCAGATGAACAAAACAAAGGAAGAAAAAAAATAACAATAAGAGACTACACTTTTAAACATATGAAGAATAAGATTGAAAAGGGAAAAAATTGTTAATATCACATTTCAGATTCACCCTTAATTATACAACACCAAACAATCCGTGAAAAATACAGAAACAAAGAGGAAAAGGATTGAAACCTGATGAAATGCTATTAGGAGATCCCCAAATTGAAACTACAGAAACTCAAAGTAGAAAAAAAAACTAAAGGCCTAAAAAGAAAAAGTGTTTGTGTTTTCACTCTCTGTCTCCTCCACGCCTTGTTTCGTCTTCAACTTCTTGCTCTCATTCTCACTGCCTCTGCTCCTTATCTTCAGATCCCAAAAACTCTCCCCGGTTCGCTCTCCCCCCTGTTTCAGATCGAATGTTCCTCTTTATACTCGTATTCCCTGAAAAAGAAAATCAAAGTCATTAATATTCAGATTCCAATCAAATTAATTAAAAACGTAAAAAGAAGAAGAAAGGTGAAGACTTCCCTGATTTGGTGGAGATTTGCCCTGTTGCTCTATTTTCGAACAAATCTAAGATTCATAATAAATGGATGAGAAGGATTTGGGTTTAAAGATCTTAAAAAGGGAAAGGAGATAGAAGAGGAAAAATAGGAAGAGAGAGGGAAGGTCGCGGCTGGGACTTGGCATTTAGGTTTAGGGTTTGAGATGTAGAGATGAGATGGGGGAGAGGTTATGGAGAAAGAGGATGAGGAAGAGAAGGGAGAGAAGGCGAGAATTTAGGAGAAAATGGGGGGAGTGATCAGCGCCTGGATTAGAGAAAGGAGAGGGTGAGTCCTTTTTAGGGTTTTTATGGTTAGGGTTATGTGTTTGGGCCAAGGTGGTGATGGGCCGCGCTGGTTAATGAAAGGCAGGGGGTGCTTGAAGGAAAAACGAGGGGGTGTGCGGAGCAAGAGAAAGAAGGGGAGCGCTTGTAGGTTGCACGCAGAAGGATAGGGGGTGTGCGAAGTAAAGAGTGGGGGCGCTGGTGCAGGTGCTGGGCTATCAGCCCACACTAGCATATTGCTACTTACACACCCAATTATTTCAATTTGCACCTTTTTTCCTTCAAAAGATTTGTTTCTTGTTCTTTTTTTTATTCCTTTTCATTATTCTAAGACCAAAAATATATTATTCTTATTTAAGCAAAATAAATAAATAAATAAATAAATAAATCCCGGACAAAATTGGGGTATGACAGCTGCCCCTCCTTAATTACATTTTACTCGAAGACCTTAGTGAATTCGTTGTAAAAGGTAATTATGGATAGAAGACCTCTATTTTGTCCAAAACAAGTGGTTTAAAAATGCGGGATTGTTCCCGGCTTTGGTGAGGAATTTCGGGTCTGGTTCCCTTCAAATTCCCGGTAAGGCATAGGCTTGTCCCTAGCTCTTACAAAGTTGGTTGGAAATTCTGGGGCTGGTATCCTAGTGAAATCCCAGTAAGTGACTATGATTCCTTACAAAATTGGCGGGAGATTCCAGGTTCGGCTTCCTAGTGAATTTCTAGTAAGGCATAGGTCTGGTTCCTAACCCTCACATCTTTGGTATTGATTACCTCCCTACTTAGGGAAAGTCTGAGGTGCAAGTTTCTTCGTCACTCGACACAAGTTTGGGTCAGATTCCCAACAAGGGTAAGTCAGGTTCTTAACTCTTGTTAAAAGGTATGGATTGACTACCTTACTTTAAGGAATGTCCGTGGTATGAGTTTCTTTGTCACTCAATATAGGTTCGGGTCAGATTCCCGACAAGGTATAGGTCAGATTCCTAACTCTTGCTAAAATATGGACTGGTTTTCCTACTGCAGGTGAACGTCCGGTGTACGAGCTTCTCCGTCACTCGACACAGTTCTGGTCAGATTTCCAACAAGGGTAAGTCAGGCTCTTAACTCTTGTTAAAAAGGTGTGGATCGATTTCCATAATTGAGGAAGATCCAAGACGCGGGTCAGGTTCCCGACTAAAGGCTTGGGTCAGATTCCCAAGGTGATGGGTCAGATTCCTAGCAAAGTGTAGGACAGGTTCCTAACTCTTGCTAATAGATTGGGTAGGTCGAGTACTAGTTCTTACTGAGTAACAACAGACCAACTGTATGCAGTATTAGAGAGGGTGGGTCGATGGACCCGAAAACCTTGATGGTCATGCAGGATGCAATGAATGGTATGCCATGCATGTAATGAAATGTTTTTTTTAGGTGGGTCGTGGACCCAAAAGTGTTGATGATCATGCCAGATGCAATGAATGATATGTTGTGCATGAGTATTATTTGATTTGAAAGATTTTTGATTTCCCTGAATTCCTCTTGAGGACGCTGTCCCTAGACTTGTGGGATGACAATTTTCTGTCGGATTTCTTGTCCGAATGGTAGACTTTGTACTGCACCAAGTTTGCATATTTGCCCCTTGATAAATCATTTTATAGATCCTCAAATTTTCAGCTTCATGCTTTGAATGTCCTTGGGAGGATTAGATTGACAACTTTGATCCATAGAGACTTTTCTGTGTCCTTTGGGCCTTCGTCCAGCCATATGAGGAAAGATCTATGTAGAGACGCGGATCACCTTGTGTAGTTCTACAACTGGAATGAAATCTTGAATGTGAAGCTTGTAGATGATGGGCACAGCTTTTGCCCTCTAGCTTCTTGGTTTATGTTTAGATCTGTGAGGTACAGTCTGGATTAACAAGTTTGTGAATTTGACCCTAACTTCTGCCTAGGCCGCTCTCTGCGAGTTTTCAACCTAGCGGGTTGCTCTAACTTCTGCCTAGACCGCCCTTTCGGATTTTCAGCCTAGCGAGCATTTTATTTTATATTCTTTTTTTTTTTAGGTAAGGCAACTGCACTGAGGAGTTTATATGGATTTCCTCTTTCAAAAATCAAGTTTTAAGAAAATATGAGCAATTTGACTTTGATCAGAATGGACTTTGTCAGGGTTGTAACGTGGACAGAGGTTAAAGGTTATGAAAGAAAGGATATCAGGCCCAAAAAGTGTTTAAGGGTTTATAAAAACAAGGATCTTTAGTGTAAAGATGCACTTCATTTTTCGCTAGCACTTTTGTTTCGCCTTTGCGGTTTCCTTTTTGATCTTCGTAGGTGTCTTTGACACGTTTTTGACATTTTTTTGAATTGTCTTTGATACCTTATTGCTTACTTTGCTCTTCTTCTCTCTGAAAAGACAAATTTGATCGGAGACTTGTGCTATTTTTCCTTGTATGGACGATCCTTATTCAGGGTATTTGAAAGAAAATTTCATTTTAGGCTCAAAAGGGGTAGCAAGGGATAAGTATTTGGATAGAGAAAAAGGGTCAAACTTCATCTCAAAATCTCATTGCTCACATCTTCACAAAACTTAACTTTTGATAATTTATGCATTTGCTTTACCATTATTCTATGAGCTAAAATTGAAAAAAAAAAAATCAAATTGCAGTTTTATTGATGAACTGAAAAGATGAGAACATATTGAGCCCTTTACAAGATATGCCTTCGGGCTTGGAGCAAAGCACAAAAAGTAAACATAGTTATCTTTCTTGAAGTCCAACCACTTGGCGTTGGTCAGATCTTGCACTTTGTATTTCAAAGCCTCAGCAATTCTCAATTGAATGACCCACTGCCCCAACTTGGCATGTTGTGATGAGCAGCGTTTGTTTCTTCTTCCATCTCTTGGCTCATACTGCGCGATGGTTTTTGAACATCGAGGTTAGCAATCCTTCCGCTTATTATCCCCGCTTCCACCTTTTCCCCGACAATGATTAGGTCTGAAAAGCTTGAACAGATATTTCCCATCATCATATCATAGAAAGGTGACTGGAGAGTGTCAATAAATGTGGTAATCATCTCCTTCTCCGACAGCGAAGGTTCCACTTGGGCTGCAACGCTTCTCCATCTTTGGGCATACTCTTTGAAGCTTTCATTGCCCCCTTTTATCATGGCTTGCAACTGGGAGCGGTCAGGAGCCATATCTAAGTTGTATCTATACTGTTTGATGAAAGCATTAGCCAAGTCCGTCCATGAGTTGATTTTGCTTCGCTCTAACTGCATATACCAGCGTAGGGATGCCCCGGTGAGACTCTCTTGGAAGAAATGGATTAGGAGCTTATCATTACTGGAGTAGGAGGCCATCTTCCGGCAGTACATGATGAGGTGGCTTTTTGGACAAGTTAAACCTTCATACTTGACGAACTCAGGAACTTTGAATTTTGGAGGAATTACCAAGTCCAGGACCAAACATGCTTATAAAGCTTTGAACCCAATATGATTTGCCCCTTCAATTGCTTTCAGTCTATCTTCCACAATTTGGAGTCTCTCCTGATCTAGGGGGTCTCCTGATGGGCCATTGGGAGCCTCTCGATACTCATTAGTGCTGGTGGAATGGTTCTCATCAATAGTCAATTTTGCACCCAAGTTCTGCAAGAGGTCCAATATCTTGTCTATCTTACCCTTGATTTGGTCGAGTTCTTCTCTCATCGCTTGCTGATTCTGTTCCAACAAGTCCATGAGTCTAGATTGGGCTCGGGTCCGGTAGGGATGCAGGGAAAGCTTATGCGTATCTATTTTCTGTGGAGGGGAAAAAATGAGTTATGTTATGAAGATGCCATGATTATGCATGTCATGAATGTTTTTTTTTTCATGTACATTTCATGCAAAAGAATATGATGGAGAAAGGAGAAACATTTTTTTTATTTATTCTTTTCTATAAAAATAAAATGAATGCATTGATAATGAGAAATGTCGCTAAAAAAAAAAGAGAAAATGCTTTTTTTCGAAAATTTATTTTTTAGAGGGAAAAAGAATGAGAAGGGAAAATATTTTTTTGAAACTGTGCTTTTTTTTTGCAAAGAAGAATAACAAATAATATTTTTTAGAGAAAAATATCATTTATTATCTTTCACAATTTTTGAAATGTGAATAGAAAATAAATGGATGAAGGAAAAACGGGCAGAGTGTGCTCCTTGTGATGTAGGCCGGTATTTCCTAAGATCTTAGGTCATACGACTTTTATCACGTGAAAAATGAGATAAGGTATGCTCCTTTTGTGATATGGGCCAGTAGCTCCTTAAAAATGGTCTATGGTCCACATAAGTGTCTTTCCATTGGGTGGATTTAAGTTACTAATCTAAAAGGTCCCTAGAGCCAAGTGTCCCATTTGAAAATGTTACCACCAATAATAAGTATATTATTAAAGGATGGTTTTTTCTCAAATGGAGCCAAACTCTAGGTGAGGCCTTCATGGGAACCCACTGGCCGTACCCAGCAGAGCACCCATTACACAGTCTCTCCTAACTTAAGGTTCACTCGGGCCCGGGTATAGGGCACCCACTCATAGTGTGTGTAAGTAAAGTGTATAAAGTGAAGTGTGTGAAGGAGCAAACTTAAAACTACCTGCTGCAAAATAAATAAACAATATATACATGATAACTATCCTAATGTTCAATATATATATATAATCACAATAAAATAAACAAACTAAACAAAGATACAAACAAATAAGATAAGACAAAAATAAATAGACTGAAAAAATAAAAAATAAAAAATAATAATAGTGATAAATAAATTAAAAAAAAAAGAAAAGGAAACAATTCACATTGTAAGGCAAACAAACAAGTCAAACAATCAAAAGACATAACTCTCTAAAGTCTCCAGCGGAGTCGCCAGCTGTGACAACCACACTAAAAATTTAAAATGAAGCCGCCACCAATATTTATTTTAAGAAACATTGGAAAACCTATTTTTGAATTTAACGAGGAAAAAGGTCTTTGAACCAGATTTTAAGCTCGGGAGTTGGTTATGCATAGGGAAGGTACTAGCACCCCTAAAATGCCCATAAAAATGGTACCTTTAATTGTTTGGAAAAAAGATTTTGTTTGCCATTATGATTATGAATTATTTCCTAAAAGAAAATATTTTTATTTTATTATTGAGCTAAATAGAACCAAAAAAAAGAACTTAATTTTCTAATTTCTTATTAAAAGAAATATCTTTTTACAACACAACATGAAAGATACCGATTTGTTACGATAGTTTTTTGGTAACAAAATATTTAGTACTCATTATTACCATTAACCATCATTTAATATAAAAACTTTCCAATAGTATTGAATTATGTAATTATTTGTTACCTATTATTATTATCATCTAAACAATGACCAGATTCTTTATAGAAAAAAAGCAACCATAATCGAAATAAGAGAAAGCATTTACTTTTGTGATCTACTATTATCCTATGAATATGTTAAAAAATGTGAGAAAGAAAAAAAGACTAAACAAAATCAGATCCTATGAATTCAAAAAGAAAACTACAAGGGAATATTTGGGAAAGATGAATTCGATCCAGATGAACAAAACAAAGGAAAAAAAAAAACAATAAGAGACTACACTTTTAAACATATGAAGAAGAAGATTGAAAAGGAAAAAAATTGTTAATATCACATTTCAGATTTACCCTTAATTATACAACACCAAACAATCCATGAAAAATACAGAAACAAAGAGGAGAAGGATTGAAACCTGATGAAATGCTATTAGGATATCCCCAAATCGAAACTACAGAAACTCAAAGTAGAAAAAAAAACTAAAGGCCTAAAAAGAAAAGGTGTTTGTGTTTTCACTCTGTCTCCTCCACGCCTTGTTTCGTCTTCAACTTCTTGCTCTCATTCTCACTGCCTCTGCTCCTTATCTTCAGATCCCAAAAACTCTCCCCGGTTCGCTCTCCCCCCTGTTTCAGATGGAATGTTCCTCTTTATACTCGTATTCCCTGAAAAAGAAAATCAAAGTCATTAATATTCAGATTCCAATCAAATTAATTAAAAACGTAAAAAAAGAAGAAAGGTGAAGACTTCCCTGATTTGGTGGAGATTTGCCCTGTTGCTCTATTTTCGAACAAATCTGAGATTCGTAATAAATGGATGAGAAGGATTTGGTTTTAAAGATCTTAAAAAGGGAAAGGAGATAGAAGAGGAAAAATAGGAAGAGAGAGGGAAGGCCGCGGCTGGGACTTGGCATTTAGGTTTAGGGTTTGAGATGTAGAGATGAGATGGGGGAGAGGTTGTGGAGAAAGAGGATGAGGAAGAGAAGGGAGAGAAGGCGAGAATTTAGGAGAAAATGGGGGGAGTGATCGGCGCCTGGATTAGAGAAAGGAGAAGGTGAGTCCTTTTTAGGGTTTTTATGGTTAGGGTTATGTGTTTGGGCCAAGGTGGTGATGGGTCGCGCTGGTTAATGAAAGGCAGGGGGTGCTTGAAGGAAAAACGAGGGGGTGTGCGGAGCAAGAGAAAGAAGGGGAGCGCTTGTAGGTTGCACGCAGAAGGATAGGGGGTGTGCGAAGTAAAGAGTGGGGGCGCTGGTGCAGGTGCTGGGCTATCAGCCCACACTAGCATATTGCTACTTACACACCCAATTATTTCAATTTGCACCTTTTTTCCTTCAAAAGATTTGTTTCTTGTTCTTTTTCTTTATTCGTTTTCATTATTCTAAGGCCAAAAATATATTATTCTTATTTAAGCAAAATAAATAAATAAATAAATAAAGCCCGGACAAAATTGGGGTATGACACATTCCTTTAAGGAAAACTTCAAGAGCAAGTGTTCATGGCTCAACCACCTGGGCTAAAGGATAAGCAACATCCAAATTATGTTTGCCTATTTCACAAGGCCATCTACGGGTTGCGCCAAGCACCAAGGGCTTGGCTTGATGCACTCAAACACTTCATCTTGTCATATAGGTTTCATACATGTCGCAGTGATCCATCACTCTTTATTTATGATTCAGGTGACACTAAAGCTTATTTTCTTGTTTATGTAGATGATCTTTTACTTACAGGTAACAACCCAAAGTTCCTTCACAACTTCATTGAGGCATTGTCCAACAAATTCTCATTAAAAAATCTTGGAACTCCTCACTATTTCTTGGGGTGTGGAACTCATCCCAACTTCAAAGGGCTTACTACTTTCACAACACAGGTACATCCGGGATGTCCTAGAGAAATTTGAAATGGAGGGGGCGAAACCTTCACCCCACACCAATGGCATCATCAGTTGTACTTCAACTACACGATGGCACACCCTCTACAGATGCCACTCAGTTTCGCAGAA
Organism: Calophaca sinica; assembly: GCA_037113605.1. Lineage (NCBI taxonomy): Eukaryota > Viridiplantae > Streptophyta > Magnoliopsida > Fabales > Fabaceae > Calophaca > Calophaca sinica. The sequence continues at coordinate 12,856,816 of CM073736.1, forward strand.
TACTTGGAGCACTCCAATATCTCAACCTCACACGGCCAGACATCTCTTTTGCAATCAACAAGCTCTCTCAATACATGCATAAGCCAACTTCATTGCACCTCAAACGCAAACTGCGTTACCTCAAGTCCACCATTAATCATGGCGTCTTCCTTCAACGTCCAACTACTCTTGACCTTGTTGCCTATACAGACGCGGATTGGGGCAGAAATTGCGATGATAGATCATTAACCTCAGCATACTTAATCTTCTTTGGTGGAAAACCCATATCTTGGCTATCCAAAAAGCAAAAGACAGTTGCTAGATCATCAACTGAAGCTGAATACAGAGTTGTTGGAGTTGCAGTCACGAAAATACTGTGGCTTCTCGCTTCCAGGATCTAACAACCAAGATGCAGGTTACTGATGGCACCTCCATCTTGAGGGGGCGTAATGGAGCATCATCCAATTGCTGAGTCATCTGAAGCCATACCTGTAGGATTGCAATAACAGATTTTTAACACTACAAGAAATAGCGGGATTACCGACGGCCAAAAGCCGTCGGTAATCCACAAATACCGTCGGTAATAAAAAAATTCCGACGGATTACCGACGGACATTAGGCCGTCGGTAAACTGCGCGTCGCAAATACATACCGACGGCTTTAACCCGTCGGTAAATTTCCGACGGTTTTCTCCGACGGTTTTAACCCGTCGGAACTTCCGATGCCATTTCCGACGGCTTTAAGCCGTCGGTAAGTTTCCGACGGTTTTAACCCGTCGGTAATTTCGATGACATTTCCGACGGCCATGACCGTCGGTAAATCCGAACTTAAATTTTTTTTTGAAAATTGTTTAAATATTTATTTTTATTAAAAAATTATTTACTTTTTTAAATTATTTAATTTTAATTTCTGTAATCAATTTAATTTATTTATCCATTTAATTAACGATTACTAGTTATCACATTTAATAATTAATTTCTTTCAGATTTAAAAATGTAATGCGATAACATAACTATAAAACAAATTAAAAAGAAACGTAATAAATAAATAAAAATTCGATTTAACAAAACAAAGAATAAAAAATATCCGAAAATATAAAAAAATATCAATACAAACATAACTAATAGTCCTGATAATCATGATCATGATCACTATCACTATCTACATCATCGACATGATCACCAGTACTATGAGGCGGAGGTGAAGGCGGTGGCGGTGGAGGAGGCGGCTGGCGAGGTAGCAAATGGTACAGATCCTCCTGTGGGCCGCAAAGACTGAGCCAAAAATGGCAGCCGTCCGGCGGCCTCCTCCTCGCTATATACGGCCGCGATCCGCCGCCGCCGGCCGCTAATCGCCGCCGCTTACCATGGCCCGCTTCAACTCGCTATCTCCCGCCATCCGCGGCAAAGACGATCGGCTGGATTTACTCTCCAAGAGAGAGGCGCCCTTTCTTGTAGTTACCGCAAGGTCGCCAGACCGTATAAGCGACCCTTCTTCTTGCCGCCAACAACATTCGCCAAACCATCGGGCCGACGCACTGGATCCTTCTGGGCTCGAGACGGGGAACATGAGGATGTCTGAGATCTAACCCGAGACATCCTCGCCTCAAACTCCTCTGTCAAACATAAACAAATTAGTCAATTTTTATTGTAATAAAACAATATAAACATTGTTAAAAACTATTCATTATGTTTTATAATTACCTGGTCCGCCTCGACCGCTCATCGACAAACTCACCGTACCTCTCTCCTAATATGAGTTGCACGATGGAGCTCGTGCAATCGAACCTCCTTGCAAATCACGAGACTGTAATTATTTAATAAAAAAAGCTTAACTAAATAATAATAATAATAATAATAATAATAATATAAAACATACAAGTCGAGCTGCGTGCTGCGCCTGACTGACCGAACCTCCAGTATGCAAGCTCCCACCCTTTTCAGAGGCTCTATTCTTCTTCGCCTTCTCGCTATCGCCTTGAACTCGTGGGAGTTCCAAAGGCGCCAGTAGTCTTTGCCGCCAGATCTCATCTCCTATCCAAGTGGGTGCCCATTGAGGCGGGCATCTCTAAGCATATCGATAGGCGGTGGGAAGCCTTCATATGGAAGTTCTTCTTGATCCGCTCCTCCCGCTCTTCCTTCCAAGAAACCCTCTCTGTATGAATATAATACGTTATTAAAAATAATTGAGATTCATGAAATAAAAAATAATACGCAACAAAAAATAAACAACTTACTCGAAAGAATTGAACATGTGCCTCCGCTCACCGTCAGCGTCCCAGGTGGGCCAATACTGTGGTAATTTTGCTCAATTACTTCCGTGATAGCCTTCGCAGCTGGCTTTGACGGAAGGAACCTAAACAATAACAACATACCAAACAAGTTAAAAAAATATATGTTAAACTGTAATTTTTGTCCCTTATCCTTTTTTTTTTAGTTTTCATTTAAGTCCATTAAGTTATAAAAATTACTTCAATTTCGTCCTTTCTTTTTAATTATTCTTTTTTTGTCTTTTATTAAATACCATCTTACACGTGGCAGTTTGTTTTATTTTATTTTATTTTTCTGCCACATGTCAGATGGTGATTCGTCTAAGAAAATATGAATAAATAAACAGAAAAGACGAAATTGATGTGATTTTTGAAGTTTAAGGGACTTAAATGAAAACTAAAATAAGATAAGGGACGAAATTGAAAACTAAAAAAAAGATAAGGGGCAAAAATGTGTATTCAACCTACATACTCACCCTCTACCAGCTGGCCTGATAGCAACTCGGCCATCATGCAGCATCTGAATATCATCAACGACCTCCTGCTCATCCTGCTGCCGCCAACCTCCTCGTCTCTTTGAACCCCTTCGATCAGGTGCCTGGCCCACACTATACTCCTGATCGGACACATGAGTACCGGGCACCGCCCCAAACCCAAAATGAGAGGAAGACGAGGCAAGTGTCTGCTGGAACCCTGGGGTGGGCATCATGTAAATGGGTGTCGATGCAGAAGGTCCTGCATGCTGTGTAGGTGCCCAATGTGACGAAGGCTGCGTAGGGGCCGAACTCATTGGAGCCTGTGTAGGCGTAGATGTATCTGGATCTTTGTGTGGATGACAACATCGCATAGCCAGCATCATCAATCCTAATAATGTTCGGCCTCCGACGACGAGGGGGGTCGACAGCGATGCCCTTCCCCTTCCGTTGACCACTACTGGGTGGTCGGGGGGTCGGAACCTGAACCTCCTGATGCCATATATGTCTATAGAGCAATTCAATAATAACAGTCATGAAATATTATATTTAAACATAACAATATTAAAAATGAATTCCAAAAATAAACAAGTTATATGAAAATAACTGACAAAATAAAATATGTTGTTAGACATTAAATTCTCTAATTGTAAAAAGTTAAACAAATTTATTCTGCCCATTCTGCCCACTCTGCTTCGGCATCGTCTTCAGATCTTGATGGTTCTGCCACTTCTTCATTTAATTCCTCATCTCCATTTACATCTTCATATGTGATTGGATCGTCACGTAGTCGAGAAATGGGTTCAACTTCGTTTACTACGTTGACATGAGACATCTCATCCACTTGATAAGCCACTTCTTCCTGTGGATCATCTGCTTCAATGCGACCCCTTGGTTTTGTCTTTATTGCAACACACCAACCTTGTTTGTCCCTTCGAGTTGACGGATAAGGGACATAATACACCTGTCTTACATGTTGTGCTATGATAAACGGATCAAACATTTGGTATCTTCTGCTCATGCATATGTCAACAGTATTATATTTGCGATCCATTCTTGTGCCTCTACTTGACGGATCAAACCAATTACAATAAAATAGCATTATTCGTTTAGTATAGTCTAAAGTATTGTACGCCAGCTCATATATATGTTGAATCACGCCGTAGAAGTCGTCTTCACCTCCCTCTGTGGCACCTTTTACATAAACTCCGCTGTTAACTGTTTTTCCCCCTCTGGTATCTAAAAGAGTACACGCACTCAATAATATATTGAACCTCAAACGGGAAGCTAAGGCTTTTCTCCGATACTAATAACAACAATCAAACATCCATTTCATCAATAATTAAAAAGTAACATGTTGAAAGTTGACATCCTCTTAAAGGATAGAATTAAACAAACATACTGACAGCAAGGGAAGCATAAATCCTTTTAACAATTTTTGTTTTCATAGTGGTTTGGCTTGGTATATGCCATGCAATTAGAGCTCCTATATGGTCACATCTACCATACATCCTAATCCATTAATTGGCCAAAAAACAATCATTTTCTGTTTCTGCAGTTAAAAAACTAGCCTAGCACCAGAATCTACTACATTAACCAAGGTAGTTGATGGTATCTCTAAACAACATAAAATTGGTTACTTTATTATTTTTTAAAAAAAATAAGATCATCACATAATTAAATTCATCAAATATAGGATTTTAATAGTTTATAATTAGTGTCTGATACGATTAATTTGGGAATCAATTTCCTCGACAGAATTCATGTCTTTGTGTAATAATATGTCTTTCATATGTTAAATTTTTTAGTTTAATAAACGTTGTTTGTATTTACAGGATAGTATATAGTTATAATCTGTAAATATTTTGGAGATTAATATGGTTACTATCTCAATATAAATTGGTTTCTATAAGTATAGCGAGACGTAGCATGAACATAGGATCAGAGATTCACTTACTGAAATTGAGTTTATGTGTTGCTTGCTAAATGAATAATCTACATGCTACCTTACTCTAACATAAAATATACATTAAACAAAATTCCCTCTGTGGAGAGAAGTAAATCGAGTGATTCCTTCTCTCTTTTACTTTTCTTTCAACTTAAAAGAAAAAGTATCGACATATATTATCTAGAAAGAGGGGTTTTGAATCAATTAATGAAGTTCATTTTTCAAAAACATCATTAAAAAAAATGAAATGGGATTTTTTGAAACATAGGAAAAGGTTATCTATTGAGTCATTTATACGAATCCAAAATATTATGATTATGAAGAACTCAACGGGACCCCTCGAATTCGTCAAAAATATTATCTAGACGCGTGAATAGATTGACCTTAAAACAACAACGATTAATTACGATTGCTATAAAATAAGCTCGTATTTTATCTGCGTTGCCCTTTCTTATTCCGGTACCTTTTGTTAATAATGAAAAAAAAAATTTAAAAAAAGCGAGTCGACCACTAGAACTACTACTGTTTTAAAAAAAAATATGTTTTTTAAAAAAAAAATAGAGTTACTCTTCAATTGAATTCAATTTTGAATCGAAAATCAATTTCAATGTGGATTGATATCTTGTTCGAAAACTACGACAACTATACATCACTTCAACATAAAACATCCTTTGTTAGCCAAAACACACATCACCTCAAAATTCTCTCTCTGGAGAGAACTATGAAGCAAATCAAATAAATATGTCGGTGTGGGGGTCAACAGCCAACCCTTTTCCACCCAATGAGTCAACCGACATTTCGTTAGAGTGCATACCTAATTCTCAGAACAAGAGAGTGTCCACGTCCTTCGATGTGAGTGGCAGTCTCGGAGCAATGTCGTGGCCTCGAACTAAAAATACAGAAAAAACAGAGAAAATTTTAACTAACAAGCTACCAAATAGCAATCAACAAAAATGAGCAGGATGCCAACCAAACAACAATCATGTTATAAAATAATTCCAAATAAACCCCAAGTAAGCTTTTTGGCTTTCACTATTTTTATCAAATCATGAATTCTCAAAAGCTATTTAACCTCCTCATGTAAAACATATAATAGAGCATAATAGAGTGGTGGTGGTGGTGGTGGCGGTCTGGTTTCGCGAACAATCGTTGAAACGTTGGAATAATTGGAACTTAGGCTTAAGACAAAAATTAAATAGAAAAGCACAAATGTAAAGACATACATCATATATTATCCTAATACATTTATCCAATTAAAATGTTAAAGCAGTCAAATACTAATGTACATAACATGCATAATATAAAATAGAGGCTAGCTAGTGGCGGCTCCTTGAGGGGTCTCCAGGACAAAATCGGGCGGTAGAATCCTCCGAAGGAGTCGATGGAGTGTAATCTGCTACGGTGGGAGAATATTTTGGTGTGGACGGAGTGTAATCCTCTCCGATTGGAGAATACTCCGGTGAGGTCGGAGTGTAATCCTCTCCGATTGGAGAATACTCCGGTGTGGATGGAGTATACTCCAAGATCTCATCGTCATCACTGGAGACCTGAACGATGTATGTCCCTCGATGAGCATCACCGGTAGCTACAGGCCTCCTGGGATCACCATGCTGGTTCATCAAATCACGATCCTCAGCACGATCCTTAGTCCTGATGACAAAGCTATTTCGATACTCCCTCGCAGACATCATCGGCCTCCTGGAAGGCATAGGAGGATCACGATGGCGAGCATCGCGATCCTCAATCGTCACAAAGCTATTCCGATATTCCCTTGCAGACATCATCGGCCTCCTGGAAGCCCTACCTCGACCACGGTTTCCATCTAAAGACATTGTCTGTTTGTTGTCAACATCGGTCAGTCATGATCATATAAACTGAAAATAATCGAATTACAACAAAACGAACAAAGGCATAGGTTTGCAGTATTTAAGACTTTATTCCAATATTTTTTCAAATCATGATGCTAACCGAGCGAGGATGCGCCAACTATAATTGTTTTTTCCCTTCTAATTAGCATGCTTAAGACAAACTTTTAACCTTGGACATAATATAAGTATCCTAAACTTTTAAAACAACTAACAATCCACAAAATCAATAAGAGCAGAGCAACCACAAACAACTAACAATCCACAAAATCAATAACAGCAGAACAACCATCAAACAACTAATAATCTCACGCAAAGGCTACTCTTGCAAAGCTACTAAAACAAAAATCAAATACCAACAACAGGGAATACAAACAAACCTTAGTTCCCAAAATCACAGAACACAAAATTGGAGGTCAAGCCACAAAAGAATACCGTGATGCACCAAAAACCTTCAAAATCACGTCAAAAACCTTCAAATCACTTCAAGAACTTTCAATCGTTCCTGAAACATCGAAAAGGAACACCAAATCAATTTGGGATTCTAAGAAAAAACACGAACAAAGAAGGACATAGAGACGAGAGAATAGACGGTGGTGACAGAGGTGGCGGCAGACCACGGTCTTTGTGGAGGTGGCGCGGAAGGTCTTGTGGAGGTGGTGGCGGCGGCGGCGTGGTCTTTGTGGAGGTGGCGGCGGCGAGATGGTGTTACGTGGAGGTGGCGGATAGAGAGAGAGATGAGAGACAGAGAGAGAGCATACCACGGTGGTGGTGGTGGTGGTGGCAGAGGAAACGCGGTGGTGGTGGCGACTAAGACGTGGTGGTGTGGGCGCGGTGGTGGTGGTGGTGGTGGAGAGAAAGAGTGAGAACGATGTGAAACGAGAGAGAGAATAGAGAGAATAGAGTGGTGGTGGTGGTGGCGGCCTGGTGGGGGTGTGGGCGTGGTGGTGGCGGCGGCGGAGTGGTGGGGGCGGAGGAAGAGAGGGGAGTGGAAGAGGAGAGGGATGAAGATGGGGGAGAGAGGGAATGCCTGGCTTCGATTATTATCGCGCATTACAAGCGGCTTTTTAGCGGTCTAGGCCGTCGATGGCTGATCGGCATTGCAAGCGGATTTTTAACTTACCGACGGTATAAGGCCGTCGGTATTTGAAAAATAGGCGCGTAAATGAAATATCTTTGAAATTACCGACGGGCATTGACCGTCGGTAAATTTACCGACGGACTTGTTGTTTTACCGACGGCTTGGCCGTCGGAAAATCCAACGTTTAACCGACGGTCTCTGACCGTCGGTATATGCCCGTCGGTAAATCCGAATTTTCTTGTAGTGTAAATGTACACAGAGTTGTTCTAGATAGGATCAATTAGTTGTATATTCAAATGTAATTAAAAGTTAGTTTTGAGCTGCTAGCCGTTGCTAACAGCATGCTAAAGTCCAGCGCAAGAGTTCAACAGAATCTTGCAATATATATGTATCATTTGTCTCATTTGAATCTAAGTTGAACAATACAATTCAATTCCCCTAAACGTTATAAAATAGACCCAATTTTTCGGGCCTATATTTATATAGAGTTGGTATCCACACCCATCAGCTCATCAACCACACCCCCAAAATTTGGAAAACCCCAAAATATCATTAACTAAAAATTTCTAAAAATCGCTAATTTCCCCTTTTTTCTCTGTTTTGTTGCCCATACCGTAAATATGTAATTTACAGTATGTATTTTTCAAAAACACAACAATAAATTACATATTTAGGAGATAAAATACCGTAAATATGTAATTTACAGTATGTATTTTTCAAAAACACAACAATAAATTACATATTTAGGAGATAAAATACCGTAAATATGTAATTTACAGTACGTGTTTTTTAATTTACGACATTGTAAAAAAATTGTCTATACTGTAAATTACATATTTATGATACACTTTTTTAAAAAATATATACTGTAAATGAGCAATTTATGATACCTGTTTTTTAAAACTGTATACCGTAAATTGACTATTTACGGTACCTATTTTGTAAAAAATGTATACATATTTTTTACGAAATAGATACATTAAATAGCCGATTTACACTGTTGTGAGTGGGAGAAGGGATTATGAAATTTTTGGTAGGGTATTTTGATTAGTTCATATTTTTTGGGAATGTGGCTAATTACATGTTGGGTGTGGATACCGGCTAGCCATTTGTGGAGGTCAGCTAAATCTAAAATGTGGGCCATTGACACCTCTACCAGTTACCAGCAAACCTGCAATCCAACTCAAGAATTTTATTTTATTTTTCACCACCCTTTACAATATTGTTCTCACTTAAGGATCGTGATGATATAGTAATTTACATGGGGTCACACAAATGAAGTAAAAACTAGGAAAGAGTAGTCCTGTATGTTCAAGCCTCTGAAACTGAGGAAGACCCTGTAACCTGCATAGTGCATAGTGTCTGGTGGAGACCAGGAACTACCAATGGCCTCAGGAAATGGAGTGTCGTCGATTCTTGTTTGGTTTTGTGCGACCTTTGGAAAAAGGTGTGACACCATCAGCACGTGGAAAAGGAGAAAGCCGTCCAAGTTTCTTTGACACCGAGCTTATGAACGATGATCTTCGAGGCAGGGGAGGCTTATCAGCAGAGCCAGAAGGTGAAGCATTTACTGCTGGACTGTTAACTCCTGATTTAGTAAGTGTTGAATTCTCAATCTCTTTTAGTTTCATTTTCAACTTCACTATCTCTAACTTGAGGTCTTGGTTTTCTCTTCTTAAACTGGTAAGTTCATTTGAAACTGGATGAACATCACCCGAGTAAACATTCAGCTTGGCATGAGAAGAAGGAGATTCCCCACTTCCACTCCCATTCATTGCATCGCGAAGTCGTTGCTGTTCATAATACAGAACTTGAACTACTGTTTGGACAGGTAGCCGGTCATTTTGAGCGGCATGTGCACATGCTTCTCGTGATAACTTCTGACAGTCCATCACGCTGCATACTTTCTTTCTATCCATGTCGCTTAGATTGGGATGAGCCTGAGAATTGTCAATTCCAACTTTATCAGCAGTAATTAATAAACTCAACATGTGTAAAGAATTCAATAACAAAATCAAAATAGTAATACAGTTAAATCATTGAATTTGATTAAATACTATAATAAATCCAGTTCTTTTGGAAATTAAAATGTGAAATGTGAATGCTTGATCGGTTGTTCCAACAAGAGGAATCAACAGTAGAAAAACAATCTTATTAGTACTGTACAAATATGTGGCATGGTTAATTTGATATAGAGTGCGCTTGGATTGATTTTTGAACAATTTATTGAACATGATGTCTGTTTAAAAGTTAAAACTGAAGATCACCTCCTCACCGCAAAAGCTATAACATAGAGCTTCACTATTACGGTGCGTTAAACATGAAAATACCTTAAGACGTGTGTATAAGTTGTTTTTGGTTTATTTTAATAAACTCTCTGGTATAGGTTATAAAAACAGCTTGCAGTTAAGATGAAAACAATTTGATCACATTTTCTTTTTTTTTATTATAAAAATAACTTATATACACAAGTACTTATAAAATAAGAATTTATCCAATAAGTACAACATAGAGAGAAAGAACTGCAATTTGCACCTTTAGATAGATGTCTATGGCTCTATACATTCCATCTTCTGTAGGCTTTGATTGTTCAGGAATTAATTCAGCAAGACTGATGAACTTTGCAACAGATACATTTCGGTCGGTGGCTATTTCAGCAAGGTAGTTTTCCATTAGCTTTCCAACCCGCTCCACATCACTTTGTGGAGGAGAAAAGTATTCATCATCCGCACAGTAGACCGTGTGGTTTCCCCTTTGTGATTCTAGGTAATTACTCATGATCCTCTGCACTGTATCCACATCAAACAATGTGTCCCCAGTAAATGAATAAGAAGGAATGAGAAGATCGTCTAAAACAACCTGTCCTAACTGCATGGCCATTCTCTTCTCCAAATCAAGCCTGCAAGCAACTGTTGTATCAAGATATATTGCTGCACGTAGCAGCATAGATAGAAAGCTTACTGACATTGCATTCCTCTCCCTTGGCAATAGACTCACTATTGTCTCTAAAACAACCCTCTTTTCATGCTCTTGTCGCGGTTCAATCTTCTTCCTTCCCTTTCCAAATATATCCTGCTCCTCAAAAAAATAAATAACATAAATAAAAAGAGTTAAGGATCGAATCCATTATAATCCGTGTTTTAAAAACCAGACCGAACAATTCAACCAATTCAACCGAGATCTAGCCCTCTCTACGGTTCAGTTATTTGGATGGTTTGACCTCCGGTTCATACTGTTTAAAGTAATTGAATCATGACTCGGATGTATTACCAGTTCGACGTCTGGATCGGTTTTTAAAACACCAATTATAAACTCATTTATTTTTAACATTTTCATCGTTATAGTGAGGGATCTCACCAAACCTCGTAGAGATTTCTGTGCATAGAGCATTAGAATGGGACCAATGGCATACTGTTTAAACCCTCTAGCCATCATAGCAATGAGAACTCTTTGGAAAATGTCAATTCTGAGGATAGTTAGATCTTCAGCCCACCAATAAACTACTGGCCTCTGGTTCGATGCAGTAGAAGATGTCACTATATCAGAGCCACTGTCACTACATAACTGGCTTTCTTTACAGGCTATATATGCAATAGCATCTATGCATCTGCTCACCAATTTTGCTTTCTCTGCAATTGGAAGAAGGCTTTCTGACACGTGTAAGATAGACACAGCCCCTGCAATCGTCTCAAGTGCTACTTCATTCAAATAAGAATCAGTCCTTCCCACTAAGTTCCCAACTGCATAGTCCTCTGTCATCTCAAGATATTCTGCCACACACCGAAGCGTAGCAATGTTTTCAACGTTTATCTCGAAATTTATCCCGTAGCAGAATTTTGCTGCTAGTTCAAATGCTTCTGCTCCACCAGGAATTTCAGAGAGTTCGATGAAGGACACGTCAGCATCATTAGATTGTGAGACGAGTTTCCTAATGTATCCACACTTGGTGACTAATGGAAACTGCAATTAAAGTAGAATATAATCAATATATGTAAAAGAATTCAACATAAATAAATGACACACATAACAATTCTGTAGACAAGCAAAAAAAAAAAAAAGTGGCATGTATGACAACTAAATAGATTAAGAAATCGTTACTCTACACTTGAAAGATTCTCAGACAAAAAAGGTTGATATATGTAGAAAAGAGTCCGTGTTTGAATTGGTTCACTACCTTATGTAACGAAAAGGAAGCTTCTCCAACTTGAATATTGACATCACTTGGAATCTCCTGAGAAAAAATCCTGTAATTTAAGCGGTTTATTTTTCATACACAAGAGAAGCAGGTTAGCTACATTTGACATAAAAGCCATCAAAGGATTGGTTTGAGAAGAACACATATGCATACCATTCACTTGTTCTTTTCATGGCACTAGAAAGAAGCTCCTTCTTCAGAGACAACAAGTCACTAATTGCGGGAGTAGTTTTCTCTTGACCACGATCCACCATGGCAGGGACAGATTTCTAGCTCAGTATAATGTTTCCCTGTCTTACAATTGATGATGAAGCAGAAAAAGAAAGGAAACAGATTGAGTCATTTATAGTATAACCTTGAGGTCACCTTTAATATTTGAAGATTCCTTTTACATTTTCTTCAGGGCAACGTGGAGGTGAGAGAATTGGTATTTTTGTATCCCTTGGAACTTTTTTTTTTTTTTTTCAAATAAGAACTTCGAGTCTTCAATATTGGCTGAGCTGAACAGTTTTCGGGAATGAGGAGGATAGAGTTAACCTGAACCTTAAATCAGTTGCCAAAAGCAACGTTATTAATCCAACAAATTATTAGCCTTGTGAATTCCCAAAACAAGGTCTTCTTATCAATTAGAAAAAGGAACTCTATGGAGGGTAGAGGAAGGAAAATGAGTGGTAATATGGACATTATGAAATAAGAGGAGGGGCAAAATACAAGCATGAAGATGTACTTTATGGTGTGTGGCCTATGCTTAGGGAGTTTGAGTGGAAAGGATGAGGTCGTTGCATGTTGCTTGGCGTGTAACGCCGCATGTTTGATGTGGAATTTCTTTCTTTCTATTCCCGTCCACAACTCCAAAGTTGCCTAACTTCTGTTTTTGGGATTAACTCAACCGGATTTCTAAGCCTAAATATTGTAACCTCTAATTTGGCACTATTTTCAAACAATATGGACTAGCCCATTTTTCAAATTGGTTATACTTTTAGTCTTGCGTTTACCGACCATGTAGTAAATTGTAAAAATTCATACCTCATCAAATAGATATTTGCAGGATTAATGTATTAAAAAGTAATATAAAAAAGTGACATCGTTGTGGAATAAGATTGGACTATGTCACTAAATAGTTATTAAATTCTTTAGTTTTTGTATACAATGATTAAATTTATAAAATTCAAGGGTTTAGTTGGTATGCATGGTGAGAGTAAAGATTTTTTACATCGTCAACCAATCAAAAAGTCACACGACATATCATGATTTCTGATTGATTGATAATGTAAAAAATTTTACACGACAATGTGTACCAACAAAACTCAAAATTTAATGACTTATACATTGACAATATAAAAAAAAATTACACACTTATCACCATGTAGATTATTGTAGCGATGTTAAAGTGGCATCACGGTAAAATATAGTTTTTTCAAAATAATTTTAATTTTAATCTATATATTCATTTATTTTTAACATTATTTTTTCTTTCATTATGGGTATGATATTCTAATATTAACATAAAAGTACTTTTAATATAAGAATCAAATTAAAAATTATGTCACATTTAGATGTCAAAAATATTTATTTCAAACTTTTTAATCCTTAAACATGATCATTTTTAGCGTGGTTTTTACAATAATACAGTAATAATATATGACAAATACTAAATTAAAAATAATTGAACGCAGAAGGATTTAATTAGAATCTTTTTTATGTGAAAAATCTATCATGTATTTAAGAAACTTAACTGTATTAATGTCAAGGCAAAACTTCATTCCCTCACTCAACTATTTTCCTGCTAACTGTTTTCCCTCTAAAAGTTCAATTCCCTTAGATCTCATTCCACAATACTTTTTTTTAAGACTCGTGCTTTTGCACAGATTCACTGCTATATTTTAATTAAAAGTATATTTCACGAGGATAGAAATATATTTAAATCTTAAAAATTTTATTTTACACCGTACATAGTGGCAGACGCAGGTACACGTGAGGGCGTGTAGTTGCACCCCTTGGGTTTTAAAAAATATACATATAATACCATAAATATTCTTTATTTTGACCCCCTTATTTTTATACTTTTCAACAACTGCCCCAGTTTTTAGATATTTCAAATTTTACCCCAATTTTTTTTTGTTTCTACGCGACATCACTAGGCCATGAAAATTTCACAACCCTGTAATTTATTTGATTACATATATTAAACTTTTATGATTAATTTTAACATTTATACCTTTATATATATATATATAATAATAATAATAATAATAATAATAATAATAATAATTATTATTATTATTAGTTTTTTAAGATAATTTGTCCCCAGTGGCCCATTAGATTACAATCTCCCACCAATCATACCACCTAACGATTTCGACCTGCACATCTCAACTTCACAATGTGAAAAATGGTAATCTCGGATGGGCACAAGTCGGCTACACATGACTACCCAACTTGGAGGCAACTGTTCTAGATTAGCGTCAAGGATGTTAAGCCCAACTGATGGTCTCGACTGAAGTCCATTAAGCACAACAGTTGCTACTCCTTCTAGAAAATTCCCCAACCATCACCAATGAGGCAGTTATATCATGTCAGATGGAGCTAACCGAGTTTGTTATCCCAATTGCCAGGGTACGCTCATATATATAGATGATCACATTCGTAATTCTATGTACTCACTCGTTTCAAAGTAGCAAACACTCTTTCTAACTTGGATATTGACTTGTTCGTCAGAGTCATTGCAGGTATCACCACCGACGTCGTAATTGGCTCCTCCTCTCGGAAGACTCTTTCTCCGACCACTATACATCTTCTGTTCCTGATGTTTTCTCTCATAATGTTCGTATCCGAACAGGATTGTTAGGTCCCCACTCCCAACAGCCACAATACCCCCTTTCCATTAGAAACGGCAATGGCTGTTGTTTTTTGTTGATTATATATAATATATACTTCATACATACATATACATGTTAATTTCCAACAGGTGCTGTGCTGTGGTAGATGCCGCCTGCAATAATTGGTGCTCTAGGTAATAATGAAAAACCTTGATCTAGTACACATCGGAGACATTGCTTTAGGTTCGTGTTTTCACATCATGCATGAAAAGGGTCCCCTTTAGATAAAGAGGAGACTAATCCTAGCAGGCTTATATCAATTCATATAAGATTGGTTTTTCTATCTGATCGTTTCATTGTCTGCTTGAATTCAAAATCCGAATAATGCGCGGTACGTAAATCATTCTTGTGGTCATCCATCAATATAAGAGGCTAGCTGCCCCATAGCAACATTGCTGTTGTTTCCTTTTTCAATATCAATCCATAACCACTTCCCAACAAATCACAATCAAATCATTTATGACCTGAATGCATGGCTAAAAGTGGCCATGATCATCTATTTGCATGTATACCAGTTATGTTAGAAATAGTTCCAAATTTGTTTGGACTATACTATGTGTGTGTCAATCTCAAGCGTGTGTGACTATTTATATATACATTATGAGGAGGATGCTTTTATTGCAAAAAAGTATGTATTCTCATCTTAATTTTATTGTTTTTTTGACGAAAATCTTAATTTTATTGTTATATAAGTGAATACTTCTACAAAAGTTCATGGATTAATTGATTTTGTTCATTTAAAGAAAACAATGCATGAGTAACTTTAATTTGCATAGAGACTCGTGGCTCTCGGATTAAGGAATTGAAAAAAAAATTATTGTATTGTTATTTAAATATTTTGTAATAAAATATAAGAAAATTTTCATTTTATTATTTAAAATATAAAAAAATATAAGAGATTAATAAACAACAAATTGATCTTATCTCATATCTTAAATTAAGAGAATAAAATAAAGGGTAAAATATGTTTTTAGTCTCTATAAATATCACACTTTTCAATTTTAGTCCCTATAAAAAAAATTCGAATTTAGTCCCCCACATATTTTCCGTTTCCAAAATTATTCCTCGCTGTTAACTTACTGCTTACTAGGATAACAGAAATACACCTGGCAGTGCCACGTGGACGCCACCGCCCCTCTCCGCCATTTCTAGCAACCACCCATCTCCATCATTTTCGGCCACTCCTCCCCTGCTGTTATTTAGTAGATTGAATTCACAGTGAACCTCCACCACCAGAAAAATCACATTATTTCATCCCAGACAACAAAATCAGAAACATTTATCCAACAAAATCACATTGTTGTCGCCGGAGGAAAAGCGAGTGGAGGAGGAGTTATCGTACCCAATTCTGGTGGCGGAGCGAGTTCGCTCGGCGGTGGAGGAAGCCGACTTGTTCAAACTAGAGTGCTCTGAAGTGCGGAAACAAGTAGAACGCCTCCTGCAAATGCTCCGAACAGTGGTCCGCTTCGCCGCTACGCCGCCGCTCTACGAGCGTCCCGTTCGGCGAGTTGCCGCCGAGACAGCGGAGAATCTAAAACGTGCTCTGACCCTAGTCCACAAGTGCAAGCGGCGGAGCATCCTCCACCGCGTGGTAAGCATAGCAAGCACCGCTGATTTCCACAAAGTCCTCCGTCGGCGACATGCGGTGGCTTCTGAGCATCCTCGACGGCGACGGAATCGTTGTATCCCTCCCTCCCATTGCAAGCAACGACCCTATTCTATTCTCTCACGGGTATGGTCTTTTATCGCTTCGATTCAAACGGGTCAATTGAATGATAAAATTGAAGCTGCAAATGAACTTGCAAGCTTCATAGTTGAGGAAGGTGGGGTGATTATTCTCCTTAAAAAATTATTTTTGGAGACCTACTCACTTGCCACCTGAATCTTAACATGATGTGGCGTCCACGTAGCACTACCAGGTGTATTTATGTTATCCTAATAAACAGTAAGTTAACAGCGAGGACTAATTTTTGAAATGGAAAATACATGGGGGACTAAAATTCGAAAAAAAATTATAGGGACTAAAATTGAAAAGTGTGATATGTATAGGGACTAAAAACATATTTTACCCTAAAATAAATATGAAATAAAATAATTGAATCACATTTCATTTAATTTCACCTCATTTTAAACAATGATAAATAATGAATTTTATTTTATTTTTTCCTTTTTTCCCCCTAACTCAATGTAATTAGAGCCCTTAACTCCCCGGTAGACGCTACAAGGTATCTCCACAAGCATAAGTCCTTTGAACTCACTGTGTGACCAATTATTCCCAAGTCGGCAACGAGACGTCAAGTTCTTTTTTTAGGGAAGAGTCGTGTTACCAACTCTCTTAACACCATGTTGGTTAATTTTCCCCATCTATTATATCTACTAGCGTCCTGACGGGCACTCCCGTGCCCATCAGTCTGCTTTTCCTATTTTGCATCAGTATTTAGTTTATTTTTTAATGTGGGTGAAGCGTGGTAGTTTTTTTTTTTAACATGTTATTGGTTTTTTAACCATTCTATTTTGTTTACATGGGTGTTTGAAGGAGTTGAAGGGCACACGTGGTTAAGTTATGCAGTTTTAATTGAACTGAAAGTTAAAGGGTAAAATAGAGACAAAAAATAGTACACCAAAAAAAAGTTACCAATTCCCATGATAATTTTTTTTGTTTTACTTGGTGCAGTTAGTAGTAGGCAAGGGTAAAAAAGGGACATGAAATTAGTACACGAAAATTGGCAGTTATATTACCCCATTCTCTTTATATAATGGTATAGATTTCTATATATCGAAACATAGCGTTTGTTATGGTTGTTTGTATGGGGTGGAAGACAATTAAAGGCAAAACCATCCATGGGAAAATCATGTTTGCCCATCAGCGGCTAGCTATTTATAAATGTAACATGTTCATTTTATTATTAGATGGGAAACTAATTTGTAAAAGAATGATAATTTTGATCCCGGTTCTTTAGAAATGTCCCCTCTTTTGAAACCTATCACTTCAAGTGCTCTATTATTAACGTAGTACTCCCGGAAAGTGCATGAAAATCTCCCCCAAGACGTAGAAAATGATCACGGGGTGCATAAAAAACTGTCCCCATGCCACATGGTATGTGAGCAAAATGTCACAAAATCAAAAAGTTTAGTAGAGAGAAAGTTGTGAAAAAAAATAGATCGCATTTATCTTCTTGATTCCTTCAATCATGTTTATTCCATTACTTTAATATTTATGCACATCGGCATAAAAATTCTTTTTACACATATATGTTCAATCTAGTTCATCTTGATACCCCGCTGTAATATTGTTTCTTAAAATGTTTGCACAAATATCTATATTATGAGATATATATGGATTACTTTACACTATCGGGTGTATAGTAATTAAATTCTTATTTTATTTCCTTTCATACTAACAAAGCGAAAGATTAGGTTCAGACAAAACAAGGTGAGGGCCTAACATAATGAGGCCTAAAAGTCACATAAAAAAGTAACATCGATCATTAGGAATATGTTATTTTGAGAAGATAGTTTTTATTTTTGTTTTTGAATAAAATGTGTTCGGAGTGGCAGGCCCAATCCAGGAATCCAGTTCGGGCCCATTTCATTTCGCCTCTCGCCTTCCCTCGATGCCCGCGTTCGGCTCGCCTCTGCCTTCCCTCAGCGGCCACCAGTGGTTCTCGGCATTAAAGGAATTTAATGCCGCGAGTTTCACGCGGGCGATTTACTCATCGTGCTTAGTCCTCAACTCATATTTAAAGAGGCGCGTCGAGCGGTCGAGGTAATGATTTTCTACCACCTCTTTACTCACCTCGACACACAACGGCCAGCGTCGGGTGTTTGCGGTACCACCAACACTGGCGGAAGTAAGTCATCGTTGCGACACAACCTGCTAGCTTCTTCCCTCAGGTCATCCTCACGAAGTTACGTTCGGAACATTGGCGCCGTAAATCTGTGGGAATCGTTTCTAATTTCATCTTCTTTGCCGAAGTCTCCCTTCTTCCATCGGCGATGATGGTGGATCGAAGCGTCGGTCGCGACTAAGCGGATTCCACTACGTGCGACGCGGATCTTGAACCACGAACCGGCCCGATAGCTCGGCGAGAACCACCTCTCGGCGCCAGCGCCGAGTCCGTCGTTCTTTGCTCAGCGATGCAGGAGCGGAGCGCCACCATCCTCGTTCGCGAGTTAGCGAGATTCATCCAAACGCCATCTTAAAGGCGATGCATGCTCGGAATCAGCGCCTCGATCGAATGGAGAATCGGTGAAGGAACTCTCGCTCGGCGTTGCCACCTGGATCAGCGAGAAAGATCGAGTCTCGTTCTCCTCGGAGATCGAAGAGTGCGAAAGTCTGAGATCTGTCATCGCCATACCACCAGCCGCGACTCCCACCGGCTCTGGGCATAGAAAGCACTCCAGCGTGCTCGTTACTGTTTCATCAGCTCCTTCGGAGCCATGACCGAGTGACTGGCGGGCCTTTGGTCCTTTACATCAGAGATCATGAAATTCCGATTAAAAACATCTTGAAACCACCGCTTTGGACTCATCGGCCCGGCTGCAAACCCCCAGCGAGCATGTTGGTTGCTTTAATCTTGTCATGGGCTATCAGGCGCCCAGGCCGTGAAGTGAGAATCTTTCCCTCGCTCTGAAGAAAGCGGCGTTGTCTTGGTTCCAGACTCTTAGAAAAATTCCATTGGTTAAGTGGTGAGTTAAATCGGCCGGTTCTCCGCGCATTTCCAACTGCGTCAAAAGTCAACCCAGTCGGCGGCGGCAGCGGCGCGGTCGTGAGAAGAAAGATGAGTCTGCTCGGAGACTACGTCGGCGCTTAACAAAAAAGCCATTTTGGTGAAGAAATGCTCTGACCAGAGATGGTATGCTTGCTAGGCGAGGCTGATCGAAGGAAATCTATTCGGCGTCGGCGTTGGTGTCGTGGCAAGCGAAAGACCACTGAGCGAGTTCCTGAAGCGAGCTCGAAATTTATGAATTCTGAAGAAGTTGATGGCCTCAAAGCCAAAGATAAATCCCAGGTAACGCTTGACAAGCAAAGATGAAGAAATATTATAGTTGAAACAAATGTATCCTAAACACATAAATGTGAAGCGGTGAAGTATGATTGAAGAAATCGCAATCGGCATTTATTTACTATCGAAACCTTGCACCTCACGATGGAACCTGCGTGCGGCGTGCGAGATCGTGATAAACCTTGTGCCTTGCACGAAGCACACGATGAAGAGTCGAGCCTGCGTCTGAGACCGGCGTGCACCAGGCTCGTGATAAAGCCTTGTCGCGCTTGCACGCAAAGCACCTACGCAGCAATTGGATCTGCGATCCGATGCTCGGCGACCTACGGGCCCACCTGCGCAATTTCAAAATTGAGGCGGCTTTAAAGCTTCGGCTCGTCATTGACCTTGATTATTTGATGACCTCGGCCTTGCGGCTTGGACAGCGGATCAACTACTCCCGCAGGGGAAGTATAAAACTTCGACTACGAGCACTTTACTCGGCGCATAAAGTGCGCTAACTTTATTACATCAAGTTGTTGCAAATTGTCTATACTTTGGCGAGGAAACGATTTGCAAATTCAAGAACTTGGAGCAACGGCAAAGATGAAGCCACGAGATCGAGCTTTGTGATAAAAGCGCTTGTGCATTGGCACAAGCACACTGTGATCGACCTCGTCTCGAGGCCGGCGTGCACGCGAGCTTCGTGATAAAAGCCTTGTGCGTTAGCCTGAAGCACGATGAAGAGATCGACCTCGTCACGAGACGCGCGTGCCGCAGGCTTCGTAATAAAGCCTTGTCGCGTTAGCACAAGCACACTGATGAAGAGATCGACCTCGTCTGCAGAGCCGCGTGCAGGCTGCGTGTAAAGCCTTGTCGTTAGCACAAG
Source organism: Calophaca sinica (assembly GCA_037113605.1). Taxonomy (NCBI): domain Eukaryota; kingdom Viridiplantae; phylum Streptophyta; class Magnoliopsida; order Fabales; family Fabaceae; genus Calophaca; species Calophaca sinica. The sequence continues at coordinate 12,877,379 of CM073736.1, forward strand.
CACACTGTGATCGACCTGCGTCTGCGGGGCCAAGCGTGCAGAGCTCGTGATAAAGCCTTGTGCGTTGGCACAAGCACCTGATGAAGAGATTGACCTCGTGCGAGACCGGCGTGCAGGCTCGTGATAAAGCCTTGTCGCGTTGGCACAAGCTTTGTGTCGACCTCGTCCGCACCAAACGCGTCGAGCCTGCGTGCCGAGCGCCTCGGAAGGTGGAACCACGAAGGTCGAGCGAACTAATAAACAAAGCGCGACCGAAGCGATGCTTGCGGTTCCTTACGAACAAAGGCGTCGAGCGTTGACATCAATGAACTTCAACAACAAGTCACCACCTCGACATTCGAGCTAGCGACAGAGCGTATTCGGTGGTAGAGGCCCGTCCAGAGATCAACGTTACCAGGCCCATTTACGCTCGCCTCTCCGCCTTCCCTCGATGCCACGTTTTCCGCTCGCCTCGCGCTTCCCTCAGCGGCCGGCCAGTTCTCGGCATTAAAGGAATTTAATCGCGAGCTTAGGAGTTTCACGGGCGGTTACTCGCCGATGGCAGTCACTCGGCTCATATTTAAAGAAGACCAGCGTCGAGCGGTCGAGGTAATGATTTTCTACCACCTCTTTACTCACCTCGACACACCTTTGACTTGGCGTCGGAGTGTTTGCGGTACACCACCGACCAATGCGTCATCGTCATGAAACAGCCTTGCTTGCTTCCCTCCGGTCATCCTCTGAAGTTCTGTTCAGAACAAAATGTATTCTAACATTTTCATTAAAATTTGTTGAACTTAAAAATAAGTTAATAAAACCACGTTAATTCACATTAAATAGTTGAAAAAGGTGAGACAGAGGTATATGAATCGATGTAAATGGGGCGGGGTGGAAGAGAAATGGCAAGTGGAAGAAACTCGACTCAAATGAGACCTATTAAGGGAAAATATTGTTATTATCGATACCGAGAGACTTGCTATAAGTCAAAAAATGTTCACCAAATAATGATGAAGGAAATAGAACTTTTAAAAATTCAATTCTCAAGATTGGTGAAAAAATAAATATTAGCAACCACAGCAATTTCAGGGCAATTGTTTAACCTTTTAGCAGCAATAAAAATGGTCACTAAAACCTTTACCGGCAATAATCCTGATGTCGACGTAAATAGGATCGGTAAAATTTTACCGACAATTAAGCTGATTGTTGCTGGTAAAAACTTATTTTATTGCCAGGAAAAGGTAGAACTTTTAGCGTCAATCGTTGTGGCTGCTAAAGCTTTTCAGTATTGCCATTAAAAGTCATGCACATTTGCCGTCTAATTCATCTGTACTCTTTGATTAATAACACAGTTGGTGATAATTATAGTTTCTATTCAAAAAATTAATAACATAAATATTCAAAATAAATTATGGAAAAACAAATTATATTCATTGAATTCACAATAAAATAACAATTATTAAAGTATATATAATACGTTCACAAGTATTACAAACAAGTATAAAAACTACATCACTTGAATTTAATAACTAATACCATTCCAAGTCAAACAACTAGTGTAATCATAATAACGGCATGAAATATAGTTGATAAACTTTTATTCTCCCTATCATAACAAAATCTTTCACAACCAAAAGGCCACGTGGTCGATTGAACTTTATAGATATATCTATATTCAACTGGAACAACATGCATCACAATTGAAAAACTGTATAAGTGACTGATAACAGGTAATGTAACCTCTCTTCTAGAAGCTTAAAGGACCAAAGGTGCATTATGGAGTTCCCAACAAGTCATACATGTTATGGAGTTTATATCATATTTCTCAATGGTTAAAGGGTTTTCTAAAACAAAACACTTTGTCAAAATTCATTTCTCATTTAATATATAAGAGAGAAGATAACACAAATTATTAGAAAGAAAGTCCAAATTAATATTTAAAGGAGTAGAGGAAGATGATTATATAGTGAGATCAAAAGCATGGCAAGAATCAGTGGCATAACTACTACTAGTACTAGTGCCAAATATACATGTACAAGGCTCAATATACATTTGTTTAGCAATAGGTATCAACCATTAAATATACAAACTAGCAATAGGCTCATAAATGTATTTTTCCTGGTAGAGAGCAGGATATACACCACCAGGCTTTCTCATTGCTTCAATAAGTTCCTGATAGGAGTCAGAAAGTACTCTGAATCGAAGTTTATTCGTCTTTGATAGAATGGAACCAATTGAGCAGAATAAGAAGCATTTGTTACAAAAATAGAAGTTGAGCGACAACCGAATTAATTGAGTCAAATAGTTGAGAGAAAGGTTCGTGAGAGATCAAATTGAGAAAGGAAAAAAAACACTACTTCTATGGTATCATCATATGAAACAAAAATTGATTATGTTCCAGTATCAGTGATCTACAACGAATAAATTCCAAAGAAAAGAAAATAAAATCAGATCTCATGTGCCAAAAGATCATATCAGAAAATCAAAATCCAAAATAATACATAGGAAACTGTGATCAAAAAATCAGATTCAAGAGTTGAAGATCGAATAAATTTACCAGAGAAGATAATGTCTAATAGAGATGTCTCCAAAGGTCGGAAGATTGAAGAAGCTCCAGAGAAAAGAGCTTGGGAGAGAGTAAGTAGCACCGTGCGTTCAAGGGTTTTATTATATTGATGAATTTAATAGTTTTTAGTGGCCATAACATGATTGCCGCTGTATAATTGCCGCTAAAAACGTCATTTGCGGTAGTGAACACATGCAATACGTCAAAATGGTTTATTAAGAAGTATCTCTGCTTTGTTGAGTTCATAACCCTGAAGTTTTAATTATGACAAACTTCTGAACTAAATTATAGGTATTCTGAATGTTTAACTACTAATTATCTTGTTTGAGCTTGATAAGAAAATACTAGGAACAATTAAAGATCATATTCAACAAAACTATGAGATTCACAATCCTTAAAAAGACATATGAGAAGCATGTTTAGAAACCTATCAGAATGCAAGAGCAAATGCCACATCAAATAGACAAGGTTTCTTAGCATTCTCAAAGGCACGGATTGTAAATCAAAAGTCTTATCAAGAAGCTATATGTGTTCCATTCTAAAAACTCAAAATCACAAGTAAAGCATTATCAAAAGTGTCTGTTAGAACAGCAACAGTATAGAAGAAATAAGGAAACGAAAAACGCAAAAAGGACACGATATTTGGTCACGCTGTTCGGCCAATGGTTGCCTACGTCAGCGACTACAGAGCAGCTGTAGTTCCGTTTTATTTCTCAGTGAAGATTAGGGTTCAGTGTTACAAGTAGTATATATAATATTACGCAATAGATTACAACAATACCCCTGAACCGTAACAGATTACAACAATATTACGCAACAGATTACAACAATACCCCTGAAGGGAGCTTCGCTACGCTCCGCTAGCTCAGCTCCCCCGCCCCCCAGCCTTTTTGATACTGCATCATATGAGCCATACTCAACAGTGTCTTTAGAAAGGAAGCACGTTAAAAAGATACTAATCAAAATCCTACTATTTGAAGGATGATCAACTTATAGAAATATCAAAATACACTCATTGATATGATAACACAAGGAAGATTTGTTTGAGAAGGAAAAGCTACATGCGAAGAAAAATATAACTTGGAAGATTGAACTCTTCTTAAGGAGGATCAGAATCCTTATCATAAACCACATCAGACACCTCATCAGAAACCTTATTAGAAAGCTTCATCAAAAAAGGTTATCAAAAAGTTGCATCCAGAAAGCACATCATAAAAGTTGTAAAGTCAAAAAAGTATAAGAGTACAATTGTCATTGTCTTGTCAAGTGTATTACATGATTTTTCTCTTTCCTACACCTATATAACAACTAGTTTAAAGGGAGAACTCTATTTAAACACTTATGGCAGCTGCAAAACCAGATTTTGAGGGGTCTTATTATGCACAAACACGATTCCTTCTTGTTATCCACTCATCCTTCCCACTTTAGAATGTGTCAAACTTTAAAAAGGTACACCCAAGGAGTGTGTCCAACTTAAATTTTCAAATATCATCCACTTTTTGAGTGGTTGAAAACTGAATTAGAAGAGAGAAGACAATGAGAAAAAGAAACACAAAGCCAACGAATAATCCTTATTCTCCTCTATTATCTTCTCAATACCATATCACTCATGAAATAGTAGCCAAAACAGTAGCAAATACTTGTATGAGTGAGGTTTAGCTTTGTATTGATATGTTTATTCAATCTTGGAGTGTTTTGGCAAGTGGATCACGTATATACTCTGTTATTTCAACAACTTTGGTGTTCCTCCCAAGTTAACTAGAGAGTTAACATTGGCTGAAATGTGATTAAGCTTTTAGAGGCTTGGAAAAAGAATATTGTGTGATTAAGCCTTCAAGGGCTTAAAAAAAGAATTATGAGATTACTTGAAGAGACATTTCAAAACCGGATGGAGTATGATATCTTAGAACTGATGTACATAATATTTATTTTGGGGCAATATTGAGAGAAAAAATAATGCTACGTTGAAACAATAAAATAACAGTTAATATGAAAAAAAAATTATTTCTCTAAAAAGTATTGCTATCGGTACGAATAGTTTTTTTATGAATTGATACGAATTCACATCGGCCGGGGTTTTATATTCTTAAAAATAAGTAAATGTCAAAATAAGATAAAATCCAGATGTAATCCTACTGTCTTAATTCATTCGTCACTTTTCGTTTGAAATTTTTTCATACTATCTAACATTATCCTTCTCTAAAACAATAGTCAATTAGAAATAGAGTGAACACACTTTATAACACCCTATTTTCAATACTCTTTCCATAATTTGTTGAAATTCAAGTAAATCCATGTAAATTTCAATTTTAAGATTTAGTGGAACCCATGTAAATTTCAATTAATTATCAAGATAATCAAGATAATGTTAGAAAAAGTGTGTTGCTAGGACCACCAACAACATGTTGTTTAAGAGCCCATAGGACGGCACGACGTGGCTTACAGAAAGAAATGAACGCAAAATAGTAAAATCTAAATCTGAAATATCTATCAAAGCATCCATCCAAACGAAGGGTGTGCCACACTGCTTCACCTTATCCAACCCTGTGAGTGAGAGTCCAAAACCCTGCAACACAACTCCCCAAATGTTCTGGACGAACATAAGAGATTACTTGAGAAGGATTACCTCACGGTGGAGGACAGTGGAAGAACGTGGTATTCACTGTGGTGCTCCGAGCTCCGGTGGAAGACCTTGGTGGTGATCACCTGCAAGCACTCTGACGCTCAAGTCAGTGTATGAATGAGGTGGGTGAAGAGGTTAGAATGAATAGTTACCTGAAATGGTAGTGGAGTTAGAATGAATAGTTACCTGAAATGGTAGTGGAGATAGACTTATATAGCCTTGGAATGAAGCTTGTCAAAGAAGCTATGTCAACTTGGGCTTGACTTTAATTATGGCCCAGTCAGTTGGATTTGGGCCAGATTTCAATCCGGAACAGTTGCCCCCCAAGTCGGGTGCTCATGTAATGTAGAGCCGACTTGTAAGGAGTTGTTGTCCTGCATATATTAGTTGAAAACTATACAAGATATTATACGATATAAGTGTGTGTTTTGATTGTGTTGCCCCTATACCGACCTAGCTGGTGTGTTGGGAACATGTGTTTGGGAGTGACTCCCTTTGTGAGTTTGTTATAACTCATTTTTAAATTGGCACCGAGTGCCGTTTAGGTTTAGAAAACCAGAGTAATAAGTATAAAGCATGAAAATGTATACCTCGTCGAAAGACTGAGATGTGATGTCGTCCTCCTCATCCGAGCTTAAGAGCTTGGTGGGCGAAACCTATTGTGTTGCTGAGGTTCAGTCTCAACCAAGTGTAGGAACTTGGAGGAAGAACCTGGTCTTGCTGATGTCGAAGTGGTTTTCTCTTTTGACTGTGTCATGCTCTCGGAGAAATAGCCCAGCCAAGGGAATTTCTCCTCTGCCTCAGCGGTTAGAGTGAACATCATAACCTCGGGTGGATGTGATCACGGTGTGACTCTCAGTGACTTAATGGCTAGGAAAGTCGAGAGGCCGAGAAAACAGGATTCACTCTCTCCCAAGCTGAAGAGCTTGGTGGGGAATCTGACTTCCTTGATGACGAGGAATGTCGAAGTGCTGAATACGCTCAACCAAGCGTGGTGGCTCGGAGGGGAATATTGGTACTCCGGGATCCAAGGTAATCATGTAAAGCTGCTTCGCTTTCACTTTGATGATTTAGGTAGTGTCTAGTTCCTGCGTAAGAGAGACGTTGCACAATTTTCGACTGAAAAAATCATTAGTAATTACATGAAAACTGTTTATTATAAGTAATAACTTTCAAGCTATCCGAGGTGATGGACTTCGGTTTCAAGTAATCCGAGGTGATGGACTTCGGTTTGTTGGATTTTCTTTAATTCCAACCCTTTATTTAGGATGGACTCCATTCTTTGAAGTGGGCTGTGAGATTTCCACATTTTGTTCTTTGGCACATAACTTATGTAATTGGCTCTCTGTTGCAAATCGTGGCATTGCAACGTGCCACATTTGAGCAGTGTGGGTACTGCCTATGATTTGATGAAAGCAATAAGTCTCCTGTAAAATGGAGTGTGACTTCAAGTAGCATTAAAATGGTCTCTACAGTAATTCTTCATGAGTTCAGAACAATATAAAGCATGCAGGTTATAATAATAATTTTTTCACTTCGGATGTTAATGTGATTCAGTGCAGAATTCTTCCATATTTTTTTGTATATGAGGATCTTCATATTCTTTAGGTACACTGTGGATAGCATAATTCTTCCCATGTGTAGCAGATCTTCACATTTATGCACCGATTTAGTGCTGGTATGACTTCCCAAGTAGGAAGAAACCACTCTTATTATTAGCTTGTTCCCATGATCTGCATCAAGCTAATTAAATATGATTGTCTCTGATGGATAAGCGATTGAGGTTACTGAAACTAATCACCACATAGATATGATGATTTATCTAGCAACTCAGAAGCTGTGCCTCACGATCTACTATTTTCTCAGTGATTCAGTGCAGCTAATATTGGAGAACTGTACAGCTTTGCGCAAATCATTTTGAAGATATATTACATTAGCATGCACACTTTTTTCTGGTTGATGGATAGAGGCATCATCGGGTATCGAGCTCTTGTTTCCTTTACAATTACAACAAACATTTTTGCCACTTCACAACTGTTAAAGTGATTCAGAACAACACATGTGCAACACAGCATTTCATTAGTCTTTCTTTGAAAAATCTGCACAACAACGTATTTTACTGCTAAAGTAGAACATCACTTCATACAATATTGCTTCTTTGTTATCAGCATATAACAAATAGTGGGGCAGCTTCTTTGAATTCTTTGACAAATTAGACCAATCAGATTTCATAAATAAATTCAGCAATGCTTATCTATGTCCAGCTACTGACATATCACTGAACCAGCTTCAGTGGCAGTGATCTTGGCCTTACAGGCACTGAGAGCCATGAAACTTGGAGGCTCCTTTTCTGTAATATATTTCCTGCATAAAGGAAAAAGAAAACATATTCCAAAATATGAAATATCATTGTATATGACCAGGTTTTAGTGTATCAAAGGACTCCTGCCATTGAAATTAAGTCGCTCTAGTAACATATTTCAAAAGCTCATGGTGCTTTGTCACACTTTAGAACGATCGTACAAAGTCTTTGTGTGTCCACATGCTCTTTATTTGATTTGTCCTCAAACTCATAGCCATAAAGGATTTTTATAGCTGCTGCAGGGGGCTTGCTCCGAACATAAATTTACTCAGGAATGGGGGGAAGTGACCATATGCTTTGCATGATCCCACCATTTGGCCAAGGACAAGTGACAGTTGGTGTGCCTGATCAGACCTTGTATTTGGAATTAAATGATAAATAGCAGGTGTTGTCTTCTATGGGCAGCATGCTAGATGAGCAATTTTAATCGCTAAATCAAGTAAGCAAGTATTTTTAATTTCGACACACAACTTTGCTGGTCGAGGAAGTAATTCCTAAGTGCTGTGACAAAGGTAACTCATTGTATGCGAGATAAGGAGCATGTAAATAATACAAGACCAACTTCTAGGATTGGAACTGGAATATATAAAATTGAATTTTAGACTTGTGAAGAACTGTTTAAACAATTTCACTTGCACAGTGAATATGTGTGCAATACAAGCAATTAGTCAATTATAAGCCCATGGTGTACACGTAATTCAACAATAAGCATATATAAGATTATGACTTCTTAAAAAGCATAAAAGCATCTATAACTTCACTTGATTTCATATGGAGGACAATCTTTAAGAGTATTGCGCTTACTGCTGCAAATCTCATTTGATTCTCACCTTAAAAGGCTTAGTGTTAGTCATCTCGACAGGATGATAAGACATAATTATTAAATGATATGAACTAAAATTCCTGAATCATTAATGAGGAATGAACACACGTTGGTCCTCAATTCACTTGGCCCAACGTAAGTTAATCGTTGGTCTGTGAATAGAGTTCAACGATGTTACACATCATCAGACTTGGTATGGTTCAATTTTAGCGGTTGTGGCTCGAGTTAACGGCCACTCATATAAAGCATACTTGAGGAACTCCCGTTCTCTGTTAAACTGAGTTGCAAAGGGAGTGGTTACAACTCACTCGTATGCGAATTCTTTGGTGCCAAACAATATTTTGGACTAGCATATTCATTATTGAATGTTGATTAAATAATAAAAACCTGAACCGAAGTTGATGTCGAAGTGGCGATGTCGTTGGTGACACTGGCAACTGAATAGGTGCATTGGAGCGTCAGGTCTGGTTAGATCCTTAGGATGGAATCACGACATCAGTACCTCAAGAGTTCAGGATATCAGTGGACGTCGACAAAGCATGGCGCTCCCTGAAGACAGGTTATGCGGATTTCGTCGTCCAGGAGATCGGACTTGGCTACCTTCGTATTCTTTGATCTCGGTGCCGATATCCGAATTCGTTCGACGCTTCATTGGCTGCCTCCGTCTTTTTCGACATCGGCGCTTGAATTCATCAAGAACAAATAGTTAATATGAAAGGATTAAAATTCACCTCTGATCTCAGGAGCTGCTACAGTTTAGGAATTGGCTTCCAACTCTATTGGGAATGATAAGTCCCACTTAAAATGATGGCTCCGACAATGACGACGGGAGATCATATTCGACTTTTTGGAATCCATCAGGTCAATGCTGATGATGGGCTAGGCGGTGAGTTCATTAGAGCTATATCGGCTACCTTGTTGACCGAAGTGCTCTTTGACATCAATGCCAATATCCACTATAACAGATCAGCAAAGGAAATAGATGGAAGGTTTAACCCTTACCTTGGTTCTGATATGGTCAAGTATTCGATCAAAATATCTTTATCGGTGAGCCACCAGCCCTTTACGCGAATGCAAATAGATTTGGAGCAATTTTTTGGAGGACTTTAAAGCATGGAAATTCTGAACGGTCGTTGCAGCTGATAGAGGAATTTAACAACTAGGACATCCGTACTTCGAGATGCTTGTGGACATCGGTGAAGCCTTTGTCGAGGTGCTTCCTAGGAATGTACCAAGAGGATTTCAGAGTCTCAGGTCGGATTTGGGATCAATAAATATTCATTAGATCAACGTTACCGATGATGCTGGGCTCCGCTGAGTTTGTCGGCACTTCGTTGATTATCACATCGGTGCCAATACAAACTTCACTCATAATTTCACGAGCTGCCTCTGCCTTTTTCGACATTGGCACTAACGTTTTTCATCAACAAACAAATCAGTGAAAAGAAATATAAAGGTTTTAACTTTACCTCAGGTCGACGGAAGCATCGACCTCGGATTCCACTATGGTGTTGGTCTTAAAGAATCCATTGTCGAGCTCAGTTTAGAGCAATCTGAATTAGCAAACTTGGGCATGTTTGGGATTGAGTCAATCTGATGTCGGCAACAATATCAGTGAGGAGATCTCCCTCTGTGATCACTGCGGACAAAGCCAAGATCATAGTTACGAGTGCTTGAACCCGAGAATGAACTCCATTGCTGGTTTGAGTTCGCATGCGCCTTCGTCTTCTTTGAGCTCGACGCCGATATCCAGATTTGGTTAATGCTTCATCGGCTGCCTCTGTCTTCTTTGACGTCGGAGCTCGAATTCATCATGAATAAACATGTTAATTAGAGAAAAGAAAGGCTTAAAGCTACCTTCGATCTAACGATATCGTCGGCGTATTCATCACTGAGGCTCTCGAAGTGTTGAGGTTCACGTGTGAATTGCAAAATTTCCTCCAGAGCTTGGGTCGATGTGTGAGTGGTTCGTACTCGATCATGAGTTCCAGTAGATTTGAACAGCTTCGTGCCACTGTGTCTACCACCAGCTCCACGCCCTAAATCTCAAGATTTACTCAGATCTCAGTAGATCGTTGTCGTTGCGTCAGCTATCATCTCCGCGCAAGAAATCTCAGTTTGCTTGAGCTATTGAATATTCGAGAAAAACCAATGTTAGCCACCAAAATTGTGAATCTTGATTTGATGGAGCTGTTGGTCCAGAATAGAGATGGCGGAGATGATGATTACAGCTCGTGAATCTTCATTTGACCGCCAATCTTGATTTGATCGCGAATCTTCGTTTGATCGCGAATCTTGATTTGATCGCTGTAGTGATCATTGATTTCACACGCGAATCTTCAAGATTTTCTGATAGGATTGAATATGCCAACGGAATTAGGGTTCACCAGAACGGAACCGCTATCCTCTGAATTCTTGATCCAGGAGAACTTAGAACCGGACGAGATTCTCTCTCTCGCCTCTTCGGAAGGAATTCCTCGCTGAAAAACACCATTGCCATCTCTCACCGAAACCAAAACATGTGTCCCACAAAGGAGAAAGATTCAATTTCAAAGTTCTCGCCACCGTGAACGTGAAACAGAACGAGATTGAATTTTTGTTCCCATAGATGGCGCCAATGTTCTGGACGAACATAAGAGATTACTTGAGAAGGATTACCTCACGGTGGAGGATGGTGGAAGAACGTGGTATTCACGGTGGTGCTCCGAGCTCTGGTGGAAGACCTTGGTGGTGGTCACCTGCAAGCACTTCGACGCTCAAGTCAGTGTATGAATGAGGTAGGTGAAGAGGTTAGAATGAACAGTTACCTGAAATGGTAGTGGAAATAAGCTTATATAGCCTTGGAATGAAGCTAGTCAAAGAAGCTATGTCAACTTGGGCTTGACTTTAATTATGGCCCAGTCAGTTGGATTTGGGCCGGATTTCAACCCGGAACAATTTTGGGGCAATATTGAGAGGAAAAAAAATAATGCTACGTTGAAACAATAAAATAACAGTTAATATGAAAACAAATTATTTCTCTAAAAAGCATATTGATATCGGTACGAATAGCTTTTTTACGAATTGATACGAATTCACAGCGGTCGGGGTTTTATATTCTTAAAAATAAGTAAATATCAAAATAAGATAAAATCCAGATGTAATCCTACTTTCATAATTCATTCGTCACTTTTCGTTTGAAATTTTTTCGTATTATCTAACATTATTGTTTTCTAAAACAATAGTCAATTAGAAACAGAGTGAACACACTTTTTAACACCCTATTTTCAATACTCTTTCCATAATTTGTTGAAATTCATGTAAATCCATGTAAATTTCAATTATAAGATTTAGTGTAACCATGTAAATTTCAATTAATCATCAAGATAATCAATATAATGTTAGAAAAGTGTGTTGCTAGGACCACCAACGACATGTCGTTTAAGAACCCAGAGGACGGCACGACGTGGCTTACAGAAAGAAATGAACGCGAAATAGTAAAATCTGAATCTGAAATATCTATCAAAGCATCCATCCGAACGAAGGGTTTGCCACACTGCTTCACCTTATCCAACCCTGTGAGTGAGAGTCCAAAACCCTGCAACACAACTCCCCAAACCCTGTCATCTATGGTGTCCAAACCGATTCAATTTCCCACATATCAATCATATTAATGTTTATAGCCCACCCTCTACAAAGAACATTTCCCAGCACAGTCACCTTCCAGGCTTCCACCAATGGAACTTTCTTCCTCCTTTTTAATCCCCCCAAAACCATGCTCTTCCCCACCAACTAACTTCTCTTTCTCATCCTCATTCTCTCCGTTTCCAATTCAAATTCTCATCAGAAACTCCAAATCTCGAAACCCCTCTCCACAAACCCTTCGTATTTTCGCGGTGGCCACAGACCCGACGAAGGACCTCCCTAAGAACAGTCCTCAGCGACTTCTGAAGGAGCTCGCGGAACGCAAGAAAGTCACTTCTCCAAAATCAAAGGGACACCCAAGGAGGTTCATCTTAAAGCCCCCATTAGATGACAAAAAATTAGCAGAACGGTTTCTCAACAGTCCACAACTGTCTCTCAAATCGTTCCCTCTATTGAGTTCTTGCTTACCTTCGTCGCGGCTCAACAATGCTGATAAGATGTGGATCGAGGAGTACTTGCTCGAAGCGAAGCAAGCTCTTGGTTACTCACTTGAACCCTCGGAGTCGCTCGGCGACGATAATCCTGCGAAACAGTTCGATACCTTGTTGTACTTGGCGTTTCAGCATCCGTCATGTGAGAGAACGAAAGCGAGGCACGTGAGGTCTGGGCATTCGAGGTTGAGTTTTCTGGGACAGTATGTGCTTGAATTGGCGATGGCTGAGTTCTTCTTGCAGAGGTATCCGAGAGAGTCGCCGGGTCCTATGAGGGAGAGAGTGTTTGGGTTGATAGGAAAGGGGAACTTGCCCAAGTGGATTAAAGCCGCTAGCTTGCAGAATTTGATATTTCCTTATGATAATATGGATAAGATTGTGAGGAAAGATAGGGAGGGACCTGTGAAGTAAGTTCTAACTTTTCTTCCAAGTCATTACTACATAATTTAATATTAAGTCAGTGCAACTTCTTAGCGCAGGTAGAATTCCATTTACTTACAAATTACAATATACCCAAATTCAGCAAATACAATATAATATAAAAATAGAAAATAACAATGTGGCTACATAAACATTCTAGGGGAAGGCCTGGTGTCTTGAATTAGCTATATTCTTCTCACATTGGGCAATTTGTTTGATGGGGTTGGTTGGATATTATCATATGACTGGTGTATGATCATTTCATGTGAGTGGCAAAACTGAATTGATTTAGGCTAACAGTTAACATAAGCATTTCTTCTTGTGAGTTAAGCTTGCATTTTTATTCGCTATTCATTTGCGTAATGTGGTTTTCTGTTTTCCTCTCTTGGTATTCTGTGGAACAATATTTAAAAATACAATGCTAAGTATGTGCTCAGGATGTTGTAGAATGGTAAATTCAGATTCGAAAATTATGTTGATGTTGTACTGGCTTCAAACATAATGACTGAAATTTGGACATTAATCCTTGTACAGTTTGGTTAACTCTCTGACTTCAAATTATGTTGTATATTGTGTCTGATCATCATCCATAATATAAAACATGAGTTAGTGATATAAACTATTGGTTTAAATAAATATTTATGTGATCAATGACCTCTATATCGGTTTCCATCTCCTTTTCAAGTTGAAGTTTGATGATTAATGGATTCAAAATAAGAAGATGCTTAGCTGGCTAACTGTCTAAAAAGGACCAAGGAAAGGAAGACAAAAATGTTGAATACTTAACTTTCCAGTGATGTCTTATTAGGGTAATCAATTTATAGTAGAACCATCTTATCCAATTGAGTTTGTCTCTGCTCATAATATATTTCTGAAATGAATTTTTCACTGCATTTTCACATTTGTTATTCTATGTTAGGTCGGTATTTTGGGCTTTGTTTGGAGCAATCTATCTTTGTTTTGGTCTGCCAGAAGTCTATCGTGTTCTTTTTGAAGTCTTTGGAATGGATCCAGATGCTGAGGATTGCCAGCCCAAGTTGCGCAGACAACTTGAAGATGTGGATTATGTATCTGCCGAGTTTGAAAGCAAGCTAAACTGGCAAGATATAGTTGCTTATAAGGCAAGTTATACATATCTTCTGTTAAGTTATGAGTGTTATTTATTTTGAAAAAGTTAGCACATAGCAAACTTGCACATAGCTCAGACTTGTTTAATCTGATTCCGTTACAAATTGAACTGTGTTTTTCTCCACTATTGCCATATTCTTCTTATGCATTATTCCTTCCCTACAATAGAATATTATTAGTTTGAGGCAGAAATGATGTTTACCGTTCTTCATTCAGCCTCCTGCAGATGCGTTGTTTGCTCATCCAAGGTTGTTTAGAGCTTGTGTTCCCCCAGGCATGCATCGGTTCAGAGGAAATATATGGGATTATGATAGCAGACCCCAAGTTATGAAAACACTTGGATATCCATTAGAAATGACAGATAGAATTCCAGGCATTACTGAAGCCAGGAACGTAGAGCTTGGACTTGGATTACAGGTGGCTGTACTATTGCCTCTCATTCTACTTTTTCGTTTTCCCTATCTGGCTATTTGAGGCACAGATCTGGTTTCTCATGCTAGAATAGGGCTGGCTATATCATTGACATATTTCTGAACAAGTGAACAAACAAATCTTAATGCTTCCACATATAATCCCTTCTCAAGCTTCATATTAAACAGCGTCAAAGATGTTTAGTGATAGTGAGGGTTAAATCCTTAGAGTCTGTTTGGTTCAAACGAGGGGAGGAGAGGGGAGAGATTTAATTTGATTTTGTGTTTGATTGAGGGGAGGGGAGCCTTTCCATGTTTGGTTCAGGAGGGATGGGGAGGAATTTTAATGGAGGGGAGAGATTAATTTACTTGTATATCCTTATAGCCTTTTATATTATATTATATATAAAGATATTTAAGTAATTTTATTTTAAATGAATTAATCTTCCCTCCCCTCCCCTCCAAAACCTCCCACTTTGGGAGGGGAGCCAAAATTAGTTTAAGAGGGATTTTGCTCCCCTCCCCTCCCCTTCCTTCCCCTTAAAAAAATTGAACCAAACAAACATAATTTAAAATAATCCCTCCCCTCCCCTCCAAAACCCCTCAACCAAACAGTCCCTTAAAGTTTTGTTTGTCAAAATTGCAGAGTCTACATGTGATACTTTCAAGTTTTTGTGTGGAATTCAAGAAAGTAAATTTAAAATAAGCAGAAATAGTGAGGGGTGGCAACATAATTGATAGTTAGCTGTTATTGCTTTTGAGTTTTGACCATTTTGTTTTTACCTGGTTTAGCTGTTTAGTTGTTGCTATACTGTAATTTTCTCACCTGTGCACAGTTCACTGCATGACACAAACCCATGTACCAAGTGTATTAATAGTTTAATTAGGAAACAGTCAATATATTTGATTCATAAGTCAATTTGGATATTCTTAGACCCTTCCATAGAAGATATAAAGTGGGTAGTTAGAAGTTTGAAAGATTGCTGGATTCCCGTTTTAATTTCTGAATTCTGATGTTGAATGTCTTATCTAATTGCAGCTTTGTTTCCTGCATCCATCAAAGTATAAATTTGAGCATCCTCGATTTTGCTTTGAGAGATTAGAATACGTTGGCCAAAAGATACAGGTACTGTTCTTTCTGCTGTCTATAGGACAATTGGACTGCATTTGTGGAAAGTTTTTCAGGAAGACTCTAGTTTCATTAATGGAATATATCATGTATTTGTATGAAAATCTCTTGTCCCCAAATCCTGTCCGATTCCCTGTCTCCCCAATTAAAATTTTCCTTTTCAATAAAAAATAACACCTCAGCTTACCATTCACTTTACAACATTGTGGTTGCTACATGGTCAGCCATACAGCAAAAAACAGTTAATTCACAAATTACAATACCAGCCCAAAATTCCAGAGTTTATTCTTGATATTTCCAAGGCTGTCTTTAACTCTTTATTGCTGCAACAATGCTCACTAGGGGACAAATTACTCTTTATTTCATTTCTCAACAGTTTTCTCCATCTCCTCCTAGCATTAAGAATTATATATTATTATATTTTAGTTTTCGCATGTTCTGTGATCTAAAATATGATAAGTATGATAATTAGCTCTACCAAAATTCTATGTAGTCAATGGCGGATAGCGTAGCGTAGCAGCCGACCCCCAAAACGCTATTGCGGTGTAGCGAGTAGCGGTATGGCCGCTACGTCGAAGTCTAGGGAACCATACAAGCAATTTATACCATACACATATAAAAGCTCAAAAATAGAAGAATGCACAAATTTAAACACATATTCATAACTAATAATCAAAGTTCATTGTTACTAATATTCAAACATAGTATAAAGCAAATAAGTTCTAGTCTCCAAGGCTTAAAATAACACATCAAAACATTTAAATAAATTAAATATAAGTGATTGCTCAAATGGAATCACTAAAATTTTTAATATCCTTGGGTTAAAAATGTTCTTTAAATATTTCAGCAACAAAAAAAAAATGTTCTTTTAAGTATCTTACAAAAGTTAGGCTTCTTGATGATTAATTTAGATACAATTTTTTATTCAACGAGTATCCAAATTTGAGTCCTGAATAAAGACACTGTCTAAAGAAGACATCTGTCTAAAGATGAAAAAAAAAAGACAGGTGTCTAAAGAAGTGCTTAAATTTATTAAGAGTACTCTCCTACAAGGAATATTTTTGATTTGTTTATTAAAAGAGTACTTTCTGAATCTGCATCACTGACGAGAAGATGAGAAAAACATGGGAAAGAGGCCGAGTCGTAGGGAGAAGAAGCTGCGCCAGCTGGAGTTAGAGGGCACGTCGAGTCGCTAGGAGAAGAGAGGATCCGGTGCTGGTGTGGAGATGAAGAAGAGATGAAAGGTTTTTCGTTTTGATTTTCTGCCTGCTTCGTTCTAGTTTTAGGTTTCGTTTAAAATCTTAGGGTAAACCGAAAAACCAAAATACCCTTAAAAACCCTAAACAGCTATAAAACAAGGATTTTTTTTTAACTTTTCGTCACCCTCTTCTCTGCGCAGTACCAACCCGCGATATGCGCGTTTCGCCGCTAGCAGCCGGCGCGACAGCGCAACACATAACCGCACCGATACGGCGTTTTGCGTTGCGCCGGACCGCCGCGACGCCACGCTCCGCTGCGATTGCGGCCGCTACCGCCACCATTGACTACAGAGCCAAAATTTACACAAATCTTGAAAGGAAAATGGAGAGGTGAGGAGATGGGGACTGGGACTTATGGGTAGTTTATTTTAGGCTAAATTATACATTTGGTCCTCTATATTTATTTTAGTTTTCAATTTGGTCATCTGCGTTTTATTTGTTTCGTTTTGGTCCCTTACGTTTCAATCGTTACAACAGGTTGGTCCTTTCTGTCACTAAAAGCCAATTGTCCGTAGCTAAAAGCCAATTAACGTTTTGGAAAATGGACTTCTAGCTATAGACAATTGGCTTTTAGTGACGGAAATGACCAAATTGAAAACTAAAATAAAACGTAGAGGACCAAAACGAAACAAATAAAATGTAGAGGACCAAATTGAAAACTAAAACAAACATAGAGGACCAAATGTATAATTTAGCCTTTATTTTATTATTCTGAAAACTAGCTTGTATGACCAGTAATTGTAATGCAGTGCAACATAAAAACCATGTTATATAGCAAACGTTACTAGTTAAGTAAATTTTCTTTTTTTCCTGACCCTAACCTTAACTGTGAAAAGTTCTTCCATGAGAAAGCTAAGGGAAAGAGGGCAGGGGATTGGGGATTATGTGGAATTTTCACTCAGATCTGGGCATGAAAAAACTGAAAGATATCTTTGGCTCAGAAGAATAGCTTCAGTGGAATTAAGGGAAGGGATATTTGTTCATGAATTTACAATTATAGTTATTTGGAAGTTGCCGAAGGTGAGGCTTGAGGTATTGGCTTGGGTGGTGGCACTAGTGAGTTAAGATTCTGAAATAGAAACAAGAGAGGGTGAGCGACCGGTTTTGTGGTTTTATGCAGAGCAAGAAACCGGAGCCTAGTGGGAGAGAGCATGTGATTTTGAAATACAAACTAGAAAGGTGATGTCTGCCAGCTTGGACGGTGAGGCGGGTGCTGAGGGGGAGAATTTGAAACAGAAATATAGAGCTGAGTGTCTACAGGCTTGTGGAAGGAGAAACCTTATGTGAGCCAATGGAAGCACAAGCATGATACGATCAATTTAGCATTTAAGAGTAAAAACACAGAAACCACAGACAGAGCTCAAAGAGTATAATGGATTGATGATAATTGAGTTCTCCTGGAAATACAATGAAACAATGAAAGAAAATGAAACGTAAAATGATAAAGGAGCACTTCGAGAGGCCCTACTCTCCCAAGGTAATTCTACCTATTTTCCAAAAACTCCCTCTAACCAACCGAATCGGCCTTTTTGATACTCCACAGGATCTCTCACCTCCCGTAACGCACACCCACTACTCACTAATGATTAGTTAGTGAGTTTTGATTCACTACAACATGGCACACCCTACACCCTTTTTTTCTTTTTTCTTTCATATACAATTCCAAACCTATCATTTCCCCTCCCCTTAAATTTCTCCTTGCCCTCAAGGAGTAACTCTGGAAACTGTTCCTGTAACTTGGCAGCAGGTTCCCAAGAATTCTCACATTCTGGCAGCTCATTCCACTTGACTAACAGCTCTGTCTCCCCTTGCTTATCAGTTCTGGCAGCAAGCAGCTCCTGAGGAGTAGGTTCCAACATCCATTCTTCATTGAGGCAACTGGGCAAAGGTTGGGATTCTGCATTAGTATTGATAGCTTTCTTCAACAAGGACACGTGAAACACTGGGTGAATCTTGCTATCAGCCAGCAATTTCAGCTTGTAAGCAACAGCTCCTACCTTCTGTTCAACTTCATAGGGTCCATAGTATCTGGGACTCAACTTTTGGTTCACCCTCTTAGCTAAACTTCTCATCGTATATGGCTTTATCTTCAAAAATACTAAGTCCCCAACCTCATAATTCACATCTCTCCTGTGAGCATTGGCTTGGACACGCATCCTGTTCTGAGCTTGCTGCAACTGTTCCTGCAATTCCCTCAGCATTGCATTTCTGTCAGCCACATTCCTATCAACTTCTTCAATAGATGTATGGTGAACATCTCCTCTTACTAGCACCGAAGGTTCTCTCCCATATAGAGCTTGAAAAGGAGTAGTTTTGATGGAAGAATGGTAGTTAGTATTGTACCAATACTCTGCCCAACTTAACCATTTGGACCATTGTTTCGGATTCTTCCCTGTCAAGCATCTTAGATAAGTCTCCAAACACCTATTGACAACTTCAGTTTGCCCATCGGTTTGGATGATAAGCACTACTATACTTCAACTTAGTGCCAGCCAACTTGAATAATTTTGACCAGAATGTACTGAGGAATATCTTGTCCCTATCAGAGACAATGGTCTTAGGAAAACCATGCAATTTCACCACTTCCTTCATAAAAATCTCTGCTATGTCCTTAGCCGTGTAAGGATGTTTCACCGGAATGAAGTGAGCATATTTAGTCAATCGGTCCACCACCACTAGAATAGTGTCCATGCTCATAGACTTAGGTAGCCCACCAATGAAATCCATAGAAATATCACTCCAAACTTGAGTAGGAATAGGCAAAGGTTGCAAAAGCCCTCCTGGACTCAAAGTTTGGTATTTATTCCTCATGCAAACATCACAAGCTCTAACGTACTCTCTAATCCTCTTCTTCATTCCCTCCCAATACACCATAGCTTCAGTCCTTTTCAAAGTCTTAAAATAGCCAGAATGCCCACCAGTTGGTGAGTCATGAGTTTCTTGAAGAATCCAAGTCACTCTAGGTGAATTCTTTGGTATCACCACACGGTGTTCATAGTACAATCTGCCTTTCTTCAATGAATAACCTGGTTGACAGTGAGGATCCACCAACAGGTCCTGAACAATATGCTTCAGCTTCTCATCTTGTTGTAATTCTTCCTCTAAACCTTCCCACAGCTCACAAGTCACTGAGGAAATGGCTGCGAACTGCATGACCCGAGATAAACCATCTGCTGCCCTGTTTTCTCTGCCTGGTTTATATATGATTTCAAAATCAAATCCCAACAATTTAGACACCCATTTCTGCTGTTCCTCCCCCATCAGCCTCTGCTCAGTCAGAAATTTAAGACTTTTCTGATCAGTATGTACCTTAAAATGTCTGCCCAACAAGTACGGCCTCCATTTTTGAATAGCCAACACAATAGCCATCAATTCTCGTTCATACACAGATTTTTTCTGGGCTCTATCAGATAATGTTTGACTCATATAAGCAATGGGACGTCCTTCTTGCATCAACACAGCCCCCAATCCTTTTCCCGAAGCATCGGTCTCCACTATAAATAACTTCTCAAAGTTAGGTACTGCTAAAACTGGGACAGAAGTCATTGCTTGTTTCAATTCATCAAAAGCCACCTGAGCTTGCTCACTCCACACAAAACTATCTTTCTTGAGGAGCTGAGTTAAAGGCCAAGCTATTTTTCCATAGTTCTTGACAAATTTCCTGTATTATCCCGTCAAACCCAAGAACCCTCTCAACCCCTTCAACTCCTTAGGTGGAGGCCATTTGAGCATATCCTCTATTTTCTTAGGGTCTGCTGCAACTCCTTTTCCCGATATCAAGTGCCCCAGATATTCAATTTGTGATTGTCCAAAAGCACATTTCTTCATATTGGCATAGAGCTGATTGGTACTCAATAGCATCAAGATGTCACGCAAGTGTTGCTTGTGTAATTCAACAGAGGAACTATAGATAAGTATATCATCAAAGAACACCAATACAAATTTCCTCAAATAATGTCTAAGAACTTGATTCATTAAAGCTTGGAATGTAGAAGGAGCATTAGTAAGCCCAAAAGGCATGACAAGATACTCATAATGCCCCTCATGAGTTCTAAAAGCTGTCTTATGAATGTCTTCCTCTTTCATTCTAATCTGGTGGTATCCAGACTTCAAGTCTAACTTAGAAAAAATAACTGAGTCCCCTAGTTCATCTAAAAAAACTACTCCTTTTCAAGCACACTGTTGACTCGGAAATAACGATCAACCCGGACCAACCACCCATGTGCGTCTTCACCCTTAAAAACAGGGATCTCCATCTTCCGGCGTCCTCCTCTGTAATTCGTAAATATCCCTTCATTCCTTCTGCATGAACGAGATCGCGAGTTGCGCTCTGGTGAGCCGTCGTCGTCACCATCGCTACCAGCTCCGTTCCGTTTCTTAGGCGATCCTTTTCCTTTCTTGCTGGCGTTGAGTTCATCCAATCGTTTCAACACCAGCTCCATGGAACTCTCAATCCCACCGATCCTCTGTTCCACTCCACCCAGCTTCGCTCAACAAATTTCAATTCGATTTTCCATTGCGCTTCTAGTAGCCACCATACACCGCACCAGGATTGATGCTTTGATACCAAATTGATACGATCAATTTAGCATTTAAGAGTAAAAACACAGAAACCACAGACAGAGCTCAAAGAGTATAATGGATTGATGATAATTGAGTTCTCCTGGAAATACAATGAAACAATGAAAGAAAATGAAACGTAAAATGATAAAGGAGCACTTCGAGAGGCCCTACTCTCCCAAGGTAATTCTACCTATTTTCCAAAAACTCCCTCTAACCAACCGAATCGGCCTTTTTGATACTCCACAGGATCTCTCACCTCCCGTAACGTACACCCACTACTCACTAATGATTAGTTAGTGAGTTTTGATTCACTACAACATGGCACACCCTACACCCTTTTTTTCTTTTTTCTTTCATATACAATTCCAAACCTATCAAAGCACACATGAAAAATGATGTGTAAATATTTAATTGATGTGTCACATTTTTATGACGAGACACCGAAAGGGGACAGACAATTTCGTTCCCATATTTTTACTATTCAACTTCCATTTATTATCTAAAATTTTCTTCTTCATTGGATACTATATGATGTTTTTATTTTATTATTTTCTTAAGGATTTGGTGATGGGTGAAAGATTGTTGATGAAGCATTTAGATGCTCCCGGGCTGTGGCTACAAGAAAAACATCGTCGCATTCTTATGAACAAATATTGTGGAAGATATTTGAGGGCCAAACATCTCCACCGTTTTATTATATACAATGATAAGGTTCAAGACGCTTATGAGCGCAACCGGAGAAGGAGAAACCCAGCCACAACCGCTGTTCAACAAGCTATTCACGGGCTCTCATATCTTGTTTATGGAAAACGTGATGTGAGACGTCTGATGTTTGAGTTTTTTGACTTTGAGCAGATCCAACCTAAAGAGGTCTAAATATAAGACGAATGACATAACAATAGAAGTACTTTCGGTTTGCTTTTTCACCTTTCTTTTGTTTTTTCTATCCCCTTAATGTAAGCTTTTCCATATTGATTTGATCTGCCTAGTTTTAGGTTATTTACAAATTCTTCTTTGGAAGTTGCTCGTGTATATATTGATTGTATTCTATTTTTTGATACTGGGCGCCCTATAAAACCAAAGTGCACGGAGATGAGGTTAGATATGTGATTGCCTTTTGAGACACTCACATGGCTCAGGCCATGGAGCAAAAGCATGGTAATGAAAACGTTATGTTGGTATGATTATTTAGAATTTGACTTGAGATTTTCATGACACAAGTGGGAAAGTGCAGTTATACGGTGCACTACTTTAATATTAGTGTATTGATACACCAAGTAAAAAATGCATTTGTGCACACTTCTCTTTAACTTGTCCCGTAGTTTATTTTTTCTTACTCAGCGATAGATTTGAAGGCTGTGTTTGTTCCTCGCCTTGAAACACTTCGTTGCCTAGGAGGACAAACTTAGATCCTCCCCTCATTGATCTCCTATTGTCCTCTTTTTTTTTTTTTTGGGCAAGGACTTTTCTCTTCACCTCAACTCGTTTTCCTCAACAAATTCTCTGATTCCTTGTTCCCTCACCAACACTAACACCTCCACTATATCCATCGACGCCCTCTGTCCTGTTATCACGGATGTTGGCTATGTGGTGGGTCATTGGCTTTAGAGGTTGCATGGATGGTTGGGAGATCTCTTCTTGTCCTCTTTTCTCGTAAGGACTTTCCCTTTCAAAACTCCACATCTTCCTTGATGAATTTATGATTTGTTATTCCCTCACTAACACCTCCGCCTCCATTGTCTCCATCGACACCCTCTGTCACATATGTTGGGGATGCAGTGGGTCGGTGGCTTTAGAAGCCTTGCATGGGTCTGTGTGATGGAGAGGAGACCTTGTCGTTGGGCTGTGCTTGGTGGCTGAAGCCAGCCACAGGGGTGGTGTTTAAATGCCTGGGGTCCATTAGCAAAACACATGTTTAGAACTCTCTTTTATTTTTTTGATCTTTTTTTATTTATTTAAGCATTCTTGTAGATTTATTAATTTTTTAAATTATTCCCTATAACTAATTTTTTTAACAAAATCCTTACAGTTTAAAAATTTTCCAAATAAATTTTTATTATTAAGAATTCATTATTTTTTTGTTAAATTATAAAGACTTAATCAAAATTTTAAATGAAATATGATGATCAAATGAAAATTAACATTATTGAATTACTTCATGTACTCCATTCAGAATTTCAAATAAATTTATATAATTTAACAAAAGTTAGGAATCTATTTAATTTTTTTTTAAATATGAAGGTTCAATTAAAAACTTTTAAACTTTAAAAATCTATTTACACTATAATTTAATGAAGGCTTAAATATGATTTATTTCCCCAAAATATGTTAATGTTTGGATTTGGTCCCCCAAAAACTTTCATCAGCTTTTGGTCCTTCATATGTTTGAAAATGTACCAACATTAATCCCTACTTTTCCCCAAACAGGGCACTAATGTTGGTACATTTCTATAGGGACTAATGTTTGTACTAATGTTGGTGCATTTCCAAACATGAGAGACTAAAAGCTAACAGAATTTTTTTGGGGACCTAATTCAAACATAAACATATTTTGGAGACTAAAATCATATTTATGCGTTAATGAAACTATGACTACTTACGCTATAATTTAACGTAAAAAAAATGGCAGCTTAAAAGCTTAATAGACATGTTAGATCAAGGAGTAAATACCCAATTTGGTTTAATAAAAAAGAACTAATTTGATCCCTGAAATTATAGAATTGTATCAGCCTAGTCCTCACGTTATCATTATTCTAAAATAATATCTAGAATTGCAAAACGTTAATTAGACTAGTCCCTCTAGGGTCTTGGAGACCGCAAGGGCATTACGACACTTGCCTTAAGCCTCAGTCAGGCCCCATAGAAGATTGAAGGCCCCATTTTTTTTTATGGCCTTACTTAATGTTGTGGTTAGAAGATAGAAAAACTCTGTTTATTTTTCCAACCATACTTAATGCTGAATGGAAAAGATAGAAGGTCAAAACAATGCATTTTTATCACTCTTCTTAAACTATTTTTTGTTATTTACAAGTGTATTTGTTTACTGCAAAGTTTCAAAGACTCTTAAATATAAATGTATTGTACTTTTTGCTTAAGGCCCCAAAATCCCTGCACACAACCCTGAGTCCCCCGTCTGAATTTGTTAGCAAATGTATCTCTAACATTATTCACTTAGTTTCAAATATATTTCAGACATTACCAACTTAATGTCATTATAGTCTATGCAAATATCAATGGAGGGACGAAACTAATTAACATTTTGATTTCAGATATCATTTTAGAATATTGACAATGTGAAGACTAGATTGATTTGATTCTTTAATTTCAGAGAACAAATTGGGTTCTGGTGTCCAGAGGAAATAGGTCATGACTAATCAAGAGTTTGGCCGAGAGGTAGGTAAAGTCTAGTCCAAGTTGTTTTATCGCCAAAGATCGAACTCGGGTACTGAACGAGCCCATCCCTTTAGATAGAGTGACCACTCACACCTAACCTCGGGTTAAACAAATCGGGTATTTCTCTTCCATGTAAGATATTTTTCCTCTTTGGTATTTTTTTTATAGGCAAATGTTAGTTTGTTAGTAATTGTTAGAAATATTAGTTTCTTGGATTTAAACCTAGGACCTCTAGTTTGGACTCTTTCAGTGTTCTTTAGCTTACCAACCGAACTACTTACTTAGACCGGCATAACACCGGTATGTAAAGAATGGATCGCACCTAAAAGATATTTTTAAGACAGGCCATTAATTGCGAGGTCGTTAGATTCTTGACGCAGACCCACAAGTTTGGCCCAAGCATCAAATACACGAGAATCCCCTAGTTGGGGATATCTATTAACATAAAAAGGGTGATCCCCATTTTTTACTGTAGCACAACAGTGAATGCTGAGTTGTAACTGCCACACTTTTTTGGATTACTTTATTTAGTTTTATAATTTAATTTAAAAAAAAAAATCTCTAACTCTCACCAACTCTTCTGTTTTCTGGTCTAGAGTCTACCAGTGGCTTGCAGAAAATCCCGTAGTGGGTAGCCATATCTGCTACTGCCATCAACTCCATGTTATTCTGCATTTTTTTTCCTTTTGTGATTCTACTCTTTCGCCAATCAAACTTGCTCTCTTTGACTCACCCACCTTGCTCCGACTCACTTTTGGTGACACATTAGTGTTCGTCTTCTTCTTCTTCTTCACGTTCCTCTTCGAATCAACTGTGTGTTTGATGACACAACAACTCAACCTATTAGGGGTCATGCGGTTACGGTGGTCGTTCGTCGGTGACGTTCAGGACAGAGGAGCTGACCTCGACAACATTTCAATGACGATTCTGTTTCTAGCATTGAGGTAATGTTTAGATATGGGGTTATGCTTTTTTATTCTCTATTTTCTCTACATTTTTCTTCTTCATTTTATTTTTCCCTTTCTTGTGCAATTTATTTGGCTCTTGAGAAGACTAAATATGGGTTGAAAAAAAAATTGATCTTTCAAATCGATTGCTACCGTGTTCCTAATTGGATTAAATCGCATTTTTTGGTGAATAAAAATCACGTTGTTATTGTCCTGTTGAAATCGCTACATTGTTCCCACGAGTTGTTTGATGAAATGTCTACTTCATATTGATAATTAATCGATTGTTGTCTTGACTGGAAGGGTGAATGTGAAGAATGGGAAAGGAATAGGAAAGGAAGAGGGAAAAACTCAGTACTGGGCTTTTTATGCTGTAGTCTTTAGTATAGTCATAAGTCAGCTGCTGAATTTATTTTTTTTCATTTGAAAAAGGGTTAAATTGTTTAAAATCATCTTCTTTCTCCTACTGTTGATTTGCTACCATTTTATCCATCCCTTGTGCCTCACACAATTTTGTATTGCTATATAGAGTATTTATTGATTAGTTGATGTCCAAAGTTGCTGCAACTATACCCACGTGAACCAACCTGGGCAAATTCAATGAGGAAATTTGGCTTATTTCTAAGGTATGTTTTTCCCACCACTTTTTTTGTTTGTTATACTGACTGATGGAAACCATATTTTATTATATGATAGATACATGGATAGGACTTTGATTGAGTCTTTATCTGTAGATGTATAGTTCTTCTATTGGTGAATTTATCAAATTAAAATACAAAACTATGTTGACAGCTAGCTACGAACAACTCATTACTTGAGCAAATGAATACAACCAAATACAAATTCAATTGCCTATGGTGTACTCTTATATTAGTTGTGATTTGGAGCAATAAGATGGGATTTAGAGTGCTATTTTGTACTTTAATGCCTCCAGGGGTAAATTGTTCTACCTGCACCTTCTTTTTTCATGACTTCTTCGGCTTTTTTGCATGACTTATTTTGTTGTGAGTCTGTGACGTTTGCGATATTTCTAACTCGAATTCAGAACCATTATATTTCCATATATCATTCCTATCTATTATTTTTGTTTGAATAACATCATTTGTTTTTTTAGGTAAAAGGTGCAGTTGTGTGTGATTAATATGCCTCAAATGCTTTGCTCATCCTATCTGAATGTCAATCATGCAAGTTGTTGCAAGTCAGTGAGAAATATCAGTAGTTGATATTTGTTTCATTAATTTTTATTTTTCCCTTTGATTATTCAGGCTAGATATTTCTATCAGCAGCTGTATGTTTTGAGTTGTTTACTTCTCTAGATATATGGTTTGTTGGCATATAAGAGACATGGAACACATGGTGTAGTTGAAATGAGTGATCTTAAAGATTTTTCATGCAAGATGTTGAATTCAGTGATAAAGAAAGCATTAGTCAATAAGCACAAACCTGCAGTAATTACAATGTTAATATATTATAAAGCAAGAACAATAAAAAAATGTTCAGATGGACATCATAAAATACAAAAAGAAATGCTGCAGAAAATCTTTTTTTCTTTTTCTTCTTTACAGCAGATTTTTTTTCTTCTTCATTTTCGCTACAAATTTTGTAACTTTGTGTTGGGACTTGGCTATTCAGATAATGTCTACAAGGCTGATTTTTTTTTCCTAGTGTCTTTGAACTTCTGTTATTGAAGGATCCAAAATATACCTTGAGCACTAAAGATTGATGCCCGTACATGTAGCTTCATCCCAAAGTTCTATTTCTTTTTCAAAATTTCCTCCTCCACAAAGCTTCAGAATGAGGACATCATAAACTGCACATAACCTCCTCCTCTTTATTTGCTACTGGTGACGGTACTGTTGTGATGCTCATCAATTTGTTTTAATAATTAACATAATTCTACATGATGAACAAAATCTTTTTAAGTTAGAATAACATTTGTGTCATGGTTTTGATTTTACATCTCATTTTATTTGATGATGTAGGTGGGAGTGATGCTTAGAGGCATGGGTTTCTATAATACTACCTAAGTATATGTTGCAGTAGGAAAGATTTGTAAAGAACAATGCCTTTACGGTAAGGCTTCGCTTCCTCTTCAACCGACTAACCTTTTATATTTATTTTGGCTTTATCCTAGCAAGAATTCTATCTCTAGGCTATTACCAAATTTTTAGTTTTCGAATCTTCCTAAGCTTTAAATTCTCATTCTTAGTGAGAATATGTCTGTTGGTGCTCTTTATGCTACATTTTGGTCAACACCTAATGTCGATTGTCGAGCAACACCTTCACTGTCCCCTTCCTGAACTCAAAATTTGAAGCAATATTAACTATAATGTTGTTATTATGATTTCGAAACTCATGTGAGTTAGTGCATTTTTTTCCATTCTATAATAAGGTATAAACATGAGGTTTAATAGTGATACTGAATTTAAGCAAAGGGCGCAACAACTAGCAATACTGCTCCAGGTAAAGTTTATCCTGAGAGATGGTGCTTGCACCTATCATTTTCTTTCTTTCTTTCTTTCTTTTCTAGAGGGGTATTGTTAGGAAACGTTTATTTCCTTTATGAGGTAGTTATTTATACTACTTTGAGCCTTAGAAGTTAAGTTTTCGCTCAAGGATATAGGTGATTTTGATGTGTAGAGATAGTACAAACAACAAACAACTATTTTATAATTCAGTTTCAGGACACTGCAACGTAGTCAACAAGCTTAGGACTGATGCTGGTATCTATAAACATATAAAGGGTGATCCCCAAATTTTACTGTAGCACAGCAATAAATGGTGATGTGGCGGCTTCATAAATTTTTGACATATTTTATTCTAATTACAATTTTATTTGTTTTGAAAATTTTTCAACTTTATCTCCATCATCTTCGCCTCTTTCTTCTGTTCTATCTCTTTCTCTCTTCACAAATCAGAATACGGCAGCGGTCAAATGTAAGCCCGCTTCAAAACAGGATGACTAATTATCCAATCTTGGGTTAAATGGCCTCTTCTGTTTATAATCTTATTTCACTTCATTCTTATACATAGAAAATGAGACTCAATATTTTTACTGCCATTTAAAATCATCATACTATCTATTAACTATAAGTAATATAGTATTCTGAAATTATATTCAATAGAAGCTGTTTTATTTCACTCATATAACTATCAGATTTCGTTCTTCAATCCGAATTGTGAAAAAGAAGATTCAGATAATGAAAGTATCTATTCAATGAATTCGACTCTTTTCTTTATAGTACATAAGGCCTCTTCTACAAATGAAAGTACGCCTTTCGGACTTTCATAGCCTCCAAAAAAACTTCTTCTATACTTTCCCGGCCGCCCGCCTGCTTCAGCAACAAACTCTCATCGTGAGCAGTGTCTCCGCTGGCAATTTCGAAATTACTAATATGCTGCTCTGCAAGATCTCCACTTCCATCATACAACCGAAACCAGCTAAGGAAGGAGCGATCCATAAGAATCGCCTCGAATAGCCATAACCTCATCTCGCCTTCCACCGCACCAGCAAGAGGAAACCGAATTAGAGCTGAAAGAATACTAAAGCCATCGTAGGAGAACCGGATTCTTGACCGATCGACTTTTGCCCGAGGTCGTTAGGTCGAATAGGCTAGGTTTACGAAAAAGAGACTAAGGATGGACATGACATGGGGGATGAAATCCACCGCTTCTAAAGGAAAACCCTTGTCCGTTACCCATTGACTTCAACACTTCAATTACGAAAAACCTTTCAATTCCCTTTGACTTAATGAGTTGGTACAAAAAATAGATCTATGTACATATATTCTAATCTTATTTATATATATATGATAAGTATATGCAGTAACAAATAGATGTACTAAAGTCATATTGGCTGGTTCCGTATTCAGGAATTGAATCAAATGAGGCCCCTTTAACTCAGTAGGCTGCAAGATAGGGAGAGTCTGAGTTCAACACTTTTTTCTATTACTATTAAGAAGGAAGCTCAGGCATTGAGTAATTAGTAAGTCAGCTCGAAGGAAGTCAAAGTGGAATCTAGTAAATCTTTATTTGCGTCTAATATAAAGACAAGAAAGCCAAAAATGAATTAACAAGTTTTGGCTTAGATTGTCTTTTTCATCGCAGAGGAGTTGAGTTGCTGTTGTTCTCTTTATCTTTCTTGTAACACTGTTAATGGGGGCTCCCTATTATATGCACGGGATTCGGCAGTTGCCTCTTTGTTCTTTCTTTCTCCGGTTGTTACTAGAAGAGGAATATCTAACTAGAAAGCTAGTAGAAGGTGTAGCTAGCCAGTGTAGCTCTCTGATAAGTATATGAGAAATCCACCAATCCACATGTGATGTGTGAACAATGACAGTTGTGTACCATAGTCAGTAGCTAGGTATGGATAAGGAGGCATAGCATACATATGGTGAGCTACAACAATGGTCAAAGAGCCTAACATAGCTAGGTTAAGAGATAATTGAGCATGCCATGACGTTGTTAGGATCTCATATAGACCTTTATGACCCTGGCCTGTAAATGGACCTTTATGGGCCTCCAAAATATCTTTTATACCATGACCAATACCCCAGTTAGTTCTATACATATGGACCAAGAATGAGAAAAAGAACTGCCATAGCTAAATGATGATGTGCAATATCGGTCAGCCATAGACCACCAGTTAGTGGATCTAATCCTCCACGAAAAGCCAGAAAGTCCGCGTATTTTGACCAATTCAAGGTAAAAAATGGGGTTGCTCCCTCGGCAAAACTTGGATAAAGTTGAGCCAAAAGATCCCGATTCAAGATAAATTCATGAGGAAGTGGGATCTCTTTGGGATCTACTCCAGCATTTAGAAATTGGTTAATCGGTAAAGATACATGTACTTGATGCCTCGCCCAAGAAAGAGACCCAAGTCCTACCTACTCTTACGCGGAGTGGAGGGAGAACTGACGAATGAATTTCCCACCTACTTTTTTCTCTCTATTAATTTCTTTCTCACCTCTTGCCTTCTACTACTTGCTCTTACTCCGCCTTTCTCTCCTCTTTCTTCGTTCTTTGGTGATCACATTTATAAGGCTAGACTTTTTTTATCAGTTTTCAGGAGTCAGAGGTTGGTGTTGTGGTGGTTGCACCGCGCTCGCAGCGGTGGTGTGCGTTGTGGCCGAGCTCATGGAGGCACTGATGAGGGTTTCCTTCTCTCTTCTTTCTTCTATTTTCTTTTCTCCTGTATTTATTAGTTGTAAAGGGGAGATTTGCACCAAAAAACTTTGAGGGAATACTGCGACGACATGTTAGTAAGTATTTGTTTTTAATATTTAATAATATAATATGTTGTATTTCGGAAATGGAAAGGTTGTTAAGTATCATGATTCCATGTTGTTTTTTGTGCTGCGTTGCATTATATATTTATATTATATATTTTCCAGTATTCTTTTTATAAATTTAGCCAACCAAAACAAGAAGTCTGTAAGACAGTATTAGCCTAAAGTTACTGCACTGGCTGTCCGTTGAAGTTGTTGTACATTCTTTTTCTCAGATGAATGGCATTTGTCTTAGATGCAAGAGTCCAGACACAATATTTTTAAAGGAGAACCGTCTCTTTCTTCTCCGTTGTGAGAAGGTGAATTTTCTATGCACCTTTGCTTTTCCTTATGGTTTTCATGCTAAAAGTGTTCCCTTTCCCCCAAATAAAAAACAAAGACCTCTCAAGGATGATGGTTTCTTATAATTATATCTGTTAGTAATTTTATTTGTGATAATTAAATTATCTTATCTGAATGTTTTTTGTGGTTAGTTGTTCAATTTGTGGTCCTACTATTTTAATATATCTGTTAATAATGTTTACGGACCTGCCCCCCTTTGAGTCTCCAATTGTTGTTATACTTAAGTAACACCAAAAGATTGAAAGATGTTTTTCTAATGTCGGATAAGAGTACTGTGAAATGTGAACTCATTTTAAAAGATACATTAATTAGGTATTCAATTGTGTCATCTCATCTTTGTGTTGTTAATGAACGACAATAAATACATTTCAGTTGTCTGATGATTGGCCTAGCCTGTATCACTACATTGTGTGATTTCAAAATTTATTTGGTTCTCCTGTGTAATTTCTGTGATATAGTCATTTGTAAGCTGTAATATTGACTTTCCCCTGTAATTTTAAATATACCCTTCTTTTAAATTCCCTCTTGAAGTGTCATGATATTTCTTGGCAATAATAATTGTTTAACATTCAACGGGTAAAGGAAAATGAGAGATGCTTGGTCTCAGGGAACTTTGTGGAACTTGATACCTTTTCATATTCTGTGTGATACCTTTTTATTCATCTATTATATTTGTGCCATAGTTTGTCTCCTGGCCACAATGAATGTTCTTTTTCACCTGAGAGTAAAACATTTAAGGCTACTATTATCAAAATTGACAGTTCTGGATGTAATGCCTTGCTTTTGAATTGTAAGTTTTGGTGAAATTTTCCCTCTATGGATTTTGATATATTTTTCTGGACATAGACATGGAAAAAATTCTAAGTATAACATAGAGGCTACATTTTTTTTGCTTTTAAATAAACAGGCTTAAGAAAACTTAAAATGAGCAGACCACAACTTCACTTGCAAAAACTTATCCACAGCAGCAGTGGAATTTCACCTTCTTTGGTACAAAGTTCCCTGGGAACTTCAAGCAAAGTGGCTTTTCTTCTATGGCAGTGAATTAAAATGTGTTTCCAGGTTTAAACACTCTTGGGGTGTCATTTGTAGGAGTAAATTTTGATATTGGTAGTGTCAATGTGCCCCACTTCCATTCAAGAGCAACATAGGTTGCTTTTGTGCTGGAGGGAAAAAATTATTTAGGATTTGTTAGCACCAAGAACAAGGTTTTTGCTAATTGCAGAAAGGAGAGTTCATTCATGGTGTTCCCAAGAAGCCTTGTGCACTTTCATATGAATGTTGGAGATGGGCCTCCTACTATTTTGGGCAGCTTTGACAGCCAAAATCCTGGCCGGCAGAAAATTCCAAATGTTATTTTTGATTCAAATAAAAGAAGAGCTTTTGGAGAAGGCTTTTGGAGTTTGGACTCGCTCTAATTTGGCCTGAAATTTCCAAATGTTATTTTTGATTCTGAAATAAAAGAAGAGCTTTTGGAGAAGGCTTTTGGAGTTTGGACTCGCTTCTAAGGAGCTCTCCAAGTTAAAGAAGATGTTTTCTCCAAGCTAAAATGCTTTTTATGTTTATAGACATAGTGATTCAAGTAAAAATAGTGAGGCCTAAAAATTTGAATCACAAGTTAAGATCCAGATCATGTACAGTAGAAATTTTTGTGTGATACTTACTGTATAACATTATCTTATGATTAGTTGAAAACGGTCGGCAGTGAAAAGTTATTCAATTGATTTGTAGTTATTTGTTTATATAATTCATCCCTTATTAATTAAAGGAAGGAACTGAAGATTTGATAAAAACAAGTGTTAAAATTTTGTTTCCAAGCTTTTGTCTTCTGATCATATTTAGAAGTTATCACAGTTAATAATATTTGGTTCAGTTATACATAGCAATGTCCCTAATTAAATTTTACTTTTATTACATTTAAATAAATATGTTGAATTTCTCATTGATTGAAAATTTCATGATAACAGTTAATGCTATAAAATTATATTTATAATAAGAGTGTTCATATTTTTTTAAATATTTAAGTATGTTTTTTACTTAGTAATTGAAAATTCTACAAAAACAAACTCTAATATTCACGTTCATATTATATTATCATTATACAAACTTCGTTAAATTTATGAAATTTACGTTTCCATTCAGGAAAGATACTGACGAAGTTAATAAGTAATATTAGTTGAGTATTTTTGTACGTTTAATAAAAGGAAATATAATTATTTTCCTCTTTATTTGTTAAGTTCCTAATATTGAGCCATTATTTGGTTCATCATTTAAGAGTAATTCTATATTTGTTGCATTAATTAGACTTATCTAATAATCAAACTGAATCAATTGTGGCATGGTTAATCTGGTTTCACATCACTGGTCTGCTGCATTTATAGATAACGCACGGGTCAACAACACTAGTTTTAAAACAACACCGAACCAAAACGCAGCTTTATTACCTTTGTTGCGAAGCATCGATTGTTAGAGAGGATGGCATGGGCACGTGAGAGATTCATATGCCCATAAACAATCACACTTATATTGCTACTCCTCCGCTAACCTCCCAGCGTGTGTGTGTAGAGTGCGTATGCCCCACCCATCGAAACTAACAATAAAACCACCGTTGCTCTGAAGTCAATAGCCTCGAGATCTCAGATTCGAACGGCCACGACATGTCGAAGGCCCGTGTTTACACCGACATCAATGTTATTCGCCCCAAAGAATATTGGGATTACGAATCTCTCACAGTTCAATGGGGGTAATATTTGGAACCCTAATCTATCTTCTAATGTTACTCTTTCTGAATCCAAAGAGTACAATTCACGCCGAAGAATATTTTTATTTGGATATAATACAGCTGATTTTTTATTGCATTTCTCGTAGTTGCTTTTGAACAAATTTATCCAGCACTTTACAACAACTGACCGAGTATCTAGCACTTCTGTTGTATTCAAATTGGATCTCAATATCTCATACTTTTGCTTAGCTTTCGCATGTGGTGGGACCAGATAGAGAAGCTGGTTCAATTGATCAAATTTGTTTTCTGAAGGCTCAATATAGCTTCTTATGCCAATTTATTCATTTAATTTTTTATCTGAGGTTTGCTTGCATGAAATGTATTTGATCTTGGCTCAGTTATCCACATAAAGCTAATGCCATAGTTCCCTAAATTCCCATCTTTTTTACATTTTTTGTTCCAATCATAATATTGTTTCATATGCTGTATGTATTTTTTTCTTCAGTGATCAAGATGATTATGAGGTTGTACGAAAAGTGGGAAGGGGGAAATATAGTGAGGTTTTTGAAGGCATAAATGTCAATAGCAATGAGCGCTGTGTAATTAAGATTCTCAAGCCTGTCAAGAAAAAAAAGGTGATCCTTTTTTTCATTTTTGTTGCTTTCTATCGTTGGGGACCTGCAGTCTATGAATTAAGCTAGCCAGGGGTGCTTTATCAGACCTTTTTTTCCTAAAATCTGCTGTGCAATAAGTAATGTCACTAACCACAAGCAAATTTCCCATACTTCTCACAATCATTTTTGTCAGGTATTGGTCTTAGTTGTACTGTGCAACAATCATTTCCAATACAACGTGTTGCTTAAAATTCATTATAAGAAGACATTCAACATAATAAGGCATAATATAATCCGTTTTTAACATAAAAAATATAAATGTATGCCATAATACAATAAATTAATTAATTAAATAAATAGAAGACATAATGACATGATTTGCAATATGATGATTATTTAATTGCATAGTTTGGTTGCAGAGACTGTCGCTCCCTCATTATGTGGGTATTGAGTGGGATAGGTACTATAACATCCAGATCCTCACTTATACCCACAAATATTGTAGGTAATTTACCTAGACCTGGCTCCAAATCCATTTGACAGATTAAAACCTACCCATTGTGGGTAATTTTTACGGGTATCTATTTAGTCCCAATCTAATTGTCATCCCTATACCAGAACTTCCAGAAGAGAGGTTAAGGCATGCCTCAACGCATTCTTTATATGTATGTATGCACATATGCATGTATGCATGCACGTGTGTATGTATTTAACACACATGAGTTAAGCAGGACATGTGGTATGCTGCAATCTGGTTCTGCAAATCCCCTTTTGTGAGTTGTTGGAATTATTCAAATCAAATTTTCTGGCCAAACCAGAAGTTCACTTTATGATGTACTATCATTTAGGCCACGTAAAAGAAACCTTGGTTACAATTTTTTGAGCAGGAGAAGCATCTCCATATGTCTGATTAGTAATATACCTTCCATCTTTAGTTCTTTTTTGTTTTTTACTTTTGTGCTGTTTCAAGGTACTATGCCATTTCAATTATTCTGAGAATTTTTTCTCACTTTATGAACCTTCCACACCATTTTGCAGATAAAGAGGGAGATAAAGATACTTCAGAATCTTTGTGGAGGCCCAAATATTGTCAAGCTTCTTGATATTGTCAGAGATCAGCATTCAAAAACTCCTAGCTTGATATTTGAGTATGTCAACAGTACAGATTTTAAAGTTTTGTATCCGACCTTGACTGATTATGACATACGCTATTACATATATGAGCTCCTTAAGGTAACGTGATACTTCTATCTCATGTACCATACCTGGGACTGTGATTATATGTGTCCTCATCATAATCAGCATATTGTTTTTCCTAAGATAATTTGGAGTATCTTTGTCTTGAATAAGGCTTCATGCATGAATTCAGCATCTGGTTCATGTGTATAGGGCATATAGGCTTTGGCTTATATATCATGAAATTGCTAAATATTGAGCAAATGTGTGTTGAAAACCTTTTCATGTTGCCTGAATGCTTTAGTTTTGAATTGCAGGCCTTGGACTACTGCCATTCTCAAGGCATAATGCATAGAGATGTCAAGCCTCATAATGTTATGATAGATCATGAGTTACGAAAACTTCGCTTGATAGATTGGGGTCTTGCTGAATTTTATCATCCCGGAAAGGAATATAATGTTCGTGTGGCGTCAAGGTAACATTCTCTAACCAATATACTGTGGTCTCAAACTAAGAAGCATGGGTACTTAGAAACATTAGCTGTTTCATGCTGTATTCATGTCAGATACGTACTTGTATGGGATACTTGTTGTATTTTACAATTTGTTTTCTTCATTTTTTTGAATTTTGTTACCAACATAGATGAGAAAACTGCAATAGTTACATTAATGGTATATATCTACGATGACTCATGCTAAGTATTAAAATATTGATTCTCACTTTTGATTTAAGATTTGCGTTTTTATTAATTTTATATGTTGTATTACATCCATTTCGTGTTTTATAATTTTAAAAATTTGTTGTATCCCAGTATCTGTTTAGGGTTTAGGGTTGTGTGTTGGGTTTGTGCTTTCTAGGTCTCAAAGCACGGATGTGAAATAGAAAAGCCTAAATGAGTGTATTAATGTGTCATAAATCGAAACCAATAAGGCCCGAGTCAATTAAATTTTTCAAAATGGACAAATTGCTGGAGAATTGTCTAATCTTTTGTATGCCTAGTTTGGTGCAGCCATAAAGTAATTCTGAAGTTGTGGAAGCATGAGTCAAGAGTGCATCAATGTATAACATTTAGCACCACTACTATTTTTCTAATTAAAATATGGGTCTGGATGGGCTAATTGAGAATGAGATCTGACCTTTCTTACCACTAAACATAGTGGCACTTAAGACTTGTAAAATGGTTATATAATAAACTACCTTCACCAATTTATGCAAGATAAATGTTACATATAAATAACAATACTAATTCTCCTGGCATTTGAATAAGGTACCCTTATTAATTTTTCTATGGTCCTCACTTCCCTAGCTCTTATTCCAGTTTTCTAGCTTCTTGTAAAAGGCTACCCTACATTGTTTGTCATGTAATGCTAAATTAACCAAGAATTTGATGTGAGTTTAGTAGTTTCCTGGTTTACTCCTTCAAGCTGTCCTCCCTCCTCTGATCTAGCCGAAACAAACTTCCGCCCTTTTGTCTGGTCACATAAACCCAAACCCACTTTCTATACTTCTGTCAACAGTTATTAGTAACATGTTGCAAGTTCATAGTTTCCATGTGGTTTCTGATAAAAGACTGCTTAGCTTATTTCCTGGAAAGCATGTTTACTGTTACATCTCCCTTTATTTGATTTCGTTTTCGATTGCTTATATTTGTTTCGCTAATCATAGGTTAGGTTAAATCTTGACAAAGGAAAAATGACTATCTAAATTTTCCGATACTTTTATTCTATAATTGCAACGTTAGAGTAAGCTGTGGTTTCTGTAGTTCTTGAATGTCACTGACCAAAAACAATTGTTATGTGCTATGCTTTTGTTTTGTAGATACTTTAAGGGGCCTGAACTTCTAGTTGATTTGCAAGACTATGACTACTCATTAGACCTGTGGAGCCTTGGCTGCATGTTTGCTGGAATGGTGAGAATTATAGCTACCAGTTCCTGGTTATATATGGGTTATTATTTATTTAGATAGTCTAAATTTGAGCATACACAAGTGAAAATGTGTAGTTCTGGATTGTGATTTGTTCATTGTACTTTATGTAGATATTTCGCAAAGAACCCTTCTTCTATGGCCATGACAACCATGATCAGCTTGTCAAAATAGCTAAGGTAACATCTATGTAGGTTTGCAATTATTTATAAATATTTGATTTGATTATCTTAATATCTTGCTGATGCTGTATTAATTACTTTAATGTTTTAGTTCCAGTTTGAAATTTTGTCCTCTATTCATTATTAAATATGGGTTTTCAAAGTATAATTATTGAGCATTGTTTACCATTGCCCGTTCCCGATGATCCATCAAGAGAAGCTTTTGTTTCAAGATTTAAGTTGTTATTATTAGTTGTTATTTATTATTATTTGTGATCTGCAGGTGCTTGGGACTGATGAACTGAATGCATATCTTAGTAAATATCATTTGGAACTTGATCCTCAACTTGATGCACTTGTTGGAAGGTATCCTCGTCCATTTGATTTTGCACATATTTCATATCAGTTTTGACTTGGTTAATTCTCAATTTTCTATCACAAAAATCTTCCATGGCATCATAATATTTACACTCCTAATCCCTTGCCAAGCTCTCTCGTTAGAAGTTTGCTGCTTTATTTGCACTTTCTTTTCTCTTGGTAGATAAATGAAGCAGTATCCCTGCCTTAACTCGTCTTTTATCATGAATTGCTATTTTCTTCTGCAGGCACAGTCGCAAGCCCTGGTCTAAATTTATCAATTCAGATAATCAGCATCTTGTGTCTCCCGAGGTCACTTGAACAATTTTCCAATCTGGCATTGACCTTGCATTTAGTGTACATTGCAATTTAACAATTATTGTATGTATAGATTTTATTTCTATCCACATGTCTGGCATGCAGGCAATTGATTTTCTTGATAAGCTCCTTCGATATGATCACGAGGACAGGCTAACAGCAAGAGAAGCTATGGTAATGATAAAGAGCTCATTATTATGTAGTTTTTTCGGTTTTCCATATAACATGGTCTTTATGTTGCAGAAACTTTCTAATCTTTTGATTATACAGTTTTTTGTTTTTCATTTTTAATTGATCAGCTCTTTTTTTTTTGTGCACTAACTTTTTGCTGCCATCTTGCTGTATACCCCGCAGGCACATCCATATTTCTCTCAGGTAAGGGCAGCAGAAAGTAGCAGAATGAGGACACAATAAATCAATCAGATATTTGATCCATAAACCTGAGTTAATATATTTGGGATTGTTTCGAAATACCCTAACATGCTCCTTGGCTACCTTCTGTTTATTATAGTTTATTTTTTATGTAGTGTGTAACAATATTATGTTTTTTCAGTTGAGGAATAATGTTAATGCCAATTGCTGAAAATTGAAATTTGCCAATTGTTTAAAAGGCTTGTCAGAACTGCTCCCCGTCGCCCACACTATTCTACTATAGATTCTGATTATTTAAGGCAGCAAGTACATTTCCCATACCACACTATTCTACTATAGATTCTGATTATTTAAGGCAGCTAAGTATATTTCCCATTATGCGAGTTGTTGACGTTGGAGTATAACTTCACCTTCTCTCTCCCCCCCCCCCCCCCCCTTCCTCCCTCCAAAAAAAACAATTACTACAGGCCACATCTCAAATAAACCGTTTTGTGGATCATGTGGTGGCATATTGGTCTAAGGTGCCGATATAAAAATAGGCATAATCCTTGAATTTTAAAGGATGTGAAACGTGAACTAAGAGAATAAGAACTACTTTCGACAATGCGATGAACAGAGCCATTTTGATGATGTGAATGGAGACATGTGAGATGATAAATAATTCCTAAACCACTATGGAATTTGTAAAAAGATCTATACTATCCACCCCAATCAAACTGAATAGCTTTAGCTTTAGCTAAAAATTGAACATTGGCACAAAAAAATTTATTGAAAATTTGGTAATGTCTCTTGGTTTTTTTTCGTCAGAAAATATTCATGTAAATTTGGAATAAGCATTGATGAGAGTAACATAATAAGCCTGTGTTTGGAATTGCAGTGAGATAGTGTTGTAATTTTGTGATATTTTAAAAGTGGGAAGTCCCACATAAGATGGTTCTTTAAGAGTCATAGTGTTTATAAGCCAATATGTTAGATGAAGTGGTAAGAGTGGTTAGGGAAAGAGATGAGTCTCGTGCACATGAGCTTGGCCCAAAGTGGGAGGTTTCAGTGCAAATCTTCCGATTCCTCCCTGCGTGCACGATTAGCCTTGCGTTCTTTTTTAATTATTGGATTAATATTTTCGAAGATATTTTTTATTTGAGAAGACTTATCCGAAAACCATTGATTTTAGTCAGTTTTGATCATTGACCAAGTCCTACACGTTTTTAGTGGTCATTATCCACTAACGGTAACATTCCACCACTAATCACATGATTATCTCCACCAACAGCTCTTTTAGTTTCCGAACGGATTTATTAATTAATAATTTTCGTTTTCTTATTGAAGCCTGACAGACTACCTTGTGGTAGTGAGAGTGAAAATTATTTTCCCGTAGCTTCCTGGGTCACATTCCAGTTATTTCTTCTTCTTGTTGTTCTGATACTTCAGCGATCCTGGGACGAACCCATTGTACCCTGGGGGATTTGTGCGCAGTAGGCGGGTGAATCCTTAAGGGCAGTCTCACCGATGCCTCGGGTTTCTTTCTTACGAGTTTCTATTTTGCAGGTTCTTTGTTCGTTCCATCACAATTCAGCGTTTTCAACAACAATCTTAAGGATTTACCATGACTACTGATCACGCTGCCGATACAACGAAGACGAACGACGACGAGACCGACCATCATCAACATGCTGTGCTACCTCCACCGGTGCCTACGATCACCTACGCGAAGCCGTTTCCTGACGTATCAAAAATCGAGGTCTTCAGCGGCCAAAATTTTCGAAGATGGCAAGAACGAGTCCATACCGTCCTTGACGTACATGGGGTCGCCTATGCTCTAACAGATCCCAAACCGACAATGCCAGCCAAACAAGTCGAGAACTGGACATATGCTAATAAGGTTTGTCATCACACCTTAATCAGTACTTTGTTTAATGATTTGTTCGATGTCTACTGTTCGTACAAGGAAGCAAAGCAGATCTAGGACTCTATGATCCTCAAGTACACTGCTGAGGATGCTGGGAAACAAAAGTTCGTGATTGGAAACTACTACAAATGGGATATGGCTGAGGACAAAGACATCAAGGCGCAGATCAATGAATACCATAAGCTGCTGGAAGAACTGAAGTCTGAGAACATCACTCTGCCAGACGAGTTCGTGGCTGGAATACTCATAGAAAAGCTGCTAGAATCCTGGAAGGACTATAAACAGCAACTAAAGCACAAGCAAAAACAACTATCTCTTCCTGATTTGATTACCCACATTATCATTGAGGACACCAACCGCAAGGAGTGCAGTGCTGCAAGGGCAAAGGCATTGGCCTCTCGTGCTAACATGGTGCAAGGCAAATCGCAGAAAAAGAGGTACGATGACAAAAAGCCTGATCACAGTAACAATAATAATAATAATAAAAATGATTTTGCCCCACGTGTTGCTAACTCCAATTTCAAGAAGAAAGGCATGTGTTTTGTTTGTGGAAAGTCAGGTCATCATGCACCTCAATGCAGGCATAGAGCGAGAAACGACAATCCTCCTAAGCCAAAGGCCAATTTGGTCGAGGCCGAAGGAGATGACGACATTATTGCAGCGGTCGTTTCTCAAGTCAATATTGTGACCAATGTGAACAAATAGGTGGTAGACTCTGGGGCTACCAAGCATATTTGTGCAAGCAAAGATGCTTTTACTTCCTACACTTCTGTGGGGGATGGAGAAGAACTTGTGTACCTTGGTGATTCTCGTACTGTTGCAATCTCGAGAAAGGGAAAAGTTCTTCTAAAGCTCACATCTGGAAAGACCTTGGCTCTTAGTGACGTGCTGCATGTCCCTAGCATAAGGGCAAATTTAATTTCTGTGGCCTTGTTGGGAAAAAGAGAAGTTAAAGTGTCATTTGAGTCTGACAAGATTGTAATGACAAAAAATAATGTCTTTGTGGGAAAGGGGTATTGTGATCAGGGACTTTTTGTTCTTAATGTTTCTGAAGTTATTAATGAAAATGCATCTTCTTCTGCGTATTTGCTTGATTCGTATGATATATGGCATGCTAGACTAGGACATATTAATTCTGCGTATGTTGATACTATGCGACGTTTTGGCATGATTTCCTTAAGCGATAATCAACATGGAAAATGTGATGTATGTGTAGAATCTAAGTTAAGTAAAAAGCATTGTCCCCCTGTTAAGCGCGAAACTGAGTTACTTAGCTTAATTCATACCGATCTAGGAGATTTAAAACACACTATGACTAGAGGCGGTAAAAAATATTATGTGACTTTTATCGACGATTTTTCTAGATACACTAAAGTTTATTTATTAAGGCATAAAGATGAAGCGTTTGATATGTTCCTTTCTTACAAAGCCGAAGTAGAAAATCAATTAAGTAAGAAAATCAAACGTGTGAGATCCGATAGAGGTGGTGAATATTTGTCCTTTAATGATTTTTGTGAAAAAGAAGGCATTATACATGAAACTACTCCCCCTTATTCACCTCAATCAAACGGTGTGGCTGAGAGGAAAAATAGAACGTTAAAAGAAATGATGAATGCTATGTTAGTTAGTTCTTCTGCACCCGACAACCTTTGGGGCGAAGCTATTTTGACTGCGTGCTTTATACAAAATAGAACTCCGCATAGAGCTACCGGCAAAACACCCTATGAGTTATGGAAAGGTTATCAACCTAACTTAAAATATTTGAAAGTGTGGGGGTGTTTAGCTAAGGTAATGTTGCCTGAGCCTAAGAGAAGGAAAATTGGTTCTAAAACCTCTGATTGAATGTTTATAGGATATGTCGAACATAGCGCTGCCTATAGGTTCCTCGTAGTAAAGAGTGATGTACTTGATAACAACACAATTGTGGAAACAAAGAATGCTGAATTTTTTGAGAACATATTTCCTTTGAAATATGCAAGTACATCTAAACAGCCATTAGAAATTGCTAATGATGATTTACACGAGGACCTTAGGAGGAGTAAAAGACCAAGAAAAGAAACATCATTCGGAAATGATTTTTATACTTATCTTGTTGAAAATGATCCTAAAACTTTTTCTGAAGCTATTTCTTCTTCTGAAGCTAATTTTTGGAAACAAGCTATTAAAACCGAAATTGATTCTATTTCGAAAAATAAGACTTGGATTTTAGTAGATTTACCTCGAGGAGCAAAAGCAATTGGTAGTAAATGGATTTTCAAAAAAAAAATATAACCCCGATGGGTCGATTGAAAAATACAAAGCTAGATTAGTAGCAAAAGGGTTTTCTCAAAAAGAAAATATTGATTATTTTGATACTTTTGCTCTGGTAACGAGAATTTCTTCTATTCGAGTTTTAATAGCCTTGGCTTCCATTTATAGACTTGTGATTCACCAAATGGACGTAAAAACTGCCTTTTTGAATGGTGATTTGGAAGAAGAAATATATATGATTCAACCTGAAGGATGTGTAGTTTATGGTCAAGAGAATAAAATATGCAAACTCCTAAAATTGCTATATGGTTTAAAACAAGCACCAAAACAATGGCATGAAAAATTTGACCAAACCTTGATCAGTGACGGTTTCTCCTCTATTGAAGTTGATAAATGTGTTTACACTAAATCTGTGAATGGAGAACATGTTATTATATGTTTATATGTGGATGACATGCTCATTTTTGGTACTTGTATTGATATTGTGATTAGAACAAAATCTTTCCTTGCATCTAATTTGATATGAAAGACATGGGTGAGGCAAGTGTAATATTTAGAGTTAGAGTCATAAGGAAGGGTGATACCATAATACTATCCCAATATCATTATGTAGAGAAACTTCTTATGAAGTTTGGTCATTTTGACTCTAATCCTGTGAGTACCCCTTACGAATCTAACTCTCATTTAAAGAAAAATAGAGGTGATCCAGTTAACCAGTCTCAGTATGCCCAAGTAATTGGGAGCTTACTGCACTTGATGAATTTTTCTCGACCAGACATTGTATACGCAGTGGGTCGTTTGAGTAGGTACACTCATAATCCGAGTCAGGATCACTGGGAGGCACTTGCTAGACTCATGCGATATTTTAAGAGGTACCATGAACTATGGTATAGTGTATAGTGGATTTCCCGCAGTACTGGAAGGGTATTATGATGCTAACTGGATATCTGATTCAGATGAGACAAAATCCACTAGTGGTTATGTATTCACACTTGGTGGTGGTGCGGTAACTTGGAGATCAGCCAAACAAACAATAATAACGAGATCAACTATGGAGTCAGAGTTTGTAGCTCTGGAATTGGCTGGTACTGAAGCTGAGTGGCTAAGAAATTTTTTAGCAAAAATTCCTTTGGGAATAAAACCTACACCATCAGTGTTAATACATTGTGATAGCCAATCGGCAATAGTTGTTGCAAAGAATAAGTCATATAATGGCAAAAACAGACATATACAATTGAGACATAATGTGGTAAAGCAATTGCAAAAACAAGGAACAATATCGATCGATTATGTGAAGTCAGAAGTGAACTTGGCAGATCCTCTGACAAAGCCCCTGGGGAGGAAATGAATTTGTGATACATCAAGGGGAATGGGACTTGAGCCAATTGAAATTAACAAGTGATGGGAACCCGACCTTTGTGATTGGAGATCCCATGAAGAAGGTTCAATGTGGTAAAAACAAGTCACTTGTTAGTTCTGCTAACACTAAATTTAATTAATTAAGTTTTGTCCCTTTCCTATGGTGTCTTTGAGAAAGTGTTAGACACTGCATACTGAGAGGTTAAGCTGTTAGCTTTTAATGATTTTCATATCCCTTATGGGTG
Organism: Calophaca sinica; assembly: GCA_037113605.1. Taxonomy (NCBI): domain Eukaryota; kingdom Viridiplantae; phylum Streptophyta; class Magnoliopsida; order Fabales; family Fabaceae; genus Calophaca; species Calophaca sinica. The sequence goes on from CM073736.1 coordinate 12,922,127, forward strand.
GTGTATGATTTGCAGCATACACTTGATGAAATCACCTATATGAGTGTCAAGTGGGGCCGCTTGCATGAGGTCCTGGCGAGATCTCTAGAGCACTCATGAATACCGGGCACGCGCATGGCCTATTAGCGCAAAACGGCGTAATAGCAAGAATTGTGGGGGTGTAGTGTGATTGGTAGACCTCTAACACACATCAAGTGTCTTGGGTTCATATAGCTTGGCTACACCAATTCACTGTGTGTTAAGTCTTATTAGTCTAGGACTGGTTCATATAGCTTGGCTACACAGTTCCGATGCACTACATCCAAGATGTTGACCCAGGAATATTTTTTTAAATTTCTAAATGTTTTCACACTTTTGAAATATGTGGGGGATTGTTGTAATTTTGTGATATTTCAAAAGTGGGAAGTCCCACATAGGATGGCTCTTTAAGAGTCATAGTGTTTATAAGCCAATATGTTAGATGAGGTGGTAAGAGTGGTTAGGGAAAGAGATGGGTCTCGCGCACATGAGCTTGGCCCAAAGTGAGAGGTTTCAGTGCAAATCTTCTGATTCCCCCCCTGCGCACACGATTAGCCTTGTGTTCCTTTTTAATTATTGGATTAATATTTTCAAAGATATTTTTTATTTGAGAAGGCTTATCCGAAAACCATTGAATTTAGTCAGTTTTGATCCTTGATCAAGTCCTACACGTTTTTAGTGGTCATTATCCACTAACGGTAACATTCCACCACTAATCACACGATTATCTCCACCAACAGCTCTTTTAGTTTCCGAACGGATTTATTAATTAATAATTTTCGTTTTCTTATTGAAGCCTGACAGACTACCTTGTGGTAGTGAGAGTGAAAATTATTTTCCCGTAGCTTCCTGGGTCACATTCCAGTTATTTCTTCTTCTTGCTGTTCTGATACCCCAGCGATCCTGGGACGAACCCGTTGTACCCTGGGGGATTTGCGCACAGTAGGCGGATGAATCCTTAAGGGCAGTCTCACCGACGCCTCGGGTTTCTTTCTTACGAGTTTCTATTTTGCAGGTTCTTTGTTCGTTCCATCACAATTCAGTGTTTTCAACAACAGATAGCACTCACTGGGAAGCTAAGACGTGTAGCTTCAAACTTGTTGTACGTTCGAGGGTTTTTACCGTGTTTCCAAGTATATTTCAAAGAAGACAAGGGGTTTTTACTGTGTTTCCAAAGTCCAAACACAAAATAAGTATATTTCAAAGAAGACATAATAGAAGTTTGGTCCCTTACAAAGGGAAAAACAAGTCGGTGAAAATTGATTCAAAAGATATTGTATAAACAAAATAAGATGAGGAAGAATTTAATATGTAGCCCTTGCCCACATAACATGTTGGACATAAATCAAGGGACATTTTATTCAAATGTGGTATATTACAATGGCGAAGTACAATCCTAAGAGCCTCTTGACGAGGATGCCCTAATCAGCAATGCCACAAATCGTAAGTAGGTAAAGATATAGTGGATTGTGGGCGAAGTACAATGACGGGGAAGAAAAACACAATTGAATTACAATAGGAAACAAGATGCGTACAAGCTATATTTCAATGTTTAAAATTTAAAGCACAATATTATGCTGCAAAGAGATGTGAAAATGATAAAAGACCATCTTATCCACGTGAACCTTCTAGAAGGACGTGATGAGAAGCCTGACATTTGGTTTGACATAACAAGTTGGATGAAATCCAAAATAAACGGTATTATTGCATGCAAATCTGGTAACACTAATTAGATTTCTAGTGATAGAAAGAACAAGAAGATTATTTAATGAGTGAAGTGCGTGGTTTAAGGGGTGATATAAACTTGGAAGTTGGAACTATCAATCGCAGAGATGGGCGCACCTAGTCGTTTCCATGAAAACTTGATCAGCCCCAGGAAAGGAGTGTTGTTAGCCAAGTTTTGGGGATTCAATGCACGTGATAAGTGGCTCTTGAGTCACGAGGCCAAGCACTTACTGAGAATCTTTCTAGTGCAGTAAGAAAGGCTTGAGGCTGAAATCGCGGAGTAGGAAATCGAAAGCGCTCATCACTCGACCTGTAATACAATCGATTCACGCAGAAATCAAGGAGGAATATGAGGATTTACAACGAAGGGTGGCCTTTTTCATAAGGTATATACTGTGGGGCTTCAAAAACCTGCATCTTACGAAAAAGGCCAATCACGAGATGGAAAATGCTTGCGCTCTTACCTTGTAGAAACCACAATTTATCACTCAATACTTTTGGTGAACAGTCACAAAGGAAGACCCAATCCACAGGGACAGAACGAAAAGGCCTAATATACGGAAATAACCTTGAGCTTGGTACGTCAAAATTCCATTTTGGGTCCAGATTTATGTAAGCCATGATTATTGATATTCAAAAACTTCCTCCACATGGTAAGATAAGGATTCAAGTTTCTGCAACACACTTAAATATTAACACGAACGATCATTATACAGTTGCACCTAGACAAAAGAAGAGAAAGGGTCACACAGTTTCTTTCCCTATTATATCAAAGGGAAATAATAATAACGTCCTCGACTTCTCATTCTTTCCAATCCCCAACACACAGACACAGAAAGACACATATAAATAGAAATTGAGGAAGTTCTCGGTGAATAGATTTAAGGAAGAGGCCATGTTGTTATCAGATCTTCTCCATTTGCACTCCCCAATATGTTCATTTTTTAAGATGAGGAAAACAAGTATAGACATCAGATTTAGGGTGTTTGGCTTCAGCATGCTCCCTGCACTTCACTTCCGAAGTGGTGCAAATGAACGTTTGCATGCACACCTTGCACTGCAATCAACAATCACAACACATTGGTGATCAGTAAAGGATTCAAATTTTGCTGCAGTGACTACAGCAAGGCAGTTAGAGAGATAACAAAATAAAAACAGTAGGGTTCACTTTTAGTTCCTCTCTCTTTCATTGTATTTATGCAGTGCTTACAGGAGATTCAAATCTATACTTAACTGTGGATATCATTATTGTGAATTTGTTCTGTAACATCATTATTTTGCTAACTTCACTAGAGAATAATGAACACATTGCATACATCTATAAAAGAGTTTATATGGCATTTTGGATTTATACAACATAGTTAGCATCAGACTGCTTAGATGAGATCATTCGTTACAAGGTAAACAAGGTTATGCCATTTCCCCAGCATAAAAATAATAATATCCCATGGTGTTGATGCAGATAAGTATGTCTCTTCAAAAGAAAACGTGTACCAATATTTCTCATCTTGGTGTACTCTTTGTTACATTTTCCTTTTTCTTCCAACTATTCTTAATATTTTGAAATATTCAAGACAAAACAAAATTTATAAAATTGAGGAGATATTTAACAATAAGAAATGCTAACAATACACTTTTTTAACACACTCTTTATAATTGGTTTATTTATTTATTTATTTTGGTATATTAATTGGTTTATGTTTTAAAATGTCAATTTATTACCTCAAAAAGTGGTCGCTTTCTAAAAAATAATGACTTTTTAGAAAAGGAACTAATCTAAAAGGGTGTACTTAATAGTGTCTTTTTTTTTTTTTTTTTTGGGTGGTCACTAGGGGGCAAGGCCCCCCAGTGTACTTAATAGTGTCAAAGGAGTACGTTCTTGGCATTCTCATAAAACAATTTCCCTAGTATTCAAGAATTGGTGATGACCTGATCCGTTAGGAATCCTGAATCACATTTTCCCTGTTTTCCCTTGTTTTCTGGGGTGACATCTAGGGTGAGGTACCATGATAGGTCTCTTGGAGGCATGGCAACGGGCCGGGTCGGGGGCGGGTTTTACCTCCCCCGTCCCCGTCCCCGTCCCCATTTCCAATGGGTTCGGGTTTTGTCTTCCCCATCCCCGTCCCGATAGGTCAGGTTTCCCCGCGGGCCCCCAACTCCGCTCTAAATACGTAAAAAATTTGAAAAATTATATTTATGATAATTAATAAAATAAAATCATAATTATTATACAATGATAAAATAAAATAAAAAAATCAAAATAAAACGTTCTATTGAAAAGAGATTAAATTAAAAATAAATAAAATATATAAAACAAAATGAATGAGTATACATGCATAAAACAAAATAAAAATTAACAATTTATATTTAGCAGGCGGATTCGGGTATCGACATCCCCAACCCCGTCCCACCCCCGGTCAAAGCGGGTTTTCCCCGTCAAAATGGGGTCGGGGTCGGGTGGGTATCCGCGGGTTCGGGTTTTGTTGCCATGCTCATGAGCCACCAAAATTACCAGCTGTTGTCAGTTCTTTAACAAATTGAAATCTTTTGGATGAGCAAAAACAATCCCCACAAGGGACATTGGGAAGAAAGGTCTTCCTCTCGTTTTGCTGTACTCACTAAATATAGGAAAAATCTATTCCTCCTTGTTTTTTAAACCCAACAATATCTTACTGATTTTGCATCAGGGGGTGTGAAAGAAAATGGTTTCAGGTTCAGGTGTGCACGAAGAGGGCTGTGAAGGTCGTGACTGTCTGGTGTGAGGAGATTTGATCTCCGGCAGCCTCGTCAGGCAGAAGATGATTCCTCCACAAGCGCGTGAATACCGCTCAGGTCACAAGCTGAGGGTTTAGCATTCTGACAGTCGCATGTGTCTCCTATTGCTAAAAGGGGAATCTCAAAAACCCAGTGAGACCAGTGGTAATATGAGAAGGAGCCTCACCTACCACTGCTGTTAAGCCTTCATAATCCCTTACTATTTAAGTCTTCTTCACCCTCTCCTCTCTCCTTTTGAAAACCCTCACCCTCGACCCAAACATCTGTCTCAGTCACAACGTGTTGATCTGTGAGTTTTTGTGGTGCTTTTCTGGTCTTACCACTCTAAAAGATTACACCTTTTTCTTTGAGCTGAAAGAACCAATCTTTAGCTTCCTCTACAATTTTTTCGGTTTGAGAAAGGATTATTTTACAAATTATTGAAAATATAAGTTTTCCAGACACCTATACAAAATCAACACCATTTAATATTTAACTATTTTATCTAACGGTCAATAAATATTGACTCACTAGTGAGACACTTTCTTCATGCCTCGCCCTAGACGCATCTGTTTTCTGGACCCAGGTCATGGTAACATTTTATTTTTACCACTTTGCTAAGAACAGGGAATGTAAATACAGATGTTCCAAAAATGAAGAAAAATTGAAAAAATAAAACAGCCCTAGCCCCAAAGGATGAATGCCAAGTACAAAACAAAGAACGCATTTAGCTGTGACAGAAAAGCTGCTGATATTAGCCTACACAAACTGCAAATCTATACAGCAATCTTCGTCCACAGAAATAACAAAAGCCAAACAGAATATTACAAGCTGGTGTGAGATTACAATTTACAAACAGAATATTACCTGGATTGTCATCGCTTTCTTGTTTGAATCCAGCTGGCTTCCTGCACATATCAAACAAATTATTGAAAATCAAGTACCATGCCAGATCTAACATAAACAGTTTCGATTTTCAGATTTGAAGGCGTCAGAGTCTGGATTCTAGTACCCAGCAACTTTCGTCAATTAAACCAATGATGAATGGAAAAGTAATAGGATTGGGAGAGAACCGAACAGAAAAATTACCCTTTGCGCCTTTTTGCTTCTCGAGGTTCTTCTCACGAGCCATCTTTGCCTTTTGCGCATTACCTCCTCCCATGTCTGATATCGCAGTCTGAAACCCAGAAGACCCTAATCCTCTTTTTCTTTTTTTTCTTTTTTTCCCCTCACGAGTAGCCGAAAACACGAATGGCAATATATGGCTCGATGAGGCCTGAGGAGGCTCCACCCAAATTATTTGGTCACCCTAACGGTGTGATTGGTTGACGAGAGAAATTGTGAAGAGAGAAAATGTGAAGAGAGGGTATGAAAAGAGAGAAAAATGTGAGAAATTGGGTAGATTTTAGGTATTGATTGGTAAAAAAGAAGAGAAAAAGAGAAGAGAGAAGTGTTGATTATTTTTTAAAAGACATTAATGTCCTTGACTATAAATTTAGATATAAGGAGAGAATAAGGGTAAAAATTAGAGAAAAAAAAAAGTTGGCGTGTGACATTTTCTCGCCACCCACGGAGAGAAATTTTCTTCACGTGGGACTCACGCTTTTTTTTTCTCTCTTTGCATTTTCTGCTCTTGCCAATCATGAGAGAATTGCGTTCTCTCTCCATTTTCGCTGGTTATGTTTTCTTTCGTTGCTTTCTCGCAGCAACCAAGCACAGCATAACTAAGCACTCCTCTATTTTCTTTTTTGATTTTTTTTTTGACTTTTTTGTTTTGGTTTAGGACGATTACCGGTTACCCACGGAGTGTCCGAACGCTGATAATAAAAGACTAATCTCCGCTCACCTGGGGACAAAGTAAAGGCTGGCCAATCACTATTTTGTACTCTGCGGGAATCGAACTTGGGAGCACCAAGTCGACTCCCCGAGTCCTAGGACATGTTACTTCGCTGGGCCAAACGAGTTGGTTTCTTTTTTTTTTTTGATTTTTTTTGGTCTTATGGCCACTACTCTGACTCCAAAGAGCGCCGAAAGGCGTAGCGGGTTCAACCCGCCGTCCGCGTCAGCGAATATCTTTCTGCTAAGCACCACGGACTTTTGATCGAAAGCACTCCTCTATTTTCCTTTTCTTCTTTTTGACTAAAAATTTTTGTTTTAAATATGTTTTTTCCCTATAATATACCTAATTTTGTTCATTTCAGTCCTCTTATTTTTTTCAAAATAGTCTCTGTAATATTACTTTTTTATTATGGTCCTCTTTTTTTTTATTCCCTTTAATATATTTGGTTTTTTTAGTCCCTATCATATTTGGTTTATTTTCAAATTAGTCTATGCATTATAGAGACTAAACCAGAAAAATATTACTGCGACTAAAACGAGAAAAAAATATATTATAGGGACTAAAATAAAATAAGGAGACCAACATGTAATATTATATATATATATATATATATATATGAAATCAAAAAGAAATATTTTAAAATAACTAAAACGAAAGTGGGTACCTTATACAAACAAAAAACGTATTTAAGCCAAAATATGTGGCAGTGAAAGTAAGTATGTAATAAACAGAGCCCGAAGAAAAGACAAATTATAAGTGGGAGAGCTTCACATATTTCTCACCGTGAGAGAGGGGGTATTTTTTACAATTATTTATTTATTTTGGTGTCTTTTTTTTTAATTCTAAAAGGTCTACTAATAATCCTCCCTATGTTCTCCTGTCTCTCTCTTCCTTCTCTCGGCCTCAACAATAGACATCAATCATCTCCTCGTTGGTGCAATTTATTTCTCTAACGCTTGTCTCCGTCCTCTACGCGCCAGCGGGCTTCTTGATCCAAACCCTTTTGATCGGAACTTCTAATTTTGTGTTGGGGATTCAATAGCTTTTTTCTATTGCACTCACTATTCGGTTCGTATAATGGAATGGTATGGTCGAGCCAACAAAGACTATTCGTCACCAAAATGGACTATCATCGCTAAAGAAACGAGTCTTGAAGGTGATCATATCTACGTCCTCAAATGTGTTCCTTTTAGTATTTTTTTGTGTTGTACAATTTTTCGATTTGAGGCCTAGGCATAATGTGGAGAGTAGTGGAAGTGGGTTTGATCTTAATTTTGTAAATGCAGAGTTTTGTGTTGCAACTTGTATTGGTTAGTGGCATCATACCCTCAGCAACCTGATGAAGATGATTATATCAAATATTTAAGGATGGGTTTTTTCCAGTTACGATTCTCGGTGTCAACCAATAAACGATTCAAAACCTTAACAATTTTGTCCTTGTTTCTCTCCCCACTTCGCGAGACTTAAAATGTTTTGCTCGCCAATGTCTTTTTGTGCTTCCCAGCCTCAATTACGGCCTGTTTGTTACGGCTTAAAAAAAAAGTGATTATATTTTAAAATAATATAGAAATTATTTTTTAGAGATTTTAAAAAAAAAAACAAATTTGTGTTTGTTTAGAATCATAAAAATCATTTTTTTAAAATGACTTTTAACTTATTTGGATACAACAACACAAAAATGATTTTTTTTAAATACAAAATTACCATAAATGGCATAAAAAATCATTTTTTAAGAAAACATGTTTGTTTGAAAAGCACTTTTTTAAATACATAATATTTTTAAAAACACTTTTTATGTATCTTTAAATACAAGTTTTTGTAATAATTTTTAAAATTAAAACATAAAATTTTATAAACTTGTGTGACGTAATTTATAAATAATTTTATGTCACATAATATTAATTTTTAAAATTAGTTTACTAATTTTATGTCACATAAAACTAATATAAATAATATACATAATAAAACTAACATGGAATAATAATAAAAGTCTGAAATATCCATAAACAAAATATTCCAACAAATTCAAGGTACCTACGCTAGTCAAATATAACATTGTCAATATAAAGCAAATACATAAAAATAAAACTAGTGTCGTTGTTGCCCTTGAATTGGCAATTGGTCTCTAATAGTATTTCTTATTTCTTCCACGTATCTGATATCTGCCTGTGTTGGACCTTGTCATTCATCATTATTGGGTACACCATTATCATCTCCATCATTGAAGTTTTGTTCATTGTCTTGTAACCCACCGATGTTCTCTAAGCTTTCAAGAATATCCAAGTCACCTGAGTCTATTCTTCTTAAGCCAGTGTATAGAGATAGGTGGCCATCTATCCTCAACTGTGTCACAGCAAAATGATGTCAAGCCAATAAACAGGATTTTTCATGTTACTCAAAATGCTCTTCACAATGTCTATACCAGGATAAGGTGGCATTGGTCCTTCCTCTGGCTGAGTTTGTTTGAGACAGTCATTTTCCCTCAAAAATTCAGGAAGAAAGGTGAGCCTTTAAATTGATCAATTTTTCTAATCAACATTATTAACAGTAATAAATTACGTGTCATAAGCATTATAATTTTATACTCCATAAAAGCTTCAGTACATTTGAGATTTCCCCGTGTGAAACCACCAATGGTAGGTATTGAAAATCAAAACATCCCCATTCCACATGTTCCCAGATGTAATGGAGTCAAGTTTTATAATTCTGCCTTTTTCTCTATCACGAACCACATCCACTAGGTACCCATCTTTCAACCACATTATTGAAGCTTCATAGTCCTATAACCCATAATAATGGGACAAAGTTAATTAAGCTAACTAATCAAACAATTATCAAGGCTCAAAATTTCCCTTTAGTTAAGATGGGAAATAAAGACTACCAGAAATGAGAATACAGAAAGATGTTTTGTTGAATTTGTTAAGGTGTAATTTGATTCTGGCACTGCAATGTGAAGCAAACAAGTAAGTGACTGCCACATATTGTCACTTATGGAATCCCCCACAAACATTATCTTCTTTCCTCTATATGTGTAACACCCCAATTTTTAAGAAAAATTGTTTTAACAATAAATCTCGAATACTTGAACGTAAATCTTAGAGATTGATCACCTCAATGATTTACTAAGAGTACGAGAAATTATTTTGAATTATTTTGAATAATTTATTTATTATAAATAATTATTATTTATGATGTCAATTCAAATTGATAGACAGCGTAGACGTATGCTGTTTTTAAGATGAATTCATCAATTAAACTTATTATAAGTTTTCTGTTTGACACGTAACGCGTACTTTTGTTGACTAAGAAAATGATTGAATTAAATCAAGATGAAATTAAATTTAAGAATTAATATTTTATATTAATTCATGGTTCAAAAATCGTCGGAAAACTCTAACAAAGTTTCGTCGCGTTTTGAATCACCGGGTAAATTTTATCCGCATTAAAATTTAAAACGAACTCCGATTTCGATGAGAATCGAATTGTAGCTTGTTATGTTTATTTTTTAGTGTTTTAAATTGTTTTTATTATTTATGATAATATTTTATCACGCGGTGAATTAATTTCCCGGTAAATTAATTTTTGCGATTAATCGGCGAAAGAATTAATTTGTAACGCGATTACTCGACGCCGTATTCTTTTTAAGGACACTCTAGACCCTAGGATTAGTGGGTAATCATTAGAAGAGAGATTAGATGTTTAGACCTGTTGATTAGATTAGAGTATTGTTTTTTTGTGATTATGTGTCACACTTTTGGAGGTTAATTAGTGGTGCTTTTTCTAACTCATTCTTAACCAAGTATTAGGCTTATTTTAATTATTATTTTTCTTCTTCTTTTTTTTTAGGATCAGCGTGATTCCCCATTTTTTTTCCTCGTCCATTTTTTTTTTAATTACTTTGGCTACAAGATTACTTTGGCTCCAAGCCACCTAATTAGGACCACATGTTTTAAGCCTTGTTAAATAATTCTTTTAATTCCTCTCCTTTTATTGTGACCAGCCGAAACCCTCCCTTCCTTCTCCAAAAGAATCAGGCCATAGCCCATATGCCCCATTTTTCATATTACTTTCATTTTTTTAGTTTAAGTGTGGGTGAAAGAAAGCAACACCATCCTTCCTTCCCCATTTTGCTTCCTGATCGTGACCTCCCTTTCTCAATCCCATTTTAGTTTTTTTCCTTCCTCCTTCTTCAAGCCTCAGCGTGGCCTCCCTTTCCCTCATGTACTCTATTTTCCTTTATGTGCTTAGTGTTGGTGAAATAAGAAACAAAAGACAAGCCCATTTCTCCCTCCTTTCCTCAAGCTTCAGCAGAAACCTCCCCTCCTACTTACACTCTCATTTCCCATTTTCATTTTGCTTATTTAGTGTGGGTGAAATGAGAAAGGAAACCAAGTTCCATTCCCTTCCCTTTTGTTGTCCAACCGTGGCCTTATTATGATTGGGTAAGTATTCCTTCTAATTTTTTTTGTTCTATTTCTTGTTTAATGCTTTAGTTATGGCTTGATCATGATCATGAGGAAGATGAACACATTTTACCCAATTTTTATAAACCCTAGGTTGAATGGCCTAAGGAAAGGGGTATGGGATTCCTCATGTGAATCATTAAATTGATTAGGGGTTTTTGCTTCTTAATAATTGCTATTGTTGTTATTGTTGTCAATTTTTGGTTTGATCAAGAGAATTGTGAAAATTTTGGAAACCCTTGAGTTCTTTGAAAGCTATGATTCGGTATTTAACTTATGCAATGGGTTTTGTTTTGGAAACATTAGATGTTTTGAAAAGAGATTAAGTAGTGAATGGTGTTGTTTTGGTTAATTGGAAGTTTTGCAATTTTTTTTTGAAAAAGAAGGGTGAGGCCGAGAGCTCCTAAGAGCTTGGGAATGAATAGATTTTTGTGTTCTTAGCTAAATTAAGTGCATTTGGGTTGTTGAGTAAGTTTGGAAAGTTTTGGAAATAGTTTGATTAGTTATGAAAGTGATTGGATTGAGAATTGAAGTTGTTTTGGATCTTTGAGGCTAGGAAACACAATAGGTAAATTGGACTCTTTGAGATCCCAAGAAAACCAAGTGGAGCCTTGATTGAGTATTTGAGAAAAGTAGTGGTTAATTGAAGTTGATTCTCGCTCTAAGTTTTCAAAAAAAAAATAGTGATGTTTTATGTTCTAAGTTTTCAAGAGAAAGATTCCTTGTCCTTAAAGTTTAATTCCTTAGCAGTAAAATGAATTTTCAAGATGTATGTAATTTATTAAAAACTAGTATTTTTTTTAAACTAAGTTCCTAGATGAAAGTGTTTGGTTAGGAAAAAGGGTTTAGGTTTGAGAGCCTAAGGATATAGAATTAAGACTTTAGATTATGCTAAGTTTGCTTCATGTGTTAGGCCTGAGTGATCCGAGATCGTGCGGCGTAGGGTCGAGGAGTACGTGGACACGTGGTTTAGTGATCTTCGGTAAAGACACTTCATATTCTACGTGTTTATGTTTTGTGCGTAAGGGCAACTTTTAGATACGATAGGAAGTTAATTTCAAGTATGTACGCGAAGAAGTCTGAAAATCTCAGGGTTCGAAGTGAGGGTCTTGTACCCCTTCGTTTTACTTTTTTTGATATACTGATTATTTAGTGGGCTTGTCTGCAAGTGGTTGGCAGCTGTCCTCAACCCCCCACACTTGTTTGATTACCTCTTTGCTAACTCTATCGAGTTTCAAAGGGATGAAGTGTGTTATCGATGCTGATGAATGATTGTGATATGATTAGGGTTGGATATGGATATGCTGAAATATGATTGATGATTACCTGCTTATGTTTGTGATTATTGATATGTGGATGCAAGTTGGTTGAGTTATTGAGCTGTGTAATTCTGAATTGATAACATGATATGTTTACATATATGCTTGTTTGTGCTTAAGAAATATGTTGCTGATGTTTTGGATAATGCAATAGTATTTAATGTTGGATAGTTAAATATTTATTGTTTTATGCTTTGTTAAAATATCATATGATTGATATGTTCGTTGGGATTGGTGGAAGGCATTGTCGTGTCTTGTTGGTAACGTCGACCTGAATATCCTGGGTGATGGATTGCCCATGGCCAAAGGAATTCAAGGAACGTCGTTAAATTAACCATCGCATGGAAAAGGTTTAGTTCTGGTACGTACAGAACGACTGACCATAGCGTATGGATTCCAGAATTAAAACTGCACTGGCATATAGTTGAGTCAATAGGATTTGGGTGCATCCTTATTGATTTGTTTTGAATACGGTTGACATGATTGTTTATACGTGCTGGAGTATGCTGTTTCATATTATGTGATGTCTGTACGATAGGATAGGCTATTGTAGCTGCTACTTTTGTAATATCTGTTTATTTTAAGAAGTTGACCCTTGCCCGTGGTTCTTTCAATCAATGATTGTAACCCAGATAATAAAGACTGCAGAGTGTTCGAGGCTGCTGACAAGCGTAGCTGAGGATAGCTCTATATGGCTATCCGCTTTGTGTATTGGGTTGTAAATTACTAGAGGTCTAGTAAGTGTTGTAGCGTGTCGACCAGCTATAGGAGGCTTGTTGTACTAATTGCAGCGTTGTAATAAGTATATTATGTTTTCAAGACTTGAATTGTCATGTGTGTTTGTTTAAATAAATCAACTTGTATGGTTATTGTGAGTTGAACATGGCGTTTTATTTATTCACCACCTTTCAAAAATGCTGCAATGCTCTGATTGCAATTTCAAAAGAAGTTTGAAGAAAAAAAAATATGTCCACATTTTTGAAAACCATGCAAACAGCGTATTCCATTTTCGAAAGATATTGAACTGGCAAGAGAAATAGGTAGTTAGTAGCGCTCTAGGAACGGGGTGTTACAGTATGCCTCCAAAAATTTCACACCATCAAAAAATTTGGACCTAATCCTTTGTTCTTCCACCCCATTGTCTTTCTTGCACCTAATCCCAGAGACACCCCAGTCCTAGCCATATCATTTATTAATACCCCAATTATAAAATTGGAACAATAAAGTTAACCACACATTAAACAAAACACCAACTAGACAACATTCACATAATTACAATTCACTCTGATTTCACCTTCATAAGGCCTAGTCCTCTCTCTTGAAAAAAATAAAGCAAGGATGTGATGTTTTCATGGCCTTGGGGAACCAAAGTGGCTTCTTTGGCCAAGGAAATTGTGTCATTTCCCTTAGTGTGGATCCTACACCTTTTCTTTTTGTGTTTTTCATAACATTAGGCATATTTCCCAAGCTTTGATACACCAATCTTTATGTAATTCATCACCAAGACCCATTAATCTTACTGTCACGGTTATACTACCCCAGCAATCTCTACTTTCTCACCTTTCCTTGTCTTAACCATTAGCCATCACCCGATGCCAGACAGAACACCACAACAGCCAAAAATAATGCTTCCCCTATGAAAATATGGCCTCAGTTGCAGCTTGCAAAACCAAGACCATCTTATAAGACTTAACAACAACAATAAAGGAAGGGGTACATAAAAGAAGAAGAACAGTCCATGGTTTCACTAAAAAAACAGAATTTTAGTGCTAACTAACACCCCACAAACACACAACAAACAAGAAATTTATTATGAATAACATCAGGCTCTGGCTACTGAACCGAGTTCAGTGAGTGGAGTTTCTCACTCATTATTACAAAAACAAAATTCTCATTTCAAGCTTCTTATCTTTATAACCAAATGAATAAAACAACATAAAGGCAGATAAAATGAAGAAGCAATTCCTTCCATTATTGGAAATCCCCCCAAAAAATCCCCCCACTCCCCAACAATCAGCTTGATTCACAAATTCAACAAAAAGTAACTGCAAATTATAAATTAAAAAAAAGCTAAGTGGGGTTTTCAAAAGCAGCGTCAATAGCGGCTTCCTCTGTGGCGGTGTCAATAGCAGTTTCCTTTATGGTAGAGCTCCAGGCAGGTAACCTCACATGAAGATTTGAACCACAATACAAACCAAGTATCACAAAAGTTCCAATCAAAAGCATATTTCATCCAAACCGAGTATCACAAAAGCAGCATAAACCGAGTATCACAAATTTCATCTGATCAAAAGCATTACAAAAAATGGAACCCTAGAACCCAATTAGGAAAAAACATACAAAAATAACAGATAAGAGAGGAGAAGACCGAGACAAACCTTACTAAGAAGAACACCTACAAAGAAAGAACACCTACGAGAGAAATACGACGATCGTGAGAAGAGAGGAGCACCCATAGAAAGTGGAAAGAGAGAAGAAACGCGACAGTAATCTTACCCAAAACGAAAAGGGACAAATGTTGCCATTTTCCAAAAAGTGGAAGGGTAATTTCGTAAACACAACAAATTCACTTAAAAATTCTGTGTTTTTTCAGAATTTGGGGCCGTTTCTCTCTCATATACCGCAAGTCCCACTCTTTAGAAGCTAATAATTTCAGCTTTTCATTTTTACCCTAAAAATCATTTTTTTTAAATAAAAATCATTTTCTAAGTAGTCTGAAACAAACACCCTTAAAATTAAATAAATGATTTTTTTACATCAACAAAAGTGATTTTACTCTTCAAAAAGTTGTAACAAATGCCCCCTTAATATATATTTCACACCAATTTAACCCTTAACATTAATCTTTTGTGAATTTAATTTGTGTGTAGTGTAAAAATATTTTACACATGCATCAAATGATATGTTAACACATCATTTAATGAGTATCGCAAGTCAGACATTTTTTAGTTTATTAAATGAAATGACAACACATCATCTTATGTAAAAATATTTTTACATTGACGTTACGTAGATATTAAACTCTTTTTAACAAATTAGAGTATAACTTTTATGTTAACAACAAGAAGAATGTCTTATCTTTCCCAGCCAGCTACAAAAAGTTCAGTTTGGTTGGGGGTTTTTGGAGGGAAAAGAATGGGAGAGAAGATATTATTTTAAATTATGTTTGTTTGGTTCAGTTTTTTAAGGGGAGGGGAGCAAAATCTCTTGTAGTCCAATTTTTGCTTTTCTCCCAAAATGTGGGGTTTTGAAGGGGAGGAGATGAGAGATTAAATAATTTAAAATAAAATTACTTAAATATCCTTATATATAATATAAAAGGCTATAATAATATACAAATAAATTAATCTATCCCTTCTATTATGGTCTGTTTGGTTAGGGGGTTTTGGAGGGGAGGGGATAAGTTATTTTAAATTTTGTATGTTTGGTTCATTTTTTTAGAGGAGAAGTGTAACGCCCTGAATTTTCAAGGCATTAACTCGTCTATTCTAAGAAAATCAGCCTTTTTTTAAAAAAATAAATAAAATAAAAGTTACCGCTAATAACTAATAAACGTTTGATAATCGCAGAAATGCTTTATTGTCAATTATAAAAGTTTAATTTTATTATTAACCAAGTGAAGGCTAAATTAAAGATCTTTTATTCCCAAAGCATGTGAGTACTAAATTAGTAAAAGTCTGTAACTACTCTACAACGTAACTAAAATATAATAAAATTCTGAAATTATAAATTGTAGCAAAAATAACCAAAGTTTAAGTTATCCCAATTACTTAGCGGAGAAACAGCACGTCCGCAATATAAAAAAATACCAAGTTCAAATTGCGTAATATATCGTTAACATTTCAAATAGTAGCACAGAGCATCTAAAACCCATGTACCCACAATTATTCGTCGATGGCACGATCAACAATAATGCAAACAACTTATACTTGAGGCTTCTCAAATCCACTTGTACCTAAAAAGTGGTGTAAGGGTCAGTTCATATGACAAGTTGTAATAAGCTAAAGCATGAAAAAATTGCTCAAATACGATTTATACATTTTTTCACGTTTAAATAAAAATATGTAAACAAGAATAATCATATTGAACATCAATAAGAAAATATATTCACACTTAAGCACGAACATGAAATTAAAAATAATCACTTTTAAGACATAAGAGGATGTATTCACTTTTTTTTTCTTCCTTTTTTATACTAACTTACAAATAAATCATCACATTTACAACATCACAAAAATCAGGATATTCAAGTTAGTATGCATGTCTTATGCAAGACTCTCAAGATCGCGATATAGTCATCCCATACCAATGAGGAATTTAATTTAACACCGCCACGAAGGCCTTAACCACGAAGGTCGTCCAAAAATAATAGCTACCTCCCATACCAATGGGGAATCAAAACATATCACTGCCACGAAGGCCTTGACCACGAGGGTCATCCAAAAATAATAGCTACCTCCCATACCAATGGGGAATCAAAACATATCACCGCCACGAAGGCCTTGACCATGGGGGTCGTCTCAAAAGTAATAGCTACCTCACATACCAATGGGGAATCAAAACATATCACCGCCATGAAGGCCCTACACATGCCACTCTACATGATACATGACATTTAATCAAGTCAATTCTTGCCACGAGAAGTAATTCACCAGAAAATCCACTACACATTATATTCATATAATACATATCGAAATTTCTTTTACAAAATAACATCACCATTTTACGGTTTAGAACAACAAGTACACATCCATCAAGAGAATAACAACAATCAACAATACTCCTATTAATAAAATACACATAATTCGATTTGCACTAAATTACAACAACAAGAAATAACAAGCATCCGTATTTTATATATATATATATATATATATATATAAAATACGGATGCTTGTATATATATATATATATATATATATATATATATATATATATATATATATATAAATCGTTCTTCCTCATCAAATTAAATATAACAAATCATCAACCAATTCCATATTATTAAACATCTATAAATCGCTTCCCACAAATTTATAACAATTAACTATTATTTATTTTATTACTCTTGATTATCCCATATTATAAAAATTGATCAACTTTATAATTAATCATGTTCATGTTATCAAAGACCAAAGAGTAACCATCATCATCAAGAGACAAAATGGAATAAATCTTTTGCACTAAAAAAATATACCCACACGAATTTTCAACAACATATGAATCTAGAATCAACAAAATAGCAAGAAAAATAATCAACACATTTATTTAGAGGAGTACACGAAAATTAAAATTGGATAGAAGAACATCATAGATTTATATTTCATAAAAATATAAACTTTTTCCTATAAATAAGACACCACACAAAATTGTATCCATATTTAAACAACCACCAATGTTTAGCTCTAACTTGTAGGAGAAAAACCCTTACCTTGGTCGCTTTCCTTCCTAACAAAATAACTCTAAGCCCAGGAATTTGAATGGCACGAGCAAGAGGAAAGGTTAAAGTTTTACTGAGAAAACTAAATATTAGTGGCTTTTTAATGAGTGAAATTAAAAGAAAATAATGGAAATGACTTACCTTTGAGGTCACACAAAAATGGAGAGAAGAAGGTTAGAAAATTGTTCTTGATGGACTAGGAATGATGCTAGGATGTAAAGGAAGTCGCCCCGGTCATGACACTTTAAACTACGTTAATTTCCGACGAGAAACGAGTGAGTTTGGTAAAAACGGTGAGATCCTCCTTAGGTTCTTTGGGCAGCTCTTAGATAGGATTAGGATGAGGAGAACTGGTTTAAAATGAGCCTTTAGGTTTAGGGTTAGGTGGTTTAATCATCCCCAAGAGTTTCAGGTCGATTTGGATTACTTGGGTCAAGCCCAATGAGTCAAAACTCACTAAAACACGTATAAGAATTAATGCCTCGAGTACAACGATACTACATCACAGTTTTTGATGTAACTTGAGCTAGATATATCCGATTTAGGAGTTCTTGGTGGCGTTGAAAAGCTTAGAGAGAGATCTACAAAAGTGTGTCTCATAAGCAAGTCCTAATTTGGACTCTAGATATGTCAAAAAGACAATGGAAGTTTAGATACAGAATTGATAATTGTTTCTAGATAAAATCTTTTGAAGATTAAGATAAGATCTCAAGAGATAACTGAGGAAAAGATTATTCTATCTTAATTATGATTCCTATTAAATCTGTCTCATATCTACTCAAAACTTTAAGGAGTAAGATAATGTAGGCTCATCAACTCAATGATTGAGTCTCTATCACATCTAACCGATTACATAATCCTGATTTAATGCAAAACCATACAATATCTTGTACTATAATTATAGGCACAATTATATATAATTATAATTACAATCTCATATTAATGCAAACCCTTATCAATGCATATACAATCTAACATTAATATATACATGACCAAATATTAATATAAATACAATCACTGATTACTATATAACTACATAGTAACATGAATGATCTTATCCTATTATAAACACCATATAAATATAACTATAAATATGGTTATGCGCCATTAACTATCAACACAATTACATATTATTATAAGCACAATTAATATATAATTCACACACTATACATATATACACAAATATAATATAATCACCTCTATAAATATACTCTAACACTACAATAATTATATTATTATTAATTATATTAATAATAACACTAACATCAATAATAATAATAATAATAATAATAATAATAGTTCTATTAGTTTAAATAAAAAAAAAATTGAGGGTGTTACAAGAAGGGAGCAAAATCCCTCTTCCTAAGCCAATTTTGGCTCCCTTCTAAAAGTGGGGTTTTTTGGAGAGGAGAGAAAGGGAGATTAAATTATTTAAAATAAAATTACTTATATATCCTTATATATAATATAATATAATATAAAATACTATAAGAATATACAAATAAATTAATCCATCCCATCAATTAAAATCTCTTCCTTCCTGAACCAAACAAGCAAACACTTCCCTCCTCTTCCCTCTCCTCAACCAAACACAAAATCAAATTAATCCCTACCCTCTATTCCCCTTCTCTCTTCTCTATTAAAATCTCTTTCCTTTCCTCCGCTTGTTTGAACCAAACGAACATCCCTCGTCCTTTTATTAAAATCCCTTCTCTCCGTTCCGCTCCTCCCGTTAACGTCGTTTACATTCCCCATTTTCACATTGGCAGCATAAGCCAGTGTACTCCAGAAGCAATATAACGTAACTTCCTCTCGTCGATGAATTCTATCCTAACCCTCAGTTTCAGACTCCCTCTGCGTGTCTTCATGTGCCCTCATGTCATCACAAATCATGATCTAGGGTTTACCTTGGATCAGAACGGAATATAAACATATTGCATTCTCTCTTCGCGCGTCTTCTAACCGAAATTATAAAAGGCCAATGGGAGTGGTCATGGAGAGCTCCGTTTGGGAACCGAATCCATCGATATACATCTTTCTCTTTGTCTGTTGCTGTTTCTCGATCTTTCTTTACCCTCACGCCTCTAACCTCAACAGATCCTCCACAATCTTCGAGCATGGAATCTCGTCATCATTTCTTCGTTTCCAGCGGAACTTCCTCCTCCTCTATTCTCTTGCTTCAGGTTCATTTTCTTATTCATTGTAACACTGTTTGGTTTCCTAGAAAATGTGAGAGATTAGCTTTCGAAACTTTAAATTTCTTTTGTTTACGGAGGCGGAATCTGTGAGTAACTCAGCTGAATACTAATTGCTTACGAAATTTTATTTATACATTCTTTTATTTATTTATTTATTTTTATTTTTTAAATCTGTTCTGTTTTGGAAACCAGATTTCGAAACTCGATTTTCGTTTAGTTACTCAATTAAGCTTTAGATCGGAGGTTTGAAATTATGAATGATGATTTCATTTGTCGTATTTTTCGTCTTCTCAGTCGTGGAAGGTCTATGGTCAGTGTTCGGGGAGTTTGATTTAGCTTCCTATGGATTCGGCAAGGAGAAGATGATCACGTCTCTCTGTTATGGATATACAACGGCTCTCTTTGCTGCTCCTTTCCTTGGCGTGCTTTCAGATTTGATGTGAGCCTCTGGTTTTACTCGCTGTCAGTAGTGTACTAGATCGTAAAAAAACCTAATTACGTTTTTGGTAAATAGTATATGCAATGTTGATGTTGCAGTGACACCGTATTATGATATTTATTGCAGTAGTTACTATTTGTTTGTTTAGTTGTTTATGTTATAGTAACGTGCATCAGCCAACTTATAGGATGAAATTCCTTCCATGAGAAAGAATTGCTGACACTGAATGACCGTTGATGTTGCTCAGTTCTTTGAACTATTTTCTGTTGATTTTAGTGGATATTAGGTGTGATTTTTTTTTGATTATGCAACCTTCCGGAGACCTGTGTGTTTCCAAATTTTAAGGAAGATCTTATAGTAAATCTTTTAACCTATATATTTGGCAATTCACTCTCATTTTCCAGTGTATTATTTTTCAATGTTTCTATCAATTTGGTCACAGATCCTTCTATGTGTGATTTGAACTTGAAGCAGGGTTTGCTATTTTAGATATGATGCATCTTTGTTATTCCAGAAGTACTACCTAAACAATGCACAATCAAGACATTCTTTTATTAAAAGAAGTTTTAGATGTTTTGTTACATGTTAAACTAACTTACTACTCGCTACTTGCATAGAGGTCACAAGAAAGTTTGTTTGATCTTTTGCATCCTACACTTCTTTGTTGGCGTATGGAAGAAGATTGCACAACAACCAAGCATTTTCATGTCTAGCATATGTCTCTCTATGGCCAATACAATATTCTCATTCAGTTTTGAGACTTGGATGGTCACTCAACATGAGAAGGTAAATAGTAACTTTCTTCTGTTATCTTGATTTCCACATAGACACAAATTATAGTCTGTGTATCTACAACTTTGCCACTGGACATGGCCCAGAAGGAGCTTAGTTCTTCCTGATTGAATAACTTGGTCCAGATTTTTTTTTCTTTTCACCTTTATAGGGCAAGTATTTAGCTGCCTAGGACAGAACATAGGAATGCTTAAATATCTAGAATTTAATGTCAATCTGGATTTTGTGTGTTTGTTTGCAGCAAGGGCACAGGCTAGATTCACTTAATGACACATATTGGTTAATGACTTTCTTTGAGTCTGCATGTTTTATTGCCAGCCAAATGTTTGCAAATTGGCTGATTGGCAATAATATGGCAAAAAACACAGCTCCTTCCTCTGAAATCATCTTCTTAGCAATCACTTGCTTCATTTTTCTCACCAGAGGATGGACAGAAACTCCAGGAACAACATCTTTTAAGGAGTATAGTATGTCCTTCTATGCATACATTTTTGGTGGTAAGCTCACATGCTTTTCTCAGTCTCGTTTACTCTTTATTCTCTAATAATCAACAGCTCATTATTTTATTTTTAAAAAAAGGATACACTATTTCAGTACCTAACATTTATTTGGTAATCAGATAACTTATTAATAATCACAAACATTTTGGAATTACAAGGACAGCTAGTCCCTTTGATTTATGTTGCTACTAGATGAAAATCATCTTGACTTCAGTACATGTGTGGTCTTCTACCATGAGTTAATGGACTACTTATAAGAGTCTCTTTCTTTCCATCCTTATATTCTACATATTTTCGTTTTCTAGTTGTCCTCTTCCCTTGCTTTGACTGGTGTTAGAATATCAGAAAAATATC
Organism: Calophaca sinica; assembly: GCA_037113605.1. Taxonomy (NCBI): domain Eukaryota; kingdom Viridiplantae; phylum Streptophyta; class Magnoliopsida; order Fabales; family Fabaceae; genus Calophaca; species Calophaca sinica. Next base: position 12,943,969 of record CM073736.1, read on the forward strand.
TGATAATATCTTTAGATTATTTTAGAGTATCCTAGATGACACGTTAGGATTTTATATTATATAAGTTGTTTCCTTATTTAATTAGGATCTTTATAATTATTAGGCATATCCTGTCATATAAATAAGAATAGAATCTTCTATATTTAATTGTATTTATTGCTTTAAGCCTATATAAAACGGACTCCGCTGTATAGTCAAAACACACAGAATTATACAAAAATCACAAATTCTACATGGTATCAGAGCCATCTCTCTGATTTTGTGACCAAAGAGTTCTTCCGCTGCCGGTGGCGATGGTCGCCGGCGTCGCCACCGAAAACGTTTTCCAAAGATGCTTCAGATTCGCTTTCTTCTTCTTGCCTCTATTTTGGAGCAACCTTCCAGTTTTCCGGTCAGCCACCATCGGAACCGCCACTGCCGCTGTTTCCGGCGGCCTTTCCGGCAGATGACCCTACCATCAGAACCGCAGCACCGAGATCGGCCTACCCCCAAAACCGGACCTCCGGCGCCTCGCCACGCGCTTCCCACCGCCGCCGTTTCTCCACAGATCTTCTCACTTTTTCCGACCGCCGCCGCGCGGCGTGTTCGCCATCGTTCGGCCGGCCTTCCATCGGCCGATTCGGTTTTCCATGCTGGTTCCAGATCCGGTCTCTGTTTTCTGTTTCGGACCACGGATACTTTCGTTCCAGTGCAAACAGCCCCGTTTCACTCTCGAGGACGCGTTTCTCTCTCTCTCTCCTGTGACTGAAACATGGGATCCTCTACTACTGATGTTTCGAAGTCTATCTTCACCTTTGTTGTCGTGTCTTCACCTTTCGTGCAGATCTTCTCCCCTTTCTCTCTCCTGTTTGGCGCATTTTCTCTCTTGGCAACTGATCTGGTCAAATCTTTCAGAGGTTTCTTGCTGGTTCTGATTTTTGTTTGTCATGCCTTCTTTTCTCACTAATGGATCATAACAGTGGCTTTTCTTCCCACCAACGATCATTCCGGTGGTGTCTCTTTTCCTACATATGAACCATATTAGTGGTGACTTCTTTTCCTATCGATGACTATTTCGGTGGTGTCTTCTCTTCCCATTGACGATCATCTCGATGGTGACTTATTATGGCTATGACTCACACTAATCCAACTCGTCTTCATCCCAGATGCACTGGCCTCGTCTTTATCCCAGAAATAGTTGTCAGATTTGGTTTCAAGTTGAAAGTCCCCAATATTATTGGTTTGAAGCTTCCAAATGTTGTTTTGAGAAAGGTCGGACCTTGCTTTACTTCACTGCTTGCCAAGAAATTTGTTTCAGGCTGACGATTTTTCCAATTATCTGACTAAGCTATCTTTGTAGCAATTCTCTCCGTCTTCTCCAGCATCCCTAAGTTGCCTTCCCAATCATGGTGGAGCTCAATTTTCATGTTTTGTTTATTTTTATTTCATGGGAAATGCGTTATTTTCTTGTAACAAGCTAAAAACTTAGTAAGCTTTAGCATGAGGGGGAGTGTTAGAATATCAGAAAAATATCTAATAATATCTTTAGATTATTTTAGAGTATCCTAGATGATATGTTAGGATTTTATATTATATAAGTTGTTTCCTTATTTAATTAGGATCTTTATAATTATTAGGCATATCCTGTCATGTAAATAGAAATAGAATCTCCTATATTTAATTGTATTTATTGCTTTAAGGCTATATAAAACGGACTCCGCTGTGTAGTCAAAACACACAGAATTACACAGAAATCACAAATTCTACAACTGGTATTAGGTATTACTTAGATGTGGATAAGAGTTGGTAGTAGAGAAATGCGTGATTCAATTTTCATCACTGTATTGAAAAGTTCAAGTGACATGCTGATTATAATTTATAATCCACAGATAAAAGGATATGGCTGTTGGCATGGGCACAGACTTGCCTTCATTTCTCCATTGGGATTTTTTGGATGCTTTGGGCACCTACAGTGGTGGTATGATATCGAAATTTTAGTGCACAACTTATGATATATGGAGAGATCAATTTATGTGGAGAATATTTAAAACAATATGATCATATGACATTGAATGTTTTACTGGCTTCCTTGTATTCAGGCTCTTTGTATTAGTGAACCTTGAAATGGACCTAATTGTACAAATTAACTAATTTAGAAGGGATTCTGTTTCTCGGTCCATTATTTTAGGAAGATGTATCTCTCCATGATTGGATCTTTTTGAAAAAGAGGCTTCATGTTATCGATCCCACCCCATTATATTTTCAGTCGCGGTATCTGTATGTGTTTGCGTGCGTGTGTCTATATATATATGTATATATTCTTAATGAATGTGATTTCAGGCTGACGGGCGAGAAGTGCAATTAGGATTGATATATCCATGCCTTTTGGGCTCAAGGATGCTAGGAAGCACTGTGTTTCCTTGTCTTACTAGTGGACCATCATCACTTAGAACTGAGGACTGCCTAGTATTTGCATACATCATGTTGGCTCTTCTCCTGTCTATTGTGGCCTATGACTATCAGGTGCAGTTGTTGTTGTCTTTGAAAAGTCTCAAATATACTTTTGGTCGGATTTTCAATCTGGAAGTCTAAATTGTGCTCTCATAAATTTATCATGTGCAGGAAATTGGAGTTCTGGTGGCACTTTTTAGCTTGTTTCATGCTTGTGTGGGGTTCATTTTACCATCACTTGCTAGATTGAGGACCATGTAATCTCATTAACAGGAGTTGTAGTTATTCGTTTTGCTCAATAATGGATTCGATAATTTTAATTACTTTGTTTGCAGGTATGTACCTAATGAATTGCGTGGAGGGATGATGGGCCTCTCTCTTGCCCCTGCAAATGCTGCAATTCTGCTTTCTGTGGTGCAAGTATGTATTTATGCATTAAATTGTCTGAAATTGTAGGAAGCATATAATTATTCATATACGTGTTATTAACATGAGTTGACATGTGCGATATGATGAAATAAGTTGAGGTTTTGAAGTTAGAATGCCATAATTGTGGAGGGTGGCATAAGAATTTGCTATTCAAGAGTGGCCCTGTTTAAATTCTTCCATGGTCATCGGATAAAATACCAGATACAAGTCCTGGTTTAAATTCTTAGTTTGCCAACATGACTCTTGTCTGTGAAATGATTAATCAAGCTATCTGCCACTTTTTTGAAAATAGACGTAACTTTTTGAGTCTGGCTTGAACTTGATTGTCCAAACTTGTCCCTGAAGGTGATTAGCTATTTAGGGTGACATTGCATGCTCATATGGCTCATGGAGAACAGTTAAATCAACAGAATATGATATTGTAGAATATACCTTTAAGGTAGTTGCTCTGGTACCCATAAGGGTTCTGTTCCCATGTACTAAATTGCTTATTGTTAGTTTTATTATAAATATAAATTTTTGGAAATTCATTAAATATGTTCAACTAGCATTAAATGATTGACAATTCACATTGGGTATATTGGTACCCTTTAAAAATATAGGTACCAGAGTAATTGACTTCTTTTGAATGTTTGTCTGCAATATTCAATGCATCAACTTTTGCTAAAAATGATTTTATGTAGAAAAAACAAAATATTTACGTCCCAACCATTTCGTGTATTTTCTGTCAGTACATATTAACTTCCTCACTACTGTTGCAGGGTGGCTATTATCGGAATGTTGGAAATGCAGCTTTAATGGCATTTGGCGTGTTTGGTTTGTTGCTAGCAGCTGGTTGCATGCATGCCCTGAAGCAATTGGGGAAGCAACCGTATAACAACTGGCGTAAACAATGAACGTATATATATCCCTTTGACAGGCTTTGGGATGTTGGATGTCAGTATCTTTCATTGTATGCAACGAGGAGGATGAATAACTTAGATGATGCCAATGCAGGAGGAAATAAATTTCAGAAAAAACCCAACATCAACTTCTAGTGAATGCTGAACTGGACTGAGATTGGGGTACCTTGTGTAAGGACAAAGAAAGACTGAACATCAAAATTTTAAAGTTTAATTCATTCTTTAAACTCAGTCTGTGCCTGTGATACCCAAGTTCTCTTCTAGTTCGAGTATGTCAGCCATTTCAAGTTACAGAGGACTAGGGTTTCTGATTCTGCTTATAAATTGTAGCTTGCTGCTTGTGTTTGCTTATGGAGGATATAATCAGCCGTGCAAGCATCTGGAGCTGCTATCAGAATCTGTATTTGGAGCAGCAAATGCCAGTTTCTGCAGAAGTGCACCTGAAGATCATAAGGCGAAAATTTGAATATTATCGTTTAGGCTTTGTTAGCGTATAAAGGTTAGTAATGTGTTATGGGCTGGGATTGTTAGTTATACGAAACTTAGTTTGTTAATATAACCCATAACAGATGACTAGTCCTGACATGCAAACAAGTTATAGGCCAAAAAGGTTTTTACAAAGCCTTGATGAAAACACCTGAAACTGTGGTGATGTGATTTTTATTAGTTTGAGGGACACAATCCAGCTAGTGGGTTTGCCCATTCTTCTATTTGCGACTTGTTTGTTTGTGCTTGTTTTATATACAAAGTAGATAAGTTTTTTGAAGAAAAAAAAAATCTATAACTTGTGAAAAACAATTTTTAATGTTTATTTTTCACCAGATAAAGAGTATTTATTTCTATACATCATAAAAGTATTCCTTTTGTAACCAAAAAAAAAAAGTATTCCTTTTTAAGTTAATCTAAACGCGTCCTAACAATCATAAAAAGGTTTGCTATCTTATTTCAGACGAGATCAAGTTTGCATTGAAAAGTTATTTTATCTTTTTTCGTTTTGATCTGCAAAGATACAAAGTAGATACTAAAAACCTAACGTATATTAAACACAAGGTTATAAACTTATCTTCAAAAAACTTAATTTGGACTGTGAATAGCAATTGATTTTGCCAAATTGGTTACATTTCACACTAAGTTACTGAAAATTGCCTTGGTATGTTGAAGGAATCTGTTGGCATTATAATTTGGGTTATAAATAATACTGGTAACAAAACGATGGTTCGGTGAAAAAAAAAAAAATCTAAACGATGACTGTGAAATTAATTGAAATCTAAATCAGTGAATACTGGGCCAGTCAAAAAAAAAAACAGTGAATACTGGGTGGCATTTATTAGTTTCGGTTCTGAAACAACTTTTAATAACGTGATTTTAGCAATATTTAAGTTGGAGATCGGTAAAGGGCAAGCGGGTCCATTTCAAAATGTTATGGTTAAAATGGATTATATATGGATATGATGTTTCTAACGATAGCTTTCTGTGATTTCATATTTAGCAGTTTGACACTCCAGACTTGTGGAAGTCGAACTCTAGCGGTTTGACCACCTTAGGAAAGTAATATGCATGGTGCATCTATAATACTAATGTGCATCTTGCTTTACAATTTCAGCATCTAATCAGGTTTTAGCCTTGATTATTCATCTGACTATTGAGTATTGACAATCAACTGTACGACATAAACAGTAAAAAACCTAACGACTGTACTAATGTGACATAAATATTACTCCTTCCGTCCCATTATATATTTCACATTTACAAAAAAAAAAAACTAGTCCCAAAATATGTGTCACTTTATAGTTTCAATTCACTATTAATTGCTTTATTCCAATTATATCATCAAATGCTCCACTTTGTATTTATGACAATAATTAATATATCAATGGTTAATAAGGTTAATTTGATAAAATTATCATTCTCTTTCTTTCATTTATTACTTTTTCTTAAACTGTGTGATTTGATCAATTATGACACATATAATAGGACGGAAGGAGCATAGTCGTCTTAAATATTTTAGAGGCCCTGTTCTAATTTTAAAAATTGAGCCCCTAAATCAATATATATATATATATATATATATATATATATATATATTAGTATTTCACAAATATTACAGGAACTCTAAGGTAATGCAGTGGCTTGGGCGCCTAGTTTTATTCGCCGGAGCGGGGTTCGAATCTCGCTCAGGCATTATTTTCATCGATTTTTGGCGAAAAATATATTTTTCACGCGAAAACGTCATGCGCTGGACTCGAAGACGGGTCGCAGAGGTTGCTAAAAACAAAACTACCGCTGCGCTGCACAATGATTCATCATATATATCACCCAATATTGTATATATAGCAAAAAATTTGGGACCCTCAAATTTGGGCCAAAATTTGGGGCCTTATGCTATTGCACGGCCCATTAGCCGGCCCTCGGAGGGAGTAAATACTACTATCTCTGTAAGACTTTGAATCTCAATTGCTGGTACTACTATTCATCTCATCATTCTGTTCTCGATCCCTTATCCATTTTGTTGCTACCCACTTCTCCCCTTTGAATACTGGGCAGCTCCCATGGAGTGACGTCTGCCAAAGAATATAATATAGAAAGATTGTCAAACAACGTGCATGTCGAGTTAAGAAATATTTTTGAAATTTAGCATACATAATTATTAAAATATTGTTGGTTCAGATCAAATTTACATCAACAGTAGTTAACGTCCGCAAATGTTGGGGATTCACATCTGGCGTAAGTTTTTTTTTTTTTTTGGGAACAACAAATAAACGAATACTAAGCCTATGTTTGGTTTTACTTTTGAAATCATAAACGTGCGATGCGAAGGGAAATGGATGCGGAAAAAGAGAAGCTACAATGTGTAGCTTCTACGTAAACGCGGAAAACTGGCCACGGTTTTCATTTAACGCGCCTAAACCAACGCCAGACCAAACATATTTTAACTGGTGTAAAAACTGACGGAAAGGAAATACTAACCGGATCAATTGTACCATTAGGGAACAACGAATAAAATAGAAGTCCGTCTCCCTTGCGTGGCTTTACTCTTAAACCAATACAGTCCTCATAACCATAGCTACCGTCCATGTTCAATCCATTCTGCAGAATAAACATGCGCTATTACGAAAGGGCATTACTAGAAACTGGGATATTATTATTCAAATCAAGACGCAGTGACAAACTCGGTTTTACCTCAAACGGAAACATGGTCTCACCACCTTCCGGAACATCTGTTAAATACAACAAAAATGAAGCCATCTGCAAGGTGACCAAAACTGATTGTAAAAAAAAAAAGGTTCGGATAGATAGTTTTGATCATGAACCAACCATATGATAGTTTTTTGTTGACGGACTAAAATCAATAGTGAATTATTTAAAACTTAATTTGATTTTCCAAAATCTCAAGGTAATAGAAGTGTCTGAAAGTAATTGTCCATGATATTAAGAGTCACTAAAATAAGAAAAATGTCCCTAAGAAACTCATTCATAGATAGTTGCCTATCGTTAAGAAGAGATTAGTTTATCTCGTAAAAAAAAATAGTTTATATTAAAATAGCTTGAATTATAAGACAATTTCATCTTTTAAAGAGAATATTTTTAAAATAAAAGGAAATATTATAATTTAAACACCTCTCAGTGTAATTTAGCTTTTTTTTGACAGATTAGTGTAGTTTAGCTTTAAGTATTACTCCTAGCTCTTATAATTCAAAACCCATCAATTAGCCTTACACGAGTATCAAACTTTTAAGAAAATGACAAAGCCACGTGTTAATGTCGGGTTTTTTTGGTAACAAAAAAAGAACGGAATTATTTCTAATAATCGTAAATTCCGAATTAGAAGAACTGCTAAAGAAAGTGAACGAGTTTTAGTTCCGACGTACCCTTTGGCTCTCTTGTGGGCCATATTCAGCAGGATTGAATGCGTCATAATGAGAATTATATCTCTGTCCGACCTTATAGCGGAGGATATTAAAGTCCTGAAACACGGTGATTCCTCAGATAATTTAAAAATCATCCTGAAAAGAAGAGGTTTACAAATTCAAGAAGCACCTGAGTTGCAGGTAATATAAAACTCAGAAAGGGGAAAGGAAACCTAATATATATCATCCAATAGTCTAAGCGTACAACAAAGTTTGTCTTAAAGGTATGTAGAGTTGTTTTCCCCTTTTTTCAGTTAAAAAACGACTATGGTTAATTGAAGGTGAAGAAAACTGCTCCAAACAATATTTTTATTCTAAATAGAAGTTTTGATTGCACTAGTGAAAAGTAAAATTGATGAAAAGTTTCCACTGCATGCCCGGAAATCAGAATTTCCCTTGAATTCAAGTCATATGCCACAAATCCCTTCATTCCTGCTTTGTAGCCTATGAAAGCACATTTCTTAGCTCTACTGTCCAGCTTGCCCCTATGATTGGATAGTGTAGAAACATAGCACAATAATCCAAATACTCTCGGCATATTAAGATCAGGCAGTGTGCCATGTCTCTGATACCATGATATGAATCAAGAACCAGAGAGAAAATGGAGAGAAGAATGAGAGAATTCATTGATCAAATCTCTAAAATGAAATGTTGTTCATAGCTAGACTTATATAGGAGTCTTAGCCTCTAGGAACCCGTGTAACTAACAAGTGAGTAAACTAACTTCTAATTATGACTAACAACTACTAACAGTGGTTAATTGAATACAACTAACTATCAATAAAAACCATCAAAAATCATATTCAGTTATATCATTTTCTCGCTATCGGTGACCCTATTCTTTTCCTACAATAGCAAGGTTAATTTTCAAACTATAGTTTAAGCCCTGAAAACATGGACAACAACGTAGATAACTTTTCCCGGAATCACTAGCTACAAAAGGACTATTACTCTGTTAGGAAATGAAAGAATAAAGAACGCACCATCTCCTGTCGGTGGTAACACCAATTATAAGGTAGTTGAACCATAAAAATCATGTGTACAAAATGTAAGAAATCAGACCAGATAGGCATTAAATATCAGAGAATAAAAGTTTCCACCAACCACCAGGAACAGAATTACAGTTTGAAATGGTATGAATTTATAAATTGATTCTCTGAATTTCCCTTGGCCCATCTTTATCAATATGTTTTAATTTTAATGCAACGTTTCCATCTACTGAAAGGTCTTTCATGTAATGGAAACATATGCTTGTTTGCTAAAATGACCTCTTGATAATGGAAAAATAGATATTACAATGTCATCGGGGAAAAAATGTTATCGTTATGTTGAACATTGAGTTAGTTAGAGAAAAGATCTCTTAGCTGTCATGAGTTGTCATTATCTCATAAGTTGTTGCTTTAGTGATAAGGATATGGTTACTTATCTACATATAGGTTCTGTTAGTTTACAATTCAAACTAGCATGAAGTTAGGATCGTGTGATCTGTTTGTTATCACAACCATGTATTTAAACATGTATTGAGAATGAATGATGTAACCTTTTTCCTCTCAATTCATCTTTCTCACTTGGTATCAAGAGCACTTAAGCCCTGAAGGCTCTCGATCCATTAAACCATGTCATCTGCTGCTAACCAGAAAAATGATCTCCCCTCAACCGTGTCTGTCAAGCTGGACAGAGACAACTATCCCTTATGGAAATCGTTGGTTCTACCAGTGATAAGAGGAAGCAGGCTTGATGGTTATATGCTTGGGACAAAGGAGTGTCCTGCAAAATTTGTCACCTCTGCAGATTCAAACAAAACAGAAAATCCTGACTTTGAAGACTGGCAAGCACATGATCAACAACTCCTTGGGTGGCTGATTAACTCCATGACAACTGATATTGCAACACAGCTGCTGCACTGTGAAACCTCCAAGCAACTTTGGGATGAAGCTCAAGCCTTGGCCGGTGCCCACACAAGGTCTCGAATTACCTATCTTAAGTCTGAATTTCACAGTACCCGAAAAGGAGAGATGAAGATGGAAGACTACTTGATCAAAATGAAGAATCTTGCTGACAAACTCAAGCTTGCAGGAAATCCAATCTCAAATTCTGATCTGATAATTCAAACCTTGAATGGCTTGGATGCTGATTATAATCCTGTGGTTGTTAAATTATCTGACCAAATTGCTCTCAGCTGGGTTGATTTGCAGGCACAATTGTTAGCTTTTGAAAGCAGGCTTGAACAACTGAACAACCTCACCAATCTGACCCTGAATGCTTCAGCAAATGTGGCCAACAAAACTGAATACAGAGGCAACAGGTTCAATTCACGTGGCAATTGGAGAGGCTCCAACTTTAGAGGCTCGAGAGGAGGCCGAGGAAGAGGTAGAATGTCTAGACCAGTGTCTCAAGTTTGCAACAAATTTGGCCACACAGCAATGCAATGCTATTACCGCTTTGACAAATCCTACTCAGGCATAAGCCAATCACAAGAAGCAGATAAACAAGGAACACACAGTGCCTTCATAGCCTCACCCAATTCTGCTCAAGACTATGATTGGTACTTTGACAGTGGTGCAAGCCACCACGTGACACACCAAACTGACAGGTTCCAAGACCTGACCGAGCATAATGGTAAGAACTCTTTAGTGGTTGGAAATGGTGAGAAATTGAAGATTGTTGCTACTGGTTCAAAAAAATTAAAAACACTCAATTTACAAGATGTTTTATATGTGCCAGACATTACCAAAAACCTGTTGAGTGTCTCTAAATTAGCTGCTGATAACAATATAATTGTTGTATTTGATGCTGATTGCTGCTTTGTGAAGGACAAGCTGACAAGGAAGGCTCTTCAAAAAGGGAGTCTTAAAGATGGTTTATACCAACTCTCAGGTCTTAGCCCTCATTCCAGGAAAGATCCATGTGCCTATGTGTCTATCAAGGAAAGCTGGCATAGAAGACTTGGACATCCCAATAATAAAGTTTTAGATAAAGTTTTGAAGATTTGCAATGTGAAGATCTCAGCTAGTGATAGTTTTAGTTTTTGTGAAGCTTGTCAGTTTGGAAAAATGCATCTTTTACCTTTTAAATCCTCTTCCTCTCATGCTCAGGAGCCCCTTGAATTGATCCACACTGATGTATGGGGCCCGGCTCCGATAATGTCTTCTTCTGGATTCAAATATTATGTTCATTTTATTGATGATTTTAGTAGGTTCACATGGATTTTTCCCTTAAAGCAAAAGTCAGAAACAGGGCATGCTTTCATTCAATTCAAAAACATGGCTGAAAACCAATTTAATAAAAGGATTAAAATGATTCAATGTGATGGTGGTGGTGAATTTAAAGTCGTTCAAAAATTTGCCATGGAAACAGGAATACAATTTAGAATGTCATGTCCTTACACCTCACAGCAAAATGGTAGAGCTGAGAGGAAGCATCGACATGTAGCTGAACTAGGTTTGACACTGCTGGCACAAGCTAAGATGCCTCTGCACTACTGGTGGGAGGCCTTTTCTACAGCTGTATATTTAATAAATCGGCTGCCTTCATCAGTGACACAAAATGAGAGTCCTTATTCACTAATCTTTCAAAGAAATCCAGACTACAATCTGCTGAAACCCTTTGGATGTGCTTGCTATCCTTGTCTCAAGCCATATAACAAGCATAAGCTACAATTTCACACGACCAGATGTGTGTTTCTGGGGTATAGCAACTCACACAAAGGATACAAATGCATCAATTCTCATGGAAGAATTTTCATCTCAAGGCATGTGGTCTTCAATGAAGATCACTTCCCCTTCCATGATGGCTTTCTCAACACAAGGAGTCCATTAAAAACACTAACAGAAAATGTTTCCTTTCCTTTATCTCCTTGTTCTGCAGGTACTCTCATAAGTGGAGACTCAACTCCAAATCTGTCCAGCAATGCTACAAGACATGAGGAAGACATGCCTCTTGAATTTAGTAATCAACAATCCCCATCCACACACCCAACAGCAGCTGGCAATTGTTCAGAAGAAGAGCATTCCAATGAAGAACAGCTGGAAAACAATTCTGATGGTGATTCAACAGAAACTGCTGAAACAAGTGCTTCAACAGAAGCTGCTGGAACAGGAGGCAACCAAATCGCAGCTGAACCTGAGACAAGCAGCAACCAGAATTCAATGAATATTCACAAGATGTGTACTCGGAGCAAGGCTGGCATTCACAAGCCAAAACAGCCCTATGTTGGATTGGCAGAGGCTTGTGCAGAAGAAAGGGAACCAGAAAGTGTGCATGAGGCACTTGAAAGACCACAATGGAAGGAAGCTATGGACACTGAATTCAAGGCTCTAATGTCTAATCAAACTTGGACCTTGGTACCATATCAAGGTCAGGAGAACATCATTGACTCTAAATGGGTCTTCAAAACCAAATACAAAGCCGATGGCTCAATTGAAAGAAGAAAAGCAAGACTAGTTGCCAAAGGCTTTCAACAAACGGCCGGCCTAGACTATGAGGAGACATTCAGTCCAGTGGTTAAAGCCAGCACAGTAAGAGTTATTCTCTCAATTGCAGTGCATCTCAACTGGGAAGTGAAACAATTGGACATAAACAATGCCTTCTTAAATGGCTATCTTAAAGAAACAATGTTCATGCACCAACCAGAAGGATTCCTAGATTCTACAAGGCCCAATCATATTTGCAAACTTTCCAAGGCAATATATGGTCTAAAACAGGCTCCAAGGGCATGGTTTGACAGGCTGAAGAATGCTCTACTGAATTGGGGATTTCAAAATACCAAGAGTGACTCATCCCTCTTCATTCTTAGAGGTGAAGACCATACCACCTTTCTACTAATTTATGTAGATGATATAATAGTCACTGGAAATAACACTAAGTTCTTGGAAGCCTTCATCAAGCAACTCAATGTTGCATTTTCCTTAAAAGACCTTGGGAATTTGCATTACTTCCTAGGAATTGAAGTTATGAGAGATTCTGGTGGAATGTACTTAAAGCAATCAAAGTACATAGGAGACTTGTTGAGAAAGTTCAAAATGGAGAAGGCCTCAGCTTGCCCAACACCTATGATAACAGTAGACAATTCACCATTCAAGGAGAACCAATGAAAGACCCAACTGTTCGCATAAGCCATAGGAGCACTTCAATATTTAACAAACACAAGACCTGACATTGCCTTTTTCACAATAAGTTGAGCCAATACATGAAGTTCTCCAACCATAGATCATTGGTGGCATAAAGAGAATATTGAGGTATCTTCAAGGCACAACTAACCGCGGCCTGCACATCAAACCATCTACTGATCTAGATGTAGCAGGGTTCTCAGATGCAGATTGGGCTACTAGCATTGATGATAGAAAATCTATGGCTGGACATTGTGTATTCCTTGGAGAAACTCTCATTTCCTGGTCCTCAAGAAAGCAAAAGGTAGTCTCAAGATCCAGCACTGAATCAGAATACAGAGCCCTAGCTGATTTAGCAGCTGAAGTAGCTTGGATCAGATCACTTCTACAAGAGTTAAAGCTGCCCTTACTAAGGAAACCGGTATTGTGGTGTGACAACTTGAGTGCCAAAGCACTAGCCTCAAATCCAGTAATGCATGCTCGGTCAAAGCATATTGAGGTTGATGTTCATTACATTTGAGATCAAGTTCTACAAAATGAAGTCACTGTTGCTTATGTTCCTTCAGCAGATCAAATTGCGGATTGCCTCACAAAGCCACTCACACATACGAGATTCAACCAGCTACGAGACAAACTTGGGGTGACTCTATCACCCATTAGTTTGAGGGGGGGAGTTAGAGAAAAGATCTCTTAGCTGTCATGAGTTGTCATTATCTCATAAGTTGTTGCTTTAGTGATAAGGATATGGTTACTTATCTACATATAGGTTCTGTTAGTTTACAATTCAAACTAGCATGAAGTTAGGATCGTGTGATCTGTTTGTTATCACAACCATGTATTTAAACATGTATTGAGAATGAATGATGTAACCTTTTTCCTCTCAATTCATCTTTCTCACTGAGTTCACTGTTAACAGATTTGGTCTGTATCAAATAACAACAAATGAGTCAGATCAAACGTTAAATCCTACCCTCTCTCTCTCTCTCTCTCTCTCTCTCTCTCTCTCTCCCTCTCCCTCTCCCTCTCCCTCTCCCTCTCCCTCTCTCCCTCTCTCTCTCTCTCAATTCCCCACATTTTCATCTGTGAGAAAAGGCAGAAAAGAAACTAGCAGATTTTAAGGCACCAAGCTTTGACATTATTTAGATTGCTTGGATGATGTATAGAAAAACATCATCTCTTCTAGAACCTCAACAAAAGGAACTAAACAATAAAATATTGAAACAAGAAAGGAACAATCCAACTAAACAACACAAACTCCCTCAATATTAATAATCAAACTGTTACATTTTGCACATTAAGTCTTACTCCTTACCTTCCCAAATTGCTGGTCCTTAGTTGGCATAAGTACACATTTTAATTCTATTTTTGGGGGAAAATGGTGAAACAAAAGTGTAGGAAGTAACTAACATTCATACAGCATTATTCCAAAGCATTTTCATAGGTAAAATGAGGTTAAGGGTGCTAGTCCTGTCTAGAAACTTGGTATTGTATAAAGCTCTTGTAATATTTTCAGTGACCAAAGCCACTAGGGGGAAAGATGAAAACAAAGAACAGGTTTTGCAGAAAATATAGAAACGAAACCAACAAGAGAGACAGAATGACGTGGAAAATCAAAATCCAGAGATCAATGATAGAGGCCGACAACGTCTTCCATCGGCCTCCCAACATTTTATCTCCCCTTAGACCAAGTACACTGCAGAGGAAATGGTCATTATGCTAGTTTTACTGAAAGGATAATAGGAATGTTACCTCTCCATGAGTCCTGGGGATTTTTGTTGCTTTGGCAATTTTCTCCTCAATGGCATCTAAAATACCCGTCCCGTCCTCAGATGCGCAAATAAACACACCAGAGCTGTTTAAAAAAGATGCATATATAAGCTCCTGATATGATTTTATGGAACTAGGGCACAATGTGCATCTTTGCATTTTAGGAGAAGGTCCTCATAACCACAATCACCAATTTTCCCGTGGGTCAGATCATTTATTGTTGTATTTGCACCATAAAAAGGCGCATAAAAAATAGCAACATATTACCAAAAACCTCAGGTATTGAAACTCCTAACAATTACTTGAGGACATTATTTTTGACGAAATTCAGTTTAAAACAATATATTTACAAAGCCGTTGATCCAAGGACTGCATGAAAGTCTTCCATTCTGTCCACATGCAGCTAAAGAAAGGACAACTCTAGTAGAGAAGTCAGGAATCATGAAGTCAAAACAAGATGTGTTGATATCTTCCTCAAAAAGTAAAATTCCCAGGTTACAGGAAAGGATTAGAAGAGCAAATATAAAGGAATCAAATAGATAGCATTAGCATCTTAATTTCTCAATTTCAAAACGGATAATCTTTGTCAGATTCACCATAATCCCACCCTGAATCCACCATACATTTATAAGCTGTTTATCTCAGCCATTTCAACAACGAATTATTTCTTGTGATTTTTTATTTATGTGAGTCTTATTGACCGTTTCTCCCAGTTTGTGATAAAATCACACGGTTAACAACTTAACTTTGTAATGAAACCATGTAGCTAATTATTCTACAGACACAGAACATACACACTACCTTGTTCTGATTCCCTTTGTATTGTCCTCAGTTTCTCCCTTGCGTAACGCCAATGTTGATGGTTTGAGTCCTCCCCTTGCCATCTCAATTATGCTTTCACATTGTTCTGCACTTGCAAAATTAGGAAAATATAAAGCGCGAGGGTTCCAGCTCAAAACCTGCGGAACACAAATCAAAGATACATTCATTTGAGAGTCAAAGCTCAAGTCAATCCTCCAACAGAATCGTATGCTTAACACTGATCCTATTCCAGTAACAGAGAAATAATAAATTTGACATGTGTGATCCTTCGCACAAAAGTCTACGAAATCAAAACAGTAACGCAAATTCACCGAAATCAATGATTCAACCAACTAGTCGCACAAACATTGCACTACTTCAAACAGGAAAGGAATCGTAAAATGCCGCGATCATCTCAACCGGTGAAACGCTGATTTTAACTAACCTACTAGCAGAACAATATTTAAGCGGAAAATTGCGAACGCTTGAAGAAAAAAATGGCGCACCTGGAAAGGAATCGATGTAATGAAATTGTCACCGGATTGTCCAGCATGCAACAAACGGTGCTCCGTCTCCTCCTCCTGCGTCGATTTTTCCAGCAACCTCGCTCTCGGTCTCGGCATCAGCCTCACGCCATATTCATATTCCTGTAAATCCTCAGCGATCCGTTACTTGGAAAATTTTCCAGCGAAACAGAACAAAATAAAAGAAAAAAAGCTTAAAATCCAGAAGAATATGATAAAGAATGAGAAGGAAAACCTGAGAGTGATCAAAGATACTGGAACCAAAAAAACCAGCGAGAAAGAAGAAGATGCATAGGAGGAAAACAGAAGGCAACCCGAACTTCTTCGTCCTCCAGCTCCAATTTCCTTTAACCGTTTTGGCTTTCATTTGGATCGTGCCGAGAGTTTTTTGGTTTTTCCTTCTTCAAATCAAATGCTAAATGGCTACAAATGAACTCTGAATGAAACTGGAGAAGTTGACTATGTCACTTCTCTCTGTGGACTCTGCCTTTTTGTAACGGATTTCCCGGTGGTTCACTCTGTGTGCGCCCGCTTGTTTGAACTTGTAAATCCGATGTTTTAAATTTTTCATATTAAGACGTTATTTAGTGGAATCCGCGGGGTATGGCAAGACATCTTTATGTACAGCTCATTCCTTTACTTTTTATAAGCATTTTTTAGAAAAAATTTATTAACTAATTATAAGTCTTTTTTTAAATTAAAAGATATATTAATTTTTTTATCAAAAATACTCCTAATTAATTACATAGTGTTTAAAAATCTAAGACATGTATTAATTAATTAAAATTATGATTGAAGGATAAATTTAGAAAAACATACACATTATAAACAATTTAATTATGCTAACTATTTTTTTTAATATGCGTTTTTTTCTAAAGGGGCTTATAAAAAGTAACGGAGAGAGTATATACAAACAAATCAAAATAAACCTCATTGAATGTACAGGTGGCAAATTCTTAGGCAAAACATCATCTAATACATTTATATGTATCATCCTACATGGAATAAAAATCCTACATGTATCAATTTCAGTTGATGTGTCATCGGTCGAGAATAACATAATCTGACATGTTAAATACACAATCATTTTAAAAAAATGGATAATAAAAACTAATTGATAATCATACAAATTTAGTCATTTACAAAGTAAACTTGGCAATATAAAAAGGTTCAAGCTGTAAAATTTCTCTCTCCTTAGTGAGGAGTGTCTCTCCCTCTCCCTTGAGAGTTTGTGAGAGTTTTTCTAACGTTGCAAGGCTGTTGCACAGGGTAAATTTCTAGCTAGTGGTTTTATGGAGCGGGTTCATTTGAATCGACTGTCTATAGAAGAAGATGATGATGATCTGGAGGTGGTAGTAGCTGGAGACGTGGGGTTGGAGAACTAGGCCTCGTTGTTCCTTGTGGGGTGGTTTCTCACAGAGAAAACTATTAGGGTGCAGATAATGAAGGAGAGGATGGCTGGGGTGTAGTGCCCGAAGTTTGGCTTATCAATTCGTGAAACCGGCGTTGGGATCTTTATCTTCCAATTCTATCACCAGTTAGATGTGCAAAAGGTAATGTCGAAGGGTCCATGGTCGTTCGATAAACATCTTCCGATCTTAGGAGTGTTGCAAGATGGGGAGAATCCGCATCATGTGCTGTTGTTCACAGTCCCGTTTTGGGTCCAAGTGCATGATATCCCGGCGGGTTTTATGTCCCAGGCGATTGGAGAGAGCATTGCAAACACTGTGGGAACCTTCCTAGAGTACGACGCGATGAACAATTCGAGTTTCTGGCAGAGGTATATGAGAATAAGGGTGTTAGTCGATGTAAGAAACCCTCTGCGGCGCACAAAAAGAATCAAAAAGGAAGGTGGAGAGGTGACAATGGTGCACTTTAAGTATGAAAGATTGGGTCACATGGAAGATTACTGTGATTAGTTCTTTGCTATGGCACAAGATGATGGTGTGAGATTGTGGGGGCCGGAACTTAGGGCTGAGTTGCAGAGAAAAGAAGGAAGTGGCGGAGCACGGTGGTTACGGGAGGAAGGGCAGACGGAGTGGAGAGGACCGGGGCAATCAGGAAGCAAAAATCATGGGGGTGCATTTACTCGCACATCTAATGTAGGGCAACAAGTTAGGGACGTGATTAGCGAAGAAGTGGTCCAAAAAGGCATGATATGATGGTGTCTGTTTTTAAAAATCCTACATCAATTTTCCCACACATGGTGCCAGTTAATCCACGTGCATCAACCATGCAATCCCAGTCCGAAAAGTCAGAAGATATCGTGGAAGAAGAATTGGAGGACCCAGATTAAAAAAGAAAACGTGAGGAAATAAAAAAGGCTGAAGTGGAGCATGTCATGAGTGCCGAAATTATAAATGAGATGAAACATAATGGACCTAGTGTACAAGTGGGTGGGTCAAACGTATCTGGATTGGTTCAAGAGAAAGGTTCTTTTTTATTGGCGGGCCCTGGCAAAGGAACCTGCCAGGGGCAATGAGTTTTCTAAGTTGGAATTGCTGGGGCCTGGGCCACCCGCGTGCAATTCCCTTTCTTCGGGACCTCGTTCGGACGCACCAACCGGATGTTATTTTTCTTTGTGAGACTTTGGTGCACTCAAACAAAATTGAGGAAATTCGAGCTAGATTGGGTTTTGATGGGTCGTTTACGGTGGATAGAGTTGGTAGGGGAGGGGGTTTAGCTATCTTGTGGAGACATCCGTTTGAGTGTCACATTATTAGCTATTACTCGAATTTCATAAATATTAAAGTGAGTCAACTAGGAAGACTAACTTGGAGATTTATTGGTTTCTATGGGTACCCAGATACTAGTAGGAGGCGTTATTCCTGGGACCTCTTGCGAACTCTGTCTAGGGATAATTCCCTACCTTGGTGTACTATGGGAGACTATAATGATCTCTTGTCCAATGAAGACAAAAGAGGACAAGTTGAACACCCTCCATGGCAAATAAGGGGGTTTTGGGAAGCAGCGGTTGATAGTAGCTTACATGATATCCCGCTTCAAGGGTATCAATTCATGTGGTTTAAGAGTAGAGGCACGCCCCAAGCAAAAGAAGAAAGGTTAGATAGAGCACTTGCCACCCAACAATGGCTTGATGTTTTCCCTAGTTGTAGTCTAAAATCGCTGATTATTGATAGATCTGATCACTACCCTATCCTCTTGAGACTGTATGAAAGGGAACACAGGCGGGTTTAGAGACCGTTTAGGTTTGAGAATGCATGGTTAGAAGAAGAGGTGTTGGAGGAGGTTGTGAAGCAAGGGTGGGAGTCATATCAAAGGGGTGAGTTGTTGGAGAAAATAAAAGGGTGCACTGAGACAATGGACCTTTGGGGAAAGAAGCTGTGGTCTCGGTACAAGAAGGCTATTGATGTGTGTAGGAGGGAGCTTGAGGATGCCAGGGAAAATATGGCCAATGATTCACACTATAATACTATAAGGGATCGCCTTAGTGCCCTTTTGGCCCAAGAAGAAGCGTTCTGGAGACAATGAGCGAAGGTATTCTGGCTTCGGGATGGGGACACAAATTCCAAATTCTTTCATGCCATGGCTAGCCAACGAAAGAAGATGAATATCATTACGAAGCTAGAAATGGAGGAGGGGTTGGAATGTAGTGATCAAATGATGATGGGAAATGTGGCACGAGGCTCTTTTGAGGTGCTCTTCCAAGGGCAAAATAGTGATATGCACTTAGTCTTAAATCTAGTGACCCCTCGGATTACTAGTGAAGACAATGGGGCCTTACTTCGGCCGTCACGATCACTGAGTTTAAGAAGGCGTTGTTTGAAATGCACTCTGATAAAGCTCTAGGTCCGAATGGTTTAAATTCGGCGTTTTTTTAAAAAGTTTTGGCACCTAGTTGGTTTGGAGGTTTTCATGTAGGTGTGGAGTGGCTTGAGAAGGGTGTGTTTCCACCATAGCTAAATGAAACAAATATAGTGTTGATTCCAAAGTTTGGTAACCCGTCCTCCATGAAGGTTCTGAGACCCATCTCATTGTGCAATGTCCTTTATAAGATCATCTCAAAGGTCTTGGCGAATAGAATGAAGCCACTTCTTAATAAGTGTATCTCTCAGGAGCAATATGCTTTTGTGGTTGATTGTTCTATTTTGGATAATGTCCTAGTGGCCATTGAAACTATCCATCATATGAATTGCAAGGTCAAGGGGAAGATGGGTGAAGTGACATTGAAAATTGACATCAGTAAAGCATATGATAGGGTGGATTGGAATTTTCTGAAGGTGTTGTTGAAAATGGGTTATGATGAGAAGTGGGTGAGGCGGATTTCAATTTGCCTTGAAACTGTAAAATACTCTGTGCAACTCAACGGGGAGAGTGTGGGACATGTTACTCTTGGGAAGGGCCTTAAACAAGTGGACCCACGGTCCCCTTACCTCTTTACTGTGTGTGCTGAGGGTCTTACAACCCTCATTAAAAGAGCGGAAGCGAGGGGAGATATACATGGAATCAAAGTGTGTGGGGGAGCTCCCATCCTCACACACTTATTATTTGTTGACGATTGTTTTTTATTTTGCAGGGCAAATGTTCAGGAATGTAGGCACTTGAAGGAGATCCTTGAGATTTGTGAACAAGCATCGGGACAAGCTATCAATATGCAAAAGTCAGAAATCTTTTGCAGCAAGAATACTTCTCCGGAGGTAAGGCAAGAGATATCAAGCATGTTAGAGGTCACAGGATGCTTGGGAACCAGTACGTATCTTGGACTCCCATTCATGATCGGAAAGAAAAAGAAAGCGCTTTTTAGTTTCTTGAGAGACCGTTTATGGAAGAGGATCCAACATTGGTCGGGTAGGCATCTATCCAAAGCCGGGAGGGGAGTTCTTGTCAAGTGGTGGCTCAGGCGATCCCAACATATTGCATGAGTGTCTTTCTCATCTCCGCGTCTCTAGGGAAGGAGATGGAACGAATGATTAACTCGTTTTGGTGGGGGTCAAACTAAGGAGGAGGCAAAGGAATAAATTTGATGAGTTGGGAGCGGTTGTCAGTTAGGAAAGAGTTTGGAGGGATGGGCTTCCGTCACTTTGAGGGCTTTAATTTAGTCATGCTAGAGAAGCAAGTTTGGAGAATTGCAACCAACCAAGATACCATATGTTCAAGAGCCTTCAAAGCCAAATACTTCCCAAAGGGACACTTTTTGGGGGCCCGATTGGGCGATAACCCGAGTTTTGTGTGGCGTGGTATCCATACTTCACACGCATTGGTTAAATCAGGCACAAGGTGACAAATTGGTAATGGTAGAAACATTAGTGTTTGGCGTGACCCATGGCTAAGAAATTGTGATGACCCTTATGTGAAGAGCCCCATAATTATTGGAATGGAAAACATGAGGGTGGAGGAGCTTATTGACCATGAGACCAAATCTTGGAAACAGGAGATGCTCTTGGTGTGCTTCCAACTGCAAGAGGTGAGCAATATCAGGAAAATTCCAATTATGCATGCAGGGACCAAAGATAAAATAACATGGACAAATAGCAAGTCAGGGGTATATACAGTGCGCTCGAGAAACCATAAATTGATGGAAGAAGTCATTTACAGGTCCCATTTGAAGGTAGCTGGGCCGTGGAAGCGTCTATGGTAATCAAAGGTTCCGCAAAAATACAAAATTTTTCTGTGGTGTGCTATGTGTAATGTGCTAACTACATGTCAGAATCTGAGTCACAAAGGGGTAAGCTGCTCCACTCTATGCCCGCATTGTGAGCTCACGGAAGAAAACACTTGGCATGCGCTATATTATTGTCCGAAAGCAAAGGAGTGTTGGGAGGTTGAAGGCTTGTGGGAAATCATGAAAGAAACTATCGATGGTGCAGAAGGATTTTTGAAGCATCTTGTGAGTTATTAACACAGCTGACTGCAACTCAGCTGAAGGATTTTTTATGCATAATTTGGTGTATATGGCACAGGCGAAATGATAAAGTGTGGAAGGGGTTGGAGCTCAACACTAGAACACCTATTGCAATGTCTCGAGCGTTCTTACACAGCTAGTGCAATGTTCGGACCAACAAAGAAGGAAGCCCTTGGCATGTATCAAATGATGCGGACCTTATCTGGCATAAACCAAAACCAGGAACATTCAAATGCAACTCTAACGCAACCCTATTTGCCACAGAAGGAGTGTTCGGTGTTGGGCTGTGTATTCGTGACAACGATGGATCTTTTTGCCGGGCAAAGACAATGTGGTTCCCAGGGTCACCCACACCAAAGGAAGCCGAGGCTATAGGTTTATTAGAAGCCATCAAATGGGTTCATGAGGAAGGATTCACGAGCATGAGTTTTGAGCTTGACTGTAAAGCAGTGGTGGAGGATATCCTCAATCTGCAATTCTATAACAATGAGGTTAGATCTATCCTAGATAATTGTAGACAATGTTTGAAGTTGTTACAAAACTATTAGGTTAGTTATGTTAGGAGACAAGCAAACTTCGTTGCTCACAGTCTTGCTAGAGCATCTAGGCTTTATGCTAGCCACCAAGTTTTTAAAATTCAATTCCCTCTTGTATTTCTGCATTGATTATGAATGAAATGGCTTAGTATTGTTTCCCTAAAAAAAACTAATTGATATTTTGGTCAGCAATAAATGGAAATTGAATTCATTCCAACCAAAAAAGGAAAAAAAATTGCAATATTAATCACACATAATTGGTGGCATATACAAATTTGGAAACATCATGTATTCAAATATGAAAATTAAATGTAAATGCAAATATTAAGGGACAAATCGTGTATAATTAAATATACATTGATTTTGATTGATTTTAATTTATTTCGGTCACACTAAAAATTTATTCCCTCCGTTACTTTTTGTAAGTCCTTTTTCAAATTACAAGATATATTAATTTTTTTTAAAGTGCCCCTAATTAATACAAAATCCAAGACATGCATTAATTAATTAAAAGTATGATTTATAATAAATAAAGGATAAATTTAGAAAAACATAAACATTATAGACAAACAATGGCGGACCTAGGACCTAGGGCCAGGGGGTGCAAAAAAATTTAAAATAATACGTCATTGTCATACCCCAATTTTGTCTGGCTTTTATTTATTTATTTATTTTGCTAAATAATAATAATAAAAAATAATATTTTTGGTTTCATAATAAAAAAGAAGAAGGCAAAAAATGAATAAATAGAAAGAAGAAAGAAAAGAGAAAGGAAAAAAGAAAAAAGGAAGTGAAGAGAAAAAGATACGAAAAGAAAAGGAAGAAGGGTTGCAAATTACAAATCACGTAGGACCTAATAGCAGCAAGCTATTGGGCTGGTGACCCAATCCACCGTCAGCTTCCCTCACACACGCACCCCTTTTTTTTCGCACGCACCCCTACGCGCGCCCCATTCACCTGTTTGCTCCTCGCACCCCACATTTTGTTCACACACCCCTTGAGCCCATTGCACCACCCGGCCCAAACCACAACCCAAACCTAACTTAAACAAACCCTAAAAAAAGAAAAAAGACCCTTTCACTCTCTCAAACGGTCGGATTCACTCATTTTTACCGAAAACCCCAATTTTAAAAGAGAGAAGTTCTCATTTGCCTCCTCCCTCCCTCACTGTCGCCGCCGCCGCCTTTTAGGCGCGATTCCACCGCGTTCCGACAGCGTATGGCCAAAAGAATCACATATTCTTCATTCGTTCGATCTCCTCTACACTTCTATCCGATTGGATTTTCGAAAGGAGCAAATCGAAAAATGGGTCGTTTCTTCCATGGACGTTTCCAGCCAGCTCCGGTCGCGTTTCAATGAGCCACCACCACCATTCTCCTCCTCTCGTCGTTCTCTACACAACCCACCTAAGTTTTGCGCAAAACGGACCAAACCGATCTTCTATGATTCAGTCGGTATATGAGAATCAGAATTGAGATCTCCGCAAAAGGGAGAGGGAACAGCCGCTCTACCCTCACTCTCTCTTCTCTCATCTTCCTCTTTCTCCTCCCCATTCTCGGCCTCTCTCTTTCTCCCTCTCTTCCTCCTCCTTCTCTCTCATTTTCGTCTTATCTCTTGTTCACCCCAACCTCTGATCCAAACGTGCAGAGGAGTGATGGTGGGTGGAGGTCTGGGTGGGGTCAGGGTTAGGGTGAAAAAAAAAATTCAGATGGGTCAAAATTAAAATTTTATGGGGTGGTAAGTGAAAAATTTTGAAGTTCAGGGGTACAAGTGCTCACCCTAAACTTCATGTGGATCCGCCTCTGTAGACAAATTTAATTATGTTAACTACTTTTCTTAATATGTGTTTTTTCTTCTGAAAAGGCTTATAAAAAGTAACGGAGGGAGTAATTGATTACCCCTTTTTTTGAAAATTAAAATCAATTTTATTAATATTAAAATCTTTCAAATTTCAATTTCCTAAATGTGTATTTGCGTATAATTAACACATTGATATGTTAAAAATGTATAAATTGTTTACATGTTGTGATATCAATTTTTTTCTTTTTCCAGGTGACGTGACATCAGTTGTTTTAAATGCCGAAATTTGAATTTGCATAAGCTCCTTGCATCATATGGAACTCTGTGCATGCCACTTCATCGGGTCCTTCACCCTTATCTCTTCTCCCGTCGTCACCTTCTCCTTCGCCAGGATTGACCGTCTCTACTACTCCGCCTAAGTTGGATCATTTTCATCGGTGCCCTTCGCCCTCTCAACCAGTCTTCTCTGCGAACCTTCGATGTCTCTGACAGAAACCTCTCTGGCGCCATTCCCCTCACCTTACGATTGTTTATTGACTAAAGCAATATAAATTAATTAAAGGTAATTTGGTAAAAAAATAATTAATGCTTAAAAAAGTTATAATAAAATTGGACAAACAAATTTGGTAAAAGGCTCTTACATTAAGGGAATGAGAGACTCTCTCCGGTCCATATTATAAAAAACAAAACACCATAATTCACACAGGTTAAGTAATTGTATGAAAATATGTTTTTGTAATTAATACTCTTAAAGATTGAGTTTTTTAAAACTACCCTTTTAATGAAATGGTATGTAATCAATGTATGGGAAATAAGTGCACTTCATTAATATAAAATTTCACGTTAATTAAGAGTAAAAATAGAAATTAATAATTAATACATTATTAATATTTGTTTCTTATAATTAGGACATAAAAAAAGACATTTCATTCTTTATAACATGGACTAGTGGGAGTATTGATATTAACACTTTAAAAAAAATTGACTAGATATTAATATCTTTAATTAAATAATATTTTATTACTTTTCATATATTTTAAACTGTTATGCTGAGTCCTATTTTACGTTTCTATTGAAAAAATTGTAATACTTACAAAGCATAAAGCACTCTTTTAGAAAAAATGGTCTAGCACGAGGCTAAACAGTTTCACTTGCTTTATAGCCTAGGTGGATATTGGTTGGACTCCAATAAGACGCTCTTTCACCAATGGCATGGTTTTTACTTTTTGTTTTT
Source organism: Calophaca sinica (assembly GCA_037113605.1). Taxonomy (NCBI): domain Eukaryota; kingdom Viridiplantae; phylum Streptophyta; class Magnoliopsida; order Fabales; family Fabaceae; genus Calophaca; species Calophaca sinica. The sequence goes on from CM073736.1 coordinate 12,969,271, forward strand.
TTGGTAGTTACCAATTGCATGGTTTCGACCCTTGGTTCGACTCACGGGAGAGATTTTAATGGAGAGGAGGTGATGGAAGAAAAGGAAAGAAATTTAACTTGATATTGTGTTTAGTTCAGAAAAAGGGAGGGGATGAGAGTTTTTGCTTGTTTGGTTCAGGAGGGAAGGAAAGATATTTTAATGGAGGAGAGATGTTAATTTACTTATACTTATAATCATTTATATTATATTTTAGGGTTAAATGTGTTTTTAGTCCCTATAAAATTCACGAATTCTGCTTTTAGTCCCTACAAAAATTTCATTCAAACTTTAGTCCCCCTAAAATTCTCCGTTAGCAATATTGATCCCTGCTGTCTAAATTTTGCTGACTCAGCTAACAGTTGTCTAGTCAACAATTGCCACGTAAACCTTTTGTATGACGTGGCATTCGGGTGGCAGGTGAGTCATCAAAAAAACATTTTTTAATGCATACGTGACTGCCACATCATATGACACGTGGTGGGTGTTGTACGGGTCATTTTAAATATAATTTTCGTCCCTATAAAATTTTTAAATTTTTATTTTAGTCCCTACAAAATTTAAGTTTTGATTTTTAGTCCCCAAGAATTCAAATTTTGATTTTGGTCCTTAGTAGTTTTTTACCCAATTTTAGTGCTTAAATTGTTAACTAAAATTTTGGCACTTGACTTTTTATAAATATAAAATATGGTTATGTAATAATTTGTCTCTCAAAGGATATGTGAAGCATGGTAATGGTGGCAAGGTATACAGGCTGAGAAAGGCCCTTTATGGATTGAGATAAGCTCCTAGAGTATGGTACAGTAAGATTGAGTCCTATTTCAGCAGGCAAGGATTTGTTAAGTGTCCTCGTGAGCACACTTTGTTCATCAAACAGGGTGGTAAGGATAAGTTGTTGATAGTGAGTTTATATGTTGATGACCTTTTATTTACTGGAAATAATGAAGGAATGTTTGAGGCATTTAAGAGGTCAATGGAGAAAGAGTTTGACATGACAGACTTAGGCAAAATGAGGTATTTCTTGGGCATTGAGGTTGTGCAGAATGAAGAGGAAAATTTCATTTGCCAAATCAAGTATGCACAGGAGGTGCTTGAAAGGTTTGGGATGAAGAAGAGCAATGTGGCAGGTAATCCCATTGTCCCTGGATGCAGATTATCTAAAGATGAACAAGGAAAGACAGTTGTTGCCACCAATTACAAGCAGATTGTTGGAAGCTTGATGTACCTAACAACTACTCGGCTAAATCTCATGTTTGTTGTGAGTCTAATCAGCAGATACATGGAGAGACCCACTGCACTGCATCTACAAGCAGCCAAGAGAGTCCTCAGATATTTGAAAGGAAGTACTGAGCTTGGCATAATGTACAAGAGAGGTGAAGCTGAGGATCTAATTGCTTTCTCTGACAGCGATTATGCAGGAGACACCGATGACAGGAAGAGCACATCAGGCTATGTGTTCATGCTCTGGACATGGGCTGTGTCATGGACTTCAAAAAAGCAACCAGTCGTGACCTTATCTACTACAGAAGCAGAATTTATCTCTGCAACAGTTTGTGCTTGCCAAGGGATATGGCTCAGAAGAATTCTAGAGAGGCTTGGACAAACTCAAGGGAAATGTATGACTATCTACTGCGACAATAGCTCAGCCATCAAGTTATCTAAGAATCCTATTCTCCATGGCAGGAGCAAACACATAGGCGTGCATTGCCATTTTCTCAGAGATCTCAGCAGAGATGGGATAAATTGAGCTAGTGTACTGTCACATGCAAGAACAGCTGTCGGATATAATGACCAAGCCGTTGAAACTTGATTCCTTTTCTAAACTTTGAAGTAGATTAGGAATGTGTAGAGGTACTAAACTGATTGCAAATGGCAATTCAGTTTAAGGGAAAGTTTGTTGGGGTTCTATTTGAGCTTATCTTTGTGTTTGGGCCTATTCCTAGTTAGGCCATTATCCTGATGGACCCTCTTATGGATTAGTTAGTAGTTTGTTTTTTGTTTTCTGTTATGGAGTTCGTTGCTTTTCTGTTGTTTGTTGTATCGGCTATATAGCCATCTATTCCTAATAATGAGAATAAGTTTCACACACTTTCAATTCACATCTTCTTGATCACCAGCGTTCCTAACAGATTTGGGAGAGGTGACTCTGTTGTTGTCACAGCAGCACCTGCCATCGCGCCAGTGGCGGTGGAGCGACTCTATTTTGTTGTCTTTTGTGTCCGCATTTGGTGCCATTGTTGCATCTTCTGCTGATTTCAGCTGCGACGAAGCTGATTTCCGGTGGCAGTTTCTATGCTGATTTCCCTTTTAACCTTTCACGAAAGCACCACGAAACTATCCGGCGACACCACATTCCAACGGCGCAACCTCACCGACGCAACCTACCATCGCGAAAGCTGTAACGGCCAGTGCTCCAACACCGACGACGTCAACAGAATCTGTGCAGCCAGAGAGGACGGCACAACATGACATCGCGAAAGTGATCAGTTCCTCATTTGCTCGCCGCCGGAGACGACGACGGAACCCGTGCAGCTCGGTGACGACGACGAAGGCTACAGTAATTTTGATTGTTTTATTTTTAATTTCGAACCGAAACAACAGCTAAAACTGAGACACGGATCCGGCTGAAACATGTATTCTGCTATTGTTTTATCCTTGAGTAAAGCACACCAGCTGCTTGATATAAGTGAAGAGTTAATCCGAAATTTTTAGTAGAGCCTTTGGTGTTTGGAAATTGGAAGCTGGAGCCTCACATGGTTATGACACGTGTGAAGCTTTTGTCTTGAATTGATCCGTGAATCAGTGGGGTTTAATGATAAATTGCAAGATCTTTGATAAAAATTAATGATGAAACTTTATTTTGTTTTTATCCTTGCTTATATATTGTGTGCAATTTCTGAGTTTTTTAATGCAGGATCCAACACAAATTCATAACCCGTATAGAGATGGTTTAGAGCTATAGGGATCCACACGATTTCTGAATTTCTTGCATCTGTCATAGTTAAGCCCGCAAATCGCAATAGAAATGGTTTAATGCTGTTGGTTTTATAAGTGTGAAGTGAAAAGTTAACATGTGTTATCAATAAATGGTACGAAGTCGTTTTCGCAGCTGAGAGGGAAAGTTTAAAACAAAACTGATCTGATACGTTGAATGGATCTGACGGTTGATAATTCCATGACAGTGTGAATGTGTGATAGTGCTGACGGAAGGAATCCGCATCCCTACCACGTTGCTCAAGCAACAGTTCCATTCGCATGTCTCAGGCCACAAAAATATAAAGTGCACCAAATTCGTTAGATTCAGATAATCTAAGTCGTAAGGACGTTATAGCGCATAAGATGGACGGTGCATAAGAAGCCCACGTGGACGAGAAGCTAGTCCACATAATGAAGAGGCAGGACAGGGCTGTGGGGTCTCTCTCGGTCCTCTATGAAAAATCTGGAAAATGCACAAACGTTATTTACTTGTCCTCCTCCACGTAAATAATGAGCATAATATCATCTCCTTCCCCCCCCCCCCCTCTTCTCATCTTCCTCCTCCAATTCAAGAATTGAACGGAGGTCTTAAATCATAACACAACCCTGCTGCGTTGGTTATATGCTTACAGCTAAATTCAACAAGCAAATGATCAGACTAAATTTCCACTGCTCTCTAATTCCAAATGCAAGAGAAGCCAGATTAGGCAGCAGCTTTGGCTCATTGATTATACAAAATCCCAGAGCTTCAAAATTTTCTCAACGGGTTTCCATCAAGGTTAAGGCCATAAAAGGTGAGATGGATGGAGATACAAGTGGATCTTCAGGAAGTAGCTGGGACCCTGGCTTGGAAATTGAGGTCCCTTTTGAACAGAGGCCGGTATGTTTAGAAAACTAGGCAATTGTGGCAATTATTGTTGTAATATTAGTAATATGAATTTCATAGCTGAACCTAGCCATTAGAAACCACCATGCCAGCTATAGTGAGTCACATATCCCTGCAATCACTTGTACAAAGTGTGGAACGGTTCATGGGAAGGGATGAAAATGGATTATTAGTTATCAGTTGTTCCACTAAAAACCGTTTCTTTTATCATTTCATGCTAACCCCGACACATACTTGGTCTAATAGGTAAATGAGTACTCATCTCTGAAGGATGGAATCCTGTATTCATGGGGTGAACTGGGTCCGGTGTCGTTCTTCCTTCGCCTTGGAGGTCTCTGGTTGGCCGTGTTCACAGTTCTTGGAGTGCCAATTTCAGCTGCAAGCTTTAATCCTTCTAGAGTAAGTATGAAGTTATGAGAATATGTGCATAATTATTGGGATATCTAATCAAGTAACAACCAGAATATTTGATGCATAGTTGGTACACAAGAATACATGCGAGCTGCACACAGAGACACAGACATAACATTTATAATGTGGCTCACATAAGTTTCTTCTGTCTGCGTCAATGTTCACAACCTTGCAGGAGCCTCTGAGATTTACACTAGCTGCTGGAACAGGAACACTTTTCATTGTGTCTTTGATTGTCTTGAGGATTTATCTGGTGCGTTCTAATCCTCGTTTTCCTCTTCACATCACAGTCATTTCATTATGGGGACTGGGGAGCATGGGGTGAGTAAGGTAGAGAATTCAAAACAAATTTGTCCTGGTATAGTATATCATGAATTCAACATCGTCTTACATTTGTAGAACAAGGTTTCAGAACTGCCTTTTGTAGTCACACGTGCTCTTTATGTTGTGCCGGAATGCAGTCTAATGTGTTTGTCAACTGAATGTAATCTATTCATTGCTCACACTAACTATACCTGATATAATGAATTGCTGAGCTATGGCTGCACCTGCACACTTAATTAACTGTGCGGTTAAGATAATTGAATGACAATGCAGGGGTGGAGTTATGTTGGTGATAGACTTCTGTCAGCAGTCATTCCTTATGAAGAAAGTGGATGGTATGACGGACAGATGTGGGTCAAGCCACCCGAGGTTAGTCTCTTACACATTCCTCATGTACCTAAAAGTTACACATTCCCTCTTAAGACTTCACTTGCGTAAAACCATATTCAAGGCGGTAAATTCAGTGGACCATAATAAACATACATTGCAAACTGACAAATTTTCAGCTCCATCAACAGCAGGAAATTTGACAATAAAATATAGGTTAATAAATAGTAAAGTAAGCAGTTTTAGATGTTGCTTGCAAATTGGGACTAGGAACTTGGACAAAATCAATTACTGGCCTTTTTAGCCAAAGATAAGGTAATTGGCAGAAGGCTAAATTGAGATGGATCAGATGAAACAGTCTAAAGGCGAATAAATAATACGATAACCACTTTTATTGCCTTTCAAACTGCAAGAGATATTTGTCCTTACAGCAACAAGCGGTCTAATCAAAATTAGTAAATATGAAGCATATGGAATAAAGTGTAGTTGAAATCTGCTAGCAAATAACTGAAATCTTAGTTTTCTTTGCAGATTCTAGCTCGTGATAGATTGTTGGGCTCTTACAAGGTACTGGACATTGCAGAGTATCACAGCACTGCATGAACTCATTCTGCAGAAAATTTAGGATGCAGGGTAGAAGAGCAATATGTTAACAACTTGATTTCTTGCAGCATAATTCACATACATTCCATGTCTCCAGGTTAAACCAGTTGTTAAACTGCTGAAGCAAACTCTAGTTGGGACTGGAGCATTACTTGTTACCGGAGTTTTGCTATTTATCTTTGCAACACCAGTGGAGAATTTTTTTCATTCCACCTTTACTACAGAAGAAAATAAATCAACTGCCCAAGTTCCCAAGGTCAACACTAAGTTCAACCTAAGGTAAGGAAAGACATAAAGATCCTGCAATATCTTCCAGAGTATTTCCACCATGTCATTGCGATTTTTTTTATGTACGTTGTAGAAAGGAGGAGTTGCTTAAATTGCCTGTAGAGGTGATAGCTGATGACGATCTAGCAGCAGCTGCTGCTGAAGCTGCCGATGGAAGGCCCGTCTACTGTAGGGATAGGTTTTATCGAGCATTAGCAGGAGGCCAGTACTGCAAATGGGAGGATCTGCTCAAGTAAAGAGGACAAAATGGAGGCACACATAATCACTTTCATTTAGTAAAAGCAGTCTATGATTTGTGACAACTCTATAGCCAAAGCTTTATTCTAGTAGTTAAGAAAACCATTCAATGCAATCAAAGCAAAAGCAAACAACGCCTGAAATAGATAGTGAAGAAACATAACTAAAGATCACATAGAGCAATAACAAAATCATAAGACATGAACAAGAAAAAAAAGGATTAAATGTATAGACACATACACAAGTACACAAGTAGACACATGCAATGCAAGTTCCACATGCACGTTACAACATACGTCTATGCAAGCAGAAGATTATATTTAATATAACATGAGTTATGGTAACCAGGTAAATTGCACGAAATTGTTCAGCTCTGACCATTCCAGTAAAGGGATGAAATTCTTTGCACAGTGAAACAACTGGCTTCCATAATACTGGCCAAAATAAAGAATTTTGTTTCAATGACATATAGGCATCTGCAAAGGTATGCTCCACATATAGAAACCCATAGATGTACATCCATAAAGATTCGAGACAAGTAGCTACAGAGAACATTTATGAGAAAATCAATGTCGGTGCAACTAAGCTCAGGCATGCCATTGGTTCCTCGAATATTATAGCAGCACCAGCAGCCAGTCCTTGACCGAGTGAGTTCAGCATTTGGCCAACATACCACAGCACCAGGCAGATCAAAAGTTGAATTTTCTCCAACCTAGTAGATATGACTAACTAAGGCCTCTAATGTGTTTTCCTTTCAGTACTTACAGAGCATCCCTCCCAAGAGTCATTGTGCAATTGTAAATGGACAGGGCAATCTTCTACAATCACAAAATAGAGATTGATAAACAATTCTGTTGATCTTTCCAAATTGGGCTAGCAGTGACACAATAAATCCATTGACAGTGTCATAAACCCAATAGATATACTACCTAATAAGCTAGTTTCCTGCACCAGTGAAGAATTCGGAACATTCGTGCTCCAACAGCATTCCTAAATGTTTTCTTGCTTGTTTTGACATATTCAAGATCAAGCGTTCGATATGCAAGGGCAAACAGATACATTGCTGGATGAAGTCTTCTGCAGATTGTAAAACTGAGACAGTCAGTATACTCCATAAGTACTTGGGTTGGATCGTTGGGATATAATGTCTAAAATATTGATTAGCTTCAACCACTTGTAATTGTAAATGTCTTTGATGAAACAAATGGTTGTTAAAAATTGAGATATTGGGTTCCTACTGACAGGATAAATTAGTCAAAAAAACTTCAGATATAGTAAACAGAGCTAAGGGCCAATCAAATGATTTTATAAAGAAATATATGAAATGCGGCTGTGAGCAGTTCACCAAGCCAAAATGCATATTAAAAAGACTTCAATATTTTCATGAAAATAAAATAAAATACTGACTAATTGCAACTTTTCGTTTCTTGGAAAAATACAGCTTGCCCAAGATCCATGGTACTTCTATAATAATCATTGGATGACAGACATTTTCAAAAGAAAAACTACTGGTTCCATTAAGTAGTTCTTCATAAAGTTAAAGAAGACAAGAAATACGACATTAAGTACTTAACTTACCTGTCGGCTTGCTCACTATAATCCAAGCCATCCCAGAACCTTTGTGATGGCACAGTACGACCCTTCTTATCTTTGCCATATGTTTCAACATACCAACCCCCTATGTCATGGAAGCCACAACGAGGCTCAAATAGCCAAAATCTGTATAACTAAGAAGTTAATACTTAATATTTATTAAAAGAATTACAAGCAGTAATATGAGAGCAGCGGTGATCTTCATAAATAAAAAGTAAAAGTGTCATAAAAAATGCACATAAACTTGAAAATACAGCAAATTTATTTTTGCAGTTATTAGTGCTAGAGTCTGGAGAAATGAGTTCTGAGAAATAAATCTAAAATATTAATCATTTCATGGTTCTTTCACCAGAGAAGGTATAGCAACACCATTTCCAGATAACTGAAAGTTGAAAATGCATAAATAAATTAATCCAATGAGAAAATTGCTTTAAGCTTTAATAGAACCTTTAGTAGCCAATAAAATCAACACTTAAAAAGCAAACCAGCAAGCATTGGATGAGAGGATTGGTATGCCTAATAAGACCGCAAGATGTTCTAACAAAGAAAGAGATTAACACAAGATATGTTCTAGGAAAGATTATGATGTTAAAAAAAAAATCCTTTTCTCCAACAAATTAAATAATAAGAGAGAAGACAGCATGAGGACCTATGCATTAATGAAAACCAAAGAGGTTGTTGGGCTAACTCAAACATCAGTAATAGAGAGATGCCAGAGCTTTACTTGCTTGGCGGTAAACGTGCTCTAGTGCATCTGCACTCACAAACTGAAACTCTATCACCCACATGATACCAGTGCATATGTTTCACCTGAAAATTTTATCATAAATGATATTACAATTACAAGCATCTAGCTTTACAAGGAATCCATAATACTGAATTCCTAGCAAGATCCTGAGACCCATATCAAGTTTCTCTTCCTTTTTAAAAATACAAAGAAAAAAAAAAAAAAACTTAGCACTAATGCAAAAGGAAAACCCCTTTTAAGTATAAAACCAACAAGACCATGAGAAAGCAACTTACATACCATCAACGTTCTATGTTTCATAATCACATGGGTATTTTCACCACTGCTGTTGTAGACATAACAGCATCCTTCGTCTGGACTGCTCCCAAGTCCAGATATAGTTCCCAAATGAATTCTGCTTCCAACTGTGCTATTCGCAAAGCAATTTCTTGAAAAGCCATTGCTGATACGTCTGTGATCTTCGTCTGAATTAAGGAACACGTGAATGTGATCTTCAGCATCTTCCTTTTGCGTCACACCAGAAAAGCATCTAGGTAGGACCCTAGATGCTGTAGCAACTAATCTTCCAGAGACATGCAATTCTAGATCTCTATATGCATCTGATACATTACTTGAAATTTTAGAGCTGTGACCTTGTTGAGCTCCAAAATCATCTGGCTTTTCTGCATTCCTGTGGATGTTCACATCCGTCATAGATTGACAAAGGCCTGAATGGAAGGATCTAAAAGAAGTTAACTTTTCATTATTGGTAGATGATATCTCTGGAGTCTTGTTGACTAGACAAACCATCCCAAAAAGATCACGGCCTGAAACCAAGTGCAAAACCTCAGGAGTTTCATAAGATGACCTCTCCTCGGCCTCAAAACAGTCAGGAAGCATCTCCAAGGGTATAGAATCAATTTCGGGACCATAGTATGCTGCATGAATAGCTGAATAAAAATCTCTCTCGAGTACATCGAAATAGCCTGTTCCAACCACCACCTTCTTCTCTGACAAAATATCATTTATAGCGAATCTATACCACTTTAACCATTCAACAACTTCCATCTCCTTGAATGTAGTAGGCTGTGATTCGTAAATGTGTAATTTTGTACCCTGCCCAGAATGCTTTTGCATAAGCTTTTTCCGTGACAACAGGTACATGTCATAGTGGGCTCTCTTCCGAGAATCTGAAAGAATCTGCAACATATCATGGATTATTCCGTTAATTCAATATTCCCTGAAAAACAAAGAAAAATGTCATTCTAGTTACCCATATAGACCCCATATCATGATCTGCAAGATTTCCAGCAGTTAAACTCACAAAGTATGTGGTTATGTTGCTAATAGGATGAATAAAGCCAATAAATCTGCAGAAAACACCATGCTCACTAAATATGTTTAAGACCATGTATGACGTATCAAAAGTCGAAAGCTTTCTGCATATAGTCCTTTGTCTCACTACTAACTTGACACATCTTTCCTATCCAACCATCAATGCAAGCAGTAAGTAACAAATCAATGCAGTAAGATGAACACCAGAATGGCAGATGCAAATTTATGAAAAGGATGTTATACATTCAAACTCGGCTTGACAAACAATCAAAGATCAAATAGACAGCCATTAAGCAATTTCTTATCTGGTTTTTCATCTGATTGAACAATTGAGTGGCAAACATCCTTCAAGGGTCAAGGATAGACTGCTTTTTACACAATTGATATTAATATCCAGGGGAGCTTATTCGAACTCGCTGTTCCAATTTGACAATCTTTCTGTGAAGAACTAACAGCTATACACGTTACCCAACTGAGTAACAAATAACAATAATCAACTTCGATAGAAATTCATTGTACTCGGAATATTCAAGAAAAACCAATTATTCAGACCCCTCAGTTCCCCTAAACATAATTTCAAAGGCATTATTGATTCTTCTATGAGCAAAACTTCGTTTATTTGTGCTCACTGAAGTTCTAATTTAAGGTATCTCAAAAAATTTCGCTGGGAATAAAATTACCCCCACACCTCTGACCGAGGCTATAGCAATCAACAATAATAATCATAAAACTGAGCTGATTTGTACGAACCTCGTAGGCGGCAAGGATTTGAACAAATCGTCGAGACGCAGTGGAATCGTTCCTTGACTCAGCGAGGTCCGGGTGAGTTTCTTTGGCTAATTTGCGAAACGACGCTTTGATCTCAGCAAATGAGCTGGTTTCGGACACTCCTAAGAGCTCGTACGCGTTCTCTACGGGATAATCTGTCCAAGCTGATTCAGAGGCGCTACTGAAGCCATGTTCTCTGCAACTCCGACACGCAAATACGACGGCGTAACGCGATGAAATGGTGTTGTTTGGTATAATTGATATGAAAGAAATTGGCTTCCGATTGTTGATTCCGACGACTGTGCTGTATCCGGGACCAGCTAGATAAATCATAGTTTTCCCTCAATTTTCTCTTATTGGTATATATTTAGAAGTAAAAATGTGAAATTGCAGACCCTCCGCACAAGAGCAGCACCGGAGGAGGAGAGAGAGTGGATGTATACCTGTGAAGCTATCTCAATTCTGCAGAACGTGGCGACAGTGAGTACTATTGACTGAGTTACAAATTCCTTAGCATGTAGGAAAGATCCTTACGATACATAGTAAATAACAAAATAATTATATTTTAGGATAAATTATAGTTTTAGATTTCAATTTAATCTCTCTTTTATTTTTATTTTTTGAAATATTCTTTTATGTTGGAAAGTTATACCAACTTGGTATCAAATTTAACGACAAAACCATACAGATAACACCTATGAGAAATGCTATAAATACATTCTTTAACACTCTCTTTTCAACACACTCTTTCCTATTGGTTAAAATTAATGAGTCCCACCAAGTTTATATGGGACCCATATTATTTAGTGGGACTCACTTGAATTTCAACCAATAAAAAAGTGAGTGTTGAGAAGAGAGTGTTAAAGAGTGTATTACACTCCTCTTTTTTTTGATCAAGCAAAAAATAAAAACAAGACTAAACAAGATTAGCCTATTCTCTGCCTAGAATTCCCAAGAGCATCAGCAATCAAAGACTGTGAAATCTCAGAGGGAGGAGCGCTCCAAATCTTCAAAGAATGATCCATTTTGGCACCAAATTTTGCCAACCAATCAGCACAATCATTTCCTTCTCTGAAGGTGTGATTAAAGGAAAGGGACCAAGGGAGCGATATGTAGTTCCTGATATGCTGCAGCACCACTGCATAAGGATGGAACCGAAAATCATTGGCAGCAATCAAGTCCAAAGCTGACTTGGAATCTGACTCTAAAACAATCTTCTTGAATCCAGATTGCCAAGCAAAATGAAGGCCATACCAAATAGCAAATAATTCAGCAAGCAAATTTGAAGCTATACCACAAGAACCAAAGAAGCCTTGAATCCATTCTCCATGAACATTACAAATTAAACCATCATAGCCAGCCTTTCCCGGATTCCCAAGAGAGCTTCCATCGATATTAACCTTGACAGGGTTGATTGATGGAGAGTGCCAACACACTTCTCTTACTCTGACCAAATTATTGTGATTGCCCAGATTGCTCACAATGAGCTGATAGGTGGAAAGAACATAGTTCACAATTGACCAATCTTGGCTATAGTTCACAATTGACCAATCTTGGCTCAAAAGATCTTCAAAAATTTCTTGATTCCTAGCTCTCCAAATAGCCTAACAAGTGATGATGAATAAAATACCATCTGATCCCATAGCATAAGCCTTGAACCAGATTTTACAATCATCATTAAAGACATCTACATCCTGATGAAAATTAAAGAACCTCCAAATTCTCAAGGACTTAGGACAGTCCCACAGGGTGTGAAGGGCAGTTTCCAAAGGATCACCACATCTATGACATGAAGAGTCATTGGTGATATGCCTAGAACATCGCATGGAATTGGTAGGAAGACTGTTATGATATAGTAACCAACTGAAATGCTGCAAATTTAGAGGAATTTTAAGTTGCCAAATCCAAAGCCAAGTATCCAAGTTCACCGAATCGGAATTATGCTCGATGTCAAGCCAATTATAACCACTTTTAGCAGTGTATATACCATTAAAGGAGCTACTCCAAATAACAATGTCATCAGAATGAGGATCAATCAAAATGCTCCTAATGCAATCTTTGAAGTAAGAAGGCAAAGGAGTATGAAGCTTAGCAAAATTCCAGGCTCCATTCTAAAAAATGTCAGATAGCTTCATTACAGAATCAGAAAAATTAACATAAGGAACCACATCACAGAGGTAGTCATCATCCAAGAAATTGTCAAACCAGAAAGAGACATCACCTCTGCCAATCCTACACTTGAAACCCGGACCTAATTCCTCCACAACCTTCACAATAGCCTTCCAAATACAAGAATCACCAGGTTTGAAAGAAGCATGGAGAACATGAGAGTTCCTTAAATACTTAGCAGCCAATAAATTCACCCAGTTTTTATTAGGATTATGCAGCATATCCCAAATATGTTTTCCCAGCAAAGAGTTATTGGCCTTTCTAGCTGTACGAATCCCAAGACCTCCTCTAGATTTAGATTTGGTCATGGTATTCCAATTAACCCAATGGAAAGTGTTTCTACCCCAAATAAATTTTCTAACAGAGGTGTCAATATCATTGCAAACTCCAGTAGGTAACCAAAGATTTTGCATGCTATAAATAGGCATAGCACAAATAACACTCTTAGCAAGAGTCACCCTACCAGCTCTACTAAGTAAGTTGCTTTTCCAAGAGGCCAATCTCCCATTAATTCTATCCAAAATGAATTGGAAATCTGAATTCTTAACTCTGCCAGTATGCATAGGGAAGCCCAAGTACTTTCCTAATTGAGTTGTGTGATGGAATTGCACAATAGATTCAAAAGCATGGATTTTGTCTCTAGCTACATTAGAAGAGACATTGAATCTAGACTTGTGCATATTTATCTTCAAACCAGAAGAATGACATAACTTTTGGAGCACATCTTGCATCATCCTAATTTGATCATTCTTGGCTTCAGTGAATAAGAGGCAGTCATCAGCGAAAAGTAAGTGAGAAAAGGATGGTCCACCTCTTGAAATACTAACAGGCCACCATTTATTGGAAGACACATGCTCTTGAATCAACAAAGAAATTTTTTCCATACAAAGGACAAATAGATAGGGAGAAAAGGGATCCCCTTGTCTCAAACCTCTATTAGAGACAAAACTATTTAATTTCTCTCCATTCCATTTCAGAGACAGAGAAGAAGAGGTAATGTAGGATATGATTAGCTTGATAATAGTATCAGGAAAGCCAAACTCAGCCACGGTAAGCTTAAGAAAATTCCAATCAACTCTATCATAGGCTTTTACAAAATCAATTTTAAACAAACAAATGCCTTTCTTACCTTTCTTCTTATGCATATGATGAACCATTTCCTGAGCAATTATTGCATTATCAGCAGTGCCTCTACTAGGAAGGAAACTGCTTTGGAGAGGTCCAATGAAGTTGTTCAGAAAAGGCCTAATTCTCCTGACCAAGACCTTTGAAATGCATTTAAGGAGGACATTGCACATACTGATTGGTCTAAAATCCTTAAGATTAAGAGGAGTATCAATTTTAGGAATAGGAACAATCATAGTTTCTGCAAGTTGAGGATCTATGCTGCCAGAAATGAAAGCTTGGGAAACTAGATTAAACACATCTTGCCCCACAATATGCCAATAAGTCTTGAAAAAGATTGGTTGAAAACCATCAGGCCCAGGAGCTTTATAGGACTCCATAGAGAAGATGACACCCTTAACCTCATCCATAGTAACAGGTTGTAGCAAGATAAGATATTTGTGACATCATCCCCAATCTGAGGAACATTATCAAATTTGAGATTGTACGGGCTGCAAAGATCATTTGATTGGAACAACTTCATAAAGAAATTGGAGGCTTCTCTCTTAAGAGTACTAGTATCAGTGCACCAAACTCCATCCACATTAAGACCTGAAACATTGTTCCTCCTTCTTCTAATGACAGCTTGAGTATGGAAAAATCTGGTATTTCTATTGCCAAATTTTACCCAATTTTCTCTTGACTTTTGGTACCATAACATTTCTTCTTGAGCAAGAATAGTGTTGTATTCCTTTTGCAATTGTTTCTCAAAATTGATGAGGTACGAATACTGATAAGCATCTAATTATTGGTGAACTCCTCTAATTCTAGCCTACAGCTTCCTCTTCCTTCTGAAAATATTCCCGAAAGCTTCCTTATTGAAAGCAATGGAATGACCCTGAATATCTTCCAATTTATGAATAGTTGTGCCTGTAGAATTATTCCAAACAGTATCCACCAAAGATTCATATTGAGGATGAGAAATCCAAGCTTCTTGGAAGTGGAAAATATTAGACTTGACAGTGTTAGACTTAGAACAACTCAAGAGGAGAGGATTATGATATGAGTTATTAGTAGGCAGCAGCTCAACTAAGGCATTGGGAAAGGAAGTTCTCCAATTGACATCTGCTAAACATCTGTCAAGCCTTTTCCTGATATGCAAACCAAACTGAGTAGTTATCCTCCAAGTATAAAAAACCCCTACAGAACCCAAATCCATCAAATTACAATGAGAGATCATATCCACAAAGAGCTTTGCTCTGTTAGCAATGAAAGAGCCACCTGAAACCTCATTAGGACCAGTGATTTCATTGAAATCACCAATCATAAGCCAAGGACCAGGAATGATTACTCTGAGGTCCTTGAGATGATTCCACAGGTATTCCCTGGCTGGGAATGTAGGAGAGGCATACACAGCAGAACAGTACCAAGTGGTCGCACCCTTTGAAATAGCAAAAGTAATAGATTGGAACATATTACTAATAAGAGTAAACTTCAAATCACTACGGCAAGAAAGAACCCAGATGCCACCAGAATGACCAACAGCTTCATGCAAGAAAATAGGTTTATAACCCAAAGAACTCCACATTCTCTTAACTTTAGCAAACAAGCCATGAGTTTCATAGAGAAGAACCACAGATGGATGATGAGATTTAACAACATCCCTAGCATGACGCCTTGAGTCTCTGCCCAAAGCACCACGAATATTCTAGGAAACTAGAGATATATCTTGTAACAAATCCACTAAAAACTTAAAAGTTTAAAAGGAGAAAAGAGAAGCAAGACTAGGATGCCATTGGTTCTGACCCATTTGGAGTTTCTGGCACTCTTTCCAAGTGATCATATAAGGAAAGATCTTGAGCATTGCCAGCATCATCCATATCAACAGCATGAGCTTGAACCTCCTCCTCCTCTAGAACAGCAAATTTGTTACCAGGGACCTTTTTCAAATTCATAATTGTTATAATGCCCTTACCAAGTTCAGTAATAGTGGGTTTAATTTTGTCATTCACCTGACCCGCCAAGGCATTTTTTGGGCGACCTTTGTTTCCATTGGGCTGGCTCTCGGTAGACTTGTTATTAGTGGGCTTGTTAGGTGCAGTAGGCTCCACTTGAGGGCCCAATTGATCCACTTCATGCCTCTGTCTTTTGTTATTGCCTTGACCACCCATTACACCCTTAACATTGAATTTAGCAGCCTTCGTATTAAAGCTATCATGTGCTCCCACTAAAGAAGATCCTGGATTTTTCTCTTTCTTTCCCTTAGCTTTCAAACCAGAATTGCCGTTAGAGATAACGTTTTTGGAATTATGAGGCACCCTTTGATTGCGTTGCTTCCGTTTGACCATTAACCACTCACCATGAATGTAGCCCTGCATTGAAGATGTCCCTGCCTGCTGTAACTGCTGATTATCAGCAATTACTATTCCATTGGTTTTCGTTGCTGGCAATAGAGAGGCCACCAGAGGAACAACTTGAGTAGCAGTAGCATTTGGTTGGTGCTTGCAATATCTTGCTAGATGACCATAACAACCACATTCGGTGCAAATTCTATGCAAACCTTCATACTCTACCGGGTACCAATGGTTCTTGAGCCAAACTTTCCCAACCACTGGTTTATTGAGATCCACCTCTACACAAAACAGGCATAGCAGCCCCTCCTAACATCAAGAGTATTGGTATCAACCCTCACTGGTTTGCCTACAGCCGAAGCTATAGCCATTAAAATGCTCTCATCATAAAATAACAGGTTGAGTCCTGAAAAACGAATCCACATCATGGTTTTGTCTATCTTGGCTGTGGGAGAGACAAACTCTGAAGACCATGTCTGGACCGTAAGATAGTGATCAAACACCATCCAAGGACCTCTATCCATCACCTTTGCTCTATCTGCTGCCATGTCAAATTTCACCATGAAGAAACCATTGCCAATATCAAGTAGTTGAAAGCCTGTAGTAAGCTTCCATAGCCGGGCCAATCTATCTCTCATTGTATTGAAACCAATAGTCTTGCCAAAAGCATCCTCCCATGGTGCACATAGCCCCTGGAAAACTGATTCATGAATATGAACCATAGGCTTTAAGGGGTTGTTATCCTCATATTCGATCCTTGCAAGATTCTCTTTAAGCAGATCTTTCTTTTCCCTTGGTGGAACAATGACGTTGTCCCCCATGACCGTATCTCTGAAAGAGACTTTATTCTTTGTACCACCCTGTTTGTCAGGTGGTTCTCCATGATTCGCACTTTTTGGGTCACTTTTCGCAGAGAAGACAAAGCCTTCCATTCTCAACCTCTGGACTGCCTTCTTTTGAATGTTGTGTGTATAGCACTCCTCTAACACCTAATATTTAAATGATGTGATTGATACTAAAACAATGCTATGCACTATACTCACCTAATATTACACATAACATCATTAGAGATATTAAATTATTATTAATATTTAGAAACATATTTTAATATCTATTACATTACCTTATCTATACAAATTAATTAGATTATTAACTCATGTAACGATTTAAAATGTACCCCGTACATGGCACAGGTCTACATGGCACATGTCTACATACCAGTTCTACTTTTTTTTACTAGACATACTAGTTCTACTTGAAATCTCAAACTCTATTTTTTTTACTCACCAACCATTTTGAAGAATCGATTAAATTGAATCTTTATTTAGGGATTAAATTGAATCTTTTCCGTTCAAAACTTACCAACCAAAAAATCATACTTCACTAATAATAAAAAATCTAAAAATCAATCACAAAAAAAAATTCCTTTTCTAAATTCTAGTATAGCATCCTATAAAATTCTTCAAATTTTGTTAAATTTTCACTAAATTTATGACTTTTAAACTTTAAAATTAGTTCGTATGCCAATTTCATCATAAACTTCCCAATATTTAGATGGAAAATGAAAACTTATGGGTATTATGGAGAAGAAAAGTGACAACGGGATAATTTGGCTAGTTTCCAAAATAGAGTAATGTATTGAAAAATCTTGAAGGGCCAATATCGTACAAGAGACATGTTAAGAGTATTTAACCCACGTGCTTATTTACTTTACAGTTAATTAGTTAGTTAGTTGGTTTCAAAGCTGTTAGATAGTTAACTGAGATGTTTGGATGTTAGTTGAGCGGTTATTTTTGCCTCTGTGTATATATAGTTGATAGCTTAGCTTGCTTTGTAAGATTGATACTCAGAATTCATTTCAATAGAAAATTGAGCACAATGCTCTTCTATATTCTCTGTTTCTCGAATTTCTACATGGTATCAGATTGGAAATTGGACGCGTTCTTCTCTGCGTGCGTTGCTCTTATTCAATCTTCTTGTTGATTATCGCATTTCCTGTGCGATTTCATCTTCGAAATTCCGTATTTCGTTCTGCATTTTTCTCGCGCTTTCTTGCGTTTTCTTGTGCTTTCTTGCACTTTGATACAACTCTGTTTCATTCAATTCCTTGATTCAGTGTTTTTCATTTGATACAACTCTATTTCATTCAATTTCTTGATTTGGCGTTTTTCATTTCATTATTGGCGGATTTCGACAACGATTCTGATGCTGAATCTGGTGATTCTCATTCAACTTCACACAGTGTTCCTCAACGCAAACCTAATCCTCCTTTTTGCAATTACCAGCATGACATGCTGGACCCTTACTTTATGCATCCTAGTGATAATCCAGGTGCTAAACTCGTTTCTCCACCGCTGACGAATGACAATTATCAGTCATGGTCTCGATCTATGCTTGTTGCTTTGCGCTCCAAAAATAAGTTGTGATTCATGAATGACACTTTACTGAAATCGGCTGAAACTGATCCTCAATTTATTGTATGGGATCGATGCAATACTATGCTTATCTCTTGGATTCTCAATTCACTGGATCCAGAACTTGCTCACTCCGTGATGTTCATGGACACAACTGCTGAAATTTGGAAAGACCTCAAAGATCGCTACTACGAAGGTGATATCTTTCGCATTTCTGATTTACAAGAAGAGTTATACATGCTTCGTCAAGGTGATGCTTCAGTTAATAGCTATTATTCCAAGATTAAGAAGATTTGGCAAGAATTAGATAATTTCAATCTGATTCATGTTTGCACTTGTCCGATTAAGTGTTCTTGCACCTTAATCCCAAAAATCAAGGAGTACTGTGAGCGTGATTATGTTCTGTGATTTCTTAAGGGAATTAAATGACCAATACTCTACTGTTCGTTCTTAAATCATGCTTATGGAACCTCTTCCTCCTATCAGCAGAGTTTTCTCAATGTTACTGCAACAAGAACGTCAGTTTCATAATCTTCATGATGATTCCACAATTGTAGCCAATGTTTCCACATTTGGCAGAGGTGCTTCTCGAGGAAGAGGCACTCGTGGTGGTGGCGATTCTCCTGGTGGTCGTGGTAGAGGCACAAAGATGTGCACTTATTGTAACAAACCAGGACACATGGTTGACACTTGCTTCAAGAAATATGGCTATCCACCTCAATATCAGAAGAATTCTTCTATTAATAACTGCACTACTGAAACTAAGGATGCTGCTGATGATTCCAAATCAGTTTCACATGAGGAAGATCCTGATGACTCAAGCAACTTAGGCTTCACTACAGACTAGCATAAAGCTTTGTTGGCTTTGCTTCAAAATTCTGCTTCATTGCCTTCTCATAATGTGAATCACCTAACCACTAATCCTTCACCTTCTTCAGGTATGCTTCTAGCATTATCTAATAATTATAGACCTGAACATTAGATCTTAGACACTGGAGCAACAGACCATGTCTACTTCTCCAGGTAACTTTTTCAGTTCCTTAAGAAAATTAATCCAATTAATGTCCACCTCCCAAATGGATTGAACATTTCAGCAACACAAGCTGGAACAGTCCAGTTTTCTGATAATTTTTACCTTACCAATGTTTTGTTCCTTCCTAATTTTTCTTGCAATCTTATTTCAGTCCCAAAATTAACACAATTGCTGAAATGTGATCTAACTTTTACTGAAAATAAATGTTTGATACAGGATACTCTTACCCGGAAGATGATTGGTGTAGCTGAAATTGACAGTGGCCTTTACATTCTTCAAAGTCCTACTGCAAAACCACTTCATTTCCAGCATGCCATTTCAGTTGTTAATGTATTCAATTCTGTTTTACATTCTGCTAATAATGTTGCTCATGATTCTCATGCTCAAAATTATAATACTTGGCACTTAAGATTTGGCCATCCATCTATGAATAAACTTGTCCAGCTTCATAAGTTGTTTCCTTCTGTAAAATTTACTAAGAATACTATACCTTGTGACTTGTTTCTTTGCTAAACAGAAGCAACTTCCTTTTCCTGATAGTTTCTCCATTTCTCAACATTGTTTTGATCTTGTGCACATGGATATTTGGGGACCAATTTCAATTCCATCTATGTTTGTTCACAAGTATTTCTTGACCATTGTGGATGACAAGAGTCGATTCACATGGATTTTCTTGATGAAATTGAAATCTGAAACCTCAAATTTAATAAAATCCTTTGTTTCTTTGGTAAAGAACCAGTTCAATGCTAATATCAAGTGCATTAGATCAGACAATGGTTGTGAATTTTTCTTGAAAGATTTTTATAGTGAAAAAGGGATTATTCATCAAACCTCATGTGTACCCCTTAACAAAATGGCATTGTTGAGAGGAAACACCAACATCTTCTTGGTGTCACTAGAGCTTTGTTGTTCCAAGCCAACGTTCCAAAAAAATTTGGGTCACATGCAATTATTCAGGCTGTCCATCATTAACAGACTTCCCACCACATTTCTGTCCAATCAATCTCCTTATCAAGTTCTTTTTCAAACATTTCCTGATATTAATCATCTGAAAGTTTTTGGATGTTTATGTTTTGTTTCTACTTCTCAATCCCATAGAAAGAAACTTGACCCTAGGTCTAGAAAATGTGTGTTTTTAGGCACCAAATCAAGTGTCAAAGGTTATGTTTTGATGGATTTGAAATCTAGAGATTTTATTATCTCTAAAGATGTTACCTTTTTTGAAAATGTATTTCCTTTTTCTAATCAATCTGAGAAACATTATCAACATTTGTCAAAGCAATTGCCTTCCATTCCCATTTTGCATAATGTCACTGATTATGATTTCTTTTTTGAGACTGCATCTTCTGCATCAAACATATCATCTCCCATTCATCATAATTCTGCATATGCTTCACCATATTCTGCATCATTACCAAGTTTAATTTAGCCTGTACATTCAGCTTCTGCTGATTCTGCAAATTCTACCAGTATTATCAGCTTCTGCTGATATTACATCTGCACATAATTTACCTCCACACCCAGTTTGACATTCCACTTGAATTAAAAGGCCTCCCACCTATTTAAAGGACTACCACTACTCCCTTCTTGCCAATACTGTGTCAACTTCAGTTACACAATCATCAACTAAAGGTAGTAAGTATCTCTTATCACAATTTATTTCTTATGATAATCTTTCTCCCAGCCGTAAGACTTTTTGCCTCAACCTTTCCACCATTTCTGAACCTATCACATATGATGAGGCAATGCAAGATGAGAATTGGAAGCAGGCTGTGCAATCTGAATTGGCTGCCCTCATGAAAACTAATATTTGGGACATCACTAATCTGCCTCCAAATAAGAGGCAGTGGGCTGCAAGTGGGTTTTTAAGCTAAAACTCAAGGTCGATGGTATCATTGATAGATATAAAGCAAGATTGGTTGCAAAGGGTTTTACACAAACTCCAGGAGTTGATTACATAGAAACCTTTAGTCCAGTGGTAAAAATGACCCTTGTTCGGTTGATCTTGGCCCTGGCAGCTTCTAAGAATTGGTTTCTTTACCAATTAGATGTTAATACAGCTTTCCTCCATGGTGATCTAGATGAGGAAGTTTATATGAAAGCTCATCCTACTCTCAATGTTCCACAAAAAGGCATGGTTTGCAAGCTTAAAAGATCTTTTTATGGCCTTAAACAAGCTAGTCGCTAATGGAGTGTGAAATTGACTCAAACTTTACTTGCTTCTAGTTACAAACAGGCAAAATTTGATTATTCTCTTCTCACCAAAACCAGTGCATCTGGTTTTACAGCTATCTTAATCTATGTTGATGACTTGGTATTGGCAGGAGATGACGTCACTGAGATAAATCCTGTTAAACAGCTATTGGATTCAAAGTTTAGCATCAAAGACCTTGGTTTTCTAAAATACTTCCTTGGTTTTGAAGTGGCTCGTAGCAAAAATGGTATTTCTTTATGCCAAAGAAAATATGTACTAGATCTTGTTCAGGAAGCTGGTCTATTAGGCTCCAAACCCTCCTCCACTCCCATGAATCCCACAATCAAGTTGCATACTAAATCCGGGACTCCATTATCTGATGCTTCGAGTAATAGAAGGCTGATTGGCAAATTGCAATATCTAACAAACACTAGACCAGAAATTTCA
Organism: Calophaca sinica; assembly: GCA_037113605.1. Classification (NCBI taxonomy): domain Eukaryota; kingdom Viridiplantae; phylum Streptophyta; class Magnoliopsida; order Fabales; family Fabaceae; genus Calophaca; species Calophaca sinica. The sequence continues at coordinate 12,991,476 of CM073736.1, forward strand.
TTTGCTGTTGGGAAATTGAGTCAATTTTTAGCTTGCCCCACCGATTCTCATCTCCAGGCAGCATTACATGTTCTTAAATCTATCAAAGGCAGCCTTGCTAAAGGCTTATTTTTCAGTGCCAAATCCTCTCCGATGATTAAAGGTTTTTGTGACAGTGATTGGGAGATTGTTTAGACACTTGGAGATCCATTACTGGTTTTTGTTTATTCCTTGGCTCTTCATTAACATCTTGGAAAAGCAAGAAACAACCCATAGTCTCAAGGTCTTCATCGAAGGCTGAATATCGCGCTCTTTCTCTAACCACTTGTGAAGCTCAGTGGCTCCTTTACCTCCTGCAAAACCTTCACATACCACATCCTTCTCCGATGATCATTTATTGTGACAACCAATTCGCATTACATATAGCATCTAATCCTGTGTTCCATGAGCTTACCAAACATATAGACATTGATTGCCATACAGTCCGGGATCAGATTCAAGCTGGCATAATTCATCTTCTTCCCATTTCCTCTAAAGATCAAGTTGCAGATGTTCTTACCAAACCACTCTCTCCAGGATCTTTCAGTAGTTTTGATGTCAAGCTTGGCATGATTAACATACATTCCAGCTTGGGGGGGTGTTAAGAGTATTTAACCCACGTGCTTATTTACTTGACAGTTAGTTAGTTTGTTTCAAAGCTGTTAGATAGTTAACTGTGATGTTAGGATGTTAGTTGAGCAGTTATTTTTGCCTCTGTGTATATATAGTTGATAGCTTAGCTTGCTTTGTAAGATTGATACTCAGAATTCATTTCAATAGAAAATTGAGCACAATGCTCTTCTATATTCTCATTTTCTCCAATTTCTACAAGACATAAAAAGCGTAATCAAGAAAACAATATTTTATTAATAAAAAAAAGAAAACAATATTTTTATATACATTCTGATATTTCATTTTTTAAGCAAGAAATAACTTTTGGAGCTTTGGAAGCAATTGATGAGACATCTTCCATAAATGCAACCTTGATGCAACCACCTTTTCTCAACAAAATTTTGTAGGAATGGGTTGTTATGTCATAGATGAAAATGGTTTTTTTTATGGCTCCAACAGATTGGATTTGAGCATCAATGTTAGCACAAGAAGCGAAAGCTTGGGGCCTATTACAATCTTTGAAGTGGGGGTGAATGCAAATGGCCTGAAGCAAGTTATTTTTGAGATGTATTGTAAACATGTTGTGGATGATATTTTCAAAGCTAAATATGACTCATCTGAATATAATGGTCTTTTGCAAGAGTATAGGACAATCTTAGCGCTGATGTTTTAGCAAAGGCGCCTATTACATATGTTAATCGCACCACTTTTACTACTATTCCTGAGTGTGTTTGAAATATTATTATTAATGAAATGAGGTGCTCCTTGCGTAAAAAAAAAGCAAGAAATAACTTTTTTTTTGACAAAGAAAGAAATAACTTATTTGATACATTAGTGAGTACTTTTAAATAACATAATAAGTACATATGATTTATTGTTTATTTTTAAAATAACAAATTGTGTAAGGATCATTACAATGAATAACAAATTTTATTTTTCGTTAAAACTAATTCAATTTGTATTGCGATGTGTAATTTTTTTTTAGTCAGCTAGTAGAAATGGTAAACAATAAATACATACACGTAAACAGTAACACCTGGGTTCGAACCCCGGTTCCAATGTTCCTATGTCACTGAAATTGTCAAAACAATCTGCAGTAATGCGATGTGTAATTAGTAATAGATATTAACACACAATTTGATTAATTGGCTGAAAAAAAGAGAGAAAAATGCGCAGCAGTGGTGGTAAGAATAATGAAAGTGCATATTCATGTATGATAAAACAGAATTCCGTCAAAAAACAAAAAAAAAGTATAACAGAAGCCAAACTTTCTGCCCCAAACAGCTTTCATTAAACTTCAATTGTATTAATACATGATTTTTCTAGATTCGGATGTATTATTATAAACCATAACCGTTAACCAAAAAATACACTCTTCTTTGGTCAACCTTCTTGGAGCTTTGACAGGAAACTCCAACTAAACGCTATAGGACTTCTAACAACCGTCTTTCCATCTGACCATTCTAAACTTCCAAAACTTTGAGGGTTTTGCGATTTCGGACCTGATGCCGTAAATGTAACAACATACGACTTCTTCTCATTTTTCTTGAAACTCAACACTTCAGGTTCAACTGAGATCTTGACGGAAGGCGAATCTGACTTAACGGATACCTTGTACGTTCCTGCGGCACCAACATTGGTAAGAGTCCGCGTGTGTTTAACCGTCAAACTGTGCCCACCCGTTCCTGCCTCAAACACCACAGCAAAGGAAGGGTAATTAAGGTTTGTTACACTGTAGTGTTTCTTTGGGTCGCACTTGTACTTTCTCCTCGCTATGGTTTCGATATCACTAGCTGAGTAGTTCAACGCACAGAGGAAGCTCAAATAATCATCCACCGTCAAATCATAAACAAGTCCAGGATTAAGCGCAAGAACGGGGTCCACGTGTCCAGCGCCAAAATCAAACGGCGTTGCCGGTTTTTTGTTATCACCGTCCAGCAATGTCTTGCCGTTTTTGTAAGCCGTATAAGCCGTTGTCATCAGCGCGGATCGAATGGCGGCTGGGCTCCAGTCCGGGTGAACTGACTTGATAAGAGCCGCTAACCCGCTCACGTGAGGGCATGACATGGACGTACCTGAAATGATGTTGAAATCCACGCGCCTAGTATCAGATTCCATATCAGTGGGACTCGCGTTCCTCGAATATGCCGCTAAGATGTTGACACCTGGCGCAATGAAATCGGGCTTCAGTATCTGCGGGGTTATTGAATTGGGGCCTCGTGAGCTGAACGCCGCAACAACAGGTGACGGCTGAATCCCAACCTTTGTTCCCTGAAACACAATCGTAGCCGTTGATTTCGGATTAGAAAACAAGTATTTCTTGATGGCTTCACCGGCTGTGAAGCCCACCGCGGTAGCCGGCAAAACATGGGCATCTGCCACCGGTTCCTCTCCATCGGTGGCAAGGTTGGCCAACACCATGCCCAAACCACCAGCGGATTTCACAATATTTCCTTTCTCTGTCCTAGAATTATCTCCACGATCACACAGGACAATCTTTCCAGCTACTTTTTCAGGCGCCAAGGTATCTGTCAAACACCCCCCAGCATCCGCTCGTTCATCAATGCTTGCGTTACCTGCGTATATAAATGGCACAAGAGTTTCGGGCAAAGCATTGCCTTCATAAAGGGAAACTCCGGAATAGTTTTGTCCATTTCCGAGGCTAACGTATGATGGGAAATCTCGATCCAGTGTGCCAGCCCCCACAGTGGTAATCCAAGGTGCTACATTGGTGAGAGAAGAAGAAGCGGGACCAGAGTTTCCAGCGGCGCAAGAGACTAGAATCCCATGCTCCACTGCCGCAAAGGCTCCAATTGCGACGGTATCCTCTACATAATCAAATGCTCCACCTCCGAGTGACAAGGAAAGGACATTGACGTTGTCGGCAATGGCTTGATCCATTGCAGCCAGTATATCAGAAACGACACAAATTTCATGCCAGCATACCTTGTACATAGCAACTCTAGCGCCCATGGCCATCCCACGTGCAGTACCGGCAGCGTAGCCGAAAAGACTCGCGTTTGCCACCGGAGACCCTGCGACTGTGCTTGTTGTGTGGGTGCCGTGGCCATCGTCGTCTCGTGGTGATATTGATATAGACTCGTTGGTTTGATCGATTGGACCCAAAGAGGCCTCCAAGCCTTTACGATAGAACCTGGCACCAATCAGTTTCTTATTGCAGTTAGAGGTTGTGAAATTGGTACCTGTTTGGCATATGCCTTTCCACCTGCGGGGGATGGGTCCATATCCGGTATCGTCGAAGCTCTTGCTTTCTGGCCAAATGCCAGTATCGAGGAGGCCGATAATGATGTCACTGCTTTTATTTGACGCGGCGGGGAACATGCCAGCGATTTTATCGACGCCAAGGAACTGTGGGGTTCGAGTTGTGAGGAGTTTGTACGTTTTATCTGGCAACACCTTTAGAATCCCGGTTTGGCTTTTCAGCAACTGGGCTTCTTCAACTGTTAAGCTTGTCGAGAATCCGTGAATTGCGTTGTCGTAGGTGTAGAGCATTTCTGCTGAGTTAGACACCGACTTCAGAGTTGATTCATACCAGACGGAATGGTGATTGAAGCTCGATGGCATTTGGGATTTGGCCACATGTACTATGTAAGTACTCTTCTGATTCTCTGTCTTTATTCCTGCCAGAGACACATTGAAGACGGCCAGAATCACGAAAAGAGCTACAGCGAGAGGTTTCTTAAGCGTATACATGATGCTAGCCAGCTTTGTTTGTAAGGAGAGACTGTGTGAGAAATGTGATAGAGAACTTGGCTTTATATAGGGCTCATCTGGAATACAGGCTTTGTAATTCTTGTCCTCGAAAATGTGGAAGAAAAGAAGAAAGGAACGGTTTGTAGTTGTCTCGTTGTAATGCATTGAAAAAAGGAGCAGTAGAATGAGGAAGGAATTGTGGAAAAGATGCAGATCAATTTTCCGTGGAAGTTACAACCTTTCTAATGCAGCCTACAAAAACATGCAACATGTTTTCGACTCACATGAACGTCACCTCCTTGACTCAATATTGCAGCCTTTCGCTCAGGATTCAAGAGTGCCTGATTTCCCTCGTGGAAATTCATTTTAAGTGTCCTTAGACATATAATAATAATAATAATAATAATAATAATAATAATAATAATAATAATTTAATATTTTTCTAATAATAAATTAATAAACTAAAGTGGTGTGGCTCAGTTGGTTAGTAGCGCTGAGCTTGTGATGGAAAGGATCTGAGTTCGATTCTCACAAAAAAATACATCTTTGGGAGGGCATCGCCTTAAGCCGTACTGAATCTCAAATCAGAGATTAGTCTCATAGGCGGTCCAAAGGACCAAACCCGTGAGAATACTCTGGAGGACCACTCGGCTACAAAGTGGCTAATTAGGGTGCGTCCCAACCGAAAAAAAATTAATAATGATAATAGAAGTAGTAGAGTAGTTTAATATTTTTTATGAAGCAATATTAATTGGTAATATTTTATAAGTTTTTTAATAAGAATTGTGTAAAGTGAAAAGTAAAGTGTATTAATTGTATTCGAAAAAATAAATAAAGTGTAATTAGGATTGTCTAGAGTTTTCATTTTTCAAAAGCACTGAGTTATGAACTAGTGCTTTACATTTATTATGTTATGGTTACATTTTTTCTTATCATGGAATGAAACAATTCTTTACGGAAAATTCACCTACAGTTTTCTTTTTAATGGTGGACAATCTTATCCCATAGTTAATTGGTTAAATTATTTTGTAATTTCTTATAATACCATTACATTTTTTTGGTACCCATTACATTTTTAATTAAGTTTATATAGTTTAAGTTTTTTTTTATGAAATCCATCAAATTTTAAAGTTTTATAATTAAATTTTTTAAAATTAACACCATTAAATTTTCATTAATTAAATTATAAGAACATAAAGATAAATTGCACCAAAAAAAAAGAACATAAAGATAAATCTAATTTAATTAATAAGTATTTCATTTGACTCCTTTTAAAATAAAGGGATCACTCTAAAGGAAACGTTGAAGAGTTATAGCTATTAATTAAAATGTCAATCGTTGAGATTTAAATAATTTCATTATTTTTTTTCGTCTGCATACATATAATCACAATTTTAATAATTGATTTTTTTAATTAATGGTTACAACTCTTTCACTTTTATTTTATCTTTGAAGCGACACCTCACTCTAAAGGAAACAAATGCAAAATATGTTTAAATAAAAGTATCTAATATTTTTTATAAAATTTAATTAAATATGAAAGATAATATTTAGATTTGTTTCTGATAAAATGATACTTCAATTTCGATTGTAAACATGTAGTTAAAGTAAGGATAGAATTCACGGGATTATAGGTTTAAATCATTTTTCACCGGTATATATACAAAAAAAGTTAGAGAATTCCATGCAAGTAATACTCTCATTATTTTTTGTCATTGTAATAAAGTGCTATGCCTATCATAGGTTTCATTTTTCAAAACACTACAAGAAAAGTTATGAACGAGGTAGTGCTTTACATTTATTATATTATATTATGGTTACGATTTTTTTCTTATCATAGAATGAACACTTCTTCACGAAAAATTCGCTTACAATTTTCTTTTTAAAGGTGGACGATCTTATCCCATAATTGATAGGTTACATATTAATTTGTAATTTCTTGTAATATCGTTAAATTTTCATTAAGTTTATATAGTTTAAATTTTTAAATTAAACCCTTCTAATTTTAAAGTTTTATAATTAAATGCTTAAAAATTAACGCTATTCCATCAAAAAAAAATCAGCTCCTTTAATAAAAAATATAAAATTTAGATAATTATGTGTGAGTAACAATCCCAATATTTTTTGTTATTGAGATAAAGTGTTAAGCAAATCTTAGGTTTCGTCAAAAAAAAGAAAAGCAAATTTTAGGTTAGCAAATTTATTAGCAAGCTCTTCTAAAAGAAAGTAAAGATATTTAATCTTCATTCTGAATCATTCAGTATTTTAAAATATTAAGAAATTTATATTTTGATTTGAGATGCAAGATGTACCTAATTAAATAAATTATTATGACAATAAGTATCTTTCAATAAAAGTAATTTTTTTTGACAAAATAAAAGTAATTTTTTGAAAACACGAAATACTTATAAATTTTGGTTATATATAATTATTATAACTATTAAAGGATATAATTATAAAATATAATATATTGAATATCATGAAAAATACTTATTACACTGCATTAAATTTATAACATCAAATATTTTTTAAAAATAAAATTGACTAAAACAATACTATTAAATTTACTATTACAATATACTATAACAAATTTTTCATCTTTATAATTGATATTATAATTTATGAAATATAATATATCAAACTTTGTAAGAATATTAATAACAATTTTTTAAATTTGATATATAAAACTTCACCAAAAAAAAATTGATATATAAAATACACACAAATAAATTTTTCAAAAGATTCTTATATATAGGGACTAAAGCAGTAAAATACAATTTTATATAGTCACCCATACGGGTAAAATTTGTGACGAATGTTTTAAAATTTATAAATTTTACCCATATGGGTTTTACGCAAAACAGTACTTTAAATGAGTAAACATTTAAACATAGAAAAAAAATATTGATAAAAGTGGATTAGTAAAACACATATGTCTAACATCTTATTGGTCACGTCAAAAACGGCATGGTTGCCCTTAAATTTGTAAGTCCGCCGTAGAAGCTCCCAAAAGGGTTGACGTAGGATGCCCCACCATTGCCTACGACACCTTCAGTCGTCGCCAGCCTGGGTCTTTTGCCACCATTTTGTAGTCATCTCGCCGTGAACCGCGGTCTTGCACATCATCTGTACGTGGTACCCTCGTCGCACCGCTGTTGTTGTGGTGTCTTTCATCAGACTATCGCGCCTTTGGTACGTCTCCATTCTTTTGTGGCTGCCGGTGCACGTGCACCTCCTAGCCTTCACATTGTCGTATGGCATCTCCCTTGTCGCACCATAGCCAGCCTCTGCCACCCTCTCCACCAACCACCGGCCCACCGTTGCGCACGAAAAAGGGGGAGGGGTAAATTGATCTATGGAATTGTAAAGACCCATCTCTCGCCATTGTTGATAGAAGTGATTTTCACATTCTTCAAGTCAAGGCGTGGCAATGATGATGACAGTGTCATGAGCAAAGAAACTACGGATTAGGTGGTGCAAGCACCCGTGCTAGCTCCACCCACAACAAGGCCTTGGAAAGCAGCAAAAATGAATCCAAGAGAGGGTCTAAAAAAGAGATAGTGACCATGAAGATCGCAAGCAAGACAAGCCCGTGACAAAAAAAATGAATGACAGTGACATATCTAGAACCCTGGGTCAACTGGGTCAAACTCTATATCTTCAATTAATAATTAATATCATAATATAAAAATAAAGATGTAAATGTTAAAATCATAAAAGCTTAATATATCGTTAGGAAGAAACTGATCAAAACTCAAAAAACCAAAAACAAAACAAAGCAAAAGAGAGCAAGGAAGAAGAAGATAACACAAAGAAATTAATGTGGTTCACTAACAATGTGTTAGCTACATCCATGGGCAAAGGAAGAACTGGAAATCCACTACGAACCTTGTGTGTTACAGGATGTTTCCAAGCAACTATGATATCTCTCTCTCTCACAGAATTACAGAATCGGATTTGCAATAAAACTCAATCTGCAAAGCCTAACTCAAGCTCCACTTGTATAAGTGTTACTTGAACAAAATTGAGAAAAATAACTAATTCTGTTATTTACAACAAACTACATAACATAATTTATAACTAACTTAACAGCCAAGGCTCAACAAGGTGTTGTGACAGGTGCTGCAGCACCTAGAGGCAATGCTGCAACATCCCATAGGAAGAAGGATTTAGGCCATAGCTACAAATCTCCACCTTGGACTAATGCTCCAAAGATAGGCTGATTCGGTTCTTCCCTTCTACTGCCATTTCACCACTGTTATTTCCAAGTGGACACATTAAGCAAGTCTAAGTAATGCATAAACTTACTTTTCGGGATAGCCTTAGTAAACATGTCAGCAGGATTGTCTTTTGTATCAATTTTCTGCACCTTGACCCGATTCTCAGTTCTCATAAAATGATACCTCACATCTATATGTTTAGTCCTTTCATGGTGGACTTGATCTTTGGCTAAACATATAACACTAAGGCTATCACAATAGATGACAACTTTGTCTTGAGGAAAACCAAGGTCTGTGATGAGACCTTTGAGCCAAATTCCCTCCTTTGCTGCCTCAGTTAAATCCATGTACTCAGCCTCAGTTGTTGACAAAGCTACTGTGGGCTGAAGTGTGGCTTTCCAGCTGACTAAACAGCCACCAATGGTGAAAACATACCCAGTTAGAGACCTTCTAGCATCAAGGTCAGCAACATAGTCAGAATCGATAAAACCAGCAAGTGAACAAGACATGTCACTTCCATAGATGAGGCCAACATCAATGGTGCCTTTGAGGTACCTAAAAACCCTCTTCACAGCCTGCCAATGATCCTTCCCTGGCCTTGCCATATACCTGTTGACAACACTCACAGCTTGAGCTAAATCTGGCCTAGAACAAATCATAGCATACATGAGGCTCCCCACAGCACTTGCATAAGGAACCTTGGCCATATATTTCTTCTCAGATTCAGTTTGTAGAGCAGAGACTTCAGATATTCTGATGCTAGAAACCAGTGGTGTGCTTACTAGTTTAGCAGTATTCATGCCAAATCGGTTTAAGATTTTATGAATGTAACTTCGTTGGCATAGGAACAATTTCATCTTGCTTCTGTCCCTATAGATTGCGATGCCTAAGATCTTCTTGCCAGCCTCTAGGTCTTCATGTCAAATTCAGAACTTAATGTGGATTTCAAATCCTGAATTCCTTTCATACTTAGAGATACTATTAACATATCATCTACATAGAGAAGTAGATAAATGTAGGTATCATGCTCCACCTTACTCAAGTAAACACATGAGTCATATAAGTTCCTCTTATAACCATGTTTGATCATGAATTGATCAAACCTTTTGTACCATTGTCTAGGGGACTGTTTTAACCCATAGAGAGATCTCTTTAACTTGCACGCTGCTTCCTTCTTATCTTGATCTTCAAAACCTTCTGGTTGTTTCATGAATATCTCCTCTTCCAATTCACCATGGAGAAAGGCAGTCTTCACATCAAGTGGCTCAAGTTCCATGTCAAGGTTTGTCACAAGAGCAAAAAGGACTCGAATAAAGGTGTGTCTAACTACTGGAGAGAATATCTCATTATAGTCCACACCCTCCTTTTGGTTAAATCCCTTAGCCACTAGTTGTGCCTTGTATTTGATGTTGCAACCAACCACTTTCCTTCCCTTAGGTACAGTAACCAGCTGCCAAGTCTCATTCTTCTGCAAAAATTCCATTTCTTCATTAAAATCAGTGATCCAATTGCTTGCCTCTGGACAGGAAATGGCTTCAAAATAACTGGATAGTTCAGCAGAATCAATATCTTCAGCAGCTTAAAGAGCATATGAATTTATATCCTCAAAGCCATATCTGACAGGAGGATTGATAGTTCTTTGTGATTTCCTGGTTTTAGTTTCAGATTGGCTTAGAGAAATGGATTCAATCCCTATTTCTGTATTCTGGTCTTGATCAGCAGCAGGTGATTCAGTTTCAGCTGGTGCTGGAGCACTTCTCATAGCACCTTATTCAGTGGAGACATAATTAGTGTGCAGTAGAGAGGTTTCATCAAAAGTGACATCTCTACTCAGAATGACTTTCCTTTCATGTGGTAACCAAATTCTGAATCCTTTCACACCATCACCATAACCTACAAAGACACCTTTCCTAGCTCTAGGCTCTAACTTACCCTCATTCACATGGTAGTATGCAGGGCAGGCAAAGACTTTGAGCTTGGAGTAATCAGCAAGTTTGGATTTCCAAACCTCAAAGGGTGTTTTGTAGTCAAGAACAAAATTTGGTGATCTATTGATGGGATAACATGATGTGCTCACAGCTTCTGCCCAAAAAGATTTTCCAAGTGCAGCATTGGACAATATGCACCTAGCCTTATCCAACAAGGATCTATTCATCCTTTTAGTTATGCCATTTTGCTGTGAAGTGTTCCTAACCGTGAATTGCCTAGCAATCCCTTTCTCAATGTAGAATTGTTTGAATTCTTCTGAGCAAAACTCCAAACTATTATCTGTTCTGAGCCTCTTTACCTTCCTTCCAATATTATTTTCAATCAAAATCTTCCACTGTTTGAATTGATTGAAAGCTTTTGACTTATGTTTCATCATGAAAACCCATGTCATTCTTGAGTAATCATCTATAATGGGCAAGAAATATCTTGCTCCTCCCAAATATGGGACCTTAGATGGCCCCCAACAATTAGAATGGATGTAATCAAGAGTTGCTTTAGCGGTGTGTTCTGCCTTGGTGAATTTCAGCCTATGTTCCTTGACATGCACACACTGTTCATAGAATTTTAGAGATTCCAACTTCTGTCCTCCAATCAGCCCTTGCTTACTGAGAATCTTCATTCCCTGTTCACCCATGTGACCCAACCTCATGTGCCATAGACTATTCTGATCTGGACACTTATCTCAGAAGTGCACATTGCAGAAACTATACATGTAACCGTGGAGCCTTGTAGTATATATAGGTTCTTGTGTTTAGTTCCCTGCATAACTACAAACCTTTCATTCTTCTTGATCTTCATAACTCCACCTTCAATAGAGCAAGTATACCCTTTGGAGTCAAGGGCAAATACATAGATGAGGTTCCTTTTGAGTTGAGGGATATGCCTAACATTTGTCAAGACTCTAACCACACCATCATGCATTTTGATGTGAATAGAGCCTGTACCAGTAGTTTTGCAGGGCTCATTATTTCTCATGAGAACATTGCCAATAGCCCTTTCTTCATATGTCACAAACCAGTCCCTATTGGGACTCAAATGATGAGAACAACCCGAATCCAAGCCCACTTATCAGGATCTTGATGAATATTAGCCACTGTGAAACCACGATAAGATTATGAAGAACAATCACTCTAGACCGTGGCTGCTACTGACTCCTTTTTTCTTCTTCTTGGGACAATCATTTTTCCAATGACTCGGTTCCTTGTAGTAATTGCATATATCCTTTGGATTAACACTGCTATTTGCCTTCTTCTTCCCTTTACCCTTGCCCATAGGCTTGTTGACAGGCTTGGGAGGACTTGAGGCAACCAAACCAGATGCAGGTGTTTCATCAAGGGGTGCAGCATCCTTAATTCTCATTTCTCTAGAGAATAAGTTAGCCTTGACTTCTTCCAAAGTGATAATTCTTTACCAACAGTAATGAAATTAACAAAATTCTCATATGATGGTGGCAAAGAAATTAATAAGATCATGACAATGTCTTCATCATCCACAACAACATCACTATCACACAATTCAAGCATAACAGAATTCAGATCATCAAGATGTGATTTAAGTTTGGTACATTCTTTCATTTGAAGACTATACAACCTCTTCTTGAGCATCAACTTGTGGCTTAGAGACTTGGTCATGTACAATTTTTCTAATTTCAGCCAGAGAGCAGCAGCAATGGTTTTTTGAGAGACTTCATACAAAACATCACCAGCCAAGGAAAGAAGAATGAAAGAATGTGCCTTCTCTTCTTGTTAATCAGCAAAATCCTTGGCACCCTTTCCTTTAGTGCCTGATAATGGAGCCCAAGCTCCTTGTTCCTTGAATAATGCCTACATCTTGATGCGCCATAGATTGAAATGTTTCTTCCCGTGAACTTCTCTATCTTGATCGAATTGGTTATCTTTCTTGAACAGAATGCAGAACAGAAATGCAGTAAAACACAGATTGGTGAATCTCACAGATTTATTGCAATGCAGAATCAAGAAAGAAGGAGGATCCAATATATGAGAGCAGAAGTGGATCTTGACAATCCACAATGCAAAGCAGAACCGAGGTGATCAGAACCTAAGCTCTATGATACCAGTTTGTTAGGAAGAAACTGATCAAAACTCAGAAAACCGAAAACAAAACAAAACAAAAGAGAGCAAGGAAGACGAAGATATCACAAAGGAATTAATGTGGTTCACTAACAATGTGTTAGCTACATCCACGGGTATAAGAAGAACTGGAAATCTACTATGAACCTTGTGTGTTACAGGATATTTCAAAGCAACTATGATCTCTCTCTCACACACAAAATTACTGAATCGAATTTGCATTCAAAGAATAAAACTCAATCTGTAAAGCCTAACTCAAGCTCCACTTATATAAGTGTTACTTGAACAAAGTTGAGAGAAATGACCAATTCTGTTATTTACAACAAACTACTTAATAGCCAAGGCTCAACAAGGTGCTGTGACAGGTGTTGCGTAGCACCTAGAGGCAATGCTGCAACATCCCATAGGAAGAAGGACTTAGGCCATCGCTGCAATATCTTATCATCTAAATTACATACATACTTATAATTGTTCCCGACACGATAATTTATGTTTTGAAATCGTTGAATGACCGACTCATTTTTAATGTTCTTAAACACGTCTTTCTCAATATAAGTCACTAGACAATCATTCATCCATTTATCCCCCATTCGATTACACAACCTATTTTTTCATAAGTAGCACCGAAAAAATATATTATTTCTAGAAATATTAATCCTCTTTAAACAATATGTTTCAAAACTATCATTTTTTTCAATTACGTAATGCAAAGAAGCCATTAAAAAGCATAAAATAATTATATACTCTAAAGGTAACATATCTATTTACCATAACATCAGTTATTAGTAAAGAAGTTATTAAAAAAGAAATTATCTATTATCAGGAAAGAAGTTGGTAGCAATAATAATAATCTTCTAGAGGTGAATGACTCAAAAAAAAAATGGAACTAGCTGCTTAAAAGGAGATCAAAAAGTTGAAGAATTGCATCTATTATTAAATAGTACTGTCCCCGCAATTTTTTTTTGAGGTCTATAGTCAACTATGAATCTTGTGAAGAAACTAGAAAAATACTAAACAATCTGACTGAAACTGTACTCACAAGATGTCATGCAGGAGTACATGAAGAAAAAAAATAAGGCTTACGAAAGGGGACCAAATAAAATTGGGGGATATATGGGTATTGAAGTGCAAAATATTAGAGTGAAATGAGTCAAAATAAAAACTTTATAAAGAGATATATGAAATTTTGAAAATTTGAGAGGGTGAAGTGCACACCCTTGACCAAAGCAGATCCGCCAGATATTTTTACACGATTACATACCATAGCAAATTAAGATTTCATTTTTTGCAACACTTTTTGGGCTGGAATCATAGAGTAACTTTATTTTTCGTTTTTCTCAACTGAGTGTGTGCGCGTGCGGATATAGGACATATCAAGTGAGAAAATAGATTCTTACTTGAGAGTGAGAGAGGTTATTCTGATAATAACTAATTAAAAAACTAGATAACTCATTTGGTGGTGTAAAAAACCAATGAAATAATTTTGCCAATAAAAAAACACAATTCCAATATCTTGGACACAATGGAGGTATAGCAATCTCGACCCCACACCCCTGTTGAGGCTTGCATAACAGCACTATAGCCCACCCGCATGCATCCAGAAGAATAACCTCAAAAGCTACTGAAGAGACGTCCTGGTTCAGGTAGTGGCTGGCCCAAAACGTCGCATAGTTCTTTTTTTTTTTTTCTTCCTTTTTTTGGGACCAAAATCGCATAGTTCTTTTCTTCTGCCCCAAACAAGGAAAAGACATTATTTTGGGTCGCCTCCACTGCACTGCACCGCACCGATAACTTCACTCCTCTTTCTCTATTCCGATTCTCACTTTAGTGCTTGTCACTACTTGGCTTTATCATTCTTTATATTCCTCAGTCACTGTCTCTCTATCACCGATGTCTGTCTCGCATCCACTCTCCCCTGTTCTAATATCTTCATTCACATTCTCTCTTTATAAATCCTAATATTTCAATTTATCCCTTCCCACCTCCCCTTTCCACCCAACAGCTATTTAATCGAACCTGTACCTTTCCTGAGATGGCGACAAACAGTTACCAGGAAAAATTGGAACATATGGAAGAAGAGGAGGATGAGGATGAAGAAGTATTGTCACTTTGCGACCTTCCAGTCAATTTGATTGACGACGAGGACAATTCAAGAAAACCAGATTCTCAGATAATGGAAACCCAAGAAGAGTTTGTTTTCCACTCATGGGGTGGTCTCTTTTCCAAAGAATCAGAAATGTGTGCTGCAGACGAAGTTTTCTTTCAAGGCCAAATTCTCCCCTTAAGTTTCTCATTAACAACCACCACTTTCCGGCGTGATGGCCACCAATTTAACCGGTGTGAATCAAGATCTGATGAGTACTTGGACCCTAAGAGCAATAGCAGCAGTAGAGGTAGCAGTCTTATAAGTCAGAACTTGTTATCTAGAAGCAGCTGCTCCACCAGCACTACAACCCCAACAATTCCAAAACTCAGCATTCAAGATCAATTTCACACGCATTCAAGTCTCAAACCTCAATTAAGAGTAACCATTCCAACACAAGCTAGCTTAGGTAATGAGAGGAGAAAATCGCCAGCGTGGGAGCTTTTTCGTCTCGGTGTCGTGCCTGCACCTGAGATTGCATTGCAAGAGCTTAAGGTTCGTAATACCAACAGTGCTAACAAAAATCACGTATGTCGAAGTAGCGGTAGCAGTAACGCCTATGTAGTCAACGCAAAGAGCATCACTAATAGTAATGTTGAAATGAGTTACGGCACTAATCACAGCAGCGGTAAGAGAAATCATATTTTCAAACAGTTTGCGGGCAAAGGCGGTGGTTTATGGAATGGTTGTAAGCGTTTTGTTGAAACAGTGCAGTCGAACTTCATCACAATTAGGAGTGGCGCTAAAAGCACCCAAAAGACAGAAAGCACAACGCACATTGTGAAAGAAAAAGTGCTCGCGTTGAAGAGGCAGAAACACAGGCAAAAGCAGGGAAAGAAAACCATGTCACGTCATCGAACAATTGAATGGATAAAGGAGCTTTCTCATGCAAGTTATCCCGATGAGGAGGCTTTGTTATCTAACTCTTGAATGGTGTTGATGGCCGCATGCTTGTAATTTATTTTAAATTTTAGATTTTAATTTACATTGTGTACTAGTATGTTAGATTAGATTGAAAAAAAAAATTGTCCCCATAACACAGCCAAACGATAAATCATGGGTAAGTGTTATGTGGATACTGGGAACGCGGTTTCGAACCCGCAATGCTCCACTTTTCCCTTTCTCTTATCATCTATACTAGACAAAAAAAGATTGTATTTTTTTTTTGAATTTCAGGTATCATCACGATTATAATTACAAGATTGTAGATAAATTCAATGCCAACATGGATTCATGTCGTTACCGTTGCGGTTGCTGTCTTTGTTTCCTTTATTTTGAATTAAATTATAATGTAGTGGGGACACTACAATCGTAGTTCTCATGAGAATGATGAGTAGTAGTTTTTGTTTAAAAGAAATTCTTAAATGGTATTAATGATTGAATGTAAATTAAAAATTGAATAAATTCCTACCTCTCTCATTTCTCATGCTCTCTCTCATCTCTTCCCTCCATTTTGTCTAGCACTCTCTCTCTCCTCTCTAAGACTAAAGTCACGTTGACTTTTGCTCTCTCAAGGATAGAGAATCCAAATCATTGTTGGTGATATATGTGGCGAGTGGCGATGCAATATTGTGGATTGACAAGGCCGAAATAAGTGGTGACAATTGGTGCTTAGCTGCTTGTGCTTGTAATGACTGAGTGTGAACTTCGATGCCTTGTCTTGGATTGGTTGGCTGGAGTACTGAAAAATTATTATTATTATTATTATTATTATTATTATACTATGTGTAAATACCCAAAATGGTCTTTAATAAAAAATGTGGTGCCAATTTAGTTCTGAGAATTAATAAGTCTTGTAATAGTTTATGACAATTACAAACGAGGGACGTGAGTTCATATGTTAGACTCTATCCAAAAATGATTGTTAAGATGCTGATGTGTACTGTTAACTTGTTGATTTGTCTGTTAATTAATGGCATCGGGTATAATGATGAACACATGTAAATTTTTCGAGTCAACATTACAACAGATTTTGTAAAATATGACGCCACTTTAAATAGCGCTTACCACTAAAGCGCTAGCTAAAAACACGGAAAAATATTCACTAACGTTTACCTGAGAAAGCGCTACTGAATGATTGATAATAGCTAGCGCTTCCTCAGGAAATCGCTACTAATTTTGAAGCGTCAAGAATCGCTAGCGCTTCCTTGAGAAAGCGCTAGTGATAGTTTAGGAATAATAGCCAGCGCTTCCTGATGAAAACGCTACCTATTATATTTTCTCTAATTTTTAATCTGTTCCACGCATTTCCTCACTCCCTCTTCACTCATTTAGAAATTAACCCTAAGCAGCAGCCGCATGAGGCAGAGAAGGGAAGAGGGGCAAGCACGCGAAAGGGGGCGGCCGACGCACCATCTCGGGCCGCGCGCGGCCGCGACTGGGAGATGATTGCGGTGAAGCCACGAGAGAAGAAAAGGGGAAAGGGCACGAGAGGGAGAGAGGTGGTGAGCTCGCAGAAGCCTCACAAGTCATGGCTCTCCGTGATTCGCCCGATTCCTTACATGCTTCGCGAGCAGCGACTCGTCTTCGTCCTTGTCGGTGTCGTCATAGCCTCCTTGTTCTTCGCACTCACACCTTCATCATGTACTCGTCGAAGCCTCACAAGCCATAGCTTTCCGTGTTTCGCCCGATTCATTACATGCTTCGCGAGCAGCGACTCATCTTCATCCTATATGTTTTTTCCTTTTTATTTTTTTCTTAAAAAAATTCTGTTCCTATTATGTTATTCTTTCCTGTGGATCTCTTTGTCTTTTTCTAGGGTTTGTTGTGTGCTTGATTTTGATTTTGCTTGATTGTTCCCCCGCTCCAATTGAGCTAAAGAAGCAGATCTTGTGTTCTCTTCAATTGTCAAATAAGACCGACAGTTATATAGCTTTCAAGGTAACGTTTCATTTCACCATCTGCTTTTCAGAAAGCTTATATTTTTTCCCTTCTTTTTCCTTTCGTTTTGGAGTGCAATTTGATGGTGATATTGATTTTGCCAAACCTGCATAATCTGCTTAATTCACCCTAATTCCAAGTGCAGTATTGATTGGCTCTTGCGAGGTTTGTTTGTTTGAATTTGTGTTATTTGATTGGTTGAATATCACTATTGCTGACAATGTACAATGAATGAGCCTAGACTTGGCCAGTAAGGGGAAGAGCATCTGCTTGGTACTACCTACACAGAATTAGATTCTGAAAAATCAGACAGGTTAGTTTTGTGATTAATGATATTCCACATGTGATTCTTGCTTGTTTTTCTTGGCTTTGAACTAATATATTTGTTCCTTACTTCCAGCTTGATGTAATAATCTAGCTAGGGTTTAATCTTTGCTGCTTAATTTGTTTTTTTACAAGCAAAGCTTCTTAATCACCATGGTTGCATCATTACTGGCTTGGTTAGTAACCCGTTGGTTATACATGCTTGCTTGCATTTTCATTCCTAATTAATTCTCTTTATTTTCCAGCTTGCTGTTTCTTAATTGCTTAATTCTTTCTTTTAAATTAAATTTGTGTTTTCAATCTGTAGGAATTTTCACCAGATAATCGGCTTATTGTAAGTACCGATCAGGACTTCAAGATTCGTGTAAGCTAATGTTAATTTCTACCTGTTCAATGAGCATTAATTTTGTAACGTATTTTGGTCATTCTTTTCATTTTTGTATGTTTAATTATGATTGTATAATATATTATATCACAAGTTACTAAGTTTCCCAAGAATCCTTTGAATGGAGCTCACGAGATACATAGTTTCTGTATTGGTCATGAAGGGTGAGTGAGTTCTGTTGCTTTTTTTAATCTCATTCTCATATCATAGATAGTTAAACATTTGAGTGTTGCTTATGCAGTTATGCTTTGTATTCATAAATTTCAAATGATTGAGTTTGAATAATCTTATTACAGATATTGTTTCCCTAATTTTAATTTTAGTTTCCTACTAAACAAATGAGGTGAAGCTAGCTGACATGTTTTTACAAGAAGGTGAATCCAAATTGTTAGACTAGTAGAGTGAAAAACTATTCTATTGGATCGATGAATGAACTTCATTGGATGAGAAATGAAAAACTTTAATTTCTCCATTTGACCTGAGATTTACACTAATATATTTAAAATTCTACTGCTTTGTGGTTTTTCTGGGAATCTAGCTAGGGTTTAATCTTTGCTGCTTAATTTGTTTTTTATACCATATCATTGTTCTAAACTATCAGAGGGTGAAAACTATGCCTTTTGTTGCCTTATGTTTAGCATTATTCTAAAAAATATAATCCATTAGGAGATTACCTCTAAATGCCTGTGTGATAGGAGATTACCTCTGGATGCCTGTGTAATAGAAGATTACCTCTGATGCCTCTATGATAGACATGTTATTGTCATATACTTCTAGCTCCTTAAGTTGTAAACTGTTCATGTTGTATCTAGTGGATATTCAATAAAGGTAGTTAGTTAGTTATGTTTGTTAGCCAAGTGATAGTTACTGTTTTATCCATTCTGTTAAGTTAGTTGGGCTCGGGTATTTCTTGTAACCGATTGGGACTGACTTGTATATGGGTAGCATAGACTATATAAGGCTTGGCTAGGTGCATTAGTAGGCATATGAAACATTTACTAGTTGCTGAGAATTTCTGAGTTTCTTTCTTGAGTGATAAACACTGTGAGTTTGTGTGAATTCGGTTGAGCTATTCCTCAACCAATTACTTGTAATTCTGTGTGTTTTCTGTGATCAATAAGAGCAGCTATCTCAGTGAGGACGTAGGAGATTAATTGCTCCGAACCTCGATAAATCTTGGGTTCATCTTTGTAATCAAATCGTTTTCCACAATTCTGGTTTGTCAGGATTGGTTTCACTGTGTCCTACAGTGGTGTTCTTCTCAGTTAATCCTGTTTTCCGCATAACAAGTGGTATCTAGAGCTAGGCCCAAGAAAGGGAATCTTGATTCTCGATGGGAGGAGCAAAGTTCGATGTGGAGAAGTTCACCGGAGACAATGACTTCGGCCTTTGGAGGATCAAAATGAAGTCGCTATTGGTTCATTAAAGGCTTGAAGATGCATTGTTGGGGGAAACCAAAATGCCCTCGACCTTATCTGATAAGGATAAGAAGAGCATGTTAAGCAAAGCACATAACACGATTATTCTCTCATTAGGTGATGAAGTTTTGAGAGAAGTGGTCGGCCAAGACACTGCGGCTACAATCTGGTTAAAGCTTGAAAGTCTTTATATGACAAAGTCTTTAACAAATAAATTCTATCTGAAGAAGGCATTGCATCAAATGAAAATGAAGGAAGGCACTTCGATCAAATATCATGTTTCCTTGTTCACCAAGACTGTTCTTGATTTGAAAAGCCTGGATGTCTTAATCAGTGAAGAAGATCAAGCCATTATGCTCTTGTGTTCCCTGCCATCTTCATTTGATAATCTGGTAGACACAATGATGTTTGGTAGAGAAACCCTCACATTAGAAGATGTTAAGGTGACTCTCAATGCCAGAGAAATGAAGAGGAAAATCAATGATATCAAGGAAGAAAGTCCTAATGCTGAGGGCTTACTTGCTCGAGGGAAAACTGAAAAGAAGTATGGCAAGAACAAGCAGAACAACAAGTCAAAGCCAAAAACCAAGAAGTCTTGTTTTTATTACCATAAGGAAAGACATTTCAGAAAAGATTGTCCATAGAGAAAGAAACAGAACTAAGGAAAAAGTAAGGATATGCTATAGTGGCTGATGGATATGAAGACAGTGATGTTCTCTCAGTCACTAAAGAAGCTAGTTGTGAAGAACGGATTCTTGACTCGGGTTGCACTTTCCACATGACCTCGAATCAGGAATAGCTTGATACCTATAACAAAACTGACACAGGAAGAGTTTTGATGGGAAATAACATTGCCTGCAAGGTCAAAGGGATAGGAACTGTGAAGATCAAATTGGATGATGGTTCAATTAGAGTTTTCTCTAAAGTCAGACATGTCCCTGAACTTAAGAGGAATCTAACATCTCTTGGCATGCTTGATCAAGCAGGCTGCATAATCAAAGCAGAAGGTGGAACTCTCAAAGTTTTCAAAGATTCAAGGCAATTCATCAAAGGCATCCTGACTGGAGGTCTCTATAGATTGCAAGGTAAGACAATTATCAATTCTGCAAGTCTAATTTCATATGCTAAATCCATGTCTACAAAGCTATGGCATTATAGACTTGCACATGTTAGTGAAAGGGGATTAGAAGAATTGCACAAGCAAGGGCTAATTGGTAATGGGGTCTTAGATAAATTGGAATTCTGTGAACATTGCTTGTATGGTAAACAAAAGAGAGTGAAATTCCAAACTGCTGCACACACTACAAAGGGCATACTTGAATATATACATTCTGACATTTGGCGGCCAGCAAGGGTTAATTCTCTAGGTGGAGCACGATTCTTTATTACCTTTATTGATGATTGGTCTAGAAAGGTATGGGTGTATTTGTTGAAGCACAAGAATCAAGCATTCAAGAGCTTCAAATAATGGAAAACACTGGTGGAGAATCAAATTGGAAAGCAGATCAAGGTGTTAAGGACAGACAATGGTCTTGAATACCTTAGTGGTGAGTTTGCTGAGTTTTGCAAGGACAATGGCATTGTTAAACATAAGACTGTTAGGCTGACCCCTCAACAAAATGTGTTGGCAGAAAGGATGAATCGAACTATCCTTGAAAGAGTGAGATGTATGTTGTCTAATGCTCAACTAAGCAAAGGATTTTGGGGTGAGGCAGTGACCACAGCCTGCTACCTAATAAACAGATCACCTTCTACATCCATTCAACTCAAAACACCTGAAGAAATGTGGACAGGTAAGGCTCCTAACCTTGATCATTTGAGAATTTTTGGCTGCTGTGCTTTTATTCATGTTAATGAAGGGAAGTTGGAGCCAAGGTCAAGGAAAGGGATTTTTCTGGGTTACTCTGAAGGTGTCAAAGGGTATAGAATGTGGATAAAGGAAGATTCTGGTGGAAGGGCAGTGACTAGCAGGGATGTTACCTTCAAGGAGGATGATATGCTTGAAGGTCAAGTGAGTGGATCAACTAAGGTGCATTCTAAAGAACAATCAAACAAGGTAGTTCATGTGGAGGTGGAGCAATCATCTATCAGAAGCACACCTAAGGATGTTAATCAAGCACAACCTGTGATAGAATCTCAAACAGATGCAAGTGAGTCTTCTTACTGCCTTGCCCGAGACAGAGAAAGAAGAGAAATCAGGCCACCTGACAGATATGGATATGCATATTTCATCGCATATGCCTTAAATGTTGAGTTAGATGGTCAATGGACAGATCCTATCAGTTACAATGATACTGTCACATGCAAAGAAAGAGAAGAATGGAAGGCTGCCATGGAGGATGAATACAATTCTCTCATGAAAAATCAAACTTGGGAACTTTTGGAGAAACCTGATGAACAAAGAGTCATAGGCTGCAAGTGGATTTATAAAAGGAAACCTGAGATCCCTGGAGTTGAGAAGGGCAGATTCAAGGCCAGGCTAGTGGCCAAGGGGTATTCACAAAGGGAAGGAATTGATTTCAAGGAGATATTTTCTCCAGTTGTGAAGCACACTAGTATAAGGGTAATTCTTGCTCTTGTGGCTGTCAACAATCTAGAATTGGACCAATTAGATGTGAAGACAACATTCTTGCATGGAAATTTGGAAGAAAAAATCTTTATGAAACAGCCAGAAGGTCATGTGGTTGCTGGAAAGGAGCATATATATGGTGTGTTTGCTTAAAAAGTCTCTTTATGGACTTAAGCAATCACCTAGACAATGGTACAAAAGATTTGACTCTTTTGTGATTTCTAAAGGATTTAAAAGAAGCCTCTTTGATAGCTGTGTATACTTCAAAAGAGAGGGACCTGCTAGTGTCATCTACCTTCTCCTTTATGTGGATGATATGCTAATAGCTAGTGAATATATTAATGCCATCAATAATCTGAAGAACTTGCTGAATTCAGAATTTGATATGAAGAACCTAGGCCCTGCCAGAAGGATCTTGGGCATGGATATCATCAGGGACAGGTCTCAGGGACTCTTGTATGTGAGTCAATCCAAATACATTGAAAGAGTGCTTAAGAAGTTCAATATGCAGGATTCAAAAGCTGTGTCTACTCCTATAGCAGCTCACTTCAAGCTGTCATCAGCCCAATGTCCTAAAACTGATGAGGAAAAGCTATACATGAATGATATACCCTACTCCAATGCCACGAGAAGTGTCATGTATGCTATGATCTGCTCAAGGCTATATATATTGTATGCTGCCAGCATTGTTAGCAGATTTATGAGCAATCCTGGAAAGGACCATTGGTTAGCTGTGAAGTGGCTGTTTCGATACCTTAAGGGAACCAAATCCATTGGTCTTACTTATGGTAAGTCTAAACCTGAAGAAGGTGGGCTGGTTGGTTATGTTGATGCTGATTTTGCAGGGGATTTAGATAAAAGAAGATCTATATCCGGATACTTGTTCACTTTATATGGAAGTGTTCTGAGTTGGATAGCAATTGTTGCTCTATCCACTACTGAATCTGAATATATTGCTTTGACAGAAGCAATTTGGCTTAAAGGTTTGGTAAATGAGCTGGAAGGCAAGACAGAATCAGTGACTGTTTGGTGTGATAGTCAAAGTGCCATTTGTCTCTTAAAGAACCAAGTGTTCCATGAGAGGACAAAGCACATTGACACTAGACTTCACTATATTCAAGATATCATTGCAGAATGCATTGTGGATGTGAAGAAGGTTCCAACAGAGAATAATCCTGCTGACAAGTTAACCAAGGTTTGCACCAAATTTAATCATTGCTTAAGTTTGGTGAATGTAGGATCTTGTGACAATTGAAGTCTTCTAGACTTGAAGCATAATCTAACTATGGCCTGAAGATTGAAGATCCAAGGTGGAGATTGTTGTATATGGTGGATATTCAATAGAGGTAGTTAGTTAGTTAGTTAGTTATGTTTGTTAGCCAACTGATAGTTACTGTTTTATCCATTCTATTAAGTTAGTTGGGCTCGGGTATTTCCTCAACCAATTACTTGTAATTCTGTGTGTTTTTTGTGATCAATAAGAGTGGTTATCTCAGTGAGGACGTAGGAGATTAATTGCTCCGAACCTCGATAAATCGTGGGTTCATCTTTGTAATCAAACCGTTTTCCACAATTCTGGTTTGTCAGGATTGGTTTCACTGCGTCCTGTAGTGGTGTTCTTCTCGGTTAATCCTTTTTTCTGCATAACAGTTCATTTTCTATTTTGGCACAATTTTGATGCATGTATCTGCTATGGGTTTTGTTATCTAGGATTTCATGTTTACATGATTGGCTGGGAATCAACTGGTTGGGGGGAGGGGGAGGTTTATTTTGCTCTGTTTGGCTTCTGATGTGGACCTCAATACCCAAATAGCTGGTGCTAAATGGCATGGCAAGATATATGACAACATGAGAAAGCCAGCATTTGTTTTTGATGGAATGAACATTGTGGATGAGGAAAAGCTACGTGAGATTGGCTTCATCTATGGCTCAAAGATATGCCAGCTGTAGCATAAAACATGACTGCATTTTAAGTCAAGAATTGATGCTTTCAGCTTGATTCAATTTATTGTTAAATTTTTGTTTTGCACAATTTTTCCTTGCTATTTTTGTACTTTCCCATAGTAGTTGTCATAAATGAGTGTAAATTATGGGAAAGTAGGAGGCACTGTGTTTTTGTGTTTCCTTGTACTGCAATTCAATATTGTTTGGATGTTATGAATTTACAAGAGAGACTCTTTCTTTTTATTTGTGATTAATATGCTGTTAGCATCAAGATTTATGAATGTTTTGGAAATTTCTGTATGAGAAAAATTTGGGCCTACACTGACTTGTAATTCAAAAATACTTAACTTCTCTTCCAAATGCTATGCTTTATGCTTGCAATATCATCATTTGAAGGAATACTTCAAAGCCTGCAGGAAATATGAGTTTATTGTAAATGTCACCATATTAGACATTCTATGAAATTTTAGTTTGAGAAATGTGATATTGTAAAGTCTCACCGGAAATCCTAATTGTAACTTTTTTGTTTGTTTGATATATTTTAATGTATTTATTAAGTAAATTAATTTTAGTAGCAATTTCTTGAAATTAAGAAATTTGACTTTTAGTGACAGACGAGAGTTGTAGATAGAAGTCCAATAATGCATGACTACTGTGCCTATAGGTAAATGTCAACTTGACATTTACCTACAAAATTTTGATATTTAGTGACAGCTTCTGTCTGTCACTAAAAGTCAAATTTCTTAAAAAAATGGGAAATAGATAGCGCTTCTTTAAAAAAGCGCTTTTTCAAAGAAGCGCTAGCTATTCCCAATTTCGCTAGCACTTTTAAAACGCTGTCTTTAAGAACTCAAATCACTAACAGCTGAATAGGTAGCGTTTTTAAGCGCTAGCGAAAGCAAAAAATAAGCGCAAGTTATTTCGTTTTATGTTGTAGTGCAAATTAGTCCTTATCTGCATCTATTTGAATCCATTTAAGACAGAACTAAAATGACCCAAATTAGTCCCTCCGTTTTTTTACCCCATTTAGTCCCTCCTTTCTTTATGTTTAAATCCCCTTCTTCTTCTTCGACTTCCAACCCCTAAATCCCCGTTTAGTCTTTAGGTGTAGTACGTGTTGCACCTAAACCTTCATATATTGGTTTGTGCCCTGCATGTAATACATAGGGATGGCCAAAAAACATGCGCCCGTGTATATCCGCACGGATTACCCGCAATGAATAGTAAAAAGATAGTTATTAAATAGGGGTGGGGATCATGGTACCCGCCCCGCAGATACCCGCATATACATTACAATTATATCCGCCCTGCATGTAATACATAGGGATGGCCAAAAAACATGCGCCCGTGTATATCCGCACGGATTACCCGCAATGGATAGTAAAAAGATAGTTATTAAATGGGGGTGGGGATCATGGTACCCGCCCCGCAGATACCCGCATATACATTACAATTATTTTTTTATTAAATATATATTATATATTATGACATTTTTTATCATTTTGGGATAAAATAATTTTTATTTCCTACATTATTTGATATTTTTTAGTGGATGGACCCATAATAATACAATTTTGTAAATGCATATAGTATATTATATAATGTTAATATAATATGTAGTTATATTATGTAGTATAATTTTTTTATGTTAAATTATTAAATACTCATGGATATCCATGAATACCCGTTACCCGCGTAAATATCCGTGAGTATTAACAGGTATGGGTACGGGGGAAGTACTACCTGCACCCGTCCCGCTAGTAATACATATGTTGGGTTACAAATATAACTAATGTGCAAACATAAATTTTGAAAAATCTATTTTAAATAGATTTTTATAAAAATATGGTAAGAAGAAATCATTATGCGGTAGTCAATGTATGATTAAATTTATGCAATTCAATTTTAAAATATAACAAATAAAAAAGGAAATACTGGTTATGTATAACGTTGGGCGTCAACGTTACAAATTCGGAGACATGAGTATTCCGATCACTTTGATTTTGTCACATTTGTAGGCATTTTACCGTTTTATGCTATTAACCTGAGTGATGTGAGTTTGTTCGCAGATTCATCATTTTCAGTTTTTAGCGATGTTGAATTTGTGTTGATTTCGATGTATTTTACCAATTTAAATGAATGAATATATTTTTTAGTAAAAAAAATGTATAATGTTGGTAATTTTATACATGTCCCATTAAAATTCCATCATCACATAAATCACCCAAAAAATATAATATAAAAAAATTTTATACCACAAAAATAGAAAGAAGAAAATATCCTTTCCCAGTAGTATAACAAAAAAAAGGAAAGAAAGAAGAAATTATAGAAATTCGATTGCAACAATCCCACATAAAATCTACAATATATAATTACATTTGATTGCGTATAACGAAGTTGCTTGTGAGGTTAGAGATAGGCACTGGCAAGTGTGTGCTATGGCTTATTCAAAGACAGAGATTTTGCTAAAAAAAGGCAAAGAGATGTGGATTGTCTCACTAATCTTGTTATCCATCGGCACACAAGTTGGTTTACTCGTCACTAATACTTGAGACATTGCTAAAGAGAAACCAAACTTCTTACTAACTTGAACCAACATACAATGGTATACAGAAGTCATATTAGCCTATCACTATAAAACTCAATCGATTCACTACAATTATGCGTAATTTTGATTCTATAAAGCTAAAATTATCATATTAAAGATGTGTAAATATTTAGTTTTTCACATAAGTTTTATTTTCGTGCTAGGAGAAAATATATATTCTATTTTGAGAATAGAGTTTAAGAAATATATCAAAAGTGAATATGTGTGTGTTTTTGTGTAAATAAGTTTTATATAAACGTCTAATCATATTTTAAGTATTAACGCCATGATATAATAATATTATAAAATATAATTAAATATATTTGTAAAACTTATTTAGACTATCGGTAAATAATTGTTAATTAAAAAAAATCTAAATCGCAATCCCAAAATGATATAAATTGAAATAGTGTTATATTTTATTTTATTTTAGGCTAAAATATTGTTTTAATCCCTAATGTTTATTTTAGGTTTCATTTTGATTCCTTGTGTTTTATTTGTTTTGAATTGGTCCCTTACGTTACAAAAATTATACCAAAATGGTCTTACCTTATTAACACCGTCAAAATGCTGAGTTGACAGCTGAGTTGGCACGCTGGGAACCAAATTGAAAAAAAAACATAAGGGACCAAATTGGCACCAAAATAAAACATAAGAGAATGATCAATTTGGTGCCAATTTGGTCCCTTGTGTTTTTTTTCTTTCAATTTGGTCTCCCAACGTGCCAACTCAGCTGTCAACTCAGTATTTTGACGGTGTTACTAATGTTAGAACCATTTTGGTATAACTTTTATAACTTAAGGGACCAATTTGAAACAAATAAAACATAAGAGACTAAAATAAAACCTAAAATAAATATAAGGGACTAAATCAGTATTTTAACCTTTATTTTATTTGTCGAATATTTTATCGCTTTTATGACTTTTGCTCTGTCACTTATCAGGCCAACACGGCCAACACGCGATAAGTTCATACGGGGGCCACCCATCAAGCTCGGTCTCGCTCC
Organism: Calophaca sinica; assembly: GCA_037113605.1. Lineage (NCBI taxonomy): Eukaryota > Viridiplantae > Streptophyta > Magnoliopsida > Fabales > Fabaceae > Calophaca > Calophaca sinica. Next base: position 13,019,375 of record CM073736.1, read on the forward strand.
GGTAATCTTTTCTTAATCACCAAGATTTCCCCCACAAGGAAATTATCAGTTACTATTCTACAACGTGGGATACTTGTTTTTCTACGTATTGACGCGTAATACACACAATCCTCTCTTCTTTCATATTCTCCATCAATTCAAGAAATCACAATTCCTTCACCAACCACAAAGACTCACTTCCCCCTTTATTTCAATTCCTTCACCCCCAACAACCCAACGATACAGAGTGACACAGAGAATTAAGGATGTTCGAGATGTGCCGCAGGCCGCTGGAGATGTGCTTTTGTGGTGGAGGCAACGATGATGCACTCATGTGGCACATGGACTTGAAGCCACATGCTTCAGGGGACTATTCGATTGCAGTGGTACAAGCCAATTCATCTTTGGAAGACCAAGGACAGGTTTTTACATCTCCTTCTGCAACTTTTGTTGGCGTATACGACGGCCATGGTGGACCCGAAGCTTCCCGTTTCATCACCAAACATCTCTTCTCCTTCCTTCGCAGTAAGAGGCCTCTGAATTGTTTGTGAAAGAACGCACACACTCAAAAAATAGAAAACATAAACACACATAAACACACAGAAAAGGTAAAAGACTAAAATTTTATTAAACTGAATGAACCACACTTATGCACTTACACACTACACACTTTGTTTTATACACAACCTTACAGGCCCACAAACACAACAATACAAGACCCAATACACTTGGCCCATATCACAAACTAACACTTAACTAACTCACTAGTAGTTACAACTAACTAACTAACTAACTAAACTAAATTAACTAACACTAATGGTAATTTGAATTAATTCCAACAGAAATTATGAAACATATACATTTTTTCTGCTGATCACATATCAATTGTCATATATATATATATAGAGGTCATATCTAGTGAGAGGATTTTTTTTATGTAAGAGTGAGAGGAGCAAATCTAGGCCATACAAACCATACATGGATGGCCAAGATTAAAAATTAGTTAGAATTTAAAAAAGTCAATTTAAAAAAGTCACATGACTATTTTGTTTTAATATTGACCATTCATAATTGGATCTAATGACTATGATTTACTCCTCTCACTCTCACATAAATAAGGCCCTCTCACTGTATATGGCCCATATATATATATATATATATATATATATATATATATATATATATATATATATATATATATATATATATATATATTTTGCTTTAATCGCTTCTTTGGATGAAAAGTTGAAAACTAAGACTAATCAACAAGCTCAGTTCGAAATAGTAGCCACGATGTATCCTCCTACTTGTATTTTAGAATTTTTTATTTTTCAAATTTTTATACAATTGAAATGAAAATATGACAACAATAAAAAATGATGATATTTTATTATATGTACATTGTGCAACGATTCATTTTATAATTTCCGGTTGATTACACTAGGATCCTATAATTTTTAACATTTATCATATCTGTGTCTGACTTATTATCCTATTGGTGTACGTACCTTGTTGTCATATCTATGCTTCTTTGTAACGAACATTTGATTTTTAATGTTTGAAATAAAAAAGATGAAAATGATTCTTCTTCCTGACAGAGTTTGCTTCAGAGGAAGGTGGTTTGTCGGAGCAAGTGATAAAGAAGGCCTTCGATGCAACAGAAAAAGAGTTTTTGCATTTAGTGGAGCAATCTTGGACTGCACGGCCGCATATTGCTTCAGTGGGTTCGTGTTGTCTCCTGGGAGCGATTTCAAAAGAGGTTCTTTATGTTGCTAATCTCGGGGATTCGAGAGCGGTTCTGGGTCGAAAAGTATTGGGAGGAGAGGGGAATTGTGCTCCTGTGGTAGCAGAACGTTTGTCCACTGATCATAATGTTGGAATAGAAGAGGTCAGAAAGGAGGTTGAGGCTCTTCACCCTGATGATGCACACATTGTGGTTCACACTCGTGGAGGTTGGCGAATCAAGGGCATTATTCAGGTATTACTTCTTACTTGTATATTGACATTCATATATTGTTCCTACTTCGGTTTTTTTTTTTTTTTTTTTGGTATTGTACTTCGGTGTTCTGTCCATTTGCTTACACTTTGCAAATGAATCTGCTTTCAATAGTTGTGTGTGTCTGTGTTATGCTTACCTAATGTGAAATCCTTTACCCCATTTGTTGATATTAAAAAAACAAAACAATGAAATTGATATAAATAATATTTAAGACCAAATAAAAATATTTCAAACAAAATGGTAGAGTCATCACACTCATACCATATCATGCGGAAAGAAAACATAGTTAGAAACATTTACAATCAAGTTTAAAGGTGTCGTAAGTATCTCAGAGCTGAGCCCTAAGTAATTACATCGGTAATTAATTCAACCAACAATGAACAGAAGTCCTAATCTACGTGGTGATCGCATCTAGCCAATCACTCCTCGGCTATAGCATCTTCTTCACCTGTAAGGTCATGAATTAATAAGATCAACAAACTTCACCTTCGTTGGCACTACATTTTGGTTAAAAAGATTGGGTATCTTTTTTTTTTTTTTTTAGCGATCTTGGCCTTTTACTTTTCTAGGGTCCATGTGCTCGGTAATGATGTTGTCATCGCTGATGCGCAAGTTGCTGAAGTTTATTTTCAGTGTCTTCAGAAATTAGGAGTTCAAAACTAAAAAATCTCTGATTTCTTACACTGGTGCATTTGAGTTTGCTAAGCGCTTTTGCGTCAAGGGTGGATTTATCTGCCATGTCTGCTCGTTGTTTGCTTGCTTACCATCATCCATATGGTCTGATGGCTATATGTAAAAAATTTCCATTCATTACGAAGGTTCTCTACCTTAGTAAGGATAGGTGGTGGAGGGGGTCCTTGCCAAACTCAGTCATACAAGATCTCGTCACTTTGAGCGGGTTCTTGCTATGTACACCAAGCCTCGGGTCGGGGTCACAATGACTATCCATTAGAATTGTGGCTTGGCAGAGTGAGCTCATTCGCTTTGGTCTTCTCTGGAAGATCTATGATTTGGTAGCAGAGAAGGGTCTAGCTTGGAGCTCGCCATGTCATCAAGAAAACCTCCCTGGAGCTTGGTCATCCCAGATGAGCTGAGCTACGAAGTTTGGCATTCGTGAGGACGCAGCCGTGTCAGAAAGGGCATTCTCGCTTATCTGTCCTCCCTTTGAGTATATCCGAGATTACAAGAATTATCTTGGCCTCTTCATATCTCAGACAATTTCTAGTGAAGAAACGGTGAATTCCTAGTAGTCCTAGAGAAACTAAATTGAAAAATAGCTCTTATTAGTATTAGGGAATAAAAATAAATCCTTTGTTTAAGCTCTGTTTTACATCTAGTGAGATTATGATTAAGGTTAGACAAGGAATGTGTGGTTTCTACTTTCCTATCAAGTGAATCCATTTACGGCTTGATTGGTAGACGATAAAAAGGGGCGAGAGAGTCACGGAAGAGAGAGTTTGTAGCGAGATTAAAAAACCAACCTGTGTGGTTGCAGAGAGTCTCTAAAGAAAGAGAATAAAACATGCGGGTCCCACATACTTTTTAATTCTTCGTAGACCAACGAAGAAAATGGGACGGAAGTGAGTTTGTGTTGTGCTTTCCAAGATTGTCCTTGCTTTCTCATATCCTTAGGGGTGGCAAAATGGATGGATTGGATAAATCCATCCATAGATCTTAATGGATGGATGAGAAAAATCCATTTATCCATTTACCATCCACTAAAATTTCATCAAAAAAATCCAATCCATCCATCATCCATTGAAAAAAACCATCCAATCCATCCATTAACAATTTTTTTATGGATGGATATCCAATCCATCCATAAAAATTATTTTAATCACAAAAAATTATTTTTAATCATAAAATATATTTTTAATCATAAAAAATATTTTAATTACAAAAAAATATTTTTAACTATTAAATATATATATATATACACACATATCTCTCTCTCCCCCATATCTCTCTCCCTCCTTTCTCTCCCCTATCTCCATCCCCTCTCTCCTCTCTCCCCTTCTCTTCTCTCTCCCCCGTCTCTCTCTCCTCTCTCTTTCATCTCTCCCCTATCTCTCTCTTATCTCTCTCCCTCTCTTTCATCTCTCCTCTCTCTCCCCCTCTCTCTCCTCTCTCCCCTATCTCTCTCTCCCTCCTCTCTTCCCTATCTCTCTCTCCCCTATGAGAAAGAGGGAGATAGGGGAGAGAGATGAGAGGAAGGGGAGAAAGAGACAAGAGAGGGGAGAGATGAGAGAGAGGGAGAGAGGGGAGGGAGAGAAGGGGGAGATGAGAGATAAAGGAGAGGGGGAGTGAGATGAGAGAGAGGGGAGAGAGGGGGAGAGAGAGAGGAAAGATGAGAGAGGGAGAGAGATGAGAGAGAGAGGGGAGGGAGAGAGAGAAATGAAATATGAGAAAGGGGATAGAGGAGAGAGGGAGAGATAAGAGAGAGGGAGAGAGAGGAGGGAGAGATGAGAGATAGAGGGAGGGGAGTGAGATGAGAGAGGGGAGAGAGAGAGAGAGGAAAGATGAGAGGGAGAGGGAGAGAGATGAGAGATAGAGGGAGGGAGAGAGATGGAGAGAGAAGAGAGGAGAGAGAGATGAGAGATGAGAGAGAGGAGAGGGAGATAGGGGAGAGAGATGAGAGACATGGGAGAGAGACAAGAGAGGGGGAGAGGGGAGAAAGATGAGAGAGAGAGGTGGGAGAGAGAGATGAGAGAGGGGAAAGATTGGAGAGAGAATGGAGAGAGAAAAATATTTTTAATTAAAATATTTTTTATGATTAAAATTATTTTTGATTAAAATATTTTTTATAATTAAAAATATTTTTTGTATTGAAAATATTTTTTATGATTAAAAATATTTTTTATGAACAATTCAAAAAATTATTCGTTCCATCCATTTGCCACCCCTAGTGTAATCAAATGGATTTAGAAAAATAGTTGATGGATGACTAACCATCCATTAAATTAAATGGATGGATTGGATCCAATCCATTTAGTTTTTTTGTTTGTAATGGATGGATTGGATGGATTTCTTTATGGATGGATTGGATGGATGATGGATAAATGGATCACTTTACCACCCCTACATATCCTCACAGTAACAGTTTTATATATTAGTTTTTTAAGGTAGGGATATTTTTGTCTTTTAAAAAAATAATCAACATCTCTCTCTTTCCTATTTCTCTTCTCTTTCTCTTATTCCAATCAATACCTCAAATCTACCATATTTTTCACATTTTTCTCTTCTCTCATATTCTTTCTTCACAATTTCTCTCGTGAACCAATCACAGTCTTAGGGTCGTTTGGGGGATATAATAGGAAAATGAGTAAACCGTAATTGTGATATCTCAATGATGGGAAAGTTGAGGGGGCGACTAGGCCATGTAAAAGGCTAATAACTTGCTAACCCAACTCATTCCTCTACAATTTTGGGACAAACAGGCTGGCCATGGACTCATGCCTATTAAAAATTTATTTTTTAACAACATAAATAATATAATATTAACTTATATAAAATGATCACTTCCTAACTCATTTTACTCTTTTATATTGTGTATGATACATAAGATAATTTTTTATTTTTTTAAATTTAACTTAAAATTAAACTTTATAAGTAATTAAAATGGAACACACACAAAAAATTCAATGGAAGACAAATATAATATTAACTTATAACTCAATTCAACTTGAAGATAAATATATTCTTGCAACATTTTTTCTTGGTGCCACTTAGCGGCTTTGGAAGTCACAAAAATGGAAGGACAAATTGTCAAGAAATGGAAAACACCTTGAAATTTGAGTCTTTTGTCATTTGGTTTGCAAAGAAAACATATATAGAAAAGATAACACGGCCCCACTTAAATATGTTTTCTTCCATATTTGAGAAGTAAACGCATCAAAGCAATGTGAAAATATGGGAAGTTGCACATTTTATTTTTGTTATTTTACTTAAATTTCATTTATTCAGGAACAGTTATGTCATTTTATAATTATATTGTTTTCTTTTTTCTCATTTTCTACACAATCAACTAAGAGAAAAAAAAAGTTTTTCCTTTCTTTCCTTTCATTTTCTTTTCTTTCAAACAATTCAAAAATCATCTTTTTTTTTACTCTTTTTTGTTCATTTTTCTTTCTTTTCTTTCACTTTATATTCTTTCACTTTCTTTTCTAAACCAACAAAGCATTAAGATTCATCAATGGACCAATTATAATTTTCCAACACTAAGGAATATGTCATCTTTTTTTTCCCCTTCTTTTGTTCATTTTTTTCCGGCTAAATTACAAAATTGGTTCTCTAAGTTTATTTTAGGTTTCAATTTGGTCCTCTACGTTTTATTTGTTTCGTCTTGGTCCTCTACGTTTTATTTTAGTTTTCAATTTGGTCCTTTCCGTCACTAAAAGTCAATTGTCCGTAGCTAGAATTTGGCTTTTAGCTACGGACAATTAACTTAGTGTGGAAAAGACCAACCTGTTGTAACTTTTAAAACGTAAGGGACCAAAACGAAACAAATAAAACATAGAGGACCAAATTAAAACCTAAAATAAACATAGAGAACCAATTTTGTAATTTAGCCTTTTTTGTCTTTCTTTAATGTTACATAGAAGCTTCTTCTTTTTCTTTCTTTAATGTTACAAAGTGCTTCTCCCACACCCAATCTTCCCACCTCCACAACCATAAAACAACCTTTTCCACGACATGTTTCGTCGTGTTGTTTAGGACGGGTATGCTTGGTGATAAATTTGTTTCTATTGTCGAAAATTCAAGTGTGAATGTGAAGACAATATAAATGTAAAATCCTATATACTTATTATTTTGAGATATTTTATCATGGTGTCAAACTCACTGTTACTCTTTGTCAATCGTTACTTAAACACATTGTCAGTGATTTTTTGTATTCTTGTATGTGTAGCTTCAGTGATATTCTTCTTCCTAGTCATTCAGGAACTTCTGTTTTAACTTTAAACTTGAAATAGTTGCATACTTTCGATATTAATTTCTACTTGATCTCCTGCTTGTGCATTTTATAATTTCTTTGAAATCAGAAATTCCTAACAGCATTTTACCTTATAGGTCTCAAGATCAATTGGAGATGCTTATCTAAAGAAACCAGATTTTGACAATAATCCTCTGTTCCGACAATTAGTATGTCCAGTAATTTTAAAGACACCTGTAATGACAGCTGAACCATCGGTATTGACGCGAAAGTTGAAAGCAGAAGATTTGTTTTTGATCTTTGCATCAGACGGATTTTGGGAACATTTAACTGATGAAGCAGTTGTTGAAACCATCTTTAGAAGCCCAAGAATGGTAAGTATCCACCTAACTCCACCTTTCTTTTTTATGAATTTTCTCCTGTATGTTCTGAATGGCTATAGTATCTGAATTTTGACACCAATTTTTGAGGTCACAAGTTCCAACAATTGCGAATCTTAGTCGATGAATATTAGATTATCCATGTTTTTAGTCATTAAATTGAGTTTAAAATATAACTTGGAATATGGACTGCCAAATCTTCTTTCAATGGCTGAGATTTTGCGCCTACAATGGCTTCAGGGCCCTTTGAATGTTGCTGATAAATCTGATGTGGCACTAGGTGTTTGTTGAAAAATAGTGATTGTTATCTTGAATTGTATATTGTATGAAAAGATGTTAAAATATTTGAAATTCCATTGAAGGGGATAGCAAAACGATTAGTGAGAGCTGCACTCGAAGAGGCTGCAAAGAAAACAGAAATGAGATTTGAGGATTTAAAAAGCGTTGAGAAAGGTGTAAGGCGCCAGTTTCATGACGATATTACAGTGATTGTTCTATACCTCGATCATTCACAGGGATCTCTGAATAGGTCAAGACATCAAATATTCTATGATTGCACTGCTACGCCTTTGGATATCTTTTCTATGAAAGCAGATGAGGCTGACCTGTAAAATGAATGAGCTACTAGAACTTGTGTCTTGACTGCTTTTTGCCTAGAAAATGCTAGTTGCTGGTAGTGGGAGGAGGAATGATTTATAACTTATAATAATTAACCAAAGAGATTGTAAATGTGATGCAAATAGAAAATGGCAAATTGACGATGCAGGCAATGTGATGTTGCACAAGAGTGAAGGATTGTTTCATAAATCAAAGAAAATTTGCTCGGAGGAATTGGTTTACCTATTCGACGACCTTTGCTCATGGGAATACCATGACTTGGGTTTGTATCAAGGAATTTCTCGTTGGCAAGTAATTTATACTTCAACTAGTACCATACCCATGCATCCGCACGGGGCCCGTCGTTGATTGCTATTAATAGTAATAGGTGTTCATTGTTACCAAGATTTGTAACACAATATAGTCTTGAATCCTTAGAATTGATAGATAATACTTTATTAGGAACACAATTGATTAGTCGTAAACTTGGGAACCCTATACATAAATTACTATAGATTCCCTCTCATTAGAAGATTACTAATAATCCAATTGAAATGAGATAATAGAATATGGCCATCAAAAAATTGAGAATTCTTTAGTTGAAAAAAAAATACAATTAGAGAAATCTCTAACTCTTGTGTTATCTCAGCCAAAGAAATAATTAACTCGGTGTTTGAATCAGAAGGAGTAAAATAACTTGAACTTGCGATATATCATATGCACGTTTTAATGTTAGCTATAAATTTTCAAAGACCCTGTCAAACAAAAAATTGTAAAGACATTCATATGTAAAAATAAAAGAAAAAGAACAATGTTGCACACGGATTGAGATCCATCTCCACTCAATATTTCTTCCCTATAACTCTTTTCTAATTCTAATTCTAAAATAATTGCACCACAATCTCAGCTGCTGCATCTGTCAAATAAATATACTTTAACAAGGTATCTGATAACTTCATGTGTTGAATCTGCTAAATGACAGTGGAAGAATTAGTTTGAGTCCTCAAGAACGGTGAGAAAGCTTTACAATTGCTTGAGAGTCCGTTTGTTTCAGATTATTTAATAAAAGAATCATTTTTTTATGCATTTGTTAAATTTGTTTAGCCATAAAGCCAAAGTTGTAATGTTGCACAAACAAATAAAGGATCAGGCTTCTTGAAAATTTTCCCATTACAAAAAAATAACATAGCAAGATAAATGTTATATTGAAAATATAATGCTATCTGTAAGCAACTATTTTGGTTAATCAATAGAATCTTGCTATAATGAAAACAGGGAACCGTCATAAGAAATCTAAGAGCTTCCAAAACTTTAGAAATTGAATAATATGCTGAAAAAAATTTCAGCGTTTGAAGAACGACAATCATTAAGAATAATTTAAAGGATCACAGAGGAAAGGTAGAGGTGAAATTTTACAATATAACAACATAGAAGCAAAGCATATACTACTTGTACCTTGCACAATAGATGGAGATGGAAAAACAAATAACAATTACACAGCTTAAGTCTCTGTGTGTGTTTCTCTCATTCTAATTTTTCTGCATGATAAAAGCTACAAGTTTAGTACTTTCAAACATCGGATGACTTAAATATCTTTAGCAATTTTGGATAATAATACTAACAGGTTGGAAAAGTAATGAGAGGATTTCAGCAGAGTTTAACCATTGCAGTAGTCTAAGTAAAGAGTAAAAGATCCCTCTTCAAAATAGTCAAAGTAATTAAGTAAAAATTTAGCAAACACTTTTAAAAGATCCCGTAAAAAAAATCCCACTACCTTACAGAAATCATGATAAACCCATCAAGACTAAGTGCTAGTATAATTCGGTGAGACCAATCAAATATCTGCAAGTTTTGCTTCATCCTCTCTTTGCCATGGATCTGAACTGTAAAAGTCACAGTGAGACCGCGATCAATAAAACATAATTTAGAGCAAGCTACTTAATCATGGTGTGTTAGTATAATTCAGTGAGACCAACCAATAAAACAGAACACAATGAGTATGTGCATATATTCAATTATCCCCCTGCAAATATGGTGTGTCAGTAGGTGCTTATATGCGTCAATTATGCGGCTATGTGTTTTCTAGGCTCGTTGAATGTCAATAATTTAACTTGTGACAATCTTCTCAGATTTCTCACCCTTTTTTCATGCTTTGCAAAGCAACGAATTCAGCACCATGTATTAGATCTTAAATAGTGTTATAGAATATACATAAAAAAATACATTTTATAACATGGCTTCACTATTTATGGACTCACCACATACATTTAATCATCATGTGACATGTCCCCATGACATCACCACGTTATCCAATCCACCTCCTTCGATGTAGATCCCATTTATAGTGTTATAAGCAGGACATGACATTTGCTATCCGTGGGTGTCCTTGAAATACTGCACCAGAAACAATATTTAGATAAATTGATTATTGATTATTTAAGATGAAAAAGCATTGTCATTGTCAGGTTTCTTGGAAGGAACTCTTTACCTTGTGGTGAACCCTTGATTTATCAAAGGCACAACCTAGGGGATTTGTATATCCTGCAAAAATATCATTAACCATTCAGTGATAATACTGAATTCAGATGTCACTACCACCATATGCATGCATTCTCAAAATCACAAAGTCGAGCCCCTTTTTTGCATTATGCTTCTGATTACTTCTCCATGGCTGCTATTATAAGATTAAAATAGCCAATTGTTAAACCAATGAAAATAGCCAATTGTTGATTCTATTAGCTCAGACTTGCTAGAAATCCCATATATATAAAAAAAACTATGTTAAAAGAGAATGAGAACTTAAGAACACTAAGGAATAAACACATTCTATTAGCATTCTTGTGCTATTAACATTTTAAAGAATTTAAGCACAGAAATTGTATAAAAAGGAGCTATTAGCATCTGAATTGAATTTAATAGCTACAACAAAAGCTGAAAAACAAATAACAATTACACAGCTTAAGTCTCTGTGTGTGTTTCTCTCACTCTAATTTTTCTGCATGATAAAAGTTGCAAGTTTGGTACTTTCAAACATTGGATGACTTAAATATCTTTAGCAATTTTGGATAATAATACTAATAGGTTGGAAAAGTAATGAGATGATTTCAGCAGAGTTTAACCATTGCAATAGTCTAAGTATTCCACTACCTTACAGAAACCATTGCAATACTAATAGGTTTAACCATTGCAATACTAATAGGTTGGAAAAGTAATGAGATGATTTCAAAGTAATTGAGTAAAAATTTAGAAAACACCTTTAAAAGATCCCCCTTGAAAATATTCCACTACCTTACAGAAACCATGATAAACCCATCAAGACTAAGTGCTAGCCAGAAACTTAAAACTAATAGACTATGTTTCAATAAACAAATCGCATATAACTTTAACTAAGTTGCTTTCTTTAAACTTGAGAGTTCACAACATCTCTTTGTACTCTAATTATCTAAGATTGATCTTACATTTTGCTTTCTTACAAAGAAAATATACTCTGTGCTCATTATCCCACAGATCATGCAGAAAGGTTTAGTCACTGGTTAGCCCTTGAGCAGTCTCTCTTGATAGATTTCACATATTTTCTTATAATCATCCGCAGTGATTGGCCAATCAAATATCTGCAAGTTTTGCTTCATCCTCTCCTTTCCATAGCTCTGAACTGTAAAAGTTACAGTGAGACCGATCAATAAAACATAATTTAGAGCAAGCTACTTAATCATGGTGTGTTAGTATAGATTCAAATCTCAGATTGGAAAGTTAGGATTTTCGAATGAAATGGTCTAATATGAAACAAACTTGAAGAAAAATAACTCACCAAGCTAAGAATAACAGGACGTGGTCCAATACTCTGGCGCGGCGGCGGACGATAGTGCACAGTGGATTCGGCGAAGGTGCTCCGATCATAAACGGGAGGGGCTAAAAAAAGGCATGGCAACCTTGAAGCATTAAATGTATGTTATACATCACAAAATAAATCATAAGGAAAAAGATATGTAGGTAGGAAAATATTCCGAAAAGCAAACACTACAAGAAATGCAGGGATTACCGTGGGCCACAGGCCCTCTATAACGACAAAAAATTGTCGCTAATACTGACATTACCGTGGGCCAACTGAGGGCTATCAGGCCGTAAGATAATTGATGGTAGGAAATGATTACCGTGGGTTTTTATAACATGACCGCCAGTACTGTACTGACACATTTTCGTAGGCCAGAACCCATGGTACGTACCGTGGCCGCGAAGGCCTCCTGTAAATACCGTAGGAAGAGACCCACGGAAATGCTCGCAGAGATTTATAAAAAAATTTGAATTTAATCAGCTTTTTTACTGATTAAATTCAATTATAGTTTTCGAATTTGCAAAGTGGCCCAAACATAGTTTATGAATTTGCAAAGTCGTACAAATTTTTTTTTTAACGTAGTTTTAGAATTTTGCGAAGTGGTACTTTTTTTTAAACTGGTACAAAATTTATTATAATTTGCAGACATTATTTATTAAAATTTTGCAAATAAGTCCGTTTTAAATTAATTACAGAAATGATCATATTCCATAAAAGAACAGAGCCACAAATGGAGAGATACAAATCCACAAGTATAGAGATGAAAAAAAATTATCTAGATATACAAATCCACAGAAATACCCAGAAATACAAATCCATATATACAAATCCAAAAAAAATTATCCAGAAAGAAAAAATACAAACAGAGATGAAAATAAGGAAACAAAAGAACAGAGATTAAAAAAAACTGCTTTCTTTGTGCTCCATTGTTGTCCAAATCTCCAACGTTCTCTGCAAAAAAAAAAAAATGAACATCAAAACAGAGAGAAGAAATGAAAGAAAAATACATAAAGAAAAAAAAAGATGAGAACTGAGAAGAAAAATTACCCAGAAGTTCTCTTCCTTCCTCTCGGTTTTGTCCTCCTTCTCGTCGGTTCCTTCTCCTTTCATTTCCCTTTGAGATCAGTCACTATTGTACTCTTAGCTTGGTGGGTGACCTCACACCCTGAAAGCGACTCGTAGCACGCTTGACACCATTCCCATCGTCCACTCGGGTTGTTCTAGTCGCCCGAACCCAGAAACCCAGAAACACGCTCATTCAGCATGATTCGGTTTTAGTGATTTAGGTTAGGGTTTAAAGCGATTTATGGTTGAGGAGGAAGGTGAAGGAGAGGCCAAGCAGCGAAGAGAGAACAGAGAAGAGGGGTGGTTTCGAGAGGAGGAGAGAAAGGACAAAGAGGAAAAGAGAGACAGGGAGAGAAAGAGAGACTGGGGGTTAGGGTTTGAAGAAACAGAGGAGCAAGACGAAGAGAGGGAGAGGAAGGCCACCGCGAGAGAGAGCTGAGAGGGAGGAGAGGCTGCCGCGAGCGAGAGCTGAGAGGGAGAGAAGAAGAGACTGAGAGAGTAAGAGAGAAGAGAGTGAGGGAAGCTGCGCCGCGAGAGTGAGAGAAAAGAGAGTTGAGCTCTCTTTTAATGTTTAGGGTTAGATTTTTGTGGGTTGGGATGGGCTGTAGCTGGGCTGGGCTGCTATTAGAACCCCCCAGTTTTTCTATTTGTATCCCTCTTGTCCTTTATTATTATTATTATTATTATTTTATTCTTTTCTCTTATTTTTTACTTTTTTTCGCTTCTTTTTATGGCCTTTTTTTTTATTTTAAGACCAAAACTATTATTATTATTATATTTTATTTTTTTTCACTTTTTATATTTAATATTATTAATATAGTTTTTTTTAGGGAAAATATTATTAATATAGTTAGCTAGTGGTTGGGTAGTATTTTTGAATAAAGAAAAATGCACCTCCTTATCCTCCATTAATTATTTTTTTTATTTTTTTTTATTTTTTCTCAGTCCTCAATTCTTTTTCACTATATTTTGTTATTTTTTGCCTTCCTTTTGTTTAAGAAAAAAATATTTGTTTTAATTTTTTTAAGAATGTATTTTTTATTATTTTTTATTTTTAACAAAAATATTATTCATTTAATTTAATTTCTTTTCATCTTTGATTGTCGCGATAACTTTTAAACACTCAAAAACTTATTAATAGTGATGCATAAATTATGTGACAATTAAAAAAATTAATAAAACACTAACATACATTATATTTAATAAATTAGTTAAAATGTAATAAGTACCATAAAAATATAATAAATCCACAAATATACGTTGGAGACATGTAAAAAAGGTGCTAAAAACAAAGCCTAAACACCAGGTGAAGCACCGTCGTAATTAATAATTATCGTAATTGTTGCCATCGTTGCCACCATGAGGGAACGAGTAGTTAAAACCCGGCTCCAGGAAATCATTGGCCGCTTCATCTAAAGTGGTGGTGCCCTGACCTGCCTGTGCTGGCGCCTGCTGTATAGGTGCATCCGGCACATAAACTTGTTGTGCATCTGGTGGTGCTGGTGCTAGTGCTGGATGAAAAGGCTGTGACATTAGAGACGATAGTGGCCAAAATCTGTACTGGTACTGTGGCGGTTGCTAGTTCTGTGAATACTGAGGTTGTGGCACAGGTGGCACGAAGCAGCACTGTGGAGGTGGTTGTGCCTGTGGATATGGCTGCAGAGATGGAGGTGGTCTGGCGCCCTGCTGCAGTAATTCAAGATAAAGTTTATGAAACTCCCTAACCTCATTCTTCAAATCTTCCTACCCCTTTTTGGCCTCCTGCGCCTCACGCAACGCAATTTGTAATTGCCTCTGGACCTCCAAATAATCCCTGTTTGTGTACGAGCGTCCAGTACTGCCCCCAGAGGAGGAAGAAGCATTAATATCTAGGTGAGAAACCCCAGGACGGTAACATGAGGATAGGGATCCAGCGCTGTACACCCGTCCTTTCTTCTTCCCGCCAGCAACATTCACCCAATTGTGTAGCTTAATACGATTGAGTTCATCTGGGTTAGACTCATCATTGCCAGCACCAGAATCAGCCCGATACTGAGTCATATTGGCCTCAAATTCTTCCTGAAATGCATAATTTTAAAAACATGTAAGTCAAAATAAACAACCATATATAAAGACTTGACAATAAATAATCAAAATTATGTATAATGAATATAATTACCTGAGTTCTCCGCGACCGCTCATCAATATAATCGCCAGTTTCCTTCCGAGTATGGGTACGGCGATGCACTCGAACGTATTACATCGTCGCCCTAGCTTCTTCTCCTATACACCAAGAAACACAGTATAATAGATGAAATGAGAAACAACTAATATTAATTAACTTCATAAATTTAAAACAACATTTAATATATATGTGTGTACCAAGCGTTGCCGGATCTGTGCGGTGTTGACAGAACCTCCTGTATGCAGGGAACCACCCTTCTCGGATGCCCTATTTGTCTTATGCCTCTCAGAAACTTTCTTGAAGTCCTCACTTGTCCAATGCTGTTGCAACACAGTCCAAACATGTTCTCCTATCCAGTAGGGTTTACCCCTACGTTTAGCTTTCAAGCGCGCGTCCCTAAGCATATCAGAGAAGCGACGTGCAGCTCTATGGTGAAAGATTCTTTCGACCTCCGTAGTGTGCTCAGGAATCCAAATACATTTATCCTATATTAACATCAGAGGTTAATACAAATTAAATAATGAACCAAAATAAAATATGCATGATATTAATCACCACTTACATTAAAAGCTTTCAACATCATGCTCCTATCAGCTTCAATTTTTTTAATCTGCCCCCAAGTGGTCCAAGGTTTGTTATAATTCTCTTTAATTACAGCTGTGATTGCCATAAAAGACGGTTTAGATGGAAGAAACCTATAAAAAAAAATGTTAAATAATAAATTATATTATTAATTAAGAATATTGAAATAATTAACAAAATTGTGTCAATACTTACGCGTTACCAGCAGTTGTAATAACAACTCTTCCGTCCGATGACATCTCCACCTCCTCATCACTTACATCATGCAACCCTTCAATGTCGACGTCATCCTCATCATCATCAGATGGTGTAGGGGTACCACTAGTGTGGTAGGAACCTGCAAGGATCCCAAAAGTAGAGGCCTGATGCGTCGGTACCTATGTTGCATGCTGCGTAGGTACCTCAAGTGCAATCGGTGCAGTAGTAGTCTGTGTGGATGGAATCATAGATGGACTGCTCGTACTGCCAAATGAAAAAAAATCTACTCACATCCTCAATAATGTGAGTTGTCATCCTGCAACGACGAGGAGCAACAACCTTCTCCTTCCTTTTTCTACTATTGGGATGTGTGTCGTCACCTCGACCTCCTGATGTCATATCTATACAAGCAAAATAAGGCAAGAATAACCATCAGACATATTTGATACTACATGATACTTTTTTCAAAGCAAATGAAGGGAAAAGATTACTCACCGACGTTTTATTAATAAAAAAATTAAAATACAAATGGGGGGACTAGGCCAAAAAACCCATGGAAAAATACATTCTCAATACTAATATATAATATATATGCCATTAGCTATGCGTCCCATTCTTCATTGAAATCTCCTTCGGATTCAATCTCATCCTCCCCGACTCGTTCTTGATTTGTCGTATCCAGTATTTCTTCTCCATCCACTTCTTCACCAATGTTTGGCAAGCCATCACTTAGGCGACTACTGTGTTCAACTTCAATCACTGCATTTACGTTGGATATTTCATCGACCTGATAGGGCTCTTCTTCCACTGGATCATCTGCTTCTATGCGACTTTTTGGCTTCGTCTTAATTGCAACACACCAACCGCGTTTGTCTATTGTTGTTGATGTATAAGGACATAATATACTTGTCTGACATTTTATGCCGTGATGAACGGATCAAACAAGGATATTGTATGTTCACTCTAATATCCACCGTATTAGTTATTGGATTCAATTTGGTACCTTTATGTGATGGATCAAACCATTTACAATAAAATAAAACCACTTTTTTACGGTAGTCTAAAGTGGTGTAAGATACTTCATATATGCGTTGAATCATGCCATAGAAGTCATTTTCACCTCCCCCGGTGTCACCTTTGACATAAACACCACTATTTGTAGTTTCTTTGCCCTCTATCCATTCCTGGGTGTGAAATTTGTACCCGTTCACGAAAATGTGTGCCATTGTTTAACACATTTACGAGGGTCATCAGATAAGTTTCTCAGGTGTTCAATTAGAGGAGTAGGTTCTTGGCTATAAACCTGTACACATGAATACGAATAACTTATATACATAATTTCCATATAATTTACAAATAGTATATCAAATACTTTGAAGACGTATGCACCTGTTACCTAAACCAAATTGGAAATGTTGAATGAATATGAGCAACAGGTTTGGATGACAAGAATACCCTGATGACAATCGTGAACAACGAATAAACAATGTATAGTGTGTGGTATATGTCTGGCTAACACAAGAAAATTAAACTATATACTTACTCTAGGTAGGGTTTCACTTCGGCGCAATTGATCAGTACATGAACATGCGCTGAATTGTACTCTTCATCTGTCAAACAATGAATCGATTCTCCCCCCAGCATGACGACTGGGGCAAACAAAATACTGATAAGGCTAATGGATGTCTTTCAGATGTAGGCACCTCATTCCTTCTAATTCGCGGAGTCAACGTTATGTTGTTGAAATAATAAGAACAAAAATGGGTTGTCTCGCGGTGTAAGTAAGATGCACAGATTGATCCTTCAACCCTAGCCTTATTTTTAACCGATCGTTTTGAATCATCCATGAACCTATATAAAAGGTTAATTGAATTAGTAACTTCGACTAAATTGGATACATAAATTTGAAATTTAATACTGAATAGGTCCACCAAAAAGAGCCTCGTATGCAAGATGCATTGGGAGATGCTCCATAGAATCAAAGAAACCAGGGGGAAATATCCTCTCCAACTTACATATAATCAGTGGAATATCTTGCCGCATCTTGATAAGATCACCACTCCTCAATGTTGCGGAACACAAGTTCTTAAAAAATTGACTAATTTCAATCAGTGGGTTCAAAATATGTGCTGGCAACGTGCTAAAAGCGATCGGAAGTAAACATTCCATGAATACATGACAATCATGACTCTTCATTCCTTGCATATTCCCACTGTCCACATTGGCACATCTTGATATATTTGAAGAATAACCATCAGGCATCTTGAGTTCTCTTATCCACTGATAATCTGCTTTCACTTTTTCAGAGGATAAAGTATAATTGGCTTTCGATTTTAAGGTCTTCCCAGTAGCCTGATCATCAACCAACAACAAGTCCTTTCATCTGCAGTAAATAGCTAAGTCCCTCCTTGCTTTCTCGTTGTCTTTGGTTTTGCCCTTCACATTCATGACAGTGTTAAATATGTTGTCAAAAAAATTCTTTTCAATGTGCATAACATCGAGATTGTATCTCAATAAATTGTCTTTCCAATACTTGAGATCCCAAAAAATACTTCTTTTTGTCCTATTATGCCACTGTCCATAACCCTCTGCTGGTCATTCAACAACACCATTTATAACTTCTACTTTTGGATGATCCTTAACTCTTCTCCATACCTCTTTCGATGTCAGCCTACGTGGTGGGCCTTCATTTTCAACTACCCCCCTGACGAAGGCATTCTTATTCGTCCTAAATGGATGATCGCTTGGTAAGAACCTACGGTGCACGTCAAACCAAGAAGCCTTTCCCCCGTAGTGCAAGGTGAATGCCTTCGTGTCCTCTATGCATATCGGGCATGCCAATTTACCATGAGTCCCCCACCCAAATAACATGCCACAAGCAGGAAAATCATTAATGGTCCACATTAGGGCTGCTCTTATCATAAAGTTTTTCTTTCGAGCAATATCATATGTAACAACACCAGTCCACAACCTCTTCAAATCATCAATCAGAGGTTGCAAATATATATCAATACCAGCTATTGGTGAATCTGGGCCCGAAATTACACAAGCTAATAACATTTAGGGTTTAGTCATGCACATATCAGGAGGGAGATTGTACGGGGTGACAATAACTGGCCAGCACGAATATGGTTTAGTCGTCGACTGGACATACGGTGTAAACCCATCAGAGCATAACCCAAGTCGGACATTGCGTGGATTCGCTGCAAAATCAGGATGTACCCGATCAAAGTGCTCTCATGCCTCACCATCAGACGGATGTCGCAACTCACCTGAAGTTCTTCTATTGTCATAGTGCCATGTCATTTTACCTGTAGTCTGCATCGATGTGAACAATCTTTATAGCCTTGATACAATAGACAGATAAAACATGGCCTTCCTTAGAACTGGTTTACTCCTACTCGTCCCCGTTTTGCGGACACGATACCTAGGCTGTTGGCAAAATTTACATTCAACCAACGCACTGTCATTTGTGCCAAATTCATTATCGTAATACAACATACAATCATTCACACAACAATCGATCCTTTTAACGCCTAAACCCAGCTTGGACACCAGCCTTTTAGCATCATAATAACTCTGTGGCAAACCATCTTTAACAGGTGTTGCGTCTAACATAATTAGGCTTGAACCCTACCTGATACAAGTGCAATATGACCTATTCATCAGTCAACACACCTTGGCACTTGCATGTCACGCACAGACATCTAATCCCCTCTTCAATACGGTAACTATCCCAGCATCTTGCGTGAGGACAAACCGATCAATCCCTTTTGTAAAAGATTTTTTCAAACCCCTTCTTCCAGAATAAGTCCCATCAGACATCCAACTTCGGTCCATTTGCTGCATATTACAAACAGAGACGCATATTGATATAGGTTGATACGATATATATTCAAGATTCAATATATATATTGAACCTCAGATTGAGTCCAAAATTAATGGTCCCCGATAGGATCTAATCCAGTCGGTATAATGCTAACAATAAAAATAATTGCTATAATTAAGTAATTTAACATACATTTCCTGTCACAACATCATAAAAAAAACGGGTGTTACATTTTTCCTAACATATAATTTACTATATTACTAATAACTATCAACAATTAACATAAGGGAAAACTAATTTAACAAACAAATAAAAAATGTATTAAATTATCCTAATATAAGTTTCACGAAAAAAAGTACAGCTAAAATACGGGTGTTACATTTTCCCTAACATATAATTTATTATAATCCTAATAACTATTAATAATTAACATAAGGGAAAACTAATTTAATAAACAAAAAATCTCTAATCCTAATGGAAATATCCAAAATAAAAATATATTAACTTAAACTGACATACATTTTTTTTCCTAACATGTATTTTTCATAATCCTAACATAATAACAACATTTAATACTAAGCATAATATAATATAATAAAACTTACAACTAACATGTATTCAATAATAAAACAAATATATATACCAATAATAAATTATTAAATGAAAAAATATATAATATCATAAAGTATATATATTTCCCTAAAACATATATATTATCATCCTAAAATAATAATTACAAATTATTTGATAAAAAACAACAACAAACTATAACTATTCTGTTATAAATAAATAAATATTACCAATCTGTTAGTGAGTTGTTCCTGCGGTGGTGATGAGTCCGATGAGGTGGCTTCGGATCTACTAACAAAAAAATAAATACCAGTAAGTAAATATTTTTTTTCATGAGATATGCATACACACAGAGACAGAGTGAGAAAAACTTACTGTGATATAAAGTTGCTGATATAGATGGAGTGAAGAAGAAGGAATGAAGAAAAATGGAGATGAAATGAAGAAGAATCGAGAAAGGAGATGGGTTTTTATAAGCACCACTGTCGTCCATGTAGCCGTTGCGCAACGGTCATATCTGAACAGATTTTCGTGGGCCTGGACCCACGATAATGAAGAATATATCCATTGGGCCCTTACCGTGCGTTCGCGGCCCACAATAGATGCAATAGCACTACAAACCCACGCTACTGACCCACGGTAAATGCATCAGAAGCTAAAACCCACGCTAATGTCCTTATAGCCCACGGTAATGTATTACACATTTTACCTAGGGTCTTGACCCACGGTAAAGATAAAAGTTACCTACTACAAAATGGCCCTCCCTAATATTTAGTAGGTAATAAGATGATAGCTAGTAGTGAAAAACTTCAATTATCCTTTAAAACCAACTTCATTATCTTCCCCTAAGAAGAATATGTTCAATTTTAAATTTGAACCATAAAAATTGTGGTGCATTCCCTGATGTAAGTCAATAGTAAAAAGTCAGGACAAATGGAAATTATTTTTGTCCCAACATACCAGGAAGCTATCACCAGAATGATGCTTGCGAGCTCCTTTATCAGGTACACTCACAACCTAAGAAAGGAGGAGATCCATTTGTAATATTAACAAATAAGAACAATATATAGAAATAGAACAGGGAATACATACTTTAAAGTTCTAAAATCTTTAAACGGTATCAACAAATTCCAAGCATTGTATGTTTTCAAAACTGCTATCATAACTTCAAATAACTGGCAATCTGCGTGCCGCACCTTTTTCATATAAGTTTTACATAGGTAACTATAAAGCTATCTGTGTGCCGCACCTTTTACAGTACTTTCCAGCATTTTCAGTAAAGCTTGCTGAACACTTTCCCCAGATACATCTCTTCCAATGTTTAAACTCTCGGCCTATGAAAGCAGGAAGCCAACATCAACATTTATACTATTACAAAAAAAGGGAAACGGTATTCCATCAAAATGTGAAACCTTTTTAGTAATCTTATCAACTTCATCGATATAAACAAATTTGCACCAATTGTGATCCAGTATCAGCTTATCTATGTTTTTAAAATCTTAGCTTTGTGATTATTTTCAAATGCTTAGCTTCTTATGTTTCTCGATTATTACAAATTGTTACCCCGTGCTCCCAAACGCCTAATTTCATCATTTATTTAAGGAGTTAATTTCTATACTTACATAGTCCTAACCAAAGAAATACCATGGCTTTCAATTTACATACCAGATCAAGAAATTTTAATGCCTCTCAATTTACATATTAGATCAAGAAATTTACATATTAGACATCATGCATCTCAATGCCTTAAAACTTCAAATAGGAAATGTACAATGGAGTCTGTGAAATAAGAAGCCGCATCATTAACAAAGAGGCATAATTATATATAAAAGACCCATTAACAACCATGTGAATAATTAAGGACATTTTATAGTACTTTGCTCTCACAAGCAAACATAATATATACCAAAAAAGTATAAGTACATCTTGAACATATAGCCTTAGCTTTATAATTCTGTATAAGAGGCAAAAAAATTTACCTTTCAAATAAATTAAGATTGAAATCCTTCAACAACTAAATGATTCCCCTTTACTGCAAGTTTATTAAATTGAGTGTGTCCATGCCTCCTAAATGTAATCAAATAACATAAACAAATACAAATTAAGAGAAATTTATCAAAGCACCCCAACCCTATAATCAAATCAGAGAAGTAAAATTATAAAAAATTATCAAACCTTGCTTTTTCGAAGAAGTAAAAGAAGAAGATGCAAAAGGGGAAAAGGCAGAAAAACTCACCGATTATTCTTCCTTGCCTTATGGGTGCGTTCTTTGTGTAGTAGACGTAAAACCTAACAAAATGCTTTGTGAAGAGTGTAAGAAGGAGGAAGAAGATCATGGAAATGGAAGAAGATGATAGCAAGATGAATTCATTGATAATCCAGATCTATATGATACAAACCAGAATACAAAAAAAAATAAAAAAATTGGGTTCGAATCCTCTACCCATTTTTTCCAGAAACTCTCAAAAACAGAAAAGAAAGAGAATCCCCCTTTTGTTGACTTGAAACTGGATCTGAAACCGGATCTTGGAGATCTTGGGGAGACATCATTTCCTTCTCTTCTTAGCCATCACGAATTTGAGAAATTTTTTGGAGATATTAGGGTTTTGATTTGGTGTGATTGAGAGAAAAAAAAAGGAAAGAATATTGGGGTGGGGGAGAAGGGAGACCACGACCAGAGAGGAAGAGAGGGAGATGAGATGAAGGACGAGACAGGGGGAGAGGAAGGCCGTAGGGTTTGGTCAGAGAAAGTGGAAGAGAAAGAGAAAGAGGGAGATGGAGAGAGATGAAATGGGTGGAAGAAGAGATAAAAAATCAAAGAGACAAAATTACCCTCATTTTTAGACAGGTGTCAAATTTTTAAGAATGGGTAGTTTTGGTTTTTCTCCTGGTAGCAAAATGCTTCTATTAATATTCTTCCTTGCCTTATGGGTGCGTTCTTTGTGTAGTAGACGTAAAACCTAACAAAATGCTTTGTGAAGAGTGTAAGAAGGAGGAAGAAGATCATGGAAATGGAAGAAGATGATAGCAAGATGAATTCATTGATAATCCAGATCTATATGATACAAACCAGAATACAAAAAAAAATAAAAAAACTGGGTCCGAATCCTCTACCCATTTTTTCCAGAAACTCTCAAAAACAGAAAAGAAAGAGAATCCCCCTTTTGTTGACTTGAAACTGGATCTGAAACCGGATCTTGGAGATCTTGGGGAGACATCATTTCCTTCTCTTCTTAGCCATCACGAATTTGAGAAAATTTTTGGAGATATTAGGGTTTTGATTTGGTGTGATTGAGAGAAAAAAAAGGAAAGAATATTGGGGTGGGGGAGAAGGGAGACCACGACCAGAGAGGAAGAGAGGGAGATGAGATGAAGGACGAGACAGGGGGAGAGGAAGGCCGTAGGGTTTGGTCAGAGAAAGTGGAAGAGAAAGAGAAAGAGGGAGATGGAGAGAGATGAAATGGGTGGAAGAAGAGATAAAAAATCAAAGAGACAAAATTACCCTCATTTTTAGACAGGTGTCAAATTTTTAAGAATGGGTAGTTTTGGTTTTTCTCCTTGTAGCAAAATGCTTCTATTAAAAGTAGATTACAAATTTTTGATAGGGTTAAATATGTTTTTTGTGACTATAAAATTTATGTTTTTTGTTTTTAGTCCCTATAAAATTGTTCTTCCAACTCTCGTCCCCCTAAAATTTCCCTTTACCAATATTAGTCCATGTTGTTAAGTTTTCACTGATTTGACAAACAGGGCTCTAGCTGGCAGTTGCCGCGTGTATTTTTTAATGACATGTCATGTGTGAGTCCCATAATTTATATTATTTTAATCCATAAAATTATTAATCCCAATTTAAAACCCTAATTTGTGAAACAAAGGAACCAAAGGCAGAATTAGAATTAGTCCCTTCTTCTCCTTCTCCATCGAGTCACGATAGCTTCTTCTCCTTCTCCATTAAACGCGATTCTGCACCACACAGAAGTCTGATTGAGTGCTGGCGATAGGTAGTGATGTTGACGTTGATGTTGATGGTGGTGGTTGTGGTGATCGGCGACAAGTGCCGCCATGGAAGGGTCTATCCAAGCACAAACTGAAGGGGTGTTACTGGATTGAAGGGGTCCCCTCTGAGTAAAATACTGGCCATGGCCGCCGAACACCGACGCCGGGGCCGGCGACGGTGCGCTGAAGACAAACCCAGCGCCATGACCACTGTTACCAGCATTTGCGGCATTAGCATTCCAAGCCACCATTTGTTGAAAAGACTGCAACACTCGCAGTTTGCGACAGCAAATCCTGCGGCGGTGGGCAGCTGTGAAACGTCATCGCCGTCTCTACTGGAAAGAAGGACCTAATAGTATCCGCAATGTTGGTCTCCAACGACCCCGGAAGAAAACTAGAACCACTGTTGTATTTATGTTTCCCGCTACTATTGTTGTTGTTATCATTATCATGGCCCAATTGTTGTTGTTCTGGTATTCTTCCCCCCACTGCCGCTGTGCGGCTACTTGATGCAGTTACCGGATCGTCCACCGGAGATTGCCGGTGGAGCATTTTGTTGGTGTTCTGCTGCTGTGGGTGTTGTTGTGGTGCTGAAGTTGAACACGTGGCAGTGGTATTCCAAGCGGGAAGCTCGGCGAGTTCGTCGATTGCAGTTCGATGGAGAAGGAGAAGAAGCTTTCACAGATCAGGGTTTTAAATTGGGATTAATAATTTTATGGGTTAAAGTAATATAAATTAGGTGACTCACATGACAGTTCGTTAAAAAAATACACGAGGCAACACCCAGCTGGAGCTCCGTTTGCCAAATCAGCGAGAACTTAACAACAGGGACTAATATTGGTAACGGGAAATTTTAGGAGGACAAAAGTTGGAAGAAAAATTTTATAGGGACTAAAAACAAAAAAAACGTAAATTTTATAGGGACAAAAAATATATTTATCCCTTTTTGGATAAGATTATTGATTTGTCATAACCTTGTAATAGAGACTCCCTTCGTCATTAAGTTTTGTTAATTCATTTAAAAGCATTACAAGATAATTTAAATAACATTAGGATTGTTTACTTCTCTTGTTTCTTGTTTTCATTTCTACTGAAACTAATAAATGTTAGAGAAAATAGATCTAGTTTCCCTCACCATTTTCTTTTTCAATTTTTTCAAAAACATATTCAGTATTTTTAGAAATTTTGAAAATACTGAAAATTTTGTTTTCATTGTTTTAAAAAATGTATTCTCCCTTATTAGTCTTTCAACCTCTCTCTATCACAATTATTTACTGCAGGAACTTCCATCTTTTTGTTAGCAATTTAAAATGAATACAAATTTTAGAAAATAAAAATTGACAATATTTTTAGCAAGTAAACAGGTCTTAAGGGATAATATATTAATTATCAACTCCCACATATTGTTTCTACTTGAATGGATCAATATAATTGGCTAATGTTTGTATTTCAAGCTAGTTGTGGATTGACACCCCCTATCACCATGAGGGGGTTGTTACAGAATGGGAATTCTGATAGGATTTGTCAATTAGGTGCTAGTATCTCTATAAATACCACATTGTATCACACATTTCCTATCTTTTGTTAATATGATTTCTTTTGAGCGTAAAGCTCTCTACAAGCTTTCCAAACTTCCCTCGTTTTCTCGATCACCCATGATTTCCAAGAATAAGGCTTAATATGTGTAGGTTGCGGATTTGAATCCTCTCTTGTTGGAATTCAACACGTGAGGGTCGTATTGAAAGGTTTCACCATTAAGTCTTACTCCCTCCGTCTTTTATTATATGCAAAAAAGTACATATATTTGGTCGCATATAATAAAAGACGGAGGGAGTACTTAAATATTTTTTAGTGGGACTCACCGATAAAATGTTTTAATGGTGAGATCCTCACATGGCCCCCCATGTTAAATTCCAATATGAAAGTTCCAATCATGGGAGGATTCAAGACCAAATACATGTATTTTTTTACATATAATAAAAGACTGAGGGAGTACTTAAATATTTTTTAGTGGGATTCACCAATAAAATGTTTTAATGGTGAGATCCACACATGGCCCCACATGTTAAATTCCAATATGAAAGTTTCAATCATGAGAGGATCCAAATCCTCACTATCTCATGCTTTGATTACCTTGAAATTGATTCTTTCATGCAAGAATAACCTCAGAAACAGGGCACTCTCGCTTTGGAATGAAAAAAATATCAAGATAAAGACACGTTGCGCTTTCATCTAGCATTGGCAATGAGGGGTATGTGGTGTCGGATTGTTGGCGTCGCCAAGGGAAGGGACCCATGATATGCCGTTAGGTATAGGTCTTTCAGTTGTTGACTTTTGTTGTTATTATATAGTATTTTTAATTAATTGTTTTTTAGTCATATAAATATTCTCTTTTCTCAAGTAAAAATTATATTTATGATTTATCCTTTACCGATGTATAAAAAAATATTTAATTGAGCTTTAACGATTTTCCTGATTCTGGTGGGTCTACGAGACTTAACTCACATAAACTTTACATTAAAAAAGAAATAAAATAAATTTATTCTAATTTAACTAATAATTATTCTTATTCCTCCATAAGTACCGTGAATCTTTTGAACAAACATCTGCTATGCAAAAAAATGGTGTCTCTCTGTCTCTCACCAATCAAAGGCCAAGGAAATGCATATGTGTTAATAAGTTATAATTTTATTTTATTATGTGGCAAATTGTCATTGGTGGGGAACATAAAATGTGGCAGAAGATTTTCATCAGACTTTTTGAGCCTTGTCACTGTCCCAATCCGGTGCCAGATTATACAAGCTGAGAAGGATATGGCGGTTCCGGTGGTAGTTTCAGAGTACCTACACCAACACCTTGGCAGTGAGTCCACAGTGGAGGTCATGGCAACCGATTTCGTTTACCGCAGTTAAGCTTGCTGGATATCGTTATTCCAGTGCTTCTCAAACACATTCAACTTGATATTGAGCCGAGAAAGTAAATAGTCTCTTAAAAAAATTTATTTTACAATAGTGACTTTAGTAGGTCATACTTTTATTACTAAATAAACTTATAGACTCAAGTCTTTTATATAGACCATAAATCATTAGATGGGTAAACAAGTATTTAATTTTAGTCCCCAAAATATGTTAATGTTTGAATTTAGTCCCTTAAAAAAATTGTCAGTTTTTAGTCTCTCGTGTTTAGAAATGTACCAACATTAGTACTCTCTCTGTCTCATATTAGGTGTCTTGTTTGGAATATTTACACGTCTCAAATTATTTGCCATTTTAAGATATCGAAAGAGTAGTAATTAATTTTTTTCTAACAATACCCTTATTTATTTTTTTCTCAACTACCTATTACTCCATCCATCGCTATTTATAAACCCATTTAGACAAAAAAATGCATATTAAGAAAAGTAGTTAGTATAATTAAATTTGTCTATAATGTGTATGTTTTTACAAATTTATCTTTAAATCATAATTAATGCATGTCTTGGATTTAAACACTATGCAATTAATTAGGGGTACTTTTGAAAAAAAGTAATTAATGTATCTTGTAATTTGAAAAGAGGCTTATAATTAGTTACAATTTTTTTTTCTAAAATGGGCTTATAAATAGTGACAGAGAGAGTATTAATTAGTCTTTTTACCTAACTTCTACTACGCTAAGGATATTTTGGCCAATACAAATTATTTTAATTACCTAGGAAATTGCTGTAACTAATAATTTTCTCAAGACGTGTGCATTATCTTAAACGACACTTAACTTGAGACAGAGAGAGTGCAAACACTAGTTCCCTTATGTTTGGAAAAATATCAACATTATTAGTCCCTAGGGACTAATGTTGATACTTTTCCAACATGAAGGACCAAAAACTGATGAATTTTTTTAAGGGACCATGTCCTAACATTAACATATTTTGGGGATTAAAATCATATTGAAGGCTTAATTTTAACACAATATAAAAATCTTATTAAAATATCAGCAACAAAAATTATTATATTATTTATATTTATTTAAATAGGTTGGTCTGTTAGGCCTAAAAGATTTTTTAGATGTTCTAAAGCCTAACCTTGTTAGTTAACTAGACTTTTAAAAAAGTATTGACCTTGTCTATTTAAATATAAGTCTGGGCTGGACCTGATGTAGCCTTGACGATAGGCCTTGTCAGACGGCTTAGCCTATTTTCACCCCTAATTATAAGAAACAAAATAATAAAATCATCAAGACCAAGGAAAAACATTAAAATGAGTTTATTTTAATTAATAATGATATAATTTAAATTTGATTCCAAAAATTTCCTTTGTAATAAATGACAAAAAGTGTCCTTTCATATCATTCTTGTATGGGAAATGTGATTATATTCTCACAATAAAATAAGGGTATGTTTCTTATATTTAGGACAAAAAATACATCATTTTGCTTAGTTCAAAGGTGAAGGGGTAGATTTTAATGGAGGGAATTAGCTGATTTACATTTTACATCTTTATAAGTTTTACATTTTATATTTTTATAAGTGTAAGTTTATGTTATATTTATGTTTTTGTCCATGTGTAACACCCCGTTTTCGGAGCGCTACTGTGCAACTCAATCTAATGCTGAAAACATTTAATGCTTGTATGCTTTCAGTTAAAGAGTACTCTTATGTATTTCGCAATGGAAAAATAGGAGTAATTTTTTTGTTTTTCATTTTCTTTCCTTTGAAACCCTTTTTAAAATGAGACATAGAGTACTACAGTTTTCTAAGTGATGCCAATTCAGACTTTTGCAAATATCAAAGTATAATGCATCACAAAATGATACTTCACATAACATAATCATTTCGCACCAAGGCGAGGTTTTCTGAAAAGAGTAATTACAAAACAACAAATACAAAACCCTAAGCTAAGCTGGCCAACAACTACAACCCTTACTGAGAAACAGCTCAGCAAGATCAAACATGAGGTACTCAGAGGAATCTTCCTCTACTGGCTCAATCTTCAATGCTCCTGAAAGACGAAGCTGCGACTGTTGGTGTAAGCCCTAGTGGCCAATCTATTTTATATAGATTATTGTTTGTATCATGACTTTAATCATATATTTAATATATGTAAAGGCATCATTTATTATGTATAGCATAATAAAGTCCTTAGAATAGATAGTTCGTTTAATGGAACATCAAGTATGACTTGATCGTGAGACCCCATTGAACATATAGAATGTTATTCTTAAAGTATCCATAGTCGAAGTATTATTGTTAACTAGGACAACTATAATACATAGAGACTATTGTGTGAGTAGACTGATGACCAAATCTCCCGGGTCATGGATATGTGATATCAAGTCAGCACACAAGTATAAATATTAGGAGTAATATTTATACTGGATTGACCCACTATGAGGATGCTTCATAATAGTTATGTAAGTGTCATGAGCGTTCCTCATGGCGACCATAGTGAAGTAGTCCTTCGACTTGAAGTCACTACGATTCCTACATAAAGAGTTGTAGGTTTTAATGCTATCAAACGCCATCCGTAACAGGATGATCATAAAGGTAGTACTTGGGCCTACAATTAATCATGTTGAGGGGTGTGAGTGATGTAGATAGGATTCGTCCCTCCTACATAACAGGAGTAATGTCTCGGGCCTCTCGATAGAGTAGGGCGTGAAAATATGCGTGGCCACGCCGAGATGGGCCAATATGGGATATTGGGCTCATTTCGTGATTACACGTCTACTTGGAGATCGAGGAACATATGATTGGACTTAACGAGGATGACACATTTATGCCTCGTGTTCAATCAAGACATATGGACGAAGGGACATTAACTTCACAATGATTATGGTTGCATGAAGGTTAATATCGAATCACCGATATTTCCATAGGTTGGGTGGCAGTGACACATTGCTAGATGCCAATCATTGTCTTTGATGTTTAATATTATATTGAATATTGAATATTAATATAATATTTAATATCATGGCCAGTCTAGTGGGAACTATGGGGTCACACGCATAGAGATTATATGATGGAGCAAGGAATTAATTAAATTAAGGTGAGCTTAATTTAATTAATAGAAATAATTAATTAAATAAGATTTAATTAGTTAAGGGATGATTTAATTAAAAGAGTTTTAATTAAATGGACCCAGGTGGGCTTGGCCCATTGGGTGTGTGGTGACCTAAGTGGGTGAGACCTTTTCTATTCAAGGAAAAGTGATGCTCATTAGTTGGTCGACCTAATTCAGAAGTAAGGAGCCACCATCATCCCAAGAGGGCTAGCACCCAAGAGCTCCTAGGATCTCGCGTGGACTGAGTAGAGAGGCAACGATTGGTGCATTTGGTGATCAAGATTGTGAAAGCACGCTACAAGAGGTAAACACAATAACCTATTTTGTGATTCTTGGCAATGACATGATCCATGGGAAGAGGGTTTTTCCGCTCAAGAGGATTTTTCAATCATGAAAATTAAAATTATTCCTCTTGAAAACCCAATAGTAGTATCAGAGCCAGGTTGTTTTATTGCTTGAATCCATGTTTATAAATAACCTGCGTTCGGTATGAATTTGGATGTGCGTTATTCATATTCTGGAATACATTTTTGGCGAAATGGAAAATGTGTTTCATTTCTGTGACTGTTTTACGTTTCGGGTTCTGTGCTTATGCCTCGTGATTTTCGCGACGGTGTGTTTTTCTATTTCAAACAAAATGATTTAGGGAAATCTGATTCGTCCATTACGGCGCTGGTTAATCAAATGCCTATTGCTGTGAAATGCTTTATGCGTGTCTTGCAATTTTTATTTTATTTTTGGTCTTGCACGATTGATATTGCCTGTGTCGGTTTGCAATTTGAATTTTCGAAAGGCACTGTACATATGTGTTTTTATTTATTGGCCAATTTTCCTTGACCTCCATATTTGCGGTTTCGCGTTAAGGGAGTCAAGGTCTTCGAGTTTGCAAAACCCGTTTTTGCATTTTTTTTTCTCGAAAATTGGCATATGATTTTCGTCCAATCCATTTTGCTATAGCTGACAATGTTTCTTTTGATTTCATTAATTTTGATTTCAAAAGGGAAGGTTTCAAACCTGAGTAAGTAATTGATTTTCAATTCATTGATTTTAATGCACATGACAGCAAATTTTGTGAAACTTGAAATTGATTTCATTTTTTCTCGTTTTGTTTTTAAAATTCATTTGATTGGTCAAATCAAATGTGTGATGGTATTCATTTGCATTTATTGGTCAATTGCATCATTTGCATTTGAAAACCATGAGACGCTGTGCATTATTTAATAGTCGATTGTTTTTTGCTCTGTGCTATTGAAACTGTATTTTTGGTCCGTATTTTTTGATTACCTGAAAAAATAATCGTAGCTAGAACTTGTTTCCAGCGTTACAGTCGTGCATAGACGGTCCATTTCAAAATATGGAGTGCATTCCTGTTTTCACGTGTACGGACTTGAATGTTTAAAATATTTTAATAACAAATAATAATAAAAGGTTTATTATTATTATTTTTGTTATTAAATATATTTTAAACATATGGTTTATGGTTATGGCTCTAGATAACGGTGTTAATTTAATTTTGGTAAATACGACCTGCGTGTCGTGATTTATTTAAATGTAAATTTAAATACGGCTTGCGTGTCGTACCATTTATTTTGTTTATTTATTTATTTAAATAAATATAATTTCTTCAAGAGTTGGAGAAGGGCGAACATCACATGCTGAAGCCTGTGGGAGCTTGGGAAGCTTCCTCGTGGGTCAAAGTATTGTAATAGTTTAGCTATTTAAATTCTTGCATATTAAGATGCCATAATCATAAAACCAAATCTCGTATATTTGTGTATGTGATGCACGAAATGTATGAGATGTATGTTTATTGCATTGTATGTTTGTATATGAGATGCATGAAATGTATGACGTGGGTGATTTAAATATATGATTTATATTTGTGCTAGCATGTATGTCATTGTATGCTTATATGTTTGGGTGAAATATGAATCCTATGTATGTTGAGAGATATGCCTTGTATGTTAATACAATGCCGGTGAGATCACCTAATTAAAAATCCCTCAATTTAAATATTAAGTCATATATGTCTTCCGATGCGTGGCACTCGTCAAGGCCAGGATCGATTAAGTGTGGGTCACGCCAAAGCTGGGCACCTTAGTCTATCTTAGTGAGGTGCGATTGGTGAAATAGCCGCTTGCCAACCATTGGGTTTGACTTAACTGAGTGAATTCAATAGGATTGAAATGTCTCAGAGGCAAAAGTTGGGCATCAATTTATATGATAAATTGGGATAAAGAGTTATTCACCCAACTGATCCAAAAGTTGCATGGGGATGCAATTGGAAAGGAGTTTCCTACCTAAATAACTGAGTTCTGGGTGATCAGCCAAAGCTGACTCAAAACGAGGTGAAATATGGATCTTGGCCCACTAGAAAATCTTCCAATGGGATTTTTCGAGTCAATGTTGAGGGTCATTGATTTGAGTAAAATAGTGGGAGCATATTTAATAAAGTCCTATTAAATATGTTTTGTTCATGATACTGAAATTCTGTATATTTCCATAATTGATATCACCATGGCATTAAACACTGTTAGTTATTACTGCGATTTGTCCTTTGGAAGGACAAGGTATCCAGAAATGAATTTCTGGAATGGTACATGAATTTGAGGATAGTCCTTAAGTACGAGAAAAGTTGTATGTTCTCGAGCGAAAAGATTCCTGAGCAACCTACTTCTACTAGGATCGAAAAGGATGCTTATGAGAAGCATTAAGTCGACGCCTTGGATGTAGGATACTTCATGCTTGCAATCATGGAGGCGTATGATATGATCATTCATCTCATGATGCTCTACCAAGAGTAAGCAAGTCATGAAAGGTTGAAGGCTACCTATTCCTTTTTCAGCTGCATGCTTATAGAGGGTAACCCAGTGGGTTCTCATGTGCTTCATACTATTGGGTACATTGAGAACCTAGAAAAGTTGGGATCTCTTGTGGGCCAAGAGTTGGCCACTGACTTAATCCTACAAGATTTTGTGGATGGTTATAGTCAGAAGGGATAGACCATGTTAACGGTCAGGGAGGGAAAGGCCTAAAGTCTGCTATCAAGGAGTAGCATATGGGTAAGAACAAGTTCAAGCTCAGTACTTCTGCCTTGAAGATGATATACAAAGGTTGCTAAGGAGGGCACTTGCTTCCAATACAGTTGGACTGGAAAATTGGAAGAAATGCCACGTGTACTAGAAAGAGTATAAGTTGAAGAAAGGAAGTTGGACTTATTCTTCAGGTATTTTGTCATAGAAGACAAGGGTTGTCTGGGAGCTAAATAAGTGTTATTAATTTCCAACTGTTGATGGAAACATCATTTCCATTTCTTGAGTGGATAAGAAAGGATTTTATGTTGTAATAGAAGGACAACTGTTGTTCCATTTATTCAACTGATGTTTTCAATATTGGAGATCTTGAAAGACACGTACACGTGTCGTTGATCTCAAGTTATCCATCTATGGCATAAATGCGAATAAGGTCAAATCAAGTGATTTGATTTTTATATACCTAGGCATTAATGTTTAGGCCAAATAAGTAAGAAATATAACTCTAAGTTCCATTAAGATGGATTCTCGGACTCATTCGATTGTGAATTGTTTGAGGTCTATAATTATTGCTTATTGGAAAAGATGACTAAGCTTAAATCACCTACCAT
This sequence comes from Calophaca sinica, assembly GCA_037113605.1. Classification (NCBI taxonomy): domain Eukaryota; kingdom Viridiplantae; phylum Streptophyta; class Magnoliopsida; order Fabales; family Fabaceae; genus Calophaca; species Calophaca sinica. The sequence goes on from CM073736.1 coordinate 13,053,174, forward strand.
GGTGAAAGGACTAGTAATTTTTTGGCGTGATACATGAGATGTATAAGGGCCACTAAACAAGCTTGCAAAAGGTAGGTTTTCGAACTTCATTGGGTTTACTATTAACTACAGTAACTAATGATTTGTGTATCTTATGAAACACAAATCGAGAATCTTTGAAGAGTTCAAAGAGTCCAAGGATGAAGTGCAGAACCACATTGGCAAGAGTATTAAGACCATACGATTGGATCGTGATGGTAAATACTAAAGCCAAGAGTTTGATGACTATCTGAATCGTACCTTGTCAGACATGGTCTGATCAATGATGACTCAGTCAAAAATTTATAAATCTTTCTGGAGTATGCTTTATATACAACTATTTCTCGCCCTTAACTATATTCCATTTGAGGCAGTAAAAAGGGCTTCATATGAGATATGGAAGGGCTTGAAAGCCAAGTGTGACATTTATGAAGATTTGGCTTATTAGGATTATTGGATAAACTTGAACCCAAAATGAATAAATGTGCTTTATGGAGTATCCTTAGGAAACTAAGGGATACTGTTTCTACAATGTCTCCAAGGACAAAGAGTTTGTCGCGAAAACTGGAGTTTTCCTTAAAGGAGTTCATCTCCAAAGGAACCAGTGGGAGAAATGTAGAACTTTGCTTGCCTACAATGGAACATGAATCGGTTCCACAAGTGTTATGGATGAGCCACCGATTCAAATTACACAAGATCTATGTAGATATAACAGGTCACATCGCAAACCTGGGAGACATGGACTTCTCCTGACTCAAGAAGATGATGTGCTGCTCACGGATCAAAATGAGCCTGTGACCTACTTAGATGCCATAGTTGGCCCAGATTCTGAGAGGTGGCTTGAAGCCATAGAATCTAAGATGGAATCCATGTGAACCAATAAGGTTGGACCTTGATGGAGTCACCCCAATGGGTAAAACCCATAGGATGCAAGAGGGTCTTTAATAGAAGACTGACATGGATGGTATTGTGAATACCTTCAAGGCGTGACTTATCGTGAAAGGTTTCATGCAAATCCATAGTATAGACTATGGTGAGACCTTCTTCCAATCACGATGCTTAAATCCACTAAGATTCTACTTGTTGAAGATCCATTTATGGATTAGAGCAAGCTTTTAGAAACTAGAATCGTCGTTTTGATGAGATTGTTGGACAGTGGGATTCATCAAGAACGAAAATGAGCTTGTGTATACACAATGGTTAGTGGGAGTATTATTGATTTCTAGTCCTATATGTGAATAACATACTGCTCCTCAGAAATGATTTCCCTGCAAAGCGTAAAAGCATAGTTGGGAAATGTTTCTTGACGAAGGACTTAGGCGAGACTTTCTAAGTGTTAGAAATCAGGATCTATAGAGATAGATTACTGAAGTTAGTTGGCCTAAGGTCGAAGTACATGTATGCATTAATATGTACTCGACTAGATGTCTTGTATGCTTTGAGCATGATAAACATGTACCAATATGATCCCAGTGAGGGTCACTGGACCACAGTCAATAATATCCTTGAGTACCTAAGAAAGACTAATGATATATTCTTGATAGATGATGGTAAGGAAGAGATCGTTGTACGTAGTTATATTGATGCTACTTCCAAACAAATAAAAGTAATTCCAGGTCGCAGTCTGGATTTGTGTTTTGCCTATATGGTGGCACTGTGAGCTGGAAGAGTTCCAGGTCGGGGACAGTGTCTATTTCTCTTACAGAGGCCGAGTATGTAGCCGCCTCTAATGTGATTATAAGGCTGTTTGGATCAAGAAGTTCGTTTGAACTTGGCGTAGTTCCTAACTATGCGAACTCCATTGATCTCATCGTGATGATGATGGAGTAATCGTCTAGGCCAAGAAACTTGATCTCACCAATGATCCGAACACATACTTAGCTGTTTCCATCTAATTCGATAGATAATAGAAGAGATGTAAAGATGTGCAGAATGATAACACAAAACAATCCGCTAAAGGAGTCTCTTGATTAATAGTAGCTTGACACTCACACTAGTTCGATGGGTGTTGAATTGATGCTCGATTGGCACTAGTGCTAGTGGGAGATTGTTGGTGTAAGCCCTAGTGGCCAATCTATTTTATATAGATTATTGTTTGTATCATGACTTTAATCATATATTTAATATATGTAAAGGCATCATTTATTATGTATAGCATAATAAAGTCCTTAGAATAGATAGTTCGTTTAATGGAACATCAAGTATGACTTGATCGTGAGACCCCATTGAACATATAGAATATTATTCTTAAAGTATCCATAGTCGGAGTATTATTGTTAACTAGGACAACTATAATACATAGAGACTATTGTGTGAGTAGACTGATGACCAAATCTCCCGGGTCATGGATATGTGATATCAAGTCAGCACACAAGTATAAATATTAGGAGTAATATTTATACTGGATTGACCCACTATGAGGATGCTTCATAATAGTTATGTAAGTGTCATGAGCGCTCCTCATGGCGACCATAGTGAAGTAGTCCTTCGACTTGAAGTCACTACGATTCCTACATAAGGAGTTGTAGGTTTTAATGCTATCAAATGTCATCCGTAACAGGATGATCATAAAGGTAGTACTTGGGCCTACAATTAATCATGTTGAGGGGTGTGAGTGATGTAGATAGGATTCGTCCCTCCTACATAACAGGAGTAATGTCTCGGGCCTCTCGATAGAGTAGGGCGTGAAAATATGCGTGGTCACGCCGAGATGGGCCAATATGGGATATTGGGCTAATTTCGTGATTACACGTCTACTTGGAGATCGAGGAACATATGATTGGACTTAACGAGGATGACACATTTATGCCTCGTGTTCAATCAAGACATATGGACGAAGGGACATTAACTTCACAATGATTATGGTTGCATTAAGGTTAATATCGAATCACCGATATTTCCATAGGTTGGGTGGCAGTGACACATTGCTAGATGCCAATCATTGTCTTTGATGTTTAATATTATATTGAATATTGAATATTAATATAATATTTAATATCATGGCCAGTCTAGTGGGAACTATGGGGTCACACGCATAGAGATTCTATGATGGAGCAAGGAATTAATTAAATTAAGGTGAGCTTAATTTAATTAATAGAAATAATTAATTAAATAAGATTTAATTAGTTAAGGGATGATTTAATTAAAAGAGTTTTAATTAAATGGACCCAGGTGGGCTTGGCCCCTTGGGTGTGTGGTGACCTAAGTGGGTGAGACCTTTTCTATTCAAGGAAAAGTGATGCTCATTAGTTGGTCGACCTAATTCAGAAGTAAGGAGCCACCATCATCCCAAGAGATCTAGCACCCAAGAGCTCCTAGGATCTCGCGTGGACTGAGTAGAGAGGCAACGATTGGTGCCTTTGGTGATCAAGATTGTGAAAGCACGCTACAAGAGGTAAACACAATAACCTACTTTGTGATTCTTGGCAATGACATGATCCATGGGAAGAGGGTTTTTCCGCTCAAGAGGATTTTTCAATCATGAAAATTAAAATTATTCCTCTTGAAAACCCAATAGCGACAGCTACCGAACTCCATCTGGAAGTGACATCGATAAGGACATCCAATCCAATAACAATGCAATGGTAAATCCTTTGTCCACGAGTTTATCATGGGCTATGTCGCATGCAAACAATATATACATATATAATACAACAACATGCTTTTATATACATATACATACTTAATAGACCGCACGCATCATCATGGTATATTAAGCATTGCATGTGAGCAAACAAAACAACCAACAGATCAACAATCAAGTCACTACAACATCAAACTATTGCATGTGAGCAGGCAATCTATCAACAGATTAGTGATCAAGTCATCACAATATCCAATTCATCACATATCATAAATGTGGTTAGCTATGCATGTCAATGCAGTATGGCAAGTTGTGTATACTCCTGCAGCCTTAATAGGTCAGCAGTATGGCGGGGACTACTTTCCCAACGTCCAAACAAAATAGCTTTTGCTTAGGCTTGCCACTACTTTGTCGTGCCTCTACTTAGGCAATGCAGTGTCAACTCGCCTTTTGAAGTCTGTACGACCAATCAAACGCTACGAGTGACATGACAACTCGTCTTTCGAAGTCTTTAAGACTAATCAAACGCTCCGAGTGTCGATGCTCAATGGTTAGTACACATCCAAACAAATTCAACAATATGGCATGCTCACCGTTGTGAACGCCCGAATGATATCCAACAAATTCAACAATATGGCATGTTCACCGTAGTGAATGCCCAAGTGATATCCAAACAAATTCTACAATGTGGCGTGCTCACCATAGTGAACGCCCGAGTGATATCCAACAAATTCTACAATATGGCATGCTCACCGTAGTGAGTGCCCGAGTAATATTTTAATTAATCAATGCGGATCAATGAACCCTCACTCACTCAACTTAGTGGGTTCCCAAGTCTCAATTAACTAAGAATTCAACACAGGACACAAAGTCCGGGTGTTCAATTGCGGAACGCTAGTCCCAATCTTAGATTGGAACTCTAGGCACGTAATGCGGAACACTAGGCTCAATTTTTAGGTTGAGATACTAGGTGCGCCATACGGAACACTAGGCCCAATCCTTAATTAAGAAAAAGCGCACGCAAGCAGGACATTAAGTCCCAGCACAGGACACATGGCCCATATGCTCAATAGTAGAGTTGTCAAAATAAGCCCAACCCGACGGGCTGGCCCAACCCGCCCAATAAAAAAGGTGGGCTGGGCCAGTAAAACCTTAGCCCGAAAAATTCTAGCCCAAATTTCACCCGACCGAAAATTTATTGGCCCATCGTGGCCCCGTGATGGGCCAACCCGGGTCTAATTACTTTTGAATTTTTTCCTGATTACATTTTTTAATTTTGTTACGTGAACCGAAGATTGTGAACAGACTGGCCCATTATGTGTGAAATTATTTATCCGTGGATTCTATATAGCTGTTAAACTCTATTAACATATCAATGTTATTTTTTTTCCTCAATATTTTGAATTTTTAATAAAAATCACAAAGACACGCAAAAACGATCTGTACAAAATGTCTTAGCTCTAAATTCTTTTGATTCAATAGAGGTGGCACATTTCTTTTTGACAAGAACAGAGGCTGCACATTTCATTCATGCATGGAATTGGAAGCTATGGTTTAACATTTCTCTGCGAGAGCACGAGAGGCGAGATCGGCCGTTTTATCGAGCACAATTAAATATAAATGTTCAAAATTAATTATGTTGAGCACAAGTTCTTGGCCCATGGGCCAGCCCATTTAGCCCGTAGCCCGCATAGGGCTGGGTTGAGCTAGTAAAATAGGGGCCCGAATTAATTTTGGCCCAACCCAGCCCAGCCCGAAATTGTCTTTGGCTCGAATGGGATGGCCCGAATGGGCCAGGCCAGCCCGAATTGACAGTTATCAATAGGAACACTAGGTTCCCTATGTTTTGTTCTTTCGAAATCCCGAATCATGAAATCTCTTTCTCAGTTCTTGTATCACTTCTATGTGTCTGAAAATACTTTTTAACACTAGGTCGTTGAAATCCTAGTTGTGCTAAATAACACACTGGAAGAATTCCCAGGCGCATCATTTAACTCAACCGTTTTCGCAAATTGTACTATTTATTTCAAGTTCTTTTCTCTACTATTATTCCATTGAAATTTCCTTGCAAGCTTTGGCTAGTTGTACTAAAACCCTCACGCTTACTTTTAAATCAAAATGCCCTTAACAATTTGTTTACGAAATCGAATTGACCAGGAATCGCATCAGATTTACCGATGTAAATCGTCAACCTATAGCAGTCGATCAACGCATTGTTAATTAATCCATTATCAACAATAATATTTTTCATATTCCAATTCAATGCCAAGTTCCAATGAAATCCAAGGTGATTCAAGGAAAACAATACAACTCATAATGCCACGCAGGGCCAAGAGCATGCTACATATTATCATCAATTTCAAGTCCAATTAAATCAATCAAGTATGATTTAAGTCACACAATACAATCTATTGCCACACAGGGCCAAATCAATACACAGCAGTTCATGCTACAACATCTCAACAACACATAGTAATACTACAAGTACTACCACACAATCAATCAACAATCAAGCAAACAACACACAAGGCGAAAAACCCAAACTCATTATGTAAGAATTTCCCTTACCTTGGGCGCTTTAACAATCCAAGCAAGGTAAATTCGAACTATCGTCAAGTCGTACCTCGCGTGTATCCTAACAACACAAGTTTCAATCAATTAAAACCAAAACTCAAGCCCTAATACCCCTAGGGCAGTCACGGCTCTAAGGTTCCTAAGGCCTAAGAACTACTCACTTAATCCCATTTGGTTCACACCTAGTCACATATCATGAAACAAGTTCAAACTATGCAAGTTTTCAAACTTTTTCAAAAGCTACACACTTAGAAAATACCAAAACCCGAAACTTACCAATTGGAATAGTGTTTTACCAAATGAATAGTATTTTGCCAACTTTGAACCATTTTTCAAAGCACTAAAACATGTCACAAAATTCTAGAATTAAATTCATTACAAGTTTACAGCAATTCTTAAGACATAACTCAAATTTTTTTCCAAAATCATGCTTCTTTGAATTGTTTTGCTAAATCAAATCATCAACCACTTTTACAACTATTTTCAAACATAAATGCAAGTCAAGAACAAGTTACAACACACCCTTGAAGGCCACGAGTTTGGAAGTTCAAAACAACTTCAAGGTTTTCAAATCTTTAACTCCTAAATCATGCAAACTTTGCTTAATCAAAACTTCTTATCAAAACTAAACTTATTTACCACTTTAATACACTTAAAAACAAGTTAGAACTCACTCAAATCATGCTCATAAATCACTATTTTTAAGCATCACAAACAGCCCCAAATTATTTTGTTTTCAAACAATTTTTCAAAGCTTCACACATACAAATTCACTACATTCAATTCCTTTAACAAGAAACCAACTTCTTCAACACTTATAACACTTGAAAACACTTTGAAATCAATTTAAAACATCCCCCTAAATCATATTATAAGCCACGGTTTCAGCCCCCCCTTTACACATAAATTGATTTTTCCAAAACTTTGTAAACATGATTCTAAAACTAGTTTCCAAACTTAGCAAGTATAACCCATCAAGAATTAACCCTAAAAAAACAAAAATCAAACAAAACCAAGGCTTAGGACAGCCCCTAGATTTTGGCCAGAATAGATTTAGGGTTTTCCAAGTTTTATAAAATCAAGAACAAGCTAATACATGGAAGGGAATAAGGGGTTATAAAGCTAATCATACAATACTAGCCAAAATAAGCATCATAACTCCAAAATAACTCCTAAAACCTTCAAAACCAATATCATGGAACCCAAGAGAGATGAGGAAAGGTTTATGGAGCTTACCAAGAGTATATATGATGATTGAACAAGGGTGGAGATGAAAGGAAACAAAGGTGCACACTCTGATCTCCAAAACTCCCAAAAACCCAAACTTTCATCTTCAAGTTTTTTTCTTAAGTTCTTCAACAATGGAGGAGTGAATGAGGCTGATCTTGGCTGTGTGGGAGAGCCACGAAATCAGGTAGGGACATGGAAGGAAGAATTTTTGTTCATTTAGTTGGAAACTAACAAACTAGTTACTAACTAACTAAACTAACTAACTACAATTACCACTTAACCAATCATCTTGCAACACTTGTCAAGGAAGGTTCTAAAGGATGAGGTTCAGCTCCCCAAGTGGCTGGATGCATCTCCCCTTGGCCCAAAATATCTAGATATTTCGTTTCGTCAGCGCTCGCCAATCTTGGCACAAGCCACAGATATTAGGTTTTTATAACAAAAACTCCAAAAATAAATCTAATAAATTATTCTATAATCAAAAATTATTAATCAACCAAAATATCCACAAAAATATTAGAAGTATTTCTATGAATGTCGCTTTCTCGATTTGCGTGCTAAAACGCTACCGTAATGCAGTTCTGGGCGTAGAAAACACCCTATATTATTTTGATGCCTAAAAATTCCAGAAAAATTTCCAATAAATCATAAATATTGGAAAATGCTAAGATCTCAAATTTTATAAAATTTGGATCACGTTTGGGCATGTTTCAGTTAGAAACACACACAATAACCTAGTTACGGCAGAATTCGATAGAATTCTCGCAGCGAAATAAAAACTGTAAATTAGTGAGGATCACTAATTTCAATTTCTCTTATCAACTGGATATTATTCAAACAATAAAATTATCAAGACAAAATCTTTAAAATAATAGTCATATTAAATATGACATAAAAAGACAATTAATACAATAACTAGACAATAAAAATCCAAACTATGACTTAAAAATATTTATTAAATCCTGAGAATTATTTCTCTTTCAATAAAATAATTTTCTTTAATCAAACAACAATCTTTCACATTTTTCGATATTAATTCATATTAAAAACAGTATACGTCTACACTGTCTCTTAATCTGAATTAATTTCTAAAACAGTAAATTGTTTATAATAAATCTTTGTTGTTCTTCGTACTTTTAACAAACCATTGAGGTGATCAATCTCCATGATTTATTTTCAAGTAGCTGAAACTATAAAATAATTTTCATAAAACTTGGGATGTTACACCATGCATTTAGAATTTATAAACACATCTTCTTTCTTCTCCAAATCCTCCCAGGGGAACATGGTAAGGAGAAATTTTGCTCCCTTCTTTTTTTCCCTCCAAAAGTCCTTCTATTTCCCTCTAAACAAACACCATGATAGATTTTCAAAGAAAGGTAAAGGAAATCAATGCGTTTTTCCAAACAATTTTTTTTTTCCCAAATGAGATAGCACCTTCCTTCCATCAAAAGCCAATTGGGAGAACTCCCAACTCTAACAATTGGTTAGTTAGTCCTGCATGTTTCATTAACATAATTTTTGGTAAACAAAAGCACAATTTCAAAAAAAATGAAAATTAGAAGTCCACAAAACAGTATAGGAAGAAACTAAACATTGGGGAGTGTTGGTGACTAGACCATATTTTACTAACAAAAATATAATTTATTGATCAATTAGGAACTTAGTTTTCTTCCACTTCATTTGGTTATATTGTTTACATGGAGAGAACGGAAGGAAAAATAAGAAGGAAAAAAAACGAGAAAATGAGAATTTTTAGTTTGTTTAGATGGAAAGAAAATTAATAAAGGAAAAGTGTAAAAAATCTCTTTCCGAATGTTTGGAAGAGAGAAAATATTGATTTTGAGAGTAGACATTTATGCCATTGAAGTAAAAATGTATAAAATTGTTCAAGAGTGATGGTGATACACATAACTCGGAAACATCTATATGTCCATTATTTCTTGGTGTTGTTACTGTCTTGCTCATGCTCAAGTCCACAAGTGAATTTGAAAATAAGACCATTTTATTTAGAATAGGAAAAAGATTAATGGACACTCCACTTTTTGAAACACTCATCGGACACCCCGTCTGTACATGTACGGACATATACGGATACCAATTTTTTTTAAATGGTTAGTTTTATCAAAAAAATGTAAATCTCATTTAACCATATAGATAACATAATTAGCCACTTTTTTTGCACATAATTAATCACAGCTGTGCGTAGTTGAATTCAATTGGTATCACACACTTGTGGTTAATTGTGTGAAAAAAGTGGTTAATAGTGTGATCTGGGTGGTTAAATAAAATTTTCTTCTACAAATTAAATTTAACCATTTTTTATCACGAAATTTCATTTAATCACACAGATCACACGATTAACTACTTTTTTACACACAATTAATCACAAGTGTGTCATACCAATTAAATTATCGTGAAAACTGATTAGAACAAGATGAGGGAAATTTTGTTTATTCAATCAACAACTCCAAAATTCGATGGGCATTACGAATTACGATCACTAAGTAGTGCTTATAGAAAAGTTTTATGATAAAAAAATACTAGAGTTTAGCGAAAAGCGGAATACGTGTAGGAGAAAAAGGAGTTGTTGATCCAACAAATATACAAAGGAAGACTAATGAAGATCATAAGTTGAAGGACTTAAAAGTAAAGTACTATACTTATTTCAAACGTTGGATCACTCAGTTCCGAAGATAATACTTAAAAAGATACTACAAACCACATGAAACTCTTTGAATTTCAAGGTACAACACGGACTAAGCGTGCACACCTACAAGCACTTAGAAAAGAGTTTGAAATTCTGCATATGAAGAAAATAGATAATATATGGATGAGTATTTTGCTTATACATTTATTATAGCCAATAAGATAAAAGAAAATCGCGTGAACGAAGGAGATGTGGATGTTGTTGAAAATATTTTGCAATCCATGACTTTAAAGTTTGATTATGTTGTGTTTTAACTAAAAGGTCTAAGTACATAGATACCTTTCTACTGATGAGTTACAGAGCACCTTGCTTGTACATAAGCAATGCATGAGATGTCATGTTGAATAGGAAGAAGAGTTAGAAGACTATCAATGGAGGTAAATTTGGTGGAAAATGTCAATTTGGTCATGGCTTTAGATTTTAGAACAACAAACAAAATGAAATAAGATTTTTTGAAAATTTCCAAGACCCTTTAAGGATTTGAGTAATAGCTATAAACCTTGTTAGGAAATTACCTCTTTAGTCTATAAGATAAGATGTCACAACTTCAATGTCAAACCATGCACACACAAACCAAAGTAGGAACGACATTACCAATACTCACACAAATAAGATACTTTAAAACTCTCTCTTTCATGACACCAGCAACAAGCAATGGAAGTTTTCGTTACTCCACTAACTTTAGAGGAGTAACTAGAGTGTTTGGAGAAACTCTTTCTCTTAAAAGTATTGTCATGCATACATCTTATATGTAAATATATTACCCCATGAGTAAGTCATGGGATGTTGTGATACCTTACCAAAATTTCTACTCCATCTGGACTCAATTATAAGCAAAAATATCTAATTTTATACTGATTAATTACAATAGTTAAGTACATTTAATTTTCTTGATTTCATATAAAATAGGAATAATTTGTCAAAAAATATAAAATAAGAACAAAATTTATTAAGCTACCTTTAATCATAATTGTCCTGTCCTCACAACTTTTCTTGAAAAACATAAGTTGAATTAAGTTAAGATTATTTTTGGAACAATGACATTAAATACGAGAATTTACTTATATTTGAGTCCACTAAATTTGGACGCTTTTTTGCTTATAATTGAGTCTAGATGGAGTACCTTCTTATAAACTCAAATAATAGAATTGACCTATTTAGTGTTAAATGTCCTTTACATCTTCGGGACCATTCCCATTAAAATCATAATTAAAACTATCCCACTAATTTGCTATCCATGTCAGAAATTCTATGTGTGTGATCCTTTAGGTTCTTATGGTTTAAGATTTAAGTAGTGATCTAATATCTTATATTTACATGTGTATTATAAAAATAACATTTTTTTGTCAGCTAGTAGAAATGATAAACAACAAACACACACACACGCAAACGGCAATACCCGGATTCGAACCTCGGTCCCGACGTCTCACGTCGCTGAAATTGCCAAAACAACCGGCGGGACTTATAAAAATAACATATAATAACAAGGGTAGAAAATTTTTATTATTAAATAAAATGAGAAATATGAGTATTACTTTAAAGAATACTCTATCATGAAAATATTTAAAATGTTTTATACTTCAAAGTACTAAATGATATGTCTCAACATAATTATTTACCTTTTGTTACATTATATTTTTAACATGATCTAAGAATTGACAATCATTAGTAACCTCAACAACACGTAGACTACATAATAATGTCAATAATGTTGTTTAAAACAAACTAGTTGATCATTTTTTTAATATGATTACCTTTGATTACTTTTCTATACAATACATTTTTATTCCTTACTATATTTTTTTATATATTTAATTTGTAATAACTTTTATATTTTTTAAAATTTTAATCTATAAATATTATTATAAATAAAATATAAATAAATTGGTGCAACAAACGAGTATTATCATAGGACATATCTTCTTTGTGATAGGGAGGAGCCTTTGCTTCCCAAGGATATTATTAAATAGGTTATATATAATATTCATGCCATAAATATTGTTGATTCTTATAGTGACACAATCGTCTACTTGGTTTTTGCAACTCCGAGGACCCAAATTCGAATTGTGGGGTAGCAATTTTTTGTAGTTCATATTTTATTTATTCAAATCCGACTTTTTTTTTATTCAAATCTGACTTAACCAATCATATAATCAATATAATTGTAAACATTAATTAAAAAACAGTTTCATATTTGACAACCTAGCATGTTTCTAATAGCAAGCTACAAGTTAGATTCCATCCTACCATATCCTAGGATTTGAGGCAGGCGATGTGAGACTTCCAACACCCTCTACAGATGTCTGTCAGAACATGCAATAGCAGAAAGATTGCCCCTAATAGGACAACAACAACAACAGAGATGGGCTTTGACTTTGATATCAGGTTAAGTTTCATCCTAAAACTAATTGATGTTAAGTGGAGTTGCCCAACAGGTATGTAAACCACACTCAAAGATTTGAGAAAGACGATGTGAGACTTCCAATGCTACGCATTATAATGTGAAATCCGACTTTATTTATATTTTATTTATTCAAATCCGACTTTTTTTTTTATTCAAATCTGACTTAACCAATCATATAATCAATATAATTGTAAACATTAATTAAAAAACAATTTCATATTTGACAACCTAGCATGTTTCTAATAGCAAGCTACAAGTTAGATTCCATCCTACCATATCCTAGGATTTGAGGCAGGCGATGTGAGACTTCCAACACCCTCTACAGATGTCTGTCAGAACATGCAATAGCAGAAAGATTGCCCCTAATAGGACAACAACAACAACAGAGATGGGCTTTGACTTTGATATCAGGTTAAGTTTCATCCTAAAACTAATTGATGTTAAGTGGAGTTGCCCAACAGGTATGTAAACCACACTCAAAGATTTGAGAAAGACGATGTGAGACTTCCAATGCTACGCATTATAATGTGAAATTGTTTCAGAGAAAGATAAAAATTAAATTTTAACTAAATATTTCTTCTTTGATTCTTTGCTCCCACGATAGTTTATCCCTTTCTTATCCTTTGCCATAGCACATTTTTTAAAAATTTATCTTTGATATCTTGTCTTGATAAATAAATAATAAATAATAAATAAATGAATATAAAAGGAAACCCATCAATAAACTAGTCAGCAATCAAACTAAAACTAATATCGTTCTCACTTTATTATCTGCTTTTTGTTTGTTGGAACTATTGTCTTTGGAAAACCCAAACCCAACCATAAGGCGAACAAGGCCGGACTGTAGCTCTGCTGTTTGGGCCGACTCCGGCTTTTGTCGCACGTGTATGTCACGCGTTAAGCGCGTCACGGTCACTCCATTTTCATTTCACGCACCCTTCTTATTCTCTTGTCCTCTCTTTCCTCCTAACTTCCAAAGCTTCGAGCTCTTAACCCCCACTTTCTCCATTTTACCCCTGCCTTCTGCATCTCCAGAGTCCACCCCCAAATTCTTTTCATACAGCCCCGCTTGAAACTCTGAAGCAGACCAAAGAGAAGGAACCAGACACACATACAACCCTCTCTGATCTGTGCACCTCACATCTCTTTTCTTCTCATCTTCACCTATGGCCCCTGTTACCTCCCAGCGAGCCGAGCTGGCCAGGCTCTGCAGCTCCAAGGACTGGTCCAAGGCAATTCGAATCCTCGATTCGCTCGTCTCTCAGTCTGGTGCAATCCAAGACATCTGGTGCGCGGGCACACATCTTTTTACCTCCATTTCTCTCTGATTCAATTTTTAATTGTGATTAATTCTGTCTCGTGAATGCTAATTCGATGTTCAATTTTATTCCGGTGCTTGCTTTCAGCAACAGAGCCTTCTGTTACAGCCAATTGGAGCTGCACAAGCACGTAATTAAGGATTGCGACAGAGCACTTCAGCTTGACCCCGCTCTTCTTCAAGCTTACATTCTCAAAGGTTTCTTCATCTACTTCTTTTTCAATTGATTTTGTAAAAATCTATGCAGTACCATGGAGTTTGTAGTTTTGTTTTGATGAATTTATTCGTGTTAATTTTTTTTTTATTTTAAATTTCACAATGGAGATAGACTAGTGGCTTTTAAACTTAATACTGGTTTATTCTGTCATCTAGGTCATGCACTTTCTTCGTTGGGAAGGAAAGCAGATGCTCTATTGGTATGGGAGCAAGGCTATGAACACGCTCAGCATCAATCTGCAGATTTGAAACAGTTGCTAGAAATTGAAGAGCTTTTGGTGACAGCAAAACAAGGCAACAACGCATCGTGTGAAACCAATGGGTCGCCCATGCCGCAAGCCAAATCAGATTCTCCAAGCAATAGGAATTTGACTGAAACTTGTGATACCCAAGCTGAATTATGTGGCAGTACAAGTGATAAATCTGAGATCTTGCTGAAATCTTCTGATAAATTTGACACAAGGAATGAATTAATTAGTGAAGATGGAGAGTCTAATAAATTTGATGGTCAAGTGAATGGAAGCCCTGATGTTATTGATAAATTGAGCTATAATTCTGAATCATGTAATGACTCAAGTGATACTTCAGAATCGTGCGATAAAGTATTTAACAATAGTGGCGAATCTAGTGACTCAAATGATGTTGTTGAAATTATTAGAAAGCCCAGTAGTAAGTTTACTTTTTCCCATGAAAAAAACAGCGAAGCAAGGAAAAATAAAAAGTTCTGTGTTGCTCGGATTTCAAAGTCAAAATCTGTAAGCGTAGATTTTCGGCTTTCACGGGGAATAGCAGAGGTTTGTTTACACAACTGATGACTTGCTGCATTTAGGTGTTTAATTGCATATTTGATATTGTGATTATTTGCAGGTTAATGAAGGAAAATATGCTCATGCTATATCCATTTTCGATCAGGTGCAATGTTGTCCTCCCTAGTGATACTTGTGGTGTCTTCCTTTTATGTACTTGTTATCATATCCTCTTTCTTGATCATCAAATGACAAACTGTGGCCTTATCTCCATTTCACACTCAGATATTGAAAGAAGACCCTGCATATCCTGAGGCACTGATAGGACGAGGGACAGCATATGCATTCAAGAGAGAACTTCATGCTGCTATAGCTGATTTTACGAAGGTATTTACACAAAAACTATCTGAAAGGTGCGTATGGATATGTTTATTTCCTCTATTTCTAAGTTGTTTACGTGTTGTATACTTTAGGCTATACAATTTAATCCATCAGCTGGTGAGGCATGGAAGAGGAGAGGTCAGGCCCGGGCAGCCTTGGGGGAGTTTGTTGAGGTGAGTGTGGCTTACTCTATCTAACATTTTGAAGTTTTACCTAAATCCCATTTCTGATTGAAATCTCGTCTTTATTGTTTGAATAATTGGCTATTTTAGTTAAACAAGGGTTTATCTTAAGTCTGGTCATTGATGCTCACACACACATAATGAAGTGGACCAATTCTATTGCAGAAAATTAAAATTTCAAAAAAAAAATTGGTTTTTATTATTGTATGAATCTGCGTCTTTAACTAAAGTGTGAGTTTGATATGGATTCGGCATTGCCACTTAAAGCTTTTCGTTGAATCAATGCCTAAACAGTACACGGTTAATTATATTGGTACTAAACCAAACTTATATGTCTGTTAGAGTTACGTGGCTTTTATTGTGATAGATTAATGTTATTTCATGATGTAACTAAAGCTTTTGCGATATTATCAAATGCTCCAATGTAAAGGAAGTTTGAAATTTGAAAATATTGAAATTTTTTGTGCTTCCTGTTGTGCCTTAATTGAGTCACTTCTGATTGTATTTGATTTTCTTGCACACATAATAATCCATAAATGTGACACTGACCACTGCTTCCTATATTAGGCTATTGAAGACTTAACTAAGGCGTTAGAGTTTGAATCCAACACAGCAGACATTTTACACGAGAGAGGTATCTTGTCTAACACTGAGTATTTTCATTCTGTTTTTTTGGATAACTAATTGATGCATGTTTTATGTGGTAACTCCTTGAAGTCTAGACAGAGAGACCTCGTTAGTTTTATGTGAAATGAGTTTGTAGTCTTCTTTATTATTAATATTATCCTGTATTTGTTTAATATCTCATAGCTAATTTCAAGTGTAGGGTGTTTGATTATAAATAATTGTGGTGATAACATAGAACTAATGAATTTGTTGTAGGGAATAGCTACTCATATATGTCTAATGTATGTTTTTCACCATATTCATTGCAGGAATTGTCAATTTCAAGTTTAAAGAGTTCAATGCTGCAGTTGAGGACCTTTCTGCTTGTGTGCAGCTAGACAGGGATAATAAGTCTGCCTACACATATTTGGTGGGTCTCAAGCCTTAACATTTAAATCCTCATTGATTACGAGCGCTTGATGTTGGTTTTCTTCTTTTTTACATGAAAATGTGTCTTAATTGTTTTGCTGCACAAACATTGTCTTTTACAGGGTTTGGCATTATCTTCAATTGGTGAATATAAGAAAGCTGAGGAAGCACATCTAAAATCACTTCAACTTGATAGAAATTTCCTTGAAGCATGGGCACACCTAACTCAGGTATCTATGAACTGATATACCTTACCGTATTGATACTGATAGAGTGTTAGCACATGGAAAAATTGAACGTAACGTTTAGAAGTTGTTAACTTAGCTGGACTCCTGATTCTAAAAATGCTGATTCATCTCTATGGATATTATTTTCTGGTTTGAACTGTGATTAGTTGTATACTTGATTGCTTCCTGGTTGCTAATCATATCTATTGTAAATAATTAGAGTAAATAGTAAATATTTACCTTTTGTACTGTAACCTAGTTTAGTTATTCGGCCCATTGCTCAGGCCCATTAGGTTAAGTCTAGCGTAGTCTATATAATAACATTAGTGTGTGTATTCAAAGTTAAGTTAATAAAATATTATTCAGATATAATTTTACATGGTATCACGAGCTCACGTTCTTGAGGGCCTCGCTTCCGCATAAACCCTAGCCGCCACCTTCATTGTGGTGGTTGTTTTTTTTTCCTCTCTTGCTGCCTTCATTGCAGCTTCTGTTTGCAACCTTCATTCGCGATACTGTTCATCCCTCAGACCAAACACTCAAGCGTGTGACTGTTTCCATCCAAACGCTACTGTCCGCCGCGAATATCACACAACTGACCCCACCATCAGGTTCGGCCACAAATCGCCAAACCTGAAACCGCGCCGTCACGCGCCGCTCGTCTCCAACTGCCGTTCGGGCGCGTGTGGTCCACGCGCCGCCTTACACTGTTCCGTTCGCCGCCATTTTTTCCCAGATTGTAGACCGGCACCTCCTCTTTCCATTTTGGGGGTCCACTCTCCGATCCGAGAACTTTTATTTTCGTGGGTTATTTGACGTTCATTCGTTCGTTGCCCTGTTTTTTTTTACTACGTCTGATCTGTTGTTATGGAAGGGGACGGAACTGTTCAGAATCCTCCACCGCCTCCTCCTCCTCCTCCTCTTGTGGACTCGTCAAATTTGATGAATTCTAATGCTCTGCCAACGCTGCATCCCAGTTATCGCCTTAATGGGAAGAGCTACTTCAATTGGGCCCAATTTATGCGCACGAATCTGAAGGGTCGTGGAAAATTAAATCATATTGAAGGGACTCCTCTTCCTGCCACTGATCCTGGATTCCCTACTTGGGACAATGAAGACTCTCTCATTATGTCATGGATGTGGAACAGTATGATTCCAGAGATCAGCGGGAATTATATGTTTCTTGCTACTGCCAGGGAAATTGGAATAGCCTCAGCAAGACTTACTCCAAGAAAAAGGATCTATCTGCCCGCTTTGATTTGAAGAGCAGGATCTTCAATACTAAATAGGGAAGTATGTCTGTCTCTGATTACTTTGCCATTATGAAAGGTTTCTGGATTGAGTTGGATCAATATCAGACTCTCAAGATGGAGACTCCCAATGACACGCTTGCTTTGAATACTTGCATTGAAACTGATCGAATTTTTGAGTTCTTGGTCGGGTCAACAAAGGAGTATGACTGCTCGACTACGATTTTGGGCAAAGACAACCTTCATTCTCTTGATGAAGTGTTCTATATTGTCTTGAGGTGAAGAGAGTCGTCGAAGTGTCATGCTAGGTCCCAAACCTTCTGAAGGATCTGCATTAGTTGCCAGCAAGATAGGCAAACAAGGATCATCCAAGCCTGGGAGGGAGGACCGCTACTGTGAACACTGTAAGAAGCCAGGGCACACAAAGGACAGATGTTTTAGACTTCATGGGAAAGACAATGTCCTTAACCGTATTGGAGGTCTCAAAGGTACTCAAGCACATGTGGTAGCATCTACTCCCACACTTGCTCCTCTATCCGGTCCAACTACGCCTCCCCCAGGCCAAGACTTGGACCGCTTGCAGAGCCTCCTCGACTCTTTGCGTAAGCTTTCTAGTTCTAGTTCCCTGACAATGACTGGTAAGGCTCTATGTTCTCGATCGTTTACTGCCTTTGGTACTATTCATAAGGATGCATGGATTCTAGACTCTGGTGCTACTGACCATATGACCTTTAACTCTAAATTGTTTTCTACTTATAACCCTCATTCAAGCATTCCCTATATTACTGTTGCAGATGGTTCTCACACTCCTGTTGTAGGTTTTGGAGATATTAATCTCCGCACCCCTTTTTATTTGAGAAGTGTGCTTTATGCTCCTGGACTCTCAAATAACTTAATTTCTATTCGCAAACTTACTCAGGATATGAACTGCACAGTAATTTTTTCTTCTACTCATTGTCTTTTTCAGGATCTTACCACGGGGAGGACGATTGGAGTTGCTAAGGAACAGGGAGGGTTATACTTTCTATCTCACAAGAGAATGGTCTCAAGGTGTCAGTCTTCCTCCGGCCCAGTCTCACCATACTTCCTCTCAAGTTTGGCTTCAAAGATAAGCGTCTAGGACATCCTCCATTTTCCTTACTTAAACCTATGTTTCCAGCTTTGTTTTTACAAGAGTCTGTTGAGTCTTTTGAGTGTGATGTTTGTCAATTTTCCAAACACAAACGTGTGTCTTTTCCTTCTAGTTATAATAGAAGTGTTGAACCTTTGATCTTATTCATTCGATGTTTGGGGGCTCGCTCGCTTTCTAATATTTCGGGCGCGATGGTTTGTTACTTTTATTGATGATTGTACTCGCGTTAGTTGGCTATTCTTAATGAAAGATAAATCAAGTATCTCGCTTGTTCATTCAATTTTATCACATGATAAAAACTCAATTTGACAAATGCATTAAAAGACTACGGTCGGATAATGGTCGAGAATATGTCAACCAATCTCTTTCTTCATTTATTAGTAAAAATGGAATTCTTCATTAACTAACGGGTGGTGATATTCCACAACAAAATGAAGTTGCGAGAAAAGAAAACCGCCACTTACTTGAGGTTGCTCGTGCCCTTCTCTTCCAAACATCAGCCCAAACTCAGATTGGGGAGAAGCGCTTTGATCGCCGCTTATCTCATCAATCGGATTCCATCCCGTGTTCTAGGTAATCTCACCCTGCTCGCCTATGTTATCTTTTACCCGCTCGCTTCCTATTATGCAGAGTCTAGAGTCTCGAATATTCGGCTGTGTTGCATTTGTTCATATCCACAAGCAGCATCGCAATAAGTTGGATTCCCAGGCTGTTCGATGCATCTTCTTGGGCTATGCGCCTAACAAACGGGGATACAAGTGTTACCATCCTTCCAACAGAAACACTTTGTCTCTATGGATGTCACTTTCCATGAACATGTCCCGCTCTTCACTCGTCCTCGCCTTCAGGGGAGAATAGTAGTGATTTGGAATCGATTCCGAAGTTTCTCCTCCTTGGTCCGTGGCCCCGAGTCACCATCTTAGTCGATTGATCCTCCCGAGTCTCCTGTTGTTTCGAAGTCTCCTATCCCCGAGTCTCCCGTCATTGCTCCCGAAGTTGCTACCTCCTCGAGTCTCCGCTTGTTTCGAGTCACCCGTTATTGTTTCTCCTTTACCTTCTATTTTGCAGAAACAAAGACCTTCAAAGACCAAAGAAAGACAAAGGCTATTGAGCCAACTTTGACATATCGAGGAGAGGAAAACCCGACTGGTCCAGAACAACCCCAACCGTCTGAGCCGGAGGTAAGTCGAAAGTAACCCTTTGCTTCCGATTATTCTATTCCCGATACACTTGATCTTGATTCACTGACCTACCTATTGCCTTGAGAAAAGGGAAAAGGTCTTGTGCCAAATACCCTATTTCTCAATTTGTTTCATCTAACCATGTTTCCTCAAAGATAAGGCTTTTATGACAAATAGCTGACTCAGAAGAATCCTCAGATCTCAAGGAGGCACTTAAAGATGAAAATTGGATCAAAGCCATGAATGAGGAAATGAAAGCTCTTGAAAAGAATAGAACTTGGGAGATAGTTGAGAAGCCAAGAGGCAAGAAGCCGCTTGGTCATAGTGGATTTCTACTGTCAAGTACAAATCAGATGGCACTCTTGATAGATATAAGGCCAGATTAGTAGCAAAGGGGTACACCCAGACTTATGGCATTGATTATGAGGAGACATTTGCATCGGTAGCAAAGATGAACACTGTCCGTATCTTACTATCTCTTGCTGCTCATTCTGGGTGGGAACTTAATCAGTTTGATGTTAAAAATGCATTCTTGCATGGAAATTTAGAGGAGGAGGTGTATATGGACATCCCACCGGGATTTGATCCAACCCTTGGGATAAATAAGGTGTGTAGATTGAAAAAGGCCTTGTATGGGCTAAAACAGTCTCCCCGGGCATGGTTTGGAAGATTTACAAAGGCTATGTTGGGTCTTGGTTACAAACAGAGTCAAGGAGATCATACCCTCTTCTTCAAACATTCACATGGAGGAAAACTAACAGTACTTCTTGTTTATGTTGATGATATTATTGTTACAGGGAATGACTTGGTTGAGAGACAACTCCTCAAGAAGAAATTATCTGCAGAGTTCGAGATGAAAGATCTGGGAACTCTCAAGTATTTCCTTGGGATTGAGGTAGCTTACTCAAAACAAGGAATTTTTATCTCTCAGAGAAAATATGTTCTTGACCTTCTGCAGGAAACTGGCAAGCTTGGGTGTAAACCTGCAGGTGTTCCCATAGAGCAAAATCATAAAATGAGCACTGAAGAGGAGAGTGCTAGAGTTGACAAGCCTCAGTATCAGAGATTAGTAGGGAAGCTAATTTACTTGGCATACACTAGACCTGATTTAGCTTATGCAGTGAGCGTAGTCAGTCAGTTTATGCATGATCCGAGGATGAGACACTTGCAGGCAGTAGAGCGTATTTTGCAATACCTTAAAGCGACTCCAGGAAGAGGTCTCTTGTTCAAAAGAGGCGGAAGACTGACATTGGAAGCCTATACT
Organism: Calophaca sinica; assembly: GCA_037113605.1. Classification (NCBI taxonomy): domain Eukaryota; kingdom Viridiplantae; phylum Streptophyta; class Magnoliopsida; order Fabales; family Fabaceae; genus Calophaca; species Calophaca sinica. The sequence continues at coordinate 13,074,625 of CM073736.1, forward strand.
GATGCAGATTATGCAGGCTCAGTGAGTGATAGAAGGTCCACTTCTGGCTACTGCACATTCTTTTGTGGTAATCTTGTTACATGAAGGAGTAAAAAACAAAATGTTGTGGCCAGATCAAGTGTTGAGGCAGAATTCAGAGCAATGGCTCATGGAATTTGTGAGCTATTGTGGATGAAGATTATACTTGATGATTTGAAGGTGAATTATGAAGGCTCAATGAGGTTGTTTTGTGACAATAAATCAGCAATCAGTATTGTTCATAATCCTGTACAACATGACAGGACCAAACACATTGAGATAAACAGACACTTTATAAAGGAGAAGCTAGATTGTGGACTGATAACAACGTCCTACATTCCTACTGGACACCAACTAGCAGATGTGCTTACAAAGGGGCTATCTACAGACCGATTCCGCCAACTTACTTGCAAGCTAGGAATGATTGATATCCACTCACCAGCTTGAGGGGGAGTATTGTAAATAATTAGAGTAAATAGTAAATATTTACCTTTTGTACTGTAATCTAGTTTAGTTATTCGGCCCATTGCTCAGGCCCATTAGGTTAAGTCTAGCGTAGTCTATATAATAACATTAGTGTGTGTATTCAAAGTTAAGTTAATAAAATATTATTCAGATATAATTTTACAATATCTTTTGTCACCACTTTTGTCCATGACGTTTTTGTCTGCCTGTATTCCATTTCACTCATTCTGTCATTCAACTGGAGTTGAAGTTTCCATTTCATGCCAGCTTAGTTCACATCTACAGTTTTCTTTTTTGTTACTTGTAGGCTTAAATTCATTATGTAGGTTAAATCTTTTATGGCTTTTATAACCAGTTATAGGCTTAAAGCTGTTCTTAGATGATTTTGGTTGCTAGCCTAGTTCTGAATATGTGATGTTGGCAATTCATCAAGATCTATCAGTCTTTGGAAAATTCATTATGGAATATCTTTGTCAAATTTTTATTTTCAGTTATATGCTTAAAGCTGATATGTTATATGATTTTGGTTGCTAGTTTTATTCTGAATATAAGTTTTTTGGCAGTTCTATCAAGATTTATCAAAGCCGACAAAAGCTCTGGATTGCCTTAATCATGTGCTGCAAATTGATGGGAGGTAATCGTTGCGAATGAAACGTTATTGCATTATCACTGTTTTCTCTGGTTTATCACACTTGTAGTTTGTGCCTGTTAGCTCTTTATCTGAGGCTGATTGCTTGAGTTTTGTTGATGATAGGTTTGCAAGAGCTTATCATTTGCGAGGCCTTTTGTTCCATGCAATGGGAGAGCATAGGTATTTATGCAACCATAACTGTTGTTTAGTTGGGGATTGAATATTTATTTGACATGACTGCTTCTTGCTGCGAGCTTTCAATTGTCTTGATTATTGGGTCTGTGAATATAATTTACAAGTGATATAGGGAAAGAGATACTTGCAGTTATAGACGAAAATTTAGTATTAGAGCATGGAATATGCTGAAACCTTTCAAGGAGTAAAAAAGGTTGAGAATACTGGTTTTAGGAACTTAGGAGTTATCATGGAGGGAAAACCTGGATTACTTGCTGTTTTTCACAGCAACTACAATAATTGAATGAGATTGAGGATGGTTTTGTATTTGTTAACTTTGGTTGGTTGTAGAACATGTACTTTAATACATAGTTATATTGTTAGTTTGCCTGAAGTCTCAAAACAATTATTTTTATTGTATCTACTATTCATTTGATTCCTAAAATATAACAGTGGATTCAATGGTTAGTGACTTTATTCTGCAATATAAGACTTTGAGATAGAAATTCCATATGAATATTGGACAATGTGGATGCTGGTAAAATTATAATGATTTTTTTGATTGAAATTATAATTATTGAATTTATATCCAAATAAATTGCTTTCAAATGTTTCATACCAAGCGTCAGTGGCAGCACTAAAATGTTTTGGTTTGGAATTGTATGCTCTACTTAACCTTGTTTCCAACTTAAATTGGGTTTGATTGTGACAGGAAGGCTATCAAAGATTTGACGATGGGGTTGAATGTTGATGGTGCCAACATTGAGTCTTTGTATTTACGAGCTTCATGCCACCATGCTGTTGGACAATACAAAGAGGCGGTACGATTTTAGTTTCTGGGAGCATTGCTAATCCACATTTGTCAGTCCACAACTTTATTTGATGATCACAGGTCAAGGATTATGATGCTGCACTGGATTTGGAATTGGACTCGATGGATAAGTTTGTGCTCCAGTGCCTTGCATTTTATCAGGTTTGTTATATTGTGAAATAGTATATTTCTAAAACATCTTTTCGATTTTCCCCCCCTGAAAGTAGGGGAGCAAAATATCTGCTGACTTCCTGAAAGTAGGAGGCTTAAACCAAGTAAGATGCATTAAGGATGAAGAGAGAATATTATTGGTCACAGAACAAGATATCAAGCTAAGATGTTAGAGTTATTTTCATAAATATTTTAATGAAGGAAACGAGTATTCTTTGAACTTTAATAGACTCAATATTAAAAAGGAGGATTAAATTTGCTCCTATTACTGAAGAATCCAAGAATTTGATGTAAAAGAAGCATTGGAGATGATAGCAAACGGTAAGACAATTAGATTAAATAATACACGTGGAGGGTATGGATGGGGTTAGGACTTAAGAGAGGAAGGCATGAGATGACTCACAAAATTGTTCGACAAGAATATGAGGTCTAAGAGCATGTCAATGAATGGAGGAGTACATAAATCTCTATTTTTAAGAGCAAAGGTGAAATTGCACGAATTATAGAGAGATTAAACCCATGAGTCAAACTATGAAGTTTCAGAAGATAGTAGTTGTGCGGAGATCAAGGTAAGAGACCCATATTACAGCAAATCAATTTGGTTTTATGCTGGGATAGAAGCTATATGCTTGCTACAAAGGTTGATGGAGAGATATCAGAGGAATTAAAAAGACCTACGCATGGTTTTCATCAATTTGAAAAAGACGTGATAGAGTTCCTAGAAAAGTTATATGGAAGGCCCTAAAGAAGAAAGAAGTTGAGATTGCTTAATTCGAATGATTAAAGATATGTATGGGGCCCCATGACTAGTTTGAGAATACAAGGTGGGGATACTAAAAATTTCCCTATAACTATAGGGCTGCATAAGGGTTAATTTTGAGCCGTTATCTTAGTTCTAGACGTGCATGCTAAACATATCCAAGAGATGGAATAACAGCATTTTTTTTTTGCAGATTATATAGTCTTAGTTGGAGAGTCTAGAGAAGAAATAAATCAAAAGTTAGAGAAATGGAGACAAGCACTGGAAACGCGTGAGTTTTGCCTATGTTGAAGTAAAATAGAGTATATAAAATACAAGTTTATCAAGAGGAATACAAGTACTAGCTTAGGGGAAAATTTGATAACACAATACCACCGCGTTTCAAGTACCTTGGATCCATTATACAAAATGACGAGGAGGTAAAGGGAGATGTCGATCATAGGATTCAAACAGGGTGAATAAAATGGAGGAATGTTTCGAGAGTGATCTGCAGTAGAAAAGTGCCTCTAAAGCTTAAAAGAAAATTTTATTACATTACTATAAGATCTGTAATCCTGTATGAGACTGGATGTTGGGTGGTAAAGAGCCAACAAGATGAAAGTAAGCTTACTGTCAGAGATGAGAATGTTCCGATGAATGAGTGGTCATAAAAGTTTAAGGATCATTAAAGAGAAAGTTGGGGTGGCCCCAATTGTAGAATAGATGGTAGTCACGGGTCTTAGGTGGTTTAAGCATGTGTAGAGAAAACCCGCAGCCAGTAAGGAGAATTGACTGGATAGATGATAATCCAATAGTTAGAGACTAGAGGTAGAGAGAGACCAAAGAAAACTGTAGGTCAAACCATTAAGAGATATTTAAAAATAAATGATTTATTTGCAAACTTAAATAGATGTCAGGGTATCATGGTTTCGATTGATCCATATAGCCAATCTCATCTAGTGAGAAAAGGCTAGGTGGTTGTTGTTGTTGTTGTTGTTGTAATAATACTATAAGGAAGAACACTAGCACATTTCATTTACCATGAAAAATTCTACCAAGAAAGTAAGGGGCGTGGAGTAGTGAATTTTCAAAGGAAGCATTAGGTTAAAGCACGAGAGATTACAGCCTTCCAAAATACAAATTGAGAGCTTGCTGGGGTGAACATGCAAATTTCTGTTGGCATTTTTCATTGTGGTGCTGTTCTCCTCTGCTTTAGTTCTTCATATTGATTAGTTATCATGTATGTCTTCATTGAGAAACCCTGGACTTTCCTTCCCTTGATCAAGCTACATGTACTAATGTACACAATTTTAGGGCGTTATGAAATTCTACTGACGGACTTGTATGTATTCGTGTTGGCATAATGACAAAGTTTAATGCATTAGGAGCCTGGTTCAATGATGTGCTTCTATTCTTTTGCAGAAAGAGATTGCTCTTTACACGGCCTCAAAATTTAGCAGTGAGTTTTGCTGGTTTGATATTGATGGAGATATTGATCCGCTTTTTAAGGTAAAAGTTATGAAATTTATTCCACCCTTCTTTGATACCTTTGGCCCAACTAAATGTGTTACGGGATTGGAGTACAAATTTGAACTGAACAATTTGGAATCATGGTATCATTACCATGATGTCTGAATGTCAGAAACTCACGACTCTTGCTTGTTTGCACTATGACTTGAGTTTTTTTGTGGGTTTCAGAAGCATAGAAACTTTTATTTTGAAACTTCAATGTTGGAGCTGTGTTTTGCAATGTCTGGCTTCATATTTCCGTGATATTTATTTGTGCCTTCTTTATATTCAGGAGTACTGGTGCAAGAGATTGCATCCAAAGAATGTATGTGAAAAGGTTTACAGGCAACCTCCTTTGCGTGAGTCTTTAAGAAAGGGAAAGCTTAGAAAGCAAGAATTAGCTCATACAAAGCAGAAGGCTGCTCTTATACAGGCTGCAGACTCCATTGGCAAGAAAATCCAGTATGATTGTCCTGGTTTCCTACCTAATGGACGTCAGGTATAGTTAATTTATATGTGGTTGGTTTTCTCTATGTCTGTGCCTTACTAATTTTAATCATTGTGTTTTCCTATGGTTTCCATGAAAGCCTTTGACCATGGATTTCTACTTTTTTCTTTCTCCTAATATACTTAGGAAAGGCTTAGAAAGACATTTGGCTTTTAGTAGATACCTCGTCCTTGATTTCGTAATTGCTGGTGAACACATCAAACAAGTCCAACGATCCTCAAGTATATCATAATGCGAAATTTTTAGTTATTATAGATAATATCTTTATTTCTCATCCTTACAATTAGGAGTTATGTTATGATAGAAGAGAAGGGAAAATTGGTTAGGGATAGTTAGGCAATTAGTTAGTTAGTAAGTGGGGATTAGTTAGATAAATAAATAGGGTGTTGCACATTTGAGAATCAGAAAATAATATTCAGTTTTCTCCATATTTCAAGTGAGAAACCCTTGGAGGAGAGATTTCTCTCTTACTCTCGCTCAATCATTCAATATGATTATTCTTTTTTTTGATTCTTTCTATTGATTTTCTATCACAGTTTCTCTGGGTTACTCACAATTTATCTTTATTAATATTTGAATTATACTCAGATTCAAATAGTCATAGTAGCTGAGAGGATTTCTCTCAGGCAATTTCATTTATTCTATAGAGTTAAAGTGAAATCAAATTACAGAAGAAAATGTGGAATTTGATGTGTATATGTTATTTTGCGTTTACTTCAAGTTAGATAATTTGTGCATCTGCTTATGTCCATTTGTTTTTGTTGTTGTTTTCTTCATTATCACAACACTCTTTCCTTTGGGCTTGGGACTGGTTATGCAGTGCACATAGGCAGAGTTCCCCAATAAATTGCTATCAAAGCAATTTTTTATTTCTGTTGAGATATTGTCATTTATTAGTTTCCTTGTTTCCCTTTATTAGTTGATTCTATTCCCTAATCTTTAGGAATTGGTTAGGTTAGCCTCGTATATAAATATTATACTTTACACTCATAATAATTTTCAAGCAATATAATTTTATTCAGTTTAAGTTGGTATCAGAGCCTATCCTAGATCTACTGGGCCACCCACCGCATTATATACACGCACCAAGCCCAATAGTGTTGGGCGTGAGGGGGTGTATTGGAAAAAACCCAAGTCCCACATAGACTAGAGATAAGGTATCAAAATAGTTTATAAGTAAATGACACCCCTCACCTTACAAGCCGGTTTTTGTAAGGATGAGTTAGGCCCAAAAATACTAATATGGTATCAGAGCCTATCATAGATCCATTTGTTAGGCTACCCGTTATCGGGCCACTCGGGTCACGCTCCAGTTGTCTAGTTCTGGGCGTGAGAGAGGTGTGTTAGAATTCCCACATGAAAGAATGAGATGGCCTGATTAGTGGTTATAAGTGGGGGGGCAACCTTTACCCTATGAGCTAGCTTTTGGGGTTACGTTATTGAAGGATCGTTCTGGATTGTTTGGTGCCTTTCAGATCTTTTGCTCAGAAATAAAGACCCAATTTGGAAGAACAATCCGAATTTTGAGGAGTGACAATTCCAAAGAATACTTTTCTGCACCATTCAACTCCTTCATGGTTTCTCATGGCATCTTACATCAGTCCAGTTGCCCGCACACGCCTGAACGGAAACACCGTCATCTAGTTGATACAGCTTGGACATTATTGATCAATGCTAATGCACCTTTAAAATTTTGGGGTGATGCTATTCTCACTGCCTGCTATTTGATAAACCGCATGCCATCCTTTGTATTGGGTAATGAGATTCCTCACTCACTCTTGTTCCCAAAGGACCCTTTGTATGTTGTTCCTCCTCGAGTATTCGGTTCTACATGTTTTGTTCATGATCTTTCTTCCGGTCGTGATAAGTTGTCTGCCCGGGCTGTTAAGTGTGTTTTTCTTGGGTATTCCAGAAACCAAAAGGGGTATTGTTATTCTCCAGCTACACATCGTTTTTATGTCTCAGCAGATGTTACTTTCTTTGCAGATGTTACTTTCTTTGAAGATACACCTTTCTTTGCATCACCAGCTATAGCAGATTCTACCACAGATGTTACTCCTTCTCAGGTCCTACCTATTCATCTCTTTGGAACATCTGTCTGTAGTCATGGTTCTCCACAGTCATTGGATGCCTCTGAGTTGTGTCGTTTTGGTATTACTTATGAGCGTCGACGTCCTGAAACTCCAGAGATTGTTCCTATTGATTCCCGTGATTCGGCTCCTACTCCAATCCCTTCTCCCACTACAGTCCCACCTGCTGCTTCTGATGACTTACCTATTGCTCTTCGTAATACGTCTAATCCTCATCCTATTTATAACTTTTTGAGTTATCACCGACTGTCTCCTTCCTATTATGCTTTTGTTTCTGCACTTTCATCTGTCTTTATTCCTAAGACAATTCAGGAAGCACTATCCCATCCAGGGTGGAGACAGGCCATGATTGATGAGATGTCAGCTTTAGACTCTATACTTGGAAGCTTGTTCCACCTCCTTCTGGAAAATCTGTTGTTGGTTGCAGGTGGGTGTTTAATGTTAAAGTGGGCCCTGATGGACAGGTGGACAGATTGAAAGCCCGCCTAGTGGCAAAAGGATATACACAGGTCTATGGTTAGGATTACAGTGATACCTTCTCACCAGTTGTGAAGATGGCCTCTATTCGCCTCTTTTTAGCTATGGCTGCCATGAGACGTTGGCCCCTGTTTCAGTTGGATATCAAGAATGCCTTCTTGCATGGTGACTTAGAGGAGGAGATTTATATGGAGCAACCTCCTGGATTTGTTGCTCAGGGGGCGTAGTTTGGTATGCAGATTGCAGAAGTCTTTATATGGCTTGAAACAATCACCTCAGGCATGGTTTGGTTGATTCAGCAAAGTTCTACAACAGTTTGGGATGATTTGTTGCGAGTCGGATCACTCAGTTTTTCTTAGATGCTCATCATCAAATAAATATATCTATCTTGTGGTTTATGTTGATGATATTGTTATTACAGGTGATGATTATGAGGGTATCAAGGCATTGAAACAACACCTTTTTTAGAATTTTCAGACTAAGGACTTAGGTCCTCTACGTTACTTTCTTGGGATTAAGGTAACTCAATCAAAGTCAGGTATTGCTATCTCTTAGAGGAAGTATGCTCTTGATATTTTGGAAGAGACAGGTCTTACAGATTGTAAACCAGTTGACACTCTTATGGATCCCAATGTAAAGCTTCTTCCTAATCAGGGGGAGCCCTATCCTGATCCAGGTAGATACCGAAGACTAGTGGAAAAATTAAATTATCTCACTTTAACCAGACCAGACATATCTTTTCCAGTCAGGTACTTAACTCTCCATGTGACAGTTATTGTTATGCAGTTATTCAAATTCTTAAGTACATCAAAAGGTCCCTTGGGAAGGGGATTGTTTTCAGTGATAGAGGCCATACTGATATCATTGGTTATTCAGATGCCGATTGGGCAGGAGATCCGAGTGATAGACAATCTACTTCAGGTTATTGTGTGTTCTTAGGAGGAAATCTAATTTCATGGAAGAGCAAAAAGGCATAGCTTGTTGTCACAAGTACGTGGTTTAGTATCTGCTATGACTCATGCCACATTTGAGCTTTTGTGGTTGAAAGGTTTATTGCAGGAACTACATTTTTGTAAGGTAGGTCCTATAAAACTTGTGTGCGATAATCAATCAGCCTTGCACCTCGCCTCCAATTCAGTTTTTCACGAGAGGACAAAGCATATAGAAGTCGACTGTCATTTCCTTAGAGAAAAGATTCTCTCTGGAATCATCAGAGCCTCCTTTGTCAATTCTAAGGATCAACTTGCTGATATCTTCACAAAATCTCTACAAGGTCCTCGGATAACTTACATATGTGACAAGCTAGATGCATATGATGTATATACTCTACCTTGAGGGGGAGTGTTGAGATATTGTTATTATTAGTTTCCTTGTTTCTCTTTATTAGTTGATTCTATTCCCTAATCTTTAGGGATTGGTTAGGTTAGCCTCGTATATAAATATTGTACTTTACCCTCATAATAATTTTCAAGCATTACAATTTTATTCAGTTTAAGTATTTCATATCGTATTTCCTAAAGTAAAAGCATATGATTGTCATAGATTATACTGTGTTGGTTGTATATTGTATCTTGGTGAAAGTTTTGCTCAAGTTATACCACAGAAAGACGTATAATACTATGTTAGCCGCAGGCCTTCAATTGAGAAAACATATGTTAGATGCAAATACAATAATGTTGTGCCAGCCTGATTGTGTTTATAACTGCTTTTGTAACCGATTATGTGTTTGTAACTGTTTGTGTTTGTGTAACTGTCTATGTTGTGTAACAGTCTATGTTTGTATCTGATTAAATAGAATGGGGGAAGGAAAGTTTAGGGATTCAGTTATTTAGTTTTAGTTGGAGGTTACAAGGGAGAGGGAAGGCTCTCGATCTCCTGTCTGTCAATTGTATTGTACTGTTTTAATTCCATTAACTTCAATAAAACAACACCATTCTGTGTACAACCTTGTACTCTGTTTTACCGGTTCTTGTCATACTACGAGACAAATATTTCGTAAAATTGAAAATAGGTTGGTTTCACATTATTGAGTGCTGATTTTGTGTCTTTACAAATATTCTCCATTTTCCCTATCTTTAGCTCTGTTCTTTAATATTTATGACGCCATTTCCTGAACTGTTGAACTTATATGGTTTTAGATAAGGAATGATGGAGAAGAAAGAATTAGGATTTTAAATTGCGATTATGATTTTTATCATATAAAAAACTAAGCACTAATCCTTATTTAGGACGCGTTTGGGTAAACAGTTTAATTAAGTGCTTATTCAATAAGTTCTTCTAGGAAGTTTAATCAAACGCTTCATAAACCATTAATGAGAGCTTATTGAAATAAACTGAAATCAGTTTATAGGTATAAGTTATTTTTACAAGTGTATTCAAACATTAATGTAAGTGCTTATATCATGAGAGAATCCCATATAATCTCTTACAAACGCCCCATTATACTAACATCGGACTCCCAATCCTAACTACACAAGGAAACTAATCATGATAAAATTCAGACTCCTAATCCTAAGTAAATAAAGAAACAAATCATGAAATGTAAGGAAATATGAAAGTTAATTCCAAGAGATAATCTAAGTTATTCTAAAATACTATCCAAATATTATGAGATATATATCATATATTCTAACATGAACAATGATTGTGATGCCTTGTTGCCTGTAGCCATATGCTACAAGCTAAAATATCATCATATGTCATGGTCTATTGGAGAATTTTTAACGTGTCTGGTCTGTTTAATAAACTTGATTACACTCTTTATAAAGTTATGATAATGTCTAATACTGCACAAATCACGCATTCATATTAAATTTCTATTTGAGACCAGTATCATATTTATTATCTTAATCTTTATACTTGATTCTAAGTATTTGTAAGTTTTTAATGTTTGAATTTTAAAGCAATTTGCATCTAACCAATGTTCGTAGTTGTTCTCATAATATTGTTGACATCTCTATCATTTGATGTGTCTGTATCTCTAACACACTGTTAATATTTCCTTATTTATCAGCATCGCATGGCAGGATTTGCTGCTATTGAAATTGCACAAAAGGTCTCCAAGGCGTGGCGTGCCCTTCAAGCGGAATTGAAATATTCTAATAAAAGCAACTCAAACTCTAAGTATGGGAAACGGGCTCGGAGAAGGGAAAGAATTAATATGCCTAGTCATAATAGGGGAGGTGCAGGTTGTAGCACAAGTAGTGCTTTGGAAACGTCTTCATATGGCATTGTAGATGATAGATCGTCCAGCCGTTACTTATCATGGAAAGATATTTACTCAATAGCTGTTAGATGGAGACAGATTTCTGAGCCTTGTGATCCTGTTGTGTGGGTGAACAAGCTAAGGTAGACCATATTATGTCTCAGTGCTTCCCATGTTTTGTTGTTGTGGCATTTGCTTGTTTAACATGTTTTTCTTCATATTTGGTCAATGTCCAATTATTCTCGATTATCATTGGTTTGTGCATGCTCTCTGATCTCTTTGTTGAAGTTATAGGGTTTAAGATAAAAAGGAAAGAGAAAAAATAGAGACTTAGAATTATGATTATGGTTTGATATGATTGATGATTATGATTGATTCAAAAAAGACTAAACACTAATCCTTTTATACTAATACAAGACTTCAAATCCTAATTAAATAGGGAAATAAGTTATTATAATAATTAAGAAATATGGAAACTAATCTTATGAGATAATCTAAGACAAAAAACTAATCCTGTGAGATAATCTAAGATGCACTATAAGATATTTCCATATCTTCTAACACCCCCTCAAGCTAAAGCTTATTGAGCTCTAAGCTTGTTATAAATATACCCTTTGAAAGAAAAAAACAAATGATATAATTTGATATTGAAAATCAATAGGACCAGATCACATCTGGAACAAGATTCGATACCAAATTGCAGTTAGGACAAAAGTGGGGACAACATTACTATTGGGACAAAAAAAATGGTGTCAAATCACAATTGACACAAAAACTGGTGCCAAAATGGCAAATCGCAATTAAGACAAAACCAATGCCAAATCGCAATTGAGACAGAACCAATGCCAAACTACAACTAAAAACAAAACCTGTGCAAAAACACAACTAGACAACCAGTGCCAAACTGCAACCAAGACAAATTTAGTGTCAAACCGCAACCGAGACAAAACCAGTGTTTTCAAAGAAACATGTCCATTTGTAGGTTGGATCAGAGAAACAAGGATAGATCCATGGAAACTATGTGGATGTGCTGCCTGAGCTACACACGTGGTGAAACCAAACCCAAATGAGAGATCCACAAGCTGAAAACAGTCTCAATAGAACTAGGAAGGGCCGAAAAACTGAACTTGGCCTACAATGTGACGAACTGACGGTAGGAAGGTGGCATGTGGACCTCACGTACCGACAAGAATAAAAACTTGATGGCCAAAAAGCGATGGCAATGGTTGAAAAAGGATTCTGAATAAAACTATTATAGTAGAGTCTGATGCATTAGGGAACTTGGTAGTAGAATAGCGATGAGACAGGTCATGGAGGATGGTGCTGCTCTAATACGATGTTGAAGTTATAGGGTTTTAGATAAAGATGAAAGAGAGTGAAAAAAGACTTGGAATTATGATTATGGTTTGATATGATTGTAATTTGATTATTGATTCAAAAAAAGACTAAGCACTATCCATTGTTTATACTAATACAAGACTTCAAATCCTAATTAAATAGGGAAACAAATCATGATCATCAATTATATATAAATCATAAAATTTCATAATTATTGTGTATAGGTAGGTAGCTTAACTTTTGTCCTTTTTTGGATGCTTTTAGTTTTTTTTAGTTTTTCATTTTGCATGAGATTTCATATGCATTGATAAAAAGACAGCATGGTGGTTTTATTTAGCTCTCTAAGTTATTGTCTTGTATTAAGGAATTCAGAAAATTTTATAGTAAAATAAGGAACATAAAAGAGGTCTAATCTGTGCACTTACCAAGAAACCTTGGAGGGCATAAGTATAATAACAATAGAAAGAACAAGAACAAAAATGAATATTCATTGTAACTAGGGTGATTTAAAGTATATTTTAACTCCATATTGTTTTTCACTTTTTGGGCGTTTACTTCTTTGTTGATTTTTTGCTAAGATTGATTTATATTTATTCAGATTATGCAACTTTTTGAAGGGTCATTAAATTTTCTTTATACTGTCTATGAAAATAGGCTTATCATTATATTGGTCTAGATTAGATCAGTATCTGCTTGCTTGCTGCAATATTTGGTTAACTTTCCCAGTTTCTCTTCAGATTATTACTTTGGAGACTAATCAAATTGAAATCTTGTGTTGGATTTTGAATTGGTTTCTGTGCACTGCAGTGAAGAGTTTAATTCTGGATTTGGTTCCCACACACCCATGATTCTAGGACAAGCCAAAGTTGTCCGTTACTTTCCTAACTATGAAAGGTAAAGAGCCTGTTTTGATTCAATATTGAAATTGAATGACTGGCTTTGGAATACTTATTCTTTTCAAATGCTACAGGACCTTAGATATTGCAAAGACTGTCATAAAAGAGAGATCTTATGTATACAGCAAAACAGATCAGATCGTTCATCTTTCCAAGGATGGGAAAATAGAAGAGGTGATTTATATTTGTTGATCTAGACCTTTTCTGTTATTATTATTATTTTTTTGGTTATATTTCAATACCATGACTTGTAATAAAGTTTTAGTTTTATTTTCTCTCATTTGTAATGCACTTCTTGTGCTGTTGTTTCGCTGTGTGATACACTAAAGTTTACGCGTGTAGGATATACATTATTTTCTTCTATACATATTACTTAGATATTGTTATTTATTGTGCAACTAACATTAAAAGTTTAAAATTTCAAGTTGCATGATTGGTAACATTTCCAAATTCTTACGTGTCAAGTGAGATAAACTATTGCTAAAAGCATAGGCAGTTATGTGATAAGATACAAATAGTTTTGTGTCACCAACATTCCCCCGTAAGAGTCGGGCTTGAAACATGGACAATGCACAAGCCTGTTTTTACCATGTGCTGAAACTCACCTGATTTTTTGGAACAATGGGGGAGGCATATATAACTGCTGACCAATAGATGCTTTCATACCATGTGAAGAACCAATTATCTTAACAACTTAAGTTGTTAGGTAAAGACATATCAATGATTTTATCTCTCTAACAAGTAACAACTATGAAACATGTAATCTGCTCTTTTTAGTTGTTTTGTTTAATCTTCTTAATGAACAGATTGGAATTGGACTTCCCTTCTAAGTACATTTGAAGCTTAAAAATTTCTATTATCAAATCGATTTTTGATAAATGAATTCTTCAAGAGTCTATTTCTCCTGCTTGTGATTGTCGACAATTTTTAATAATGATCTCTGGTGGATGTTACATTTTTACTCTTTTTTTTTTTTTTTGGTAACAGTTTGAATATTAATATTTCAATATTCCATGCTTTTGAGAATAGAAAGTTAAATATTTGATGTGCAGATCATGCATGCAAAATCATGCTCTGATCTTTATAATGTTGTTGGTGAGGATTTCTGGTCGGCTACTTGGTGCAACAGTACTGCATTTGAAGGGTGAGTATGCATAGTGCAAATAGAGCCTGGGGGAATATCTGATGTTATTAAATGCTTACCTCCCTGAATGTTAATGCTTCTTACAGGAAACAGCTTGAAGGGACAAGAATAACGCTTGTAAAAATGTAAGCTAGATACATGTCTTGTGAAAATTCGAGTTATTTTGTTCCCCATTTCCTTTTCTTTTACTACTTAACTTTAGTTTTATACCTGTATATTTAATTGTGGGAATTGATGAATATTTATTCAGGGGGGAACATGGTTTTGACTTTGCAATCAGAACACCTTGTACACCTGCTAGATGGGAAGATTATGATGCAGAAATGGCAATGGCATGGGAAGTATGTTATACTAAACAATTCTAATTACACGTTTTAGCCGATAGATATGACTCTATCTGCCCATTTTATGTGGCTTGTTTCTGAAATGAATGTTTCTTTTGACACCAATAATCCCATGCTTCCCTTTTCATTTAATGATGTTTGATGCTTCCATGGGAATTGTTTAGAAATTTTCTGACAGTATTTATTCTTTCAAGTTCCATAAGAATGCCCGTTTTTTATAATTAAAGTTACCAGGTGATTTACCTTGTATCCTTCTTGGTACTGTTTTCTATTAGGCTCTCTGCAATGCTTACTGTGGTGAAAATTATGGGTCTACTGATTTCGATGTGCTTGAAAATGCGAGAGATGCAATTTTAAGGATGACATATTACTGGTATGACATTATTATCAACATATATAAATTATCATTGTCTCTCAGGAGCATCTGCAATGATTTCTATAAATCTACCCGCACTGTTTTTCAGGTATAACTTTATGCCGCTGTCCAGAGGATCCGCTGCAGTTGGATTTGTAGTTATGCTGGGTTTGTTACTTGCTGCTAATATGGAGTTCACAGGAAGCATCCCACAGGGTTTACAGGTTGATTGGGAAGCCATTTTGAACTTGGATCCAAACTCCTTTGTGGATTCGGTCAAAAGTTGGCTATACCCATCTCTGAAGGTGACAACCTCATGGAAAGACTATCATGATGTCGCATCAACTTTCGCAACAACAGGGTCAGTTGTTGCTGCCTTGAGCTCTTTTGATGAATGAACTCTTTGAAACAATGGCCAGGTGAGTCCATGGCACATTACTTTCCATTTTTATTTTCTGTGGCGAATTGTTATCGTTTAATTTCTGGTCTTGTACTGCAGTTATATAGGTTTATATTAATTTGCCCAACATGAATGTGAGTTATGTGATGTCATGTGTATTACACAACGGAATGGTTCGATTCAATGCATCTGCTAAAGCAAATTCAATGTTTTGATCTGATTTTTTTAGGTATCTATATGGTCGGCTAATAACATTATTATTGCTGCTGGTCTTTCATAACCATCTGGAAATACAGCAGAACTGGTAAAAGCATTTGACCTATTGATCTTCCTAGTGAGGCCTAATCTGTACACAAGTTTTTTAAATTGTAATATTATGTTATTGTACATTAATGTAACTTAATTGGATGATGAAATAATCATTTATCTTCGTTATTTCAATAATCACTACTTTGTCTTCCCCTCCCCCGACAAAAGAAAA
This sequence comes from Calophaca sinica, assembly GCA_037113605.1. Classification (NCBI taxonomy): domain Eukaryota; kingdom Viridiplantae; phylum Streptophyta; class Magnoliopsida; order Fabales; family Fabaceae; genus Calophaca; species Calophaca sinica. The sequence goes on from CM073736.1 coordinate 13,090,381, forward strand.
AGGAGAGAGAGCAGAGACGCATACCATTTACATGTATTGTTTGTTAAATTGTTTGGATTGAGAATGGGGTATTCCATTATCAAACGTACTATTTGGGACGAAGCAGATATATGCATGAAAATTTGAGAATGATGAGTTTTTTTAAAAAAAAAAGAAAAAGAAAAAGAAAATAACTTACATTTTTTAAAAAATAAAACGAATTGCGCAAAATAGGAAATTGAGTGAGTCCCACTTTTTTCTTTTTATAATAAGCCCCACTCTCTTTTTCTCATCTATCGCCATTGCATCCTTGTATGAGATTATTAAATTTACACATTGTTTACTGAAGTACAACATTAATGATTGGAACGATAACCTTGGAAGAGATTAGAGAACCGGAAAAGCTGCAAGGAGAGATCATGATTGTGTTGAAAATTGAATTAAATACAACGACTTATTAATTTATAAATGGGTTACTATATTAATATACAAGATGCATATTAACTAAAATGTAACTAAAATAACTGACAAAGGTCAGTGCAAAGCTATCAATGTTGAGTGCTGGTTAGGCAGTAATGAGATGATGATTGGTGTTGAACGTAGAGTTTTTTGAGTTGGGTAATAAATATCCAGAGGGAAATTCTGAATTCTTGAACTTAGGTGCAGTGCTACCTCTGGGATGTTTTCTTGATTTGCTTTTGCTTTCTAAAATCCCTTTTGCAAGCCTGGACTAAATATCAAGCATTCCAAGCTTGGAGTGAAGTAATTAAAAGGGATGTGGAGTTTGGGACTTGATAAGTATGCTAGTCACATGGGCTGCGTTTAACATGCACCCTCTTAGATATGGTGTATCGGTGGACTAAATATAACAGCCACCAGATGTTCAATTTTTTATTTTTGAGTTAACTTTGTATTATAATATCTCTACTGAATTCTTATCTCTTTCTCTTAACTCTTCTCTTGTAGGTTGATTTGTGTTTCGTATCACTTCAATGCTAAAAACCTTTGTTGGAAGTCTCTGATGATATGGTCTGATTAGTGATTATAAATGAGGAAAAATCCTCACCCCATAAACTAACTTTCGGAGTTGAATTAACTTAAACTCAAATTCTAAGAGACTTCGTGCCGCCTATTGTTGACTAATATTTTCTACTTGAGTGATTTGTGAGTGTTGAATATGTAACTATGTACGTCAGTAGGTATCGTTACCAAATACATACCTACTAATTGTCTGTGTCTGGTATCAGGCATCATTTTTTTTTTTTTAATGTTCTCATAATATTTTAGGCAATCTCTACACTCGTCCATCTCTCTTTCCCTTAAACAAGTAAGTATAAGTAGGGGAAAAAAAGTATAAGATAATAAGTGCTATTCTTTTAACGTACAATCACTGCCCCTGCACACGGGATAGAAGATAGCAACTTTACAAACAGTCTAGCACTCACCTTTAGTCCTTCTCCTCGTTTTCTTCCTCAGGTTAAGCGCACCCATTTCATTTTGCACCATGAATTCTTTCACTTCTTCATGTGTGTTATGCCAACTTGACTTGACCGAGCTAAAAATCCACGTGGCATCCATCTGCTTGTTAACCATACGTGCCGCGTAGTATGGGATCTTGAATCCCTTTCTCTGCCTAGACCCAAAACGGTTACTTATGAACATCAAACAATCCATCAAACTCTCCCTAGCGACCCCTTTCATGTCATAAGCTTGTGATCTTCGCCACAAACTCTTATTATGAAGACACGCCACACTCGATAAACACAGAGCTCTAGTACTATCACTAATTGCACCTTCTGGATTTCTAAGAACCAAGTAACACTGAGCTCTATTACTATGAAGCACAATTCTCTCTTTTCTAACTCCCAATGGACATAAATCCAAAGCCTCTGTGTATTTCATCACAGCCTTTTCTACTTCCCCTAACCAAAACTCCTTATTCCCTTCTTGTTTCAAAACACTTGCCAACACTTCTTTTTCTCTGATTTCTTCTTCACTCATCAAGCTCTCTCTCTTAACTCTATCCACCTTTAAATCCCACAACTCTTCTAATGCTTTCTTTGTTCTTTCGCTCTGCATATTCATCTTACAAAACTTGACCTTGTGGAAATCCTGTAAAAGTGTCTGCATGATTTCTTGTCCTATTTTTGGTTTCCCTTTTAAGCTTTTAAGCTCAACCAAATCAGCAAGAACCGGAGCAGCAGTATCTATCACTTTGTACCTTGTAACTGGATCTTTGAGGAGTTGTAAAAGACCATCAATAGCCATGTGTTGTTGATAATCTGAAGATCTTGAAACATTACAAAGATTCACTACCACTTCTTGTAATTCCGCTACACTTTCTCTCCCTGTTTTGGTGTGACACAGTGTTCTGAGAAGTCCTATTCCTGAAGGTGAATTCGTGTTTGATAATCCACCCCACATTTCACATAAGTCCTTTAAGAATTTCTTTTTGCAGATTAATCCAAGAGATCTTTCTTTACATGCAAAGCAATCTAAGAGATATAGAGACCAACACTGAAGCTGACTAGCCCATTCCTCAGCCTTTTTGTTCTCTAATTCCAAGTCTCCATCTCCTCCATGCCCTCTTGTTAGCAAGTTTCTATGATATTCCAACCTCTCTGATGCCTTCAAACACACAAACTTTTCATATACTTTGTTTAGGCACGTGGAAGCTATGTTAATAGATGCTTCTATGATTTCAGCTTCATGTTCAGCAACGGCTTCAAATGTTGCTTCGTGGCTCGCAAGGTGACCAAGTGCACGAAGCGCAACTCGCTGTTCGACCCAACTAATCTTACCTTTAAGCAGTTCCATTAGTGGCTTAACCACGTTGGAGTTAACAGCTTTGTCAGCAAACTCCGCTTTGTTCATCGTGTATGAACCGATTATATGCGCTGCATAATAAGGGATGTATATGTTCTGATATCTAAGAAGAAAATCTTTATGAGTGAGGCTTTTCTGAATTAATTTGGCCATACATGTAAAGATACCAAGGGAGGGAAATTCAGGGTCGTTTGGTTTTGTTATAGCGATTTTCCAGAGGCTACTCAGCGCTAGGATATCTTCTTGGTCATCTCTGAGAGGCATTTGTTTGAAGTAGCGGGCTAGTTTTGCTCTTCTGAGGGAAGGAATTGTTTCAGACAAGATGCAGAAGAAACAAGAACAGTTGGTGGTTGAATTTTGTGGGAGTTGGTATTCCATGGTTGATAGAAAGAAATTGGAAGTTTTAGGATAGTCTTTGGTTTGGTATGAATGAGACACACATCAAGAAAGATGAATTATATATTAATTGGAGTTAGTTGTTGCGCACCTTGCCTTGCTCGTGACGCGATAATATGTTTGTGTAGCACATGTGAAATTAACATATAACAGACGGTAAGTATCATAAGTGCCACCCTCTCCTTAAGCACCTTTGTTTCAATAAATGGGAAGCATGATTGCTTCTAAGCTCAAAGAATAGAGATTAATGGAGAGAAGTACATGTTGGCGACATGTTCTCTAACACACTTTTTTTAACAATCTCTCTCCGTGAATAGTTGAAGAAATTCACATGGATTTCACTAAATTATACGAGTCTCATTTACAAAATAATGAGACCTAAATGAATTTCAACCAATCATGGAAAAGGTGTATTGTTAGCATTTTTCTTCGAATTATTACGGTGCAATTTACTTTCTTGAATTGAGAAAATTGATTTATAATTTGTTTTATAGCTTTCTTTACACCTTATATAGGAAAAATAAGTTGATAAACATGGCCTCTCTTGAACTGCGTATCTCTTATTTTATTCTCCAAAAAGGAATGATGAAATAAGAATGGTATTGGTATGCAAACATTACTGAAGTAAATAGCTGAGCTAATTGGAGGTTAGGGAACAAATAAATGGTATAATAGATAAGCTAAACCTTCTGTAGCTTAGGGTTTGCTTTGGAATGATTTGCCAAAAAATGCTATAAGAAAAACAGAAGTACCGATTAAATCGAAAGAGAAAAGAGAATAGAAGAAGGAAGATATACGAAAAAGATGCAAGCTAGTTGTGATTAAGATCTCTAGGGAATTAAGCATAAGAGTTCAGTCTAGTAGTGACTGGTCCCCTCCATAACAAGCCAATCAATGTCCTAGCTTGTATTCAAACTCTGCTGAATGTATATGATGGAGTCATCCCGTTTCCAACTCAGAAAGTGACCAACTCGGATATGTATAACACATGCTATGCTGCGGACATTTTAAACTTTGGTTGCACCGTCCTTAGTTTTTTTGGGGTTTATGTCTTCAAAGCCACCCCTTTTTACTAATAAACTCCCACTTTGAAGTCTGAGATCAATATTTCTTCACACCTCAATTAACACAGTAACCTTCTCGGGTTTGTTACTCTAGTATGGTAACTGAAATTGAACACAATTTTATGTTATCGATAGTCACCACCTTTATTAACATATATATCTGCTAGATTTTCTTGGATCCCTCGAGTAGGTACATGATGAAGTGATAACAAAGATTAATGTTCTTTGTTTTTCAAAGAAACGCTGAATTCTTTAGTTGATGCATCCCACTTTGACTATCATCATGCAAAAACACTCTAGTCCTGGGTGAATCTCAGTTCTGTTAACAATCTTCATACCAATTTTTACTGACTTCAATTTTTGCTACACTTTTGGCCTCTGCAGTGGATAAAGCAATTTTTTTTTTTTTGTATTTGCGACATCCAATTAACACTTTGTAGTTCCAACATTGAATATGTAAGTGGTTGTACTTCTTGAGTGATCGACTTCACCTCCAAGTCTATATCTACATAGCCTTGTGTACTTTTAGTTCTCTTTTACCAAAGTAGGGACACTTATATGTGGTGCCTCCTATATAACTCAAAATACACTTGTCGGCTTCCTAATGAGCTTTACCTGGATTTGACATGAACATGCTAACAACTACCACTGCATGGACAATGTTTGTCTTCGTACAAACCATTGTTTACATCAAACTTTCAATGGTTGAAACATATAGAACCTTAGCCATGAATCCTCTTTCTTCCTCTGTCTGAAGGAACTGATTCTTGGATAGGCAGAAATGGCTAGCCAAAGATATACTAACTGGCTTGGTGTCACCCGTATTCAATGTTTGTAAATCACGGTTGATGTACTCTTCCTGAGATATCTACAAAATCCCTGTTTGTTTATCTCTTGTGATTCAAATTCAAAGGGTCTTTGTTAGACCCAAGTCTTTCATGTCAAATTATTTTGACAACTACTGTTTCAGGCTTCAAATCTCATCCATGTCTAAATCAATGGCTAAAATATCATTGATGTAAAGAAGCAGAATGATATAACCAGACTTATATCTCTTGAAGAAGCAACAGTGATTGAGATTTCACTTCAAGAAACCTTATTTTTTCATGAAACTGTCAAACTTCTTGTACCACTGTCTCAGGGCTTGTTTCAGGCTATATAAGCTCTTCTTTAATCTGCACACCATATTCTCCTTCCTTATTCTGAAAAGCCTTCAGGTTGGTGCTTGTATGTTCTCCTTTCTTTTGCTAGAAACCTTTAACAACTAATCGAGCTTTGTATTTTTTTGTAGCCATTGTGCTCTTCCTTCACCATCCCCATCCAAGTGTAGTTATCTCCTTGAACTACTGTAAGGAGAAGCCAAAATGAAGATTCAATTTTCTATTGTGACTATTCAAGTTTTTAGATGGTCGCTCAACTTTTAACTTGACTATCGACCTTAGGCCTAAAACCTCTAAGCCTTATTGTCATTAATTATGCCTTGGCTATTGCTTCCAGCACCCCACTATGCTGCTACCAGCACCTCCCACCCCACTAACATTTGTGAAATCCCAAAAATACCTCAACCACTTAAACCCAAATTTATTTTTTCCCCTCCCATTTCTTCTTCTTCTTCCTCCCATCCCTCCTCCACCACCCCACCACCATCCTCCACCACCAACCACCGAAGCACCACCCCTCCACCGCCACCACCTCTCCAAAATACCTCCACTCACCTAAAACCCATATTTCTCTTCTTCCTTCTGCCTCCCATCCCTCCTCCACCACCCCACCACCGGAAAACTCGCCGGAGCCACCACCCCTCAACCTCCCAACAACGGAACACCTCCCTAGGGGCCACTGCGACCAACCCAGCGGCCACCGGAGCTAATTCTGTTCATTTTCACGATTCTGCTAATTTTTTCGCAGAATTACCGGAAGTTGTTTAAAATGTATGCTGGCAATTCAATTGTCGGAACATAAATATGCTTCCGACAATTGAGTTACCGGAATAAATTTTCAAACAAGTAATTGCCGGAAGCATATTTTTTCAAAATTATAATATGTTCCGGGAATTTAATTACCGGAATACGTTTTCAATAGCTTTCGACAATTCAATTGTCGGAACATATCATAATTTTGAAAAAATATACTTTCGGTAACTCAATTACTGGAATACATTTTAAACAGCTTCCGGTAATTCAATTACCGAAAGCCTGTAATTCTGCGGAAATAATTAGCAAAATCGCAAAAACAAACAGAATTAGCTCTAGTGGCTTGGGTTGATCGCGGTGGCCCCTAGGGAGGTGTTTGGGTGTTGGGGGGTGGAGGGGTGGTGGCTCCGGCGAGTTTTCCGGTGGTGGGGTGGTGGAGGGGGGATGGGAGGCAGAAGGAAGAAGAGAAATATGGGTTTTAGGTGAGTGGAGGTATTTTGAGGAGGTGGTGGTGGTGGAGGGTGTGTCTGGTTGGTGGTGGAGGACAGTGGTGGAGGAGGGATGGGAGGAAGAAGAAGAAGAAGAAATGGGAGGGAAAAAAAATAAATTTAGGTTTAAGTGGTTAGGGTATTTTTGGGATTCCACAAATGTTAGTGGGGTGGGGGGTACTGGAAGCAACAGCCTTATGCCTTCATGCAGGGGCCCAAACCCCTTTTTTGGATAACCCAATATTTCTTATATGACGCAATTTGGGAATTATTAGTGTCTTGTGTATACAAATCTTCCCACGTCTCGACCACGATATACACTGGTAACTAGTTGCTACCACCTGTATATATTTATCCAAGTCATCAAGTATAATTTTCACTTCCATCTGTATTACCTACACTCGCATAATTGTAATGACCCGAGTAATTTTTTGAATTAATGAATGTACCCACAATCCAACATGAGTCTTCTCAACATGTTTTGTCCTCACTCACATACTCCTGAGAAAAACTTCCCTGTGGGGATTTGTATGTCTGAAAATCAGTTTGGGAGATCATTGAAATGCATAGAAGTGGTTTTGTACAGATGGGAATCGATTCAAGCTTCCAAGGAATCGATTCATGCATTTTAATCTCCCTGGGAATCGAAGTGATCAGGTGGGAATCGATTCCTCATTGCCATTCACGAGCGTGAACTGAATTGGGCCACTGGGACTTGATATCTGGATTCAATTCATTCATTAAAGTCAGGAGCTGGAATTTACTCATGTGAATCGATTCACATGATATAGGTGAATCGATTCACCTTGTGTTTTTGACAGCTATAAATTGCAGAAGATGCAGAATCGCATGGCAAACTTTGGGTACTCGAGTGAGGCGATTTTGGGAGCGATTAGGGTTTGGGAAACACATTGTAAACACCTTGAGGCTTAGGGTTTCATAGAGGGAGGATTCAATCTTTCTCTATTTTAATCTAGAGTGTATCATTGAGGGATTGAGAGGTTCAATTGTGAGAGTTCTAGGGATTGTTCATCTTGAACAATTGGAAGGGGGTTCTGAAGAACAATTGTATTCTCTTTTGTAAAGACTCATATGATCATAGTGGATATGGAGGGCTGCTCTCTCCCGCAGATGTAGGTCATCTTTTTGGGGCCGAACTGCGTCAACAACTATGGTGTTAATTTCCTCTACTCTCTTATCTTTGGTTTGTTTGATTGGTTTGGGTTGTTTAATTGCACATAGAATTTTAGATTATGTTCTTGCTTGATTCTTTGATTGTTGGGATGTTTAGTTTGGTTTGCCATTGTTATTTGTTCCACTTTCTTGTTGAATTCACAACATTCCCAAAAGGCCACCCATTGCAAAATTCCCCCAAGTTAAGCAGACTTAATTTTGGAGTTCCTTAATTACGAGCTATTAAAAGATAAATCATTTTGTGTGGAAATTGGGTATCGAGAGTTGTTTCCTTAGAGTGAACATGAACCGGTACCAGGTAATTGGAATTTCTTATGGAAATTGGGTGTGCCACCAAAAGTTAAGAATTTTGTGTGGCATTGTTGCCGTAACATTATTCCCACTCGTGATAGATTGGTGGAGAAAGGGGTGCAATGTCCGCCATATTGTGCCCGGTGCCACAATGAAGTGGAATCCGTTATGCACCTTTTCACCTCATGCCCTTTTAGCAAGCTTTGTTGGGAGAAAGAGGGCCTTTGGAACGATGTTTTGGCTTGCAAGGACAGGTCAGGCAACTTTAGAATTTTCTTCTATGCCGAAAATTCTAAACTTTGTCATGATGATTTGGAGCCTTTGGACCTGCAGAAACAAGTTAGTTTGGGAAGCAGTGGAGGAGGGGGTCGGATCGGTTATTGCCAGAGCTAGGATAACGTGGGAGGAGTGGCAACTAGTCAAATCTTGTGGGTAAGCTCTAGGGGGAGGAATGGTGGTGAGTAGTGCACAGTATGGCAAAAACCCCCAGTTGGTTTTCTTGCTTGTAATATTGATGCCTCGTTTCCTAATAATTTGGTAGCCACAGGTGTGGGGATTTGCATTCGGGGGAGGCAGGTGACTTTATGTTGGCAAGAACCACTTGGCAGGATCAAAAGTTATGTGTTAAAGAAGAGGAGCTTGGGGTCTTTTAGAAGCTCTTCTTTGGGCGCAAAGTCTGGAACTGTCGCACGTCGTCTTTCAGTTGGACTCTCAAGTGGTGGTAAATTCTGTAAATTCGCAATCCCATTATGCCTCTGAATTTGGTTGTCTCATTCAATAGTGTAGAGACATCTTAATTTTAAGTCCAAACTTTAAGGTAAAGTTATTAGGAGACAAGCAAATGTAGTAGCTCATACTCTTGCTAGGGAGGCTACATTATGGCCTTTTTCCCACGTTTTTGAGTCAGTATCTACTTGTATTGGTGACATTATTGATTTAGAAATGCAATGATCTTATTCCAGTAAAAAAAAAAAAGATAATGGATTTTATTAGTATAGATAGTATCAATATCTTATTTTAAGCTTTCCGTTAACTGTACACTCTTACACTTGCACAATCTCAAGATTCCTGTCATTCTGTTGTGAATTTGATTCCTTATTATGCCCCATCTCCTAAACGTCTATCAAAAGTCACTCACTGTCTATGTCTCATCTTTTTGCACTATTGATCATTGTCTCCCTCTTTGGCCCTAAGTGTTACATGTCCACCATCTTCTGCACGCTTCATCCCCAAACCATGCTATATTAGCAAAGGTCCGCTATGGTACCATTTTTGACAGCCTGGACTATTTTTCAAATTGACAAATGTCATACAAACCAATGCATATCTTCTTAGTGTGATGTGTCCCCAATCACAAACTCCCTCAGAAAACTTTTTAGGAGGCCACTCATTCAATAAATGTTTAACTTCAAAATTCCTAAGTTATGAGCTACCAAAAAAATGATGCATTTTGTTGCTATAAGAAGTACCAATAAATTTTTTAGGCTTTCATTTAACTGTACAGTCTCATACTTGTACAATATTAGAGTCCCTCTTATTTCATTTTGAATTCAGTTAATTCATATGTTTTTTCTCCTAAAAGTCGGTCAAGAGCCTCTCCTTCACTATGTCTCGTCTTTTTGCACCAGCCATGACTCACTGCTTTGATCAGTTCCAGGTGTCACAATAATAATTGACTTGAGCGTCAAAACTCTTTTTTAGCGGTAATGGCCTGTGATCCACCAAAGTGTTCACATCATAGACATTACTAACAACATTTGGAGTTTCAAAGACCAAGATGGTGTCCCTCCTATTTTAATTACTAGAGCTGAACACAACTTATGTTGTGCTCTTTACACACCAGCAAGCACCATCTATGACTCATTTTCACTATTTAAACTTTGTCTTTATCTCCAACAAGCCATCAACTTTTGCACTTTTTTTAAACCTTATGTTTTCTCTTTGAAAAAATTTAGGTTAACCAATCCATATAACTCATGCATCAACCCAAGATTGATGTAGGGAGGGAGACAATTTTTGACTTACCATAAAATGAGTTAGGTTAGGTTAACCCATTTTAAGCTTAACCTATGCTAGAATAAAACCCGATTTGAGAGCTTTACTTGCTAACAACCTGTCAAAAAATAGTTTTATAAGACTTTTTATTGTATCACTGTAAGCCAATGCATATTTTATACTAGTTAGAAATGTAAAACAAATTCCGTCAAATAAAAAATAAGACCTATATAATTATAATAAGTCTCACATAAGTATATGAAAAGTATATAATTATAATAAATCTCACATAAGTATATGCCTAAACAAAGTATATGAAAAGTTTGTGTGTTTGAAGGAATCAGAGAGGTTGGAGTACCATAGAAACTTGCTAACATGAGGGCATGGAGGAGATGGAGACTTGGAATTAGAGAACAAAAAGGTTGAGGAATGGGCTAGCCAGCTTCAATGTTGGTCTCTCTATCTCTTAGATTGCTTTGCATGTAAGAGATGTATTAAAAAGTATATTTATTATATCTTTTATATCCAATTGTAATTCTAGTTTTATTGGGTAAAGATTTTCTCACACCCTATCCATGAGGTATGAGAAGTTTAAACAAAAGAGAGAGAATGAGAGATATGATGAGAAAAGAAATAAAAATATAAAAAAACATAAAATTAAAGGGGTGAGAAAATTAAAATAACTTTTTATTTGGTTGGCATTATTTAGAGTCTGACTCATTGTTCACAGTTCACACCTCGCACGTCGGAACTTGAAGCCCAATATTTTATTTTAGGTAAATCAAATTTATTAAAACAACGAGCAAAGCCCATTTCTCATTTACATTAAATAATGGCAGTTAAATACTGCACCCCGCAGCTTACCAGTTACAACCCCACATTTTTTGAAAACTCCAAAATACCCTTGACTTAGCATTTTTTATCGTTTGTGTTGTCCTTACCGTAAATTACACAATTTACGGTATTAATTTTTTTTTTTCAATACCGTAAATTGTGTAAGTTACGGTATGTATTCTGAAAAAAAAATCATACCATAAATTATCCAACTTACGATATTGAATTTTTTTTTCCAATACCATAAATTACCCAATTTACTGTGTTTATTTATTTTCCAATACTGTAAATTGAGTTATTTACGTTATATTTTTTTTTCCAAAATACAAACCGTAAATATCTCAATTTACGATATTGAGCAAATGGTGCGACTAGACATTGAGACAAAAAAAAAAAGACATAAAAACCTAGTGTAGATGGTATATGATATGATATGGTAGACTATTCAATCTAACGATTATTAAAACATGTTGTAGATATACCACCTACTAAGGTAGTGTATATTTGACGTAGCCCAAGTTAATAGTCATTTGTTTTGTATAAATTACTCAACACCATTTACTCCGCCTTTTTTTTAGTTTTTTGCTTTTTTATGTATCAACACCATCAACCGTATCGTCGACTCGTCATCCAAAAAACAATAATGAAAATGCTACATCAAAATAAAGTAGAGTTTTTGACAAATAAATAAATAAAGTAGAGTAGAAAAGGAAAGTGATGTATTTCACCACCAGGTTATGCACCCCTTTGGAAGCAAAGGGAAAAAATAATTAAATAAATATGATGAAACGCAATCTTCTCATTCACAAAGTGGAAAATTAAAGTATTTATATTGTATATAACTTTTTAATTATCATAAAATCCCGTGTCTGAATTTGCTTGTACCAAAAGCAAAGAATGCCATTTTCTCAAAAAGAGAAAAAAAGAGAGCAAAGAATGTCACAGTCCTACTCCTACTAATATCAAATTATACAAAGATATCAATACCGTAGAATTGGGGAGAAGGGGTGTGTGGATGGGGATATGTCGTTCACTTTTTTAATCTTTATGATGTGCCTTGTTGGCCAAAAAAAAAGTTCGAAAGTAAAGTCCTAATAAAAAAAGGAATGATATCTGGTGTTGTAAGGTGTTGGAGTTCATCCCAAAAATGGGAAATTGTACTGACATTGGTGTGTTGTATTTGTATATAGTCTAGCTAATTTAACAAATGATTGTGTGTACTCTGCAACACTTCCTAATAAGTGGGTAGAGTTTGCATAGAATGATGCTTCAGCTAGACACTATTAATGAAACTAGACAGGGCACCCGCGTGATGCGTGAGTTATCCGAGAATACCATTTAAAAAGAATTTTATATGCAAAACTGTAAAAAATGTAATTTATATTGGAATACTATTAGAAATATAAGCTATAAGGCAAGAAAGTATCTCAAAAACATCATATAGGTAGTTCAAGCATATTTCTTTGTAATTGCAAAATACTCCTTCATCAACTATTCTTTCAAGCATATTGTTTCTTCAAACCACTTCTTGATTTCGTAAGTGTAGCACGTTGGAAATCTGTAAAGAAAGTAAGAACTTGTATTTCTATGATTCAGATTATAAATTTAACATGTAAAGAAAATATTGATCCTTGATGAAAATATGAATTGTTCTATGAAATATACCTGTGTTATAAATTGCGAAATACTTCTTTGTAGACAACGTTCGAAGTGATGTTTGTATCTTGACCTTCACTATCAGTGAGTAATATCTTCAATCCATACCAAGATGTAAGATTTGCCCCAAATTTTTAGGATAAAAATGTAATTATATTATGTCCAGCTGCCTTTATTCTTTTCCAACACCATATGTAGAGTAATTTTTCTTTTGAGTAAATTAATACCCGAATTGGTCCCTAATAAAAATTATGGAGACCAATTTAGTCCTTAAAAAATAAAAAATACTAATTAGATCTTTAAAAATCTCAAATATGGGTCAAATTAGTCCCTGATATGGACTAAAATGTCCAAAAAAATTATCCTAAAAATACTAATTCGACCCGTATTTGAAGTTTTTAAGGAACACATTGGCATTTTTTATTTATCGGAGACTAAATTGGTCTCTATAATTTTATTCGAGGACTAATTTGAATATTTACTCTTTTTTCTCCTGGGACTCTCTCTCATTGTTGTTATTTTTTCTTTGCCGTGGGAGCAATTAAGCCTCCAATTAAAATTTCCCCCCAAATTTTTGAGCATAAAAATGTAACTTTTTATGTACCGCTGCCTTTTTTCTTTTTCAACCAATGCATGCATAGCACTCACCATGTGTAGAGTAATTTTTCTTTGAGTAAATTAATACCCAAATTAGTCTCTAACAAAAATTATTGAGACCAATTTAGTGCCTAAAAAATAAAAAATACCAATTAGGTCTTTAAAATCTCAAATATGGGTCAAATTAGTCTCTAATAGGGACTAAAATGTCCCAAAAATTATCCTAAAAAACTAATTTGACACATATTTGAAGTTTTTAATGACCAAATTGGTATTGTTCATTTTTTTGGGACTAAATTGGTCTTCGTGATTTTAGTCGGGGATCAATTTGAGTATTTACTCTTTTCTTTTGTGACTCTCTCTCATTGTTGTTATTTTTTATTTGCCATGGGAGCAATATCTGCTCCCATTAACTTAGAGCCTGCTTTGGTTCGACTTAGTTGGATAGTTAGTTGGAAGAAAATGTATTAAGCTATAAATGGATGCTTCAATAGAAAATGGTCACCCAGATACATACTCAAGTTGAATTATGTGTCCGTAGTTGTTGACATACCCGAGTACTCCGACTGTGAATTTCCAAATGAAATTTGTCTTTATATATATGGTGGGATAAGTAAAAGGGATACATTGATACATGCATATATCTTTACACAACAATAAATATGTTACAAATATTTGTTGGTACATGCATATATGTAACATATAAATATGTTGCATTGAGTTTGGGGTTATCTCGGTGCAAGAATATTTTGTCACCCATGGCTTTAAGATAGCCTTTGTTCGGAGACAAGCTAATAAGTTTGCTCACTGGTTTTTCTTATTAGTCCCTTATGAAGTAGAAGAGATGTTTGTATCTTGACCTTCACTATCAGGAGCTTGGAAGCAAAGATAGTCAAGCCCAAGATTCTCATCAGTATGTAGGCATGATAAAACAATCAAATATTTGGCCTAAAAACATGGGCACCAACCACTTTTCCATGTTGAACCATATTAAACGCAACCATTGTAATCCCCCAAACATAGACTATCACCACACTCCATAGTTCTGTTTTTACAGTTAAGCAACAATGAGGAAAACATTTGAGTGCCTTTATCCATGAAAAAAGAGGCCTAGAGTTAATGTTCAGCTTAAGAAAGAGAACATGAGAGAAAAAGAGAGGAGTAGATGATGGATTCATTCTAGTTAGCATTTTCAGAAGAGAGAAAATATATTGTTTTGAGAAACAAAGTGATTTTAGCATTTATTGTTGAAGAAGAGCAGGGAAGAAGTGAAGAGCAGGAATGATGAGGCACCAACATGGGGAATTGTTTCCAATTTATATTTTTATAAAGTTTACTAATAGAGGAAGTAAAATGGAATACAAATAATAGAGGGATCAAATACACACAAACAAAAATAAATAAATACCCCTATGCATATATGTCTCTTGTGCCAAAACAGGCAGAGTATTTACCTCTGGTTATTACTCTGTTTGAAGCAATGATTTCTTTCAACAGGTACCATGTCTTGGTCAACCATATGCTAATGATGAGGTCACACAAACATATGGCCTATTAATACAATAGGTTGTGTCTTAGATAGATTAATGTAAGCTATAGTTACATAGAGTTAGTGAGTTATGCATAGAACCATGAAAAGACACAAATTCAATCTTAGGCAAAGGGAAGCATGACTTCATGCGACATATTATATACTTACACATTGATAAATCCTATAATTATAACAGGTTTTCTACCATAGAGATCAGATATCATGCCTCACAAATCTCCACCAATCTAAAAGCAAAGCAAGCCAAAGACAGATGTCTTGCAATATCTAATTTACAGTAGCTATATATTTACATGACAAAGAAGAGCACAAATACTGTTAATGCAATGAACAAAGCGTGAGGCATAACTAATATACATAAAAATGAACAAAAACCAAATAAGCTTTCTACACATATATAATGGAGCAGTACCACTAAAAGCAACCTTTAAAAAAGTAATGCTACCAAACAAAATAGAATTGTATCTCAAACAAAAAGTAAAATCATAGGAGATGAAAAGAAGCAATAATTGGGGATAGTATCTTTTACGAAAGCTATGAGTTTACTTTATGATTAGAAATAATTGCTCACATTTATTATTTCCCTTATGATTGGAAAGGATATTATAAACAGCATGAGAAACCTCATTTCGAAGCTCGGTATGGTAAACAAATCCAAAGCCACCTTGACCAATTATAATAGCAATGCTAAAGCCATCAGTAGCTTTGTCTAGCTCTTCATATGGAAACTCCACCAACTTGTCAACTGTAATACCTGTCAACCTTGGAAAAGCAACAACAGAAGATTCCGATGTCTTATCCAGGCTACTTCCACAACCTAAATCCATGGAACAGATAAGACTCATAGTTTCACATTTTATACAAAAAAAGAAAATCTGGAATCTGTAATCAAAAGTAACTGAATAGCCAACAAAAAAATATGGAGAAAATGTGAGGCAAAAAGAGCTGCTACTAAATAATTTTTTTTTCCTTGTCTGCTCACAGAAACATGTTTAAGCACAGTTTGCAGCTAATTATCATGATGATTTACTAAAAAAATAAAATAACAAAGGGATGTTTTAGAAACATGTATATCCATCATGCTTTGAAAGAGAAAGAAATAAATGTGTAAAACATTAACACACAAAGATATACCATGTTGGAGTTGACTATACTGATCTTGAGATGCTACTGGGACAGGGAGGAGGGTTACTTGAGCCACTTTCTCTCTTCTATATAGTACAACATATAGAATGAGTGCCAATAGTAAGATCCCAACAGCACCTTCAACAGCTATACCAGCAATAGCTCCTTTGGACATTCCTATTCAAATTGGTACAATAATGTCAGCATTTTATAGCAATAAAAAAGACATCAAAATAGCTTCAACTCTTATTAATTGCAATGCTAAGGAGAAGTAAGACCAGGCAAAAGAATGCTTAATATTAGGCATAATAACAAAGATGAATACTTCAAGGCTACACTTGCAAAGATAGATATGCATAGCAGACCACATGGTTGAAAAGAAAACATTACCTTACGAATTATTCCAGATGATGGATCCTAAACCAAAAAACTGGAGAAATATCTTGCCATCTGTATCCACAACAGAAAAAATCTGAAACCAAAAAACAAAAATAAAATAAAGAATGCAATATGAATTGTGATATGAGAATATCTGAAACTGTGAGATAGAGGTTTTGAACCAACATTCAGTTTTTTCTTTCCCAATTTTAGCATCGCCTAGTTTTTCAAAATAACAACAAAATTAAAAACCAAAAAGAGAGAAAAAAATTTAAAAGAATACAAAAATTAAGTAATCATGCCACTTCCCATTACCACCCAAAGACCGCCAACCCTCTCCTCTGTTTTCCTCGCTTTTCCCCTGCCAACATGAATGCTAGAAAAGGAATTAGAACCTCAAAACCAATAAATCAACATCAATGCAAGGAACAGAAAATAGAAGAATAAGAAAGGGGAATACAAAATCAATGTTTACATGTTGCTTCTTGCTCTGTTACATCGAAACTCAAAAGAATCTGCCAGTGACAATGAAATCGAAAACCGCATTGAATCCCAAATGAATCAGCCAAAGATAACTGAAACAGAAAACATGCATGTTTACAGACAGGCGATTTCGATGCATACGAAGGTAGGAACCTTTTAACTCAGCAATGACGAAGATAATATGAATGGAGAAAAAAGAGGGACTCACCCTGTAACCACGGCATCGCCATCACCGCCATCGGTGCGGCATCCTTCACCGCCGCCGCGAGCTAAAAGCTCCGCTGTCACCGTCGCAGGTGGTTGTGATGGCCACCGTCCCCGTTTCCCTCAGATTTTCTTTCTCTCTCAACTCCCCCTTTTTTCTTCCTTCTTCTTCTCTTGCGGCTCGTTTCCTTCCCTTTGCTGTTTGTACAACTGAAAGGTTTTCAATTCTCGAGGCACCGAATCAACCACCAATGCATGCTAGGAGGTAAAACACGTTGTGTGCATTTTCTGAGAAGAGAAGGTTCTCTGTGTGCAGAAGATTTGGAACACCTGGCAGCATGGAAGATGAGGAGGAAAGGAAGAAGGAAGAACCGCTTAATCTCGCGGGAAAAAAAAATAGGCGGTACTCGCTTATTGTATACTAGGGGCTCTGCAATTGATGATGTAACCCTTCCCTCTGTGCGCAGAAGCAATCGAACATGTGGCAGCTTGGCAGAGCAGAGATGAGTGGTAGGAAGATGGAGAGAACGGGAACTGGAAAGAAAGGGTGGAATTTGGCGGGCAATTATGATAAAATCTTGGGCGGGAGGCACAATCCGCTTTATAGATATAAAGATTTTACTTTTCGAAAAAAATATATCATGATTAAAAGGATCCACTAGGCATTTGATAATTGACAGCTTCTCACTAATAAAAAAATTGATAAAGCAGCTGCTAATGGCTTCCATTACAATTAATCCATCCGTTCTTTTCTCAATTTATTAGCAAGATACATGTGCATTCGCACGGGTTACTCCGTTCTCACGCAATTTTAAAATACATCTGTTTATAAAATTAAAGTTTTATATTGTGACAAACATAATTAATTGTTTTAATTCTCTGAAAATGCGGAGTATTCAAGCAGAGATAATAGTTAAACAAAATCTAACTTGCTACACTACTAAAATTATTGTTTTCTATATGAAAAGAAAATATGAAGTGCTACTTTTAAAATCTCCAACACTGTGAACATATAGTTTGCTTATCATTGAAAAAAATAAAGATAAATAATCATTTATAAAAAATAAAGACATTTATCAAAAAAATAGTTTTACTATTAGTAATCGAATAGATTAGATAGATAGATAGATAGATAGATAGATAAATAAATAAAATAGATAGATAGAGATAAATGCATAAAATTTATATGTGTTCACAGACAAAAAAAATTTACAGACAATATGTAATATTTTTCCGTCGCGACTCAACAACAAAAAAGTCATTTATAAATAATTAAGATATTTATAAAATTGATTTATCCTCAAAGATGATGAAATTATACTGACAACATGTAATATTTTATTGCCGAGACTTAAAAGTAAGATAATATTTATAAATAATAAAAATATTTATGAAAATTGATATGTACTCAAGTAGTGTTTCCCCGTCGAAACTCAAAAACAAAATAATCATTTATAAAAATTAAATACACATATAAAAAGTAATTATACCGATATATAATATCCCAAGTCATGACTCAAAAGCAAAATAATCATTTATAAATAATTTAGATATTTATAAAATTGATATGTGTCAAAGACGATAAAATTATACTAACAACATGTAATGTTTTCCCTGTCGAGACTTAGAAGTAAAATAATCATTTATAAATAATAAAAACATTTTATAAAAATTGATATGTGCTCAAAGATAACAAAATTATAGTGACAACCATGGTTGTCAAAATCGCGAGTTAACTCGTAAAATCGTCTGAGTTTACGTTTCTAGGAGGGAAAAACGAGTTAACTCGGGTTCAGACTCGGAATCGGAGTAGACTCGGTCAAACTCGGTTAGACTCGGTCAGACTCGGTCAAACTCGCGAGTAGACTCGGTCAGACTCGTTCTTCATTGTTTATTTCTGTTTCTTCATTATTTTGTTGGAGCATTGGACGTTTAGCATATGTTTTTTTAAATGTTTTCACTTTTGAAACTTATGTTTTGATGTTTATGTAGTAGGAACTTATCTACATATTTTACTACTTTGGTACTTTGCTTTATTATAAAGTTAGAAATTGGAATGTTGATTTATTTTTGTGCTAATTGGTGTTCTATTATGTATATATGTCATTTATAAGTTTTTTTTCTAATGTTATTTTTTATATTCCATAGACTCTTACGAGTCGAGTCTACCTACTCCCACGAGTCTATGTAGACTCTTGAGTTTGACAACCATGGCGACAACATGTAATTTTTTCTCGTAAGAACTCAAAAGTAAAATAATCATTTATAAAAAATAAATGCATTCATAAAGACAAAATATAAAAAGTAATTATATTGACAATATACAGTGTTTTCCTGTCTAGAATCAAAAGCAAAATAATTATTTATAAATAATTAAGACTTTTTTAAAATTGATATGTTATAAAAATGATGAAATTAAGCTGACAACATGTAATGTTTCCCCATCGAAACTTTAATGCAAAATAATGATTTATGAATAAAAAAAATTATAAAATTGATTTGTGCTCAAAGATAATAAAACTATACCGACAACATGTAATGTTCCCGTCGGAACTCAAAAGCAAAATAATTATTTATAAAAAATAAAGACATTTATAAAGACAATTTATAAAATTGATATGCCGACAACATATAATGTTTTCCCGTCAGGATTTAAAAGCAAAAATATCATTTATAAATAATAAATAATAAAAACATTTATAAAGACAAAATATAAAAAGTAATTATACCGACAACATATAATATTTACCTGTCATGAATCAAAAGCTAAATAATTAAAGGATATATAAAATTGATATATTCTCAAAGATGATAAAATTATACTGACAACATGTAATGTTTCCCCGTCGGGACTCAAAAGTAAAATAATCATTTATAAATAATAAAAAAATTATACAAATTGATATGTTCAAAGATGATAAAATAATGCCGACGACATGTAATGTATCATGTTGAGACTCTATAGTAAGATATTCATTTATAAATGATTATAAAAAATTTATGTATTCAAAGACAATTAAATTATACTAACATGTAATGTTTTCCCGACGGAACTCAAAAGCAAAATAAACATTTATAAAAAAATAAAGACATTTATAAACAATTTATAAAATTGATATGTGCTCAAATACGATGAATTTATACCGACAACGTGTATTGTTTTCCTGTGAAAACTCAAAAGTAAAAGAATCATTTACAAATAATAAAAATGTTTATAAAATTTGATATGTGCTCAAAGATAATAGAACTATACTGATAACATGTAATGTTACCCCGTCGGGACTCATATGCAAAATAATCATTTATAAAAAAAAGACTTGTATAAATACAAAATATAAAAATAATTGAAAAATAAAAAACAAAATATAATAAAAAGAAAAACAGATAAGGAAATAGAAAATAAATTTGAAAAAAAAAATTATAAAATTTAAAGAAATTTTAAAAGATTAAATTAAAAAAATTAAGATAATAAAAAAAAATTGGATGAGAAAGGAAAGTGAGTTGCTGAGGAATGAGAGAGGAAATAGAATTATGATTTGTGTAAGAGAGAGATTGATGTTGATGTTTTTTAGAGGAAAAGAAGAGTAATCCCATGTGTCATAAAAAAATTAAACGTAAAAATTAAAAAGAAATTTTTTAAAAAACTTTAAAAAGATAAAAATATAAAAAATAATAATAAGGAAATAGAAAAGTCACAAAAAAAAAGAATTTTTTTTTTGAAATGTTAAAAAAAATATAATATTGTGTTGTTGAGAATTGTGTAAATAGAGTAAAGAATAATAAAGAAATATATTAGGAGATGGATTGTCATTTTTAGTCTTAAAAGTAATGATGTGTCAATATTTTTGGATGTCTAATTTGGTGATTTTGTTTACCTAAACAATTCTTATATAGATATAGATATAGAATCAAAAGCTAAATAATTAAAGGATATATAAAATTGATATGTTCTCAAAGATGATAAAATTATACTGACAACAGGTAATGTTTCCCCGTCGGGACTCAAAAGTAAAATAATCATTTATAAATAATAAAAAAATTATACAAATTGATATGTTCAAAGATGATAAAATAATGCCAACAACATGTAATGTATCATGTCAAGACTCCATAGTAAGATATTCGTTTATAAATGATAAAAACAATTATAAAAAAATTTATGTATTCAAAAACAATTAAATTATACTAACATGTAATGTTTTCCCGACGGAACTCAAAAGCAAAATAAACATTTATAAAAAAATAAAGACATTTATAAACAATTTATAAAATTGATATGTGCTCATATGTGCTCAAATACGATGAATTTATACCGACAACGTGTATTGTTTTCCTGTGAAAACTCAAAAGTAAAAGAATCATTTACAAATAATAAAAATGTTTATAAAATTTGATATGTGCTCAAAGATAATGGAACTATACTGATAACATGTAATGTTACCCCGTCGGGACTCATATGCAAAATAATTATTTATAAAAAAAGACTTTTATAAATACAAAATATAAAAATAATTGAAAAATAAAAAACAAAATATAATAAAAAGAAAAACAGATAAGGAAATAGAAAATAAATTTGAAAAAAAAATTATAAAATTTATAGAAATTTTAAAAGATTAAATTAAAAAAATTAAGATAATAATAAAAAAAATGTATGAGAAAGGAAAGTGAGTTGCTGAGGAATGAGAGAGGAAATAGAATTATGATTTGTGTAAGAGAGAGATTGATGTTGATGTTTTTTAGAGGAAAAGAAGAGTAATCCCATGTATCATAAAAAAATTAAACGTAAAAATTAAAAAGAAATTTTTTAAAAAACTTTAAAAAGATAAAAATATAAAAAATAATAATAAGGAAATAGAAAAGTCACAAAAAAAAAGAATTTTTTTTTTGAAATGTTAAAAAAAATATAATATTGTGTTGTTGAGAATTGTGTAAATAGAGTAAAGAATAATAAAGAAATATATTAGGAGATGGATTGTCATTTTTAGCCTTAAAAGTAATGATGTGTCAATATTTTAGGATGTTTAGTTTGGTAATTTTGTTTACCTAAACAATTCTTATATAGATATAGATAGATAGATAGATTTTAGGATGTCTAGTTTGGTAATTTTGTTAGCCTAAACCATTCTTATATAGATATAGATTGTATAGTATCCTTTCTTTTCTTAATTTATTGTATAGTATCCTTTTTTTCCCGTTGATTTCATTTTGGGGAACACATTTGAAAGGAGATATTTTTTACTAACATGTTATTGAAATAATTTTTTATTGTTTGATGAAATTTACGTGTATCTCACTCCCTATTTAACAAGATTTATATAAAGTCCACTCAAATAAAGAATATTATGTTAAAAAAATGACTCAGAGAATATATGACTCTTTTGTTTTTTTAATTATAGAATATATGACTCTCTTTACCTTACGAACAAGTCATCGCTTAAAATTTATTAATGAATTTATTAAAATTTAGTTACGGAAATGAGTGTGTTTATTTATCCGGTGATGAATTACTTTTTTTTGACAAGTTATGAATTAATGAACTTTTTTTTGAGTGAGTTATGGTAAAGATTTACTTATTGTGTTATAATTTATAATAAACAATTAAATTTAATAAATATGAAGAAAATTTTAAATGACATATGGGACGTTTCGTTTGTGTTTAAAAAAAGGTAAAAAGTTTATAAAGGCATTTTTTTTAAAAGTCACTTTTAACTTTATATAATTTAACTTAGATAAATTCACCTAAAAGAACCAAATTCTTTTATATTAAAAAGTATTCCAATTAAAACTTTATTCAAGAAAAATCATACTTGCTGTTACTTGAACACAAATATTAGTCACACACAAAAAACAATTTAAGAGCTTTCCTTATAAAATAGAAGAAATGTTTGAAAATAAATAACTACACCATAAAACTTTTCTTTTCGAAACTCATCTAAACATCAAATATATAAAGCAATTGTCGGAAAAGCTCATAATTCTTCTTCATAGTACTTGAGGTATAAAGAATGCCATTACATGTGGAAATACCTCTATCAACAAGACAACACACCCCACTTCCCCCCCCCCCCCCCCCAAAACAAAAACAAAAAAAATAGTTGACATGTATATGTTCTTCTTTTCCTTTGAGATATTGGAATTATAGCATTAAAGTACTATCTTGTTTCAATATTTACAAAAAAAATACATTGTACACATTTTGTGATGTACCATTCTAATTTTTTTTTTGTTTGGGTACATAGGGAGGCCTAGTGGCCTAACTCACACACACACCGAGGGGAAAAATAGTGATTCATGGGTTTGAACCCGCGCACTGACACTTCAGCGTCTCTATCACTGAGCTACACATGCGTGACACTATTCTAATTTTATTATATCAGGCAAATGTGATAGGATTATATTACAAGTGTTTAAAAAATAAGGTATAATTGTATAAATGTGTCAATAGGTGGTAATGTTACTAATGTGTGTGTCAGTATTATTATTATAGAAAAATACTTTTTGATTTTTTTTGGTTACGCACCGTAATATGTTTTCTATATGATTTATTTGCTGTTGGAAATATAAATGTAAAAAAAAAAAGTAGTAAACTTATATTAGATATAGGAAAAAGTACAATAACAATGAAATTAAATTAGTACAACTAAATTCAAAAACATATATATATATATATATATATTAAATTTCAAAAAAAATATTCATTATATTAAATCGAACCCGGATGTGCTGTACATTCGATTATTTTGAAATTAAAATGAAGAATTTTATGTAAATGGCTTTTCACCATAAGAAAAACTCAAAGGCTTTTTTTGTTATTTTAAATTTTAACACAGGACCAAAACACTCATAAAGAACAAAGAACAGTGCACGGTTGAAGGCCGAAACGGTTCCCGCGGGGTCTACAAGTTGACCGTGCCAGCTCCCACTTGTAGTCTTCTGTGAAATACAGTACGAAACAACGACCCAGCTGTAATACCAACACCAACACCAAGTCACCACCGACTGATACCCTAAAGATACCAGATCGATGCAGCTAACGCCTGGAGAGGTACATCATACCAACAGCCAGAGAAGTTTTTGGCGCATTACGCCATTTAGCAGGTGTTGTGTAAACCATCAGATTTAATTTTGATTATTAGGCAATTAAATATTTTCATTTATATATTAGTTAGTTATGTATTGTGTTGTGTTGCTTACTACTCCATTAAAGCATGCCAGCTCAGATGATATTATTTAGAGATCAAACTCTTTTGTAATGGCACCAAGACAAACAAACATATAAAAAAAATTATGTTAACTATTAAAATAGACTCATTTTAACTTTGTTTTTTGTAATTAAACTTTTTAATACTACTAATTAATTATTATACGTGTATACCAGTATCTTGAAATTTGACAATTTAAACAGAACTGAACCGAAATACTGTAAAAAAGAGTTTAATTTATATGTATCACCGATATAAAAATATTTTACACTCATATTTAATAAGATAATGCCACAATATTTAATGAGTTTAAAAATACATGAATTGTCATACTCATTAAATAATATGATAACACATTATTAAATGCATTAGTACATATTTTTATATTGACGGTGGATATAAATTAAATTAAATTAAAAAAACACAATAGAAATAGGATTTTATTAGCTGCAGACAGAAGCACAATGGCAGAGGTGTCGCCCTGTGATTTATGCAATTCTTTTTTTTTTGGAACTATGATTTATGCAATTATGCCAATGTCCCTTTTGTTTTTATTTTGTCGGTCTATAGTATAATATGAAATGTGAAATGTCCCTTCTAATCAACCGTTGTATGTCACATGCGCCTAATGGGGCCGGTCTAGACTGGGTGAATCGCAAGCAGATTTTGAAAGCTTACGTAGCACCTACTCCACTTACTTATAATAACGGTGCATAATTTGACAGTTTCTTAATTGGATTTAATATATATATATATATATATATATATATATATATATATATATATATATATATATATATATAATCTCACTGTAAAAATATTTTTGTAAAAATATTTTACACATACAAAATGGCTAACTAGGATGAGTCCCAACTAATTTTTTTTTTACACATATATTTAATAATGTGTTGTCACATTATTTAATAAATATGACAAATCATGCATTTTTAAAGAGTTTAATTTCTACGCACAGTCAGTGTAAAAATATTTTACATGTGTATTAAATAATGTATTGTGACGTCATTTAATGAGTATGACATGTCATATACTCCCTTCGTTACTTTTTATAAAAAAATTTTAGAAAAAAACTTCTAACTAATTAGAAGCCCCTTTTCAAATTACAAGATATATTAATTATTATTTTTTCCAAAAGTACCTCTAATTAATTACATAGTGTTTAAAAATCTAAGACATGCATTAATTAATTAAAAGTATGATTAAAGGATAAATTTAGAAAAATATACACATTATAGACAAATTTAATTATGTTAACTACTTTTCTTAATATGTAATTTTTTGTCTAAAGAGGCTTATAAAAATTAGCGAAGGGAGTATTTATCAACTCATTAAATGATGTGGCAACACATCATTGAATACACGTGTAAAATATTTTTATACTCACAGTGCATATAAATTAAATCTCTTTTAAAATTATTAAATGAGGTGACAACATATTATCGGATGACTGTGTAAAATATTTTTATACCGCGTAGAAATTAAACTCTTTCTAATTTTTTAAAAACGTTTTACAACCATACATACCAAGTGTTACTTATTTAAATGAAAGGACTCCCTGTTTCTCCAACATAATACTGAAAATTTTTAGGACAAACTTAGGTATAATTCTATAAGTGTAGTTGGTATTATTTCTCTCATAAAATAAGATAAAAACTATTTTAATAATTATAATTACGAGAGATTTGAAATAGTAATAGAAATGGATAGAGAGAAAAAAATTTATCAATTTTATAAAAGTAACAACACCAAATAAAACCTTAACTGTCCAATTTTTTTATTTCAGACGCCACGAAACAATAAATCTTTGTTAAGTTCCAGAGTAAGTGGGCCCCAAAAGGCGAAGCTTCTTTTGCCGAAACCCAAACACGTTGATCCAACGGCTAGTACTTTTCCACCGGACCCACATCACCTAACGATCCAGATTAATCGACACCCGTTCATCATGTTCTGACGCATCAAGCCAGTGAGGGTCTATCTTTATAAATCTTTCTGCCACGCTTCACAAAGCACCCCATCTCAGACACAAACAAACACAACCAAATGGATCGAAGCAGCGTCCTCTCACTCGCATTGATCTGCATTGTCGTCGCCGGCGTCGGAGGCCAATCTCCGGCTTCTGCGCCTACAACATCTCCGGCCGTCACCACTCCCGCCACGGCCCCTTCCAAACCAAAATCACCCGCTCCGGTTGCTTCTCCTAAGTCAGCACCCCCAGCTTCGTCCCCCACTGCTGCAACTACAACCCCAGCATTATCTCCGAAGCCGGCGTCCCCAGCTACGTCTCCGTCAAAAGCTGTTGCTCCAGTTCCAGTTGCCAAAGCTCCGGCGGTGACTCCAGTGAGTTCGCCACCAGCACCAGTTCCGGTGAGCTCTCCACCTGCTCCTGTTCCAGTAAGCTCTCCTCCAGCGAAATCTCCCCCTGCACCCGCACCGACAACTCCCGCACCTGCAGTAACACCCAGTGCTGAGGTTCCCGCTCCGGCTCCGACCAAGTCAAAGAAGAAGGGGAAGAAGAGTAAGAAGCACAGTGCACCAGCACCATCACCGTCATTGCTAGGCCCACCTGCACCACCGGTCGGAGCTCCGGGACCCAGCCTTGATGCATCGTCTCCTGGTCCGGCATCCGCTGCTGCCGACGAGGTACGTTTTTGTTTCCTCCTTGTGCTTTTACCTTTTATATTTTTGCTGTTCGTATAGTTCCCTTCAGATCTGGAAATTTATCAATGTGGTCTCAGATCTGAAGAGTAACACTAGACGTTGATATGCTTAGTTGACTTTAATATTCTAACTTGAGAGTGACAGAGTCCATTTTTCCTTCAACATATTGAACTCAAATGTTGTCTTACTCTTATGGTGTGGCCACGCGCCACTATATATGGTTAGTCCTTTTTGTGAATCCGAGTGAACTCAGTTAAAGGGATTGTTTTTTCTTTCCTTTCATAACAGATAATCATAATCATAATGGCAATAAAAATGAACCTAGAATTTAGAAATTTAGGTGGCATGAAATAATTATATGGCCCAAAGTTACAATGTGGAAGTCCGTCCGAATGAATCTGATCCAAGTCCAAATGCCAAAAGGAAAAAATAGCATCAAAGAATGTATTCCCAGAATGTTACTAATGTAGTATCATGCTTTGGTGATGGTAATTACTCCACTGATTATGTCTATCTGTAACGAAGCAAATTAATAGCATGGGGGGAAATTATAATTGAGCTAATTATATATGGGGATCTGAATTTTCTGTGGCTTATTATGTGTTGCAGAGTGGAGCAGAAACAATCAGGTGCTTGCAGAAGGTTATAGGATGCTTAGCTTTGGGCTGGGCTACCCTTGTTTTGGTCTTCTAGAGAAGAGACGTCATTGCTGTTACGATATTCTTGTACTATTTATTTTCTTTTTTGGCCCTGTCATGGGCTAGCATTAAATTTATTTACCATTGTTTTCTTCAAACTCTTATTTTTATTCTATTATTGGTGATGTTTTTGTCTTCACTATTCTGCTTGCGTGCGTTTGGGTTTAACCTTGGGATTGCTTGAAGGGGCAAGCACCGACACAATGATGCCTTTCTAGTTTGTATTCTGTAGTTTTTTTTGGATAACTTTCTAATTACCGAATACTACTTCGGTTAAGAACTACTAGGGCTGTAGAATACACTTACGTAACAGTTGTCAAGAAAGAGAAAAATGTATTTCTTTTTATTGTGCAAGAGCACAAATAACGAAAAGAAATGAAAAATAACAAAAAATATACATGTACGTGTAAAAAAGTTTAATTATATGCTATCAATTATTTAATAAGTTTAATCATTTTTTTTTTGGTGAAGATAAGTTTAA
This sequence comes from Calophaca sinica, assembly GCA_037113605.1. Classification (NCBI taxonomy): domain Eukaryota; kingdom Viridiplantae; phylum Streptophyta; class Magnoliopsida; order Fabales; family Fabaceae; genus Calophaca; species Calophaca sinica. Next base: position 13,118,410 of record CM073736.1, read on the forward strand.
TCATATTGAATAGCAGTTACCAAGCATATAAATTAAACTCTGTTTTTGTAGGTGTGAGGTCAATTTTTAGGTAAATTATATGGTGGACTATTTGAGTAGTCCACACCGATGCATTGTGAACAAAACTTTGCTGATATACCTCCACTCTTTCCCTACACCTTTCCCCCGTTCTCTAGCCACCCCATTTTGCCTCCTACCCCTGTCCCTCCCTCTTCAGTCGCACTATGACGGAGCCAGAGATTTATTAGAGCATACACGATAGTAGAATCATATTTGAGTTCTTATCTCTTCTTTTGTGGGCTCTTTGATGTCACATGAGATATAAAAACAAAACATATTTTTTACTTCAATAGAAGAACTCATTTTTTGTTCTTAAGTATGTTCTATAATTAACCCCACTTATTATTAATACTTTTATTTATTTTTATTTTTATTCCATTGACCCCGAGAATAGGTGCTTCACTATTCTTACTGTAGAAGCATTCTACAAGGTGGCAGCCACATCAATCCCCTTCGATGGTTGGAGAAACAAAAACGTGTTCTTACCTTTAGGAACGGTCGCATGAACGACCATTGGAGATGCTCTTATTAAGGGACCAGTAAGTAAAGGCACAAAGTCAAAGACTCACTAAAAATATTAAGAAACACCAAGCTAATGATTTGCTATGTCACATATGATAACCAAATATTAAGGAAAAAAAATGAAATAATATGAAATTTAGAGGGCCATGGCATACACATGTCCCCCACCTTTGCCACCCCTTCCTCCCAAACCCTTTATGTCCCACCCTCTACCATCCTTCCCCTATTCCACTCGCCTCATCCTCAATAAATGTGGCGAAAGAGAGAGCGGTGGGGGGAGAGAGGCTCCCCCTCCTCTAACCGTCAGCGCCACCCAACAACCACAACATCTCTTTCGCAACTTGGCCTATCCACCACCAAGCCACCATTGGTCGAACCCACACCACCAAAACACCATATAGGATACCATCACCACGCGTCTGCACCATCACCACACGTCCTTTGCACCCCAATATCGTCTAAACCATAAGTCAAGTCCTACCACAACTTGAACCGCGCAGTCTTGCGTGCCATTACCACAGGCGAGACATGTGTTTATGAATTTGTATGTAATGTTTCAAGATATATGTTTACAGAAAAAGTGGATAGGAAAATTACTTTTTTATAAATTATTACAATGTTTTAACTAACTCATTCCTTTACAAAGAGTCGTAATGTTCCAAATTAAACCCTTTTATGGATCTATTTAAGTATAACTATATTATTTGAGTACATTTACCATGTGATGTCGAATATGATCGACTACAAAATGAATATTTTTGTTAAACTACTATTCAACCAATACTTTGATAACTCAATTAAACGCCAACATATTTTTTAACAATTTTTTTTTTTTTAACAAATGTGTTTAGATGAAACTTTTTACCGAAGTGCCACATAGATTCAGGGATTCCCTAGGAGCACGTGTGACTGTGACAAATAACAAAACCACGTTTTTTAGTTTGGACTACTTGTTGCCTGCCACATAAAAAGGGCTGAGACCATAAACAAAGGCCTCGGCACTCAGCTGTAGGGGTAGCTTTTAACGGCTAATGCAGGTCGCAATTCTACTTTCACGTGTTAGACCGCGTAACATATGGCATGGCTTACAATAATTAAAGTATGATCAGCTTTCACTATCAGAAATTTTCCTTCTGGTATCATATGGAAAATTTATCTGTAATTTCTTAACCTGCACTACACCCATATGAATCTTTTTTGCGGCTAGCCACAAATTTATTAGCTGTGGGGTAATGTCTTTTTTCAGTTAAAAGACAACTTAGAAAAGACCAAAATAGTGCTGTAGTTGATTTTTCTTTAAGCACAAATCTATCGAAGCTTTACACTTTTCCCTTTCATAAGTTTCCTTTGCAGGGAAGAAATGTGCAATGCCAAAATCACATTCGATGATCTTACTTAGTCACTAAGGACCTTTGGTACAATAGGCGCATACTGTTTTTTTCTTCCTCCCCACAATCTGCTTTTAATGGCCAAGCTTTTACATCTGTTTTTTCTAGTTACTATCCTTTGTTTATTTGGAGAACAATCTTTGTGCACAAAATTTATAACAAAAAAAGCAAAGAACAAAATGATTTTAAGCAAATTAAAACAGAGCCTGTGCTATGCGTTCATATAACTCGGTAACCATGTGATGTAGAGAATAATTTGAGTTTCCTAAGGATTATTTTTATATGACAAAGATGACCAAACCCATGTAAATTCTTAAAGGAAAGTGGGTGGAACTACTATGTATTGCTTTTTTTAGCACAATGCATACTTTTGCAAATCAATTTTTTTTTTTTGGTGTACTAGGGGTATACCAACTCAATTACAAGGCACCCAAAAAGGACTAGTACAACGTCAACACCGAAAAACATAGCATGAGGAGATAAAAAATAAGACCTAGAAAGACACCCAATAGGATCAACGAACCACTCGTAGAACATACAGGGGGAGATTTTGCCCTGGATAAGAACCACCTCCAAGACAATGATTTTATACGATCAATCGTGTGTCCAAAATCCGGTACCCTCCCAGAAAAAATCTAGCCATTCCGGAAGTCCCAAATTATTAGAGTAAACTGAATAGTTAGCCTTTTGGATAAGTTAGTCTTTGGTTTGTTAGTCTTGTGCCAGCGTGGTTGAAGTTTGTTGTGCCAGCCTGGCCAAGACGGTTACACGGTTAATCTGTTAGAAGCCAGCTAAGCAAGTTGGTTAGTGTAACTCATCACTATATATTCATTCTGTGTAAAGTGATGATCTAAGAATTCTATTTTTGTAAAACATTTCAGATCAATGAAAGATGCAGAGCATCACAATTCTTTCTACATTTTACTTTAGCATGGTATCATTCGCCATCTACGGTCCTGGTATCTTCGTTCAATCGCGCTTCCTTCGTTCATTCATAGTCTGAATCTCTGTTCTAATCGTTCTTTCGCAATCGCTTGATCATGGCTAAGAATTCGCCGTCAATGGTGTCGCTAGGTCAAAGTTCTGGAAGTAACAGCAACAACACGTTTGGACCGAAATTGTCCATCAAATTGCAAGAGAGCAACTTCTTGATGTGGAATCAGCAGGTTGAAGGCGTTATTACGTCGCACAAGATGCACAGATTCGTGGTTAATCCACAGATTCCGGCGAAGTTCAAAACTGACGCCGATCGTCTTGCTGATAATTTCTCCATTGAGTACGAAGCTTGGCTCGTTCAAGATCAAGCACTGTTTACGTGGCTCTTGTCCACGCTTTCTGAAGCGGTCCTTCCTAGGGTTCTCTCTTGTAAACATGTGTTTGAGGTATGGGATCAGATTCACAAACATTTCTATGCGCACATGAAGGCAAAGTCGAGGCAATTGCGCTCTGAACTAAAGTCAACAAAGAAAAACAACAGGTCGATTTCTGAATATGTTCTTGAATTGACGATTCTTGATCGATTCGCTTGCTATTGGGAACCCTATCACTGAACAAGATCAGGTTGAAGCGGTTCTCGATGGTTTACCAGAAGAATATATCCAATTCGTGATGATGATCTACGGCCGTACTGATTCACCTTCTTTAAGCGACATTGAAGCACTTCTCTATGTCCAAGAAGCACAACTCGAAAAGTTTAGGCAAGAACTCGCCGTACCTGCTGCTTCAGCGAATGTTGCACATACAAGTTTGTCTCCCGGTTTTGGTAATGGTCGATCTGGAAATCACTCTGCACGTGGCAGAGGCAGGTTCAGTCGTGGTAGAAGCCGCGGTCGTGGCCGCTTCCCTGGGAGTGGCAACAGGCCTACTTGCCAGCTCTGTGGCAAATATGGCCACGCAGTGATGGATTGTTGGCATCGTTATGATGAAATGTTTGTGCCTCAGAAGCCTGTGACTCAGTTATCTACAGGTATGAATCAACAACAAGCTAGCATCAGCAATGCAGTCACAGCTTCACGGGACATGTCCTCTGCACCCAAGCAAGCAGATCAGCCTAGTGCATTGTTTGCAACTCAATACAATCCAACTGCCTTCACTCAGGAATTGACTCTGCCAACAGATTTGGAGTCTCAGGCTTGGTTTGCCGACTCAGGTGCCTCTCACCATTTAACACCTCTTATCACTCACTTGCACCATAGCTTGCAATATGTAGGACCAAATAAAGTTTATGTTGGTAATGGTCAAAGCTTAGCTATAAAATCTGTTGGCTCTTCCAGTTTTCGTTCCAAACTTGCTCCTAATACTACTCTGTGTCTTAAAGATGTGCTTTATGTTCCGTCTATAACTCGCAATCTTTTGTCTGTGTCCAAGTTTGCAAAAGATAATAATGCTTACTTTGAGTTCTATCCTAATCATTGCCTTGTGAAATCACAGGCATCTAGAGAAATACTGGTTCAAGGCATTCTGGATGCAAGTGGATTATACTGCTTCCCAGACTTGCATCTGCTGCTAAGCAACTCAAGTGTGTCTTCTCATCTCTCTACTCAATCACACAACCCTACTGTTAATTCGGTTGTGCTTCCTGAAAGCTCTTTTAATTCTGCATTCAATTCATCCAATGTACTTTCAATTTGGCATTATAGATTAGGTCATGCTAATGTGAATGCCATTAAGAATGTACTAAACCTCTGTAATATCCATATATCAAATAAGAATGCCTTAGATTTTTGCAAATCCTGTTGCCTGGATAAATCTCATAGGCTCCATGCCCCTGCTTCTAAAACTTTATACTCTAGTTCTTTTGAAGTGATATACACAGATCTTTGGGGTCCTTCCCCATCTCCTTCTAACAATGGCTATCTTTATTACATAGCCTTTGTTGATGCACACACCAAATACACATGGATTTACTTTCTCAAAAATAAATCTGAAGCTATGAATGCCTTTAAATTGTTTCATGCCTATGTTAAAACACAGTTCAATGCAAATATTAAAGCTATCCAATCTGATTTTGGTGGTGAATATAGACCATTCACTACTTATCTTAAAGAGCTAGGCATTGTGCATAGGTTCACTTGTCCACACACTTCACACCAAAATGGTTCTGTTGAGAGGAAACACAGACAAGTAGTGGAAATGGGGCTCTCTTTACTAGCACATGCCTCCTTGCCCATTTCACTTTGGGATCATAGTTTCACCACTTCGGTATACCTTATAAATAGGTTGCCTTCATCCTCTCTTCCTAACTTTTCCTCTCCTTTCCATGCTCTATTTAAAACTGTTCCAGACTACAAAAATATCAAAACCTTTGGTTGTGCTTGCTTCCCTTTAATTCGACCCTACAACAAGCACAAGTTGGATTTTAGAAGTACTGAATGTGTGTATCTAAGTATTTCACCCAATCACAAAGGGCATAAGTGTCTTAGTAGTGAAGGAAGGGTCTACATCTCCAAGGATGTCCTTTTTAATGAATATAGGTTTCCTTTTCTAGACCTATTCCCTGCTGACAAACAGTCACATGCAGCCTTGGAATCGGTTGAGTCTTGCAAGTCATCCAAATTAATTCTGCCTTGTCCTTTAGCTAATGTCCCTTTCACTGGTCAAGGTGAACCTTTTCATACTCAACCTGTCATCAACACTCCAGCTGTATCTCCTACTTTGGTCACGGGTTCCAGTGGTCAGTCATTACCCAGTGGCCTTGATAACTCTTCCACGGGTTCTTCACAGCAAAGAGCAGAAAACTTGTCTCCTTCCTCTAGGTCTGAGAGCTCACAGACTAACTCCAATTCTCACATAACTCTATCCACGGGCTCTAGTCTTGAGAGGTCACTGTCCACTGGTTCACAGCCTGTTCCTCAACCATTGGTTGTCAATGAGCATCCAATGCTTACAAGGTCAAAAACAGGCAACTCCAAGCCGAAAGCTTATCTCACTCATGTTGAGCCTAGCACGGTTAAGCAGGCCTTAGGCAGTCCCCAATGGCTTGAGGCCATGAACAAGAATACACTGCCTTGCTTGCTAACCATACATGGACACTCACCTCCTTACCTCTACATAGAAAAGCTATAGGTTGCAAGTGGGTGTTCAGGGTGAAAGAAAATCCTGATGGCTCTATCAACAAGTATAAAGCCAGATTGGTTGCCAAGGGATTCCATCAGCAACCTGGGTTTGATTTCAGTGAGACATTTTCACCAGTGATTAAACCTACAACTATAAGGGTGATTCTTACTCTGGCCTTAACCTTCAAATGGGAGATTCAGCGAATAGACATCAATAATGCCTTTTTGAATGGCATGCTTCAAGAAGAAGTCTACATGCAGGAGCCCCCTGGTTTTGAGTCCTCAGATAAAACTCTGGTGTGCAGGCTAAATAGGGCTCTTTATGGCTTGAAACAGGCCCCAAGGGCCTGGTATGAGAGGCTCACACAGGCTCTACTTCAGTTTGGGTTCAATCACAGCAAGTGTGATCATTCATTGTTCATTTACAAAGCAAGTGGTGTTACTCTCTATGCTTTAGTATATGTAGATGATATTCTCCTCACAGGTTCATCTCCCACACTGATTCACGATTTGATCAACAAGCTGCATGTTAAATTTGCCTTGAAGAAACTGGGCAAACCTGATTACTTCTTGGGCATTCAGGTCAGAAATTATCTAATGGCTCTATGTTACTAACTCAAACAAAATATATTCGAGACCTACTGACCAAAGCAAAGATGGTTGATGCAAATGGTGTCTCTACACCAATGTTCAGTCACTGTAAACTGAGTAAACATGGTTCAGATCTCATGGACAATCCGAGCCAATACAAGTCTGTTGTTGGGGCCTTGCAGTATGTAACCTTGACCAGACCTGACATAGCCTTCAGTGTTAACAAGGCCTGTCAGTTTATGGCCACACCTCTGGAAAGTCATTGGAGGGCAGTGAGGAGAATACTTAGGTACTTGAGTGGCACTTCCACAAGTGGTCTTCTTCTTCAACCAGCTGATCCGAATAATAAGTTTTCTCTTAGAGCATACTCTGACAGTGATTGGGCCAGTGATCCAGATGACAAAAGGTCAACCTCTGGGTCTTGTATCTACTTTGGTCCGAATTTGGTCTCCTAGAGCTCCAAGAAACAGCCATTGGTTGCTAGGTCCAGTGCTGAGGCAGAGTACCGAGGTATGGCACACACTACCTCTGAGTTGATGTGGTTAGAATCCCTGCTATCTGAGCTACACGTTCAGTTTCTTCCTCCAACTCTCTTATGTGATAACTTGAGTGCTGTCCTATTGGCTCACAACCCCATTTTGCATGCCAGAACAAAACACATTGAGTTGGACATCCACTTTGTAAGAGAAAAGGTTGCTGCCAAAGCCATGACCATACAACATGTGCCAGCATCAAGTCAAATAGCAGATGCTCTCACCAAACCTTTGCCAACCACTCAGTTTCAAAACTTGAGAACCAAGCTCAAGGTTATTGCTACTCAACCCCCTTGATCTTGTGGGGGGAGTATTAGAGTAAACTGAATAGTTAGCCTTTTGGTTAAGTTAGTCTTTCGTTTGTTAGTCTTGTGCCAGCGTGGCTGAAGTTTGTTGTGCCAGCCTGGCCAAGACGGTTACACGGTTAATCTGTTAGAAGCCAGCTAAGCAAGTTGGTTAGTGTAACTCATCACTATATATTCATTTTGTGTAAAGTGATGATCTAAGAATTCTGTTTTTGTAAAACATTTCAGAACAATGAAAGATGCAGAGCATCACAATTCTTTCTACATTTTACTTTAGCACAAATGACCCAAAGAATAGTCTGCCAAAGTAGTGCCAACCCCGATCTACAGCATGGTCGGCCCCTAAAGCTACCAAACATAGAGAATAGCAAGAAAAGATCAGGAGACATAATAAAATCAAAACCCAGCCAGCCAACAATCGAATACCAAACCGAAGAAGAGAAATTGCACCTGCTAAATAAGTGTAAGGCCGACTCCTGATGGTTACCACATAGAATGCAGATAGCAGCTGGAGTATCAGAAATAACCCCTCTCTTAAGTAAGTTTGTCCGAGTCGGGATTCTATCCAAAAGCAACTACCAGTAGAAGGCGATTACTTTTGAAGGAGCAAAACTCTTCCACAACTTACCAAGGACCGAGACCTGATGATCTGAAAAATCCCGGCGTCGAGAGGAAGAAGCTGAGAGGAACTCATATGCAGATGAAACTGAAAACAAACCACTTGGATGTAATCAGTATTTGAATATAATTTTTACACTAGTTGTCGGTTGACATATAAGTTTTTAGTTAACAATGCAACATTAACAGGTTAACGACTAATTATTATATAATAACTAGTAATTAACTGATTAATTAAATAATACATCTTTTGGTTCCAAACTTTGGATACTACTTTAAGTTGAGTCAATCTGGGTGAACCACTACGGGAATAAAGATTTCCTAATGTTTTTTTTCTCAAAGATTTTACTTAATTGAAATTAAATTTATTGTCACTTAAATGTTAACAATAAATAATTTATTAATTAAATAATACACATCGACAATAAAAAAATTCATACCTCGTAAACTGATATAAAAATAATGGAAAGTAACTGATAAAAATAATGGAAGTAACTGGTGTTCAGGAATCATTATCATAAAAAATGACCCTCCAGCTACCTCCACTGACAGAATGAAATGAACTCGTGAACATCAGCGATCAGCATCTAAGATGCAAAAGATATTCCTCTGGCCTTTACATTTTTAATTTAAGGGTTAATGCAGCTTTTAGTCGCTGTAATATCAGAGAAATTCAGTTTTAGTTCCTGCTAAAATTTTTGTTTAGATTCCGCCCCTGTTATATCAGATTCTCCCAGTTTTAGTCCCTCATGTTATCTCTCCAGTGACGTGGCATGGGTGATGTGTAAATTTTTTTACACATAGTCATTTCCATGCTGACACATTAAATAAAAAATGCTGGCATAGCTCTTCTTCTCCCTTCCTCCTCCTCCCACCACCAGCCACCACCGTTTCAGCCACCACCACCACCATTTCGATGTACCCCACCCCTCACCCTGCCCCCTCCCTCCCTCAACCCAATGGCCACCACCCTATCCCCTGCCCTCCCCATCCTTCCCCTAGCCACCACCACCCACACCTACACTTCTCCCTCTATTAAAAAACAGAAAGAAAATTCCCAACAAATCACAACCAGTGAGGGAGAAGAAAGCAGTAGCAACAATAAAGAGACTAAATGAAAGGGGAAGTAAAAATAAAAGGGAGGTCCTCTACACCAACATCAACTAATTAGCTCCTCAACAAAGTCGTCACCGTCGCCAACAGATTTGATTTTTTCCCCCTCATTTTTGTGGATCTGAGTTTGGTTAGGTTCAAGCATAGCAGAGGAAGGAAGACAGGAGTCGGATTGTGTTTGAATCTTTATTCTTTTTGATTGCGATTGGGGCGTGATCGAGCAGCGACAGCATCGCAAACTCCTCACAACGACGACCACTGCTCTGTTCGACTCAGTGTTTGATTTCGGAGTTGAAATCGCATCAGTGACAGCGACGGTGAGGGTGTAGCTTTCGCTGCTGGAGTTAGAGTTGGATTTGCTCTCCTGTGGCTGTGGTGTTGGCGTAGTTGCCGGAGCGGTTCCTGAGGTGGTGGGGGAAGGTGATTTGTTGGAGCGCTTTGATATCACGGGGAAGCCATTGCCAGCGAGGGCGTTACGGAGGGCGCGCCTTTGGTCGATGGCGGCGATTCTTGGTCGAGAAAAGGAAGAGGATAGGCAGGGGAATTAGGGTTACGAAGGGGAAGGGGCAAAAATAATTAGGGTTTTTTAATTATTCATTTTTAATTTAATTATTAATTAAATTTAAATTATTTGACAGGTGGCATATGCCAGTTGAGCTGGAAGTCCATTCCCCACATCATCCATGCCACGTCACTGGAGAGATAACGTGAGGAACTAAAACTAGGAGAATCTAATATTACAGGAGCGGAATCTAAACAAAAATTTTAGCAGGAATTAAAATTGAATTTTCCTGATATTACTGGGACTAAAAACGGTATTAACCCTTAATTTAATGTTCCCAGATCTAAGTAGACAATTGAAATTGCATGACAAAGTTGTCTATGCTATTACTGTAATGGTTTACTATTAAATAATAAAATATTTATTGGCTCTTGAATAAAAGTGAGAAATTATTAGACTTCAAGGTATTATTATCTTAAACTGTAACCACACCATCTTTTTTTATTATTAATGATTAGTAAATAGACTATGATACATGAATGAAGATGAACGCTCCCAACATAGAAGCAGAAAATAAGAACACGAACCAAGAAAGCCAAACAAAATGCAAGCATTATACTAAAGGGAATTAGTTCAACCTAATGCTTCAATCTTTTGATTCATCGGTATATTGCAATAACCACAAACAAAATTGCGTTTGCAGATGATACAATGAATTCTTTCTATACATCTATCGGGGTTTTGACACATCATAATACAGCCTGATTTCTTTCAAATAAAAATCTTGGTCAGTTGAGTAACTATGGTTGTATAAATTTCTCTTAATGGACTCGAATATGCCAGCTACACTAATCAGGGAAACCAGTAACCAGCAGTAGTGCAAATATAGCTCATAATGGTTGAAGTTCCTGCTCCGGAACAGCTACATCAACTGGCTTGTATGAGTGCTCGACTTGCTGTCTGTTTTTCCAAATTAAGAATATTCCCAAGGCTGATACTCCTAGAAGCAGTGTTAGCAAAACAGCTAAAGCCACGACAAAATAATATTGCTGCCACCAAGTCCTGCATCATCTCGGAAAAATATGTTAACAATATTTAAAATGGTAATAGAATAAGCCCTAAACCATATCCAATCAATAGAAGATTTTAGACAGTATAGCTATACATACCCATGAAAAAGTAGTAACCAAATAGGTAACTACAATAAGGAAAACTACAATAAGGAATGGATAGAGGGAAAAGGTTGAATCAACAACTATGCGGGTAGGATAACCAGTTGTCTATAAGAACAGAGGCTGTTTTGCCACTTGACCATAGAGCAGTACTTACGTCATTAAAAATATTTACTTGACAAACTAGTAAAATTATAAATATTTCCCCAAAAAAATGGAATTTTAAGGTTTTAAAAGTAAATACAACATTGAAATAATATTTCTAAATAATTAACCTCTCATAAGGGACAAAACATGTCATAAGCACTACACACTAAAGTACAAAATAGGACATAACTAAGCAAACACATTGCGCGGAGAGAGATAGTGTGTTTTGTGTTAGGACTTATTGACACCATCTGTAAGTCTCGGATATTTACACCACTTGATAACTTTTTGTAAACTGCAAAATGAACCAATTAAACCGTTGAATCATGTGATCACGTATTTCAGATTTTAGATAATTTATACATTTGTAGACATGTATCTAATAGTAGATATTGACTGACTTATATTTTAAAAAACATATTATACCTTAAAATAAAGTAGTGCAATAAAGTACCAATTTTTCTTTTATTTGTATGAATTTTGTATACTTGATCTATTTCGTAAGATTTTTCAATTCAACGGTTAAATTAGTGAAATTCATCGCGTACTAAAAATTGTTAAGTGGTGTAAGTATACCAAGAGTTACACCCAATATAAAACAGATCTTGACTCACACACAGTGGTAAGAACAGTTGTATCTATCAGTGGATAGAAGTATGAAAAGACATGCATGTATTTTTACAAAATATCAGATGTGAAAAGAAACAAAAAACCTCAATCCTCAAGCATGAATTTTGATAAATTAGTACATTAGACTTTCCAACTAATCTAAATGAGGAAAACTATGTACCTCAGTATTTCATGCACTGAATAATAAAACAGGAAGTTATGCAACCACAATTATACAATGATAAAGGACAGATAATTTTCCAACTCAACTCCTCCTTTCAAGGAAAAAAAATTTACCGCTTTGATGAAGGCTCCACATTCCAATCAACCAACTTATAACTTCCAAACGTGTCAGGAAGTTGCATGTGATGTTCAGAAAGCCGGGAAATTATACTCTGTAACATCAAAAATCACCATCAAAGGGTAGTCTTCCCATAAATGCAAATGCACAAATGCCAACTTACCATTGCAGAGGTGTTAGAAAAGAAATCAGCATACGGACTCGGGGTTATGACCCATCTAGAGAGGGAACCATTTCCAAGAGAAGAAAAATTCATTAAGTGAACCTGCAAGCATTCCAACTCAGAATGTCATTATCTAAAGAAAAAATGCGCAAGAATAGGGGAAAAATAGCTGAAAATGATTAGTTTCTTGGTACTACTTAGGAAGGTTGTCACATGACTAACAGTCTGACATCTAGGAACTACCTAAATCCCAACCTACACCAGCCAACTGATCTAGCCAAGGCTGTATATGTATATAGCTAATTACATCCCTTTATTGCATCAAAATTATTGATTATATTTAAACCAAATTAAGCCACAATATTTCCTGCACCTTAGCGGCCATTTTCTAACCTGCGAAGTATTAACATTTAACTCATGAGCTATGAGTCCAGCCAACTTGGTAATGTAAGGCTTCATATCTATGTAGCTGGTGTTAAATGAAATAACAAATGTTATTTGAGCAATTTGGAGTTCGCCTGCACATTCAAGGCAATGATAGGAAATTAATCATCAGTGAGCATATAAATTACAAAGTGATAACACTGATTTCTGAAAAATATAAACTATTTGTGTAAGTTTAACGTCTATCCATGTTTAGACATGATACCTCTGTATATACTTCTAAGAAAAATAGAATACTAGCAGATAATATTACCTTCATGAATATTAGACGGCAATGCAGATGGAGCAACCGAAGGCTCGCATGCTTTGGTTAAATTTGTTCCTTCTGAATTTTGAGGCACTGGTGGTGGGGCATCAGAAACATGTAGTCTTTCCCATAACTCAGAACAATTAGTTTTCCAGAAACCAATTTTTGAATGCTCCCGATCATACGTTACAAGAGTGTTACGGACGACAATACCTACACAAACAAAAATAATATAGGAATGATCACTAAAGTATTTAACAAACCAATAACTCAGAAGCTGACAGTCTAACACAAAAGTTAAGGAGCAACATTTCAAATGATCACAAAGTATGAAATGAAATGGAATTACCAACAGTAAATAAGTTACCTCCTAAAAGAGTAGTTTGATCCTTTCCATTTGAGAAGACCCCCAGACAATATGCACCTCGCACTTTTGAATGCTTTATAAAAGATAGCCCCAAGAAAAAGTAGGGATTAGGAAATCAGTCAACCTATAAACACAGCTAAAGATACTAATGATCATCTTATATAACTAACCCGAAACAGGTAATTTTCAGGAGACAGTGACAACTTGTGACCATTTCCAAATACCATGTCAACCACTGGAAAGCTTTTAGAGAGTTGAGAGACATCCCTAAAAGACAAGTAAGTTCAGACTGTTAATTAAGCTGTAATGGGTGATATGTTCACTCCTTAATAATGATATAAAGCAAACATACATTCCAACACCAGAAAAACATATATCTTTATAATTTAGATCTGGACCACTAATTTTCTTCAAAGAGTGAAGTTCCTCCATAATCTGCGAACAGATAAATACATAAGCAAAGTCATCAGACATATCCGGTTTATGATATACAATGTCATAAACAAAACTATCAATGATATTGAAAGAATAAAAAGGATTCTCCATGATAAATGGCATATACATTTGACTGAACCACTGAATTTTCTAATTATACGAGCTGATTAAGAGCATATCCCACAGAGATGAAGACCGAAAAACAGCTTTATAAGTGGTAATTTTAAAGCATTGCTTCTTAAATACTGTTGCAAAGTTAACTATTAAAAATGACTCCTAATACTATATTACATCGATTGGAAAATTCAATGTGACATTCTGAAAGAAGAAAATATTAGAAAATTCAGTGTGCATATGCTGCCTATTTGAATAAAGATAATCTACAATAATTCAGGGCATCTTTACCTACACTATTAAGAGAAATCTGTTCAGAAAGGTTAAATGGTATAAATTTTAGTATCCCTTTAACTCTATGCTCTGAGGAAACAACAATCCAAAGATCTTTATTATGGTAATGAAAAAGTAAAAACAATTTATCAAAGTATCAAAGTAATTTTCCCGAAGTGAACCAGATAAATGTCCAATAAATTCATAAATCAATAAAAAATTATCAGCTAAATAATTATAAGTGCTTAAATCCTCCAACTTCATTTATCACTTAGCGAGGCCAGGATTATAATCGTGAAAGCAAGAATATGTCAGCAGCAATATTTGTATAATGGGTATGATTTATCAACAATAACAAGCAGAGGCAGTTCCTCTTTGAACAATGAGGAATGAAGCTCCCCCATAAATTTTCACAATTGACAATTTTTCTCACCCAAAAAAAAAAAAAAAAAAAAAAACTTAAAAAACTCTTGTATGATTATATTTAGGCCCCTTCATCAATTTATTTCAATTCCACGCCTGATAACACAAGACTCGTAAATTGGAAGACAACTTCAGGTTTTTAGAAAATAGGAGAGATTAAAAAATGTAACTCAAAAAACTTTCTACAATAATATTTGAGAAAGAACTTACAGCATGTTTAAAAGCGAGAAATGCAACTTCTGGTAGGTATGCATAAGTTGTGCCACTATCCAAGACAGTTCCATGCTTCCCATCAAAAACCTTTGGGTTTAGACGCAGTCGCTTCCCCGCAACATGTATCTCCTTCAAATTGATATTGTAATATGGACTGTCGCCATCCCGAAACTAGAGTAAATGTAAGATTAATCAAATGCATTTTTTAAGAAAATGCATGACATTTAATATATCTGTCAGATAATAAATTTGACACACACCTTCGAACAGGATCTGAAGGTGTAAAGACCATTTCTGCTGGGGGAGATATTTCACCAAGAATCATAGCACCTCCACCAACATCCATTCCACCATAGCATAGTGAGAATGAATTACTTATTACCTTTTTATCAACCAATTGATCCATAATACTTAGATCTCCACGGCCCAAACCCATGATGCCATCAGCGCGCTGACTATAGATATCACCAGTCTCATCGTTTTCACAGCCAAAGACAGCACGTTGGGGGGTAAGCTCACTCAGATTTCCAAAGGACACCACATCCTCACCAAGGATTCCACTGCTACTACTCATTTCAGCATACTGTCTCTCATACATGCACTGCATTCTGTCATTGTCACAGTTGCAATCCGGTGTGCATTTTACAGGTTCATAGGTTTTCGACATGTCTGGCTGGAACTTCGGATCCTGTTAAAATAAAATTGGGCAAACAATTCCAATATACTTCAGATAAATCATACGAGTTACACTTACACATGCATCGCCACAACAATTCTAAGATTTTTTTCACAACTATTTCAAGGTCAAATAAATGATATTCAGAAACAATAAACATCACAACAATAAAGGTGTACTCATTAGTCTGTAGAAAGGGAAAATGAAGGAATAAAAGGGGAGGCAGGTATTCATCGCTGTCAATTGTCATCCTTCATGTTCTACCTCTCCATTTTCACTTATATACAAAGAAAATAACATTCCGGAAGAGCAGAAGTACTAAAACCCAGCTGCAAACCAAATAATCATATAACACCTTATATGAGTAATTTTTTTTCCACAATCCAATAGCAGCTCTTTTACACAAATTCAATAATCAATCAATATAATGATTAATTTAATAGACTCGTACGTGTACGTATAATGCAAAAAAAAAGTGGCTTAAAGCGTTACCTGGTGCCTACCGCAGTGTTCGCAAGTAGAGCACGGGACATAAGTAACAGTACTACCCGTATCAACAATAAGAGCAAACGTCTGCGGAGGAGTACCGATCCAAAGC
This sequence comes from Calophaca sinica, assembly GCA_037113605.1. Classification (NCBI taxonomy): domain Eukaryota; kingdom Viridiplantae; phylum Streptophyta; class Magnoliopsida; order Fabales; family Fabaceae; genus Calophaca; species Calophaca sinica. The sequence continues at coordinate 13,134,279 of CM073736.1, forward strand.
CGCGTTGTATAGTACCTACTCCATCGAATTTATTATATGTACACAAAAAACAAAATATCCTAATTTATTAAAAAAAATCGTAGAGGAAGTGCAGCGGCTTACCCGTTTAAGAGGAGATCGTCGTAGAGTCTCATGCGAGCGTTAGGGTGGCGTATGGACTCGGATCTTTGGAGTTGACGACGGGGATTGAAGGCGGAGATGGATGAATCGGGTTCAGATAGATGCAGAGGGAGAATCACGGCAGGACGAGAGCCGTTACGATCACTTCGCAAGAGTAAGACGTTGTTGGTGTCGACACAGACAGCAACCCAAGGACCGAACCGCGCGAGGTATAGAATTAGGGAGACGAAGACGATGGAGATGTGTTGAGTCGATGCACCCGCCATGGCTCCAATTGGTCTAAGGATTCGATTCGAGTTTAAGCCCCGCGCGATGGCGCTGATCGAAACGAGAAGGGAAGTGAAGACCCGACGGGAAAACACAACTCTCCTCAACTCTCAATTACGCAAAAAGAGGAAGAAGGAGGGAGGTCAAACGATCATGTGATTAAATGAAACATATCCATTTCCTTTCGCATTTTTATTAAAAAATATTTAAGCGTTATGTACCAAAAAAAAGTTTATTTAAGCGTTTATTTATTGGTTTATTTAACATTTAAAAAAAAGTAGACTATTAAACGGGGAACTAACGTTACTACGAATTAACCCCACACATGACACAATACCTTTCGGCTTTCGTAAAGTGTTCTTATTTAAAAAAAAAATCATTAATTTAGATATTTTTCAAAATTTTATTGACCAAAGCGTATAATTCAGTTTTTTTTTTTTTAGAAAAGTATAATTCAGTCCATATCAATCAAAGCTTTCTTGAAATGTACACCCAAAAAAAAAAAAAGTAGATAATTACACACAAAAAAGCTTTGTTGAAATAGATTCGGTCTAAGAGTCAGCTAAAAAAAACACGAGGGTTAATATCCTTTTCATCCCTGTATTTTGAGCGAAATTTGGTTTTAGTCCCTATAAAATTTTTTGTTTTGATTTAGTCCTTGTAATTTAAGATTCTTTCACTTTTAGTCCATGTCGTCAAATCTCTATTAAAAACATTGGGTTTTTCTTCCACTTTTTATCCCTGTAATTTTAAGATTCTTTCACTTTTAGTCCCTGTAATTTAATAGGGATTTGACGACAGAGACTAAAAATTGAAGAATCTTAAATTACAGGGACTAAATCGAAACAAAAAATTTTACAGGGATTAAAACCGAATTTCGCTCAAATTACAGGGACCAAAAGGGATATTAACCCTATGACAAGATATGTAAGTTAGAATAATGATATAGTTTTGACATAACTTGAAAGCTCACATCACACCTGACCCAATTGGTATGACATGTTTGGTTTAGAACAAAGATCACTCGTAATGAACCTGGAATAAGATTCAAACCCTTCTCAAAAGAGGTCTCCAATAGAAATATCTCCCTAGTATTACCATGGATAACAAATTGTACCTCCACAATGGGTATGCACACACCTTCAATGACTAGCTGAGCGCCCCACCGACACCATACATAGTGTCGGTTGACAGCATATTGTGGGTGACAGAGGTTTTGTCTCTTATACGTCCAACATGTCAGGACACCCAAAAGGGACCTCGGGTGAGCCAAACAAAATGAATGGGTCCCTACACCAACCAGTATATAAAGAAAGCAACACCACAAAAAGGTGTGTGTCATGTTTCATTAATCAGTCATCACTAAAAATCTCATCTAACTTGGGCGTCAGAGTTCCTTTGTAGGTACCTATTACCGCAAATCGTCGTGATAGATCGAAGAAAGGAGGGATCCCCTTTAAAGTTGAAAAGCCCAAGCCATTTCGGAGCCCGATTTAGATTTGGAATGGAGCAGAAGTTAAAATAATTTTTTTTTGGTCTGACACGAAATTATTTAAAACTACTGCAATAGAAATGCTAAATGTTATAAAGCATTTTGTAACAAAAGACATGAATATCTGTGACATGTTTTGTTCAATCATTTATTCAATCACTCACTCATATATTCTTATCCAAAAAACCTTTTGTTCACATAAGAACCTTCAAAGATTGAACTGAAAATATAGATGAAGCTTTTGATGCTGTCAGGGAACTATTAGGGTCTAGGGTTTCTCTGAATTGAAGGACAAAGAGGGCCTCCTAAAAAAACTAAGAGAGAAAGAGAAATAGACTATCTACTCCTAAAAGATAAAAGAAATACTACTTAATTTTCTGCTTTTTTTGATTCATTCATTAAAGTGTCTATATATAGACTTCTTACAATCACCAATCATTGGAAGGATCTAGAATCTCATTCTTACAATGGTAATAAAAAAACAACTAGTATGACTAATGGATAATATGGGCTTGTCATCATTCTGAGTTGGGCCTACAGCTTCATTAAGTCTAGAAGAGCCCTTAGTGTTGTTCCTAACATTCCATACCCCATCAAGACTAACCTTGTCCTCAAGGTTGTAAAAATTGCTCCCTTGAATAAATTTTTCCTGGGTCCCACTGTTTGAATGACAGTGCATTAGTGTCAACGAATGAATTTGTGCTGCAAAAATTAAGTGCATTGGTGAAGCATCATGGTGGTCTGTACCATGTCCGTAAGCAAGCACATGAAGGTGAAATTCTAAATATATAAGTTGCACATGATCCCCTCTTGGAGAAATACTTCCACAATTTGACCTTTGTAATTGTATGCTTCTTGCAATGAACCAAATGTCTTATCTAGTGAATTGCTAGGTCCAGAAAAAGCATAGGAAAGAGGAAAAATTGTCCAATTAACTAGAAGCACATAGCTTAATGGTTGCACACTCTTAATAAGCGTAGCATGCAGAATAGCTAGAAAATTGATTCTAGCAGCAATTGGATCATTAATGGAATGCACAAATGGAAATGCATGGGAGGCAGCGGGTGAACCGCGCATTGAAAACGTATTGGAGAATGAAGTTAGGCCAGTTGTGGCATTGATAGGGCATGTATGCAAAAAAAAAAAAGCTTGGGGAGCCGTTGTTGAACATTAATTGGGCGCCGATTAGAGAAAGTTGTATAGCCAGCTGGGACACTAACGGAAAGGTTTGAATTCTTTGATGGTGGAGATCGAAAGTTAGGAGAAGGTAGCATATCATGCGGCTGCGATTTCGCCTGGGAAGCAACTGGCGCTTTTAATGCGCATTCTGGGTGCACATGGGTAGGCGCATGAAAATTAAAGCGAAAAATGCGGGAAACAGCTGAGGAAATTAAATGTGGTTATATTTTGGGTGGAGTCCACGAATCAAGTGGTGCCATGTCGCAAAAATCTGTGGCTTCTAAACAATCCAAATGGCCTGCATTTTGAATGGATGGCGGGGGTTTCATCTCAGAAAGTTGTTAGTGATCTAACGGTGGGTAAAATGGAACAGCTGGGATATCACTATGTGTGCTTTGAATCCACCGAAATTGGAGGCAGCAGGTGCGCCTCACAGTGCAGAATTGAGGGATTGACGAGATTTGTGATTGGGGCGTAGGATAAAGACATTGACGCGTGGCACACAATAGTTGGCTGGAAACATTTCACAAGGATTGTGTTTTCTTAACGGTGCTGATTCATCTGTGGAATGATCTGACGGTTTGAAGAGCGTGTGGGCAGTGGTGTCACTGCAAGCTGGAGACGCGCCCGACACACTCTCTCTTGCGTGCATCGCACACTAAATGGACGGCCCTGATTGCACCTTACATGCCTGAAGCGGATCTGATGGTGAAAGGTACTGATTGGGGGGGTTTGTACTGATCAGATGAAGGTCTGTTCAACGAACGAGAGTTCTCACTTTGAATACATGAAGGACTGGCTGATATGGACTCGCCGGCGTCCGGTGGCACCGGTGGTGGTGGGGGAATGGTGGGTTCCCACTTGGCTTGGGGTTCCACAATCTCGCTCTGGAAGCTTGGATCTGGTGGTTGCGGCGGCGGTGACGGTGGTCGATTTGAAGCAAGATTTGCGGATTTCTTCTTTCCCTCAGTGGTTGTGCTACTATTCTGTGTTTCTGGAGAAGTGGCGGCCTCTGTACCCAGTTGGGCAAGCGGCATCTCTGTCTTTGGTGTGCCCGGTCCCACGAAGAACGTATCAGCCATGGACACTCGTTCAACAGAGTCATCATTGAGGGAAGGTGCCTCTATTTGGTTTATGGGAAGGAGGCACTCATCCGGAGCTGTAAGAGCAGTGTTCAACGATTCCAAATCTGGCTTTTGTGGTGAAGTGAGTTGGAAAGGGAAGGTGTTGGTATCAACACTCTGAGGCAAGAAGGCTGTCTTGGAAGGCGGTGGCGATGGCAGGGAAACAGACTGTGGGTGAGAAGAGTAGCTTGAATAGCTACTGTTCCAACAGTTCGTATTTTCATACGGTGGCGGCAGATAGGTGTTGTAGGTGCTTGAATAACTTGCAGATCCATTATTCTGAAAGGAGGAAGTAGGTTGATAAGGAGCACCTGGATGTTGATATGCTCCTGCCGGCTGTGAATAAGGATGAATATTGTTATAGTAGCCTGAATAAGGAGGAGGAGGTTGAGATTGTGAATAAGGAAGAGGAGGCGAAGACGGAGGAGGTGGTTGAAACTGTGAGTATGGATGGGTAGGTTGTCTAAAATAGGCTGAGTATTCTAGTTTTCCATAATAATCAGATGGATTAGGAAAACTTGCAAATGGTGTATATGGGTTGGATGATGGTGGTGTGTATACAGGGCTAAAACTGAAGTTTGGTGATGGAGGTGTAATGATGGTGAAGGTGGAATAATATGGAGGAGGACAAGTGGGATAACCCATTGGAGGGATTGAGTGGGGCAATGAAAGCACCAATTATTATGGTTTAGGGTTTCTCTGAATTGGAGGACATAGAGGGTCTCCTAAGAATACTGAGAGAGAAAGGGAAATAGACTATCTACTCCTAAAAGATAAAATAAATACTACTTAATTTTCTGCTTTTTTTGATGATCAGAGCCATGGCAGCGACAGCGCACAGTGGCGGTGTACATGTAAACCCTCTAGTATTCAAGGTGGGTGATGGGCTATGAAGATCTGTGTGTGTGTGTGGGGGGGGGGGGCGTGAGGAAAAACTGCTCTATTTATAATCTTGTTGACTCTAATGTGTAATCATGTGTTATGTGGTTTGATAGTGGAGAACCAGCATGTAATTAGACTTGGAATTGAAGCTCACATTTGAGGGAGACTCTCAGGTGGTTCGATTTGAGCCTTGAGAATTCTAAGACTGGCATAAAACACTTTTAGTTTGGTATTCACTTTTCGTATATAGTTTTTCGTACCAAATAATTGTTCTCTTATTATAATTAACTACTAGTTATATATAAGTTTATTTAAATGTTATTTTAAAATCAATATTTATTTAATGGTTTAAATATATTTTTAGTCCCTCAAATTAGGGAAAAGTTTGGTTTTAGTCCCTCAAAAAAAATTTGTCTACTTTTAGTCCCTTTAGTTTGAAAATGTGCCACATTTAGTCCCTGCGAATTGGTTTTAATCCCTCAAAAAAATTTCGTCTACTTTTGGTCCCTTTAGTTTGGAAATGTGTCACTTTTAGTCCCTGTGACTGTTTTTGTCTGCTTTTTAGTCCCTGCTTTTAGTTTGGTTTTAGTACCCCATTTCTATCTCTCTCTATCTCTCCCTCTCTCTGCAACTTCTCTAGCACCAAGTTCGATGTTATTATTCCCAGTAATATCAGTCGAAAAGTAGACGAAAACAAACGCAGAGACTATATGTGACACATTTTCAAACTAGGGGACTAAAAGCAAACGAAATGTTTTTGAAGGACTAACACCAAACTCATAGGGACTAAGTGTGACACATTTTCAAATTAAAGGACCAAAAATAGACGAAATTTTTTGAGAGACTAAAACTAAATTTTTTCCTAATTTGAGAGACTAAAAACATATTTAAGCCTTATTTAATTTAAACTATATTTATTTTAATTTTTTATAAATACTAATTTAAAAATATTAATATAGTAGGCAAATAAATTATTTATAATTAAAATTTGTAAATTTAATTTTATGAAAATAAAAAAAAAATACAAGCCAATGAGACAATGTTGATAAATCGTAGCCAACACGAGGTTGAGATTGGCCAATAATTTACTTTCCCAAATTATACGTCGTCGTGCTATAGATCAGATTGCATTTGGACTAACTTGCAATAAACCAGCCTGATTGAGCCCAACCACCAGAATTGACACCTTTGAATGCCTAATTATACTGTATATATATATATATATATATATGTATGTACAGTATTTCAACACATCTCCAAATGTTTAAGCCATTGAGTGATTGATTGTTTACTCATTTACATCGTAATCGTAATCCCATAACGATGGATGATATATGAAACAGAATAAGAAATAAAAATATTAAATGAAATAAAATATAACAAAAATATTATTTTTGATAATAAATGAAGTAATACACACGCGTCAAAATGCGTGTCAGCGACAAAAAGGTACCTCGTTGGAGCCTGGAGAAGGAAGAATGACAGGTAATTTCCCGAGAGAGGGTACAAAAAACAGGTTTGCAATGGAGCTGAGTGAGACTTACTAATGGATGGACAATACTGATATGCTAAAAAATGTTTGGTGAATGGTAAAGGGCAAAGCGCCACCACCGATATGCTAAAAATGGAGATGATTACAAGGTGCTATGAAGCGAATACTTATGTTGTGAGGGAAAAGCTGTAAACCGTATATATTGCTTATCACATTGCTGAGACAAATTATAGCTGTACCGTTAAAAACTGACATATGGTGACTGAAATGTGTAAAGGGTTATTACTCTTTTTAGATTCAAGCTTGTATTCTTCAACGCAATCTTTTACTTTTTACAGTGGTTGATGCAGCCAGCTCTCGCGCACTGACATCACTCTGCAGATGAATGAGAATTTACAAATGACTATAGGCAATGCAGAACAAGAGAAATCAATAATGCAATCACTCGATTAATCTGAACACCAATGAAGCACCAATAAATGTATACCATTATACTATCCACACCACCTACATTTCTAGCCTTCTGAATTTCTTATTAGGCTCTTGAGATGTACCTCAGAAGAGGTGCAAGGGTGAAGCCTTCTTCAAACTAAATGACATGAATGAAACGTACACAAGGAACTCGATTCCCATCATTCATCAAACTCTGAAACAATCCTATAAGTTGAAAGAAGTTGCACAAACGTATGCTTCCAATGAATTTCCATTGCCAGCATTATTGTCCCCTCCCTTGCTAGAATGTAAATATAAAACCATTCATGTGCTTGAGTGCTGATATCAGCTTGAGCTATTTGTTTATGACATGCGCTATATTTGTAGGTTCTGTTCTATCCCTCATATAAGGAAAAAAGAAAGAAATTTGTACAATTTGACCTGCAAATAACATTCTTAACTCTAAAGGCACACCATCAATACAACAAATTAACAACAGGAGCGTAGCCTTCGCATTTCCAGTACTCCCACAATCTTCTGTGCCAAAATTTGGATTGAAGTAGCATTTTCCACCCACAGCCAGAAAAAAAAATATCAAATAGAAAGAACAGAGCGAGCGAGTCAGAGAGAACCAAAAGAGGAGCTATCTGTTTGAACATTATAGTTTTAAAAAAAAGGTAAAACTACATTATGTCAGAATCTCAAAGGCATGCTTACAGCTCCATTATAAATCAAATTATACAGTACGACAGACTACAGACTACAGAAACATCTACCCTGACTTGTTTCATTGAAGTACAGACAGCCAATAAGGTACCACTGCCGCTGTATCATTGCAAGTTGTTATACAGATAACAAGCATGAGTATGCCTAAAAAGAATAGAGCAAAAGTATTCTCTGAAGCCTTTAACAGCATAGCATTTCCTGCTTCATGGTTTTAAGGAATGAGATTGACTGCTCAATTCCCCGTGGTAGCAACTGTCTTTGATCGAGTTAAACTTTGCCAAGGTGAAAAGGTAATGGCACGTGCAATAAGGTAAATTATAAATGCAACATATGCAGCTGTTATTGCACACACTATAGTGGCAACCACTGCTCCATTCACTTCAGAGGAAAAGAATTCCAGCAAAAGATAGCCATTTATCACTATCACCAGAGCAGCCACAAGCCAGGAAATAGTCTGCATCGACATCATAAGACAATCATGAGTCATGACTATTATACAATTAATCCACACAAATTGAACAGAATACTGGGCAAAGGCGTGTTGGTAATACATCCAATGTCCAGACTATTGTTTAAAAACATTTACCAAAAAGTCAAAGCATCAATTTTGGCCTTAAGTAGAGAAATTATCAAAATCTTACTACTAGACATTATTTATCACATATAATGATACAACTTGTTTTTCGGATGTTTCAATGTTCCATGTCAATGATGAGACACATGCAGTTTCCGACTGCAGCAAAACCCAAAAAACTGCATAATGAAAATGTAACCCCGCAATGAATAATATACTGAAAATACTATCTTACCTTCTTTCAATTTTTAAAAAGAGAGTAAAATCATACCATCAATTTTCCTTTTCAAAATCAAACTCTTAATTGCAAGAGAAATTAGGTATACCTTAATTCAGTTCTGAATTATCTACTGCCTGGAAAGCAAGACAGGATAGGTCTACATTGGGATATTTCTGAATAGGTCTACATAGGTATACCATCCTAGGTTCTATTTAATTGATGACTCACATAGACATGGGAATATACAGATTGCAATTTTGTATCAAATGAATTAACCTGGCATTTCATAATAATGCATAAATTGCTGATAATGAGTAACTGGTAAAACCAGTGTGACCAAAATTCAAAGGGATATATACCTTGAGGAAAGAGCCAATCTTGAAACTGCCCATTATCTGTTCCTTTGACACCAAACAAAGCAAAGGAATGAGTGCAAAGGGGATTTGCACTGACTGAAGAACATTAAGCCATTCATTCAGAATATCTAATGATTGCTCAGAAGTATCAAATATAAGAGCAACTATCATGGTTGGGATGATTGCAAAACTCCGCGTAATCAACGCCCTTATCCATTTTTTCAACTTTAAATTCAGAAAACCCCCCATGATAAATTGCCCAGCATATGTACCAGTAATAGTGCTACTTTGGCCAGCTGCTAATAACCCAATACCCCATATATACAGGATTGGGAATAGTCCACCCCCATACTTCTCCTGAAGGTACTGCCCTGCATTTACAAGACCAATGCTATTTGCTATCTCAGTACCATAAAAGCCCTTAGCAAACACAGTTGTAACAAATATATTAATGACAAAGGAGACAACAAGGGCAATGGTGGACTCTATAGAGTAGTAATTAAGAGCTTCTTGAACACGGCCTTTCTTTTTGGGGTCAACCTGCCTTGATTGAACAAGTGCAGAATGCAAGAATACATTGTGAGGCATAATAATGCAACCTACAACTCCAACAGCTTTCTGTATAGTTCTGGAGCTAAGTTTAGGAACCAAAATCCCTACAAAGATAAAATTGGAGCATGTATCAGATATGAAGCATGAGAAACCTAGGAATTTACTTATAGAGTTATAGTGAAGTAAAATGTGCACATGTCCAAATCAACGAAATAAACTCATTACCAACAAGAACATCAACACCATTAGGCTTTGCTTCACCAAACATCCATGCAAATGAGAGAGCCATTATAGCAATCAGAACAGCAAAAAACGCTTCCAATTTCCTCACTCCGTAGTTCTCAAGGAAGAGAAAAATAAAACTGTAAAAAGGCAACCGCATAGAAGTTAAATGTTTAATTTGGAAAACTATAAACTGTTTAACAAGTAAAAAATGCTTGTTCCAGTAGCTTCTAAATTACCGAAACAGAAAAGACATTTTATCACAGACTCATCAATATTTCTTATTTTAAACTACATAATTCCAGTCAATAAATTCTTCCTAACAAGCTTAGGTGATATTAATTCTCTAAAAAGCGCTATATAACCCACTCCCCATCCCAGGATTAACATCAAGAACTCCCACTTCCAAACAATGATAAGATAATTTTTTATATATACGAGACCTTAATAAAGGAAGAAACTTTGAACTGACCTTAAAAAAATTGAAATTTGTAAAATACTACCTCAGAAAGAATACTAATTTGTCTTAACTTTTCACTAAAAAAAAAAAAAAGAAAGAAAGAAAGGAATTTTACCAATCTAAAGCAGTAATAACAACCCCAGCCCAAAGGGGCACAAGACCATTACTTAGAATCCTAATAGCAATAGCGCTTCCAATAACCTCTTGTATATCAGAGCCAATCAAAGCCACCTCAGTCATCAACCACAGCACAATCCTAGCCCAAGTAGGGTACTCATCTCTACAGAGTTCAGCCAAGTGCCTGCCAGAGGCAACTCCTAACCGTGCTGACAAAAGCTGAATAAGAAGCCCTATGGCAGTGGCCCACATGAGAAGCCACAACAGTGAGTACCCAGCAATGGCACCAGACTGAAGATCTCCCTCCAGGTTCCCAGGATCGAGGAACGCGATGCTCATCAGAAAACCAGGGCCACTGAATAGCCACAGCTTCTTCCATGAGAACGGTGGTACTCGAATCCCGTCGTCCACGTCAGCACCGTACTCGTCGACGGCTACGACAATCTTCTCGGATGAATCGTAAGCGGTTTCTTCTTGCTCTTGGCCGGAATCCACTAACAGTGGTTGTTGGTTTTCTTGAGGAGGCATGGTGGCGATTGAGGGGATGAGAGAAGAACTAGCGTTGTGGCCACGCCGGTGTATCCTATTTTTAGCGGTTGAGAAGCTTTAAAACCAGTCACTGTCCACTGCAAGTATTGGAGTTTTTAGTAAAGTGATGGCACACGAAAACACACTCTTTTCTGGTGTATCGTTGAAAACGAATAAGATTGGAAATTTGTCCAAAAAAAAAAAAGAGGAATAATAATAATAATAAGATTGAAAATAAACTACCCCTGTGGTCCCAGAAGTGGGAATTCGGCTGCGATTTTTCCCCCCACGCTTTGTTTATATCCAATAAAATAATGTTGGGCACTTGTACCAAAGAAATAAAATAAAATAATAGATAAATAAATAATGTTTGTCACGCAATAGTTAGAGAACATGTGACTTCTCTGAGCAGAGAAATTCGAAACATGTTTTTTTACCAAAATTTGAACCATAATTTTTTTTTAAAAAAAATTACTCAAGAGACCATTTATCTTTTAAGATGAGTTATATGCTGAGTTATTTTTTTATTTTTATTTTTTTTGACGATAAGTCATTTTTTTATTAAAAAAACATTTTTCTCTTGTCATGGTAATCCTAAAAAATCTCCTTCTCTTTACAGCAATTTTTTTTATAAGCAAAAAAATATATTAAAGGAATATAAGGGGTACCCCAACCCGTAACGACATGGATGTGCCTCATTAAAACCTTCCAGAGCCAAAATCCATTGAAAAAAGACTAAGGGAGAAAAAGAGTACATCAACCATGGACAACATTTTACAAAGGTACAACATCCGAAGATGTGAAACTGTGTGAAAATTTCCAAGAGGACAAATAAAGCCAAAGTTGCATACCATAGCACCCGCACCACATACCTCTTCCACCCCCCAAGACCAAATCTGCACAATCAGATAACAAATTAAGTGCACCACCTGACCATCAACCAACCCTAATCCAAGCAGCACCATGCCACCAACACCAGTTGGTCACAGGACCAATTTCCACTTCTAATTCCAACCCCATAAACAAGCTGCCCACTCTAACATTATTATGTACTAAAACAAATCAATTCAATTTCAGAATAATCAGACAACACATCATGACAGCATGCCAAAGCGTTTCCCAATCCATGACAGCTCCATTCCAAAAAAAACACATTTTCCGCAAATCATTGGCGTCACTCAGCACCAAAAACAGTCAGCATCAATGCAGGGGGCCTTATCGAAAACCCTCAGATATGTGTTGCTGCCATCGAAAAAACCTGCCTAGCACACATATAGATAATGACAATAAACAGCGGCACTGTGTTTACACTTACACAGTTGAGTGGAGAGCACCGAGACACCCCAAAGGATTCACGTACCAGTCGAAAAATTTCAACCCCAGCCTGCACCCCTCCTTATACATAAACCAATTCCAAGAAGTTTGCTTCACCTATGCTAATGTTGCAGAAAATTCAGCAGCCCCACCTTCAAACATAATCTTATTTCTTAGCAGCCATAAAGACCAAACCACGGCTCCCCAAATTAAGTACCTCACCTTCCTTACCGCTTTACCATAAAATAGCCCACCAGATTGTAAGAAGTTTGCCACGAGATCCAATTGACTAGCCCCTACACAGCCTAACCAAGCAAAAATAGAGGTTCAAATATTATAAGAGAATGGACAGGAAAAGAAAAGGTGACTCACTGATTCATCTTCGCAAAAGCACAATACACAACACGAGTTATGATTACCATCCAACACCCCATGGTGCAAAAGTGCGTCACGCGTAGGGACACGTCCGAGTAGCACCCTCCAAATCAGAAACGAAACTTTAGAAGGTATATCAGTGCGCCATAAACCTTTAAAAGCTTTGGATTGATTGTCATCCACCTGATCATCATTAGCACCGGCCCAAACCAGTAAATGAGCATATGCAGACTTAACGGTAAACATTTTCGAACAATCTTGCATCCAAATCCATCTATCGCCATATTCAGCTGATGGAGATAAACCTAGCAACAGAGCATTTAATTCCCCAACTTGTTCCTCCTCCCATGCATGTAGGCTCCTTCTCCACTCCCACATCCAAACCCAAAAGCCATCAATCCATACCCCGCAGGCGCCAACCGTGCTCTCCCTATTTGTGGATAGTTGATACAATCTTGGGTACAATTCCATGAGTTTGGTGGTACCTACCCATTTATCTTCCCAGAACTTGACACAATTTCCATTACCCAGTTTCAAGTAAACATCATTACTAAACCACTCGTGTTGCAAAGTAATGACATCCATCCACCAAATAGAAGAGTGTTGCGTTATAGGGCCCCCTCAAAAATTGCTTTCGACAAAACCCGTATTTTTTTGATAAAAAGTTAAACCACACAGCCCCTGTGTCATTTAAGCATCTCCACTTCCATTTAGCCAACAAACTGGTATTAAAGAGCTCCAAATTTTTTATTCCCAGCCCGCCTTCCTCTTTGGGCTTGCAAACCTTACTCCAACTTAGCCAACATATTTTCCTGCTATCGCCGTTCCCGCCGCATAAGAAATTACGTTGAATACAAATAAGGGAGTGCAATACCTTTTTTGGTGCTTTTGGTTGGTTGCCTTGAAAGTGAATGATACTTGGCTGGAATCGGTGGGTGAGGTAAAAGGTGAGGTGAAAAGGTTTTTCCATGAACATTTCTCAGCTGAGACAGATTTTCAGCGTCCGACACTTGATGGAATTGCATTTAAACAGGTGACTGAGGAAGAAAACAACTTTCTCACAGGCCCGGTTACAGAGGAGGTATTAAAAGAAATTGTGTGGAGTTGCAATGGAAACAAAAGTCTTGGACCAAACAGATTCAATTTTAAATTCATAATAGCTAATTGGGAGCTGTTGAAAGGGGATTTGGTGGAGTTCGTCTGGGAGTTTCAGCTTAATGCGTGTTTTCCACGGGCTATTACATCTTCTTTTCTGGCCCTTATTCCTAAGTCCGACAATCCTCAGTCTCTTCATGAGTACCGTCCCATTTCACTGGTTGGATGTCTATACAAAATTATTGCAAAGCTACTAGCTTCTAGACTCAAGATTGTACTGAGTAGAATTATCTCAGGATGTCAGTCCGCCTTCCTTCCGGGGAGACACATTTTGGATGGAGTTCTTATAACAAGTGAGACCATTGACTTGGTAAAACGAAGAAAGGACCGTTGTTTATTTCCGAAAGTGGATTTTGAGAAGGCGTATGACTCGGTTGATTGGACTTATTTGGATTATATGTTGACCAGATTGAGATTTTGCCTTAATTGGAGACGCTGGATTAAGGCGTGATTTGCCTCCGGCAATATGTCGGTCCTTGTCAACGGGAGTCCTACAGAAGCGTTTCCAGTCGGTAGGGGGCTAAAACAAGGGGACCCTTTGGCCTTGTTCTTATTCTTAATTACGACTGAGGGTTTGACTGGTCTGGTCAATAATGCAGTGGGTCGGGGGCAAATAGCTAGCTACACAGCCTTCCCAGACATTTCTTTCCCGATTTTGCAATATGCTGACGACACTATTATGATCTGTGAGTCGTCTTGGGAGAATCTTTGGGCCCTCAAGGCAATTTTAAGGGGCTTTGAATTGGTTTCTGGGCTCAAAGTTTATTTTGCTAAAAGTAACTTGTATGGAGTCAATGTGGATGACCACTTTCTGAGGGCAGCATCATGTTTTTTATTTTGTTCTGTGGGCACCATTCCTTTCAAATTTTTAGGAGTTCCGGTCGGAGCTAGTCCCAGGAAAGCTTCCACTTGGAACCCGGTGGTGGAGCTCTTTCAGAAACGTCTGGCCTCATGGAAAAAATAACATTTGTCCTACGGAGGAAGGGTGACTCTCATTAATTCCGTGCTGTCAAGTTTGCATATATACTTCTTTTCCTTACAGTAATTATAATATATAAAAGATGAATTATCATATCCAAACAATCTTCTTCAACTCAATCATCAATAAAAATGTAAAGGGGGGAATCAGGAGCAAAGAGGAGGGGGAGAACCAAAAAAACAGAGACTCATCTTCTAAGTCTGCAATCTCCAATCCATAGCCATTATCTTCAACCTATAGCACCTCTGAGCCTGAAAATATGTAGCAAAAATGAGGAGAGAGGAAAACATGAACCATGGTAGTGCACCAAAATAAAATTATCAACGACAATTGCAAACCCGAAATCGTAATTGGTAAGTGTAGCCCCAAAAACAATTATCAACAAATAGACCCGACATCACATATTTCGTGGTAAGCGCACCCAACATGATTGGAAAGGAAACCCTTGTGATACGATATACAATACGAGAAATTCTGTTTCAAATTTAAAGCGTCTTTTGTTTTTAGGTGTTTGTTCCCGTTTAGAGCCACTAGCCATGAAACGACAAACATTGGTTGAATCTTCAATAACATGTTTCACTGTCGCCGCCTCAGAGCTCTCCCCAGCCCTGTTCTGGGTTTCTTAGAATGGGGAAAAAACCTAATTTTATTTAATGAAAAATTAAATAAAAATATGACTCTGGGTTTCCACTTGATTAGTTGAATGAAAAAAATAGGACAAAAACAATACCTTCACTTTAAATGCTCTCATCCTTTCTCATCTGCCCTTTAGAAATAGATATGTCAACACGGCCTGTCTTTCGTGTCAAACTTTTTACCATTTTTTTTTGACAAAAAACTTTTTACCATGTTAAAATGTGTCATTTTGCGTCTAATATTTGACATTAGTACTTTATCACTATTTTCAAGTGAACTCCAACCAGAAAAATGAAAAAAAAAATTACCATATGACCCAAACATGTGCAATTCGCCAAAAACTAGAGCTCCGTTATTACATTTCTCTTGCACTACAACATCGATGGACCAACACATCGTGTGCCTATAAAAATCAAAAGATTCAAAACACCTTTTAACATTAAAGCCAACATCTGTGGTTAGATCTCTCCATCGCTATATTTTGTGCGGCAGTAAAATTATGTGTAAGACGAGAGAGAATGTAAGGGGGAAATGGATAGTTATTGAGGGAAGAGAGAAAATTTAAGAGATAGATAGATACAGATAGTAGTGCTATAGATGCTGTAGAAAGCGGTTAGCAGAAGAGGATTCAGATCCCTAACATCTTCCTCAATTACGCCATTAGTCACACTATCTAAACCCAGTATCGGCTTCCAACCTTCTAGTAAAAAATATTCTCATATGTAATTCTCTCTTTTTCATTTTAATACTTATTAAAATCTTATTTGTTTTTTATTCTTACATATAATAAAAATAATTCTTTTAGTTCTTCACTAGAAATAAAAATACATATTTTTATAATTTTTTTAACGGTCATATGTTTATAATCTTTAAAAAGTAAAAATTTAATAAAATTTTATGCATACTATCGACGATCACGAATTCACGATAATTAAAAAAAGAAACCTAATTATCAATAAGTTAGTACACTATGACGGGTCTATTAGCGGATTACGGGGATTAGAACTCGAGCATCTGAGGTCCATCCCAGGTACTGAAAATCCAAGGTTTAAGCCCACACAGTTCTTTTTTTTTTTTTTTGTTGGTCAACCCACGCAGTTCCATTTCTCCTATCGAGAAATGCTAGGCACAGTCGCTCTTACACTCTCTTTAAACACTTTCCCATTTGCCAAGGCACGCCACCCTTTTTTTTAACGCTTTACTTGGTTACCGGCTCTCCTAAATTACTTTTGAACACTTTTATTTATATATTTTTTTTATTATTTATTATGGGCATCTCAAACGACGTTGTGGTTCGCGCCACTGCTATGTAATCTCAAAAGCCCTATTGCAAGTTCTGCATTGCAAGCAGCCACCCATTGCTATACAAAATCGTATTGTTCATTGGAAAATGGTGGGGATTCGATAAAAATGGAAGGAAGAAGAGGTCGGAGAGGACGAAACGATTGATTCCCGTCAAATTGTTGCGTGTGAAGCAATAGAGTTTTGCAGGAAAAGCAATAGAGTTTCAGGAGTTAAGATTCCTCTGGGGACATTCTTTTTGTAACTTTTGGTCCTACTCAGCTGCAAGGAGTTTGATTGCAAAATGCGATTATTGGATTTTGGTTATACACAGTGTATTAAGCTTTTAATCGATTCTGGTTTTATGTTATCATCATATAGGTTCTGGTTTTATGTTAAGATTATACAAGTTCTGGTTTTATGTTAAGATCATGTACTGTGTATTGCATTTTGGTTATGTACATGATGTAAAATAAAATGTATTTAATTCTCAAGTGCACAATCCAATCACCAAAAGGGAACAACAGCTTCTTGCTGCATCTATTATGCATGTTTATCCAAGTGACCCATCATCATCATTAAAAAAATTTGTAAGAAATCCTTTCTTTTGATGATCAAATCGAATATATTAAAAAATAACAACCCAAAACAAAGACCCAAATTGACAAGAAAGCCAATTCAACAGTATGCATCTGCACTCATCAGAGCCTATATCCACACAAAATGGACCAAAAACGTGACTTCTCTCACAGTTTCGAAAACGGACCAAAAATCGCACAAGCCTTGACCATTGAAATCGATAGAATCCGATACCGGTGATTTTGCAGCTATTATCAACTCTCCATTCTCTCACGGTTTTATCTTGCAATAGGTGGCTATGGGGAGCTCCAACAGGCGCGTTTCAGATTGGAGGTGGGTAGGTGGTAGGCGCAACAACAGAGCGTACCCGATATGCTGATAATAAAAAATTTAAGAAAAAAGTGTTTAAAAGTTCTTTGACTGGTAGAGCCGGTAAGCCGGTAATGAACTAAAGAAATAGGGTGACGTGGCCTGAGATACGGGAGAGTGTTTGAAAGAGAGTATAAAAGTGAGTGTTAGTAGCATTTCTCCTATCTAAATCCTTATTCCAATAGAAGTTTAACACCTCTGCATTACAGTAACGTACAATAAAATTTTGGGAGTAACTATTAACACCTCCCCATTTTTAGCCTCCACACCCCATCGGAGATATGCCCTTTTGGTATTTCGGAAGTTTATTTTAGGATAATTGAATATCGTCCGAAACAGAAAAAGTGATTTTTTAAGAGATGTTTTAGCAAAAACGTAGTGTCAATAGTTATGCCCTAAAATTTTATGACTCAGGCCCAACATAAACATGAGCCGATATCATTATTTACAACCTCCTAACCTCGATATCCCAAGCGCCAAATACAAGTTGCCGAGTTTATTTTCCCTGTGATTTGCTGCAATGGTACCAAGGTCGTGGTTGCCTTTAGGCAGTTAAGACATTCACCTTAGGCCCACGAGACCCCAATTAATTTTTAGTAACAGTATAAGGCCCAAATTAATATACTGGAGTAGTATATTTTTTATATCTTTACAGAGAACAAAAGTAATATCATAATGAGATATATATATATATATATAGAAAAAAAGTTACGCCATATCATTAATAATCAAAACCGTAATATAATCGGTATCTTCATCACAATTTTGAAGGCTAGCCATATATGTATCCACCTCTGCCAAGGTATGAGCAACTACATGGGTTTCCCTATTAGATAACTCTACTAAATTTGGAAATTTTGAAAATAAAAGACTCCTATGATGCAAAATAAAAGCCCCGTATTCAACAATGTTCTCCTCATTATTTTTTATATCATCCACGACATGCTTTGAATCCAACTCGAAGTTCATCTTAGTTGGAATAAGCTCAATTTTCCATTGAATGTTTTACTTTTTACTTATAGGACTTAAACATTAGTGCACCTTTATAGAAAGTAAGAAAAAAAATATAATTGATAAATTTTTTTAACAGTATATTTATATACTCATGCTAGCACAGTAAATGCTTAAAAAGTTATAAATTTCACATAAACATATATTAATCTACTATTTATATTAATAAGTTCATTCATAAGTATATAAAATAATAATATTCTTTTATTTAAAATGTTCAATATCCTCGTAATAAAGTTTTATTATGTAACTAAATTAGGAGATATTATTATAATTTTACACTTAGATTACCATGTTTTTATGTGTTTACCAATATCACCCTTACGTATAAATGTTTACTATCAGCCTTACATATAAATTTTTAGTAATATAAATATTGAATAATAATTACATTCTACTCCATTACTTCATAAAGTCTAGAAAATATTAATTTTAAAAAATTGTAATATATATTCATTGGGTGGGATAAAATTACCTTATTTTTTCATTATAGCACTTTATTTTTTGATGGAATCAAGTAACCTTGTTTATTATAGCACTTTATAGTATATATTATATAACATTTAGTATATACGTATTCAAACGCAATATTGTTAACCGAATTGGAAATAAAAATGATGAGCTAGTGAAAAACACTTTCATCCACTGATTCATTTTTTTTTTTAATAATTTCTATTCTTTTTCTTAAACATTGAGATAAGGCTTAGGAAAATGAAAATACACTTGTAGGAGTGGATTATTGGTTAGCCTGACACTAATGGTATGTTTGGTATGTAAGAAAGTGGAAGAAAAGAAAATGGGAGAAAGAAAGTTTAATAGTTAAAGTGTAAAATTAATAATGTGTTATATTATTATTGGTCTGTCACACTTATTAATACATTTTTTTCACACCTTACCAAAAAATTTTCTTTTCTCCTATTTTTTTTCTATCTCCCAAACAGACCATAATTTTAACTTGTATCATGTCTATTTTCACAATCCAACTAATAATGTCGTGTTTCAACAAAAATCCAACTAATAATGTAATTTAATAAAAAAGCTGCACACCATCGTTGTTTCCCTTATCTAATGATCACATCACAATATAAATAATCAAAAGTAAGTTGTAGATTTCTATCAGCTGCATTATTATCGAGTAACATCCTAGACTTACGAAGATAAACAATTCTCGCTATTCATTGTAGCTGGTGTAATAAAAGGATTAAATGTGTGTGACTCGGTTCTTATTTCACCTTTGCTGAAAAAAATGTTTCTAGAAAGAAATTATATATTTATTTGCACATTATCCATCCATTAAAATGTTCGGTATGAATTATTTTTAGAATTTGAGTTTAGGCCTAACTCAACCCTAAAAGCTAGTTCATGGGTGAGAGTTGCCGCCCACTTATAACCACTATTGAGGCCATATCACTATCCAATGTGAGACTCTAATACACCCCCTCGCGCAGAGGAATAGACATATGGAGCGTAAAGTTTGTAGGACTGAACATATGCGGGTGGCCCAACGGATCTTGATAGGCTTTGATACCATCTTAGAATTTGAGTTTGGGCCTAACTCAAATTCAAAAATTAGCTCATAGGGTGAGAGTTGCCTCCCACTTATAACTACTATTGAGGTCATATCACTATCCAATGTGAGACTCTAATAATTATGTTGCAAGTTCATTTTAAGTTTTATACTTCAGGAATAATGCATAAAGAAGCTAATTCCATTTATCAGGACTTAGGGACACGGGCAGATAGCAATGGCTGCAACCTCGACGATGGGGAAGTGCAAGTCTTGCTTTAGTTATAGCATCTTTTCTCCCAGTAGTCGTATGTTTCATTGGTAGTCTTTTCTCAGTGGCCATTGACAATCAGTTGTAGTGTTTTCAACTGACAGTTTCCAACTTTTTCCCCGAAATGTCACATAGATTTAAATTTTAATGATTTATGGAAATTCAGATATTTTAATTCATTTATAACAAAAATTTTATTTCCACCTGTTATCACAAAAAATATCAGCCACAGCCGATGAAGGGAACAGCCGACGAAGGGAACAGCCGATGAAGGGAACAACCGAGGTATGGGATAAGCCGATCGGATTGGTAGCCGAAAATTGGTCCCACTGAACCGGGGATAGAAAGGAAAATTCCAGAAGCCCAGGGAGCATCATGAGGTCAGCCGATTATTAAAGAGTATAGCCGATGTGGATAAAGGAAATATCCGATCATTATGGATATATCGGCTGAGCTACCTTTAATTAATATAGAGCTTTGAAGCTCGACCAAGGGCTAGATATGTGAAAGTCATGTACTTTGGCGCTAAAATGACCAAAGCTAGCCGTTGGAAGTCTCCAACGCATTTAACACATGATAAATCATTTGCCCGGCCGATGGGGGAGCGGCTAACCCACGGTAGGCATGAAGAAGCGGTTGAGGACACCCACGATCGCTGCGTGGTCGACCATGAACGTGTGGAACGCATAATGGCCGATAGGGGTGGTTCTGATTTTGTTTTCCTTTTTGTATATATATACCTACGCTGAGAAATGTAAGGACACGCGAAATCAATCAAACAACTATTTCTTTTGCAATTTATCAAGCTTTTTACAGCATTTTATCCTAGCCGATTCCATGTTTCTTAGTCTTAGCCTTAGCGTAGCGTAGTTTCACCACACTCAACGCTTTCTGGAGCAGTTGGAGAACCCACAATCGAGAATCAGAGTTCCGTTCTCGGTGTAATCGCTTAACAGGAATCAATTTGTTGGCTGGACGTTAGCCGAATCCATCGGCTGATTTTTCCACGCAAACAAGTTTGGCACGCCCGGTGGGACCATAGGTGAATTGAAGGACAAGTTTGATTCTCCAGGGCAGGATCACGCTTGGCGTATGAACCTGAGGTCCGGAAAGAAACTCAACAACAACATGGAGTCGAGTTCGAATCCCAAAAGAACCCCACCACGCAAGAACAACGAGTCAGCATACACCTTGGGTATGCCCATAGCGGTTGAAGACATCCCAGTCTCCGCACCAGCCTCTGCAGAGATGAATAACCTAGAGAATGCTGAGGCTCCAGTGGTCATGACCACTTCCTTCATCAGGCAGCAGATTGATATGGGAATTCATGACCTTATGTACCAAGTGTCAAGGCAGTTGGCAGATATTGTCAGACCCATGGTGCATAACGACGTTCAGCAGGCGAGAGACATGGAGAACAGCCGAGGACATCAAGGTGAACACTCGGCTAGTTCTGCGTTGGCAAGGGGGAACGGGCAAACCCAGTATGCACAAGGTGGTCAGGCTTGGCAGCCTCAGCCGAATGTGGTTCAAAATGGGCCTCTTCAGACACAACCCATACCACTACCGGCAGGGCCACCAACCCAGGCGTCTGGTGATCGGCCAGAATACATGGGTACCACCCGTCTTTGGGGGCAAGTGATGCCACGATCAGCGAATCTGCGGTATGGGCGAGATCAACATGGCCGGAGACCAATTAACACGGTTGGGCATATCGGTTTGCCCGATAATGTCGTATGCTCCAACGCATGGCCCTCTGCGTGCGGCGAATTCATATGGACAGCCGAATTGGCGGTACGATGGCCCCTGGTTATGGTTCGTGGAAGCTATCCGGGATTGGAATGTTAACAATCCACCATTCTACCAACCGCAACCAGTCCCCACGCCATACCCTCCGATGAAGTTCAAATATACTACGAGCGGTGGCAACTATGGGAGAGCGGACATGGAACAATGTTCCACCTTTACCCTGCATGCATCGGTGCTCCAGGGACTCAGTCGGAGGTTTTGGGAATATGGTCTAGAGCGACAATGGACTACTAATCCACCTCTGTGCAATGTTCCACCAAATACCTTTAACCTTCGTAATTGTTCAATAGGCTTCCCTGGAGACCGATTGGGTCGAAGCGCCCAGTGAATCCACAAGATAATCGGCGAGGAGCCTCTCATTTGATAGACCCGAAATGATCGGAAATACCATCAAGAAGTACTTGAGTACGATTAAAGCCGTTGGACCGTCACATTTCTGAGAAACCGTACCCTGAATGGGTGGATCGGATGTTTCCTCTCACTGGGGATTCAAAACTCAGATTTCACCATATTCTCGAGGAAGATGGCAAGTCTACCATGGAGCACATAGGCGTTTCACGGCCCGGTGTGGTGAAAGCGACGAGAATGAGTATCACAAGCTTGACTCTTCCCATTATCACTCATCGGGACGGCGTTCACCTGGTACTCCTCCTTGCCTCCAAACTCGATCTGAATGGGCCGATATGGAGAGGTGTTTCCATGATAGATTTTATTGGCCGCAACCCCAAGTAATCGATAGCAGATCTAACTAGTCTCAGGCAACAAGTTGATGAGTCGGTTGCTGATTACATTGAAAGATTCAGAAAGAAAGCAGGGAAATGTTCTGTGCAATTCCCTGAAACAGAATACACTTCTATGATGATTAACAACATGCACCCGCAGCTGAAGGAGAAGTTGGTAGGACAAGCCTGCACAGATTTGAATCAGCTAGCAGAGAGGGCTATCCGAGTTGAACAATATATATAGGAAAAGGAGAAGCGAAGGGCTAGCCGAGGAAAGGGTCCCCATCTAGTTTCTATTATAGAGGCAGAGGAATCTGACTCCGAAACGGTTGACCTTACGGCTGATATGATGGTAGCCGAAATAGTCAAAGGGAAGAGCTATTCCTGCCCAAAGATGAAGGCGGCTAAAGCCAAAGAAACTGAATCAACAGAGGATAGGGCAGGGTACTCCTTTGACATAACCAAGGCAGACCAGATTTTCGACTACTTGCTCAAGGACAAGCAAATTCGGCTGCTAGACGGGCATCGGATTCCACCTCCTGAAGAATTGATAAATAAGAAATCTTTGTAAGTGGCACAACTCATATAACCATTCTACGACTAATTGTGTAGTTTTCGGAAGGCCATCTGAAGGCTATCAAGGAGGCGATTCAAGTTAGCCGAGCAAAGCATAAGCGAGATGTCGGTGGACACCAATCCATTCCCACCAGTAACCATGGCCATGGTGTCTTTCTCAGGGCCGATCGGCCAGGCCAACAAGAGGAAGCGATCTATCGAGTGTTTGGATGCCCAAAGAAGAATCCAAAGAAACCAAGAGGTCGCCAGAGATCTGTGTTCGACAGATTGGGAAACCCACTAGTGTTAACAAAAAACACTGGGGGCCAGCCATCTTCGAGCCGATTCCATGGTAAACCTCCCAAACCCGGACGGTTGACCAACGAGTTGGTCAGCCAGCACTGCAGAATGGAAGCAAAGACCGGGAGAGGCCAGCACGCGCAGGAGACCTGGGCAAACTCAATCGGGAATCTCAAATGAAACCCACCAGTATGCCCGTAATCAGCGAGAGCCTCTCCCAAAGTCTAAGAGAAGAGTGGCGGAGTTCAATGTCGAAGGGGGACTATCATCTCTTCGCATAACTGTAAGGAATGATGATGAACTCCAACCACAGAGGATGATCAAGCCAGCTGCAAATGTCAAAGAAGGGAAGTGGGTGGTTAATCAACCTTCGAAGAAGAAAGAGTTCAAACCAGTCACACTGACTAGAACGCAGAAGAGAAGGCTGCAGAGGGCTAGATCCTTGCAAAAAATGAAACAAACCTTGCAGAAGAGAGCCGAGGCCAAGGCGTGAGAAGAAGGAGATCCCGAAGCTAAAGTGGCGAAGCCATTGGCGGGGCTTTTGGACCTTGCGGTTTGGAGCAGACAAAGTTGAAACCGATCAAACCAAGGAGGCCCCAGTGACAATCCCGCCCGCCGAGGTAGACATCGGGCAGCCTGAAGAAGGAAAAGGGGAACCTGATGAAGAGGAAGGGCATATTCACATATACCTGGCTGGCTTAAATGGTGATGACGAGTCGATCCTAGAGTCCGTTCTGAGAAGATTCAATTTTGGATTATCTCTCGGATGAGAGTGAAGCCGGACTGATGGTCTGCCATCGAGGTCGTTAGTCGATCCCAAGTGAGTTACGGGTGGTTACCCCCGGATCGAACACTTAGAAGGAGACGTATTTGTGGAAGAAGCGAGAATGGGCAACTTTAGCCGATGACCACGGCAAAAGATGCTTTGGGTACTATATTTGGTAGGCCAACCGAAGACATGATAAAGCACTTGAAGCCCTGTATGTGAGAGCCCACATCAATGGCAAGGCCTTGATCAGTGTTCGTTGATAATGGGGCGATATTAAATGTGATGCGGTGGCCACCTTGAGGAGTCTGAACAAGTCGAAGAAGATCGATCCCAACTAACATGAAAATGGCTAGCTTCATGGGAGAGGCTTCGTGCGCCTTAGGAATCCTGGTAGCGAGATCACGATTGGCCCCAAAGCATCAAGTCGACTTTCTTCGTGATTGATGGCAAACCATCTTATGCGATCTGCTAGGAGAGATTGGATCCACACCAGCCAATGCTTACCTTCCACCATGCATTAGAAGCTCATTTTTGGGAAGGGGATAAAATTGAGATAGTCCCGGTGATGACAATCCATTCCCAAATGAGGTACAAAATCTAGAAGCCACTGTTCTACTCTCCTTACGTGGCTCCCATAGTCATATTCTTGAGGAATACGAGGAAGGATCACTGGAATCTTGTAACTTGACACCCAGGGTTCAAAATTGAGCAATTAGCCAGAACCACGGCTAACCACGAGGTTTGATATGTTTAAAGACACCCAGTGGTGCGGGACTTATGGGGCCCTAGAGGCTTTCGAGGATTGAATCTCACGTGGTGAGTCTGGCTGATAGACAAACAACAAGGCGATGGCCTCACATCGGCAGACGAGATCACGGAGTTGCCGATGGAGTTTGAATCACCTATTCGGAGGACTTTGCCAACCTTCGAATCACAAGACCCCTTGGAGGACCTCA
This sequence comes from Calophaca sinica, assembly GCA_037113605.1. Classification (NCBI taxonomy): domain Eukaryota; kingdom Viridiplantae; phylum Streptophyta; class Magnoliopsida; order Fabales; family Fabaceae; genus Calophaca; species Calophaca sinica. The sequence continues at coordinate 13,159,610 of CM073736.1, forward strand.
ATTTAGGAACTCCAAATGAGCCTCGGCTAACGCAAATCAGCAGACTGCTGGGGGAAAAGGATAAGGAAGAGATGGCAGCCCTGCTGAAAAAATATAAAGACTGCTTTGCATAGGATTATCATGAGATGCCTGGGCTAGCACGAGAATTGGTGGAGCATAGGCTACCGATTAAGGAGGGATTCAAACCACATAAGCAGCCACCTAGAAGATACCATCCTCAGCTGATACCACAAATCAAAGCGAAATCGGCGTTTGCTCAATGCTTTGGTTTCATCGAGCGGCCCAGTGCGTAGAGTGGTTAGCCAATATAGTACCTGTAAAGAAGAAGAATGGCAAGATTCGAGTTTGCATTGATTATAGAGACTCGAATTTGGCCACTCAAAGCGAATATGTGATGCACTGTGGCGAACATGTTAGTCGATGCAACCACACATGGTATTTTAACCTTCATGGGCGGGTACTCGGGCTATAATCGGATACTTGTAGGCGAGGAGGACACTCACAAGATCGCATTCAGGTGCCCGGGGCACCGGGAATTTATGAATGGTTAGTGATGCCATTCGGCTTGAAGAATCTTTGGGGCCACGTGCGAGAGCAATGAGCAGCTATCTTCCATGATCTAATCGGCAAGATTATGGAAGTATACATAGATGATGTGGTAGTAAAATCCAAAGACTTGAAGCCCACTTAGCCGATTTGGAACAAGCTTTGCGAGAGGATGAGGTCCATAACTTGAAGATGAATCCTGCAAAGTGCATGTTTGGTGTATCGGTGGTAACTTCCTCGGTTTCTTGGTGCATCAAAAGGGCATTGAAATAGACCAAAACAAAGCCAAAGGCGTTGATGGAGGCTAGACCACCCGAGGAACAAAAAGGAATTACAGTGCATTGGGTAAAATCAACTTTTTGAGAAGATTTATAGCTAATTAATTTGGTAAGATGAAGGCTTTTTCCCTTTGCTAAAGCTCAAGAATCTTTGAGGAGATGGTGTGGGGCCACTGAGCAAAGAGGCCTTTGAACAAATAAAGAAGGCTTTAGCTAGTCCACGGTTTGGGGCCCCATGCCAGGAAGCCTTTGAAACTTTACATTGCATTGGGAAGAGTCTATCGGCTGCTGTTAGCACTGAGGATCTTTGAAGATGGAACCGAAAGAGCGATGTACTACCTTAGTCAAGTCTCAATGATGCTGAGACCAGATATACTCCATTGGAGAAGTTGTGCCTATCTTTGTTTTACGCTTGTACAAAACTTGAGTATTATTTAATGCCACATGAAATATTAGTTTTGTGCAAAATTGACATTGTTAGGTACTTGCTTAATAGGCCCGTCTTACAAGGTCGTTTGATGAAGTGGGCCATTAAGCTCACTGCCTTCGCGTTGAAATACGTCCCACTAAGGGCTGTCAAGGGTCAGGCACTAGCCGATTTCTTGGCAGAACATCCCTGCGTGGAAGTTGATGATCCTTGGGTACCCCCAATTACTTGCATAGACCTGTTGCCTTGGGTCCTAACTTTTGATGGGTCCAAAACCCAGAAAGGAGTCGGGGCCGGAGTGACAATTACCAACCCAGATGGGAAGATGTGGAGGTTCGCGTATCGTCTAAACCCAGATTTAACTAATAACCAAGCCGAGTACGATGCCGTGATCATAGGGTTAAAGTTGTTAGCCATGATGGGCGCCGAGTACATTCATGTAAAGGCGACTCGGTTGGTGGTCGAACAACTAACCAAAGAATATGGGTGCAACAACCCAAATCTGTTGGCGCGTTATGCAACGGCTGACAGATTGATTCACCAATTTATTGATGCAAAGGTGTCATATATCCCTAGAGGAGCTAATATGGAGGCGAACGATCTGGCCCAAGAGGCCTCCGGATATAGGAACTCGTTCTTTGACTTTAGAAATCTGACGAATTACCAGCCGAGGTGATGGTCGCAGACCAAGTCGAGTCATGGAGGAACAAGCTGATCGAGTACTTACGAGATCCTTCTAAGTGCACTAACCTCAAAGTTAAGAGACGAGCTCTAAGGTATGTGCTTCTTGATGATGAATTGTATAAGAGAAGCATGAATGGGGTATTGTTGAAGTGCATAGATAAAAATGAAGCCCTAAGGGTTATGGGTGAAGTTCACGAAGGCATATGCGGCTCGCATAGAAATTTGGGCGATTATGAAATGGCTGATTTACCGCCATGGTTATTATTGGCCTACCATCACAGCCGATTGCTTTCAATACGCCAAAGGATGCGAAGAATGCCAGTTGCATGGTCCCATTCAAAGGGTACCAGCCGAATTGATGCATCCAGTGGTGAAGCCTTGGCCATTTAGAGGCTGGGCCATGGATTTGATCGGCAAAATCCATCCACCGTCTTCTAAAGGACACAATTTCATTATTGTGGCAACCGATTACTTCACTAAGTGGGTGGAGGCTCAGTCGATGGTCAAGGTACAACAAGATGATGTTATCCGATTCATTCAACACCAGATCATATACAGGTTTGGGATCCCAGAGACCATTACCACGGATCAGGGAACTATGTTCACTGGAGACAAGGTGGTTGCCTCTGCTCAGCAGTTTGGGATTAAGTTTATACATTCATCCCCATATTATGCACAGGCCAATGGACAAGCCGAGGCAACCAACAAGATTATTGTGGACCTGATCAAGAAGAATTTAGAAGACAAGTCTAGAAAATGGCATTTAACTCTGGATGAGGCTTTATGGGCTATAACACCTGAGGACGAGATCGACCTCGTATTAGGACGTCGGATCGAGACCTCGCGTCGAGATCTCGTGTCGAGACCTCGTACCAAGACCTTGTGTCGAGATCCCGTGCCAAGATCGCGTGCCGAGGTCATTTGCTGAGCTGAGGAGATCGCGTGTATTAGCTGCTGAGATCGCGTGTCGAGTTGATGAGGTCGCGCACCGAGCTGAGGAGGTCGCATGTCGAACTGAGGAGGCCGCATGCACGAACTCGTGTTAGAGCCTTGTGCGCTTGCACGAGCACCCTGGTCGACATCGTGTCGAGATGATGATAACTCGTATTCTTACGAACGTTATTCAGCGTTATTATTATATTGTTTGTAATAATTATATTGTCGGCTTGCAGTCTCGTCGCCGTGTCTAGATCTCTGACCTATAGAGTAGAGGGTAATCATGAGAGAGTAGCGATTAGATGGGTAGATTGACTGATGGGATTGGCATCTCATAGCTGGAGTTACGATAACGCCCTTCCCTCACCAGCTGTATACCACGATCGGTTCCCTCAAACACTCACTTTCTCTTTTCTTCTTTCTTCTTCCTTCCTTCTCTGAGTTTCCTTCTTTCTCTCCAAAACTTCCATCGAAGAACCTTGAGTTTCATCGAGCTTCTGCATAAACTTTCTTCATCAATCTTGTTCCTCATCATCTTCTCGACATATATATCACCATCTCGACCACCATCTGAGGTATGAAGAACAGATTTTTCTCTTCCTCCATGCTACTGTTTAGCGCTACTTCTTCCTTCCATTTTAGCTAGTTTTTATGCTTCCAAATCATGTCAAACTGATGGGTTTTCTTCTTCATGATATTACCTACCTTTCTAACCGATTATTTGGGCTTGTAAAACAAATTTCTTCCTCTGTTTTCTGCAGTAGGCAGCGCTCAAAACCCTTCCTTTTTGGTTGTTTCGATTTCTTGTTTTAGTTTGTCGTTTGTTGCTTCTTGTTGTTGTTGTTGTCGATTTACCTGCTGTAGCATCAGATAACCTTTCTCATGAACTTTTGATCGAAAACCCTAACTTTGTGGTTAGGATTGGGATGAGAGCTAAGTGTTATTAGAACCCATAGATCGAACTGAGTTGTGCTTGTTTTAGGAAGTCTGATTCCCGAGATCGTGTGATTTCCGAATCGAGGTGTACGGGAGAGCGAACCCGAGGACGTGGAAGCAGTGGGATCCAGATCGAGAACTGTACGTGTCGAGGTCGACTGAGAAGCGTACGTGTCGAGGTCGATTGAGGACGGTACGTGTCGAAGTCGTTGTCGAGCTCGTTTGAAGACAGCCGTGTCGAGGTCGTTGTCGAGCAGCTTTAGCTTGGAGTTCGGTAAGGGCACTTCATATTCTACGTGTTTATGTTTTGTGCGTAAGGGCAACTCTTAGACATTATTAAGACTTTATTTTATATGTTATTATGTATGGATTCCTTGATCTGTGTCGAGATTGAAATGTGATATGATTGGGTTTTTGCATGTATTTTATATGTGATTGAATATATGCTGTGAATTGTGTATTGCATGTTGAATTGCGTTTCTTCATGTCGAGCTTGCTCTTTTTATTTGACATGCGGTTGAATATCTTGTGTATAACTCTTTGAATATCGTATGCGGCGAATTGTTCATCGAGTGAGAGAGCTAGGCGAGTCGTATGACGTTTTTGAGCCGTGACCCGGATAACTAAGGGTGCTAGGTCCCCTTTTGTTTACGGGAGATTGACTAGACGTCGCCACGCTATGGGACCTGAGTTGACTGTCCTAGGGAGAGCGAGGATCCCAAGGCTTCGGCTGGACCTTCCGACATACGGTACGGCGTGTGCATTCCGGAAAAATTGTCGAGTCGAGAGAAAATGGATTGCGAGTTGTGTCGAGTTAGAGTGAGATGGTCGAGTCACGTTGGTGAATGTTATACTTTGCTGTTTGCTTATTTCTTTATGCCGTGCTTATCTTGTATTGTTGAGAAGTTGACCCTTTCCCGTGGTGCCTTCAATCCATGACGGTTACCCAGGCGATGTCGAGGGCGCAGGGAACTCGACAGCAGATGATGGCGAGGAGGAGCTCGACGAGGACCCGAGCGACGACCTCTATTTGTCGTGATTGATTATGTTGTTGGATGTTTGTTTTTCTGATGACTGTACTTTGTTTCTCTTTGTGTTCAGAGGTCGTGACCAGTTGGGCCGGTTATGTTTTGTTATTACAGGGTAGACTGGTGGTCTTACTTTTGGAGCAGCCCCCTGCGTGGGAGTCTGCCGGAAGTACCCCCAGGGTATGATTGCTCTCTTGAAGTCGTCATACCTTAGGTGTATTTTCTTTATACATTATTACTCTGTATTTTGTATACATTATCATTTCGAGTGGTACATATGTATGTTATGCATGTATGTGTTATTAGAATTTATGTCTTGTGTCTTAGTTGCACCATGTTTCGAAAAGCTGTAATTACTCTGATGTGCACGAGTTGGTTTTATAAAAAAAAAAAATATAGACCGTACTTTTTAAAAGGCACAAGAGTACCGTTTTAAAACACATCTCATACAGGTTTAGTTGAGCTCGGTGTGTTGAGCTCGGTAACTCGAGCTCGGTATATTGAGCTCGGTAGCGGTCCGGAAACGGGTCGTTACATGGGCCATAAGGAATTCCAAGTCAACAGCCACGGGCACAACTCCTTATCGGCTGACTTACGGCCAAGATGCGGTTTTGCCTTTGGAAATTAATGTCACTTCTCTAAGGGTGGAAAAACAGAATTCCTTAAGCCTAGAAGAGTATCAACAAGCCATGCTTATGGAGCTGGATCAGTTGGATGACGATCGGTTAATGGCTTTAGAAAGAATCGAGGCAAGCAAACGCAAAATGGCCAGTGCCTACAACAAACATGTTAAGTTGAAAAAGTTTGTTGAGGGCGACATAGTTTGGAAAACTATTTTACCAATAGGAGTCAAGGACCCTAAATTCGGTAAGTGGTCACCAAATTGGGAAGGTCCGTTCACGGTTAGTCAAGTATTCGCAGGAAACGCGTATCGGCTAGTTAACATGCAAGGCGAAGAAATGAATAGAAGCGTAAATGGCAAGTATCTGAAAAAATACTACCCCACGGTGTGGCAAAGCATACTAGAACAATAAAGAAAGCTATTCATAGACAAAAAGAATTGTTCTGGTGACCACAGGCCGGCCACCTAGCCGACAAAATACTCAAAGACAACTAGAAATAACTAGTCTGTTGGGTCAAGAGTGGCTGCGACTGGGGGATCAGCAACCATAGCAGGATCGGCAGGATCAGCTTGGGTAGAGGTACTGGCGGGCTCGGCTGCCCCTTGAGGATCAACCTTTTCCATAGGATCAGCCACCTCTTCTTGGTTGGAGGCTTCGACTGGCGCAGTCTGCACTTCCACAACTACTGCCCCAACAATCTCAGCTGCATCTACAGCCACGCCTTCCGGCCCAGAAGGAAGAATAGCTGGAGCTGTTCCGATCATGAACAATCTTGATGTTGGAGTTTGAAATGTCGTATAGATTCGGAGCTTCCTGACCAGCTAAAGGCAAACCTGTAATGGCTGCCACATCAAGAAGAGTAGGGGTGGCCATTCCCCAAGGAAATACAAAGGTATTGGTGGTAACGGACCAATAGCCAAGAAAGCCGAAGATCAGTCCGATGTTGAGTTAAAGGTCTTTAGCCGACAACATGATAGCATCGTAAAGACCCATTCTTTTCCAGTCCTCGCCTTTTGCCTCAGCCATCCTAGAGTGCCAACTCAAGTAATCGGCAGTAGTACTGGGCCAAGGCCTTATGTCGGCTGGACACCGTTTAATGGTAAACTAGTCGCAAACGAGTGGTAAACCATATGTGTCTGGGGAGAGATATTCTCTAAGATACATTGCACCGCCCTGCAGGTCGGTGGATGGCCGCAAAGTGAGAGAACCTTGAATCGGATAAAGAGGGGGTATGACGCCTTCGGCTAACCCGGCCGTCTCTTGAGTGGAGGAATGAGAGTCGATTGAATGGGAAGACTTCGTCCAAGGAGTCATAGCCACCGTAATTGTGTTCACGATTTTGAGAATCGGATGCGGAAGACATGGTCGCAAGAAGAGGATGTGCAGAAAGGAAGCTAGGGTTTGAGGGTCCAAAAAAGTTCAAAATGCCTGAGTAGTAAGGAGGACGAATGAGCCTAGCTATTTAAAGAGAAATCATGCGCACGATCAACGATGAGAGTTGTTAAGATATTATCGGATAACAGCGCAGTCATCGGGTGTGGGAAAAGTAGCCGTTCAGGTCATAATGGGTGACATTAAATGCATATAAAGTGACTAACGATTGACGTTTCGGAGAATCAAACTTTATCCGATACATCAATCCAAAGATGGACAGAAATGATGTAGGGGGCAATTGTTATCACCGTAAATATCAGCACCGATGAAGGAGAACAGTAAGCGAAGAACGGCCGATGAAGGAACAGTAGAGGTGTGGGATAAGCCGTCGGATTGGTAGCGAAAATTGGTCCCACTCAACTGGGATAGAAAGGAAAATTCCAGAAGCCCAGGGAGCATCATGAGGTCAGCCGATTATTAAAGAGTATAGCCGATGTGGATAAAGGAAATATCCGATCATTATGGATATATCGGCTGAGCTACCTTTAATTAATATAGAGCTTTGAAGCTCGACCAAGGGCTAGATATGTGAAAGTCATGTACTTTGGCGCTAAAATGACCAAAGCTAGCCGTTGGAAGTCTCCAACGCATTTAACACGTGATAAATCGTTTGCCCAGCCGATGAGAGAGCGGTTAACCCACGATACGCATGAAGAAGCAGTTGAGGGACACCCACGACCGCTCGTGGTCAGCCATGAACGTGTGGAACGCATAATGGCCGATAGGGGTGGTTCGAGTTTTGTTTTCCTTTTTGTATATATATACCTACGCTGAGAAATGTAAGGACACGCGAAATCAATCAAACAACTATTTCTTTTGCAATTTATCAAGCTTTTTACAGCATTTTATCCTAGCCGATTCCATGTTTCTTAGTTTTAGCCTTAGCGTAGCGTAGTTTCACCACACTCAACGCTTTCTGGAGCAGTTGGGGAACCCACAATCGAGAATCAGAGTTCCGTTCTCGGTGTAATCGCTTAACAGGAATCAATTTATTGGCTGGACGTTAGCTGAATTCCTTGGCTGATTTTTCCACGCAAACACCACCAAAGAGGTTTGAAGAGTTGTGCAAATCTAGCTTCTTCTGGCGAGGGGGCATAAACCTATTGCAGTTAATTAACATAATAACATACTACTTTAGCATAGAATTTGTAGCAAGAACTTCCATTTTTTTGTTTTCTTTTTTCCCAGAAAGTTTTTTCTTTCAAACAAATGAATTAGACATATTCCGATAAAAGCAATAATAATCACAATTGAGGTTCTTATACCAAGTAAAAAACACAATGATAAAATTTGCAGTTGTCATTGATGAGACTTCTTTTGAAGATAGCTTCCAAACCGTAGAGTGTAGCAAGTATCAAAATGCTTGGAAGGATGAAAATATCTTTTTCGAAATTCCAAAGCAATAAAATGATATTTTACAAACTTATCATCAAGTGTGGTATTTATTCAAGAAAAAAAATTATAAACATACATGACATGTTTTATATTTTGAATTACAAATAGTGACCGATATCTGATAACCAATCATAAAAATTGATTATTAAATAATAACCTTTTTGTTTCTACAATGTAAAGGATAAAAGGGGAGTTGAGGAAATAAAGCATGTAGAGATGATTCCCGTCATTTAGAAGAATTATGTGTAGAACTTTTGCAACATATAGTGCACTACCTAAAACATAAAAAATGAATGAATCCTCACCATATCCTCAGACACAAACATCTCAAATTCCTTAGCTAAGAGAAAATTACAAATTACTAAGGTGATCCATAACTGAAATAGGAGGTAACTTTGGTCCAACAGTGCTATAAGGTACGGACAAATAAAAAACTAATGGGATTCCAACATTACCCAACCCAAGATCATCAGTATAAAGGGGGAGATCACCAATACATAGATAAGCCAAGGATCTCCAATTCAATTGCTTCATAGGTAAAACTAACAAAGCACAATATATTTAGAAAGGACAAAATTCAGTGTATAAAACTGTGTATAGAGCTCAAATCCCGTTAAATAAAGCACAAAAGAAATAGTGCCAGATGATGCACACAAGTCATGAACAAATAAAATTGAAACCTCTCCAAAAAGAAGATCTTAGGTGCTACAACAAATATGTATCCCCCAATTCTTCAAATAATGATTAACACGATAGTTAAACCTCACCACCCAGATCTTGATGGTATTGCCAGTTTTCTCAATATCAAAAGAGGTTTATGATCTTGAAAGCTTGATCTTCTTGCATAAAAGGAATTAAGCCCTTCGGGCATATATCCTGAAAAAAATGGAAAGCAACAAAATGACAGAGATAAAGGATTAATAATCTATGGAAAATAGTGTAAGCCAATAAAAAGGGGATCATCCCCCTTCAATAGAAATGCAAGAGGCTTAACAATGAAGAAATTATGAGGAAGAAGCATCATCTACTCTTGTCATTGTGAAACCCCAAATGATGGGTGAAGGAAATACACATATCTATAGACTAATTCGGGAACGAAAAGGGACAGAAACATTATACCTGCAATAATTGTAGTTGTAATTGGGAACATGATTTGGATAATGCAGAAGCAGACATCTCAGTAATAGGGTCAGAGAAAGAATCGATTCAAATTTTGAATAATGCAAGGATTGTGACTAAGATGCTATAATTGAGAAATAATCAATTCAAAATTCAAATATGCATCAAATTGATATCATTCTGCAATAAATATCGCTGATGTCTAGGGATTGTGTCACTGGAGGAATAAACTATAAAGTCCTGTCAAAACAAATCCAAAATCAATCAACATGAACCAAATCTGCAAATATTAAAATAAAAATAAAAATAAAAATAAAAACTAAAAAATCACTTAAAGGGAAAACACAACCTACCAACAAGGGTTGGTCCGAGTGGTAACTGGGCTCGGATCCCATCCCAAGGTCTCGAGTTCGAGTCTTGGGTGTGGCAAAAACTCTGTTGGGAGGGGAGAACCACTGGGCCGGCAAGGAAAAAAAACGTGTGCGGGTTTGGTACGTCACGTGACCGTGAAACCAATGACATGGTAACAAAAAAAAAAAAAAAAGGGAAAACACAACCTTTTCCTTATTCCTCAATAATAATTCATAAAGTGCAATTAGTTCGGTGAAAATTCATAAAAGTATGTGTCCACCACCTTTGCTATCATCTCAAATACCATAAAACGAAGCTCTGCAGGCAGATACCATTCTCCCCTGCGTGACTGGGTTAGAAGGTGATCTCTTTGTCATTGGATACTGGTGCTGAAAGAGAGAACAAAGAGGAAAACTGTGAGAAGGTTGGAATTGAGACGAAGATTCAGAGAAAAATCAAAAAGAGGGAGAGTTATCTTGGTGATCGAAAGGGTGGTGAGAGAATATATTGCCTTAATTACAAATCAATTATCAATTATTGAAACAAAAATTGATTCAGATTTATACAATTTCCTCATGAAGTTACCATTATCACTATGTACAAATTTTAAATTGCTTAGAAACTAAATAAAATTGAGTCGGCTATTCGAAACCAACCCACCACCACCATTGCAAGTCAAAGAAGTTGATTGAGTTATATCCCTTTGCTGCAATTCAGTCACACAATGTATTCATTTAAACTTGAGTTTGAAACAAATAAATGAACCGTATAATCATAAAAATTCACAGATCTTACCTCGATTGTTCTTCGCTTTTCGGGTTCTCTAATTCACAGATCATAAAAATGTCATGTTTACTTATTTTTCTTGTGAACATGACATTTGGAACATTCCTATTTGAGATTTTTTTTTTGGATAAGCAAAGAAAATTTTATTAAGGGAGTACGAGGAGTACTCCAACCCGTAACAACTTGGAGGTACTTCGTTAAAACCTCCCAAAACCAAAACCCAATAGAAAAAAAAGACTAGAAGAGGAAAAATAGTACACCAACTAATGAGTACAAGTTTACAAAAGTGTTCAACAATGTTCTCAGTTAGAAAAACTCCACCACCATACACATTCCCAAGATCAGAATAAAACTTATCAACAAAATCTGGTTTAGATCAATCCCGTCCTTCCAAATCCACAAAACATAGATGCTGTCATCAAACCATTTACTAGGAGCACCTTCCTGAACACTCATTTCCTCAACTTCGCATAACATCTCCTTATTAAATTGAGCCGAACCCCAACATAAAACCGCCAGTCCAAAATAATTCAACACATGACAACATAAAACAGAAACAGACCGAAACAGCAGCCCCAAAAATCAGCAGACTGAACACTATATTCCGCTACAACAAACCAGTGGGTTCGCACACCAGTCCGAATATTGCCATTCTGAATGTCTTCCTTCTTTTGCTATAAACCACTTCCACGAGTTCAATTTAATCTTATGCAATAAAACAACAATATCAACCGTTTCCCCTTGGAAAACCACCTTATTCCTCATAAGCCAAATTATCCACACCATTGCACACCAAATAATATAACGAATTTTCCTCCCAACTTTCCCCTTAAACGGAAGTTTAAATGCCAGAAAATTGTGCACCACGCCATTATTCCAAGCACCAAATAAACCAATCCATGCAAACACATTTCTCCAAATATTATAAGTCACCGGACATGAACAAAACAAGTGATCCACAGTCTCCACATGTTGAAAACAAAATACACAGCAATCATTATGAACATTAGGGATAATACCTCGGTGTATTAGCGCTGCTCTCGTAGGAATACGGTTCTGTAGAAGTCTCCAAACAAAAGGAGTTATCTTAGAAGGAACTGAAGTACTCCATAACCGGTTGATAGCCTTGGACAAATTTGAGTCCAACGCCACATGAGTACACCTAATTAAATTAGCATATGCAGATTCGTAGCAGAATCTTTTTGCCTCACTCAGCCTCCATTCCCAAACATCCCGTTCTGATCTAGAAGGCTTAATATCCTTCAACTTTGACACTAAGTAAAATGTTGTACCTCCTGAATAGTAAGACCCCTCTTCCACAACCATTTCCACCTCCAAACATCCCCCTCCCAGCCGCCTGCATCTGCCACTAAAAGATTCTTTTTTGGGACCAACTGGTAAAGTGCAGGAAAAACATCTCTAACAGTTTCTGAGCCTATCCAACGATCTTCCCAAACTCGAATCGACTGCCTTGTTCCCAATCGTACCGAAATATTCTCCTTAAACCACTCAGATTTTAACAAAATAATATCCCTCCACCATATAGAGCTTTGTCTAGACACTGGGCCACCATCGATGATACTTTTTTCCAATGTACCATATTTAAACTGAAGTAGATCATACCAAATTGCACCATGATCAATGATACACCGCAACTTCCATTTGGTCAACAAGCTCCAATTAAATACCTGCAAGTGTTTAATTCCCAAACCACCCAAGCATTTTGGTTTACAAACATTCTCCCATTTAATCCAATTTATTTTTCTCTTATTCGGATCACCCCCCATAAGAAGTTCCGCTGAATGCTAATAAGAGTATTCACTACCTTCTTTGGTGCCTTGAAGAAGGAGAAATAATACACGGGCAAGCTTGTGAGTACTGAGTTTATCAAGGTGACTCTCGCCCCGAATGAAAGTTGAGATCTTTTCCAGTTGGACAATCTCTTTTGCATAAGTGACACCACCAGTCTCCAGGTAGAGCATTTTCTGGGATTTTCTCCCACCGGTAATCCAAGGAACTTGAAAGGAATGTACCCCAAACTGCAATTAAGAAAGCATGCAGCAGAATGTAGAAAGTGATCATCTAGATGAATACCGAACAAATGACTTTTATGGAAATTGACCCGTAATCCCGAAGCTAACTCAAATTTAGATATATAGATATAGAATACCGGTAATCCTATTTGAGATTATTCGTAATTATATATTATATAGATAGATAGATATAGATATAGATTAAAAAACAAATTTTGTTCTTCGTAAATTTTTAAAAACAGAATTTTTTTTTAAAAAGTCTAATCAAACATACCCATAGTTTTTCAAGCTCCTTTGTGTTACAGAAAACCTCAATTCAAAGAACATGTTTGTGACATTGGTTGGTCGTCGCCGGTTCCCATCAGAAGTTCATCGCCGTATTTTAAGACATTCAATACTAATTCCCGGTTTTCGATCTCCCTGTAAGTGAAAAATGTAGACCTCTTCCTTTGTTCCCGAACCTATAGATCTGTTGAAGTTACGTGTACTTGTATTTTTTTTCATAAATACTGAGTTCGCCCTTTTTTTCCTACGCCTCATATCTTTTTTCGCTTATTTCTTTTTGGGATGTACACGTATTTTCACCTAATAATATTACTTTTTGGTTGTTGGGATGTACACTCATCTTTTGTTGGGAGCCTAATATAATATTTATGTCGTATAACTTTTTTGACGCCATTATTTACCAACTTGAAATTATATGATCTATTTTTAAATTTTTAAAATATTGTCGTCACCTATTCACATTATTTAATTTACTATAGAGTAAAAATAAATAATATTTACGAAATATATAAAGAAGGTTGATAGTTCAACGGACAATAAATTAGTAGTTAATAATCAATAATTTTCATAAATATTTATATAGAACTAGGTATGCGATAATTAATGGTAATTGGGTAAAAGATATTATGCAAAAAATAAAGGGTGTGCTTTGGCCGTTTTTAGAAATTAAATTCTATGCCAGATGACACTTTTTTAATGGATGAAAATCAACTTATTCATTTTTGACAAAAAAATAATCTATTTGTTCAATTTATAGCAGTAAACGTAATTTCTTTATCAAAAAAAATAAATTAACTATATTTATAATTACTCAAAGTTGAAGTTCTTTAAATAATATGTTTATACATACTCAGTTTTTTTGGTGAGTTATACATACTCAGTTTGATAATAATATGGAAATATTATAGCAGAAGTAATATAATAATAAAATTTAAATTGAATACATTGAAATAGCTGCTAGTATTAATCGACATTTCAATACTTTTTATTAACTTTTTTTTTAATGTCGTAAGAACTTTCGAAGTTTCATGTTAAACTTATGATTAAAAACGGCTGGAGATTATTGAGAGGCCTTCACCAGACAGGAAAACATTCAAAGATTTTACTTTAACAGCTTCCGGTCACTTTAAAAACCTTATTCCGACCACCAACCACTGAATTTAGTATTGCCTGCTATGCTATTTGAAAAGCTAGTATTTGTGGGATATTTTGCCTCACTTTGAACCAATGTATTTCCCCCGCCATGCATTGGGAGCGAGGTTCAGAGTTTAAAGATCAATATTCAAACTTTTATTATAATGGTCACCAAGAAAATCCGAATTAGGTGCGAAACCTTCCCATCAAAACTAAAAGAATGACAGAGATGAATATATTTTTTGATACATTTTTTAATCTACTATTATTTATAGTTTAGACAAAAATTGCACGGGATACACCCATTTGGGAGAGGAGTTCACATGTTTTTAGTGAAATTGATAAGACCACGAAGCATAATATATGGCCCAGTCAAAAAACGAAGCATAATACTAGTATGGTTAAAAAATTTAAATGGAGTGCGTTTTAATTAATTGAACCAGACTTGGAGGGGGAGGGGGGTGAATGACGCATTTTAAATCAAATAATTATATATGAATTAATTAATAATTGTGTTATAAAGCAATGAAATAAGAACAAATAACAGAGGGGTGAAATTTCATTTACCCTTGGCGAAATGCGTAGCCATGTTTAACTATTTTGTTTTCAAGACAATATTTGTATCACTATTTTTAGTAGTAATCAAACTATTTTACAACCTTTCCGTCGTGGAAAACAAATACAAATTCAGTTATCAGGTATTGGACCCTCTCTTGTAAAAAAAAAGGTACTGGACCCGGGTTACAATATATCCAAAGGCCTCCTCAGACTGCTAGGATGCAAAATTAGTTGTTAGCCTGTTAACTAGATTATGGCAAACATCAAATTAATATTGAATACTACTTCCGAATGCTATTTATCATATACTTTAATAAAATACAACTCGTGCAGGATAACGTTTCTGTGCAAATTATTACGCTTACACTTAGATTTATACCTATTATGTCTTTTTTTCAAGGCAAAAAGTATAATCCTTCACACACAAAAAGATAAAAACGTTGTGGACTTGGACCCAAAACGGGACCGTGAATAAGGGCACTTCACCTGGTATCTGGCCTTCATGTAGCACGCTGAGAATAAGGAGATGAGTATCAAACAACCAAGGGCCTAGTTTTGTGACCTTCTGGATGTCCAACTGGTGGTAGAACCTGAAGATAAAAATCCCTGGTTCTGCTTCCCGAATGGATATTCCTCTACCTGGGTGCCATACTTCTGCCATTCTTTCTTTCATCATCTGAGTTCGGATGGGTTTGTTGATAAGGAATCTGCCTACAAGATATAAGGGTTGCCGCGGCTCACTCCCTTGTCCTCCAACCTCCTGGATTTCAAGTTCTGGTTCATCATCGCTGAGAGCTAGGTTCTCCATTGGTTCTGTTATCGAAGCCCTCTTTGTCTTATCGTGTGAGAAGGCACGACCGCTAGGGTTTACGTAGCTAAGAAGCTAGGGTTTACGTAGCTAGGGTTGACGTCTCACGACGGAGAGAGAGGTACGTCCCATTAGGGAGAGAAAAAATAATTCATAGCTTCTTCTGAATTTACAACAAATAATAAATTAATATATTTATCATATACAAAAAAAACGTTAAAAACATAATTCGGATTTTTATTTTCTCTCACATTTTTCATCAATAAGTGTAAAAAATAAAAAAATCCAGGAATAACGTTACTAACAATTCCAACTTATTGATAAATTCGAGTCTTCTTTGTTATAATAGAATGTTATGTTTTTTGTACTTTTTTTTTCTCATCTCATACTTTTATAGAGTCGCATGTTTACTTTTGAATTAAATCAAGTTAAATGAATTTAAATTTCCTTTGTAGCAAGTTATTCAGCAAAAACTATCCTTACACTTCTTCAACCAACATTAGATATAATGTAATTTTTATAAATTATTATTAAAATACTTTTCACCATAAATTAGACTGACTCTGAATTTTTTTCTAAACATCTGTATTTTTTATACTTAAACTTCATATTTTTTATTAATATTAAAATTATTGAGTAAATACGTAATTTGGTCTCGAAAATCGTAGGACCATATCAACCTATAGTCCTCACATTATCAATATTTCAAAATATCACTGGATTTGTAAAATGTTAATTAGATTTGTCCCTCCTTTGGTATATTTGTATAGACTATAATGACATTAAATTAGTAATGTCAAGAATGCATTTAAAATTAAGTGAATAATGTCAGAGATGTATTTGCTAATAGATTCAGTCGAAGAGAAATCTGATTAACGTTTTGCAATTCTAGAAATCATTTTAGGATATTGATAATGTGATAATTACGATACGATCCTTCAATTTCAGGGACTAGATTGAGTATTTACTATAAAATAATTTTTATTAATTTATCAATCTTTTTTTATTTTATGTTTTACGTCATATATACTTTTTAATATTAAAGTAGTCTTTGATAAGTGAACCAATGCTTAAGTGTGATAGCATGCACTAGCTGAGAAGGACTTCTCATAGGGATGATAGAGGCGATTGGATTGCTGGTTTTGGTGCCAACATTAATTGGGCATGCTATTTCTTATGTGGCTGAGCTGTGGGGTTTTATCCATGGTCTAGAGTTGGCATGGTGTTGTGGGAGAAGGCATGACCTGATGGGGTCCGATAATGCCACAATTATTTTAACTATAATGAAAGGCTCTTCTTCGGCTTATAAATTGCAAGTTCTATGCACGAATAAATACTACTGGTTGAGGACTTGAGGCATGAATGGGAAGTAGCCTTTTGACACACGTTTTTTTTTTTTTTTGTTCAGGAAAAAAAAAACGACACACGTTTTATAAAGGAAATTATTGCGTGGATTGAATCGCGAACTTGAGCTTGACCAAGCCGTTAGGTATCCATGTTCTTGAGATGCCACCTTTGGGTTTAGAGGTGTGTATACCCCATGTTGTAAACCTATTGTAACTCTTTCATCTTAGGCTCTGTTTTAACAAAAAAAAAGTGTGATAACATGCATTCGACATATAGTTTGCGTGCATAGAAAATGCGATGTTTTCTTTAATTTAATTTTTACGCTGTCGATTTTAGGCTACATGTTTAATTATGTAATAGAAAATAGAATAGGAAATGAGACAAAGTTGAGTAAATTAAGCACCTGTTTGGATCCACGTTTAGACAAACCCTGTATTCACGTTTGTAAAGGTCAATCCACGTTTGACTGCAAATTACTTTGTTTGGCTTCACATAAGACAAAATGATTCCAGCCTCAAAATCCATTTTAACTAGAAGCTACTAATTCAAGCTTTTAAGCTGACCCAAAATCGATTCACACATTTATTTTAGCGAGGGTAGGAAATATTGTTTCCGTTTCATATATATTTGGTATTCCAAAATTATTTTATCACAATTTCTAATGTTTATGGGGAATACTGGGAATACAATTTAGTGGGGAATGCAATTTCAACATTCATAACAATTCTTGTCAAAAAGAAAACGTTTGTAACAATTGTTTTATGTCACTTGCTTGTATATTTACATGCTTGAACTATGTTTATGTTCCATTTGTATATATACAATTAAATTAAATTTAATAACTTAACAGAAATTTAAATAATTATTTTTTCATAAAAAAAATATCTTTTTTTAGATAATATTTTTTTAGTAAAAATACATGAATTTAAATAATTATATTTTTTATCAAAATAAATAATTATTTAAAATGAAAAAGATATCTAAATATACTCTTATATGTTAAAACCCAACCTCAAAGTTGGGTGAGAGTGGTTAACGCACTTCATCTAAAGGGACGAGCTAGGTTAATACCCGGGTTCGATCCCTGGCAATAAAACAACTCGGGGCCAGGATTTACTTATCTCTCGGCCGAACTCCGAATTAGTCAGCACCCCTTTTCCCTGGACACCGGAGCGGGGTCGAAGACCTCTAGACCAATATATATATATATATTAAAACCAATTTTGGTAATTACACACCAAAAACAATTTTGATGCAAACTATCCAAACAACATAATTGATAAAAATCACTTTTTCCGTGGATATATTTAAACATAAATCACTTTAAGTCTAACTCAATTTTAACCAAAATAAATTTTACAAAATCAATTCAGTTAAAATCAATTTTCATCTACCGTAGAACCAAACACTCACTAAGTGGAATGGAATAGAGTGGAATAAACATTTTATTTCATTATTTAGATGTTTTAAAAATTGAACAGAGAAACGTTAAGAGTGATGAGGGAAACACCAACAGAGGAACGGAAGCACACAAACACACTAATACGCAGCAGAAATAAATTCTCCCAAACTTGCAAGAATCTGTGAGGAGCAACAATAACAAAATATGACAGCAAATTAACAAAACAAATCAAATGCTCAATAGACACCGAGATTTTAACGTGAAAAACCCCTCAAAGCAAGGGTAAAAATCACGGGTCGTCAAGACCAAAGAAATAGCTCCACTATGATCAAATAAGGGTACAAAAGAGTCTAAAAAAGGTGCACAAACCGTGCCTACAACTAGCCAAAACTATCAAGACCAATGCTTACAAATGAGAAATAAGAAGATGAAAAATAACAAAAAATAGAGCTGTTGTGAGAACTAAATAACTCGCGCTCCAGACCTCGTTTCGCCGATCCAATCGTTGAAAACGAAAAACCACACGTCTTGAACCTGCTATCCAACTTCCAGCCCGATCCAATGATGAACGAATCTCCGACAGCGATTTTACGGTGACAGGTTTGAGAAAAACGGGAACGACTTTCTCTCTTCTTTTCTCTCCTTGTGGCTGCTATTGTCTCACAAAATTAACTCTCTCATTCAACCCTAATCTGACCTCTCTCCACTTAAACAAGTGAGACACAAGTGTATTTGGGCCTTTCTCCACATAGGAAGGGAGCCTAAAAACCCAACAAAAAGACTATGCACCGACAGTGTAAAACTTCTTTATATAGTCATCCAATCTGATTTCACTACTAAAATATCCCAACAAATATCTACATGGTGTGAGGTCAGATTGGATGACTATGTAAAAAATTTACACTAACATATCTCAATAACATTTACATGGTTAGATTTAATTAAATGTCTGTATAACAAAGTTTTACGGTGTTAGTATAGAGCCTTTTGACTGTAAATCCCATTTGCCCACATTAGAGGGACAGAAAAAGTAAAATATTATATATTAATGAGTTGAAATTTATTCCATTATATTTCATTTTAGTTTATAATTCAAATAATAAATTTTTAAATAATTTCATTCTTTTCGTTCAATCTAAACAGTTTAACGCGATTCAAGTACAACATTTAACATTTACATTTGACTAAAAAAAGTGCAACATTTACATCTTAACTGCCATTTTTTCTTCTTTTTTCTGAGCATTATTCACTGCAACACTATTTCCTCTAAATGTTGCCCTTATTATTGGTCAGATTAAAGAGGGGTCAAATATGACAGGTAATTAACTAAATAAAAAGCAAACGAATAATCCCTGTTTTCTCGAGTTATCCATGTTTTCTTATTAGTTTTCCTAAATTTTTTTATCACTATAATTTTTAAAATGTCACCATTTTTTTTAGTTAAATATTTGTTCTAATAGGTAACCAAATAAGCGACATAGAAAAATGAATTTAACGATGAATTAAAATTTGAAGGAACTAATTCAGCAAAAAATAATTATTAAGAAAATAACATGGCAATGTCTTAAAATATTGATCGCTATTTTTAAATAAAAAAGTAATATCATAGTGTAATTTTTTTTTTTGATGGGATGATAGTGTAATTTTAGTGGACTAACTTTGTGGTTCTCTAGAAGTGAAAGTGTTTTTCATTTTTAGAGCTTATATTCCAATTTGCTACCTCCAGAAGTTCCAAAGGATGCAGAAATGTATCCTCCAATGCATTTGCACCTTTTATTCTTTCCTTCTCCTTACGTCAGATGGGGTAAAAGAGGGTCAAAGAGGTTAGTTAGAAAGGCTACAAAATTTAATCTAAAGTGACAGTATTCATTGGAAAATAATGTTAAGGCTGTCAAATATGACAGTAATCAACTTGCCTCACGCTGCCACGCACTAAACCGTCTGCACCAGTGCGGTATAAAGCTCTTGTGAGATGCTTCCAAAAACATAATGCCTCAATTACAATTCTATTCATTAAAATTAAAAGATAAAAGTTACAACTATAGTCCGCACTTCACACATTTCATAATCTAATTTCGTGCGAATTATAAACCTAGTGCCACAGACAGAATATCTAGCACGTGCACAAGAGTACACCCGCATAGAGCCTACTGAAAGAGATAACTTCAAACTTCAAATATCCAAACACACTATAATCTGAGAGCTTTCGATGTCTTTTCTAATTCTAAACGTTAAGATACATAGTGTAAACATATGGTTTGCACTCGATCACTAAGAATAAACAAGCATTTATATGACAACAATTACACCTTGCACACCCATTTTGAACCGTTGAACTAAATTTCACAGACAGAAAAAGTTAAAAGGCACAAGTGTTTAACAAAGCCACGGCCAGAAAGGGTAAAAAAGGAAAGAGAAAAAAAACTTAAAAAAGCGAAAAGAAAAGAAAGCGAAGCACTTTTGAGATATCAAATCAATAAATACAGACACTTAATTAATTTCTAGTTTGGTAGGGATAACAAGTTGACACACTTTTTCTTTCATCCATCTTGCTTTTCCTCTTTATTATTATAGGATAGGATGTCATGCATGACCTGCATGTTTTACGTTATCCCTCAACGACGTCGTTCGGGGTTCCAGTTTGGTGCAGCTGGACTAAAATGAAACGACACCACCCTAGAGTCGAGAAGTTCCATTATAGGTGTGAAGCTCACACACCTTGGCACTTTGTACTGATTAATCGATGCACCTCTCGAGATAGCGTAATCCATAAGCTCCTCAAAGGTTCCATTCTTCACCACTCGTATCTCCAACGGTCCAATAGAATTGTCTGCAACTCTTCCCTGTCTGTACACCGAGTTCAGCGATTCCTCCATCACCAAACAACACTGGTTCAGCACCTCATCAGTAGGAGGGTAAGAAGAATCCTTCATCAACAGTTCCCAGTAAATCACGTAGTGTCCTGGAATGGATTTAGTATCAGCAAAGCTTGTATACTCCACCACGCTTGTGTTAAACTCCTTCAGCAACTCGGAAGCGTTTTCAATCCCTTTCTGAAGCTCCGCTTCGTCGGTTTTGTCTGCATCAATGCTCAAGAGAACGTTCTTTCGCCTCACGAATCGGAACTGAGGGTCTGAGTTATGGAACCCAGTTACTTGGAGGATATCGCCAACTCTGTATCGGCAAAAACCAGAATAGGTGGTGATAATAAGCTCGTAGAATTTACCAACTTCCACGTCAGCCATGTCTACAAGGCGTGGAGGAGAGTCACGAGAGAGAGTTATAGGAGAGGAATCATCGTGTGGTAAGAACTCGAAGTAACCCATGTTTGGCATAATGGTGTAAGAAACCTCAGAGGGTTCGGTCAAAGGCTTAAGATTAAGCCCAAAATAACACTCAGATGAAGCGTACATGGTACAAGGCTTAGGAAGGCCACCACTGTAGTAATCAAGTGTTGGAATATACTGAGCCATAGCACCCGTGACTATCACTTCGAGATACTTTGTGTTGGGCCAAATTCTGGTGATTATACGTTCCCAATTCTCTCCGGAGCATTCATTTTTTATGAAATCCGCGAGTTCAGGGTCGGGTTTCATGATCTTGGCCATGCATTCTTTGATGGAAGGGTCCGTGATTTTGGGGTTTAGGGTTCCGGTGGAGATGTCATGGGCCAATTGGGGCCAGTTAAGTTGAAGGAATCTGATGGCTCTGAGAAGGCCAGAGGCGAAAATGGCTCCAACTCTGAGGACTTCGTGGCGCATGATGAGGCCACACAGCATCTGAGTGTACATGCTTTGGAATGAATCGGGACAAAGGATTGCTTCGTTTGGGCTTGTCAAAACGTTATAGGGGTCAAATGGTCTTTTCTTGAATTGTTCACTCTTGTAATAGCTTGTGAGAACTGGACGTGCTGCTAACCCACTGGGAGTCTTGGTTTCTGCTTTGATGAAAAGGAAGTGAAGCGCCTTCCCCTTGTCCAAATCAGGCACGTATCTGTGCAATAATCAGATTAAGGAACATTAATTAATGAATAATAAATTAGAGTTTATCCTATTATTATTATTATTATTATTATTATCGATACAGAATATAACTACGCTATCAAAGAATTGATAGGAAACATACTGGTTCATGACTGGCATGAGAAGGCTGTACAATAACTGACGACGGTCCATCTCTTGATGAATGGTCGGCATCAGTTTTCTTTCGCCAGCGGAAGTTCCGGAACTGTAGTTTTAATTAATGGCATGTGATTTACTTAGTTACACTCATTGAAGCATCATTGAAAAATTACAAAAATAACTCAATGGTAAATGTTAATGGGTCTTAAATTGTAATAGAGAGAGAGAGAGAGAGGATGCGCGTGATGAACCTGGTGAGAAACTCAGAGATTGGGTGAGCGCACAAGATAGGAGAACGGTCACCGTTAGCAATGCGTTGAATATCCGGCAGCAGATCCTCGTAGGTGACGACAGGAACCTTGGACTTGAAAGTTTCACGGTCAGTGGCTCCGTTGAGACCAAACCGTTTCAGGTACTCTGTCTCGGCGTTTTGGCTCAGAATCTCGGAGAGCACCCTCTCCTGGACGGAGTCAGTGTTTTGGGTCATTTCTTCAATGAATTGAAGAGCCTTTGCACTCTTGTTGTCAACGGATGAAGGAGGTTCGAGAACCAGCTCAGACTCAACGGCCATGATGATGAGTTTACTTCTCAGGATTCAAAAAATTAAGATGAGGGAATGAAGGAAGGTGAAACGTTTTTATAGAGAGAGGGAAATGAGAAACAAAACAAAACAAAACAAAACACTGGAGGCAAATTGGATGGGTTGTGAAGGGATGAAGGGGGATGGGGTATTTATAGCCACGTCATCATAGTCCAGGTCTTGGGATGCCACGTTGACAAGCCGGAGCAAATAGTACTTTCGGAAACACATGCTGGGTCAGGGAGACAAAAGAATAAACTAATTGTTGCTGTAAACTTCACTGGGAGACATGTGGGCCAAGAAACACGTAGGGATGGGTTATAATGGCCGACAGGTAGGGCCCAATATGAAGCCAGGTCAGGACGAAGTTGTCCGAGACTACTCGTCAGCCAAACCACGCGGCCATTTTCTTGCAGGATTTGTTGGCCTCCGAAAGCGATGGGTGCCGGCTGATACCCCTTCTTAGCCCATTTGGTTCAGCAAGAGACAGCCCAAAGTTAATTAGATGAGTAAGTCAAGAGTTGTTACGGCAAATAAATAATAACAGTAATCAGAGTTGTGATGAATGGATTTTGTTCTTTCGTACCAAAACAAATTTCGTTAGTGAAGTTTACATAATAATAACAGAAAATTTAATGTGAAAAATTAGTGAACAATTTTACAATTTCATAGGATTTGTCAAACATATTTTTTGTTTTGTTTAAGCAATTGAATCGTGTGGCTAATATAGAACCGGAGATGTTCGAATCATAAGAAAATTTTAACATCACAAAACTAAGCTTACCAATTAATTATTCATATTTTTATGTATGTATAAATATAGTTGAATACTGTTTATGTGTATTTCTTAATTTTTGTGTGAAATAGCGGTTTTTGTGTGTTGAAAACTAGGTTGAAATGCAAAATTTTGATTTAGAAAAATATAGAAAAATATAAGTTATATATGGAAAATATTATAATGAAAGACGGCATGTGACACATACTTTGAATATATAATTTTTTTTTGACGCAAACTTTGAATATATAATGAAATATTGTTGTTAAATACCTCAACAAATTCCAATTGATAATACAATATATGATTATTGAAAGTCATATGATAAATGGAAACGATCCCAACCAAACCAAACAATCCAAAATAATGGAAACCACTGAGCAATAATTATGTTGTACAATGACTACACATTGAATGCATAGAAAAGTTTTACGTATAGATGCTTAACTAATCTCACAATTATGTTACGTTGTTATATTATTTTCGAAAATTTTTATGAAATATATACTATTAGGGTTTGTTTGGTTCAAATGAGGGGAGGGGAGGGGAGTAAAGAGATTTTAGCGGAGGAGAGGGGAGGAAAGGTGAGAATTTGATTTGATATTGTGTTTGGTTCAGATGAGGGGAGTGGAGGAGAGAGTTTTAATAGAGGTGATATATTAATTTACTTATATATCGTTATAATTATTTATATTACATTTTATATAAGGTTATTTGAGTCTTTTTATTTTAAATAATTTAAGCTCACCTCCCCTACAAAAAACTCCAACATTGGAGGGGAACAAAAGTTGAGTTCGGAGGGATTTTGCTCCCCTCCCATCCTTTCCTAAAAATTGAACCAATCATAAAAAAATTAAAATAATCCCTCCCCTCCCCTTCATTCCCCTCAAACCAAACACTAACTTAGTAAAATATGATTGGAAGTTTGTGTTAAACTTTTCTACACTGTCAATACATAATAATGAGATTCTATTTACATTAACTTTCCTTAATATTAGTGTAACGCCCCAAATTCCCTAAGCTTAGTTGAGAATTTTGCACAGCATGAATCAATTCCTCATAGCCTGAATCGATTCAGGCAATTCCAATCCTCTGGGAGTCGAATTGGATAAGTTGTGAATCGATTCACACTTCGATTCACACAAATGTGTTGCTGTATTCTGACTGCATGAATCGATTCACACAGTGTGAATCGATTCACACACTTTAAAAAGCTTAAAAACGCATTAGAATCATGCAGAACGCAGAGAAGGGAAAAGAGGAAAGGGAAAGAATGAAAATGAGAGAAAAGAAAGGGGAAAACACTAGGGTTTATGATTTGAGTTGGATTGGAGAGATTCTTGTTGGATTTCTTCAATCTCTAACTTGAATGAGAGCTAGAGAGTTGAGATTTGAGTGTTAGTGAAAAAGCTTGGTGGAGCCCTAACAAGAAGAAGAAGCAGAACGTGAGAGAGAAAGAAGAAGGGAAAGGAGAGAAGAAAGAGCTCGACCAAGAGGAGAAAGATGGAAGAGAAGGAGCAGCCAGACCTAAGGGTGGAAGATTGAAGAAGATGAGATGGAGTTGAAGCTTGATTCAAGCTACCATGGAGATTGAGAGCAAGCCAAGCCCTAGGATTTGGGGGTTTTCATCCCAAAGCATTTGGGAACAATGTAACATAGATTTTCCCAATTCAAAACCTATTTAGGGTGTGCTAGGGTTTTTATTTAATTCCCTAAACTTGAATGAATGACGAGTTGAATGTCAGATAGTTACGTTGGTTTGGTTAAAAGAGGTTGGCTGCTGTCCCCAACCCCTCACAAGTATATGTATGATGTTTGTCCCATTGTGAGTTCCATAGAGCTCTAAATGGAAATGAAATATCTATGTTGATGTGAGCTTTTAAGTTTACAAGTTTGGGGGAAATTACAAGTCCCCACATGGGAATGACAATGAAGTCAATTCCCTGAGTAATGCATGTTTGTAGTGATTTGAAGTTGCTTGTCTATGTCTTTTTCACAATCATGAGTAAGAGTTTCCTTATGTGTCTTCACTTGGATTCATGAAAGTTTTGAATGATTGAATTATATTTGTATACTTCCTTCATTATGTGATTGCATTTGAAATATGCATAAGTCAATGTTCAAAGATGTAAGTTAAGTTAGAGTATAATAATTGTTTAAGTTTATAAAGATTAAGAGAAATAAATGAATTTAATGAAGTTAAGCTTATGATTGTTGATAGTGGCATATGAGTGTATTGTCTTGATCATATGATTTTAATAAGATGCATGATTTGGATAAATAAGGTTCAAATGCATGCTAAGTATGATATCTTGATTTTTAATGTAAACTCCTTGGAATAGTTAGATGATGATGAGGATTAAAAATCCTAGTTTGCTACTTTACTTGATTGTAAACACGCATAAAAGCATAAGCACTGTGATATATAAAAATCACTTAAGGCCCGGGTAAGACTCCTCAATTTATAGGAGAGATCGGTATGGTTAGCCTCGTGGGATGCCACTTGGAGGGTTAAAGACGTCTAACCACCATATCGAAAGCATGTTGATTGGGGTCTATGGACCGAAGCATATGACACAACCCAACAACACAAAGCAAAGAAGAACAATATGTTCTAATTAAAGATGCATTGCATTTATGCTTCATTCATTTTCTTGGATGTAGCAAGTTACGGGATGAAATATATGTTATATGTGTATTAGTCTTACAAATGTGTTTATATTTGTATGAGTAAAGTGCTTTGGCTTAAATGCCTCGATTATGTTTAACATAATAGTAAGAATCGCAGAGAGGAGTTTTTCATACGTAGCACACCACGTATGGCTGAAAATAACGGTAAATATTTTTAAGTTAAAGTCTATGTTACTGAGTTTTATAAACTCACTATGTTGGGGTGTTGTTTTTAGGTACCTAACAGTTGGAGAAGTTTAAAGCATGAAGTTATGCTCGGTCTTGCCACTAAGCGAGACCTTGAGTACCGGATCGCGCGTCAAAATCTTTTAGAGTCCAAAAGTATTTTCTTTTGTTGTAAGTCTATAAGAGTATTGTATGTCAGGTTCTGAAATGATTTTTTTTAAAAGTGAATAAGTATTATGTGGAAATGTTTTATGAAAGTTGCGAACTCTGGTAATTAACAAGTCTTTAAGGTATCAATTGCGAAATTTTTACTGTATCAATAACTTTAATTCTAGGTACTTTAACAGGTAATGCCCTAATTAGAGCTAGGGTGTTACAATTAGCATCAACTGGTTGCAAAAAAAACATTAGTGTTAATTACAATTATATTGGTCATATTTGGAAATTTATACCTATCTTTATTATTTTGTTATTTTTAAGGAGACTCTTAGGGTCTGTTTGGTTCAAACGGGGGGGAGCCGGGAGGGAAGAAATTTTAATGGAAAGGGGAAGAGGGAGGAGATATTTAATTTGATATTACGTTTGGTTCAGATGAGGGGAGGAAAGAAGAGTCTTTACTTGTTTAGTTCCTGAAGGGAGGAGAGACAAAAATGTGAGTTTTCTTTAATTTTAATTAGTGAAGTGATTTTTTGCAGAGAGGCAGTATAATTGTCATACTTATGCAATCTAACAATAACTAATTGTAGAATTTAAGGATTATGCACTAACAATGTAAAAATGCACCGATGGTGTAAAAACTTTTTACACCATCATCAAATCAGATTTTTACATGATGTCACTTTGTCATAATACTTCATAAAATATCTAATAGTTCTACACTGTCAGTGTATAGTCCTTAACCTCTTAGTTACTTGCATAGTCTAAATGCGGGTTGAATATGTGGGGATATTAAGAATAATTAAGTAAAACATTAAAATTATTTTAAGAACTAAAAGATCTTTCTTAATAAATTTTAAATCTAAAATAAATTTTTTGATTTTTTTGTTTGATGGTTTGTGTGAAGAACATAGGGGTTGGAGAGATAAGGTGATGTGGGTTCGAATCTCCCCAATAACATTATTAACAAATAATCACTAACATTTGTCACTAAAAAAATAAATGTTTTTTTGTATAGATACAATAATGAAATTGAATATACAATAGTGTTAGAATGTAAATTGTTGGTGAAAAACTGTAGTTGTGATGATAATGGGTAAACTTTTTTGTAATATACAAAAATACATATTATTGTAGTTTTAACATTTTATAGAAATTTGACCTAGCTTAGATTATATGCCTCTTTATGTTGCAAACATAATTTTTAATGAAATGATATGAGTTTATTTTTGTAGGAAAAAAAACTTTGACCTTAATCAATCAGTTAGTTATGAAAAATTCCATCAGTTTGCTATTGTAAAAGAGTCAACATATATTAAAATTTTTTTAATACTAATAAAAATTATTTGTTTAAATCTTTATTTGTTTGAAATTATCGAGAATTTAACTCGTGAATCTCGAAATTCATATATAAAATGAAGATCTTAATATTATTTTTGTGATTGAAAAATTAAAATAATACTGATATTTATATATTTTTTAAATGCTAAATGATTTAATAGCGAAGTTATCTTAAAAATTAACGATATTAATTAAAAAGTACTAAAATATAAAATAATTAATGGTGTCTAAAATTTTTATTTATAACTAAAATAAAAATTAAACCAACCAACCACTCGGGATACCCGCAGTGAAAATCAAATATGAAATAACCAATGTAATAAATTAATTTATAATAAAGTAAAAAAAATCAATTTTTTTTTTGTGTTTCTCATAATTTTTTTTTGTGTTTAAGGAAAAAAATCAAATATTTTTTTTTGATAATTGACAGTCGGTTAGAATCTCTCCACAGTGAGAAGTTTTTCAATCGAACAGTGACGACGCTAGGGTTTCTTGTTCCGCAAACAATGACCACATGGAGCACCTCACGTTTGAGGATGATGAAGGTGATCTGGAGTTCGCAACAGAGGCAGTGCAGGAAGGGGTAACACCCTCATCTATCTGTCTCGTTGGACGATTCCTGACAGATAGACCAATCATGTTTCATATGATGAAAGAAAAGATGGCTGGTATTTGGCACCTCGTGAGAGGGGTCTCTATCAAGGAGGCGAGCCCTGGAGTGTTCCTCTATCAGTTCTTCCACCACTTGGATGTTCAGAAGGTGTTGAAAGGAGGCCCCTGGTTCTTTGACAAGCATATGTTGGTGCTAGGAGCGATGCAAGAGGATGAGGCACCGGAGCAAGTTCAACTAAATACCGTTCCGTTCTGGGTGCAAGTGCACAACGTGCTGGTAGGGTTCATGACTGAGATGGTGGGAAAGTACATCGGCGATTTCATTGGAGAGTTCCTAGAATATGACGCCAACAACAGCTCCAATTTTTGGCGAAAGTTCATGCGCATTCGCGTCATGGTAGATGTCCGAAAGCCTTTGAAACGTGCAAAGCGCATCAAGAAGCAGGGTGGGGAAGCGAAGGAGGTGCAATTCAAATATGAACGCCTTGGAACATTCTGTTACTATTGCAGCGTATTAGGGCATGCTGATGACTCATGTGATAAGCTCTTCTCAGCAAGTATTGACGATGGAAGGAGGCTGTGGAGCGCTGACCCGCAAATGGAAGTAAGGAGGATGTCTGGCAGCGGAGGTGGGAGGTGGCTAAGGGAGGAGGGACAAGCCTCTTGGTCGGCTCCGAATCAGGAAAGTTTTGTTCCCAATAACCCTAGCATTAATGATGGTGTTGACCAATCAGCTGAGAGAGGAAGGATTGCACAAAACAAGGCTCCACAAATTAGGAAAGACTTGATGGCTGAATTGATTAAGAATCCATCAATTCTTTTTCCAAAAGCGGTAACGCAACCTAAGGATTCTCAATAAGCACAGAATGATATGATGGAAGAGGAGAATTATGATGAGGTAGTAAATGAGGGTGAGAAAAAAGGCATAGGGATGAGGCTAATAAGGAAGGAGGTGGTTACGATGGATACAACATGGGTGCAAAAGAAACACACCTGACCAAGGATGGGTGCAACGTACCTGGACAATTCCAAGCTGAAACTGGGGAACAAAACACTGGTGTGACTTTTTTAGTGGCAGGCCCTGGCAAACAGGCCTGCCAGGGATCATGAGTTTCATCAGTTGGAACTGCCAGGGCCTGGGCAACCCAAGAACAGTTCCCTCGTTACGTGACCTTGTTCGGGCATACCATCCAGACGTAATGTTTCTCTTTGAGACGTTGATACATGCAAATAAAATAGAGGAAATCAGAGTGAGACTGGGTTTTGATGCTTCATTCGCGGTGGATAGGGTTGGGAGAAGTGGAGGTTTAGCCATTTTGTGGAAGCATCCTTTTGATTGCCATCTCATTAATTACTCTTCAAATTTCATCAACCTGGAAGTAGTTCATCAGGGGGGGCAGAAGTGGAGGTTTATTGGGTTCTATGGGCATCCAGATAGTGGGAGGCGTAGAGACTCGTGGGATTTGCTGAGAACTCTTGTGAGGGATAACTCTCTCCCTTGGTGTATCATGGGGTATTTCAACGACCTTCTCTCGAATGAGGATAAAAGGGGTGATGTGGAGCACCCTCCGTGGCGTTTGAGGGGGTTTAGAGAAGCAATTATGGACAGCCTTCTACATGACCTGCCAATGGAAGGACATCAATTCACGTGGGCCAAAAGCAAGGGCAAGTCGAATGAGAAGGAGGAGCGGCTAGACAGGGCGCTGGTCACCCAGGATTGGCTAGACCAATTCCCGCGTTGCAGGTTGATCAATGGAGTAGCTAGCAGATTTGATCATTCCCCTATATTGTTGAAACTGTGTGCTCATGACAGGAGGCGAATCCGCAGACCTTTTCGCTTTGAAAATGCGTGGCTAGAAGAAGAGGACCTCCCTTTGGTCGTAAAAGAAGGGTGGGAACGGAACCAACTAGATGACATACTCTCCAAGCTTGAGAATTGCACAAAAAGCCATGAATGAGTGGGGTAAGCAGCTGAGGACACGCTATCGTGGTGCCATTGAAGAATGTAGAGGAATTATTGAGGAGGTGAGAGGGAGGAGCGACGATGCCTCAGCAGAGTAGTATCATGAAGCACGTGAGAAGATGAGTGTGCTTCTAGCTCAAGAAAATGCTTTTTGGAAGCAAAGAGCGAAGGTGTACTGGCTCAGGGATGGTGATAAAAATTCCAAGTTTTTTCACGCTGTTGCTAGCTCTCGGAAGAAACACAATATGATAGAAACACTGGAAGATGAGAATGGCAGGGTTAAGGAGGAGCAGGTGGGTCTGTGTACCATCGCAGGAAACTATTTTGATGACCTTTTCCAGGGTCAACGTTGTGAGGCGGAGCCTATGGTGGAGTTGGTAAGTGCTAGGGTCACAAATGAGGATAATGAAAAGCTCATGGCACCTTTTACTATAGAAGAATTTCGTACGGCTTTATTTGAAATGCACTCAGACAAAGCTCCCGATCCGGATGGTCTAAACTCCGCTTTCTATAAGCGGTTTTGAGATCTATGTGGAGTCGAAGTTTTTCATGCAGAGGTCATGTGGCTTGAGAGGGGTGCTTTCCCACCTCAATTGAATAATACAAACATGGTCCTCATACCAAAAAAAAAACAGCCCCACAACTATGAGAGATTTGAGGCCTATCTCATTGTGTAACTTGCTTTACAAGATTATTGCTAAGGTCCTTGCTAATCGTTTGAAGCCGTCTTACCAAAGTGTATTTCCCAAGAGCAATCTGCTTTTGTAGAAAACCGCACCATTCTGGATAATGTTATGGTGGCTATCGAACTCATTCACCATATAAAGTGCAAGACAGGAGGTAAGGAAGGGGAGGTGGCGTTGAAGATAGATATTAGCAAGGCATATGATAGGGTGGACTGGAAGTATCTGAAGGAAGTGATAGGGAAGTTGGGTTTTCACCAATAGTGGGTGAGGTGGATGGCCATGTGTTTGGAGACGGTACAGTATACGATGTTGATGAATGGGGACGGGGTTGGCCCGATAGTGCCAGGTAGAGGGTTGAGACAGGGTGACCCTCTCTCACCATATTTATTTATCATCTGTGCCGAGGGGCTTACAACGTTATTAAAGAAGGTGGAGGCGAGGGGGGACATTCATGGTATCAAGGTGTGTCGAGGAGCACCCATCCTCACCACCTCTTATTTGCTGACGACTGTTTTCTATTTTGCAGGGCCAATGAGAAGGAATGCAATACCTTAAAAAATATTCTTATAACCTATGAGAGGGCTTCAGGGCAAGCGATCAATATGCAGAAGTCTTAAATATTTTTTAGTAAGAATACACAGCCTGAGATGCGAAATAAGGTGACTTATTTGGGGTGACGGAAAGCATGGGCACCGGAAAGTACCTTGGATTGCCATCTATGGTAGGGAGGAAAAAGAAAGCTTTGTTCAGCTACCTTAAAGTTAGAATTTGGAATAAGATCCAACACTGGTCCGGTAAGCACGTCTCCAAAGCTGGTAGGGAAGTCCTAGTTAAATCAGTAACTCAAGCAATACCCACATATTGCATGAGTATTTTTTTTACTTCCTACTTCACTAGGGGAGGAAATTCAAAAAATGATAAATTCGTTTTGGTGGGGCTCTAATGGAAGGAATGGTTGGGGAATCAGTTGGCTTAGCTAGGATCGTCTGACTATGAGGAATGAATATGGTGGGCTAGGATTTCGTCATCTCTATGGTTTCAATCTAGCCATGCTAGGGAAGCAAGGTTGGAAGCTTGCAACCAACCAAGATGCTATAGTATCGCGTGTCTTCAAAGCTAAATACTATCTGAAAGGGGATTTTTTGGGGGCCCAGTTGGGGCATAGCCTGAGTTTTGTATGGTGTAGTATCTACACTTCACAGGTACTGGTTAAAGGTGGAATGAGATGGCAAATTGGTAATGGGAAATGTGTCAATGTTTGGAATTTAGCTGAGAAACCAAGACCACTTATTTATATCTAGTGCTCCAAGTAGGGGATTATAGCACCTTAGGGTGTGTGACTTATTAGATGAGGCTACTGGAAGTTGGAAAATCGAGGAGGTCAACACGATATTCACCCTGTTGGAACCTAAACGATTGAGAAGTTTAGACTCTCATTAATTTTGATGATAACAAAGTATTTACAAGTGAACAATTTATCTTCTGATAAGTCTTGAAGTGTGCAAGTGTTAAAATTACTTGTGATTTATAACTCACTTAAGCAAAAAGAAGAATTTCACAAGAAATTGAATACATTCCATGTGTGTCTTCATCCGGTTCACTCCAGCGTCTTGTCTAAAGCGAGCATCCGGTAATGTTATCTTTTGACACGTGGATTAATCAATTGCTGCGAGCATCCGTCCTACCTTCTCTGGTCTTATTAATGAAGCACGTGATGGTCACGTTTATGCTCTTCTACCTCAGTTGTTTTGGAACGGAATTCAAATTTAATTTTGTGCGCTCACTTTGCTGTACTAGGTATCAAAGGTGACATCTTTAATATAAGACAAAATTCGTACGAGGCAATTGTGAAAAACAGATAGTACAAAAACGGTAATGCGTACTATTCTGATAATTCTCTGGAAAGGAAGAAAAGGACAACATTTCAAATTACCTCATTCAATGATATGGAGCTGAAATTTACTGCAAAGGTAATACCCTCAAGGACTCCTATAAATACCCCAAGGTATTCATTGAAGAAAGGCTAGAAACTACATTCTGAAAGAGCTATTCTCAAGTGAGCAATCGAGTTTCGTGTCAAGTTTCTGGAAACCAAAGAACTGAACTTCAGCTTCTTATATTCTTTCTTTTAGAAAGCTATTTGTTTTTTAGCTTAATCTGTTCATCCTCTCTGTGAGACTTATTTGATTATATTCAAAAATACTTTGTGAAAATTGTATTGCCTAGTTAAGGCTTGATTCCTTAAAGGCTCGAACGTGCTGAGTCGTTTTGAGAAGTTGAGAGTATTATCAATTTTGTGACAGTAGAATACTCTTAAGGAAATTTGTAATCAGTTGATTATAGTGGAAAATCCTTCAGGAATGAAGGGACTAAACGTAGCTACCAGGTTGGTGGTGAACTAGTATAAATCTCTGTGTCTCTTACTTTACTGCTTTACATTTATTCTTATCTGGCAAAGATAAACAAGTTTTCATAAACTGTATTTCCAGCGTCTGGTCTTACTCTAGCATCCGATAACAAACAAATTTAAAATCAAGTGTTCAAAAGTGTTTTTAACTTAAAGTTTGCAAAAAGTTTTCAACACAATTCAACCCCCTTCTTGTGTTCATGTTCAGTTGGTACCAGAGCTCGACCTCTTGGTTGAGCACTTAACAGTGTTAAGAGAAAAGATCTGACGCTATGAACATGTCTGCAGAAGGTGGTCACATGAACCTTCCTCCTCTATTTACTGGAGAAAAATTTGACTACTGGAAAGATAAGATAAAAGCTTTCTTTGAGACACAATAACTTGAGTTGTGGGATATAGTTGAAAGTGGATACATTATTCCCACTAATGCTGCTGGTGTTGCTATAGCCAAAGAAAATTGGAATGATGAGCAGAAAAAGAGATATCAAATCAATCAAAAAGCTAGATTCATTCTTATCTGTGCTATGTCAAAAAAAGAATATGATAAATGTAGTAAATTTGATACTGCCAAAGAAATTTGGGATTCTCTTGTTTTGTCTTATGAGGGCTCTGCCCAAGTAAGAGAAACTAAAGCTAGCATATTGGTTCGCCAATATGAATTGTTTAAAATGGAAGATGGTGAAAACATTGAATCTATGTTTGGAAGGTTCCAAACACTTGTTCATGGGTTACAGGCCCTTGGAAAAATCTACACCACTCCTGACCATGTGAGAAAGATCCTGAGAAGTTTGACTAAGCAGTGGAGACCCAAAGTCACTGCTCTCCAAGAAGCAAAAGATTTAAATGTCTTGAGGCTTGAATATCTTTTGAGTTCTCTGAAATCTCATAAACTTGAGCTGAATGAAGAAGAACCTGTAAAGAAAAGCAAGTCCATTGCTTTGAAAGTCAACAAACACAAAGCCAGTTCTTCTAAAGCCCTTCAGGCTGAAGAAGAATCAGAAGATGAAGCTTTAGAAGGAGACTTTAATGGGTTAGATGATGAGCTTGCGTTCATATCCAGGAAGATCCAAAGAATGTGGAAGAAAAGAAACTTCAAGAGAAAACTCCAGAAGAAAGATGTCAAGGAAAAGAAGGAAAGCAAAGACAAAAGCCAATTCGTTTGCTATGAATGTAAGAAGCCTGAACACTTCAAATCTGAATGTCCTAATCTTAAGGAGAAGCCCACAAGAAGTTCTTTCAAAGGAAAGAAGAAGAGTCTCATGGCTACATGGGAAGATCTGGATTTATCCTCCTCTAAGGAATATAATGATGAAGAAGCCAATTTTGCCCTCATGGCAAATACTGATTTAGATTCTCAAGAAGAAGTTGAAGAGGTAATAATATATGACTCTTATTCTGAACTTCAACTTGCATTTGATGATCTTCTTAAGGACTCTGCCACTCTCGTCGTTGAGTATAAGAATTTGAAAATGAAATTTTCAAAATTATCACAAGATTTTCAAGCTTTGAACAAAGAAAACTCAATACTCAATGAAGAGAACCAGAAGCTAAAAACTGAAAATCAGTGTCTGATCGATAACTAGCATCTGGATGCTCACAAGCAACCAGAAGCTGAGAGCTCTCAAGTTGAAAGCTCTGAAGTTAAAAGCAATCCTAAGTGTAAGTCAAATGATTATGAATATGCCTTTCAAAAGTTTTTTGCAGAGAGTGTAACTCGAAGCAAACAAGCTTCAATGATTTGGGGTGTCAGTAAAATGACAACTCAAGGTCTTGGTTACTTATCAGATGAACCCTCTTTAGAAAATAAAAATCCAACATCTGATAAATCCAATGATCATAGTGAATGCTTGCGTTGTACTTACTGCAACAAACCTGGTCATTTGAAAAGTGTCTTTGCTATTTTTAAGACTAAGAAGGACAAGTATCCTTCAAGAACTAACAAGAAAGGACCCAAAAAGATATGGGTACCTAAAGATAAAATAGTCTATGTTGCAGACATGCTTAGCAACAAGGTCAACATACCTATTTTGGTACTTAGACAGTGGATGCTTGCGTCACATGACGGGAGAAAAGCATATGTTCCAAGAGCTAAGACCTAGAGAAGAAGGATTTGTTGGTTTTGGAGGAAACTAAAAAGGTAAAATAGTTGGAATTGGTCACATTGGTAAAGGCTCTCTTCTCTCTATTGATAATGTACTTTATGTTGAAGGACTAAAGCATAACTTATTAAGCATAAGTTTATGTGACAATGGTTATGATGTCATTTTTACAAAAACTGGATGTTCAGTAAAAAGCAAGAAAGACGGCTCTATTTTCTTTACTGCGAAGAGGAAACAAAATATTTATAAAATTGATCTTTCTAAACTTGCAAAACAAGATGTCAAGTGTCTCATGTCTGTTGAAGATGAGCAATGGACTTAGCATAAAAGATTGGGTCATACCAGTTTGAGATTAATCTCAAAATTAAACAAGCACAGTCTTGTTAGAGGCTTACCAAATCTTAAATTCTAATCTGATGCTCTCTGTGAGGCATGTCAAAGAGGAAACACAAGTTAAAACTTCTTTTCATTCTAAAAATGTTGTTTCAACCTCTAGACCACTTGAGCTTTTGCATCTTGATCTTTTTGGTCCAACAAGGACAACCTCTTTAACTGGAAAAAATATGAGTTAGTCATTGTTGATGATTTTACTAGATGGACATGGGTTAGATTCCTTGCCCACAAGGATGAGTCTTTCAAGGTATTTACTGTTTTCTGCAAATCAGTTCAAAATGAAAAAAGAATTTGTATTTCTTCAATTAGAAGTGATCATGGGGGAGATTTTGAAAATGAAAGCTTTCAAAAATTTTGTGAAGAAAATGACATCTCCCACAATTTCTCCTCTCCTAGAACACCACAACAAAATGGTGTTGTAGAAAGGAAAAATAGGTCCCTTCAAGAAATGGCCAAGACCATGATCAATGAAGCTGACATTGCTAAACATTTTTGGGCAGAAGCAGTAAACACAGCTTGTTATATTCAAAATAGAATTCTTATTAGACCTATTTTGAATAAGACTCCATATGAACTGTGGAAAGATAGAAAATCAAACATATCTTATTTTCATCCCTTTGGTTACATATGTTATATTCTGAATACTAAGGATCAACTTGGTAAATTTATTCTAAAGCTGATAAAGGTATCTTTTTCGGATACTCTGAAAGATCTAAAGCTTTTAGAATATACAATAAAGAAACTTTGATAGTGGAAGAATTCATTTGTGTCAAGTTTGATGACAAGAAGCCTGGCACTGCCATGTCATAGCTAGATGAATTATTTTCAGATTTGAATATTAGTGGTACAACAAACAGTGAACCTGCATCTTCAGCGTCTGGTGGTGACCAGACACAAGATTCTTTCAAAGAGCATGCAAATATTGCACTTCTCTCTGAAATGGAACCTAAGATGATTGATCAAGCATTGGAATATGAAGGTTAGATTATGGCTAAGCAAGAAGAGTTGGATCAGTTCCAAAGAAATGACGTTTGGAAGTTAGTCACTCTACCAGAAGATAAACAAGCTATTGGTACTAAATGTGTATTTAGAAATAAGGTTGATGAAGAAGGTAAGGTAGTGAGAAACAAAGCAAGATTAGTTGCTCAAGGTTACTCACAGGAAGGAGGTATAGATTTTACTGAAACCTTCTGTTGCAAGGTTAGAAGCTATTTGCATTTTATTTTTATTTGCTGCACACCATGAGATAATTCTTTATCAAATGGATGTGAAAAGTGCTTTCTTAAATGGTCTTATAACTGAGGAAGTCTATGTGAAACAACCTCCTGGATTTGAAGACATTGAATTTCCTGAACATGTCTTTAAGCTTAAAAAGGCTCTGTATGGTCTTAAGCAAGCTCCTAGAGCTTGGTATGATAGACTAAGTTCCTTTTTAATGGATAATGATTTTACCAGAGGTCAAGTAGATACTACTCTATTTAGAAAGACATCAAACAAGCATTTTATACTTGTTCAAATTTATGTTGATGATATCATTTTTGGAGCTACTAATAAAAATCTTTGCAAAGAATTTTCTAAGTTAATGCAGACTGAGTTTGAGATGAGCATGATAGGAGAATTGAAGTTCTTCCTTGGAATTCAAATAAAGCAATGCAATGATGATATTTATATATATCAAAGCAAATACATCAAGGAATTGCTCAAGAAATTCAAGATGGTGGATTGCAAGCCAATATGTACCCCTATGCATCCTACTTGTATTCTTGGCAAAGATGAAACTGGTAAGAAGGTAGATCAGAAAATGTACAGAGGTATGATTGGATTTCTACTTTATCTTACTGCTTCAAGACCTGATATTATGTTTAGCGTCTACCTGTGTGCTAGATTTCAATCTGATCCTAGAGAATCACATTTGAGTGTTGTTAAAAGAATATTTAGATATTTACAAGGATCTACTAATCTTGGTTTGCTTTATAAGAAATCAAAAGATTACAAGCCAGTAGGATTCTGTGATGCTGACTTTGTTGGAGACCGAATTGAAAGAAAGAGCACAAGTGGAGGCTGCCAATTCCTTGGAGCAAATCTTGTGTCTTGGTCAAGCAAAAGACAAAGCACAATTGCACTCTCAACAGCAGAAGCTGAATACATCTCAGCAACAAGTTGCAGTTCACAACTTCTGTGGATGAAATATCAACTTGAAGACTACTTGATAAAAGAGAGTAACATTTCTATCTTCTGTGATAATACATCTGCAATTTGTCTTACTAAAAATCCAATATTGCATTCTAGAGCAAAGCATATTGAGATTAAGCATCACTTCATAAGAGACCATGTTCAGAAGGGTATTCTTGAAATTAAATTTGTAGACACTGATCATTAGTGGGCTGACATTTTCACAAAACTCGTTGCTGAAGATAGATTCAATTTTATAAGAAGAAATTTAAACTTTTATCTTATAGAAGAATGATTAATCTCAGCGTCTTGTGAAACGTATCATTCAGCATCTGGTATGACCTAAGTATTTACACGTGTACACATATGATATGTCATTCACATTGCATAACTCAGCATCCGGTGATTTCTTTGCGTGCATTCGAGCACACACGTGTCACACGCATGTGGGACTTAAGCGTCTCATAACACCTACTGAGTCATGATTATTTGCGTTTTCAATAAAATCCTTTTCCCAGATTTTACTTTATTTTGGAAACTACATTTAATGAAAAGGGGAATCTTTATTTTATTTTCTTTTTGATTTTGTTTTAATCAAATGAAATGTGAAACGTTTTTTAAAAAGCAACTATACCATCACTTCAAAACTTTCCCACTACTCCACCACTTTCGCACCACTCTGTA
The DNA here is from genome assembly GCA_037113605.1 of Calophaca sinica. Lineage (NCBI taxonomy): Eukaryota > Viridiplantae > Streptophyta > Magnoliopsida > Fabales > Fabaceae > Calophaca > Calophaca sinica. The sequence goes on from CM073736.1 coordinate 13,198,565, forward strand.
CTCTGCCTTATCTGCAAATTTCTCTCTCTCTCTCTCTCTCTTTGTGAGACCTCTCTAAAACCCTAAACCTCCATCACCTACTCCTCAACTGCTATCATGGCATCTACTAAGGTCGGTCAGAACCATGCTATATATAACACCATGACGGAAGGAAAACTCCTAAATGAGAATCAAATTGATTTGGAGAATTTTAAGCTCTACGGTTTTGACTTTGATGAAGGTTTTAAGGCTATGGGGTGGACTAATTACTTCTTTTGGGATTCTGCTGTCGAAGTTTTAGTTACTGTCATTAAGGAATTTGGGGAACTGTTACTCTGATCAAAGATGGATTAATCGAAGGCCTTGTTAAAGTTTTTAAACTAGTGATTTCTGTTAACATTATTGTTGCGGTAACTGATTGTCCAGTTGAAGGCATTAGCTTCTATAATGGTTGGGAGAATGCCTTCAATGGAATATAAAAGGTGAATGAAGCTCTTTTTGAAAACTACAGTCAGTTAAAAGAATCTGGAGAAACTCCTACTGCCAAGCATTTGAAGAGTCACTTCAAGGTGCTTCACAAGATTATAGCCAAGAGTGTTCTTCTGAAGGCTGGGTCTAGTGACATAGTGAACTACGAACAAAAGTTCATTATGAGGACTTACATAGCAGGACAGAAGGTAAACTTGCCTAGATTGATCTTCAACAATTTGGTCAATGTTATTTTAAGTTTGATGAAGGGAACTGTTGAAAAGAAAAACATCAACAAGACCATTCCTTATGGTGTTCTTCTTACTGCAATGATGATTAAGGATGGCATTGCAAGAAAGCTTGGAGCTTTAAAAGGAATAGAAAGGGAAAAATACTTTGATGTAGGTGCTATTGTTCGCCCTGATACTTTTGGAGTTAACAGTTTAGTGAAAATGCATCTCATTACTGGTGAAAGAATCAAACAAGTGAAATAAGAGAAATAAGAAGAACAAACTGGTGCTGCTGTTGGTGAAGGTGTAAAGAAAACCACCAGAAGCTCAGTGTCTGGTGTGAAAAGAACCGATGTGTTTCCAACAAGGGAGACAAGAAGCAAAAAGCAGAAGGTGCCTCCTGCACCAGAAGGTAGAACTGAACCAAAAGAAAATGAAGATCGGATCCTCATCAGAAAAATAATCGAGAAGAAAAGAAAGGCAGAAGCTGAAAAACCTGTTTCAGCGTCTGGCCTAGGAAGTAAGTTCCTCCACTTCCTCCTCCTGTTGTTGCCTCTTAAGGCAAAAGAAAGAGATTGATTAGGCTTTCTGAGAAGCTTAATCCAAAGGTACTGGACTTTAATGTTGATGATTCCATTACTACCTTTGATTCTAATGATGTTATTCATGCTCCACCACTCTCTATTTCATCACCACACTCCACACAACCCACTATATCCAAAACATAAGCCATTACTCATGTCACTCAGCTACCTCCATCCACCGAACCACAAACTTCCCAAAAAACGACAAAACCCAAAACACTTTCATTCCCTTTACCACAACCCTCTACCTCCACAAACACATCTCTCACTATATACACATCCTCACTCCACTCTCACCCTTTCAACCTACTTTTCAAAATCCCTCCAAACAAACCCAAAACCTACAAAGTCAAAGTGACTTCCCCTCTCCCACTTTTTCTCACTCTCAAACCTACTAACTACTTTAGTGGCAGAAAATTTTTGTCATCTATAAACAAACCACGGTTTGTCAGAGAAGAAGTGTATCATTCAATCTATTAACACCCTTCTCTATGGCACTTGAAGACATCCACTTCAGAGGCTGCAAGATTGGAGATTGCCCCACTCTCTGAAGAGAATGAGAAGCTGTATACCTGCTTTGGTGGAAGGTCGAGACCTCCTCCAAACAGAGGAATAATTCCCTTCTCTGTTGATCTTCCTCACCATCTGCCACAGCATGAACCTCTCACTCTGGAAGAGTGTGGAAGGTGGATATCATACGAAGAAGTGGCATTTATGACTCACTGCCTGGAAATGAAAAGGCTTGAGTTAATTCATCAATACAGAGATCCTGCCTCAGCATCTGTGAAGATAGTGCCTGATAGGCAAAGGTGGCTCCTTTAGTCAATACCTGAGAAAAGGAAAGAACCAGCTCCTGGTAAACTTCCCAAGTCAATTGGTATCAAGGAGTATGAGGAAGCTCATAGGAAATACAATGTCAAAGCATTTTCTGAGATTCTGGTTAAAAAGTTATCTGAAGACCGAGCCAGACAAGTCTACTTGAACAAGCTCAAAAGTGATTCTAGAGGAACTGGCTCCTCTGGCTGCTGTAATGAAGAGAAAGCAACCATCCCTATAGTTGGCTCTATCAGCAGAATAATTGATACAAACCTTGTTATTCTCCATTTTGATGACATGTTTATGTGTTCTGTTGTAAGGCCCTTAAGTGTTATTAAACTGGAAGAACAATGGACTTCAATCAGCAAACATTTTGATCTTGGATTCAGCTGGAGTAAAATGACAATGTCTTGGAAAGACAAAACCATTCTACCTCAGTTCAAACTTGTCTCTAAAAATGTAGATGATAAAGTGAATCTGAGAAGGTTGTATCTGGATGAGAATGAAGGTCTTAACACTTGTGTTGTTGCTTTTGGAGATCTTATCAAAGCAAATTTTGGAGCAGCTATGATTGCTAAGTTTGATGCTTTTGTTGATGATCTGTTTAAGCAGAGGGAAACTATTTTTCTGAGTATGGTTTACCCTGAGGAAATTGTGCTAAGATGGGAAAGAGACATGGAATTTGAGAAACAAAAGCTGGGAAGACTCATCAAATGGAATCTACCAAATGATGATTTCTTTCAGGCTCAGGAAAGAAAGGAGAGAAAATTGAGATTGTCACAGGCAGTGCTAGCAAAGCATCAAAAGTTGGAGTCACAAAGGGCTGTTATTGCTGAACCTGTTCCAGAAGCTGAACCTGCTTCTACTCCTCCTGCTGCAAATGATGAAGTTGTCATCTTGCCAAGAGCTGAATTTGAAGCTATCATGGCTACAAATCAGAAGGTGAATCAGCTGGAAAGTACTGTGAAGTTTCTCATGGAGCGGCTCAATCAAATTCTTCGTCCTCCACCAAACCCTTAAAAATAGTTTTTTTTTATTTCAAATATTTTGTATTATTTTTGTTAACTTGGTACAATTCTTACTTCTGCTATATTGAATGATCTAACTTTTACTTAGTCAATTTTTTTGGTACAACTCAAATTATTCGTTTTGATTATGATGTGTTTTACACTCTTTTTGTCTGATGATAAAAGAGGGAGTAAAAATAAGGTTTGATGAACGTCTAATGAACGCGCTTAAGTATCTTATAACATGCATTATTCATCATACATAACATATTTGTATTGCTCTGTTACTCATTGATATTCATTGTCTGGTGATCCGATACTGGTTGATACTCATTGGTACAAGTCTATTTTTATATTGGTACAAGATCTCAACATCTGGTCCTCTATGATTTTATCTGTTATTGGTACAATGACCTCAGCATCCGATCTCAATGATTATTTGAATATATGCTTTAATACATGTATGTATTTTTGTGATCATACAATTACTCTGATAATTGAAAATGCTCTCTTTTGAAAATATTTAATTATATCAAAGTATGTTGAAATCAGGGGAAAACCCTTGAAATTATTTTTTGAAACTAAATTGTTCATCAACCTTGGATATTTGTCATCATCAAAAAGGGGGAGATTGTTGGAACCTAAACGATTGAGAAGTTTAGACCCTCATTAATTTTGATGATAACAAAGTATTTGCAAGTGAGCAATTTATCTTCTGATAAGTCTTGAAGTGTGCAGGTGTTAAAATTACTTGTGATTTATAACTCACTCAAGCAAGAAGAAGAATTTCACAAGAAATTGAATACATTCCATGTGTGTCTTCATCCGGTTCACTCCAGCGTCTTGTCTAAAGCGAGCGTCCGGTAGTGTTATCTTTTGACACGTGGATTAATCAATTGCTGCGAGCGTCCGTCCTACCTTCTGAGCTAGTATCTGGTCTTATTAATGAAGCATGTGATGGTCACGTTTATACTCTTCTACCTCAGCTGTTTTGGAACAAAATTCGAGTTTGATTTTGTGCGCTCACTTTGCTGTACGAGGTATCAAAGGTGACACCTTTAGTATAAGATAAAATTCGTACAAAGCAATTGTGAAAAGCAGATAGTACAAAAACGGTAATGTGTACTATTCTGATAATTCTCTGGAAAGGAAGAAAAGGACAACATTTCAAATTACCTCACTCAATGATATGGAGCTGAAATTTACTGCAACGGTAATACCCTCAAAGACTTTTATAAATACCCTAAGGTATTCATTAAAGAAAGGCTAGAAACTACATTCTGAAAGAGCTATTCTCAAGTAAACAATTAAGTTTCGTGCCAAGTTTCTGGAAACCAAAGAACTGAACTTCAGCGTCTTATATTCTTTTTAGAAAGCTATTTGTTTTTTAGCTTAATCTTTTCATCCTCTCTGTGAGAGTTATTTGATTGTATTCAAAAATACTTTGTGAAAATTGTATTGCCTAGTTAAGGCTTGATTCCTCAAATGCTCGAACGTACTGAATCGTTTTGAGAAGTTAAGAGTATTGTCAAGTTTGTGACAGTAGAATACTCTTAAGGAAATTTGTAATCAGTTGATTATAGTGAAAAATCCTTCAAGAACGAAGGGACTAGACTTAGCTACCAGGTTGGTGGTGAACTAGTATAAATCTCTATGTCTCTTGCTTTACTGCTTTACATTTATTCTTATCTTGCAAAGATAAACAAGTTTTCATAAACTGTATTTCCAGGATCTGGTCTTACTCCAGCATTCGATAACAAACAGATTTAAAATCAAGTGTTCAAAAGTGTTTTTAACTTAAAGTTTATGAAAAGTTTTCAACACAATTCAACCCCCTTCTTGTGTTCACGTTCACACCCCACGCGATGCAGAAGAGATTCTCAAAGTCCCACCAGTCCCGATTCACGCTGAAGACAAGAGGGTGTGGAATCTGAGTTGCAACGGTGCCTACTTTGTTCGATCTGCCTACTACTACGCGAAGGAGAATCTGGTGGACAACAGCGACCTCCGTGAGCCGGGTGACTGGAGTCGGATTTGGGGATTAAAACTTCCACAAAAATACAAGATGTTTCTATGGAGAATTGCGCGGCGTTGCCTCCCTACAAGGCAACGACTCACCTCACGGTGGGTAAACTGCTCTGAAAATTGTGTTTCCTGTGATGCCACGGTGGAGAATGAGTGGCACCTCTTCTTTGGCTGCCCCTCAGCAAAGAAAGTGCGGGTATCAGCGGGACTTTGGGAGAGAATAAGGCGGGCGGTAGAGGAAGCAGAGGGAGCTGTGGAGCTGCTTTTTCAATTGCTAGGCACCTTACAGAGCAACATTTTGCTGGATTTCGTAATGATGTTGTGGTGCCGGTGGAAGAGGCGAAATGAAAAGGTATGGGAAGGAATTGAGAAGAGTCTGGGGGTCTCTGTGGCTCTTGCTTGGGAGAGCCTCCTAGATTGGCAGCGTGTCCATGAGAAACACTCGCATGGTGATGTGGGAGCAGGTCATCAAAGCGAAGAGACTCAGTGGAAAAAACCACCACAGGGAGAGGTAAAGTGCAACATCGACGCAACCATTTTCAAGAAGCAGAGGAAATTTGGTGTTGGTATGTGTCTGAGAGATGAGAACGGGCATTTTCTGAAGGCTCATACTGTGTGGTTCAGCGGTCTACCACCAGCTCAAGAGGCAGAGGCTCGGGGACTTTTGGAAGGTATCAAGTGGCTTAGGGATTTGGGGATTCACCGGATATCCATAGAACTAGATTGCAAAGCAGTTGTAGATGGTATCAGGGGAAGAACCACAAACCAAGCAGAGTTTGGTACTCTCATAGACTCTTGTAGAAAGCTTCTAGCTTCATTTCAAAACTATGAGATTAGTTTGATTAGGAGGCAAACCAACCATATCGTTCATACTTTAGCAAGAGCGTCACGGACTTATGCTAGCCACCACTTTTGTTATTTTATTCCAACCTGTATTGATGGACTTATTTTAAAAGAAATGAGATAAGTTTGTTACTGTAAAAAAAAAGTGTAATAATTTAATTTATAAGTAATGTACAAATAACTAATAAGGTTACTAAAACAGAAATGAAAGTTTAAATAGTATATTACTCCCTCCGATCTTATATATAAGAGACACTTTTGTGAGAGAAAAAGTGTCTCTTATATATAGTACCGGAAAGAATAGTATAAAGTAATTATTAAGGTCATAATCACGCTGTAAAAAAAGGGTATCTTATTGCAGTTGTCACATGGTGGTGACCTAAGGATATGAATCCAAAGGCTCCGGAATCTTGAATGATCAGATTCTTTTCTTTTTGTTGTTGTTGTTGTTGTGACAGTTGCTTTACAATGACCTTGTTTTCTTCGCCATCTTTGAGGAATCATTAATTAATTATCATAGTAAATTGTAGTAGTATTATTTATAATAAAAAGGGACTTATATAAAATAAAGGCAATCTAATATTCTTCACGATGTTATTGAAGGAATCCTAAGAAGCAACTCATGAGAAAACATATAGAAGCCCACACTAGCATTTTGTTTTTTTGTTTTTTGTTTGTTTTTTGGTCTGGAGCATTTTGTTTTGAGTAAATATCTATAGTGGTACTTTTTATTGGGTCGCGTGGGAAAAGTGAGAGGAATGAGTGAAATTTGTAACAGAATGGGGGCAGGTGGCAAAGAGTGAGTGGGAGAGAAGATTCTGGAATTTTAGAGAGAGAGAGAGAAGGTTGAATATAAGAGAGGGGGGATGTAACAGAAAGGGCATCGGATCATTTGGGTAGTTTTGGGTTTGGCCATGCCAAAAGGGCTGAGATAGCACTGCTTCTCTGATATTTCTATCTTTTTACATAGTTTTTGCATTTACTTCTCTGTAATGGGAGCTTTCTCCTTATCATTTTCCTATTAATTGTGCTATTAATATTCAGTTCCTAACAAATTGGTATCAAAGCTCAGATCCTTGGAGCTTTTGGTATCAACAAAAATGGAGCCATGGATGAGAAGATTGGAAGAGCCGAGAGTAAGTAATAGTCCGAGAAAATCGATTCCAAAATTTGATGGGAGAGAGGCTTATTGGTGGCTGATTGATAGAACCAACAAATAATAGCAAAAGAAGAATATAAGAAACTGTGTATTTTGTATAAAATCATAGGAGATAGCCTCTGTATCAAGGAAATAACAATGGATTGAAAGATAAAATGGATGGAGATGATCTCCTTGAAGAAAATGGAAATGGCAACTCTTACTAGGAGTATACCCCCTTTACTGAGATAGGAATGATCCCACACCCAGCACCCAACTCTTACCTATCACTGATCCAGCTTGATCAGTATTTTGAAGACAACAAAATACTTGAGGAGATGAAGGTAATGTGGGTTACTATGTTTGCTTTGAGGGGAGAAGCTTTTGTATGGTGGTCTTCATGGAAGCAAAGCAATCAGAAGGCAATTTGGAAAACTTTTGAGAAGGTCGTGATCAAGATATTCGAACCAGATCTATGGGCTTGCCTTCTGGATTCAGAAAATGAAGAGCATGAAAACAGAGGCAGAAATGAAATTCAAGAGAATAAGCGAGAACTAGTGGCATCTCAAAATGATACAAATGTAAGAAGTGGAGATGAAGGTGCAAAGAGGAATCCCGGTGAAGAAGGTGGAGAGGTGAAGGCATATACAAAACCTGAAGAAGGGAGCAAACAAAAGGTGAATTCCTTCGAGGTGCAGAAGAGTTCATGACCAACCACGCCGGAGGAATCAGATTCAAGCTCGTCCGTGGTGAGGAAGAAGAGTGAACCTAATATGGATCTTGGTCCTTTGGTCAGTAGAAGCGTTAACAACTGCTACGTGAGGGACAACGTCGAAACGAAGGGGATGATGTTGAAGAAAGAATAAGCACCGACCATGAATGAGTGGAACTAGGCGAAGCTGGACTACCCGTCGCCCCGTCCACCGCACAAGTCACCGGACGCTAGTTCGCCGGTAGAGGGTGAGTCACTGTCGCAATCCAAGTCGCCAAAACCGCCGGATTTGGACCTCTGGACTGCATCACATGGCAAGTTTGTACACGATGTGTTCACGAAGAGTGAGATTAGAAGTGACGGGAGAAAGAAGAAAGAAGGAGGATGGGCAAGGATGAAATTACAAAAATTGGGTCACTTGCTTGACCTAATGGACCAGGCCCAATTTAATGGGGAAAAGAAAAGGGCCTGTAAAAGTGTGCTTAATAGACTATGTTTTATGGATGGGCCACTATTTAAAGGAAGGATGGCTTGGGCCTATGCAAAGAACACCTTGGAGAAATCTGATGAGACACTATCTAAACGTGTGGTGCCTATTGGAGAAAGGCACAGTGCAATTGACTTCACATCGAAAAGGCTTATTGCTAGTGGTCTGAGTCTCTGTTTTTTTGGCCAAAATAACCAACCAAAACAGAGCAATTGACCTAGGAGGAAGTTCTTCAGTTTCAGGCATAGTTGGATCTTTATACTTCAAGATATGGGATCCTGGTGGAGGTTGCTTTCAGCTGCTACAAGATTCTTGCACAATTCTTCACCTTGGGGACAAGGTGAATCTTTGGGGGGGGGGAGTATTGATAGAATATTGGGTCACGTGGGAAATGTGGGAGGAAGGGGTGAAATTTGTAACATAATAAGGACAGGTGGCAAAAAGTGAGTGGGGGAGAAGATTCTGGAATTTTAGAGAGAGAGAGAGAGAGAAGGTTGAATATAAGAGAGGAGGGATGTAACAGAAAGGACATCAGATCATTTAGGTAGTTTTGGGTTTGGCTATGCCAAAAGGGCAGAGATAGCACTGCTTCTCTTATATTTCTATCTTTTTACATAGTTTCTACATTTACTTCTCTATAATGGGAGCTTTCTCCTTATCATTTTCCTATTAATTCTGCTATTAATATTCAGTTCCTAACAAATTGGTATCAAAGCCCAAATCCTTGGAGCTTTTGGAAAAATTAAGTCTTGAAATAGTTTTTGAGAATTACAAACAAGATACATGTTAGTCCATCTATTAACCTTCGTTCAGCAACGACCGTTAACTTGTTGGTGTGTACCCTTAAATGGTTGATTACAATGTGCTTGATTATAAAGATGCAAAACAAAAGCGTTCAAATTAGTCCCTAACAAAAATTGAAACATCCAAATTGGCCCTAAGAGACTAATGTAGTAAAAAAAATTTTTTTGAATAATCAATATGATTTTTTTTGTTTGACAAAGAACAATCAATATGATAACACTTTAATTTTAAAGAGATTAATTTTGCATCAAAAATATTTCAAAAATTAACATCACAATACACTAATGGGCTCAATTGAGAGTTTACTAAAATAACATAAAAAAAACTAAAAATTTGGATGGATAGAAATTAAAAAATAAAATATCTTTTTGTTTATTAAAATATCCCATTGTGTTTATTATATATTATTTAGATATTCAATTCTAAGTTAATACATTAATCAATTAATCTATTTATGTTAATAATAATTAGAGACAAATAATATGGTAATATTAATTAGGTGTAAATGTAAAAGTTTACACTTACAATTAATGTTTCAAAATTAAAATTTAAAATGAATCTGAACAAATATTAGTTGTATATATGGTTATATTATAGTCACTAAGGACAAACACAAAAAAAAAAACCCAAAAAAAACACTACAAGAAAACGCGGCGTTACCGACGGCTCGTGGCCGTCGATAAAACGGTCGCTGCAAACAATTATCACATTTATTCCATATTAAGAAATGTGATAACGTAAACTAAAAACCAAAGTAAAAAATATACATAGTATGAATTAAAAAAATATCCTCAGAATATCAAAATATAAAAAAAAAAAGTCAAAACAACACAAATAATCCTGATCATACACGAGTTGCTCTAAACCATCCGCGTCATCGACATCATCAGTACCAAGAGGCGGCTGATGATGAGGCTGAGGCTGCTGGCGAGCTAGCATCTCGTACATTTGTTCTTGTTGCTCCAGCACCTTAGCCAAAATTGCATTCGTCCGATGGGTCTCCTCCTCGGAAGCGGCCAGTCTCCGCTTCACCTCGGCTAACTCCTCCTCATCCGCGGTAGAGCGACGACTCCCACCACTACTCGATGATTCTCCGATGTGGAGGCGACTAGTCCCTTTCTTGTAGTTATTGCAAGGTCTATAGCACCGTATAGGCGACTCTTCTTCTTGCCACCAACAACATCTGCCCAAACCTTGAGCAGTACAGATGGATCCTGAGGGCTTTGAGACGGGGAACATGATGATGTCTGAGATCTAATCTGAGACATTCTCGTCTCAAACTCCTCCTGTCATGCATAAACAAATAAGTCAAATTTTTTTTTGTAAGAAAACAATATAAACATTATTAAAAAAGTATTCATTATATTTTATAATTACCTGGGTCCGCCTCGACCGATCATCAACGAACTCACTAGTACTCCTCCTGATATGAGTTGCACGATAGAGCTCGTGCAACTGTACCTCTCTACCTAACCTTTTCAATTGTAATTAATTAATTAACAACAACAACAACAACAATAATAATAATAATAATAATAATAATAATAATAATAATAATAATATAACACGTACAAGTCAAGCTGCGTGCTGCGCCTAACTGATGGAACCTCTGGTGTGCAAGCTCCCACCCTTCTCAGAGGCTCTGTTCTTCTTGGCCTTCTCGCGGATCAATTTGTACTCAGGGGTTCTCTTGTGCTCTACTAGCCTCAGCCAGATATGATCCCCTATCCAGTAGGGCTGTCCCCTTAGGCGGGCATCTCTAAGCATATCAGAAAGGCAGTGGGAGGCCTTCATATGAAAGTTCTTCTTGATCCGCTCCTCATCCTCTTCCCTCCGAGCACATCTCTCATGTATCAATATAAGACATTATTAAACATAACTTAAATTTATGAAATAAAAAAAATAATATACAATAAAATAAAAATTGCAATTTACTCCGAAAGATGCAAACATATGATCCCGCTCCTTGTCCTTTAACGTCACCCAGGTGGGACAATACGCCGAATAATTCTTCTCAATTGTTATTGTGATAGCCTTCGTAGCTGGCTTTAAGGAAAGGAATCTGAACAATAAAAACATGTCAAACAAAAAAAAGTATATATACATGTAAAATATTAATGAGTCGACAAAAAAAATGTAAATACTTACCTTTTACCCGTCGGCCTGATAATAACTCGACCATCATGCAGCATCTCAAGATCCTCAACCTCCTGATGCTCATCCTTGTCCTGCTCAACCTCGGTCTGATCATGCGTATAGCCTGTACTATAATCATCCTCAGACTGATGAGCATCGGGCACTGTCTCTGGCACAACATGGGAACTAGAAGTGCCATGTTTCTGCAAGAACCCCGGGTTGGGGATCATGTAAATGGGAGGCAAAAGGGGTGTCGGTGCAGAAGGTGCTGGAGGCTGTGTAGGTGTCGAACGTGCTGAAGGCTGTGTAGGCGTAGATGTACACTGACGTTGTGTAGATGACAACGTCGAAAACCCAGTAGGGTCATGTCTAATAATGTTCAGCCTCCAACGACGGGGGGGTCGATGGCGATGGCCTTCCCCTTCCCTTTACCACTAGTGGGTGGTCTGTTGGGTCGGATCTTGATCCTGATGCCATATATATCTATAGAGCAATTCAATAATAACAGTCATGAAATATTATATTTAAACATAACAATATTAAAAATGAATTCCATAGAAATAAACAACCAGATGCATTGGGAGATACTCCTTTGAATCAAAGAAAGCAGGGGGAAATATTCTCTCCAATGACTGGTATGTTCTGCTCCATCTTTATAAGATCATCCTCTCTCAATATTGCAGAACACAAATCTTTAAAAAATTGACTGAATTCAGTAAATGGATTTAAAACATTTGACGGCAAGGAACTAAATGCAATAGAAAGTAAACACTCTATGAATACATGACAATCATGGCTTTTCATCCCAATCATGGTCCCTTTGCCAAATTAGAAGAATAATCGTCTGGCATCCGAAGTTCTTTTATCCACCAACAAACTGACTTAGCTTCCTCAGCAGTTAAAGAGTAACAAGCTTTTGGTTTCAGGGTTTTTCCATCCGACCGAGTCGTCAAATCAAGTCATTTCGCCTACAGTAAAGTGGTAAGTCGAGTCTGGTCTTATCATTTCTTTCATTTTTCCTCTAGCATTCATCACTGTGAGAAAAATATTGTCAAAAAAATTATTCTCAATGTGCATAACATCAAGGTTGTGTCTCAATAAATTATTAGTGTGTGAAATATACCTTGGCTCACCACAAAATTTGCATTCAACCAGCGCGCCATTGTTTTTTTTTCGAATTCATTGTCGTAATATAACATACACTCTTTCACACAACAATCAATCCTTTTAGCTTCCAAGTTTTTACCGAATTCATTGTCGTAATATAACATACACCATTTCACACAACAATTAATCCTTTTAGCTTCCAACCCCAACTTGGACACTAAGCTTTTAGCCTCATAATAACTTTTTGGCAAACCATCTTTGATAGGTGACGAGTCCAACATCATTTTCGTTACGAGATCGAAGCACACATTGGTAGCATTACAGTTGGACTTAAGAGCTAAAAGCCTCAAACAACGGCTTATTTGTTTCTAACAAGAGATTATAAAATTTTTGTGCTATCTCATTTGGAAGTTCATCTGTGTCATCATATTGTTGCTCCTCGAATGATACGTTGACCCCCAAGGCATCACAAATCATATCATGCATCAATTCAATCTGCTCACCATATCCCGTATCAATGCAACTACTTGAAGCACCTGTGCAATTATCGCCAACCCCCTAAATCAACCCGAGGCAACTCTTCACCATGTTTAGTCAAAATCCAGTAATTAGGCCTAAATCCAACTGAATACAGATGATGCATGACCTCACCTGGGCTCTTAGTCCTCCTACAATCGCAATTAACGCACAGACATCTAATCCCTCCATTAGTTATGAAATCTTCATGTGCCATTGTGGCTTTGACAAAGTCATCAACCCCAACGCAAAAAGATTCTTTCAAACCCCTTCTCCCCGGATACAACCTATCGTACATCTAACTACAACTCGAAGGAAAAAATTCCATCTTTTGCATATTAAAAAAAATGACAATTTCAGCAGTATGACGTTGCTCTCTTTCTTTAAATGGTATGACCATATCCCATTCAAGAAAAAACTTTTTCAAAACTCGTATAATAGTCTTTCCTTAATTCTCATCTCTTATACTTGACAAAATTTCGGCAACATTTCCCATTTGTCTCTGAGTACACTAAATGATCGCAGTTATGAATACCGCTATCAATTATGCACCTAGAGAACAAAAGAAAATGAATCGAACCGAAATTTTATTAAATATAAAGATACGAGAATTAAGCAACAACTATTATACGAGAAAAGAAAAAGTTTTTTACCAAACTATCCCATTTGGACAATTCAAGGTACAATATACAATGAACACGTGGTACCCTAAAATAGTACATGCACTCAATAATATATTGAACCTCAAACGGGAAGCTAAGACTTTTCTCCTATACTAATAACAAGTATAGAAATAAAACAATAAGCTAATTAAAATATATTTAATAAAATATAATATCGGTTTTTCTCCGATATTAACATTTAATATATTATTTAACATCAGTTTTTCTTCGACATTAATAACATTTAACATTCCACCAAGGTTCAGAATAAACACTGCCAGGCCTGAGTTGTTTGGGGCATCAACATCACTTTTCTTTGCAAATCGTCATCTGGTACTCCTTGCCCTTCTCATAGCATGCTAATGTCTAGGGGATTATACCCTCCGATACCATGCCATAAACACATTCATAACTAATCCTATTCATAACTAATCCTAAGTTTCTTTTAGTTCGTTAAACACGTTATGATCAAGTTTCGACAAAATCAAGGTTCCTAGACTTTTCTATGGTTTTTAGAAAACTATACAACTTGTGTAAAAAACTATATAACTTGGGTACTCATCTTTCCCAAGGTTCCAGCATGGCAATATTATGACTAGGATATCAAAATTGATTTTTCAATTCAACAACAATCACAGTCATGTCATCAGAATTGCGACAATTACGACTAGTACGAAAATGGTACAAAACTCAAAGGAATGAAACAACCATAAGGTCACCCCTTCACTAACATAAATAATAATATATCACAGCCACTACATCATTCATCTATAGCCACTACATCATTCATCCATTTCATCAATACATACTATATAGTCACATGTGCATCGATATAATTATATTCACCCTATGGGGGCCTAAGGGAAACCCCCTTTCATCTACCCTCACAATCATCACAACCACAATACCACATGACCAAAGCAACTAGAAAAACGATCAAAGCAAATCAAATTCCCACACAAGTCAAGCTAAACCAAATTCCAATATTTAGGTCAATGAAGATTATTTGAAGCTATGAATTTAGTATCCAACAACCAATTACCACAACACAAAAAGGACCAAAGCAAGCAAAAAAGGACCAAAGCATAAAAGTTGCATATACCTGAAATGTGTGGTGTAGCGAAAACGAGACGGAGCTGTACTGTCTGTGTAACGGAGAACGAGACAGAGGCAGAGCGGTGTGGCGGCGCGGAGCTGAAATGATGGGAAATAAAAATAAAACAGCAATAATCCCAATGCCAACTGAAAAAACTTGTGCCATAATAGTAAGCAACTGGAAGCATCTAAAATCAGTCCAAACAATATAGACCAGAGACCTTTGAGTTGATTCACAAAGAGAAACTCCAACAAAAGTAGGAAAAACACAAAGGACTGTTGCGAAATTTTATTTTTTTGTAATTCTAAGGAACAAATACTTCCACCCAAGCTCTTAAATAGCCAAAATCAGCAAATAAAGACATCAACAAGAAATACATTGTAAACAAATACTGCACCTTTTCTGCAAAAGTCCTATGAACCATTTTCTCATTTTCAGTTCTCTTCTTCTAAGGAAATATATCATATCACATGAAAACCATGTCAAAATGTCATTTGCCCAGATAACAATAATGAAATGTATAAAAAAATAGAGAAAAAGACAATTGAAATCAAGCCCAATATAATAATAACTCGTGTTTATTTTTCTAGTTTGAGACTAGGGAGAAGTTCAAAGCTAGAAAGCTTGTGGAACTTACTTTCTCAGAAAACTGAAACACAATGTTACAACATAGAAGCTTATGCTTGTCAGGAAGAATAATATATCTCAGTTGTCAATTGCTCAAGTAAAGGCATATTCTTGAATAAAAGCACAGAGAAACCCTTAGATTACTGAATAAAAGCACGTTTTGAATAAAAAAATAAACTACTTTTATTTCACCATGAAATCCTATAGTATGAGTATCTACCAATGAAATCACATATAAGCCAAATTTTCAACCATTCTTGTTATAGGTAACTAATTAAAAATAAATGGTGCATGTAATAAGACAAAGGTCTGATAGATTTTGGGTAATGAAAAAAATTCAAAGAAAAAGAGATTTGAATAGAAAGGTTTTGTGTGTCTTACAACTAAAATGGCACGATAATATTGAAGCAGCAAAAAAAGTACCTAATTCTCAGAGACAAGAGAGTGCAGCGAAATTGGACACGAACCGGATCAGGCACACCCCTTAAACGTTCCAGGACTTGAATAGCACACTCAATAGCCTGATACATAAATAAATGGAAGAGAAATGAATGCTTAATTTATCAAGAGCAAATAGAAAACACATGAAAAATGAGTGAGAGAGAGAGAGAGACATTGAGTTGCTGAGGAGAAGTAGAACATCCGCGTCCTTGGATGCCAAGAAGGGAGAAGATTCTGGAAATCGGAGACGGATTCGGTATTGAGGGAGAGACAGAGATCATTGATGTGTGGCGGAGAACGAGATGGAGGCGGAGCGGTGTGGCGGCCTCAGAGCTGTGTGGCGGTCTCGGAGAGTGTGGCGGAGCTGCGTGGCGGTGCCTATTCGGCCAGTGAAGGCAGAGGAGCGATGCGGGAGGAAGAGAGGAAGAGATTAAAGAGAGAATGAAAAATGGAATAATGGGGTAGAAGGGCTCGTGGTCTGGTTGCTAAGCGGAGTTTACCGACAGCCTACTTAAAGTTAGCGACAGCTTAAACCCGTTGGTAAACTCAACAGTCAAATGCGGCATTACCGACGACTGTGTCTTCCCTACCGATGGCCTATGCCCGTCGGTATTTGAAAAATCAGCGGGAACCTAAAACGTGGTAAATTTATCGGCCAGACGGTAGTCAAAAATCTGATCTTGGGCATATCGATGGTCTATTATCGATGGTTCTGACGTCGCCAAAATCGGCTTTCGGCGGCGGTAGTCAACATGTAACCCGTCGTATGCTAAACGTTACCGACAGTGGAGTTACATGTATCGACGACTGAAGCCATCGGAAAAGTCGATTTTTTGGCGACGGGTAATAGGCCGTCGGTATGCCCGCTTTTTCTTGTAGTGAAATAGTCACTAAAGACAAAAAAATGGTTATATCATAGTTTGCAATTAAGGATGGCAAAGTGGGTTGGGCCCAATGGGCCGGCCCGCCAACCCGTCTAAAATGGGGCGGGTTGGGCTACGACATGTCAGCCAGCCTAGCTCGTCAACCTATCGGGCCACAAACAGGCCGGGCTGATCCAACCCATTAGGTTAACAAATATTTTTTATTTTTTATTTTCTTTTTTTAACAATTTTTTTTTACATATTTCGGGCAGGTCAGCCCGCTATTTTGGCATCGTTTTAACCCGAATTTCAGTTTTATATTTATTTTATGTTTTTTGATTTCTTAACGGGTTGGTCGGTTGGGTTCAACATCCCAATCCACCACCCATGGCGGGCCAGGTTGGGCCAACCAGTTTTTGAGCAGGCTCATGGCAAGTTGGGTCAGATTGAGTCAGGTTGGCCCGTTTTGCCATCCTTATTTGCAATGTCATCTGCTTATTCAGAGTCGTGATCTAGTGATTGAGTCCATTATCTTTTAAACCGTCCATGACCAAAATCAAGAAATTTACTTGAAAAGGACAAAGTTTGTCGGCTCCCATAATTGAGTATAACCAAAAAAATGAATGACAACTATATTTTTTTAACATTATTTATGCATAAATCTATGTTTGTTATAATAGAAATTGGGAGAAAGAAAATAATCACTCCTCTCCAACCAAACGCTACCTAACATAAATATTTGTTATAATTTTGTCTTAGGTTATCCTAAAATTACTTTCATAAGATTATAAATAATCTTTCATATTCGATGCTGGTTGGTTTAAGTGGTGAGGAACTTGATTTCTCTTAAATGCGATTCCAAGTTTGAATTTTGTGAATGAAAAAAATAAACACTTAGAGAGTTTTTATAAAATATAAATAAAGGAAAAATTAAACTTATTTTATTTTATTTTCTATCCATCCAAATAATATATAATAATCACAGTAAGATATTTTAATAAATACTAAGATATTTTATTTTTATTTTTTATCCACCCAAATTTTAGTTTGTTTATGTTATTTTAATAAACTCTCAATTAGGTCCATTAATGTATCATTATGTTATTGTTAGAAAGATTTTTGTCATAAAATTAATCTCTAAAAAATTAAAGTGTTATCATAATTATTATTCAATTTTTTTTACTAAATTAGTCTCTTAAAGACCAATTTGGGTGTCTTAATTTTTTTTTAGGTACAAATTTGGATTATTTTAGTTATTATCATATCATATTTATTAGAGACTATTCTGAGTGTTTTGATTAGGTTTTATAAAATAAATATGTTCTTATTGTAAAGCTGCTAATTTTGACATTATATCACTTATTAGAAATGTGATAATTACCGAGCTTTATGCCCCGTCTATTACCAAAAAAAGAAATATGATAATTACCAATTTGTTTTTGTTAAGGACCAATCTGGGCGCATTTGTTTTTGTCTTTCCAATCAAACACGATGTAATATACTAACGGACACATTAGTCTACTGTTTTAAAACTTGGACTTGATCGACCGGTCTGAATGGTTCAACTGGGAACCGGACCCATGACCGGTCCAGTTAGCTTGTTCGATTGGATTTGTCATTCACCCGATACTGACGTCATCAGCCCGGTTGAAAACCGGGTCTAACTACCTAACTCGGCTCCTCAAACTCGGATCGGTTCGGATATGTCTAGCTTTCGTGATCGCTCTGCGCCACACTTAAAACGCCCACAAACTGCAAACAAATGAAAAGAAAAACTCCAAAGCTGGGATCGAACCCAGCTCCCTTTATCCATTGAGAAAGCGCCTAACTAATAGGCTAGGGTATCAACTTGTGTTATGTATGTCACATTACATGTATATATTGTAGCGCAATGTTAACACTCTATTTTGTCTATTATTTTGGGATATTTTGAGTATAAAATATTATGATTTTGTTCCTTATTAGATAAAATATACTCACTATTTTCTCATTTATGCAGAAAAGTAATAAAGACAACATGAAAAGCAAAAGAAATAATTTTGGGAAGATTTTGGCTAGTTTTGGAGATTTTTAGCACTTCTGGACGAGCAGTACGGCCTGACAATCAGTCAGTATGGCTGTACCTAATTGTACACAATTGCAGTCAGGCCGCACCCAGTGCAGAAGTACCGGTCAGTGTCACAACTTAAGCCCGGTACGACCGTGTATAAACGCAGTACGACCGTACCCAAGCCCAGAACGCACAGATTTGAAGCCAGTTGATCTAAATCCGCACTAAAGCCTATAAATAGGCATTCTCACCCCCTTTTGAGAACCAACTCACTCTCTATGAGAGAATTCATTCTCTCTGAGTGGGGGTATTTCACTTTAGACTTTGCCTCTCGTCTTTTGCTTTAGACTTTGCCTCTTGTTTCTTGTCTTATTTTCTTTTCTTTTAGGATTGCATGTTTGGATTTATGTTATTTTATATTTTGTTGAGAAACAATATGTGTAGCTAACTCCATCACTAGGGATGATGGGGGATCTTTTACAATGTTCTTGATATCTATTTAATTGCTATTTTGAATTCCTTATTATCCTTATGAATGTATTGATCTTAGTATGCTTAATTCCATAAGATCTGACCAATTCTTTATAAAATTAGTTAATTGTGGTAACATGATCATAATTAATTAGTGGAACTCTAGGATCACAGAACTCGCTTTATACACCGAATAAGTTATTGCTTGTTTCAAATCAGTTATTAGATTAACAAACTTGTCTGTTCTTAATGCTCTTTCCTTTAATTACCTTCTAGGACCAAACAGAGTAATTGGTTAGGAGGAAGGCTATTGCAAGCTAGGTAACCTTTAGTAATTTAGAGTAAGTGGTTGGCTTTCGATAAGGAAATACAATTCATAATAGCAAGATAATAGATTCAGGATCTAGTATTAATGAACCCGGTTCCCCTAGGCTTTTCCTAATTGATCTCTCTTTAGTTCTTGCGTTATTACCTATTACTTTGATCTTGTTATTTACAATTCAATTGTCTTGCTCTCAAAACCATTACTTTCGTTCGTCTAAATAATAAGGATCTCTATTAATTTAGTACTCGCGCATTCTCTGTGGGTTCGATATTCAGAGTCTTAAAAATACTCCACTATTATTACAAGTTACGATCAGATGCACTTGTCTGAGCCATAACACGCAACATATTAGTATATGTATATATGTAATATAAAATTTTATATTTTCATATACACCAGTTTACGCGGTTCAACTATTGACCCACCGATCCGACCGTTGACCCAGTAGCATGACCGAGTCGATAACCGGTTCGAGTTTTAAAACACTGCATTAGTCAATTAATGTTGCACATCATCAAGTTAACGATTGTTGGTGGAATAAAAGAAGTAAATGGAAGGACTAACTTGTTTCGTATTTGTAATTCTCAGAGACTATTTTGGGACTTAAATTTTTTCGAGAGACTAAATTGGTTACCCTTTTTTTTGAGGAACATTTTGTTATTTACTCCAAGAAAATCCCATGCAAACCCGAACTAAACTGAGGAAGTCATGCAAAAGCTTCGATCACATGTTCAACAATTTTTCCCCGTTAAAAACATGGTGGCGTTTAACTTAAACAAATTGCAAAATCTGTCCATCATGGTCAAATGTGTTTTTAGGCATTGATATAATACTTAAATATTCAATGGTTATCATGTAAAGTGGGCTACTTCACACCCAAGTGTTTGTTCATGTTTTTCTTATTTACAAGCAGGGGCTCGATAACTTATATAATTACGTAATATATTTACTTTGATTTTTTAAGGTTCCTTATATTGACGTGTGAATATGGCTTAACATCTAGGAATCTATACTGCAAGTTAGAATATACAAATGTATTTTAACATAAATATTTGAAATTTTGTACTGCAAACATATAAAGGCACAGTAAATTAAGAAAAAATAATATTATTCAAAAACTTACATATTTTATACATTAAAAAAACAAAATATTTTGATTTTTTATTTCTTGTGACAGCTCTTGAAATATTTAGTGGGAGTTACTCACATCAAAATAAAAAAACATTTTGTGAGGAAAAACATGTTGAGAACAAATCCTCTCCTACAAGTTTTGATGAAAACAAACTCAAAGGAAGATGCTTAAGATATCTGACCATTTGTGTTTCGAAACAAGTTCATTTTGAGTAAGTTGCAGAAGTTGTGAAAGCAAAAAAGAAACAAGTATATAAAAGTTCTAAGCTTGTTCAGTAATGTAGTTACTACAAATTGAGGAGGAATAACAACACTTAAAATCACGAAAAGAGAATTTGTACTTGAAGCATCAGAAAGTACAAAAGTAAAGCCACTCTAGTTGAGTAGGTTTTGAGCAACATGTCTTCATAGGAGATACATCATCCTCTCATTACTATTCTGTCATTAAGAACGAGGAACACACATTGAATAGATTATGTCCTCATTAAAGATTAAACAAGAGTATCTGCACTAAATCACACAAGAGTAAGTTCAGGTGCTGCACAAGACAGTGAAATCAAGAGGATGCTGACTTGAGAAGGTTCCTCAAACTGCAGAACTGACTTGCACTGACAGCAAGTACAAAAGTAGGTGCGCTTTTTACTGCACAGCTATCACATCCATTGCAGGCTATGATGTCCAATCTCAACTGCTCTTCCAACGGCTATAAAGGTTCAAAATCATGTATTTAATCACATCCAAGTCAGAAGAAATAGATGAGAGAGTGAGTCGAACCGTTTTACTGAAAATCAATCTGCTGAGTTCATCATCCTCTCAACACACAAGTTATATTGCGCTGAAACTTTTGGGGTTTATTATGGAGTGTGTTCTAGTTGATTCCAAACCTGGTTGTATTTAAACTTCATTGTTTGTAATCAAGCCTCAAATACCCCATCAGTCCTTCCTTCATATAATCCCTTTGTATTTAGTATTTGTCCTATCAAACTATCTAGGATGGTGAGTGTTGGGGAGGAAAACACTAAAGGGTAGAAGTTCAGAACTTAGGATTAAGTGTCTGATTTCTTGTAAAGCCTGCAGAGGCTAAGTAGAAAGACTACTCGAGTAGGTAGCCAATGAAAGGCTATGTTATGGTTGTAACTATTTGGTAAATAGTGAAAATACTCACAGGAGGTGAGGAGTGGATGCAGCACAAGGATTAGGGGTGAACCACTATAAATTTCTGGTGTCTCTTTATTGCTTTAATATTTACTCTCACACAAACACCGCACTAAATCGTATATTTACTCATTCAACTCGCAATTTCAGAAATTAGATTGCTCAATACTCAAGTTCGATGCATGAATCATCTCACTTATTCATTCATTACTAAAAGGTTTTCTTGCATCTTCAAAAGGCATTAAGATTGTTTTTTCAAATAGACCATTATCTACTGTCATTTTTAATGAATCATCTTCACACAACTTGAGTAAGTTGTATTATTCTTTGAAAAGAAAGAACTGTGAGTAGGTTTATTATTAACTTTATCACTAACCTACTCTTCTCAAAACTTGCTGTTGAGAAAGCTTTTAGATCTAACATTGCAGGATTTTTTAATAGCTCACAATTCAACCCCCTTTCTTGTGAGATTTAGTCACTTCAAAACATATCAATAAAATAAAAAGTCCCTCCGTCTTATAATAAGTACCGTATTTGAAGGAAAAATAAGTTTCAAAGTATGTGTCATTTTATCTTTTTAATGTAATATTAATTATTATTTTTCCATTTTTATCCCCAAATTAAAAATGTATTAATCACTCTCAAGTCATTTTACTTCACTAAGCATTTAGGATAATGGTTAATACCCATAAGTTAATAAAGATAATTTTGTAAAATTGTTACATTATGTCATTTATTTATAGTTTTTTCTTAATCTGTGTGAAACAACCTAAGACGACACTTATTATAGAACGAAATGAGTAATTATATGAGCTAGGTCCACTTGGATTTACGAGTATGACCCACATGGGTTTAGGAGTTAGGGATAGTGCCCAGTAGTATGATCTCAACTAATTATACCATATTTAATGACATCATTCCTAAATTACCCTTCACTTTGAATTTAGATTTCATTTTCCAATAACCTCTTATTTTTCTATCAAATAAATTCTTATGAAGGGGCGTTTTGGAGAAAATTAAATAAAATTAACTACTATTCTCAATTAACGTGATTTTTTTGTTGCTTATATTCGAAACAGAGAGAGTATGTAAATGTACTTACTCCCTCCGTCTCATATTAAGCGTCATTTTAGGCAATTCACATGTATTAAAAATTGTTAATTGTGATTATTTCCAAGGTAAAATAATCTACTTTGACTAAAATACCTTATTCTAATAGGAGTTGAGTGAAAAGAGTAATTATAAAAAAGAGTAGCTGAAATACTAATAAATAAGGGTGTTATCTAAAAAAAAGTAATTAATATTGTCTTGCTATTATAAAATAAAAAACAATTTGAGATAAACCAAAATTCTAAACAGGACAATTAATATGAAATGGAGAGAGTATAATGTTTTGAATTAATTTTTATTTTAAATTAAAAGTGATTTGAAAATAAATGTTGCTATTATAAAATGAAAAATAATTTGAGACAAACCAAAATTCTAAACAGGACAATTAATATGAAATAGAGAGAGTATAGTTTTTTGAATTAATTTTTATTTTAAATTAAAAGTGGTTTGAAAATAAATGTTGATATTATAAAATAAAAAATAATTTGAGACAAACCAAAATTTTAAACAGGACAATTAATATGAAATAGAGAGAGTATAGTTTTTTGAATTAATTTTTATTTTAAATTAAAAGCGGTTTGAAAATAAATGTTCATGGTCTACCGTGTTGGTGAACACCAAAATATTTCATCGAATGATTTTCATTTAGGAGCCACTAACCATGTGCAGTGAACAATCAGGGACGGATCTATGTACATTATATTGGGGTATTTGATCTCGCTAACTTACTTATTTTTTTATTAATTATTAAATAATTTTATTTTTGTCTCCACTAAAAATTAAGTATTGACCCCACTAAAGAGCAAAAAAAAAAAATTGAGCTACCATTTTTTAAGTATTGCCCCCACATCTACTCTCTTTTTAAGAGAAAGTATAAAAATTTTACTCCCTTTTATCTTTGTCTCTATATTTCTGCATCTTAAAATACTCTGGTCTCTACTTTGTTTCATTCTCAAAATCCATCAACTCAAACACTCCGCAAAAGCTCTAACTCAATCCTTTTTACTCCATTTTTTCCTTGTATCTTGATTTATGCCTTCTCTTTCCTTATTCAACATTCCCTCTCCATACTCAGCTTCATATTTTATTACTAGTTGTTTTCATATGTTCTTAATTTCATTTTTAATCTTTTATTTTTTTATGATTCTATTTATAACTCCTTCGTTGCTTGAGTAAGTTTCTTTTGCATCATGTTTCCTATATGTGCACCATGTGATTGGTCATTTGCCTAAGTGGGTTAATAGAGGGTTACTCGCTGAAGTTAGCTTTGATTTTGCCTGTGGCAACTACAACGGTCGAAAGGAATTTCCCTATAATGAATTTTGTGAAGAATCGAACGTGCAATCTTATGGGAGATGAATTGCTGAATAATCGTTTGGTCGCATATATAGAGAAATATATTTTTAATAGTGCTAAAAATGAAAAGAAAAAAAATCATACCACATAAAAAGCAATTATAATTCATAGATATTGAGGTGTCTTTAATTTTTTGGGTATATAATGCTATAGTTTTTGTAATCTCCAATTTTTTGCCTAATGATAATGATGTTATTATTTTATTTCTTATACATTGATATATTTTTTATATAAACATTTATAGTATATGATTTTGTCTCCACTTACCGAATTTCCTGGATCCGTCCATGTGAACAATGCACCTTGAAAGGGCGACCTTTATGAATAAAAGAAGTTCTGGGTAAAATGTGTAATTATCAATAAACTAGTGAATCTGCTTGGTGCCAACTGAAAAAAAATCTTTGACCATCATGGACAGATTTTTAATTTGTCCAGGTTAAACGTCACCTAAAAACATAGTCAACTGATGGGCAAGACGGGCTTTAATCCAATAGTTAACATTCCACCAAGTCCACGGGATCTAACCAAAAACGGAAAAAGGGAAGGCATAAGTAGAAGGATATGATACCCTTGCGCTAATTTTGCATGCACGTTTTTTGACTACAATTTCTTTTGTTGTTATTTGAAATTTTCTTTACATCCCTGAAAATGAATTGGTCATTAGCATAACCTCATCATGAAGCAAGTCGCAGCTCCAGTCGGAGAAATTGAGAGCAGCAAAGAATTTTGGGTGTAGAAGCCACTCTCGCATGTTACAAAATCAACAATAAACAAAGAATAATTAATTTTAAAAAATTAAACCCACCAAGTTTTTTTCCACAGGGGGAATCTCCTGTCGTATAATGTCATAACATTAACCTGACTAAACTTCCCTTCGCGCAACAAAAGAAACATGGTCAAATTCAGCGGGTCATGGTTGGCGACTAGAATATTGTAATTATTAATATTATTGACTGGATTTTACGTGAACATTACAGATTACAGAAAGTGGTGCCGTTAAGAAACCCAATTTGAACAATTTGCTAGCTCTGTTATGATTATAAAATCAAATACTATATTAATTAATTGGACCAACTGTACGCTAATTCAAACTTAACTCACACAAATTTACACTTCTTTGCCACCCACCGCAACCCATTTACAGTTCAGTGTTGAAATTTTGGAGGCGAACCTTATGTATGTAGCTGTTGTGATTTGCGATTACATTAGAATAAAAATATTATGGGTAAATGTAGGGCTGGAAATGAGTTGAGCTGCTCGAACATAGTTCGTGACTCGACTCGATAATTAGCTCGTTGAACTTGGTTCATAAACCAAATGAGTCGAACTTGAACTAAAAATTGAGCTCGTTAAATAAATGAGCTGAACTTGAGCTATGCATAGCTCGACTCGTTTGGTTCATGAGCTGGCTCGATATTTATTATATATATATATATAAAATAAATAATAGAAAATCCTCTTTACTCGCAGCACCCCTTTCTTTTTTCTTTTGCGCCCCCTTTCCTCCAAGCCCATGTGGAGAAAGCCACTCGGCCCAGCCCAAACCTTACACCATCCAAAACTAGAAAACCCTAAAACTGAAAACCCCACGGCGCCTCTCACTCCATTCTCTCATCTCATCCTTTCCAAACCCTAATATCTCTCCCCCTCTCTCAAATTGATTGCCCCTTTTCTCTCCCTCTCTATCTTATCCTTCTTCTTCCTCAATCTCTCCACCATCCCCTTTCCATAGCTAACCCTAACCCTAAAAGAAAGATAGTGTCGCAGCCTCCCTCTCTCCCTCAAATATTTTCTTTCCATTTTTTTCCTTTTCTCTCCATCAAAACCGCGACACACCCCCAAAAGAACGAGATCAGATTTCCAACAAGATCACGAAATTGCGCAAAAAAGGGAGATTTTGTTCCGATTTCAGTTTTAATTCTTTAAGGTTATGATCTTTTACTGATATGCATTTTTTTTCTTTTGTGCAAAGGATCTGAGAACAAGGCTCTAAAAAGGAGGCATTCGGATCTGAAAAGGAGGGAAGCAAACCCAAAGGAGAAAAACCCAGAGGAAACGTGAAGAACGAGATCTGGAGAGAAGGAATACGAACGAAGATGAACAGAGACAAGCAAGAAGAAGCCACGGTCCTAGTCTGTGAGGTTACCAAAAACCAAAAATTGAACACTATTTAGTTTTAGGTTTTCTTTTCTTCTCCTTCATTTCGATTCTCAGATCTTGCTCTGAGACTACTAAATCCAGGTTTTGTTCATTTTTATATTTCTATTCATCTCATTGTAATCTCTCATTATATAAAGATAAAGATGTAATATGGACTCAAATCAGGATGAAAATGTGATGTTTGCTTTGTTCTCGCTTCGTTATTCTTTTCTTTTTTACGGTTTGTGATTATTTTGCACCGGCCGGACTAAGGTCCCGGTTGTTGCCGCCAACATCGCCATCCTGTTCAAAGTTTAGGGTTCACGCTAGATTAGGGTTTCCAAGGACCCTTACGTATTTTATTTTTATTTTTTCGTTTTTATAAATACAATTTTTATTCTAAATTTGAAACTTAAGTACTAAAAATCATATATTTAAAAGCAAAAAACAGAAAAAGGGGAATGGTAGACCACTTCTTATTCCCTTGATTCTCTGGTTATTTTGTTTGTTTTTTTTTTTGATTTTTTGTGATTCGAGCTCACGAGTTGAACCGAGCTGTTGGCGAGTTCGAATCGAATCGAGTTCGAGCTAAAAAAAGTGGTTCATATCGAACTCGAGTCGAGCTACGAGCGGAACTAAGTTTAGTCGAGTCGAGTCGAGCTGAATCAAGTTCGACTCAGCTCGACTCATTTCCAGCCCTAGGTAAATGTGTACGGACACAACACAATTGTGGTCGCGAGGGGATCGATTGTATGCGAACGGGTATATATGATGCGGGTGTGGGTCCTGTATACTATATAGTACACGATTACCATATAGTATATACCAACAACACACTTTATGTCCGTGTGTGACCACTAATGCATGTTTCGCCAGATATGTCAATCTTCCGATTCTTCCGTCCAAGTTAAAAGTAGGGGTTTAAATTAGGGGTATTAGTCACTCAAGTCCCTGAAAGTGTGACTCGGTGCCACTTTAGTCCCTAAAAGTATATAAACTCTAAAATAGTCCCTGTAAGTGTGCTCTGTCAGTCACTTTGGTCCCTGCCATTAACAATTTCATTGACTCCGTGAGTAGTTAGTCACATTGGTCCCTGAAAGTGTAACTTCGTGTCACTTTGATTCCTGGAAGAGTAACAACACCAAAATAGTTCCTGAAAGTGTTATAAATTAGTGAGGCAAACGACTTGGCGAAAACAGAGGCAAGTACGTCATATTGGTACCCTATTAGCTTTACCATCGAGGATATATAGCAACAGATAAAAAGATACAGGCATTCATTACTGCATCAGTAATTTTTGTCTGTTTGTGGTAGGAATTGCCTTTTTTCCCGTGTGTTGAATGAAAATATGGCTTATTCTATGTTTGGAAACCGCATCCCAAGGCAGGCAAGTCACTCTTCGGAAGCTACACAACTAGTAACTCCGAAGTGAATTATAAGCACATAGAGTTAACTTTGGTTTATTGAATAACCAATGTATTTGGTCTATAAACCAAAGTTAGCTCTATGTGCTTATAATTCATTCCAGAAGGAGTACCAGCTTCGTGACTTTTTATGGCTTAATTAGCCTATGTTTGGAACCACAGTAAAAACGCTTCCCAAGGCAAGTCATTGCCCGGAAGTTACAACTACCGGCTTCGTATTTTTATCTTCATCTTTTACTATAAGAAAAAAAAAATTAATAAATTTAGTCCAAAAATACATGTATTTTTTTTATATAATAAAAAACGGAGGGAGTATGCAATAATCCTCTTGTTGTCATTCAACTATATACAAAGAGGAAAAGGGTACTCTTAACTATATACAACTATAATCAAAATTTTATTAAAAAGACCGTTTACAAAAGAGAGTACTACAAAGGATTCAATTACAAGATTTAGCGATGTACTCCATCGGTTTCAAAATGATTGTCGTTTTAGAGAAATTAAAGGTTTTCATATTGACTGTCGTTTTATTATTTCAACATAACATTAATTTTTTTCTCCTAATTTTATCCTCAAATAAATATTATGTACATCACTCGCAATACATCACACTCTATTATGCATTTATGACAATTGTTAATACACAAATACACCAATAGTTAACAAGGACAATTTAGTAAAATTATTTCACTCATTAAGTTATTTACTGTTTTCCATAATCCTCCTAAAAAAAACTTAAACGTTAGTCATTTTAAAACGGAGGGAGTAACTCGATCCGATTCATGCACCACTATAACAACCATCTCTATTATTTTGCAGCGGTGCATGATCTCCATCTGATTCATGGAGATTTACTCTGCTATTTTTTGTCAAGAACCATCTCCATTAAACCCCTTTAACCCCCTTAATCCTACCAATTAGGAGAGAAAATCACGTCTATAATCTGAAAAAATTAAACCATTCCAAAGCTCCAATAAAGACCAAATAACAGAATTCCAAAGCATAATCCACGCCCTCCTATCCGACGAACCAATCTCATATGAGAGCATTGGTAAAAAAATTGAAAATTAGTTTGAGGAATGGGCATCACCATACCCAACAAATTAAAAATCCCATGCCACACCTTTGAAAAAAAGGGGCAATGCCCAAACAAATGCAATAGCACACGAGTGGTCTCATTACCATTAGAAATTAGCTTCCTTCGAAACAAATTCATTATAGAAGAAACATTATCAATAACTTGCCAAGAGAAAGCCACCACCTTAAAGAGTGCCAAGCTTTTCCACAAATTCCTAAATACTCCCTCCGGAACCATTTATAAGGCAAAAAGTCATTTCCAAATTCGTTAAAAAATGTATGTATCTGGTCCAATATCAAAAAGTCATTTCCAGATTCGTTAAAAAATGTATGTATCTTCCAATATCAAAATCTCCGAAGATGAAACAACATGCATTATTAAAGAATCATATGCAGATTTTACCGAATACACACCAAAATTATGATGAGTTCACCACCAACATTCTTCCCCTATCCATTTATCCATTTTAGCCACATTTTTGAAAGCCTACAGAGGCCATAATGTGAGTAACCATTCTAAGAAATGTTTTACCTAATCACCATCTCTAATTTAGGGATTAATTCCGTAGCTTTATTATTTTGGATATCCCTACGCATAACTGCATAGACTAATCCCTCGAGCTAAGTACATAGGATCACATGGGCTGTAAATCTCTCATTCAAGAGTTTTAATGATGTTGCATTCTAAGGGCTCAGATTCGGACTCCAGATCACCAGTTAAGTTGGAAGAGATATATATCACCTCATTCAAGCACTCTTGGTTCCATAACTATATACTCGTAGGGACTCGTAGGGATATACGGAAATGACCGAAAAAAATATTTTAAAAACTATTATAAAATATGAATTTTGGATCCAATAGCAAAACTAAACATGAAAAATTTCAAACATTTATTGGTTAAATTGATAAGGAGTTTAATTTCTCTTAAAGTATATCATATTTGAATTTTGTGAATGAAAAAAAAAATTAAACAATGAGAATTTTATCTCCTTAAATAGGTCTACCTGAATTAACTCGAATATGTTGTTTTTCAATGTGACTTTCAAATGAAAAATTTAAAATTACTTTTTCCTGTATTATGTAGTAGTGTTATACCATGCATTCTACTCATTTATAAGCAATTGGTGGTATTGATTTTTTTTTTTTGACAACCTACCTATAGATACACCCAAAAGGATTTACGTAACGTACCACTCATAATAATTGGTAGTATTGATTTGTGCGGACACTAGCCTCTGACCTGAGAAATTAGGATGTACAATGCATGTATGTGCATGCAACGGAAGTGATAAAAAAAATTTTGAATTTCATTTGTGTTGTAAATAAATGCATTGTATCTAACAAGAGAACTATTTTTTTTTTTTGAAGATAACATACTTATACCATTTCATTCAAAATAAGAGCAGAAATACAAAATGGAATTGAATTAAAAACTTGGTGGCTAGCATAAAGCTTGGATGCTCTAGCAAGACTATGAGCAACAAAGTTTGCTTGCCTAACAAGAGAACTATTTGAAAGGGAGTGATTTTTGGAGAACTCTATTACTATAATTTTGTGTGAATAAATATACACATTCCTAACATAGGTGACATATATTTGGCATTTATGTGCATCTATACACCTAAAACTATAGTAATGGACCCTCTATTTCTTTTGAGAAATAGAGAGGATCTCAACTCGATTTTTGGAGCAACTTTGCATACACCGAATCTGAGAGAGTTGTTCTGTATATAAGGAGAGACGTGGCTTTAATTATTTTGATTCCCTTTTCAAGTTAACAATGGTTTTTTTCCCCTCCCTATTCGGTGGAAAAAGTAGGGGGTAAAAAAGATGGTAGTTCAGTCTTTTTATAAGAAATAAAATGGTATAATTTTTTTGTCCTAATTATAAAAAAACATAAACCTATTTTTAGTTGTATTAATTAGTTGCTAACTTCTTGTTATACCACTATTTTATTATGCATATTAATGAGACACTCACCAATTCTTCATTAATTAAGTGGAGTAGTTTTTTTTGCATGAGAGATACCAAAAGACTTAAATAATATTTTTTGGTCTTGGTGAATTTGTCATGTTTCTTGTCAAAAAGATCGGGGTAGCATAAAACAAGTACTCTTTTCGTAACAAAATATAAATAAAATAGTACAAATATTTAGTCTAAATTGGAACAAATACATGGGAGTACATTTAGAATGGAGAATATTTTAATGGACCATTCACAAGGGTATTGTATTTCATAAAATGATTTTTCTATCATATGCAATGTTGTATATGTTAAGGATCTAAAAATAGTAACTATTTATTGAAAACAACAACTATTTATTAAAAAGTTTAGTATTTAATATAAAACACACAAGTTCCAATATAAACTTACTATTTTGGATTTTTTAACCTATGCAACTTTGCCCATTATAGAAAAATTCTTCATAAAAAGGAAAAAAAAAAGTGTCTATACACATGTAGTCATGCAATAATTTGAGCATGATTCGTCATTACTCCATTAAAATTTAATGTCATTGTCATAATTTTTTGAAAAAGGGGAATAATTTTTTTTTTGACGGAAAGGAGAATAAAATTTGATTACGGTCACTTTCAAGAAAGAAATTTTAATTATCATATCATTGCCCTCGGTCTTATCAAATATTCGGAAGAAATTCCGTGAAGAATCAAATCTACTAGTACGTGTTTATAGCACCCAAAAAAAAAAAAATCTACTTGTTTAGTTTGGGACGGTAAGATAAAAACTTTGTTTAAAAATTTTGGGAGCTAGAGATTTGTCTTGAGGATATACAACCATAATTTTTTGACACTTGAAAATCCTCAACACTCATCTAATACTTCTTTTTTTCTCAATCCCTCTCTTTCTATCATATCACTTACCTATCACATCTATCACTTCTCACTTTTTACTTCTCTCTCTGGGTGTTGAATAGGGCATGGGTGTCCATGTATCATTTTTCGAGGACATATAATCACTCTGAAAATAAGCTGCGTGTAAAATACGAATGGTTTATCGGTGACTTTTTTCACGTTGTCATTTGCATAGAATTATGGACTATATATCAACTTGCAATTTTACCTAATTTCTCATTTCTTATTTTCTATTCAATCAAACACGTCAAGGAAACAGCAGCGAATCTTGTTATACCGATGAGGTTTCACTTTTCTCTCCTACATTGTTATTGCTGGAACAAAAAGATTGCTTGATAATTGTTTTATGTGGACTACTTTTACGTAGTTCACATATGCACCATTAGTCAAAAATCGCTAACATACCCTTTCCTCTTTTTCCCCTAAGAATCAAGACCATCTTTTTGAACTCACACAGACTGCAATATATGGGGGCATTGCTCATGGCAAGGTCGAGGCTAGACTATTTATGGTTCTTGCATGAACAATGGCAGACTAGAAGGGGGAAAAGAGATGTCAGAGATGTTGGAGCAAACACTCACTTGCACGATCTCAATGTGATGCTTGCACACCTTGCAATAGAACAGTACACGCAAGAACACAGTTTCTGTAGATGCAGAATGCAGAGAAAGAAAGAAGGAAAGGATTAGAGTATTGTATACTAGGAAAGTAAAAATGTATTGAAATGAATACTCTACATGATTTACACAATGGAAACTACATTTATACTAGCTCACATGAGCTGTATTCAACAAACCAAGACTAACAGACTTGCTAATCACAATTGGCCACATCACTAAATGATTAACCGAATTGCTAACTGACTTAAACAGAAAACTAACAATTAAAAAACCAATGCAACAGTGGTCAGTTACCATTAGTTACTAATAGAAGTTTGAATTACAACAAATCAATATCCCCTCTTAATTCAAACTCTCAAATGAAACGATACCAAGCTCTCTTCTAAGCTTCAAGAACTGATCAACCTTCAATGCCTTAGTTAGTGGATCAGCAACTTGATCATTAGTAGGACAATATTCAACAATCAGCTTGCCCTTGTTGACTTAATCCCTCAAAAAATGGAATCTTGTCTCAATGTGCTTACTCTTCCCATGAGAAATGGGATTCTTGGCCAGGTTTATAGCTGATTTATTATCAATAAACAGCTTAATAGGCTTCTGCAGCTCAATCATCAGCTCATTCATCAAGGACTCGAGCCAATTTGCTTGACATGCTGCTATTGAACCAAAGAACATACTGCCTTCACAGCTTGAAAGTGCTACTACTGATTGCTTCTTAGAACACCAAGAGATTGGAGCTCCTTGAAACTTGAACACATAGGCACTTGTGCTCCTTCTATCAATCTTATCTCCACACCAATCACTGTCAGAAAACCCGATCAATTCTGCCTTCTCAGACTTAGAGCATTTGGGAAACAGGATACCATAGTGGAGAGTACCTTTAATGTACCTCAAAACTCTCTTGGCTGCTAAGAGATGAGTCTTCATTGGTTTGTTCATAAATCTGCTGATCAAACCCGTGGCAAATGTAATATCTGGCCTGCTGTGACATAAGTATCTTAGTGACCCTACTAATTTCCTGAATTCAGTAGAATCCACTTCTTCCTCATTACCAATTCCTTCAAGCTTGGTACTAGTTTCTGCTGGTGTAGCAGCAGAATTGCAGTCCAACATATTGAACTTCTTCAGCACCTCAGTTGCATATTTGACTTGATGAAGCACCACACCCTTTGACGTGTTTAAAAACTCCAATCCAAGGAAATAGGCAAGCTTCCCAAGATCTGTCATCTCAAACTCACACTTCATTTTCTCTTTGAAATCTTCAATTTCACAGTTGCGTACCAAAGTGACCAAGAGATCATCAACATATAGGCAAACTATCAAGATACTCAAATTTCTTCTTGGTTTTAACATAGACTCCATACTCAACAGCACATTTCTTGAAGCCTTGTTGCATAAAGAACTTGTCAATTCTTTTGTTCCAAGCCCTTGGGGCTTGCTTTAGGCCATATAAGGCTTTGTGCAGCCTATACACCCGATCTTCTTTTCCCTTTACTTCAAAGCCTGGAGGCTGAGTGACAAAAACGGTTTCTTCTAGAGGGCCATTAAGAAAGGCTGATTTTACATCTAGATGGAATAGAGGCCAACCTCTACTACATGCTAATGCAATAACCAACCTAATGGTCTCATGTCTTGCTACTGGTGAGAAGACTTCAGAGTAATCAAGGCCATGTTTCTGCAAGAACCCTTTGGCCACTAATTTGGCTTTGTGCTTCACAATTTTTCCTTCAGGACTCACCTTCAGTTTGAACACCCATTTTACATCAATAGCTTTTTTATTGGGAGGCAACTTGGTCAGCTCCCAAGTTCTGTTTTTCTCTATGGCCTTCAATTCTTCCAGCATTGCATTTTTCCACAACTTTTCTTTCATGGCAGCCCTGTGATCAATAGGTTCAGAATCTACAAACATTGCAAAGTGAATTAACTCACCAGCTTCATTCACTTCACTATCAGCAACCATTTCACAATCTTGCAGCCTTCTTGGCACTTGCTTATGCCTTTGTGGTCTTGCAACCTCTTCAATTTCTTCTTCTATGTCACAACACCGCCGCATCATCGATTTCATTATCATCACATCGAATTCTGATTTGGGCCCTAGAAACAGGTTTCTCTCCTTCCTTCCAGTCCCATTTTTCATCTTCCATGATCACCACATCTCTACTTGTTTCAATCTTCTCTGTTACAGGATTAAACAATCTGTAACCACCAGTGTTGTGGTAGCCAACTAGAATCATTTTTTCACTTTTATCCTGCAGTTTTTTTCTCTTTGCATCTGGGATGTGTTTATAACACAATGACCCAAATACTCTGAGATGGTTCATTGCAGGCCTCTTCCCTGACCAAACTTGCTCAGGAACTTCACTCTTCAACCTTTTGGTAGGACACTTGTTCAGCAAATAGGCTGCAGTTGAGGCAGCTTCACCCCAGAACTTGTGTGGCAGGTCTTTCTGCTTCAGCATGCTTCTAGTCATATCTAGAACCGATCTATTCCTTCTCTCAGCAACTCCATTGTGTTGTGGAGTGTAGGGAGGTGTAACCTCATGTATAATGCCATGATTCACACAAAATACCTCAAAATCCTTTGAAGTATACTCCCCTCCTCCATCGGTCCTTAGCACCTTTAGCCTTTTTCCACTCTGCTTCTCAACTACAGTTCTGAATTTTTTGAAGACATCTAAGGCATCACTTTTTGCCTTAATCAAAAACAGCCACATCATTCTCAAAAAATCATCTACAAAAGTAATGAAGTACTTGTTTCCACCTAGGGAAGCAACCTCAAATGGCCCACATATGTCAGAATACACAACATTTAACAAATCAGTAGACCTCATAGGTAGACTTGAATTGAAAGATAGCCTAGGTTGCTTTCCTATCAGGCATATGTCACAAGATTTTTCAGGCACTATGACATTTGGGACTCCTAGCACCAATTCTTTAGACTTTAGTTTACACAAACTTCTAAAGTTTAGATGACCATACCTCATGTGCCAAAGCCAGCTTTCTTGGTCAGGTATTGTGGCAGAAAAACAATCAGTATCAGCTGCTTGGATACTTGTTTTGAAGGTTCTGTTTTTCTCAAGGTTTGACTTCAAAATTAACCTCTTGCTCGAGTCAAATAACCACAGTAACCCCTTCTCCATGGTCACTGAAAAACCCCTTTCAACAAGCTGTCCCACACTGAGAAGGTTGCATTTCAAGCCTGGTACATAAAACACATTTTCTATGACTGCTTTATTACCATCCTTCCTCTTCACAGCTATGTTTCCAATGCCCTTTGCCATCAAATTTCTGCAATCAGCCAGCCTCACTTTGGTAGTTCTTGTTTCATCAAAGTTTGTCAGCCACTCCCTCTTCCCTGTCATATGGTTTGAGCAACCAGAATCAAGGTACCACACTTCACTGTAGGGTGCCTTTTCACTGGTTGTAACCATGAGAGTGACAGGATCCGAGTCAGAGTCCTCTTCATGTGCTACATTAGCTTCCTCTTCACTGCTTTGGCCTTTCTTTCCTTTGCCTGACCAGCACTCATTAGCATAGTGCCCAAACTTCTCACAGTTAAAGCATTGCACTTTCTTCTTGTCAGGCACTTTCTTCTTTCCCTGGTTTTTAACAAACCCTCCTCCCTTCTTGTTTGAAGATTCGGGTTTGTCATCAACCTTGGCATTCTCTTTGTTCTGACCCTTGCTTTTGTTCTTCTTCCACTTTTTCTTTTCAAAATCTGCTTTCTTGAACACTTGGGCTTGCAAGGCTTGATCGACAGCTCTTTCTGCACCCCTTTCAACTACTCTGAGTTCATGTGCCTCCAATGAACCTTGTAGTTCTTCAATTTTCAATGTGCTCACATCCTTGGACTCTTGAATAGCGACCACAATGTAATCAAATTGAGGTGTCAAGGTCCGCATTACTTTCTCTACAATCATGCGATCTGAAATGATTTCTCCACAGCCTTTCATAAGATTGGTGATTGTCACCAATCTTGTAAAGTAATCTGCTACCTTTTCATCTTGTTCCATATGCAACAACTCATATTTCCTTCTCAAAGATTGAAGCTTTACTGCTTTTACCTTTGCATCACCAGTGTGGTAATTCACCAGTGTGTCCCAAGCCGCCTTTGATGTGGTTGCTGTTGATATCTTTTCAAACAGATTCGCATCAATACATTGAGCGATATAGAAGGTTGCCTTATTGTCCTTCTTCTTCGCATCTTTGTAGGCTGTTCTTTGAGCCTCAGTAGGGTTCTGACCTAGCTCTTCAAAACCTCCCTGCACGATCTCAAGCAAATCTTGAGCACCGAAGAGTGCTTTCATCTGAAAACACCATCGTTCCCAATTCTTGCTATCAAGAACTGGTAGGTTGCCCGCCAGGTTGTTTCCATTCGCAGCCATGGATGAGAAGAAAGCAATTCACACAGCGCCTAGGATCGTATAGCTCTAGATACCAAAATTGTTGGAGCAAACACTCACTTGCACGATCTCAATGTGATGCTTGCACACCTTGCAATAGAACAGTACACGCAAGAACACAGTTTCTGTAGATGCAGAATGCAGAGAAAGAAAGAAGGAAAGGATTAGAGTATTGTATACTAGGAAAGTAAAAATGTATTGAAATGAATACTCTACATGATTTACACAATGGAAACTACATTTATACTAGCTCACATGAGCTGTATTCAACAAACCAAGACTAACAGACTTGCTAATCACAATTGGCCACATCACTAAATGATTAACCGAATTGCTAACTGACTTAAACAGAAAACTAACAATTAAAAAACCAATGCAACAGTGGTCAGTTACCATTAGTTACTAATACAAGTTTGAATTACAACAAATCAACAAGAGAGAGGGAGAAGAAAGGGGTTCTGCAGTTGCTGGGATCAACTTCAGAATTTTCAAATAACCATGTGAAAAAGAGGCTACCGAAACAGAGAGACAAGAGTCTCATGAGCTAAGGCTTGTTCAGTTTATCAAAGGCTAGAATCTTGAAGATTGGGAGACCCTCGATTAGTAAAAGCAGCAGTATGGCTTGGGAAGAAAATCGAAGAACACTTTGGTCGAAGAAAGTGCCAACAGAAAGGTTCTAGAAGCCGCATGGAAAAAAACAATATAAACGAATCAAGATGTTGTGTCAAACATAAACAATATAAATGACCATACTTATATATTCATTGCATTGAGATTTTAAATCAAGATGTTGTGTCAAATTTCCAATTGTGATTTACTACTTAATCCATTGATATAGATCTTCTCGGCATTAAAACCGAGCAACCAACAAAAGATGAACGTAAAACGAGATAAGGATGAATAGAACGCAGAAGGATAAAGAAGAACGTAGCATTTTTAAATTCTTTCCAAGAAACCTATTAGATCATTAAATTCTAAATCAAGAAAAGTAAAACCCAAACTATATGCTTTGTATCAGTTTCCATTGGTTTGCTTCAGTTTATATCTGATCTATGTGAACGGCCCTGAATTACTTGTGAAATATTAAATTTGTTTAAAGTATGCAATTAAATTGTAACTTAACTATTTGCGTTATCCATCGAGGTGCAAAATTGACCGCATGCCAAAATTAACTCAATTTATACGCGCAAATTGAGATCAGTCCTAGCAAAACATCCAAGCAATACCACAACTAGGAATGCATTTGGGTAAACAATTAAATTAAACACATATGCATAAGCTATTTCTATAATCAAATAAAGATTGTGGTTAAACCGTTTTAATATAAATTATAAGTTGTTTACGTAAGCTATCTTTGAGAGCTTATTGAAATAAGTTGAAAACAACTTATGGAAACTATTCTCTTAAGTTCTCACAAACACTTACATAAATGCTTGTGTCATAAGATAAACTCAAATAAACTATAACTAAACTCTTCCAAACGCATCTTAGGTGCTACAGAAATAACGACAAAACTCTGTAGAGGCATACCTGAAGGCTGGAGCATAGCAGAAAAGTTTTTACATTGGCATTTCTGAATCCAAAATTGTAGAGATATCATATGCATGATATTTGAAAATGACAAGCATCGCATTAACCCTAGCTTATGTAAGAAGGATGGCTACAATACTCCACTACCCTTGCTCGGTGTCAAAGAATATAGTACTCCCTTCGTCCCATAATAAGTGTCACATTTGCATAAAAAAATTGTCCCAAAATGAGTGTCATATTAGCCTCATTAATTATTTTTTTCCAGTTCTACCCCTCTTACATCTTTCAAAGTTA
The DNA here is from genome assembly GCA_037113605.1 of Calophaca sinica. NCBI lineage: Eukaryota > Viridiplantae > Streptophyta > Magnoliopsida > Fabales > Fabaceae > Calophaca > Calophaca sinica. Next base: position 13,237,062 of record CM073736.1, read on the forward strand.
TGCCTGCACAAATTTCTAGAAAAATAACAAGGCTAATTTGGTAAAATAGTCGTTCTCTCTCTTTCATTTATTGCTTTTCCTTAATCTGTGTGAAATCCTCTAATGTGACACTCATTGTGGGACGGAGGGAGTATATGGTAAACATAGAATGGTAAGTAGGCAACAGCCTGATAACAATATCTAGGAACTCTGATTCAATCAAAATTATAAAACTATCGAATCTGTAATGAAAAGTACAACAAAACCATTGCAACTGCTCATATATGATGAGACACTACCAACTATAAAATGTATACATCCACTTAATTTCAATGTAACCTTAGTCTCGGACCACATTATTATCTGATACAAAGCAAAACAAAGTCGATGCCCTTCAATTAGCTTGAAAATTTTCCTAAATCTTAATAGAAGAATAGATATACTTATTTAATTTTGATAAAAATGAAAAAAATACTAGAAATGTTTCTCAAATTCACCTAGACCAATAGTTTTGATAAGAGAGATCAATCGAGTAAATCTGGAACAACAAGCTTCCTGCTTCACAGCATTAGCCATCATTTTTTACGTCCAACCATACATATTAGCACAACTTGTGCTGATTCTAAAGTCAATTCAAGTACCTGTTGAACATAGAGGCATACACAATGAAAAAATGTAGCAATCTAATTTAATTTAATAAATATATAATAAAAATACATCAACTAATGAACAGCACAAACTGATTTCTGATGATACTTAAAGAAACATATCACGTTAAATAAAAGCACAGTTCAAAGCTATTACAATCATAACAAGAAGTAAGAATTAGGGAGCAACAAGTACCCTGAGACAATTCGCAGCAAGCGCGCGATTCGACGGAAATGTGAGAAGTGAGACGAGCGGCGGCGTCAGCACTGTGCAGCGGCATCAGCGACTGCGTGCATCCAAGAATCCCCATAGTCCTTGGAAAATAAAATTCAGAGATGGAAAATAAAGTGAATAATTGTGAAAAAGAGGAAGGAAAAAAAACAAAGAGACGATTAAACAAGGTGCCTTACCTAGGGACTGTAACGAGGGGGCGGCGAGGGTGGAGAAGATGAGAGCGAAGGGAAGGCGAAGAAGGACGGTGAAGGAGAGAGGTAGAGGAACGACTTGGTACTGTTCTCGCGGCGGAAAACAGCGACCTCGAGAGAGATCCACAGCGCCACGCCATCTCTTTGCTTTTGCTCCGTCACGCTCACTGTGAAATTGGAACGAACTCAGAACTGGAGGTTTAGACAGCCAGTGACGAAGAAGCTAAACCCGGTTAACAGAATTTGGGTCAAGCCCAGCCCACGTTAGACTGGACTCTGGCCCACATCAAAAGACAGAGTGCTTTTATTAACAAAAAAAATTACACGAAGGAGTAGCTTTCAATGAAGGGAACAAACTATTCTCAAATACGTCAAATTACTTATTACTTATATTTGCTGGAGCAGGAACTTCATTTTTTTGATGGAAAAAAAGAAAAAGAAAAAAAGAAGTTAATAACCTCATTCAGCCATGCATAATTTGGATTTACAAAGGAAACATTGGCTGAAGAATTGTGTACCTGGTAGCCACCCTTCCTAAATGAGAAAATCAAACAATCTTCTAAACATTTGTTCGAAATGTAGATGCAAAATAGTGCTTTTTCTTTTCTCTGAATGAGTTAATTTCATCCGCAGAATCACCTACCACCAAATCAAAGAAGCATGACTCACATGAGCCTTTCTATGTTTTTGCAATTCGCCGCTATTTCAACAACCAAAATGGGATAACTTTCGCGACAACTTTCTAAGTGGTTAATACAGTTCAAATACGTGGTTAATTACATTCAGTGAATGGTTAATTAATATACCAGGTGTCGAAAACTTCACTAACCACAAATTTGAACGTGATTAACCACGATTTTCAGGTGTTTAAATCTATATGTAGTTGAACACTTAGATATCGTGGTTAAGTACAAATTTGTGGTTAATGAAATTACGTTGATGATTAATGAGTTTTGACATTAAATATATACATTAACAATTTACTAGAACATAATTAACCACATATTTGAATTGCGTTAGCCACTTAGAAGGTTGCCTAAATTTGGTTGTCTCTTTTGCAATATAGTGATAGATCTGGTAATAACCTCATCATAATGTTACAAATGATTTTTGAAACAAGTTAATTATGATAATCCAAATCTCATGGAGAAGCACGCAAACTAACAGAAGAGTTTTAAGGTACTACTTTCCAAATTTGTTTGAACCATTCTTGTCGTAGTAGAGGTTTACCCTCTTCCATCTACAAATCACAGAAATCTTCCCGTAATCATAGCCCCTTAAAGCATTTAAAATGCAAAAAGAAAAATTATAATAAGAAAAAATTTCCTTGTATCTATTATTAAAATGAATGAATATGTGAATGTTTTTTTAATAATTTATTCTTCAGAGACTGGGATTGGATTCTCTCCCGTGAGAATTCCTCAATTTTCCTCCAGTGTTGTAACCACCATCCTTAAACCCCTGATACCACTTGTTTTTGTATGTTTTCAACTCACTCACTCCAATTTAATTGTGTGGCTCAGATGCCACTGGATGCAATTTTCACGAGAGACAATCTTCTCCCGAGACTGCTTAAACGTTAGAAAAAATATCCAGATATCATCTTTGATTTGAAAACTTACGGTCAGAATATTTTATTTTATTTTTTTATAAATACTTACGGCCAGAATATTGTTAATGGGCAAAACTAAAAAATTCATTATTCATACCAAAAGTTCATAGTTAAAATTTAAAAGACTTGGCATAAATATGCAACACAGATTTTGCTCCCTGTGCATTGTAGCGGCATTTTTTGCCGCGATTGATACCCTGGGCTATCAAATTTGGATTCTCTCCAACGCTGCACTTTTTACGGCACTAAAAACAAGTGTAAATAAAGAGAAGATAATGGGATAATGGGTACGTAATAATGAGAGAGAAAATTAAGATAGAGATAGAAAGATATATGATTACTGCACAAGTAGTAGAAGGGTGCTTGGAGGAGAGAATCCGAATCCGAGGCTATCTGGCAGCTGGCAGAGGATGCAAGCAGCGGTATGATTGTAATTATTCGGAGAGTGGTGCGATGCTTATACAGGATTTTGTGACTACACCTACAAATTTCTACAAATTTAAGACTATGCTATAATAACATAAAATTACAACAGGATCCGTGAATTACAACTATGGTTAAAATAGGAATCCTACCGACCCAAATACACTTTCGCCGATCTCATCCAGAGTGAAAATAAATGATTTGAGCAACTAGCCCTAATAACTTGATGCTTCTCAGGATCTTACATTCTGAAATCCAAAATGCAAACTGTATTATTAGCAAAACAGGCAGCGATCTTGTCACCCTCCTTATTCCAACAGACCTCAAAAATGCCTCCATTGCCCGTGTATGTTTTAACGATCTTGCCTTCCTTCAAGGACCATATATGTATAGTTTTGTCAGGAGACCCACTGGCTAAATACTCGCCATTGGGACTGAATGCAACCGAATATACTCCATCCCTGTAAGACGAAATAAACATCGACATCAAAAGAATTAGCTTTTCATTAAAAGAAGCAACCAACTACCAGCCTGAAATGTTATTAAGGAAATCCATTTACTAGGGCTATATAAACTACAAGTTTAGCATGTAACAAGGATTCAATAAATGTCCACAGCATTTTAAACACAAAATGAAAGTTAGGGCTTCTGGCTGACCCTTGGATTGGAAGCGGAGGAAAAAGCTACGAGGAGGAATTCTTAATTTTATGCTTCCGTCCATATGTTACTGTCACTGATATATAAAGCTAAAAAACAACAGTACCTGTGTCCATTCAAGCTATAGATTAGCTTCCCCAGTTCAACATCCCATAGCTTTACAGTAGAGTCAAATGATGCACTGCACAAAAGAGATGACTCAATAGTATTAAAAGGAAATAGACTTTATGTATCGTATAAAGAGAAAAATAAAATGGTTAATTGCACTTTTGATTTCTCTAGTTTGGAACGTGTGGTTTTGATCCTTAAGCTATTTTGAGTCAATCAAATCTCTTTATTTTAAACATTAAGTAAATATAATCTTGTCATTAATTCTCTTTAACTTTAAACTTTTAAAAATTCTCATTTTTATCAAAATATGTAGAAGTTTATTATAGATTTAAGATATGAAATAATTTTAAAACTTCAGAAATTAGAAATCAGTGAAATTTTGATGAAGTTTAAAGGATTTTGCAGGATGTCGGATTAGGATTAGGATTTGAAGAGGGGCAAAATTTGAAATTTTTGATTTGAATGAAATTTGTTATATTTTTTTCGGTGAACAGATATTCGATATTTTGATTTGAGTTTTGAACACAAGTTCAAATTAATTTAGGCAAAACTCAATTTGTGAAAATTTTGAATAGATTAAGAGAATCTGGGAGTTTAAGCAAATAAAAAAGTGATAGAGGGAGTGATTTAATTGTAACAATTAAAAAAATGAAAGACTAAATTCGCTCAAAAAAAATATTAGAGGACAATACTATACTAGTTATAGTAAAGGAACTAAAGGTACAAATAATCTTAAAATAAAAAGAGCAAACAAGCATAAATGTATGTGCAGACATTGGTCACCATATTCAAAGTGAGACAATTTTAGATGAAAAACTACACAGCAGCAATTTAATAGAAACTCCGCCGCACTGAATATACAGCATGTAAAACACGTTTAACTCTTTAAAGAAACAAACATGCTGGAGAGGCAGTGAATTAAGAAGACTAACAACAGAAAACACTATGCAGACAATTATAGTCAACTCTAAGAGAAGTCAAGAAGTCTAACAACTGAAAACATTATGCTGGCAATTATAATCAACCAAAATCAGTAGCATGCCAAAGGTGGCACATCATTCTATAGCACAGTTAGCACCAAGCAAGAACGTTTCGGGGACTTCTTTTTTTTTCTTTCTTTTTTTTGTGAGAAAGTTTAGGGGGCATTTGGAAAAGCATATTTAGAGCTTACTTGCACTCATCTTGTGACAAACACTGTTAAATGTTTGAAAGAGCTTATAAAAATAGTTTATAATATGCCCATAAGTTATTTTTAGCTTATAATAAACTTCCCAAACTAGCATATTGAAACAGCTTATGTGGAGCTTACCTCCATCTCCTCTTCAATTTTCATCACCCCCCAATTCTATTTTATAGTGAAAACAAATGTTGAGAATGCAAATGGCTTTGTAACGTGCGTGCCCAAACACAACTTACTGAATTTAAACACTTACCACATAGCTCTCATATGATAAACATTTATCAATAAGCACTTAATTAAACTGTTTACCCAAACACTGCCTTAAAGCAATACCAGTTTCAGTTAAAAAAAAATGCATGACCATTTAGCAACCTAAGATTCAGCTGTCAGGGAATACATATTACAGAGTGAACTAATTCTAAATTTCAAGACACCATTAATAAATGCATGGAAGTAAATCAAGAGCAGTGAATCTAACTTCACCAAGCAGCTAACATACCTAGCCAACACCAATTTTTTATTAGGGTTATTTGTACCGGGACCAGTTGGGCTCCATCTGATAGTATATATCTCCTACAAAACAATTATTTAGTTTTCCCAACAACCAGCATCATGTGTACGAAATTCAAATAAATACAAAATTTGACATTGAAAAATATTCCAAATCGGTACCTTGGAATGATCCCTAAAATCATGAATATACTTATCTTGCTTCATACTCCATATCTACAAAACAAGAAACAACACGCATGTACAATTCTAACACGTTAATTTCAGAAATGTTTCAGTAAAAAGACATTTACTGAATAAAAAAGTATCATATAAAATAACTTTCTGATGATGGCACAATCCACCAACAAAAAACATGCAATTATGGAATATTACCTTTGCAGTGATATCGTCTGAACACGAGGCCAGTAGTGAACCTGAGGGATCCCATTTGATACAATTAACTTCACTCTGAAATTGCACAACGGTCATTATCAGACAGTAAAGACTTGCACAAGCACTATATTGTATTTAAATGAAATATCTCAATTTAAAGCAGGACTATTAAACTAGTTAAGTGGAATTAAGTAACCAAAGCAGGTTACTAACTACTAACTTTGCTACCCAATTAATTCCTGTAGCGCTGGTGATTTTGCTGAGAAACCCACCTAAGTAGTCAGAGTCAGACACCTAAGAAAGTTAGGATTCATCTAGAAAGTACCAACCCGGGGTTATCCACCAATTTGTATAGTTAATATTGCCAGCCATTTTTATCATTTAATAAATAAAGTAGGGGATGGACCCTCCTCCTTCCCAAAAGGAATAATCTCAGGGTCATCGTATCAGTGCAAAGCATAATACTTCAAAACAAGGTCAGAAGTATAACCTGGTGCCCAGCAAAAGTTTTTATAGGGTGGTTATCGCCAATCTTGCAAACATGTATCATAGTGTCAGTGGAGCTCGTTGCAAATGACACATTGTTGCGCCAATCAACATCGAGCGTTGGACCTAAACAAAGCCCAAAATTAAACAATCATTCATAAACATGGTTTTCTCACCAGGAGTTCTTTTTTATAGAATTCTCAATTCTCCCTTACTTAGAATAGTATAGTCAATTTTACCTGAATGAAATTCAAATTGTTGTTTCCATTTCTCTGCTTGAACATCCCATACAATTGCAGTTTCATCACAACTTCCAGTAAGAAGATAATCGCCTTTCTTATTCCACTTCAAAGAAAATATGGGTCCCTTGTGTTTGCTTAATGTACTCTTCAGTTCACCTGGTCAAAGACCACACCATATGATCAAAATAATGATTTTGATTGAATTCATAAGAGCCAGTTCAAATACACACACAGAATTACCAGCTTAAGAAATAAACAATATAATTTTGTATGCAGCATGAATGCAACTAAATCAGATGTCAAGATTTATCAAAATGAGGGTATTCACTCAGATCAGAAGGATAGAAAGACACACACATTAAAGTGGTGTATATGCTAGCATAAAATGCAAATTGTCATGGTAAAAGTATAATATTCTGATAACCCCCCCCCCCCCAAATAACTAAGGTATATTCTAGGAGGTACAAGGTGAGAAGCAGGGATCAAGCATTAAGGTTGGGAGGGAAGCAACAAGGAAATCGTGAAGAATAATCATATTGGGGCCATGCGGCATACAGAAATGGACAGGTGGCAGAAAGAGAATCAAGTTGAGGGGATTACAAGGGCTCAAGGGGGTGAGAAATGTATAAGAAAAAGGAAAAGGTTGGTTTTGGGGAATGGGCGTGGAGGAAGCTGGACCCTCAAAGTTCTTGGAATGTTTTTCTCCTTATTTCTTCCCTTGCTGTATTTCCTTTTTTTTTTTCTTCCCCCCTCATGAACTCATACAGACAGTTTATACATAAATAACACAATTTCAGTCTCAGATACATAACATATTACTTATAAACTAAATCAATTAGTTTGAGATTCATTACATCAACTTTCCGATGGAAGAAAATCATTATATCAAAGTGGTACTACTCACACAACCTTTTGGTAAGAAAAATAACAATTGTGTTTGCATAGGCAATTATATGACTGACTGTTTATCGGATCAACAGCCCACAGATACCATTGTGATCTTTGTTAGCCAAAATGGTCACTCATCATTAACGAGCCAAAAACCGTTTTTGATTAATATCTCTTAGTTTATTTCAAGCTTAATCTTCACTAAATAGCCCCTCATCAATACATGCACAAAAAATTGTATTGCCCCTTTTGGATATGAACACACATCATTAACTTCCTTACAATATAATACATTTACCAAACCGGCCCCAACAAAAAAAAAAAAAAAAAAAAAAAGTAGAGACATGGCATGCAAAGTGATCAATTACAATCTGACTGCTTGAGAATTGGGTGTCTAAAGGAAAAGGGAAAGAGAAGGTATATTCTACTTCTTCTTTTTTGTATGTCTGGTAAGATTGGGAAAAAAAATAGGATTAGGAGTCAATTTACTCCCTTGTTTGTTTTTTCGAAGCCCAGTTTGGAGGGGAAAAGTATTCTTCATTTCCATTCCCTCTCTCAAGTAAACATAAATATAAGTATTACTTCCCTTCCTGCCCTTTACTTCAAGCAAACAGAAACATCATACCAAAATGTAGTATCACAGGTCATAGCATCTTTGAGCTCTTTTCATCTCATCACATAGAACTCCCAAAAGACATTATCGCAAAATTTTATCTTATAGAATAAATGGCCTACCATTAGTGGTCCAAATTCTTGCTTGACCATCATAAGAACCGGTTGCAAGTAGCGTCCCCTCCCCCTGCACAACAACCACCAAAGGTCAAGCTCTCCATAATATATAAATAATTATGAATAAATATATTAAATGATACAAAAAATAACCATGAATTTACATTATCTTACAGTCCCAAATAATAGGCCCTCAACATGTGTATATATAGAAGAAGAGGGAAACATGGGCCTAATAACGAAGGCTTGCTGGTGTGTGAGGGGAAAAAGAGGAATAATAGAAGGGGCAGGTGGTGGAAAATTCAATTACCAGCGAGAGAGAAAATTCAATTAGCATGGTTGCAAACAGGTGAGAAGATTCGAAAAATCAATGGGAGAATAGGGAGAGGAGGGAGGGGGAATATGGAAAAAATTGGTTTAAGGTTTGGAAGGTCAACTGCCCTCCCTTAGGGCCCATCTCTTTTTTCTTTTCCGTTCTCTGGTATTCTGTTTTCAGAGCAATCTTGCTCAGCTATACGGAGCTTAGCTCCCTCATTTCTAGATAATAGAATTCATAATTTTTCAGTTCATAACACATACCAAGGGACAGAAAAAATACCTAAAAAGTTTCAGTCAAAAGTTCAGGATAAACCTCCCATATATTTACTTGATATAAACATAGCATTCATCTATTTACAAAACCAACACAAACCTCCCTTGAAATGTACAAAATTTGTCTTATACTATTCTTTTTGTCACAAAATTCCCCTGTTCAAGGAAGGTTTACATGGGTTTGAAAAAGATAGAAATGGATTCAAATCATAAAAATGTCATTGAACTCACATTCCAATCAAGTGTAGTGACGTCTTTACTCTTTTCATTTGTTCTGCCCTTAACGTGCTTCAACACCAACACATTCAAAGGGCCATTCTCGGAACCAGATTTACATCTCCCTTCTGCTATTGTCCAAATTCGAGCTGTTGAATCCCCAGACCTAAAAGTTAAGGCCATGATAATGTAGTGAAATAATATTGTAAGAAGCCATCTACTGGTTCATGTTTTCTCAATAGTTTGCTGTCTTCAAAGTTGCCAGAGACAACAATAAAAGCATTCTCTAAAACATGTTTCAGAACAAATGAAAAAGATTAATGTCATCTATAATTCTATTGACTTTCATTTTCTAAAGAAGAAATAATAGATAACAAGGACATGTAGAATCAGAAGTTATTATCAAAAAGATAGATTATCATGTCCATGCATCACACGTCTTATACAAATTTATTACTAATAAAATGTAAGGCCTTTTTTATCTTATTATATTTTATTTATTTCAATAAAGAGTTTTTAAGTACAGGGAAAGAAACAGTTAATAAAAAAAGTTTTAAAGAGTTAAAGAAAACAATGGACAGAAGTTGTTTGGCAAAAGAAAACTGTATTTGTAATAAATATCCTAAATCAATCAATTCAGAAAGGTGGGAAAACCATGTACCTCCATCTATTTAAGGTTTCCATTAGTTTCCCATAACAATAATTGTGTAGTTCATATTACTCGGATTTAAATAGTAGCTCCCATTGTAGAAAAATTGTTAGGGTATCGTCTTAGATAATTTGGATGTGTGCGGAGAAGACTTGTGGAAGCACCAGTAAGGATGGTAGACCAGATAGAGGATGGTCCAATAGTTAGAGGGGGTGAGAGAAAGGTCAAAGAAAAATATAAGCCAAACCATTAAGAGAAATCTGGATTTCAATGGTCTATCTGTAGACTTGGTACATGACAGGATATTATGGCAAGATCCATGTAGCCAACCCTACATGTTGGGAAAAGGTAGTGGTGGTGGTGCTGGTTGTTATTGTATGTTGCTTTCGATAGCCGCATGTTTCACAATATAACTCCCTCCTCTCCTCAACCATATCCAGTAGGTACCACACAACTTATTTGTAACTTATGGTTGAGACCAAGGTAGTTATAGACGAGATTTTAAGTAAAATCAAAAAGGGAAAGTAAAATCGTAAATCGTGGAATCATAACACGAATCGTAAGATTCTACAAAATTCATGAAACTCACAGATATACATATAAATTCATGTATATGTATATAAAGTAGCATAAATAAGAGAAAGAAAACATTTAAATCACACTTAAATTGACTTTTTAGTGTAAATTATAATAAAATTAGTATAGCTAACAAATAATAAAATTATAAAAATGTTAATCCTTAACTTGATTTTTTAGTGTATAAAAATATATAAAATAATAATAGATAATGGGTGATATTGAAAAAGGTAACGTAATAATTATATTGCATTCAGTAAATGGATTTGAACAAAAAGATAAACTATCATATAACTTTTTTATTTTTGAAGTTCTTACTTTTAATTTTAACGTTAAAATAATCTTTAAATTATTAAAAAAATTGGTCAGATTCTACTTGGTTTTTACTGATTCCATAAACAAATATTTGAGTTCATGACAGCTGCAATATATTGCTGTCACCACTCACTAGTCTTGAAGCCACGTATCGTTCCCTTTACTCCTTTTTTCTTTATTTGTTTTGTACCTTTTCTTTCTGTCGGTGCATCAGATACGCCGTTTATAAAAAAACCAGGTCGGGTTCTAACTCACAGGAAAACACCGTTTTCACACTTTAAGCGATTTTCCGCGGCGATTTCGCCCGATTTCACAAAGAAGCGATTCTGTGTGGGATCTGAATCGCAGACTACTTCCAAAATCGTAAAAACGTCTGATTTTACGAGTTGACATGCGATTTTAACTACCATGGTTGAGACATGGTTTAAGCATGCTTTTCTATCACCAGCTTTTTAAACAAAGGGTCAAAGGGAAAACAAACTGGAAGATGAAAAATTGTGAAAAGATGGGGGAACTTTAAAGAGAGCTCCCTTTCATTGTTTGTTTAAACTCAAGTGAAGCATGAGAATTTGGATGCCATTGAAGATGGCTAAAATGCATTGGATACCATTAAAGCCCAACTCATCTCAAAGGTTCTTTTCCATAAAGCTAAAGAGGAATATAAATTAGCAGTGGCTATTATCTATGAGATTGCAATTTATGAATTATAATCACCATACTGGCACTGTGAAAGCAGTTGTTGAAGAAAAAACAGAATTTGAAAACATTCTAAAGCTATGATTTTCTGCTTTATAAGCAAAGAATCCCAGTTAAAGTTGCAGAAAATAAATACTAAAAACATGTTTCCAAACATTTTTTAAAAAAAAAAAAACCTATAACTGCTTTTAAGAACAGGAATCTAGTATTTGATTCCCAAAAAGTATAAGCAGTGATATAACAAATGCAGAAGCTGAAATTAAAAGCGAAAGAACTCTGACTAGACTCATACCAACATGCTTGCCAATATCCTTGGATTAAACATGAATAAGCACAAAATACTGAATGCAATTTGTGTCTCTTCGCTTCATAAAAAAGTAAGTAAAAAAAAAAAAAATTTGGAAGTATAACAAATGGAAATGTAAGATAAGCAATATTGTGCACACACATCAGTTAAAACAAAATACACACACATGATTACATATTTTATGCAAAATTTCAAAAATAATTAATTCATGAAAAAGATACCTACCCTGATGCAAGAAGAGATCCTGTAGGACTCCACGCACAAGCACAGACCTAGTGGATGGTAAACAGGCTCATTAACAAAAGAGTTTTACAGAAGAAAGCAAATCTAAGAAGTTTACAAACAAGAAGCATTGATGAAATACTTCACCTCTGAAGTATGCCCTTCCAAAATTGTCACATCTGAACTAGGAATTTCTAATGGCTGAGACACTGATGTTGTACAGATGTCCATGGGCTCTGGTCCTGTAATATTGAATGAAAACTTCTCATTCTTCTTTTGAAGGAAGCATATTAATGGAAACAGACAACTAGTTTGCATTTGTTGCATGCTCTCCCAGAAAGCAGGTGAGGGTATTGATTCTAGTGGTGTAAACAGTTGCAACTTGCAAGTAAATTAGAGATTTCAATGGGATATTCTCAATGAAAAATTAAATAATCAGGATATTGAATAAGGACATACAGCTGAAAAAACATAATATGAAAGAGAACATTTCTAATGTTAAATCCCACAGCAGTGGCCAGTAGTAAAGTAATAATCCATTGAAATTCACGAGAGCAGCAATCAAGACACACAGCTTTTAGTGGAATTATACTGATTAAAGAATCATTTTTTTTTTTAAGTATGGTTGGAAAAAGATGGATGAAAATCTAGTATTGATGAAAAAATTCAGATTTACTAAGCTATCCATAATATCAGGGAATCAATTTTATACCCATCAGTCTGGATACCAGGCACTCTTCATCAACTAATCACCACATGCAAGCAAATATATTATAAATTTTATAAGGAATCCTAGCGGAAAAAAATGTATAAATGAAGAGAAAATGATTAAAATCAACAGAGGAAAATAGTATCGTATGAGTGTGACCTTTACGGAAAATTATTGATTATTGATAAAAGTAATGCAGCAATACAACATAAAATGTCAAACATGCAACAGAGAACACTTTGATAAAAGACAATGTAAACCAATTCCATTGAACAGATGATTACCTCCAAGTGCTACGTTCTCTTCATGCTTAACATTAACCTTATCTTCTTGATCCGAGACTACTTCTCTACTGATCTGATTTTCATTATGCTGCTCTTGCTCTTTATGATCTTCTATCTTCTCTTTATCCTTTTCACATTCTTTCTCTCTTTCATGTCTTTCCTTTTCTCTTACCCGTCCACGATCACCTTCATGCTCTTTTTCAGATTCCTTACTTTTATCCTCCTGTAGTTTTCTTCTTCTTTCATTTATCAATTTCTTAAGTTCATGCACGTCTTTTGTGATAAGATCCAAAGGTTGTAAGAATGAAAAATCTTCATCCAGCTCTGCATCACACTGGCAGGCTAACATTTATCAACATGAAACCTAGGGTATGAAAGCCTAAATAATCAACTCAACAGATGAATGTTGTGCTGACAGTGAATACAGGAATACAAAAAGTAAAGAATGCTAACATTACTCAAGTTAGCTTCCATCTCCAAGTACTGTAGCCCCCTCTGAACAAATGTGACAAGAGCACCTGGCGGTACATAATTTCCATCAATGGGGCATTTGTTAATACCAGCCTCATTCCCAAACACAAAAGAAGAATGTGTGAAACCTGCAGTCATAACATCAGTAGCCAGTAAACCAATTCAGCTGCTTTGCAAGTTCATGTTATAGCCATCTTATAAATATGGAAAGCATCATTAAAATGGAAAAGCATGTTTTCTTTGTAGTAAAAATATATATTATTATTATTATAAAATCAACTTCAAGAAGCTTTTCTCACTCTAATGGATGTTCCTACTCTATATTATTCCTTTAACACTATTGCGATGATGGACTAATTTCATAGTTATCTTTTCAAAATCATTCCATAAATTCAAGTTTGTAAATGAGAAATTGGCATTAGCATTTTTTTGTAAAGGAAAAAAAAATTACAAACAATCATAAACAAGGGAAGATTCTTCTAGTGGGTTCTACATAACATGTTTCACGGTTATAAATAAGCCTAGGACCAAATAAACTTTTACTCTTCAAAAAACCAGCCGAGAGTCATTTCATTTGTTGCCTGAGATTCCATGGCTCAAAGCTTAATCTAGTTTTCCTTTCAATTAATATTTGTACTAGTCCCTTTTAATTATGGTCTATCTTAAACATCTCACTATCTCAATATAAAATTAAAAGCATTCCACAAACGTTATCATATATCATATCAGAGTGATCAAATTCAGATATTATGTCTTCAGATAAGTTGAAGATACATTGCATCATTGAATTATAAACTTCTCTCACTCGCCTCTGAAATGAGCCAAAGCACTCACAATGTACGGCATATTTGGTCAATCTAAACCTAGCAGCAAAAAATAAGAATAGAACTAATGACTTCATCAATTAAATCGACTAACGAACTAAATGTATATTATTAGATCAGATGATCATAACTAAAATCCAACAACCCTAGGTGAACTTTGGCAGCAAGTCAGGGGTTCCAAAACAGCGTCACCACTTTGGACTTTGGCAATGCTTTTAGCCAAACGCCACTCCTGGCCTGAATTGAGTGAGCAATTATTATACCTTAAAAAAAAATATCTCAGAGCGAGAAAATAAACTGAGATTTCACTTCAGAACTATAAGATTCAAGTCTTAACACCAAATATCTATTTTTCAGCAACAGATCTAACGACTTTCGTTCCTCCTTCCACCTTCAAGCACATAACTGAAAGGTCCGTTTTAGGAACTACGATCGGAGCTAGAAATTTCCCTACGTTTCTGAGCGTGGCTAACCCTAATCTGGTAGCAACAACACTTAAAGCGCTCGCTCGAACCAGCTCGAAACCGTCAGCATCCGAAAACTCGAAAATCTAAACCCTCAATATCTCTTGGACCCCAAAAGAGCAAGGAAAGACGGAGCGAGAAGAACTAAAAGCATAATAACGAACTACGAAATAGAAAGGAAAGAAAAAGAAGGAGGAGAAGGCAGATCAAAGTACCTGACTCTTGAAGGTACCGAAACACGAGATAGTTAAGCTCGACGGAGGTTATGGAGGTCATCTTCATCCAGCAAGCGGCTTTGGTGGTCTTCGAGAACGAAAGCTTAAGCTTAAGCTAAAGCAACCGCCATGAGTGCGTGTGCGAGGGAAACGGAGGAAAAGTGAGAGAGAGACACTGCTGCGTCGACGTGGCAGAGGACACGGGGTAAAATAAAGGTAAAGCCTCTGATTCGCGGAGGATGAGGTGGAGGAGCCTTGAAAACCGTCGTTACCTAGCTGCTATGCTACCATAGACTAAAATAAAACGGCCACTCCCCTGTAGAAGTCGTTCCGTTTAAGCCTTCCGTTCGTTTTCTGTAGTGTTCCACCGGGTCAATCCTTACGGTTGAGTTTTTTTAATTAATATTAAAATAAATGGCCGCATCTATAACGATGGTTATGAATTAACGACAATTCGTTTCCGTTAGGTCATAGTATAAATTATTGGAGAATGTATTCTCTCTCAGAGCTCTTTCTCTCCATCTATATGTAGCAATAAATCCAACCAGTCGTTAGATTAATCTAACAATTGAGAGATTAATAAATAAATTATAAAACATAAAAATAAACATTTTCTCTCGAAATCAATATTTGCGAAAAAATGTTTCTTTCTCGTAGTCTCGTGTTCATGTTCTTCAAACGTTTTACCAAAGACTTAATTTTACATGAGAAGAAGTAGAATGGAAGGCCATGATCATAGTCGTCCCAAACCTTTGTTTAATCGGCACAGGAGCAAGGGTGTAGCTACAAAATTCATATGACGAGGGCCGACCAAGACCAAATAATAATAATAATAATAATAATAATAATAATAATAAAATGAGCATACAAATCAAACTGTAAGAAACAAATTTGATATATGATTAAAAACTTAATATTGTATAAATTACTCAAATAAATCTATATTCAACTTAAGTACATACTTAAAACCTTCACTTCTATTATCCAAAAAAAAAATTTCGCTTCTGATCCGGAGTGGCCAAAAGGTCCACTCAGTAATGGGTCAATCCGACCCAACAGGGGAAATCCACCCCAAACAATACTGACCCGAACAGGCCTAGGGTCCACTTCGGTCAACCGACCTGACTCAAGAGTTTCATCCTCAGGGCAATAAACCCTAGGGATCCCATCGCCACGGCGCGAAACCCTAGAGTACAAAGCATTGCGGCGCTAGCCCTAAAAGCAACCTTGTCACCACGCAACCCTAGAATCAACATCAGCCATCGGATTCATCCAACGGCTGATAAACGATCTAGGGTTACCTGAGAACATCCACATGTCAGCAACCTGACCTCACTTATAAAAAGTTCATGACCTAATCAATAAAGGTACACATTGTTAATTTTCTTACCTCACCCTATCCCGATACTAATTTAGGCATCGGAGTGTGTGCAGGTACACCACCACCGTCGTACTTCGTCATGCTCTGCCGTTCGTGATCCTACTCCGATCACATCCGAGATCCACTTCGGATCAGCTTCTTTAATTGTGCGCGACAATGATTCATGAAGTAAAAATCATCAATTATCACATATGTGGTAAACCTTTGAGCAATCTCTTTTTCAATGTAAACAATCATATAATTGGTAAGAAAATCATCTTCCATCATGTTTCAGAGCTTTGTTTTAATGATTTTCATAGTTGAAAAAGCTCGCTTAGTAGTTGCTCTTGACACCGAAAGAGTCAAAACTGTTGGATCGAGTACTTACCACTAGGCCAAAAGCTATAGCTGTTAGTCTGAGTGCAACTCTTCCTACTTCACCGTAACAGCCAAAGTGTCACGTGTTGACTGTGACTTTACCCCACCTGGGCCTCCGCCATGGGACAATTGATGCCACAACCCGGCAACAATCTCCCTCTCAGCAATTGCTCTCGCTGGGAATCGAACACGTGACATTGGCTCTGATACCAACTGTTGGATCGAACGCTTACCACTAGGCCAAAAGTTATAGCTGTTAGTCAGAGCGCAACCATTTCTACTTAATCGTATAATAGCCTAAGCGCCACATGTTGACTGTGACTTGACCCCACCTGGGCCTCCGCCACGGGACAATTGTTGCCACAACCCGGCAATAAAAACAAGGCAAATCCCTCTATCAATTAGATGATAGACATCTGATTTGTCAACCTTTACTAATTTTTTACATAAGTCAATAATAGTATACAATAGTATTCTTCTTAGACATCAGTCAATAATAGTAGACAAAATTATTGTCTTTAATTTCTCATTAAAGTATTTTTTATACCTTATTCTCCTATTTGTTTAAATTTTTTCTTTCTTTTGAGAAATGCAAGATTATTGATACAAGATGATGAAAGAAGATGAAAGCCAAAGGTGGTATGGTTTTTTATATTATTGATGAGCCTTGGAAGTTTTGGGTTGATTATGGCAGAAGAATTAAATTTGGAATGAGGAAACAATATAACGGGTTCTTGTAGGTTTGTTTGTTGCAAAGAAAGCTTATCAAAGACAAACAAATGGGGTTATAAAACTATCAATCCAAGACAGAAGACTAGACCAAATTGTCAAGCAAAGTTTGGACTTAGAACTGCGTGTGGAAAATTGATGGTGCATAATTTTATGGAAAAACATAATCACGTTTTACTTCTTGAAGAAACAACTCATATTTCGTCATCACAACGAAAAGTTTTAGAATTTCAATGCAATGAAATCGACAACAAAAGAAGTCACTTGATTTGATGAGTAAAGAAGTGAGAAGGAGAAATAACTTGGAGCATAACATATGATACTTGCCTGTAAAGCCCCCAAATTTGCATCTCTCCATTGTCAACCCCGGTCGCGAATAGATCTGGATGGAGAGAACATGTTTTTTTAAAATTTTTAATTCCCAAATGTTAGGTTAATTTAACGGGTGAGATTTATTACTGCAGAATGATAGAGAGTCAGGGTTGTAGGATAGGATCGAAACCGAATGATTGAATATTGAGCATGTTTCATTTTAATTACATTTTTTCCTACTAAGGACTCATTATTCATTGATTGAGTGGTTTAAATTCAGGGAATGAATTAATATTTTTATAATTGTTATGTATTATATATTAAGATTAAGATTAAGATATATAAAGTTATCGAGTGGCTCGGATCTACGCGCCAACGCCGTTGCATATTCCATGAGTTCAGTAACCAAATTGCTATTACGAAGAAGATTAATATTTAAAAAAGTAAAAAGTAAATAAATTATGTTTGAAGTTTATTTTAAAAAAAATTAGAAAACTAGATTTTCAGTAATATAAAATAAAATAAAATTATCTCCTGAAATAAAATAATAAATAAATATATATATATATATATAAATAAACTCTATAAATCCGTGATTTTTAACTCGATTATAAAATCCATGTACAAAAATGGAGAGAAAAAACTTCTCTAAAGTGAGCTTATTTACATTTATGTATGAGATGTAGAGGGAAAAAAAAACTAGGGCGATGAAAGTAGTAACCTTTACTTTATTAGAAGAGAATAGTAAAGACAAAGTAAAAAACTCCAAGATGTTGCTCTATTAGAGCATGACAGGACTTGTATTCGATATGTCGCAGATTTGAGTCCTCACGGTAATTACCTTCGTCAGTGCTCAAAAAGTTCAAAGATATTCCCTGCCTTGGACTGGGGCCATCCCCTCACCCTGAGTCTATTTAGTTCAAACGCGGAGATGGGATGAGAGGGATTTTAATGGAGGAGATGAGGTTTTAATTTTATATTGTGTTTGGTTCAGATGAGGGGAGGGGAGAATAGTCTTTACTTGTTTGGTTTAGGAGGGAAGAGAAGGAATTTTAATGAAAGGGATGATTAATTTACTTATATATTCTTATAATCATTTATATTACATTTAATATAGAATTATTTAAGTAATTTTATTTTAAATGATTTAAGCTCCCCTTTCCTCCCTTCCAAAAAACTCCAACATTGAAGGGGAGCAAATATTGAGTTAGAAGGGATTTTTCTCCCCTCCCCTCTTAATAATTGAACCAAACATAAAAAATTTAAAATAATTCATCTCCCCTCCCTTCTATTTCCTTCCAACCAAACACTACCCTAAATTTTAATTTATCCAAAAAAAAAAAAGTAAAGAGAAAGTAAAACATAACATACGAAACCGGCAAAAAATATTTCTCCACTAGAGGAAAAAAAAGTAGCAAATGGACCAAAAATGGGTCCCTTAGTATCCTCATATTTTCATTCTATTTAGCATATTTTATTTTTATTTAAAGGTATTTATGTCGTTAAATAGATATATTTTTCTTTCCTCTTGATTTCAACCTAATTAACCTAATTAAGTAAAAGAGGATTAATACCAAAAAATACAAATAAAACTTTTTTTGCTTTCACTTTTTTCCGTCCACTTTCCTTTAGAAAACTAAACAAAACTTTAGATTTTTGTGAATTAAGATTACAATGTACTTTTTTTTATAGGTAATAATATTCATTAAGACAATTAGCAGCAGCAACAAAGAGGAAGCCCTCTATCCACCTACAATGTACTTTAAATTAAACAAGAACAATTGATGGACATAGACCTAGTTTGGATTAAAATCTAACTTGTACTAGCTTTTCAACTAAAACAAGTATTTAGGTCATCTCCAATGGAGTACCCATAAAGTGGATACTTAATGAGTTTCACATATCTACATTACTCATTTCTACTATTTTAACTTGGATACCTAATAAGTACCAAATCCCTCAAACTCAGCACCTCTAAAAAATTATTAAATAGGTCCCACTAATAACTACACATCATTTAATAATTAAAAAACTGACAAGCAGGGCCCATGATAAGACGAGATAAGGGTATTTCTATAGGTATTCAATCCTAATAGGTACCCAAATTTTTTCCCGCAATAGGGATACTAATACATACCACTCTAAATAAGTAGTCAAACCTTAATTACCCAATAACTATTCCTATTGGAGATGCACTTAAGTTCTAACTCATAAAAACCCTCTTAGAACGCAGACTATTGATAAATATTTGTTCCGTCAATTTTTTATGATAACAAAAGTTTTGACTGTGAACAACTGAAAGCCTAATTATAGAAACATAAAGTTTTAATGAAATAAAATGGTTTGGCTTTGCTGCCTTTACACTTCTATTAGAAAAACTAAGCTTTATGAACAACTAAAATAAAATGTCTTTCAATGACAAGGAAAGCTAAGAGACAAAAGATGATGTTTTATCTAAATCAAATAGTGTTATTTTTTAAAGGAGATAAAATTATTTCATTTCATCAAGCAAAGTGCTTATAAGAAAATTAGGGACAACAAAACTTTAAAAATGATGAATATCCAAAAATAAAATTATGTGAAGAATTGAATGGATCGTCTTGTGACATTAATGGAAATCTAAGAAAGAATTTTCTTTTGAAAAGACTAATGTTTTACTTGTCTTTAAACAATACATACATTACTATCTTCAAAGACCCACAACTACAATGTTTTGTGTAAAGACAATGAATGTGTATGGTTTGTAAGTCTTTATGCTTCACTAAAGGTGACATAATTTGTACAGCATATGCACTCTTTTTTAATTGATAGTTGAATGACACTTATGGATACCATCTTATTATTTACATGCGTTGTGCGTCTAAGTAATGTGTCTTATGGGAATACAATATTTCATCTTACTTTTCAACTTGCACCATTTTGGTAATCTGCGAACAAAATTATAAAATTATACTGGTATAATAATAAAAAAAAACTCAAAATAGTAGTATGAAGAAACACCTCATTACCATCTGTCAGGACACCAACCAATGACATGTTGGGGATTTCAACAAAGGCCCAACCGAGATGATTACTATACAATCCTAAATCACAAGTAGTTTTACTGGTCATAGTTACTCAACTATCCCCTAGACACCGGGGGGTCTCCCTGAGAGGGATGTCCATAAAACAAGTTTTTAATGGCTTCAACTGGAATCCATTGGGAAGATAAAAGTTAAATTTCATATCATTGACCACTTATGTCAACCCGCACTAGAATTAGTTTATCCAAATTGGTTCTCTGTTAAAAAGATCATTGTCTTTGGCTATTTGCATTGAAACCGAGACGATTGACAACTGTAGCCCCTAAAAAGATTTAATGATAACAAAATTATAAAGTTAAACATTTGTTAAAGTGTTTGACCAAGTTTGTTTAAATGTGAAGAGAAAATATGTCTTACAATAAAAAAAAAATTAAGGCGAATAAATCACGCTCAAGTTTGCCAAAAATGTTTTACCCGTGTCATAACAAGTGTGCAAAGTCTATGTCTAAAGCTTCAATGACGGGTGGATACATCTGAACGATCTCACGTATTAGAATAATACATTTTAGTCTCTCTATGATAAGAAGAAGATATGTCTCACCAAGACAGTTAGATAACACTCATGAAAAGATCTGAAAAAACAAATTTGCATCTCAAGGACTACCTATGAAGCGTCTTGAGAGATTTGGCTTTATCTACTAGACAAAGACTAAATCCAAACAAAGTCAATTCTGAGGATCTGAAGCTCTACCTATTTCGACAAAGACAATTTCTTTGGAAAAATATATCATTATCTTTTTTCACTCAATTTTTTCTTCTCATATTTTGCTCAAAACAAACTCAGGGCTAGTGACCATCAATTTTGAATAGTCAAATCCTTTTGCAATTATTAGCAACAACAAAGTATTTTGGCAAACCTTTCAGAAAATTCAGTATGTTTTGTTTTCATTTTCGGTTGACATATTATCTAATAACCATAAAAAGTTTTAGGCTACATTGTACGTTTGATTTTTTATCTTTATTTTATGCTTTAGTTTGACCTGTTTCCTATATTTTGTTCCGAAATGATTTCTTATCCTACAAAAATTATATCAAATGGTTATTTCCGTCAATCTAATTCCTAATGTCGTTATCCTTGTTTTTGTTCAAAAATAGTCCTTATCTTCAAAAAAAAAATTTCCAAAATGATCTTTATTTTAGGTTTTGTGTGGTCCAACACATACTGCCAATAAGCCATAGTTAACGACACATTTCAAAATAAAAAATAAAAGATGAACCGAATTAAAGCTTAAAATAAAGAAATGAGAGCAAAAATATAGTTTATCCAAAGTTTTTTATTTTGTCTGTGTTTTCATAATTTTGAAAAGAAAATGCCAAAGATATATATTTTTCTGTTCTCTTTTACAAAATTAAAAAAAAAAGGAAAAATGTTAAGGAAGATAAAAGGTAAAAAAATCCTCATTAAAACAGATGAGCACAAATAAAGAAATATGGGAAATGTCGAAGAAATGCATAAATAATTAATCTCAAAAAATAATTAAGAAAATGGTTACCAAAATTAGTTCTAGAAACTTGTTTATTCATCTTGTTTCCTGTTTTCATTTTCATTAAAACTAATAAATATTAGAAAAGATATATCCAGTATTTCCTTCACTATTTTCTTTTTCAAATTTTGAAAATAAATCTAGTATTTCCAGAAATTTTGAAAATACCAAAAAATTATGTTCGTTGTTTCCGAAAATGCATTATCTCTAACTAGATTTCCATCTTCTCTCTATCACAATTGTTCACTACAGGAGTCTTTCATTTTCTTGTTAGCAACTTAAAATGAAAAAAGTTTTTAAAAGATGAAAATTGAAAATGTTTTTAGAAAGTAAACGAGCCATTATTTTCCCTCATTTTCGGGGAACAATTGCAAAAAATAAAAATAAAAAATGGCAACAGAACAGTTGTTAATTTTACTGAGTCTTCCTTTTCATTTTGTTCTTGTAATGACTCTGTGTGTAAGATCAACTAGGGCTCTTCTCGATTTTCTTACATCCTCATCATCATTCTCAGGTAAGGAATCAATTGCTGCTGCTGCAAGGTTAGCATGCTTTATGGCTAACTCCTTTGTCCTCTGTATACCTCTGCTCTTTCCAAGATACTCCACAGCCTACATTTTCAAAAATAGCAATATATGAATACGTTTTGCCCAAAACAAAGAGAAGGCAAATGCTAATAAGTGTCCTAAGGGCACTAGTTAATAAATCAAATATAGAAATTGAGTATTGGAAGTGGTGCATTTAATTATTTAAAAGTTTAAATGTTGTTCTTTCCAATACAAAATTTCCATTTTTTGATTTCTTAACTAGTGTCCTAAGGGCACTTGTTAGCAAGACCCAAAAGAGAAATATGCAAATAATTAATCTCTGTAATAAGCTTGTATTATAAAACTGCGTGTTTAATTTAAAGGACTTATCTCAATTTTCTTTTAATAAGCTTGTATTATAAAAATGTGTGTTTAAAACTGCGGGTATAAAACCATGGTCATATTGATGCCCCATAACATGATCCTCGTTCTTTTTTCTTTCCCATTTCTTAATTTACTTTGATATTACAGTAAAACTCTACTCATCATCTAAAGCACAAACGAAATGAACATCAAATCAACTGCAAAAAAGTTATGTTAAACACCTTAATTGTTAGGCAAATACTAACAGTGCCCTTCGAAGAATCAAAAGTGAAAAGTTATTACTGAAAAGTGTAGCATTTAATATTACGAATGTCTTGGATGCTGTAGTACGTTTCAAGGAAAATCTTCTATCTCTTGATTCCTCAATCAGTGTTCTAAGGCACTCGTTGGTGGGACCTTAATTGCTACTAGAAGTTGGGCAAAACAACTCACCTGAATTATTCATAATTTGGTTTGGTTGCTGTTGGAAACTTGCAGTTTTGAGGCCATGTGGATAAAAAATGGAGATGTTGCAGAAAACAATAGTAGAAAATTTGAAATTTCTTTTGCTTTCTGTCATCCTACCCAATTAAAAGATGAAGTGCAGCATTCATGTGCAAGTGAAAAATGTATTAAAAGCCTCAAACCTAGCATCCAACCACGAGAAAGAAGTAGTACACATGTGACAGTTTTGTAATTAGTTAAGAAGAGAGATACTTCAAAATCCCCTTACATATGAAAATATCATCCCCGAAAAATTAATTATAAGAGATCTACCGCGACTGTTTCATATTTTAGAGATGATAATGCTATGATGGATGAGCGGTTAAACAATATAGGATTGGGAATGAAATCATCAGAGAGAAAGTTGGGATGACTTCTGTTGTAGAAAAAATTGTACAGTCTAGTATTAGTTTGGTCATGTGTGGAGAAAACCCAAAGAAACACTAGTAAAGAGAGTTGACCAGGAAGATAGTGTTGTTAGAGGCAGAGGAAGACCAAGAACACTACAGGCCAAGTTATTAACAGAGTTAAATGATTTATCATTAGACTTAATTCATAACGGGACATTATGGCATCATTTGATCAATGTAGAAGATCTCCCATAACGGTTAAAGACTTTGATTGTTTGTTGAAAGGGACTACAGGGTTTATCCTGAACCACTTTACATGAGAGGCCCTAATACTCATACTCATCAATAATCTACTCAACCTAAAAACGTAATTTAAATGAGCAAAAAACTAGATTAACTATACTAAATTATCACACCTTAAATATCTAATTTTTGGATATACAATTTTTGGGTCTTACACCAAACACCTATGTTTTTGGAAAGACTTGGTCCTTCACATGGTATCATAACTTTTATATTAAGAGGTCAGGAGTTCAAAATAAATTTTTGGGTCTTCACCTAACACCTTACTATGTTTTTGGAGGCTTTTCTTTCCTAAGGAAATGTGTTCGGAAATAAAGAAACTATACTTGGACTTCCACCCACTAGCTTAAGCCTTTAGAAGAGTTAGGGCCTCTATAGTACTATTACAAAACATTTTTTGCTTTCATTTCTCATTCACAGTTTTAATTACAAAAATGTCAATTTCTTTTTATTTTGTTTCTAATTCTCAAAGTTTTGTATATGAAACAGTGAAAACAACGTTTTAGAAATAAAGTTAAAATAAGGTAACATTTTTTAAAATAAAATTTAAAAGAGGAAATGGAAATAAAAAATGAAAATTGAAACCAAACAGTCCCTTAGTTCTTGACAGGTTGATTCACCAAAGCCATATATTTCAGGGTAGTTATGTTATTGTTTTGTTTAGCAGGAGAAGAAACATGCAACCAAGCACATATTCACTTACAAGATCAACATTCTCCCGGTTATCAAAGCCCTCGCCAACAACTGTACGCAACTGAGGGAACTCCTCCATCGCAAACAATATTGGAGCTGTTACAATTCCCTGCAATAATTTTTGGGACCAACGATAGGTCGCATACAAACTCAGTATCAAAGACAGAGATAAGTCAGGAAGCAAGAAAAATTATGTAACCGTAAACAAAGTAAACTGTTTAATGGTGAGACTATAGATAACACGCCTATCACAAAACTAAAGGAAGGACAAATAATAAATGTAAAAAGGTAAGCAAGGATGGAAATCTGGAACCTAACTAAAAATAAAGGCAAAGCAAAATGTACATAAAAACAAAATTAAGTTTTTTATTTTTATTTTAAATGAAATTGATCCCCAAAAAGGTTTCACTTCAGGATAGGGATTGGTGTCAATGCAAAAATAACTTCATAAATTATGTTAAAACATGATAAAAAAAGGACAAGATAAATTACAAAAACCTAAAACCCAAGAAGTGAAGTGGCTAACTAACCGAGTTTAATGATAAATAGATTAACCTAAACCTAAAACCTAAGGACTGGTGCTAAAACATGATCGAGTTTCAAGTCTTGATAACTCCCGAGTTCAATTTTAGAAAATAGATTAATAGATGCCAACAATTTGAAACTAGTGACACTTGATGCTATCTGCTTTTGTCGCCATTCAATAAATGTAATTTTTTTTTGTCCTAGTATAGATGGTTAGCGGGGAGGGGTGAAGTTAGAGGGGAGGAGAAAGTGGAGCGGTATGGGTTCGAACCCTACTCCCAGCGTCCACACAGCTCTTACGTATGTTTTACCACCAGGTTGTGCTCTCTGGACCAATAAATGTAATTATGATAGAGATCAACATTTGATAATATAATAATATATTTTAGTTTTGGTGCAAGGACAAATTAGAAACCATATAGAGTACTGCTGTCACAACTGATCTTATTTTCTATCATTTTCATCATATGTTGTCTAACATCATTAAACCCCACATGTTTGCACGTGATGTGACCAAGAATGGACCTTAGCACTTCGATTGTCTCTTTCTAGCCAATAAAAAACACAGGCCGTTGAGGAGAGAAACTGTGTATTTGGCTTTATATCTTTCAGGTTAACTAAACATGGAGTGGACTGGAAAAATATCATGTGGGACCTAATCAATCACTAATCACCAATGGACGGATGCAATGTGGAAGTCTTTCAGAAGGATTTAATAATAAAGATTGACATTTCATTCAAACCTACATAGATTATTTCCATCAAAAAGCATATATGCAACATGTCAACATGGATAGACGTATTACCATTTGGCTAAATTGCCAGTCAAGTTTTGATAGGCTTTCATCAAAATAATTTGAATTATACTGAAAAGTCAAACTTAAGGCTGGTGATAATTAGAATCAGAAGAAATTATGAAATTACTTGGCGAATGTCTGACAAAGAACCCTTTCCAAGGGAAGCTGAAGTGCCAGTGAAATCAAGCACATCATCTATCAATTGATACGCCAATCCCTGGAGAAAAAATGGAAAAAGAGGAGGAATTTAAATTATATCTGTTGAAAATAAAATAGTATCTTTGTATTTATTGTATAGGCAAATCATATCATGTAATTAGGAATAGAATATCTTGTAATTAATTGTTTTGATTTCGTTTTAAGCCTATATAAAGGACCTCCGTTGTGTAGTTGAAACACACTGTATTCAACAAATGTCTCTCTCTTTTCTCTTATTTTAGCATGGTATCAAGAGCCTAAAGAGAGATAACCCTAAAACCGTGTTTACCCGGTGGACCCACTGTCCTCCGGTGAAAAAAAAAAAAAAAAAAAAATCGGCAAACCGTGTTCCCCTTCCGGTTTGCCCATTCTTCACCGCCGTGACCCATTCCGGCACTCAGTTTTGGCATTTTTCGCGTTTCACGCCGCCATCCAAGTTTCGGCGACATTTCGGCGACCAACACCACCACCAGGACCGACTCTCCAAGACCGGCCAACCACCAAAACCCCACCACCGTCGGCCCTCCCACGCTCTCACGCGCCCACTGTGTCCGTGGCGTTTCAACCAACCAAAGCCGTCTCGCCGTGGCGTGGCGGCGCGTCGGCGGTATTCCGGCGGCGGTTTCATCTCGGCGTCGCCCTCCACCCCGGTCCTTGATCGGTGTTAGTTTTTCGTTCGATACACGGTTGGCGGCGTTCGATGGAAACAACCGTTTTCTCTCCTGGGCGTATTTTCTCTCTCTGTGGATCAAACATGGGATCCTCTGCTGCCGATGCTTCCAAGTCTGCGTTCACCAACTTTGTCACTTCTCCCTCTCTGAGAGAAGTTGGGCCGGTTCGACTATGAAACTTGGGCTTGAGACATTCGATTATGGCTTATTGGTCGTGGGTATAAGGAACATCTCACGAAGAAGGCTGAATCTGTGATTGGCGTGGTGAGCGTCTGAAATGGGAGAAGGTTGATGCTCAGTTGTGCAGTCTCATCAAGTCCACGCTTCATCCCACCATCAAATCGATTTTCTATCCTCATCTCACGCGTGAATCGGTTTGGAGTCAGGCTAAGACACTCTACACCAATGATATTCAGCGTCTCTATAGTGTGGTTCATGATGTGGGCACCCTCATTGGACCAAAGAAGTTGGATGGCCCTATGTCTGCCTATCTCGGTCGTGTTCATGCTGCACTCCATCAATTTAATGAGCTCCTACCTCCGACTGCTTCTGCCGCAGATGAGAAGAAGAAGGAACTTGAGCAACGAAGCACATTCTTTATGCTCCTTGGCCTTTATGGCTTACCTCAGGAGTACACTGCTATCCGTGATCAGATTTTGGGGTCTACTGTTATTCCCACCATGTCTGCCTCTTACGCCTTCTTCGGGTTCCTTTGAAGCCCACTCACGAGCTTCTGTTGCTCACAGCTGGTGACATCGCCGCTCTGCGTCTCAAAGACAACAATCGGCGTGCTCGAGGTTCCACATCCAATAATAAGAATCGTCCCAAATGTGATCATTGCAACCGTATGGGACATACTATCGATCGATGCTGGAAGCTACATGGGCGCCCCCCACGTCCGATAAATTCGGCTCAGACCACTCCGTCTGACACACATCAGAACTTGGCTCAGCCTAAGCCAACTCCATCTGACTATGAAGAATTTCTCCAATGGTTTGAGAATCGCCAGAACTCCGGATCCATTGCTTCGGTTGCACACACCGGTAATTCATTTGCTTGCATCTCTCAGCCCAATTCCCTTGGCCCCTGGGTCCTTGACTCTGGTGCGTCCGACCACATCACTGGTAATAAGGCTCTTTTATCCTCTCTTTCCACATCTGGTTACTTACCTAGTATGACTTCAGCCAGTGGTACTGAAACCAAATCCCAAGGGATTGGTACTGCTAAACTCCTCCCTTCCCTGTCCGTTAATTCTGTACTTTACGTTCCTGAGTGTCCATTTAATTTGCTTTCAATCAGTCGTTTGACCCGTTCTCATAATTGTGATGTTACCTTTACTAATAACAATGTTACCTTGCAGGACCGAAGTACGGGACGGACGATTGGAATCGGATGTGAGTCTAATGGCCTCTACTATCTATCCTCATCCAGGGTGTGCTCTGCCACGGATTCCCCTCTTACTATCCATGCTCAGTTGGGTCATCCAAGTCTTCCAAAGCTTCAGAAGTTGGTGCCTAGTCTTGCCAAGTTATCTAGTTTAAATTGTGAGTCGTGTCAGTTAGGGAAACACATTCGTAGTCACTTTCCTGATCGAGTCAATAAACGGGCTTCGTCCCCTTTTGCTTTAGTTCACTCCGATGTTTGGGGTCCTTCTCGCACTAGTACTACTTTTGGGTCCAAATATTTTGTTACTTTCATTGATGATTTCTCGCGTTGTACTTGGTTATTTTTAATGAAAAACAGGTCTGAGTTGTTCTCTATTTTTGAGAAATTTTATCAAGAGGTTAAAACCCAGTTTGGTGTTTACATTAGCTCTTTGCGTGGTAATGATGCCGTGAATACTTGTCCCAACAATTTCAAAATTTTATGGCATCTAACGGCATTCTTCACCAAACGTCCTGTGCTCATACACCTCAACAAAATGGGGTAGCTGAACGCAAAAATCGGCATCTCATTGAAACCACTCGGACTCTTCTTCTTCATAGTAATGTCCCAACTCGTTTTTGGGGGGATGTTGTTCTAACAGCTTGTTATCTCATAAACCGCATGCCCTCATCTGTGCTTGATGATCGAGTGCCCTATTCGGTACTCTTTCCACATATCTCTCTCCATTCACTTCCGCCTCGTATCTTTGGGTCCACATGTTTTGTCCACAATCTCACTCCTGGTCTTGACAAACTCTCACATCGTTCACTCAAATGTGTCTTTCTTGGTTACCATCGGTCCCAAAAAGGTTATCGTTGTTATTCACCCACTCTTCAACGTTACCTTATATCGGCTGATGTTACCTTTTTTGAGTCGGTGCCTTACTTTGAGTCGACTCACTTGTCTCCTGAGCCTCTTTCTGCAGTCCTCCCCGTTCCTCCTGCGATTGAGCTTCCTGAGTCCGTCACTCCAGACACCCCATCTGTGGACCCCCCAGTTGTGCGACCACTGCAAACTTATCATCGTCGCCAGTGACCTACCGAGGTACATATCCCTGTTCTCGCCTCACGCTATCGAGGCCATGCCACTCACCACCGACACCATCTCCTTTCTGGGCAGGCCTGCAACCTGAGCCTGACCTTTCCATTGCCGCTTCGTAAAGGTATCTGCTGTACTCGTAACCCGTCCCTCATTACATTGCTTTGAGTTATCATCGTCTTTCTCCTCCATATTACACTTGTTTGTCTTCTTTGTCTTGTCTCTATTCCTAACACTCCAGGTGAAGCTTTATCCCACCCAGTGGCGGCAAGCAATGATTGGACGAGATGTGTGCTCTTCAAAGCGGTGGTACCTGAACCGGTCTCTTTACCTCCTGGAAAGTCTGTGGTTGGTTGTCGTTGGCTTTATCTTTGTCAAGGTTGGGCACGATGGTAAGATTGATCGATATAAGGCCCGGTTGGTGGCCAAAGGATACACTCAAATATTTGGGCAGGATTACAGTGACACCTTTTCACCTGTGGCTAAAATGGCGTCTGTTAGGCTCCTCCTCTCCATTGCCGCCATCCGTCGTTGGCCACTTCACCAACTTGATATTAAAAATGCTTTTCTGCATGGTGATCTCAAAGAGGAAGTCTATATGGAGCAACCACCTGGGTTTGTTGCTCAGGGGGAGTCCTCTAACATGGTTTGCAGGCTCCACAGGTCTCTCTATGGTCTTAAACAGTCTCCACGAGCTTGGTTTGGCAGATTCAGTTCTATAGTGCAACAGTTTGGTATGACTCGTTGTAACGATGATCACTCTGTTTTCTATCGCCATTCTGCTCAAGGATGTGTTTATCTTGTTGTGTATGTGGATGATATTGTGATAACTGGTAGTGATCAGCAGGGTATAATCCAGTTGAAGCAGTATCTCTCTCAAAAGTTTCAGACTAAGGACCTTGGTAAACTCCGTTATTTCTTGGGTATCGAGGTAGCCCAATCCAAGGATGGCCTGGTTATTTCACAGAGGAAATATGCTATGGATATTCTTGAGGAAACAGGTTTATTGAATGCCAAGCCAGTTGATACTCCTATGGACCCAAGTGTCAAACTTCTGCCTAATCAGCGGGAGCCCCTTTCACATCCAGGGAGGTACAGGAGATTGGTTGGTAAATTAAACTACCTCATAGTCACTCGTCCAGATATTTCCTTTGCAGTTAGTGTGGTAAGCCAATTCTTAAATTCTCCTTGTCAGGATCATTGGGATGCTGTGATACGCATCCTGAAGTATATTAAAAGTGCTCCAGGAAAAGGTCTCATTTATGAGGATAGAGGTCATACTCGAGTAGTTGGTTACTCAGATGCCGATTGGGCAGGCTCACCCATTGATAGGCGATCCACTACTGGGTATTGTGTACTAGTTGGAGGAAACTTGATATCCTGGAAAAGCAAGAAGCAGAATGTTGTAGCAAGATCTAGTGCTGAGGCTAAATATAGAGCCATGGCATTAGTGACTCAAGAGCTCATGTGGTTGCAATCACTTCTCAAAGAACTCAAGTTTGGAGAGGCTATGCCGATGACAGTAATATGTGATAATCAAGCGGCATTGCATATTGCCTCCAATCCCGTGTTTCATGAGAGGACTAAGCATATTGAGGTGGACTGTCATTATACCAGAGAGAAGATCGAATCGGGGGGCATCACCACTAGCTTCGTCAATTCCAATGACCAATTGGCAGATGTCTTCACTAAATCTCTAAGAGGTCCTCGAATCAGTTATATATGTAACAAGCTTGGTGCATATGATTTATATGCTCCAGCTTGAGGGGGAGTGTTGAAAATAAAATAGTATCTTTGTATTTATTGTATAAGCAAATCATATCATGTAATTAGGAATAAAATATCTTGTAATTAATTGTTTTGATTTCGTTTTAAGCCTATATAAAGGACCTCCGTTGTGTAGTTGAAACACACGGTATTCAACAAATGTCTCTCTTTTCTCTTATTTTAACAATATCATCCAGAAATATTCAGAAATGGCCTCATATATAACAAGGACAGATAGGTAGAAAGATATTAACATATTCCAAATGAAAATGGAGGATACATCTTTAAGGCTTACTTTCATTTCTTTATTTGGGCAAACAATCACATTTTATGCATACTATATATACAACAGAAGTGCAACATCATGCTTAAAAGTTGAAATTTAAGAATATACAAACCAGATTTTTTCCATAGTCAAAAGCAAGCACTGCAACATCTGCTGTTTGGCCCGCAAGGATGGCTATTGCCTTGCAACTATTTGAAATCAATGATGCAGTCTTGTAATATGTCTTTTCCATATAATATTCCATACTGAAAATATAAACAATTGTTAGAAACCAAAGATACCTTAAGTTCCCTATATGTGTATATGGATTCAATGCATTCTTATCTTAAGACTTGCCTACAATGACGTGTTTGTGCAAGAGAAAATCAAATGAACTTATTCAATTATTTAACTACTAATAATATAGTGACAGAAACCAAGAATTTTGTAAACAAACCATGAAGCACTAATATGATACGAAATTATGTAAAATAAAG
The DNA here is from genome assembly GCA_037113605.1 of Calophaca sinica. Classification (NCBI taxonomy): domain Eukaryota; kingdom Viridiplantae; phylum Streptophyta; class Magnoliopsida; order Fabales; family Fabaceae; genus Calophaca; species Calophaca sinica. The sequence continues at coordinate 13,269,135 of CM073736.1, forward strand.
ACAAACTTCCGGTGTACAGAAAACATATAAGTATTCATGACACAAACAAAAAACATACCTACACCTTTGATCTGATGTAGTAGTCATTTGCATGGTCTCCCCTGTTACAAGATGCTCTACAACTTTTGCCAACAAAGATACAACCTACAGAGATACATTCCTTAGGCAAATAAAATGTTTCAAGTACATAATCATTTCATCATCAACGAAATAAGATGCATATTTAGAATTTATGATATTCAAAATATAACCCAAATACCTTACCTCTGTGTTTTTCAAAGATGCCAGTGCAACACAAGCCTTAGAAAGCAAAAAATCTCCAGCCAACACTGCCAACTGCATCACAAGTGACACAGAATATAGAAAAACAATCCCTCGGGCAAGCTACACCAACTACAGAAAATATCATGGAACAATGATGAACAATTGGTAAATAATATGCAAGAAAAACGAACATAAGTTTATATACATACCTTGTTGCCCATTACAAAATTTAATGAACCAATACCACGCCTGGTTTCTGCATCGTCCAAAACATCATCGTGAAGAAGGCTAGCCACCTGTTGCAAAATTATGACCCTGTAAATATGATGAAATTTCTTTTTTTCCATTTTCTGTCTTTTTGTTTTTTTTTTTTTTGGGGGGGGGGAGGGTAAATATGAAAAGAAACATAAGACTGAGCAATAACATGAACAAAAAAAAAGTACTTCAATATTACTACCTCTAGTCCCATATATAAGAGAAGAGCAAAAAAAATCATCAAAACCAAGTAAATTCATTTAATGTTATAATTTTGAAATGTTGTTCCAAATATAACCCTCACATTAAATGTTTTACACTCATTTATATGGGGAATAGATGAATTTATATAAGGGTATAGAAATCATTTTAGTAATTAATACATCTAAAAACTTGTGAAATTTTCTTATAATTAGGATAAAAAAATTACCAAACATTTTCTTATATGGACCAGAGGTCGTATTGGGAACTTCCCATTAAACCGTTTTCTTAAACAACCACCAACTCTTTCAGAGGAGGGGGCAGTAGGCACCTATTTTAAAAGAGAAAAGTCCATAAAAAGCTAATTTCATTGACTTATTAAATTGAGAACTTCCCACTAAGCCTTTTACTTAAACAACCACCAATTCTTTCAGAGGAGGGGGCAGTTGGCAGCTATTTTAAAAAAGAAAAGTCCATAAAAAGGTAATTTCATTGTCTTATTAAGGGGAACAAAAGATAGAGACGGTCAAGAACCAACTATCCCAAAAGCTTAAGTTTTTGGGTGAAGGCAAATGAATGACTTTATATTATATTTCTAATACGCCCCCTCACGTGAGAGCCCTTTGGGCTTGAAACATGGATAATGCACAGGCCCACCTATCTTGTGCTGAAATTCAATTATTTTTATTTAAAAAATGGAGGCGGTAAGGATCGACGCCGGCATCTCCTCTTTCTGTTTTGGGGGTCCACTCTCCGATTCGAGCACTTTTGTACGTGGGTCATTTGAAACCCACACGTTTTTTGCTCGTTTTTCCTTTTTTCAGGTTGTTCCACCACTGTTACTTCGTTCCAGATTTAGTGGGTACCCTTTTTTGGTCATTCGGCTTTGTTCCTGTTGCCGTTTTTGGGTTGGATACTTCCAATTTTTGGGTCCCACTTCCCAGTTGTTTTCAGGGGACTCTTTTATACTGTTTGTGGGCTAGTTTTTGTTCTTTTGAGCAAGACACAGTCGCAGGAGATCAATCAATATGTCAGATAATTCTCTTGTCAGTAAGAGTTACAGTGAAGAAGGGAAGAAAGACGAAAAAAAAACCATGGTGTGATCACTGCAAACGTCCCTATCATACACGAGAGACATGTTGGAAACTCCATGGTAAGCCCCCTAGCTTGAAGAAGAAAGGGGGGAATGAAAGTCGTAATCTTCAAGTTAGTACTTCTGATCAAGGAAAGTAGTCTCCTTCAAGCTCGTTTCCATTCACCAAGGAACAATTAGACCAACTGTACACGCTATTTGAGTCTCAAACTCCTTCTTGTGCCATAGTTCAGAGAGATAATTTCCTAAATACTGCCCTCCTTAGTGTCAGTCTCAGTCATGCTTTGATCATTGATTCAGGTGGTACAGATCATATGACTGGAGAGTCGAGTCTTTTTTCTTCATATAGTCCCTGTGCAAGTAACCAGAAAGTTAAGATTGCAGATGGCTCTCTTTCAGCCATTGCGGGAAAAGGTTTCATAGTTCTATCACCTTTATTAACTCCTAAGGATGTCCTACATGTCCCTAACTTGTCTTGTAATCTTTTGTCAATTACTAAATTAACCCAAGATAGTAACTGTCAAGCTAACTTTCTTCATTCTCATTGTGTTTTTAAGGATTTGAACTCGGGGAAGACGATTAGCAGTGCTAAAGAGAGTGGGGGACTCTACTACCTTGAAGATGGAATCGACTCCAGACCACAAGCTCAATCAATAAGTATCTGTTTTGAATCTATTTTTGTCTCTAGTAGTAATGATGACATTATGTTATGGCATTTATGATTAGGACATCCAAGTTTCCGCTATTTGAAACATCTTTTTTCAAAATTGTTTAATGATAAGGACCCATCTTTATTTCATTGTGAAGTTTGCGAGTTTGCGAAACATCATCGTTCTTCATTTCCTATTCAACCTTATAAAGAATCTAAACCTTTTGCAGTTATTCACAGTGATGTTTGGGGTCCAAATAGAATAAATACTTTTTCGAACAAAAAGTGGTTTATAACTTTTATAGATGATCACACTAGACTTTGTTGGGTATACTTGTTAAAAGAAAAATCTGAAGTTGGACATGCTGTCAGAAATTTCTTTAAAATGGTGCAAACTCAATTCCAAACTAATATTCAAGTCTTTAGAAGTGACAAAGGAAAAGAATATTTCAACATGATTTAAGAGATTTTTTTCTTGAAAATGGAGTTGTGCATCATAGTTCTTGTGCTAATACACCCCAACAAAATGGGATTGCGGAAAGGAAGAATAGACACCTCCTTGAGGTGACTTGAGCCTTACACTTCCAAAATAAGGTCCCGAAATACCTATGGGGTGAAACTGTTTTGACTGCTGCATATTTAATTAACCGTATGCCATCCAAAGTTTTGCAATTTCAAACTCCTCTTAATGTTTTCAAAAATTGTTTTCCCTTGGCTCATGTTTCAGCTGATTTTCCGTTAAAAATCTTCGAGTGTACTGCTTTTGTTCATGAACATAAGCATCTAGGTAAATTAGAACCACGAGCTATAAAATGTGTTTTCATTGGTTCCTCCCTTACCCAAAAAGGTTACAAGTGTTTTAATCCAAAATCAAAAAAGGTTTTTGTGACTATGGATGCCATGTTTTTTGAAAATCAACCTTACTTTAGTGACATTCATCTTCAGGAAGGAATCCAAAAGAAGATTCATTTGGAAAAGATTCGTTTGAAAATGTCATTTCTTTGGATAATGTTTATTTGTTACAAGATTCTGAGACTGATTGTGTTGCACCAAAAAAAAATGCCCATGAATCCTTACTTGAACCCATTCCCACTATGGAAGAGGTACTCATTGATTCTGAGGCGACATCTTTAAATCAAAAGCATGACCAACAAGTCTGTGAAACTAGTGATGAATCAACCGTAATGCCATAACAAAATGATTCCCATAAAGAGCCAAGAAACAGGTACAATGATCGTGACAAAACTTGGAAGGGAAGAAGAAAAACCATAAGAAAGGAAATAAGGAACTCACTCTCCAGCACTGCCAAGAGTCCGAACCAAGGAAAAATCCACCCAGTGAACCTGACGCAGATAAGTCTTCTTCTGGACCTATAGGTCATGATGAATCTTCTGAAATAGATTTCTCTATAACGCTTAGGAAAGGTATTAGATCTTGTACTAAGCATCCTCTATCCAAATATGTGTCATATTCAAATTTTTCATCCTCTTTTGCTGTATTTACCTTTCAGTTGTCTGCTGTAGAAATTCCAAAAAATGTACAGGAAGATCTAAAAGTTCCAAAGTGGAAGGAAGCTGTGCTTGAGGAGATGAGAGTTCTTGAGAAGAACAAAACTTGGAGAGTTGTGACATTACCAAAAGGAAAGAAGACTGTGGGTTGTAAGTGGGTTTTTACTGTGAAGTACAACTCAGATAACTCAATTGAAAGGTACAAGGCCCGGTTGGTGGCTAAAAGATTCACCCAGACGTATGGCATAGACTACTCAGAGACTTTTGCCCCTGTTGCAAAGTTGAACACTGTCAGAATTCTTCTATCTCTTGCGGCCAACTTGGACTGGCCTCTAAATCAACTTGATGTGAAAAATGCCTTCCTCAATGGTGACTTGGAAGAAAAAGTATACATAGACTGTCATCCTGACTATGAAAGAAAATATGGTTCAAAGGTGTGTAAGTTGGAAAAGTCACTCTATGGCCTTAAACAATCTCCAACGGCTTGGTTTGAAAGGTTCACCCAATCAGTAAAAAGACAGGGATACACTCAGGGATAAGCAGATCACACCTTGTTCACAAAGTTTTCTCCTAATGGAAATATTGTTGTTTTGATAGTCTATGTAGATGACATCATCCTCACTGGAAATGATACGGTAGAAATGGAGAGATTAAAGATAAACTTAGCAGCAGAATTCGAGATCAAGGATTTGGGAGCATTGAAATATTTCCTTGGCATGGAGGTTGCTTGCTCAAAGAAGGGAATTGTAGTCTCCCAAAGAAAATACATTATGGATCTCTTGGAGGAAACTGGGATGAGTGGATGTAGGCCAACAGACACTCCCATGGATCCGAATATGAAACTGTGGGAGAATGGTAGTGTTTCGGTTAATATTGGCAGATATTAGAGGCTAGTTTGTAAACTAATTTACCTATCTCATACCAGGCCTGACATTGCATTCTCTGTGAGTGTTGTAAGTCAGTTCATACACTCTCTCTATGAGGAACATCTTGAGGCAGTATACAAGATCTTAAGATACTTAAAGACCAACCCAGTGAAGGGCTTATATTTTAAGAAAACTGATGAGAAGAATGTTGTCATCTTTACGGATGCAGATTGGGCTGGTTCAGTTATCGACAGGAAATCCACAACTGGATATTGTACCTATGTGTGGGAAAATTTGGTTACTTGGAAAAGTAAGAAACAATGAGTTGTTGCTAGAAGTAGTGCAAAGACAGAGTTTAGAGCAATGGCTCAAGATATTTGTGAAGGCTTATGGATTTACAGAGTCTTAAAGGAACTAAGAGTGATCGTTGATCTACCTTTGAAGCTCTACTGTGACAGTAAGGCCGCAATAAGTATAGTTCATAATCCTATTCAACATGATAGGACCAAGCATATTGAGGTTGACCGCCACTTCATAAAAAAAAACTGGATGCTGGAATTATCTGTTTGCCTTTTGTGACTTCTAATCAGCAAACTGCGGACATTCTGACCAAGAGTCTGGCCAGACCCAATTTTGAGCGGTTAATAGGCAAGTTGGGCATGATAGATATCTATGCACCAACTTGAGGGGATTGTTGGAGATTCAGACCCAATCTCGATATTATATTTCTAGATTTTATTTTATATTTATTCCGTCATATTTGATTGTATTTTTATTATTAATTAATATCTTATATTTTAGGAAATCATTAATGTACTTTTCTCTATATAAGCAGCCTTAGTCTGCAGAATAATACAAGAAAGTATTTTTCCCTTGTTTTTTACAGAGACCATAAAGGAGTAGTCAATATATTACTTGAATGTAAAGTTTCTTAAACGTTTAGGGAATAACGGTAAAGCAATGAAACAGATCCAGTGACGTTCCTAAACCATGACAGACTATATGGTAGTGGTATTGTTGCTTGGTTCGATTCAAACGGATGAGATTTCAAATTGTTTGTCACTATTATGGCCAACAGGCAGCTATTCATGATTTCATGTCATGCACAGAATTTCAGTGTGAACTTCATGGTGGCCTAAAGAATGCATAATTTCGTTACATCAGCCCAAGAAACAATCTTTTATTGGAAGAACTAGCAGCTCAGTGAATTTGATAAGACTGCATTTATTTATTTTTCTCATTAGCTAGCTGCTACTGTTATTGTTATCTACTTATCTTCCCATATTTTTTTCCCAAATGACTATACTTAAAACAAACATAAAAAATGTTCTCCTCAAGAACTGACAGAAAATTTACAAATTTAATCTAATTGGTAATAAAATAATATACCAAAACTGGAGAAGAAAAAAAATGTCTATAGATCAGTCTCTGCTTCTGAAAGATCTTTGTCATTAAGTCAGCAGGGAAACTCAATTGCTTTCTAAAATCATCGAAGCACCGGAGTTGATAAAAGTACTTTCTTTAATTAAGAAATTTTTTTATTGAATGGAAAAGATGAACCTACAACAAAGAGATGCAATAGGAAGAGCAAAAGAAAAACTCAGCCAAAGAGGCTACAAAGTGCAACGAAGTTAATTTTTCAGTCTGACAAAAATGGATATTCCCTTAAAATAACCATAAGCAAAGAGCTTCATATAGAGACCATAAACACATCCCCATGGTTTCTTCAGACTTAGGACAAGTACAAGCCCTTTCTTCCAACTCTAACTACCAGATAATGAACTTAGTAAGTTATGATTCCCTATAATATATCTTGTATCTCTTGGTAATTTTATCATACAATCATAAGCAAAGAACATATAGATCCATAACTGAATACCAAGCAAGTTAAAAATTAACAGTGAGCCATGGTACAAGCAAGAAAGGGTTGACAAAAAGGAAATAGTAGAATTAAGTAAACAAGAAACAGTAACATATGAGTCATGGCTTGAAAAGAAACAACAAAATCAAACTACATAACAAAAACAAGGTAGGTGGCGGAACCGATATGAACAAGAAAATTGTAATTATTTTCAGATTCTCCTTTCACACATTTCACTCTGTACTTTATCATGTTGGGATATTGGTAGTAGTATTATTAAACCAAGGTATACATATAAGAAACAGCCTGAATGAGTGCCACAAAAAAAAAAAAAAATTAATTTGTGTTTATTCTTCTCAAGATAATCAACAGTATGATAAAAGCAATATTAACTTAATAAAGGAAATTTTCTAAAGGACTGACATGAATCATCTCTGTTATTTCAGCTATGCATTGTTGTCTTGAGCGTAGATCAGCGGTAAAAGTACCTCCTAGGTCATTAGGAGGAAGTGGTTTGGGTATTGGTAGATTTAATGCTGTTGACATTAACAATAAAACCTGCATAAGTAACCACCCATTAACCCAAATCCTGTAAATGAAAGCATCAAGATATCAGACTATATTCGCAATACATTTTATCATAACCTACAAGAGTTAATGGCATGAATAAAAAACTAAATAAACAAGGAGCACGAGTAGCTAAAAGAAAAGGGTGCATTTTAGGCTCAAAATTCACTAAAGAAACCCAAGTTACTTTGACCCTTAAGCTATGTTTGGAAGGAAAAAAAAAATAGGGTGTATTTTATAGGTCAAACTGTTAGAAAACCAGAGATGATCAAAGAGAAAAAGGGCTTTATTCATCCCTAATTTTATTGATAACGAAAAAGAAAAATAGTACACAAAGGATCTACTCCTTTCACACTGGAAATCTGTCCAGTCAAAAACTAATCAGAAAAATCATAATCCTACTAACTAAACAATGGTCTTATATATAGAAATTGGGATAACCAATTTCTGTTACAAAACTGTCAAGACCATAACAGAAAACTACTAACAGAAACAGAAAACTAACTAACTAATAGGTCAAAGGGTCAAACAAGTTTAATTCTTATTTTTACCCCTTTTCCTATAATACACTTTCAGAGTCCTAGCTTCATCCTCATGTCTAACAATACCTTCCCCCTCTAAAACAACCTTGTCCTCAAGGTTAAAATCTGGGAATTGATTCCGAATGTCAGCCGTCTCTTCCCACGTAGCTTCTTCCGGTTGTTTCCCTTGCCAATGTACTAGGACTTGAGATACTGCAGTCCCATCTTCGGTTATCACCCTGCTGCCCAGAATATTTAAAGGTTTGAACCCCTCATTCGAGCCCTGCAGATCTGCTGGTAAACTGGTTTCAACAGCATGGTCTCCTATTGCTTTCTTAAGTTGCGATACATGGAAAACTGGATGAATTCGTGCCTCCTCAGGCAGCTGCAATCTATAAGCTACCTCTCCTATCTTCTTGAGGATTTGGTAGGGCCCATAATACCTAGCTGATAGTTTTGGATGCAGCTTGGTTGGCATGGATGACTGCCGGTGCGGCCTGATTTTCAAGTAGACATATTCCCCTGGCTGAAACTGAACCGATTTCCTATGGACATTTGCATACTGTGTCATTTGGTCTTGAGCTCTCTTCAAATGGTACTTCAATTGTGCTAGTGCTTCATCCCTATCCATGAGGTCCTGTGCAACAGCTTCTACTAGAGTTTCCCCCGGAATGTATCTTGCCAAAGAGGGAGGTGGTCTTCCATACACAACTTCAAATGGGGTACAGTGAGCCGAAGCTTGAAAGCTTGTATTATACCAATACTCAGCCCACGGAATGAAATCAGCCCAAACCTTTGGTTGCTCGGAACTAAAACACCGAAGATAAGTTTCAAGAGTCCTATTTGTAACCTCCGTTTGTCCGTCGGTCTCTGGATGGTATGCTGTAGATATTTTCAGTTGGGTACCTGTAGCGGAAAAGCTCTGCGCCAAATGACTCATAAACGTGGGATCTCTATCGCTAACAATGGAAATAGGGACCCCATGTAATCTAATGATCTCTTTAACAAAAATTTCAGCAATGGCTCTAGCAGAATAGGGATGTTTTATCAGTACAAAGTGCCCATACTTACTCAACCTATCTACAACCACCATGACAGCATCAAAACCCCTGGACTTGGGCAGTCCCACAATGAAATCCATGCTTATTTCCTCCCATACAGCACTAGGAATAGGTAAAGGCTGCAATAACCCAGCTGGAGATGAAGCTTGATACTTACTTCGCTGACAAATGTGACAGGCAGCGACAAATTTCGTAACTGTGTTCTTCATTCCAATCCAAAAAAGGGATTGAGCTATTCTCCTATAAGTTCTGTAGACCCCTGAGTGCCCTCCCATTGGAGAAGCATGAAACTCTTGTAATAATTTGGGAATCCAACCAGAGGTGGCTGAAATAACTAACCTCCCCTTATAGTGCAGTCTGTCATTCTCCAGTGTATAATATTTCTGTGAATTTGGATCCTGCACTAATGCTGTCATGATTTTTGACAGCACTGGATCCTGTCGAACTTCCGCATCTATTTCTGTTATCTCTTGCCAAAAAGGCCTAGAAATCCCTTGTAGTTCCTTGTCCTCATCCATCCGAGACAAAGCATCCGCCACCCGATTTGAAGCCCCCAATTTATACACAATATCAAATTCATATCCAAGAAGTTTGGCTAACCAGTTTTGTTGATTCTGGGTGGTAATCCGCTGTTCCAACAGATGCCGCAAACTCTTTTGATCTGTAAAAACAGTGAATTTCCGTCCCAACAAGTATGGCCGCCAATGTTGGATTGCCAAGACTAAAGCCATCAACTCCTTCTCATATATGGACTTCATGAGGTTTGACTCAGCCAAAGCTTTGCTGAAAAAAGCAATGGGCTTCTTATCTTGCATTAAAACTGCCCCTACTCCTCTTCCGGAAGCATCACACTCGATTTCAAACGGTCTAGAGAAATCCGGCATGGACAAAACAGGAGCCGTTGTGACTGCTTGCTGCAGCTGTTTGAAAGCAGCAGTGCTGTCTTCATTCCAACAAAAATTCCCTTTCTTCAACAAGTCGGTCAACGGCCTAGCAATCTTGCCGTAATTACAAATGAACCGTCTATAGTAACCCGTAAGGCCTAAGAAACCTCTTAGAGCCTTAATATTCTTAGGAATGGGCCATTGTAAAACAGACTCAACCTTTTGAGGATCCATAGCAACCCCTTCCTTTGATATAATGTGCCCTAAGTAAACCACCTCAGTTTGTCCGAAACAACACTTTTTCTGGTTAGCAAACAGACAATGCTCCTGTAACTTAGCCAAAACAGCCCTCAAGTGTTCTAGATGCGATTCCCAAGAATGACTATAAACCAGAATATCATCGAAGAAAACTAGAACGAACCTGCGAAGGAATGGCTTTAAAGTGGAGTTCATGACACATTGGAATGTAGCGGGTGCATTCGTTAAGCCAAAAGGCATCACCAAAGACTCATAGTGTCCTTGATGAGTCCTAAAGGCCGTCTTCGGGATGTCTGGCTCGTACATCCTTATTTGATGGTATCCGGCTCGCAAATCAATCTTGGAAAAATAAGTGGCTCCTTTGAGTTCATCCAGCAACTCCTCTATCATCGGAATGGGAAACTTGCCTGGAATGGTCGCTTTATTCAGGGCACGGTAGTCTACGCAAAACCTCCAACTGCCGTCTTTCTTTTTTACCAAAATAACGGGACTGGAATAGGGGCTGTTACTTGGCCTGATCAGACCAGCAGCCAACATCTCATTCACCTGGGTCTCGATCTCGTTTTTCTGCAGATACGGGTATCTATAGGGCCGCACATTAATAGGATCCACCCCGGTTTTGATGGGGATCCTATGGTCAACTTCCCTATGAGGTGGCAATCCCTCTGGTTTAGCAAAAACCAGAGCAAATTCAGTCAAAACCTGTTGTAGCTGTTTGTCCTGGTCTGCTGCAAGTTTCTGAGGCATGTCCCTGTTCTTCTCTCCCAACCATAACATGGCTGCTGACTCTACCTCTTGTTGGACCATTTTTCTTAAAGCTTTAGCTGTAATCAACTCCTTGGAAAGGCTCGGGTCCCCTTGAATGGTCACCTGCTGCCCATGGTGAGCAAAATGCATCTTCAGACTCCTCCAATTCACCTTAACCTCCCCTAGGGTCATCAACCAAGCTACCCCAAGGATCACATCCACTCCCCCAAGATCAAAAAGGAAAAATTCTCCTGACATGGAGTAATCCCCCATTCGGATTTCCACTCCCCTGCAGCTCCCTTGAGTTTGCTTTCGGTTTCCATCTCCCAACCTCACGAAGTATGGTGTGGCTTTATCAATTTGGAGGCCTAGACTTTCAACCAAATTTATTTGAAATGAAATTATGACTTGCACCGCTATCAATCAACACAATAACCTCTTTATCTTGCAGCTTGCCTTTGAGTTTCATGGTTCGTGGGTTTGTTAATCCTCCCGCAGAGCACACTGACAGATCCAACCAGTTGCAATCATTGTGTGATCGTCCCTCCTACGCTCGGACTTGCTCGCTCCTTCCAAATTTCTCGCAATCTCCTTCTATTTCACCGTTCTCCTCCTCGGCCAAGATTATGACCCGCAGGTTCTTTTCCTGGCACCGGTGCCCTGGGGTATAGGCCAGTCCGCAGTGGAAACATCTTTTCTCCTCTATTCGCTTGATGTACTCATTATAGGGTAGACTCCTCGTCCCGCGATTTCTGTTGGGTTGGAAATTATTCCCCCCCGTTTTGGGTATCGCTGATTCCGAGGCGGGTCGATTCCCTCCCTGCAACCCGCGGTTGCCGCCGCCGGTCGGGGCCGGAGTATTAGTGTTCCCCGTCGCTCCAACCCGCGAGACAATACCATTACTGCCTTGATACCTGAATCCCGAATTTGGATTCCTTCCCTGTGAGTTTCCATAATTGCGAACCTCTTTCATGGCTTCTTCGATGTCGCGAGCGATCTCCATGGCGCGATTTAACTCTTTCGGATCATGGGGGCGAACCTGTCCTCTGATGTCGGCGCGCAAACCAGCCAAGAAATACCCCAAGACTTGCTCCTCGGAACTGGGTTTCGCTTGGGCTACCAACAATTCGAATTCTTGGACATAATCCTCCACGCTGCCGGTTTGCCTTAGAGCCGCCAGCCTTTCGTACACCGTTCCACGCCCATTGCCTCCATATCTTTTCATTAAGGCCCCCGCAAAATCCTCCCACGAAGGATTTCTGGCTTTATCCCGCCAGAATTGGAACCAGTGGCATGCATTCCCTTCCATACTGATGAAAGCGACATGCAGTCGTTCCGTTGGCTTCACTTGATGAACTTCGAAAAACTTCTCCGCGCGGGCGAGCCAACCCAGTGGGTCGCTTCCCTCAAACGTGGGTAGAACCACCTTCTTCAACCAAGAACGTGTGGAAACGTCCTCTTCTTCCTCTTCGTCGCTCGACCCCCCTTTTGTGGTGCTGGAATGCACGTCCTCTTTATCATCAGGCTTCTTGGTTAAACACTCCATGATCAATCCTCGGATTTGACTCAATTCAGGCATGTTTTCTTTGATGTAAGCCACATCTTTCTGTAACTCCGCCAATTTGACTCCATGAGCACGAGTCGTTTCTTCCACGGTTGTCACACGTTGCTCCATTGCGAACAAGCACCGGCAACACTGGCACTCTCTCTCGAAGATCCGGCAGGTCGGACCACTTGTTAGAAAACCAGAGATGATCAAAGAGAAAAAGGGCTTTATTCATCCCTAATTTTATTGATAACGAAAAAGAAAAATAGTACACAAAGGATCTACTCCTTTCACACTGGAAATCTGTCCAGTCAAAAACTAATCAGAAAAATCATAATCCTACTAACTAAACAATGGTCTTATATATAGAAATTGGGATAACCAATTTCTGTTACAAAACTGTCAAGACCATAACAGAAAACTACTAACAGAAACAGAAAACTAACTAACTAATAGGTCAAAGGGTCAAACAAGTTTAATTCTTATTTTTACCCCTTTTCCTATAATACACTTTCAGAGTCCTAGCTTCATCCTCATGTCTAACACAAACATTGGCACTGGAACACATGGCAGACCAAATAAGAAAAGAATGAACAAAACGCATACAACATATCTTTACAGAACACAGGCATTATAAAGGAAAGATAAGTTTCAGAACAATATGAAAATGGCAACAATACCTCAACACAGCACTGCAAAATTTACTTTCAATATTCAAGTAAATAAGTAAATCTAAACAAGAATGGCAGGAAGGTATCTTGATCCTAGAAATAATAAAACAATAATAACATGAATAAGAATTGTAGCTGTAGTTAAATAAACCCATGTCTATGTGTAATCCAAACCAGGATTGTATTTCAACTTTTTTATAATGTTTGACCTAATTGTAATATTGTGTGTGTCAATGATCATATTTCACAGAATTGTGCAAACATAAATTTAGTTAAATAAACCCTTGCCTGCTAATGTGTCTTGACTCTTAAGTATGAACATGTTAACCTATAGTTGGAGTAAGAAATTTCAAAATGAAACTTCAAAGGCAGGTGAATGGTCAATAACTTCATAACTTGTCCAAGCATAAATTTAATGGTAGTAAAGTTCCTCCCACAATAATGTTAATCCATACTGAAGTAAACATTTCTAGAAACGAGGGCAATAAAAATATCAGCTTATGATTAAGAATATTCTTACTGTGGGACGAAACCTTTTTCCTTCTACCCCCATTTTGAATAAGTATTCAGCACCTGAGGCAAGCTTAGGAACCTGTCATATAACACCCAAATTTCACCATGAACTAGATCTGACTTTTAAACAGAAAATATATCTGAGTTTTTTATTGCTTCCAAGCATGCTTGCATTAGAAGAAAATAAAGAACAGTCCCAATACCTCAGAAACTACCATTGCTCGCAATTTGTTGGCAACAAGGGACAGTTCATCGGCGACCAGTGAAAATGGATCAAGTCCATCCTGACAAGAATATGGATCAATAAAAGATTAGGAATGAATAAATAATTGAGAAATGTAAAATTGCAGATAAGAGTTAAGACCCTTCCCAATTAAATTCTTGATATTTTTAATGAGTAAATTTATAGAGAAATGTATAATTGGTGCAGCTTGAAATCTCAAACCATATTCTTACATTTTGTTCTCAACTACAGGAGTTTATATGTAAAGAAAACAAAATATTGTATTGATTTAAACAAATAGAAATAATGGTCCTCTAAGAAGCAGGATTCAGAGCAGTATACAGAAAAAAGAGAAAGAACATAAAGAAACTAACCTCAGAAATGGAGCTACTTTGATGATGGATTTGATATCTACTACTATGCAATGTTGGCAGACCCTTTGAAAAGATTAAACTTGTCACAACCTGCATCTCACAAGAAGCATGTACAAGTAGGGTTCAGAGTTGCAAATAAATTTTGTAGATAAAAATTAAATTATTAGAGAAATATTTATTTCCGGCAATGGTTCTTGATATGATTAAGACTAATGATTAGTAACGATTTTTTTGTCTCAATCTTTTTATGAAAAGAAAAGTTTTTCCTCCACCAAACTAATAGAGAAACAAACTAACAATGGAAACAAAGCTAAACAACGATTAAACCATTAATAAAATGAGCTTTCCAGTCTCTCTTTAAATCTACCAAAGTAACTCCTAGAAAAAATTAAAAAAAAAAAAAAAAAACCATTTGCAGAGCATAAATTTTTGCCACTCATAATATTCCAAATAAGCATAAATCTTCATCTTTTAGAAAAAGTTTTCCTGCACAAGCATGGGTTAACAATCACAAAACAGCTTCAATGCAAACACAAAAATAGATAAGCATCTCTACAGTAGGGGGTCTACTATTTTACATTAATTATTTGTCAAAGAAAATTCATCAGCCAAATATATTATTTTAGCACTTACACATAATTTATTCTTCTTGTTATGGAACAAGTTTTAGTATTCCAGTATGACTGAGCACTTCCTGTCCACGATAACTGCCTTATTTTGATAGCTTTCCTTTTTTTTTTTTTTTTCCTCTCAAACAAATTTTAAAAACAGAAAAAACTAACCATACATGTCAGGTATTTGTATTTTAATAGAAGCAATACATGTTCCTGTAGGACTGAAATTTTTTCCAGGTCATGATAACCAAAAGAAAGATGTCCCGGTCTAACCCTCCACTGAACCCTGATTCCTGTAGCACTCTATTCATGATTTGCCACAGTAGGTTCATACCAATTCCACACTACAAAAGCGACAACAATAATCTACTTATAAGTGGGAGCTAGTCGATATTGAAATGCCACTGGTAACCGGTCAATTTTATAGAAAGAAAAAACCACAAGTAACCAATACCGAATGTCATCATTAAAACTTAAAAGTTGGAACATAACATGGGTTCCATTATTTTTTAACTCCAAAAATTTGGGAAACTATAATTATTCTTATTGACCAACTCATCTTTCAGGGATTGTACAATCAAGTCAACTACTAGAATCTAGAAAGCAATCATCTATTGATCCCAAATGAAACATTGCTGAAATGTGAAATCGTTCTAATTGGAAGAAAATGTGTGGATTAAAAGGAATGAACTATGAGAGTTTAGATCGGGATACAAGTACAACTAATACCTTTGCAGTGGAGAAATTGGTGACTGTAGGTGACTGATAATCATCATGCGATAAAAGAAATTGGTGATTCTGGTGTGGAATGGACAGAAACCACCGACAACCGTTCGAACTGCATCTAAGTCTGAGATTTCTTGAAATCCCATAGAGTCCCCAATAAAACAGCATCGCATTCGATGAATTGAGAAAGATGGCAAAGGAGGGGTAGAGTCAGGAGCGGTCAAAAGAGAAAACACACACGACAACCGCCCTTGCTATTGAAGCGAGGCCACCACCATGTAAGAATCAATGCGGTGACGACGGTGATGTGAGGCCGTGTGATTTTGATTTCAACTTTTTTTCCCACTAAACAATTTACTAAATACGAGTAATATTTTTTGGACAAATAAATAATAATATTTTAAACTTGACTTAATTATACTTTTAGTCCCAGAAAAAGCAGCCGAGTGATAAAGTGTTACGGGATATTGGAAGCGCAGGTTCGAACCCGCAAAGCTCCACTTTTCTCTCCTTATCCCCGCCCCTGACCATCTGTACTAAAGACCCAAAAAAAGATTAGACTTTTACTCCCTAAGTTTGTATACACTTTTACTCCCTAAGTATTGGCCAAGTGCAATTTAGGTCCTAAATTTTCAATTGCTCAAATTGGCTCGAGTTTAATCTTAGGTCACCTGAAGTTGGGAAATTTCATTGGAATCGGCACATCTTCTTTGGCACCACTTGCAGCCAAATATGGTATGACAAGAATCAGAACATTTTAGTTGGGAAGGTATCAACGCCGAATTGGTTTCATATGAGCTTTATTAGCCAGGTCTCGTTTATGCATCAACGGCCGCTCATTCCCTCCTCTTACACCAATGACAGGTTATTTGATGTCCAAATTGTTTGGGTACCTCCTCCTTCTAGTAGTTTCAAGCTCAATGTTGATGGTTCTCGCAAATTTGGCTCGAGCCTTGCGTGTGGCAATCTTATTCGTGACGCAAATGCAAAGTTCGTGGCAAGTTTTCACAACAACTCGGGTAGCTCTACTACTTTTTTTGCAACTGAGTTGTGGAGTTTAGTGTTGGGCTTGTGGCTTGCTAGAAGCCTTTTCTATTGAGACTCTTTTTGTTAAGGTTTCGGCAAGTGTACCGAATTGTACAAGTAATAAAGTGATAAATAGAGTATCGTCTCCACGAGGAATGTGATCGACTAATTAACTTAACAAATTTGTATCAATTTTGAACGGAAACCAATTCTTGGTGTTTGGAATTAAGGATATTTGTAGCAATAGACAAAAACAATAAACAATCAAACAAATATTTGGATTTTAAGGATATGTAAAAGTGACTATGGATCGAATCCTCTTGTATCTGCTCTCATACAATTAGTTCAACATCAACTTAAGCAATTTCATACAAATTGAAACTCGAATCAACTAAATTAGTTTAAGGACAATCCATTGCCTCATAAACCCTTTACTCTAACTAAAACCCATAATCCCTTAGGTGATTTATAGTTAGGTTAAGCAATAAGAGTAGTGATTCATAAGAACACATAATCACAAAGTTATATTCATATACTCATCATGATTATGACTACCAATCTCAGTTCAAGTTCATTCACCCATTTTCGTAATCAACATGAAAAACCCTAAATCAATGCAATAGCGGCCAAGTATTGAAAATCATTAAGCGTAGAGATTGGAAGCTCAATTGTCATGAAAATAAACTTGCATTAACGTAATAGAACTAACTACATAAGAGTTTCAACAAGATTCATTCATCCCTAGTCTAAGAGGTTTAGTTACTCATAGAGAACAAAGAACCAAACCAGAAAAATGAATAAAAGGAAGAAAACCACTCCATTGAAGACCCAAATCCTTGTTCCCAAGCTTGAATCCTCTTTGGAGATGGAGGAAAGTGAAACCCTAGCACCCCTTGACGAGCGTCCCTGTGTTTTAGGTTTTTAGAATGGTAAAGAATGCCCCAAAACAGTGAAAACACGAGTTTTAAATAGTTTCAGCGTGACAGAAGCGCTTCACGCGCGCTCAGACAGCAAGGCAGCAGAACTCGCTCTTCAAACGCGATCCAGGTGCGCTTCGCGTGCACGCGAACACAAGGACTCGAAGTAACGTGCTCCAGGCGCGTTTCGTGAGTGCACAGATAGAAATAAGAGCAAATTCGCGTGCAGTCTGCGCTCCAAGCATGCATACTCAAATAAACAACTTTTCTTCACCTTCAAAGATCATTCCTTTGACTATCCTCCCATTCCTGTGCACTTAGAGATAAAAAATCATAGCAAACACTAATGCACAAACATTGGAATGAATCCAAGTGATTATACTGAATCACACAATTTAAGCACACAATCACTTTAAATTCTCTTCATTCACAAAGCAAATTTCCAATTTAGCTTTATAAATCTTCATGTGATGAAGATTTATCACAACCCCAAACTTAGCTCTTTGCTTGTTCTCAAACAAACTCAATAAAAAACACGAGTTGAATTTCAAATTATTCCAATTCATCTGGGTGAACTATTCATAGAATTTTCAACAATCCATATACAATCAATTCACCTACTCTTTTGAATTCATGCTTTCCAATCATCACAACTCAAGTAACCCAAATGAGTTTATTTACTCAGAGCCACAAATTGATTCCCATTACACCTTTCCAGATAATGTGTTTCACTCCACTCAAGTGTCTAAGAGGTACTGTTTACACTCAATTCACACCAAATGCAATAATCTATCATATGCTTGACAAAATTCTAGGAAAGCCAATACACACAAATGCCACACACATTATGAGATCTTTTCAACGGGTAAAATGGGGCTTAGGTAGGGGAGGATATTTCTTTGGATCTAGGCTACCTTAATTAAAGTCAAGAGATGTCTCTATTAGTACTTGTTCATACCTTGTATCAATTCACAAACTTCCCCCAATTACCTTCAACTTTGTATACCAACAAGCCAAATAAGAACTTTTTCTTTGCTTTCTCAGTTTGATTTTTCTTTTCTTTTTTTTTTGTCATTGTTGTTCTCCTCTGGCCTGTTCATTTTTTCTGAAATGAACTACATGCTTTGTGTAGCCACCCCAAACTTAAGATTGTTGCTTGCCCTCGAGCAACCCCAAACTTAATTTATAACCATATAACCAATTTTATAGAAAACAATCTCTCAACTCCAATTTAAAGGGACAATTGGTTTTTCCGGTTTTTGGCTTGTATTGTGCTTAAGATTCAACAAAAAGGCTTAAGGCTCAAAAGGACTAGTAAAGGATAATATCAAAAAGGGTAGGCAATCAAAGGCTCTGGCTATTCAAACAAAAACAAAGATCTCAATCATCTGTGTGTGTGTGTGTGTGTTCAGATGCAATGCAAAAGCAATCAAGAACTGAGTCAAGTTCTGAAGAATTTATACAAGTGGTGAAGCACTCAAAAAAAATAATTAATTTTCTGTTTAGGCTCAAACACTCACAGATTTTGTTTTTGTGATGAGAAAAGATTCATGATCGCTGAAGTTCTCAAAAGTTACGGTTACAAGAAGCTGCTTAAAAAGGTTCATGTCAACAAAAGTTTCAGCTCCTTGATCATACACATCATGCACATAATAAGAGGACAATTCACAGACAAATTCTCAGATGAAAAGGAATGTCATAGAGGAACAAAGAGCTCAGCCAGACATAGGGTGTACTTCACAAACAAACGGAATAAATTCAATATAAAATAAACAGCAAAAGAAAAGAAAGAAAGATATAACCTTTGCGGTGAGCCGCCCGACTGGACCGCTAACTTGAAATGAGAAAAGTGGGCCGCCAGACGCCACCATTGAGCTCGCACCAATGGATTGTCTCCCATGAAGCACTTCTTTAACTTCACTAGCTTGACGCATGAAGGAGTTGATCAAGGCTCCTTGAATGAAGAAAAGAAGATTGAAGCGCATCCCTCCTTGGGAAGATGCACACCCATAGTCTTGAGTGCTTGCAGAGAAATCACTTCCCTTTTCTTCATCAGTCTTCTTTTTCTCCTCTTGAATTTTTGTGAATGGAAATTGTCAACGCTCACACATTGGGTGCACTTTTCATAGGAATGAGTAAGTTCTGCATGTGCATTCTTTGGAATTTTGCATATTGGGATTTGTTCCCCCTGGCCCATATGCAGACTGCTCTTTCCTTTTCTTCCTTTTTCTTACACTGACAATTTTTCTATCCCATCTTCCATCTCTTTATCTAGCTCCTCAATGGAATTCACTAACACCTTCTCTAAGATTTGGGACGATTGGTTTTGCTTAAGAAATTCTCCAACCAACTCCTCAATCATATCAATTCTAGAGCATTTTTCAATATCATCTGGATGCCGCAAAGCCTCAAGCACATTGAAAGTCACTTTCTCATCTTGGAACCTCAAAATTAATTTACCTTGTTGGACATCAATCAAGGCTCTTCCTGTAACTAGGAAAGGTCTTCCAAGAAGAAGAGGGACCTCCTTCTCTTCTTCCATATCAAGGATCACAAAATCTATCGAAAAAAGGAATTTGCCAACGCTCACCAACACATCTTCCATAAGGGTATTTGATTGACCTATCCGCCAGTTGCAATGTCATTCTTGTAGGCTTGACTTCACCTCCTCCGAACCTCTTCAACATAGATAACAACATCAAATTGATGCTAGCTCCCAAATCACAAAGAGCTTTGTCAATATTTAAATTCCCGATGGTGCAAGGAATTGTGAAGCTTCCATTATCCTTCATCTTTGGAGGAAGCTTCATTTGAATGATAGCACTACACTCTTCTGTCAAAGCTACAGTCTCATCTTCTTTAAATTTCCTCTTCTTGGTCAACAATTTTTTCATGAATTTTGCATATGTGGGCATTTGCTCGAGAGCTTCTGCGAAAGGAATGTTGATCTTTAGGCACTTGAAGATATCCATGAACTTAGCAAACTGTTCATCCTTCTCCTTTTTCTTGTTCAAAGGAGGATATGTCAGCTCCATATATGGAGGAATCACTTTGGGCTTATTTCCCACTTGCAGCTGCTCAGTTATAACTATGCATTCCTCATCTGAATTGGATTTCTTCTCAACCTCTTTTTTTTTCTTCTTTTTCTTTATTTTCACTGCTCTCATTTTCAACTCCGTCCACCTCATTGTTTTCACTCTTTTCCTTCCTCCCAACTTCAGACATCATCTTGCCACTTCTCAAAGTAATCACACTACAATTCTCATTCTTGGGATTATCTATTGTGCTAGCAGAAAACTTACCTTTGGATTGCTCTGCAAGTCGCTTTGAGAGTTGCCCAATTTGATTCTCCAGATTTTTTTATAAAAGCTTCTTGGTTCTTGAAATGAGACTCATGATTCTGAAAGTTGGAATGGATATTCTGGAAGTTAGATTGAGTCATCTTCATGAATTGAGTGAGAGCTTCTTCTAATGCATTTGGCTTCTCTTGCTGTTGAGGTTGCAGAGGTTTGCTTGATGATGGGTTATCTTGTTGTTTCGAAGAGAAGTTGGGATGACTCTTCCACCCAGGATTATAAGTGTCAGAAAAAGGATTCCCTCCTTGCTTTTGAAAATTACCCATGTAGTTGGCTTGCTCCCTCGAATTTCCCTTCGCGTCACAACCTCCATTCTCGTGAGGCCCTTGACAAAAATCACATCTAAAGTTCCTGTTCAACTGGTTCACTTGAGTGGGACTAGAGGCTCTCGTTTTCATTGCTTTAAGCTCCTTTGTGATTGCTTCCAGTTGTTGAGATACCAATTTATTTTGAGCCAAGAGTGCATCTTGTGTTTCTAGCTCAAGGACTCTTCTTCTACCCTGTGTTCCTCTATCATTCTGACACAACTGCTCATTTGAAGTCATTTGCTCCACTAAAGTTCTTGCTTCTGCAGCTGTCTTGTTGTTAATTATATCTCCAACTAAGGCATCTAGCATCATTCTTGTATTTGGCCTCAACCCATTACAAAATATCTGCATCTGATTAAACTCATCATACCTATAGCCTTGACACCTCTTCAGAAGAAGCTTGAATCTCTCCCATGCCTCATACAGATTTTCGCTCTGGTTCTGCTGGAACCCATGAATTTCACCTCTTCTTTTGATGAACTTGGAGGGTGGAAAAAATTTGTTCATGAATTTATCCTCTAAATCATCCCAAGTAGTGATAATTCCTTGAGGCAAAGTGTGCAGCCAATCTTTTGGTTTATCTCGCAGGGTGAAAGGAAAAAGCCTCAGTTTCTTGGCCTCTTCCGTCACTCCATCCAGCTTCAAGGTGTCACATATTTCATAGAAATTCACCAAGTGTTGATTCGGTTCTTCAACTTCATCCCCAGTGAATTGATTTTGCTTGAGAGTTTTCAACAGAGACGTTATGATCTCAAAAGCATTTGCCTCCACCTGTTGGTAGGCTGTAACGGTTCTCTGATGATTGTTCCTTCTCCCAAAATCACCCAAGATGCGTGGTAGTGGTGGTTGGTCCCCCATCACTTCTTGAGTTATATCGTGAGAAGTAGAAGTAGAGGCTTGTTCTTGTCATTGTCTTGCTTCCTTTGTCTTCTTCCTATTAGCTCTTGCTAACTTTTCTATCTCTGGTTCAAACAACAGTTCACTTGTTTGTTTACCTCGCATGCACAAGAACTAAAGGAAAAGGTAAATAGCAAAGCAACAATTATATTTTTTTTTATAAACAAAAAATAAAATTGTTCAAAAATAATAGTCGTTTGCCTTGTTAAAAATCAATTCAACAATTCCCGGCAACGGCGCCAAAAACTTGTTAAGATTTCGGCAAATGTACAGAATCGTACAAGTAATAAAGTGATAAATAGAGTATCGTCTCCACGAGAATTATGATCGACAAATTAACTTAACAAATTTGTATCAATTTTGAACGGGAACCAATTCTTAGTGTTTGGAATTAAGGATATTTGTAGCAATAGACAAAAACAACAAACAACCAAACAAATATTTGGATTTTAAGGATATGTAAAAGTGACTAGGGATCGAATCCTCTGGTATCCACTCTCATACAATTAGTTCAACATCAACTTAAGCAATTTCATACAAATTGAAGTTCGAATCAACTATATTAGTTTAAGGACAATCTCTTGCCTCATAAACCCTTTACTCTAATTAAAACCCCTAATCCCTTAGGTGATTTATAGTTAGGTTAAGCAATAAGAGTAGGGATTCATAAGAATACATAATCACAAAGTTATATTCCTATACTCATCATGATTATGACTACCAATCTCAGTTCAAGTTCATTCATCCAATTTCCCAATCAACATGAAAAACCCTAAATCAATGCAATAGCGGCCAAGTATTGAAAAGCATTAAGCGTAGGGATTAGAAGCTCAATTGTCATGAAATAAACTTGCATTAATGTAATAGAACTAACTACATAAGAGTTTCAACAAGATTCATTTATCCCTAGTCTAAAAGGTTTAGTTACTCATAGAGAACAAAGAACCAAACCAGAAAAATGAATAAAAGGAAGAAAACCATTCCATTGAAGACTCAAATCCTTGTTCCCAAACTTGAATCCTCTTTGGAGATGGAGGAAAATGAAACCCTAGCACCCCTTGACGAGCCTCCCAGCGTTTTAGGTTTTTAGAATGGTAAAGAATGCCCCAAAACAGTGAAAACACGAGTTTTAAACAGTTTCAGCGTGACAGAAGTGCTTCACGTGCGCTCAAACAGCAAGGCAGCAGAACTCGCGCTTCAAACATGCTCTAGGGGCGCTTCGTGCACACACGAATAGCAAGACTCGAAGTAACGAGCTCCAGGCGCGTTTCTCGTGCGCATGGACAGAAATAAGAGCAAATTCGCGCGCAGTCTGCGCTCCAAGCGTGCAGACTCAAATAAACAGCTTTTCTTCACCTTCAAAGATCATTCCTTTGACTATGCTCTCATTCCTGTGCACTTAAAGATAAAAAATCATAGCAAACACTAATGCACAAATGGTAGAATGAATCCAGGTGAATACACTGAATCACACAATTTAAGCATACAATCACTTTAAATTTTCTTCATTCACAAAGCAAATTTCCAATTTAGCTTTATAAATCTACATGTGATGAAGATTTATCAGTAGCTCTACTACTTTTTTTGCAACTGAGTTGTTGTGTTTAGTGTTGGGCTTGTGGCTTGCTAGAAGCCTTTTCTATTGAGTCTCTTTTTGTTAAGATGGACTCTCTCGTAATGGTCAATATGATTAATACGAGAAAGTCTAAATGCCTTTTTAATCAAGACATTGCTAGGTGAAGTGCTTTCGTTATTGGACCAATATGATTGGAGTTACTCCATTCTTCATATTTACATGAAGGCAAATCGAAGTGCAGATTGTTTGGCTAACGTGGGTCGTGAAGGAGATTTTGCAGTGTCTAGTCTTCAATAAGCCTCGACCAATCTCTTGCAAGAACTAAAACCACCTATCGATGCTTCTACACAAACTCCACCTGTAATTGTTTGCCCCCACTCCTTAGACAGTTTCTTCTGCAATCACTGCAAAGAATACAAGGTACACAAAAAGAAAGGAACAGATAGCGTCTAGTGTTCCTAAGTTTGACGATCCAGCTCAGAGAATAAAGAGGCAAGCAAGGAAGAATGTGGGGAAGGTGTCATTCCCAAGGAATCAGACAATGAAGATGATGAAGATCAAATGTCTATTGGTGATCTTCATAAGAAGAAAAAGGTTGTAGATTCTATCTAGAAAGAGGTCACATCCGCACTTAAGTCTTCGTCTACTCCTGCACCAGAAGCACCTCCTACAAGACTAAGTTCTAAACATCTGAGAAAATTTGATGAATCTATACATGCCACCACCACCTCCAAAACAACAGAGGTTGATTTAGCTTAGCGTCGACCAAGCGTTGGTTTAGTCGATGCTAATAGTGTCAGAGTTGTGTCTGATGCTAATTGTTTGCACCTATATCAGCACATTCTATTAGTGCAGAAGATGCACAAATGGTAATTTCGCGTTGATCTGGAACCTGTAGAGGCGCACACAATAGAGAAGCATACTAGGTAGTGTGACAGTCACTGCCCAGAGGAGCGCAACGAGTCTTGCAAGGATGATCGAGGCGATGGTTTTGTAAAGCTCATGGTGTTCAATGGCAGGGTTGGGTGGTTTTCGTTTTCCCAAAAGAGAAAAAAGCGGCCAAAGCAGGTGTGGCTAATGATTGCATGTTTTCGATGGACAAAAGTTGCTCGTGGAAGGCTTTACTGGAAGTGGTTGGGAGCTCGAGTAAATATCTAAATTGGTCTCAGAAATTATATGACTGTATCAACCTAGTCCCTTGCATCATCAATATTCCAAAATGGTCCCCATAGTTGCAAAACATTAATTAGGTTCATTTCTCTGTCTCGATTTGTTAGAAATGCATCTTTAACATTATTCATTTAGTTTCAAATACATCCATAATATTATCAACTCAATGTCATTAATGTCATTATAGTCCTGCAAATACAAACAGAAGGACATAATGTTGAAATACTGATAACATGTATGGCTAGATTGTTACAATCCTCTCTAGTCACTAGAGCTCACCACCTCGGAAGAGGAAAACGGAAAGTGTACAAACCCAAATTAAATTCCATTACATTCGGTGCACCATTATTTAAGTGGCGCGTGTTATTTGCCACTCAAGTTGATGTCTTGGCAAATTCATACTCCCTCCTGAATGAATTATAAGCAAAAGTTAACCAATTCACGGTTATTAAAGTGATTAGTTAATCACATTTAATCTAAGTAATCTTAATTAAAAAAATTAACTCTATTGTCTAAATTACCCTCAATGACTAATAAATTCAATGGAAATACAAAAAGTTAAATTAAATAAGGGGTATTTTAGAAATACTATCATTAAATACGAGAAAAATAGTTAACATTTGCTTATATTTCATTTCAAAAAAAATGAGAAAAAATTTGCTTATAATTCATTCCGGAGGGGAGTATTGCTTGTCCAGTAATCAAATGCACAACCATTCCCAAAGTCTCAACGTTAATTTGGATCAATTTATTATTATTTTTTGGTACACAATTTATTTTATCTATTTAAGATGAATTCACTACAAGAAATTCGACTTTTAGTGACAAACAAACTCTGTCACTAAATATCAAATTTCCGTAGGTAAAAGTCCACCCGACATTGACTGACAGCCTCAATGGCCGTGCATTATGCACGACGAATAACAACGATTATTTGACCGTCAGTCAAAGTTCCAGTGACTGTCACTACAAGTTCTTACCTTCTACCTACGGTTTCGCCTGTAGGCAAAAGCCATGTGAGACAAGGTAAGAGTATTTGACTTCTACCTACAGTTCCGTCAGTCACTAAAAACTTATTAATATTTCTTTAAATACTTTTTATTTTTATTACTATTATAAATTCTAATAAATAAATTATTCATAGTATTGCTACTAAAATTATTTTACACAATAAATATATCAAAATAATTTAGTTTCTTCATCAAAATATTAATATAAATTAAATAGCATTAAATATATTAAAAATATCTCATGATAAAAGTAAAATCACAAAAGAAATATAGTCTCAGATAAAAGTAACAGTAGAGAACCACCAAAATGATTTTATGTCAAAGAAGCAGAATTGGATCATGGAATTATTAGTCTCCAAGTGTTTGAAACTAATTCAATGCCCACAAATGACAGTAGCAGTGCAAAAAGCTAAACCCTCAGTCAAAGACTCAAAGCTCAACTTACACCATGGTTGCATGAGTCTTCTGCAGCTTGCACCATGCCCAGGCCCACAAAATATACTCAAAGCAGAACAAATTGACAGAATGTCATGGAAATAGAAGACGTGAAGAACCTTACCTCGAATTGGAACAATTTAAGTCAATTTAAGTCAATCTTGTAAAATTGCCTTGTATCATCTTTTTTCAAGTACAAGAAACCAGAATAATGTATTATCGCTTACATTTAGCAAGCTGTGTTAGCCTTGGCAAAGTGCAAATCAAGGATAAAACATACAAAATCAATCTAGAATGAAGAGAGAGAACCTTAAGGCTTGCCGGAGAACAAAGAGTTAACAACGAGTTGTGAATTCTCGAAATCATGAGAAATCAAAGGTTCCTGAAGCTGTGCGAACGAAATCAGCAGAGCGTGAATGAATAGCGAGTTGCAAACAATGGAAAAAAACTGTAAGAGCTTCTGATAATGCAAAAGAAAATTCAATTTCAGAGGGAAATTGCAACGAGTAATGACATGCCAAGTCAACACATACGTTTGTAATCTACCAAGGAAAAAATAGTGAGTTCAGTTTAAACCTGCTGATCTCCAAGACACCTGTAACTTCCAATTTAGACCTGCTGATCCAAATGCAGGGCTTTCTCCAGTATAAGTGTAATGTTATATTAATCATTAAAAAGCATACTAGAATTCATCTTTTATTTTCAAACACTCAGACATTACAGCTTCACTGTAATTATAACTATGGTAATGCAATAGAGATTCTTCTTTCAAAGCTGCAAGATATAGAGCCGAAAATACCTTACTGCTCTTTGGCTTAACTTCCAACTGCATGAGCTTTAGTTGGCTTGCATCCAATTATGGAACATAAGCCTGTGAAACACAGAATAAAAGAAGGCAAAGCAAGTCCAAAACTTCCAATTGCTAGAATCAGGTCCATTATTCTCTAGTCAAGTCCACAACTTCCTTGTTTCGTTTTTAAATTACTGTGGTGATTCAGTTATGCGTTCTCGACTAGAGAATTACCTTGCTGTTGGGGATGTTACCTTACACATTCATAGATCCATTATTCCACTTTTTCCAATCTCCTCTGCTTGGTTCACTTTAGATACTGGACTAGACTTGTCAAAATCAATTTCACATTTAACAGAGAAACCATCATGTTGTTTTGGAGGTGTCCGTGTAATACGAAATAATAAGGTTGTAATCCAATCAGTGAGGAAACTATTTACACATCTCCCTTGCAAAAGCAAGAATCATAAATAATTACAAACCTCTTGATAAAACTAATTTTGGGGATGAAATTCTTGTCAACAGTTTCTGGCACATGACAGTTCCCTGAAAATATAGGAAAGAACAATACAAAAAATGCGATCTCTCAAAATTTGTCATTTGCATAAAGCCAAAATAATTGGTCCATGTTTCTAGCACACCGGGAGCAGAAGGCAAGACTAGCTCTCCTCTCCAAGTTGCAAAGTTGCATGAGCTTATGATAAAAGAAAAAATCAAGTGACAAAATTGATACTAAATTTAAGAAAATAACAAGTACTTTTGGGACATTATTTTACACATAATAGTTCTTGTGCGAACACAGTACCTACTAAGTACAACCAATTAAATAATATTAAAATAAATTCGACGTAAATATTGATATTATTATTATTATTATTATTATTATTATTATTATTATTATTATTATTATTATTATTATCTTGAGTGATTACTGTGCTTAGGCACGAATTGCTGGTAAAAAAGATCAGGCTTGCAATTATTTCAACTTTTTAACTACTCTTGCCACTTTCAATATACACAATCATGCAAAGCCTATTACTTGATTCTCAATAGTTGCAGATCCTATACTCACCTAACAGTTGCCACACCAATCAATTCTTCATTTTTCTCCTGAAGTAGAGTATAGAAACCATGGAAATCGTCAAGAGTTTACTGAATGCTGATTTCATAATAAATATTTAAAATTCCATTAAATTTATTCAACAGCCAATCAAATGTTTGAGGTATATTAGAATTTTTACATTGCTTATTACACTTTATTTCAAACATTTTATCAAACAGGTTATAAGCAACAAATTGAATTGAAACAAAGTTAAAACTACCTGCAACTCAAGCTAGCGAGGATGAGGATATCAATGAATTGTACGAAACGTTACCTTGTATGCCGAAATCCAGTGGGAACAGTGAGAATCGAAGTTAAATCTGGTATAATCTTCAAATCAAAGTATGCTATAATGATCAAATCGTAAAACAAAATCATGCAACTAGAATTAAAAAAAAAGGAACGAATTCCATGAAAACAAACCATAAACCTTACTTTAGCTACAAAACTGTGCCTCAAATGCTATAATCATCAAATCACAACACAAAATTGTGCAATTGAAGAACAATTGAAGTCAATCGAAGAATTTCATGACTTAAGTACTTATCGAATGCGAACAAAAATTATGTATCCTCGTCGAGTAATTCAAGTACAAAAGCAGATCCAAATGGTGGGACGAATAACAAGGGAAAGAATGAAAGATAGATTCAAAATTGATATGAAGCTTTGTGATGAATCACGCAACTGAGAATAAGAAAAAATGGATAAGAACCTTTGGGGAAGAACAGAGGAAGAGAAAAGGTTCACCATTTTTTTTTCTGAGGAAAGAGAAGGTTCTCAATTTGACCTTTGAAAAATGAAAATTGAGGGTAATTACTAAGGTATTAGATCTATTAATTAATAGATAGACAATGTGAAAAAAAAAATAAGAATTTTAAGCCACAGAGACGGACAAACGAATGGAAAAGTGCTCCATCAGTACACGTGTCTGTAGCTGTATGGCAATTTTCTTGTAGTGATTATAATTTTGATTATTTTTTAAAAATATTTTCCTTAAAAAAGGATACAAATACGAGTGAGATCGTCATTTAGCACGGAAGGAATTGAAATATGTGCTGCTTCTTTAATTAAAAATATCATTTTGATAAAAATTTCATAAGTAAATAAAAAAATACTATCATTTAAAATATTATTAACATATCATTTTTTATTGAAAATTAGATAATAAAAAAACAAATAAACGATATTCGAATACAAATGAGGTGTGAGGTGATATTTGGATTCTTCCACTTTGGTTGCCGATGATCAATCGGTAGCGATGTCATGAATATTCACAAAAACTATTTATAAAAGTGTTTATTTATTCAATGGAATTGAATTGGAATTCGAATACTTATCTACTTTTAACATAAGAATTTTGATACATATTGAGAATACTAAACTACCCATTCCTAAAAAATTGACACATCACCATATTTGAGGGTAAAATTGTCACTATAATTTCATTTATTCCCTTCCACTTTTCAAATTTCAAACTCCTAAATTTATTATTTCTTATCTTTTTTCATTCTCTCTCAAACTATATTGCTCAGCCTCTCTTTCTCACCCTCTCCTTCTTCCACTGTCCTTCCCGATCTCCATTTTTTTTTCTCATCTCTTCCCTCTCTCTGTTTCTCCTCTCATTTCATCATATTCTTCTTTCTCCTCCCTATTCTTCTCACGATCTCCCTCCTCCCTCCACCCATTTCCTCCTCCTCCTCCTCCTCCTTTTTCGACCTCTCGATCTCAATCTCCTCCTCCTCCTTTCTTAGGATCTCCTCCTTCTCCCACCACATCCACTTCCTTCTTCCCAGAGCTCCATGGCAACAAAACCCACCGATCAATTTTCCCTCTCACCCATTTAACAATTTCTATCACTCCTCTCTGTGACTCCTACTCATATGTCTCCCTCATCCAAGAAAAGGTTATGGTTTTTAAAATCGATCTTCTCCCTCATTCAACTCAACGCCTTGTGATAACTTGGAGGTAAGATTACTGTCTCCCAATTCAATTTGACCACTTGACTTATTTTGGTTTACGTGGCTTGATTGTAAATGCATCTTTCATTGTTTTTTTTAAGCTTCGAAACAAGCAAAGCAAGAAGAGCTAAAGAAAGAATAGCTAAGCAAAGCGAGAACTGCACAAAGATATCAAGTTGTAAATGCATCACTCGTGCTGAGTTTGTTCCTTTTTCAAAATTTTCTTCATCGTAGAAGCAAGCAAGAAGAGCTAAAGAAATTTTTAAAACTTCCTTGGTATTGTTTTTTGAAAGTGTGTTCTTGACCTGAAGAAATTGAGAATTGGGGTGTTCTATGTATTATGTTTGGATTACTTTTTGTGTGTGTGTGTATATATATATATATAATAGGGTGTTTTATGTGCTATATATATATATATATATATATATATATATATATATATATATATATATATATATATCACCAATTTCCATTGTTGTATTCTTCATATCTTTGTGTTGTGGTTATTTTTAAAAAATCGATTGAAGGCTCTGTAAGTGTGGTGGAACCCTTAATAAGTATTAGACTTTTCTAAATAATGAATAGAAAAAAAATGTATTTTAGAGTTTTTTGACTGGCATGTTATTGATGCATATTTAGTCCCAAATGCACTAACTACTAATATTTGCATAGAGCTCTTTGATTGGTATGTTAAATGTGATGTTGTTGTGCAGGGCATATAGGAGCTGGCCTTATTATGTTTATAGATTGGGATTCCAATATAGTTTTTTTGGGACAAGGATTTTAGGAATTCTTTGATGTTAAAGAAGGTAATAGATTTGTTTAATCTGGATAGAATACACCGAGTGTTCTGTCGAGATCAACATCAAGAGTTCTGTCGAGAACTTCAACACCAAGAGTTCTGTCGAGATCAACACCGGGTGTTCTGTCGACATCAACATCAAGAGTTCTCGACAGAACTCTTGGTGTTGAAGTTCTCGACAGAACTCTTCATGTTGATGTCGACAGAACACCCGGTGTTGATCTCGACAAAACTCGACATAACTCTTGGTGTTGAAGTTGATGTTGATCTCGACAGAACACCCGGTGTTGATCTCGACAGAACTCGACAGAACTCTTGGTGTTGAAGTTCTCGACAGAACTCTTGGTGTTGATCTCGACAGACCACCCGCTGTTGATCTCGACAAAACTCGACAGAACTCTTGGTGTTGAAGTTGATGTTGATCTCGACAGAATACCCGGTGTAAATGGCTTGACTTAGGCAAAAAATATATATATATATATATATATATATAGGAGTCGGGAATGTCAATCTCGACTTACGCAAAAAAAAATTATATATATATATATATATATATATATATATATATGTAGGAGTCGAGAATGTCAATCTCGACTTAGGCAAAAAATTAAAAAAAAATATATATGTAGGAGTCGAGAATGTCAATCTCGACTTAGGCAAAATATATATATATATATATATATATATATATATATATATATATATATATATATATATATAGGAGTCGAGAATGTCAATCTCGACTTAGGCAAAAAATTAAAAAAAATATATATATGTAGGTGTCGAGAATATCTATCTCGACTTAGGCAAAAAAAAAAATATATATATATATATATATATATATATATATGTAGGAGTCGATAATGTCAATCTCGACTTAGGCAAAATATATATATATATATATATATATATATATATATGTAGGAGTCGAGAATGCCAGTCTCGCCTTAGGCAAAAAATTAAAAAAACTATATATATGTAGGTGTCGAGAATGTCAATCTCGACTTAGGCAAAAAATTAAAAAAAATATATATGTAGGTGTCGAGAATGTCTATCTCGACTTAGGCAATATATATATATATATATATATATATATATATATATATATATATATATATATATATATATATATATATATATATATATATATATATATATATATATATATATATATATATATGTAGGAATTAGAGAATGTCAATATCGACTTAGGTAAAAAATTAAAAAAAATATATATATGTAGGTGTCGCGAATGTCAATCTCGACTTAGGTAAAAAAAAATGTCTATCGAGATCAACACCAAGAGTTCTGTCGAGAACTTCAACACCAACAGTTCTGTCGAGATCAACACCAAGTGTTACAGCGAGATCAACATCAAGAGTTGTGCCGAGACCTTCAACACCAAGAGTTCTGTCGAGTTCTGTCGAGATCAACACGGGGTGTTCTGTCGACATCAACATCAAGAGTTCTCGACAGAACTCTTGGTGTTGAAGTTCTCGACAGAACTCTTGACGTTGATGTCGAACACCCTGTTGACCTCGGCGTAACTCTTGGTGTTGAAGTTCTCGGCGTAACTCTTGGTATTGATCTCCTACATATATACAGTTGCCGAGATCAACACCGAGTGTTACAGCCGAGATCAACATCAAGAGTTACGTCGAGAACTTCAACACCAAGAGTTACGCCGAGTTACGCCGAGATCAACGTCGGGTGTTCTGTCGACATCGACATCAAGAGTTCTCGACAGAACTCTTGGTGTTGAAGTTCTCGACAGAACTCTTCATGTTGATGTCGACAGAACACCCGGTGTTGATCTCGACAAAACTCGACATAACTCTTGGTGTTGATGTTGATCTCGACAGAACACCCGGTGTTGATCTCGACCGAACTCTTGGTGTTGAAGTTCTCGACAGAACTCTTGGTGTTGATCTCCTACATATATAACAGTTCTGTCTAGATCAACACCTTGGAGTATTTCTCAACAGTCGACAGAACTCTTGATTGAAGATATTAATACATGATAAAGAAAAAAATCCGCTGAGCACAACCACAAATGTTGTCTTCAAAGAGGTTTTCCAAAACCTCTAGCAAGTTAGTATCTCTACATTCAACTATCAACCAAATTGAGAATGATAATAAATTCTTTGTGCTCATTAATTTTTTTTATTTAACAGGTTTTGTGTAGCAAAGTTGATCTTGATAGTTTCAAAGTCACTAGATTCAAGTCTTTCTACTGCCTTTTTGTGGTACCTTTCAAAATGACATGTTTCCACAATGGCTTGCTATATCCATTATTATTAAGCATGTTTACATCTTTGAAGAATTGTTACTGAGTTGTTCTAACATGAATTATGATCGTATCTACAGGATTATTTTGCAGGCCTTAAAGCTACTCCATCTATAACCTCTTTATGAGTTTCCAGAGGTATGAATATTATTATTATAGTAATTTGATAATTGCAATAAATTTAATGGATTCTATCATACATACAGAATTTAATGCATTCCATATCTGTTATTTTTTTATAGGGTTGTCAGTAGGGCTATTGGCTTCAGTTACTTAGATATTTTGTTTCTACGGTCACTTTGCATATATTTTGTTACCTACTGCTATTTGAAATGTATCAGAATCAGCTCTTATTGTAATACTTTTAATTTAAATATATTCATCGTTATAAATTACATTTTGTTGACCAGTGAACCAAAATTATGGTTAATTATATTAGAGCACATTGTTTGTTAACCTCCAGGTGTTTGCATTCTGATATTTGGACAAAAATTGCAGTGCCCTATATTAACAATTATAGTGTCATTCCATAATGATTTTTGGACTGATTTTTACACACAAAATGGTCATCACCTTTAGTTAACCTACAAGTAAATTTTTATCTATCAACACCGCGAACCCGTGCGTATGCACGGATCTTTTACTAGTTTATAGATATCTACAGACTACGGATATTATGATATTATGGTACCCCTTCGTCCCATTATATATATCATATTTGGTTAAATCACGCATTCTAAAAAAAGTAATAAATAAAATAAAGAGAACAATAATTTTACCAAATTAACCCTGACATAAAACATTTAATATACGTGACATTGACAAAAAGTATTTAATATTAGAGGTAAAATTGGTAGAAAGCATTTAATATTACATTGAAAATAAAAAATGTCATATATTTTGAGAACTTTTTTTGTTGTAAATAGGATATATATATATATATATTGGGACAGATGGAGTACTAATTTCTATCTATAAATGTATAATATGTTTTTTATATTTAATATTTAAATTTAAATTTTTTTGAATAATATTTTAATTAAATTGGTGTTACATTTTTAGTCTATTTTCTTTATTTATTTTTTGAATTTGTATAATTAAATTTAGCCTTAATATAATATATATTTTACTGATATTTTTTAAAAATAAGGAAAAAAAATTATTTAACTAAAGCATATATAATGTATATAAACTTGGGTACATAGACACTTAAACACTCAATAAAATTTGGATATAGGCATATATCAAAATTGAGTGACTTTTCAATAATTATTTAATATATACTGATCATAAGTATCAATTCAAAAGTTAACACACACATATTTGTGGTGCGTGTATGTGGTGCTTGTGGTGGGATTCACTTACTCTAAGAGTAATTTTTGCAATCTTAACAGGATTATTTTGCTTAATAATTTACTATAAACCTTGAATTCCACCAATCCAACGATTGAATATCAACATATTGTCATAATGATTTCGTCAAAAAAATTATATTAATGACCATGAACGCTAAATTTAAGATAAATTAGATATTCGTAGATATGTATAATCTTATAATGAAAATTGTTTATGTTTTAAAAAACATATCATATGTTCAATTGAAATTATATGAAGTATGAAATAATTTTTGTAATAAAAAAAAAGTATGAAATAATTTTGAAATTTGACTAAAATTTGTGGAGTTGTTCAGTTCTATAAAAACTTTTAATTTGACAGTTGGACTAGTGAAATTCAATATTTATAATAAATTATTATGCAAAATAATTATGTCAAGAATGAAAACGTACACCACAAGAAAATCTGTTAATACCGTGGGCCAAAAGCCCACGCTAATGTCTAAAAGCCGTGTGTAACTAACATATTACCGTGAGCTCACCGTGGGACACATTCCGTAAGTTATTTGCTCGACGGTAACTGTTACTGTGGGCATTTTTTGTAAGTCGTGTGTAATTATCGTGGGCACCGGTCGTATGTAATTGGCGAGATCATTACCGTGGGAATAAGCCCACGATAAAATAAAAAGACATTTAAAAAAAAAATAAACAGCAACCCCAGAAACCTAGAAACACCAACCCAGAAACCAAAATTAAACACAACCCAAAAAGATGATTGAATGAGAAAACCCTAACCGAATTAGAACACTGAACACATTATTACAAAAATGAAGGCTCAACCAGAAACATAAAAATTAAACAAATTACAAAAAGAAAAAAAAACAGAATGAATGAAACAATAATCACAATAATTACAGAGTGAAGCAAAAAAAAAAATTATAAGGTTGAAAATCCAAAAAAAAAAACCTTCAGATCGACATCCTAAAAAATAGAAGAACGGAGCAGAGCACGGCCACCGCCGTTTCGACCCTTTTCAGCATTTTCAGCGCGCTCTTTGGCAACGCACGACCACCGCCGCTTCTTTATTTTCTGATGACAACCCCTTTCGTAGAAAGCCTCCATGACCTGCTCCCGTTTCGAACGCAACCAATCACACCGTGACCCCCGAAAACGGCATCGTTGACGAGAAGAAGAGGAAAAGGAACAAAGAAAAAAGTCCCACGCTTGATTCGGATTCTGCAATCGAAGCTTTGGAGAAGAAGAAGAAGAAAAAGAAACATGGTTCAAATGAAAGGGGAAAGGAAGAAGAAAAGGTAAATTTGGGTGTTGAAGTAACTGGGAAAGACGAAGAGGGCGAAGAAGAAGAAGAAGAAGAAGAGGAAAAGGGAGGAGCTTGAGAAAGAGTGGGAAGAGAGGAAGTATAGGAAGGGGAGGGAGGAGAGGAAGATGAAAGGGAAGGGTTTGGGAATGAAAAAGTTGGGAACGGGAGAAAGGTGTGTGGCTTATCAGCACTGCGAAATGACTGGGAGTATTACCATGGGATGTGGCCCACGATAAGTGGTCAAATGTGTCAGTTCTCTTTTCTGTTCCGAGTTAGCGTGGGTAGAAGCCGCCGAAAATGATGGGGATGCATACCGTGTGTCAAGTCCCTAGATAACGGGTCACGAAATTCAAATAATTCATTTTCTGGGGCTTAAGCCCTCGATAATTTCCTACCGCCTGGGCCCACGAAAAAAGGCGGTAGGTAATTATTCTTGTAGTGGTATTATACGTTTAATTGGAATTATTTGATGAAGTTTCAAATACTTTTGAAATTTTATGAAAATTTGTGGAATTGATTTACTTTATAAGAATTTATAAATTGACAGTTGGATTAGTAAAAATCAATTGCTATAACGAGTTACTTAAACAAAATAACTATGTCACTGGTTACTCATAGAGTAAATAGATCCACACACATTACTCCTAAAGTAGGTAAATCTACATACATGCACACGGACACAGACACATATGCATACTCACGTGCGGACACCCTCACACAATACACTAGTTAAGTACCCTTACACCCTCTTCAATAAAATTTGTCTTAAAAAATGGCTAAATTATATTTTTAGTCCCTTATGTTTATTTTAGATTTCAGTTTGATCCTTTATGTATTATTTGTTCCAAATTGGCCCCTTATGTCTAAAGATTACATCAATGTGGTCCCTTTGTTTCAAAGTGGTCCCTTACGTTACAAAAATTATACCAGTGTGGTCCAATTTTTTACAAAATAAGGGACAAAAAAGGGATCACATTAGTATAATTTTTGTAACATAAAGGACTATTTCGAAACAAAAAAAAAGAGGGATCACAACTAACACATAAAGGACTAACTCGGAACTTTTAATACATAAGG
Source organism: Calophaca sinica (assembly GCA_037113605.1). NCBI lineage: Eukaryota > Viridiplantae > Streptophyta > Magnoliopsida > Fabales > Fabaceae > Calophaca > Calophaca sinica. The sequence continues at coordinate 13,305,903 of CM073736.1, forward strand.
GACCAAATTAAAACCTAAAATAAACATAAATGATAAAACATTATAATTTAGCCTAAAAAAAGATATCATTGGTTAACTTTTCACCAAAAATTAAAATGTCTTAATTAATTCAACCACTTGCATCCAGATATTTTTTTCAAAATGGAAATATGTGCGCAGTTATACTCTATCTACCTTACACAAACCAATCATTCTGATGATCACCAAAAAAAAAAAAAAACCTATCATTCTGATCATATCCCTTCAAATAGTATGAAAACTACGCAAGCTCATACGTAACCAAACCCATTATTCATGCGTGACACATTATATATCCCCACTTCACATGCCTTGGTGAACACAAGACAAAGTGCTAAAGCAGAATCAACCAACAAAACAATGACCCCTTTCTATTTCCCCCTAATCTCTCTCCTTTTCGTTGTCATCATCACACTGAAGCTCTTATTCCGCACGAGAACACTCAAAAACCTTCCACCAGGCCCACCTTGTCTACCCATAATTGGAAACCTCCATCAACTCAAACAACCACTCCACCGCACTCTCCACGCCCTATCACAAAAACACGGCCAAGTATTTTCTCTCTGGTTCGGATCTCGTCTCGTTGTAGTTGTCTCTTCCTCATCCGCAGCACAAGAATGTTTTACCAAAAACGACATCGTTCTCGCAAACCGACCTCACTTTCTAACCGGCAAGTATATTGGCTACAACAACACCACCGTAGCACAAGCCCCTTACGGCGACCATTGGCGCAATCTCCGCCGCATCTTAGCACTCGAGCTTCTCTCATCTCACCGTCTCAACTCCTTCTTAGAAATCCGAAGGGATGAGATTATGAGGCTAATACAAAAATTAGCGCAAACCCAAGACTCGTTCAACGAGTTTACCAAAGTGGAACTTAAGTCTATGTTTTCGGAAATGACGTTTAATACTATAATGAGAATGATTACGGGGAAAAGGTACTACGGTGAGGACTGTGATGTGACTGATGTTGAGCAAGCGAGGCTGTTTAGAGAGATCATTAAGGAGATTGTGACGTTGGGAGGAGCGAATAACCCTGGGGACTTCTTGGCTTTACTTAGGTGGTTTGATTTTGATGGGTTGGAGAAGAGGTTGAAGAGGATTAGTAAGAGAACTAACGCGTTTTTGCAAGGACTCATTGATGAGCATCGTAATGGGAAGAAGAACGCTAATACTATGATAGATCATCTCTTAACGCAGCAACAGTCACAGCCTGAATACTATACGGATCAAATCATCAAAGGACTTATTGTGGTAATTAATTTCTGTTCTATACTTTTTCCAATATTTAGTAATATTGTCATGATTATTAGTGTGGAAGGAATATACTCCTTCCGAGATGATTTATAAGAAAAAAAAATAAGTATCTGACCATGTATATTTTTGCTTATAATTCATTCCGGAAAGAGTAGATTGTAGACATGAGTTAATTTGATTTGCGACTTTTCGTTTGTCCTATTTAATTTGATTTAATTAAATATTTTAAAATTATTTAACAAATTCTTATCAAACCAATGGATAAGTTTATGATATATAGAATAATAAACAAAGCAAAATATTTGGATGTTTGTTTTCACTTAGCAGATAAAAAGTGATTCTAAATAGGTAAAATTGATTTTGACATGTTTGTGTGCTCTCTTTTGTATCTAAAAGTGATTTTTACTTTTAAATTTATTGTTCAACTGACTTTTACATAAATCTATCTAAATATAAATTACTTTATATTCAGCTCATTTTTAACTAAAATCAATTTTAGGAAAAATTACTCTAGTGGTCTTTTATCTTAATTTAAAGTTTCACTTTAATCCTTTATTTTTTGTTTGTTTCAATTTAGTCCCGCATGTTTTAAAACGTTAATTTCGAGACAAAATGTTGGCTGATATACAATGAAAAATGTATCTGTGACATAAGCACAATTTACCGTATTAATTGTGTCACAAAGTAAAACCCAAAAAATTGTAAAAAGTAAAAAAAAAAGACGAATTTAGCTAATATTATCAATATTTTAGAACATGTAGAACTAAACTGAAACTCAAATTAACTTTAAAAAACTAATTTGACAAAAAAAATAACTAAAGTAAAAATTTAAAATAAAAAAAAAATTTGACTCAATTTTATAAAATTAATTTATTTAAAATTAATTTTTATTACCGCAAAACCAAACACTCGTTATATGATAACATATGTAAAGAAGATACGAATGCACGTCAACATCGGTTTATGGGTCATTGTTTGGCATTTATGTGTGTGGCCCCATACTAACTGGCAGTAGTAGTAGTTGTGGGAAAAATGAATTATTCCTTCATTCCCTTAATATAAGACACACATGTATTTTTTAGGTTTATTGAATAACTGATGTATCTGGTAAGACCAGATACATCAGTTATTCAATAAACCTAAAAAGTGCATGTGTGTCTTATATTAAGAGACGAAAGGAGTACTACTTACAAGGGTCGGTGAGGGACTTGTTATCTTATGAATATTTGGATTGAGATTTTTAGAGAGTTTTAATGAGAGAGTTTTGGAGGGCTAAAAACATCTACAATGATAAACTCTAAACTCAATTTGAGTTGTTTAAGTGGGCTCCACTCTGCCATATCATTTCTAAACATATCACCTAATTTTTACTCCAATAATGTAACTCTTAAGAACCAATAATAAGTCCCACAAATTATCTCACTTTTATACTTTTTTTGGTATTTGATTTTCATTTCAACTTAAATTAATAATTCATTTATTTTAATTCATAAGCCCTTCTGTTCTGTTCAAAAATAATAATAATAAAGCCGTTGGACTCATTTGGACTCAGTCAACCCCAATTGAGTTGTAGGCAGCGTTTGGAAAGCTAAGAAAAGCAGCCGATGGAAAAATCATCGATGAAAGATTTTTGGGAATAGGGGCTTTCCTCCTTTGGTTATCAATGAAAATGGAGAGAAGAGCGGGAAAAAAACGTGAGACCCACCCACAAATCCTTTCTCTTCAATTTGAGAAGAAAACAAAGATAAAAAGCTTGCAATCCTGTAATAGAAAAAGACAAAATAACACACACTTTATTTTATTTACTCCCTTTCATTCATATTATAAGAGATAAATGAGTCTAATTTTTTGGTCCAAAATATAAGAAACAAGCATCAATTTTTACATATATTAAATACTAATTTTCAATTATGCCCTTATTTAAGTTAATGAAATTTGTATAAATTAAATCTCATTAATTATCGGCCATAATTTATGAAAAAAGTATATTTGAAAGAAAAAAAGTTGAACTTTTAGAAGTATTAATTAGAATTAGTTAATTTCAAAGTATTTTTTTATTCTATATAAGTTAGAGTTTTATTTCTTATAATAAAGACTAGAAGAATAACTTTTTTATGTCAAAGATATTTATATAATTTAATAAATATACTTTTTTTCCTTCACTTTTCTACTCATACCAAACAACTATAAAATCATCTCATTTTCTACTCTTTATTTTCTTTTACTTTTCTTTCCTCTGATTTTCTTTCGTAAACCAAACACACCCTTAATCTCGATGGTCCCATTTTCATCTCATTTTGCATTTTCTCACAGAGAAGCTTCTGGTCCCCTCTCAAAATGCCAATCAACACCTCCTCCCCCTTTCATCTCAGCGCCTCCCCCCTCTCATCTAATCTTAATTGCGTCTCTCTCAATCGTCTCTCTCCCTCGTCTCATTTCACTCATCTAGAAGCAGCACTGATTTGGGTTGCTGTTGATTTTCAATTTCTTTCTACTTGGTTCAGTTTCATGTGTTCTCATCTCTTCTACTTCAGTGATTTGGGTTCAGATCTGCTGTTGATTTTTAATTTCCTTCTCTGGTTCAACATTTTTAGGATGATTTTCAGTTAATTTTCCCCGTTGATTTTACCAAATAAAAAAAATAGTATTTTTGTCATGAGAACGTGTTGCTTTGGGGCGAACTAGTTCGCCATGCTGTCATCCACGTGACGAACTCCAACGGAGAACCATACAAAAACGCGTCCTTAACGTGTGAGATGCTGGCGAACGCGTTGTGAACTGCTCTAAGTCTATATATTGATATATATTTGAGATTTTAAAAGAAAATTGAAAAAATAACATAATAAATGGTCATATAATATTTCAATCACACTTTATTCGTTTTTAAAGATATCTTATAAATGTTACATTTTGAACGCTCCATTTTGGGAAGAAAAAAAAAGATCTCCCCTTTAAAACCCTCCGTCCAAACATAATACATTTTGATATTTATCAAACTGAGTAATATTAAATGTTATTTATCAAACCGATTTTACTTATATTCACCTATATTGTTTTGTCAAAAGAAATATTCACCTATATTGTTAATATAGATTTTATATATTAGCTTATATGAATTACATATACTATCTTTTTTTTTAATTTCTGAAAACTTAGGAGTCTATAAATATTATAAAATACTAATATATATTCTTTTGTAAAAATCATAATGTAAGAAAACGTAAATACTAAATGATATACTTTTTTTGATGACCAATAATAAATGATATAATGATATATTCTTTTGTAATGTTGTATAGACTTGAAATAGTAGAAGGAACATATAATACATAATCTATCACGACACTCAAATTATTTGTTGAAAAATTAGTATGAATTTAAATTTCAAGTAAGAGGGCAAGGGAACTCCATAACTAATCCTCTTATGTGTTGTAAAATGTAAAATACTACAAAAAAAAAATCGAACTAAATAACTAGGATGGACGAGTGCAATAGTGTAATGCATTTACAAATAAATATAATTTTTGTATGAATTTGACTCATCTAAAATAAATTATATATTTAGAGAATAAAATATAGTTATAACTATTTATTTAAAATTTATGACTAATATTATGACAAAAAATATGCGTATATATATATATATAATTATAGATTTGTTAAGTTTGTATTTTTTGAAGTATATAACCAAATCGTCTACACTAACAATCCAGTCTTCTCCCCCAAAAGGTGAGTTTAGTAAATAACCAAATATAATACTTGGATTAAGGGTTAACTTCGTAATTTTTCTTCATCTCCCCCCTCCTGGAGCCTTAAATACTTTCGAAATGTCAAAAGCATAACACGTGTTTTTCTTGATAATACCTATTTTGGTACTAAAAACATTTCCTCTTTTTTATCCTCATGAATCAGACATTTTCACAATAGCTAAATCTATTTTTATGGTTACATATGGCCCTTTACTTTGATTCGTCGTATTGATATTATGTTGGACTTTGCAGGTTATGCTACTTGCAGGAACAGACACATCAGCCGTAACCTTAGAATGGGCGATGTCCAATTTATTGAACCATCCAGATGTATTGAAGAAAGCAAAAAATGAATTGGACACTCACATAGGACAAGTTCGCATAGTAGATGAGCCTGACATTTCAAAACTTCCATACCTTCAAAGCATTGTCTATGAGACACTTCGGCTGCACCCTGCCGCTCCGTTACTACTGCCACATTTGTCTTCAGAGGATTTCACCATAGGACAATATAATGTCCCACAAAACACAATTGTGTTGGTCAATGCTTGGGCCATTCATAGAGATCCCAAGTTGTGGATTGATCCTATATGCTTTAAGCCCGAGAGGTTTGAGAAAGAAGGTGAAGCAAATAAGCTACTTTCATTTGGGTTGGGGAGAAGGGCTTGCCCTGGAGCAAACTTGGCTCAACGCACGGTGGCGTTAACTTTAGGCTTACTGATTCAGTGTTTTGAATGGAAACGAATAGGTGAGGTAAAAATTGACATGACCGAAGGAAAAGGAATCACCGTGTCTAGAATGACTTCCTTAAAAGCCATGTGTAAAGTGCGACATCCATTGGGAATTAAGGATGGTTTCTAATTTATGAGACTCGTTGAAAACAGACACATCGTGTAATCATCTTGAATGAGGATACTAGTATTATCTAACTCGTGAGAGGTGTTGAAAGTAGACACGTGGTGTAATCATCTTGAAGAAAGTTATGAAAGTACATGTACGTACGTAACTAGTATGTAACCCGTGTCACGAGAATATTTTTATATATTGTTTTGCAATTTTTTTCCAAAAAAGAAATATAAAAAACATCATGATAATATATATTTATTTTTAGTGGTATCATAATGCAACAATTACTATTATTTATAAATATAAGGACTTTAGAGTCTGATACGTAAAGAAACTAATATTAATTAAGTTGTATGCGAGACAAACAAAATATGATACTACGTACAACCGAATGAAATTAGATAAAAATATTTTATATAATTGTTTAAAAAAATACTAAAATTATGTAATTTGAGAGTTAATATTACACTATATATTTAAAATAAATTAAAAAGTTTTGTTATAATAAAGTTCTGAGTTAATATTACACTATATAATTACACTATATCATATCATATAAATTTTTTTAAAATAAAAAGATATGAGTCTATTTATTATTTTATTTTATTCTATATGTTATTATATTATAATATATGCATAGTTGTTCCTACTAGGTTTTACCAAGGTAAAGTAACAAAATCGATCAGAAGAAAAAGGCCACGAAAAAGCGAAGCGGCGTATCGTCGAAGTGGATCAGCGCCAGATAGTCGTAGCGGCGGTAACAACACACGAAATCTTGAAGCACAGAACTCAATGGCGATCCAAGAGGCGATGTGGTGGACGATCGATTTACAGGAGGAAGCGACGAAGGATGTAAGATTTCTGCATCTGTGTGAGCTTGACAGTATGTATTCTTGTGTGTTAGTTGTTGTGAGCTGAGGGTCAATATGTATTCTTGTATTGACAGTATGTATTATTGTGTGGTAGTTGTTGTGAGCTCTCAATGTGTATTTGTTTAAAATAACTAAATAAACTTTGATTTATAATCAAAGTCATTAATAATGGGTGGTTCATTAATAATATACTTCTATATCTTGCGAAATATATGTTTTTGTTCTTAATTGTTATTCCTTATGTTGTCTATTATATGTGACATATTGTTGGTATGAAAATCAGACGCATTCGCCCAAAGTGGCAGAAAACTTAATTGTTATTCCTTATACTTCTATAATGTAGACCCCACTTGAGCTAAAACAGGTGTATTAGTCCATATATTTAATCTGATAATGTAAGAAACATTGCATCATCTTATGTTAGGTACTTTGAAAACTAATCATGGCAGAAAATCATTTCATTGTTTTTGTTGTTGATGCTGAAACGAACGATTGTAAGTATTTATAATTGTAAAAGTTATATTCAGTAGTTTGTTCATTATTTTTTATTTGGTCATAGATAACATTTTTTAACTCTTGATGTTGTGAAGAGAATACTAGACGCATTCACCCAAAGGAACGGTACATTCCTTAATAATGCAGTGAGTTTAAGAATACGTGATTATACAGAGTGAGTTGTTTATATTAACAAAACTGGTGGGGAAATCTGGCTGTCAGTGTGATGGAAAGAATTTGCAAAAGGGAATGACATCAAAAACAGCTTTCTGGTTTATTTCGTATATGTAGGTGACACGATGTTTCTCGTGATAATATATCACACTGCTGGTGTTGAGAACCCAAGGCCTGATTATCCACTTGAAAGACTTCCTGCAAATTTCATCACATGTCTTAATACTGATGAAAGTATACGCTGACTTGTAATTATTTTATATTTAATTAATAAATCATTTCAAAATTTACTTGAACGTAAGCTTACTTGTGTATATCTGTAGAAATTCCCTGAGCAGTTTTCTATTATCTTTGATGGACGTTTGGAAAATCCCATTTTGCTATTTATTGGAGATGGGCCTATATGGCCGATACATTGGAGGCCTATTGATGGACAAATCTGCCTATACAAAATTTGGAGAGAGGCAGTTGCCCATCTATTATTAGAGAGAGGAGACATATGTATATTCTGTTATCAAGGTGGCCGTAACATCTCAATGGTAGAATGTAGGATGAGTAAGGGTGAGATTACGCTTTCACAGCGTAGGTTGGTTTTGGATACGCCTCAGCTAACATTATGGATAGCTTAAGTCACTGATTCTATCCTTGCAAAATCAAAACCACTGGTTAGTTTATTTTGTTATTGTATATGGAAATCTATGTTTCTAAATGTCCAAAACTAACTAAAATTTTATGACCACGTTTGTAGTACACCCCTACTTTTGTTGTCAAGGAATATTTCAGCGATAAACCTGAGGAGATGGACGTTATGCTGCCTTCAGGAGAAGTTCAGCAATGGTCATTCATATGGTCTAGCAGAGACAAGAATGAGGCCTATTTGGGACATGGCTGGTATGACCTTGTAACCGATTATGAATGGAAGATGAACCACAAAATAAGGTTCTTTAAAGCAGATTTGGAAGATATCATCCATGTGGAAGTCATACAATGGCCAATAGTGTAGCTGTATATGCATAGCTGCAAAGTTTTGTTATGTTATTCTAAGACAATAGTTTAGTTTTCGCTTTGTAATTTTCAAATCCAGTAGGATGCAGTAACTGATTACTGCATAAAGACAAAATGACTCTGGCATGTTGGCTTTCTTTTTTGGGCTTACAGCATGTGGATGCATACTTTATAACCAACTTTTGAAGGATATTAGTTATCTATGTGTGCCTGTTTCTATTGTTTGTCTAGTTAGTGAATTTTACTTGTTTGTTTTGAATGTTTTATTATGGTTAACAATGGAAATACCAATATATATACTGAATAGAAAATTCATCCTTATACTCTAATATTAGCAAGGTGATCCATTGTAAATCAAGCCTACTCTAACCATTATATTGGTTTTAGAATGGTGGATACATGCGTTATAACGAAACACTTTTTGAAAGTTATCTTGGCGTGGTTGTTTGTTAGTGTGTGTCTTGTTTGTGAATTCTATTTGTTTACTTTGATACCTTATAACCTTTGTACCGGTATTTTAAAACACTTGAAGAAGCGGCTTACATGGTTCAACCTCCAGGCTTTGAAGCTTCTGATAAGAGTTTGGTTTGTGAGTTACATAAAACTCTATATCTCTTAAAACATAGAAATGGACGTTATTTTTTCACTTTGAATGCTTAAAACATAGGCAAAAATGCTCTGTAGGTCCCTTAAAATATTTTCTGGTAACGAATCAGTCATTTATCTTTTCTTTTTCGAATAGGTCATTTATGTTTTAAAATATTTTTGAATCAGTCCTTTATCTTTCTTTTTCCAGAATAGGTCATTTAGGTTTGAAAAATAGGCGAAAAACAGGCCTATGTGTCCATTCATTGAAGGACCTTTTTGAAACATACTAAAAACTTGAATGACATGTTTTTCGGGGAAAAAATAATAAAGGACCTATTCGAGGAAAAAAAAAGATAAAGAACTGATTCGTTACCAAAAAATAAGTTAAGGGACCTATAGAGCAATTTTGCCTAAAATATATCTGATAAAGCTCTCGGTATTTGCAAATAAAGCATAAAAAATAAGTGGCACTTGGATACATATCTCTACCAATATTTTTGTTAGTTTGATCAGGGAAATCCAGTGTATTAGTTTTTTTTATTTTTATATATTTTGTATTTCAGCATGCAAAACCAATCAGGGAAATTAGGGGCAAAGAGCATCCAAAACGGGTCTCTAGTTAGAGCATGTGGTCTCCACGTCAGTAGACTTTACCTGTGCATTGCACGAGTATACATTGTCTATTTGCAAAATTATTAGAAGTGTATATATAAGCTTTTATAAATTATAAATTGATTAATATTACATTGTGATAATTAGGCGATGCATGATTCAATCATTAATTTATTAAGCCAAGTTAAAATATTTATACCACTATATATATTTTTTTGATTTTTCTAATTTTTTAAAAAAATAAAGCATAAATAAATTATAAATAGAAAACATACATAGTTTTATAAACTTATTTTGTAGTAAGTTCAATAAATTAAAAAAACTCACAGATTGATTGTATATATATCGTATAAAAAGGTAAAAAAATATTAATATAATACATTCGTATTCACATTAATCATTTATTTTAGAAAACCATAATTAAAATGATTTGGTTTACATTTAAACAATAAGAAAATAAACAATAAGAAAATACATATGTTGGATTTAATATCTAACCGGATCACACATGCCCGATTTATCTACTAAACATTGATTCGTAGAATAAAGGTAAAAAATATTAATATAATTAATTCGTATTCACATTAATCATTTATTTTAGAAAACCATAGCTAAAATGATTTTGTTTACATTTAAACAATAAGAAAATACATATGTTGAATTTAATATCTAACCGGATCACACATGCCCAATTTATCTAATAATATATAATATCGATGGTGAAATTTATTATATAATTTTTAAATGTTAATATATAAATGGGCCTCATAATCTTTACCCAAATAGCGAACCCTAAATCAGTACAGCAAACATAGACACAGCGCATTGCAGCGAGGAGAAAACAGAGGGCAGCTAGGGATGACCACCGCCGAAAACGTGGTACGTTTGAATTGTTTTATGCTTATTCGAGTTATTTTACCATTTTTTGCACACGGATAGAAGATGGGCATATGGTTTGTTTTCTTCGTTTAACCTTGTATTTCTACTGCTTTAGATATTAATGTCATAAATCGTTAGATTTAATTGCTATTCAGATCAGGAAGTTAAAACATATTAGTGGTTTGAAAAACATCTACAATATCAAATTTGAATGTGTCATTATCTGGAAATAGGTTAGGTATTAGCCATTAGCCATAACTTAACAAACATGATAGTCAGTATGTATTGGTTAATTTCGTACGCAATTTTTTTTATATGGCTCTTTTGCTATTAGGAGTTAAAGATGTGTAATTTTATAATCCTGAAATAGTTGTTGCTTGTAGCCAAAATGTTTGTCTAACAACACACTGTTATAATATTGGCTATCAGAATAGTTGAATAGAGTACATATTATTCAATGTCCCCCTTTTGGTATAATACTTGCCTTTTAGTGACCTTATATTGTTTACCTTATCTTTTCTAATAGTTGGTGATCAATGGTTGTCAATTTCTGGTGTTATTATACTGATTTGATATATCAAATTTGTTGTCAGATTATTGAAACACAACACAAAAATGGATTATTTCGTTGTTCTGTATAAGGATGCTGGTACAAACTTTGTTGTAAGTAGCATCTAAATCATAATCATAAATCCTTACAAATGAATATTTGTAATTGAATGTTATTTGTTTGGATCCTCATATTCACTCATGGCTTCAATTTTCTAAATTGTTTTACAGCAATTTCCTACAAAATTCGTAAGGAAATGGGGTACCTCATTAAAGAATCATTTATCAATGAGGTCAGGATACAATGTTGAATGGAGAGTTGAGGTTTACACAATAAATGAGAAAATGTGGCTTGGAAGAGGTTGGACTGCATTTGCACAAGATTACAATGTAGCACATAAAGACGCAATACTCTTCGAATACATAGGAAGGTCACAGTTTGTTGTGACGTTCTTTAACAAATCTGCTATGGAGAAACCTCACCTCATGCGTCCGCTTGGAGAACTTCTAGTACATTTCTTCAAGGCTTAATTAGCAATTTGGTCCCTTAACTTATTTTTGAGGTTCAATTTGGTCCTTTAACTATTTTTTGGGGCAAATAAGTTCTTTAAGTTTTTAAATTGTGTCAAATAGGTCCTTTTCGGCCTTAAGTTAGGTCAAATAGATCCATTAAGTTTTTAAGTTGGGCCAAATAGGTCCCTTAAGTTTTTAAGTTGGGTCAAATAGGTCCTTCATGGCAATGACTCATTTGACCCTACTTAAAAACTTAAAGGACCTATTTGGCCCAACTTAAAAACTTAAGGGACTTATTTGACCCAACTTAAAAACTTAAGGCCTAAAATGACCTATTTGACTCAAATAAAAAACTTAAAGTACTTATTTGCCCCAGAAAATAGTTAAAGAACCAAATTGAACCTCAAAAATAAGTTAAGGGACCAAATTGCTAATTAAGCATTTCTTCAATGTGTTCATCATAGATGAATTCTTTCATAGGCTTGTGAGTACATTTGAATCCTTTACTTTAGTTTAATTTTTTCAACTATATGTATTATTAATTATTATGAATATTTATTGATCTGTAATAATTATGTTGCAAAAAACTAATTAAAATTGTAATTTGAATTGAATTGTATTTTGTCAGAGGTTGCCTAAGAAATTCAAGCATATGTTTGGGGGAGCCATGACTAACCCTATTAGGATATATGTGGATGACAGGACATCATGGAGAGTGAAATGGATTGACGAAGGATCCCATATATCATTTGGTAGAGGATGGGCAGATTTGGTTTCAAAATGTGGGCTTAGGATGAGGGATTTCCTGCTGTTTGAATTCAGAGTGAATTCTAAGATGTACCTGAAAATAGGCAGAGGAGAGGGGCAGCAAATTATTATAACTCGTAGTAGTATGAATGCTATTACTGTTCTGATGGGTATTGATAAGGTCACACTTTGGACTTCTAAGATAACAAAGTCTACTACTTTTGGGAACCAACCATTGGTATGAATTAGTTTTACTTTTACAACCATTGTATAAAAATTGTTAATACTTTATGATAGTCATTAATTATACATATACTTGTTCTGCAGTACATACCAACAAACGCTGTAAAACAATGGTTCAGTAGTAATCCTCTCGAGGTTGACGTAATGCTGCCTTTTGGAGTGCTGACTAAATGGAATGTTATATGGTATGAGGCTACTGGTAACAAATAACAAAGACCAAACCAGTGTCATTTCGGAGTTGGATGGTATGAATTTGTCAACAACACTCTATTCCCGTGGGTCGAAAAATTAGTTTCTTCAAAAGGTTGAATGAAGAATTTATCCATTTTGAAGTGACGAACATTGAATGATAGCCAAGTTTGTGTTAGGAAGATTGTATGCTGAGGCATTCTAGGTGTTTTATATTAGATGTTTAAGTACTTACTTATTTCGGTTGTTTGGAAGTAGATTAACTGTGCTCAAGTGGCGAGCATTTACTTGTTTGGTGTTGAAATAATGACTTTTTCAGACGTTGAATGTTTCGCTTAATTAGCATTATGTTATATATAATTACTCTAGTATTTGCCTTGTGGTGGTTGTATCTGACTTTTATAATATAGTAACTCTTTGACACAATACCGCCTCTTTTCAAAATTTCGATTGTTTCACGGTTTTGAGATGATGAAAATGATGACAGTCATAATCATAGAAAAAATTAACACATGGTTTGTTAGAATAGACATCTAATACCCTAATGAGTAAATCAAGTTTTATCTCATTGAATTTGGAGGCAATCTAGTGTATCTTTTAAATTGCGTCAATGTTATCCAATATTTAATTCCTGATGGTGATAAGATTATGTTAATTGATCCACATATTATACATGGTAGAAAAGAAATTCCATATTTTCTCACAATTCAAGAGCCATTCCATAAACAAAAAAGGTGAGAATTATACATGTTGATAACATTATTCATGAAAATTATGGTAGTTAATATGTTATGCATTTGATATCGCAGATAGAGATGAAGTACTACTTTAGAATAATCAACCTGTCTGTCTACTAAAGGTGATGTATTATATTAATCCTAAATTATACTAATAATATGAGTATGGTCAACATAATGAATGATTCATTAATATTTATATAGCATTTATAGGTTTGATACCATTGCAATTGTGAGCATGCAGTGACATATATTTGTATTTTTATTTTCATGTGTTGTTGCTAACCACTAACGAACTACAATATACGCGAAGATACACGTGTAAGGCTTATTATTCATGCTTACAAAATTCATCCACATTAAAAGATTTCCACTGTATTAATTATTACTTCATTACAACGAAATTATAAGTCTAATATTGTTTCACAATATGACATTGAATTAAATACCAACTTGTTTTGTTTGCAGACAAAAGAAGAAATTGCAAGTACTTGATTAATAGCTGCCCAAAAAGCTGCCCATATAAATCATAGTGCATATAAATCATAGTGCATTCTGATCCCTTTTTCCAAGTCTTGACAGACTATAGACCATCCGTCCTCAGATTTACTAAGTAATGCTCCAAAAAGCTGCCCATATAAATCATAGTGCATTCTGATCCCTTTTTCCAAGTCTTGACAGACTATAGGCCACCCGTCCTCAGATTTACCAAGTAATGCTGCAATCGAACAATATCTGTAGTTTTCATCATCTTTGACGTCCACGATGTCCTCAATATATGGATGAAACTGCATAGAAAATTGACCCAGGTAGGACAATCGTTTCTTTTTCCTTATGGGTACATTAGATGATGCCTTTGATGTATTCCCAAATGGTACATCAGAATACATCTTGTCCACATGCTCAAAATATGATGGGTCGCACCTAACATCAATTCATCCATTGTTGGGGCCTTACCTTTACCCTTTTTCGATGCCTCCTTGTTCTTCACCTTTTCAGGAGGTGGACACATTGAAGTTGTGTCAAAAAATACAAATTCACGTACCTTGGCAAACAGTGTCCTTTTGCCAATAACGTTAAGTGACCAAAATCGCATTACCAATGCATCCCACTGAAGCACAAGCTCTTCCTCTGACACCCCGTCTTCTGTCTCGCCTTGATGATGTATTTCTTATTGTTCACCAAAATGTAAAATCCTCCAGTGCAAATGAACTGCCTCCAATGGAATAGGTACAAACAGCCTACTGTAGCCCGCTAACTCACAGGCACAGGGCAACCCATGTGTCGATCTGATAGTGCAACCACAAGCAGATTTATCTATACCAACATAATTCGCTCTACAGTTCTCGTCGGCAATGTGTTTTAGTGCAGTTCTTGATACAAATCCATGTAATCTGATAAACATAGGGTGTTGTGCCTGTGCTCCACTATGTTTATGCTTCTCTCAAATGATGCCTAGCATATTGTTCATAGCTTCCCAACAATTACACAGGTCACCCCTGCTGTTTTGTAGATTTCTCTTCAATGCCCGATGTGCATACTCAGCCCTAATAACAAATAAAAATTAAACCACATCAGTTGCAATGACACAATTAAAAAAAATTATTTATCAAAATAATTTTATATACTAGTTTTAGTATACCTATTTATTGTTGTATTTCCTAAGTGCATCACTCGATTGGTCCATACCGCAACAAACTTTTTCTTGTAGGGATTCAACCATGTATTCTTGACATACTCTATAAAAATAGGAAATTCTGAACATACACACTCAAAAGTCATCAAGCACTGCTCATACTCAACCTTGTTAGTTGCATTAACAACACCATCCCATGCATCCTTCATTGCCTCATGTTTGTCTTCATGAAATACTAATTTCTTGTATTTCGCATAGACATTCTTGCCTATGTGAAATTGACACAACAAATTAGTTGAAGTTGGAAAAACGGCCGCAACTGCATTCATCAGAGCAAGATCTCTGTCGGTAAGACTAACTTGAGGAAATGATTCCTCTCTCACAAACAGTCCTTTTAATTTCAAGAGTGCCCATACAAAGTTATCCTACTGCTCAGAATCCAAATATGCAAATGCCACTATGTATGTAAGGGTTGTACAAGTAACACTAACCATTTCAAACAGTGACAGCCGATATCTGTTGGTTTTGTAGGTGTTGTCCATGAACAAGACAATGTGAAATGTATTCAATAAATTGATGGCATCTGGATGTGTCCAAAAAATATCTCTCACAACGTCGAAATCGTGATGTCTTCTATACCAGAACGCATATCGATCACGTTGTATTAAGTTCAACAAGTGTTGCATTTCGGTTCTTGGACCTTTCTGAGTTGATCGAAACTTATGATGTTCATTATATACTTGACTGATGGTAGTGAGGTTCCCCTTTTTGCATTGTTTTAGTGTCAGTAGAATGCTTCCCGGTTTTACATTTTTGTTTGTCATATCATGAACAATTTCTTTCTTATTTTTGACTTAAGCGACCAACAAATGGATGTCCTATCATGCTTTCAGGTATCCGATGGTTGTGAATTCCACAAAAGACCCTAAGTATCCAGCCTTCACCCATTGACAGAGGTCTTCCTTTAAGCGCAAACGGACACTCACACTTTTGAGATCCAGTTGACTTTGAAGAACTTGATGACTTGGATCTATACTTTCCACCCATTTCACAACCCAGAATGATTTTGGTTTTTCTTCCGCTTTGTCCCGTTTCTATGTCTGACCTTACAATACAACAATTATATTGTTTTCCTTTCCAACCTCTTGAGCCCAATACAAAAGATCATCTCGTGTAGGAAATATCTAAAAAAAATTAAACTTAATGTTTTGATAATAAAAATATCAAATAATACGATATATTCACAATATCAAATAATAATTATATTACCTGCATAGTAGTGAATGCGTCACTACAATCGACAGGTTGGAACACGTTGGTAGCTTGTCAGCTTCATCAAAATTAAAGTCACTTAAATCATCCATTTCCAATAAACCTAAAATAAAACAAACAAAAATAAATTATTAGTTGGAAAAAAATTGAAAAAATAAAAAAAATCAGTACATACCAGAAATTCACGAATTTTCGGTACGTTGTAAAAAATTCAAATACGTACCGAAAATAATGAATTTACGGTATATTACCGAAAATTCATTATTTCCGGTATGTATTTGGATTTTTTACAACGTACCGGAAATTCATGAATTTATGGTAATATACCGTAAATTCATTATTTTCGGTACTTACTAAAATGCCAAAAAAAAATATACTGTAAATTCGTATTTTCGGTACTATCAAACATACCGTAAATTGTAATTTACGGGAATGACTCCGATTTTGAAAAAAAATGGGGATAAAAATGTGAGAGTGGGGTATGAGTTGAAAATTATTGGGGATATTTTGGGTTTTTCAAAATTTGGGGGGCGTGCTCAATAGGTGAAGGGTGCATTTAATATGGGCCTCATTTAAATCAAGCCCAATTCTGAGTTACTCCCCTTCTCATGCAATATGTGATCCACCACTATCTTGCAATCCATCTCAAAGACAATATTCTTCGGCGGTTGTTACCTACACCCATCACCTCGTTAACCATACCCCCACAGTATTGATCCCAAAATACCGTTAACTTAAAAAATCTTAAAACTCCCTAAACTTCCCCACACTCACTCCCAGGGACGGATCCAGAAATTTTGACTAGTGGGTCAAGATTATATACTATAAAATTTTATATAAATTGCATCAAAAAGAAAAAGGAAGTTTTATATAAAAAATACATCAATGCGTAAGCGATAAAATAACGACATCATCATCGTTAAGCAAAAAATTAGAGATCACAAAAACTATAGCAATATATACCGAAAAAATTGAAGATACTTCAACATCTACGAATTATAATTGCTCTATACATGTATTCATATTTTGAAATTATTGTATGATATTTTTTTCATTTTTCAACATTATTAAAAATATCTCTCTCTATGTATATGATCAAGTAATCATTCAACAATTCATTTCCAAATCTTATCAAAAGTGAGTAACCCATTTTCTATTTTTTTTCTTTAGTGGGGTCAACACTTAATTTTAAGTGGGGGCAAAAATAAAATTACTCATTAATTAAGAAAAAAATCAAATAAGTTAGTGGGGTCAACACTTAATTTTCTCCAAACCCCTTATCATAAATGATGTAATTTACGGTATATATTTTTCAAAACATAAAATTTCTCAATACCGTAAATTATGTAATTTACGGTATGTGTTTTGAAAAATTGTAGACCGTAAATAGCCAATTTACTGTATACAAATGTATATTGTAAATTGGCTACTTGCAGTAGGGTTAAATATGTTTTTCGTCCTTCAAAATAAAGCGAATTTTAGTTTTTGTCCCTCTAAAAATATTTGGGCACTTTTGGTCCCTAATTTATTTTCTGTCTGCACGTATGGTCCTTGGGGTTAGCTTCCTCTGTCATCTGATGACATGGCAGGCCATCTCACCATTTGACGTGGTTAATGATGTTGATGTGTCACCCATGTCAATGTCCACATAGATTTTTTTGACAAAAATGTCCACATAGATAAAAAGACTATTTAATTAATAAAGTAATTTTTTAATAATTAATCAATTGTTCAGGTAAAACGTTTTTGAGGATATCTTCTTCATCAACACCTGAGAAACCCAAAGACGACCAAGGCAGGGGGCCGAGCGAGGCTCGAGTTCAAAATGGCTTGGGTGACGACGAGAGCGGTGAGTGCAGATTGCGCGTGTGAGGAAGCGAGAAGCAGAGAGGCGGCGTGATGGAGACCCTTCTGCAGTCGCAAAAGTTGACGGTGAAGGGTGATTGGCAGAGGAGAGGGGGTCTATTAGGCGATGGTGGTAGTGGGTGTGTGCAGAGTGATGGTTGATTGGGGTAAGGCTTGTTGGAGAAGGTGAGTGAGTGGTGACACCAACGCGTTCGCGTTCAGATCTGTTCTCTCCCTTTCTTCATCACCAAACAACAACCAGCATCTCCCATTTGCAATCGCATTCTAAATCAGAATCACCCTTCCCTGCACCACCACCCCCAATCCTTCTTTCCACTTTTCACAATGGCCACCTCCAAAATGAAACCCTACCACATCTTCGTCCTAGTTCGCATTCTCAATGAAGAAACCCTAGTTCAAGTCCTAATTGAGATCAAACAAAACCCTTCCTTCTGCATCCTTAATTCCCACTACATCTTCCGTCTCTTCACATTCTGTGACCTCTCTCCTCCTCCTTCAGCCTCCATCAAACCAGAGAGGGCAGGGGTTCAGGGTTTTGGGATTGGATCGGGGTCGAACCGGAACTAATAAAATATTACTTTTTTATACTGAATATATATATACACACACACACACATAAGTAACATAACATTTCAATTTATATACAAAATAACATGCATCCTAGTGGTAAAGTGGCTTGTTGTGGCCTTGGGGATAGGGGTTCAAGCCCTTTTGAGACTAAAATTGAATTTTTTAATAAAAGAAAATAAAAATCCTGCGCGCCTCCTAGGAGCTACCTCTACTGCGCACACCCCTTCCTTAATCTTATTACACCTGCACGTCCCAATATCACACCTCCACTTAAGCCCAATACACAACCCTAAACCTAAAAAACCCTCGAATTCCTTTGCTCCCTTCATTCTCAGGAGCAGCCGCAGCTGCCCCTTTCTCTACCCTCTCTCCACTTCTCTCTCACCCTAGTTTCCATCTCCCTCCTCTGAAACCCTAGCCTCCACCTACAGAGCTCCTCCTTCTTTTCTTCCCAAACGTCCCTTCACCCTCCTCCCCCACTACGATAGTTCCCCACCGTTTCTTTCAGATCTCCACCGTTTCAGATCTCCACGCGACTGTCCCCCTCCTCCACGCGACCACACCCTCCTTTCTTTCAGATCTCCACCGTTTCAGATCCGCCCACCATTTAAGATGTTCCTCGTTTTCAACTGACACACGCAGTGCTACTTCTTCTTCTTCTCCTCTCTTCCAAGACCAGCAAATGAAGCAACCCTTACTCCCTTCACCAGTTACCTTCTCCCTGTGTTACTTTTTCTTCCTTATTTTGCCTTTTTTAAAAAAAAAACACAATTTGACTTTCATTTTTCGAACCGCTCGGGACTAGATCAAACCCGATTTTTATCGATTTTTCCAGTTTTTTTACCCTGTTCCCGGTTCTTGAGGCCGGTTCATTACTAAGCGGTTTTTTAGGGTGTACCAAACCTGCTAACGGCCCATTCTCGATTGGTCCCCTTTTTGTTACCATGCCAAATATTCTTAATTTGTTGGTGTGCCAAAGTTGGTTTTGTCCAGCTTAAAATTCGCCAGTCATATTGGTATGGAATCTTCCAATAATTCAATCCCAATCCCATCAAACTCTTACGAAAGTTTCCGTCAAAAGAGAGAAAATAATAATAATAATAACTCTTGGGAAAGTTGAAGACATTTCCTCCTCCTTTCAGTTATCACTTCAAAGTTGTCATTCTTCCGGGAAAAAAAAAATTCAAACCATCCACCTTCAAAATTATAATTCGACGCTCAATAAAATTTATAGCCCATTAATCTTTAATATTTAACCGCGAAATTAAAATTTTAGAAGGTGAAGATCTTATGCTGTTTATAGCCGTTATTCACATAATGATTTGAAATTTAAAAGAAATGAAAAAAAATAAAAATTACACCATCTAATATATATTAGAAATCTTAGATTTAGAAAAAAAAAATACTAAATTAGTAATTTTTATTATGAAATACTATATAGAATAATATGAAAAAGTTTCTATCTTCTATCTTAGTAGTGCTTATCCAACATAAAATAAAAGTCAAAGTCAAAGAAAATAGCAACATTTACTTTTCTAAGTTAGAATATTACTACTCGTTACCGTCTTCAGTCTTTAATAACGTACAAATTTTTTGAGACCATATATATAGACATGTATTCATGTTCAGATTTTTTGTATCAGAAACCAAAACCAATCTCCACCACCGCTTTCCCAAAAGGCTATTGCTAAACATGGAAGAAAACCTTGTTATCTACATCATTTTCCTTTTCCTTTTTCTAATCACCACAAAGTTATTATTCTCCAGAAGAAGATCCAAGAATCTTCCACCAAGCCCACCCTCTGTTCCTATAATCGGCAACCTCCATCAGCTGAAACAACCAATTCACCGCACCTTGCACAGCCTCTCGCAAAAATATGGCCCCATTTTTACCCTCCGATTCGGGTCTCAACTCGTGGCCGTCGTTTCATCAGCCTCCGCTGCCGAAGAATGTTTCACCAAAAACGACATCATTTTGGCGAACCGTTTCCAATCCACCAAGACCAAGTATCTTGGCTATGACAACACCGGTATCATATCCTCATCATATGGTGACCATTGGCGCAACTTGCGTCGTATATGCTCACTCGAGATCCTCTCCACTCACCGGCTCAACTCCTTTTTGGGAATCCGAAAGGACGAAACCATGAGATTGCTTCGAAAGCTGGCTGAGAACTCTCGTAAAGACTTCACAAAAGTGGAACTTAAATCCATGTTTGCAGAGCTGACGTTTAACACGATCATGACAATGGTCTGTGGGAAACGCTTTTACGGTGAAGAATCTGACGAGGCCAAGAAGTTTAGAGAGGTAATGGATGAGATGGCAGAGTTCGGGTTGGGGTCGAACCTCGGTGATTTTGTTCCTATATACAGGTTGTTCGATTTTAGTGGTGACCATAAGAAGTTAAAGAGAGTTGGGGAAAAGATGGACGCGCTTTTCCAATCACTTGTCGATGAGCATCGTAATAAGAAGGAAAAATCGAATACCATGATTGACCACCTACTTTCCTTGCAAGAGTCTCATCCTGAGTATTACAGTGACCAAATTATCAAAGGACTTATTATGGTGAGTTATTAATATTATAGATTTATAGGAAAATAGAAAAAGTGACGTGTAATTTTTGTTTTTGTTTTAAGGGGGCGAGAGAATGAGATATATTATTATTTTAGTGATACTAATGACTATATTACAACTGTTCTTGAGGGGATTTGAACTATTTCTCTTGAGGTTACAAGGCCAAGCTCTTATCACTGAACTAACACCCCACGGACAAAGTGATGTATAAATAAGGGTGTGTGTGTGTGTGTATATATATATAGATGATTTATTTATGAACTTTTTATTGTTTTGTTTTGTAGGCGTTGATAGTGGCTGGAACAGAAACTTCCGCTATAACATTAGAGTGGGCTATGTCTAATTTGTTGAACCATCCAGAGGTGTTGGAGAAAGCAAGGATTGAATTGGACACTCAAGTTGGAGAAGAGCGCTTGATTGAGGAAGAGGATGCTACGAAATTACAGTACCTTAAAAACATTATCTCGGAGACTCTGAGGTTGCATCCACCGGCTGCAATGTTGGTGCCGCATTTGTCATCTGATGATTGTACTGTGGGAGGCTATGACGTGCCACGTAACACGATGTTGATGGTGAATGCGTGGGCCATTCATAGGGATCCGGAGTTGTGGACAGACCCGACAAGCTTTAAGCCCGAGAGGTTTGAGAATGGTCAAGCAGACGTGCGTGGCCTTATTCCTTTTGGGATGGGGAGGAGGGCGTGTCCTGGGTCGGGCTTGGCCCAACGCACTCTGGGCTTGACTCTGGGCTCTCTGATTCAGTGCTTTGAATGGAAAAGGATCGGCGAGGAGCAAGTTGACATGACAGAAGGACGCGGAACTCTGGTGCCCAAGGCCATTCCATTGGAGGCACAATGTAAAGCACGCCCAATCATCAGCAAGATTTCCTGATAAATGATGTTCAAACTTCAAATAATCACATTGAATTACTAGCCTTACGACGACTTACTTATTTTTATTTATATATATTACAGAAGCTACACAGTTTTTCAAAAACTGTATTACATGTTCTTTTCTTTAATGTATGGGTGTCAGTGTATATATTTTTTTAAGGCAAAATGGTGGGTGTCAGTGTATATAGGTATACTAGTATGCATTATCAATGATCAAAAAAAAATAATACTCCCTCCATTTCATATTGAGTGACGTTTAAAGTTTCTTCACAAAGATTAAGAAAAATAATAAATAATTTAATGAGTGAAATAAGTTTATTAAATTATCCCTATTAACTATTGAAGTAATAATTATTGTCATAAATATATATTAGAGTATATTGACTTAGGAGTAATGTACACGCTATTTATTTGTGGGCAAAATTGAAAAAAAAATAACTAACGATGTATTGAAAACATAAAATAACACTTAATTTGAAATTTGTTTCTTTTTCTAAATTTGAAATTTGAAATTTGAAATGGAAGGAGTACCACAAGAGACTCTAACGAATCTCTCATATATAATATATATAAGTTATGTAAATTTTTTAAAATAAAATAAATATATTTCATTTGTCATCTGTCTATCATATTATATTGTTTTCATTTGAATCATTTTTTATTTTTTAATCACTTCTTTAGAAATCTTAGTTCAACTATTTTAATTAAATGGATCCAAATATTGACTTGAATATCATAATATTATTAATTATATTGTTATTAATTACTCTCTCCGTTCCTTTTTACTTGTCAGTTTTTAAGAAAAAAAAATTCTTTTTTATTTGTGATTTTGATAGTTTAAGGTTACATTAATTACTTGTTTCTTAATTATACCTTTAATTATTTATTGTAGAGAGAGAAATAAGTGTGATGAATGATCAAGGTAATTAAAACCGGACTGGTCATTGACCCGGAGAGGACCAGGGTTCAGGGTTTTTGGGTCGGACCGGGGTCGAACCGGGTTCGAATAAAATATTATTTTTTAAATATTTAATACAATATATATATATATATATATATATAAATAATAAATAAAATAACTGATATTCATAACTTCACACCATAAAAATTATACTTCACTTAACAATAACAACTATAAATAGAGGCTAAGTTCAACAAGACAACAACACATTCAACCAATTCCAACAAGTTCAACAACACATTCAATCAATTCCAACATCAATCATAATATTCGTTGAGGTTGAGTCCTTCAGCATCAAAGATGTTATGAATAGGGTCTTCACTAGTTGAACCGCCATCATCACCTTCAAGTGTAAGCTCGGTAGTTTCAATTTCTTCATTATTTCTCAATGGATCACCAACTATTGGAAATGCATTTTCACGATAAAGAAGAGTGTCAATCTCATGAATATCAAGTTCTGGAGGAGCTTCTTCATCTTCTTCAACAACCCAAAAATCATTATCATCAATGGACTCATAATCAATGGGATCATAACATAGCTTCTGGCGTTTGAGCCTACAACAAAAGTATAAAATAAAACATTACAATATAAACTAAGGCAACATACACAAGATCATTCAAGATCATACCTATTCTTCAAACGCAAGTTATAGGCAACATAAACAAGATCATTCAATCTTTGGTGTTCAAGTCTATTTCTTCTCTTCGTATGGATGCGTTCAAAGACACTCCAATTTCTCTCACAC
The DNA here is from genome assembly GCA_037113605.1 of Calophaca sinica. Lineage (NCBI taxonomy): Eukaryota > Viridiplantae > Streptophyta > Magnoliopsida > Fabales > Fabaceae > Calophaca > Calophaca sinica. Next base: position 13,329,894 of record CM073736.1, read on the forward strand.
CCCGAAGAAGAAGAAGTTTGGCTAAGAAGACGAATTGCCAACTTTTGCAAAATTGGAGCACTACCCCCATACAATTTCCACCATTGATCTACAAGAAATGTATTGAATTACATAATGCAAAAACATATGGATAACTATTTGAGTATAAATTTGTGCTCACCAGGCTGTATTGTCTTTGACAACTGAAGAGCACTTACTTTATTGAAACTTCCTTCACGGTTTTGATACGCTTGCATCTCTTTAACAGCGCTGGCCATGTTAGGACATATAACTTTTACTTTGAGTAATTCAACAACTGATTCCACAACTCTACTCTTCTCCTTGTAATTCTCATAAAAAAAGAATGCTGGATTTAAAAAGTAGGCTGCTGCATGAAGATTGCGCTTTAAATGTTTATCCCAACGAGCCTTAATAATATCTGTGTATGGCTTATACGCAGTCTCCCTGTTCCTAAACATTTGCTTCATTGCATTCTTTGCCCTTTGCATGCCCTCATAAACATATCTCATAGAAGGTTTTTCGTCCCCGTCTACAATCCTTAGTAATCGAATAATGGGAGCCATAAGCTTTGCAATATTGCAACAACCAGTCCAAAAGTTACTATCCAAAATAGTAGCACAAACAGCTTTTCCTGCTTCAGACTTTGCTAACTTATGGTTAGTAAAATGTCTGTCCACAACCAACGCTTGCAAATCACTCTTATGATCATAAATACTTTTCAGTGTAAGAAAAGTAGTAGCAAACCGAGTTACTCCTGGACGTACAATTTCTTTCCAACCTTCTCTTTTCCTCAACCAAGATAGGAATATCATGTGATTATACACAAATATAGTTATCTTTGAAGCCTTTGAGGCAAGCTCTGCAACATGGGGCAAGCTACAAATATCCTTCAACAGTAGATTCAGACAGTGAGCTGCACAAGGAGACCAGAAAATGGAAGGATATTTTTCATGTACTTTCGTTCCCGCAGCTACATAATTGGCTGCATTGTCAGTCACTATATGAACAACATTTGCAGGTCCAACCCATTCAATAACTTCAGAAAACAAATTGCACAATGTCCCAGCATCTTTCACAACATCTGATGCATCAATAGATTTCACAAATGTTATACCTGAACATTAACAAAGAAATTTAGTTAGAAGAGAGTAAGTGGTCAATCAACTAAATTTTCAGAAGTAAACGATTTCACAAATGTTATACCTTGAGGACAGTAAACTAGAAAGTTTATCAAAGTTCCTTGCTTTTGGTCACTCCAACCATCGGCCATTATTGTGCATCCATACTTGGCCCAATTGGATCGATAACTTTCAACAAGTAACTGTCATTCTTTCTTGCAATCTCCCAACAAGTTAATCCTCAGTGCATAAAAAGATGGAACTTTGAAACCAGGGCCAATAGCAGCAATTGCATCTGCAGCAGCTTGAAAATATGGTGACCTTGTTGCATTAAATGGAATGTTACAATCATAAAACCATCTAGCAATTGCCATTTCAGCTTTGTGTACTACTTCCTTGCTAGCGTATACACTTTTAAGGGTTGGTTGGGAGCCTGGAGTTGCCCTTGGAGCAAAATAACTACCAATTGGAACAGTGGCTTTTCTTTTTCCTTTGTTGGGAATAGGTTGGACTTCTTGTACTTCTTGTACTTCTTCCTCTTCATTAATTTGATCATCATATGCATCATTGTCAGTGCTCTTTTTCTTTTCGATACCTTTCAATAACTCTTTCATTTGATGGCGAACATCAGGAGGAACTTTCTTACAAGAGCTTATGTTACCCTTTATGCCCGCAAGTGTACACATTAGTTTTTCCATCCTTTTTAAATGCAAAATGCTCCCATGCCGGATCGGTTTTCCCATGAGTGGATCCTCCTGTAGTAGGAGTGGACTCAGTAGGAGTGGATCCAGTGGTATCCCTAGGAGCATTCACACTTGATACTTCCTATAATCAAAATTTTACATATTAGCATTTTAAATTTAACAGGCAACAGCAGTACAGCACAACATGGATCTAAGGAACATCATTTTAAAGATAATCAAAATAAGTAAGGAAACAATGGAGATCAAACACAGCACAGCAAGGATATAAGGAACAACATTTTAAAGATAATCAAAATAAGTAAGGAAACAATGGAGATCAAACACAGCATAGCACAAAGGACGATGGAAGCACATCATTTCAAAGGAAGCACAACACAAATAATCAAACAGCAAAACAACATTTTAAATTTAATCAAACAGAAAAGATAATCGAGATCAAAGGAAGTAAGGAAACAGAGGACGATGGAAAGGGGACGATGGAAACAGAGCACAACAAAGATAATGGAGATCTAAGGAAATAAGGAACCGAAACAGAGGATGATGGAAAGGGGAAAGGAAAAGCAAACCTGAGGATCTGAAGCCATTAGGATGAGCGAATGAGCTTGACAGAAATGACGTCGGAGAACGAGCTTGAAGACTGCGTCGTTTGCTGGTCCGATCGAGTTTGAGAAGAAAGGGTTTAGGGTGAAGGGGAAAAAATTGAAAGCTCTTCTCTTCTTTCTCTCTGCTGCTGTTCGAGCAAAATGGTGAAGAGTAAAAAAAATTGAAACCTAAATGCCTAAAACGACGTCGTTTTGGCCGTTTTTTTTTATAAAAAAAAAACAAGTTTACGAACCGGTCGGGTTGAAGTGAAACCTGGTTTTCCCGGTTTTTACCCGGTCCGGTCCGGTTTTTTACCGGTTCTTAAACCGGACCGTCCGGTTTTTTTGCAGGCGGTCTAATTGCACGACTCGGACCGGTCGGGGGTCCGGTTCCCGGTCCAACCGGTCCGGTCTGGTTTTTGTAACCTTGTGAATGATAAACAATCAAGTGTATCATAAGAAAAAGACTAATAACTTTATCAAAAATAACAAAATTTATTAATTTCTTTGGTTTGTGTGAAACAACCTTAAAAGACAAATAAAAAAGAACATAAGAAGTAGTTACTCAAATCATATTAAATTTAGATCAAACTAAATCAGATCTAAACTTCTACTATTATTCAATCGTATTATCGATGATTAATAGTTAATTATTGTTTTGCCTTTTTGGCGTACAACATGGTTATTGTCTTTTTTGGAGTGCTGAAAAAAGTGGAGGATGAAAAGGAACATTAAATATAAAAAACCAATGTTTTAAAAACCGGACCGGTCGTTGAACCGGTGAGACCACCGGGTCATGGTTCAATTGGTTTAACCGGTTGAGCCATCAGTCGAACCGGATGATAAATAAATAAATAAATAAATAAATAAATAAATAAATAAATAAATAAGTACTAATTTTGAGAAAAAAGTAAGTAAAAATAATAAAAAAATAAGCAAAATCGGTCTAACCCGGTGCAATTGACCGGTCCAACCTGGTCCAACCCGGTTCCGGGCGGTCCAACCAGACTGCGGTCCAATTGGGTTTAAACCGGCCGGTGAGGGTGCCGGTCGACGGTCGGACTGGTCGGACCGTCCGGTCCGGTCCGGTTTTCATATCATTGTAAAAAACATTGAGTATCAAAGGACTCAAAACCGATCCCTCCCTCACCCCCCCCCAAAAAACGTTTTCTTCTCCACGTGTCGATGATGGGATCCGGATCTTCTCCTACAACCTCATCTCTCCATCCCTCTCCAACAATAAATTACACCAGTTAGATTAATCCAATGGCGGGAGATTAAAAATGAAAAAATATAATAAAAAAATGAAAAACTCAAGTTCTCCCAAAACCAGTGTTTTTGACAGCATGAACGAATTGTAACCGTCGGGTTTCAAATAATTACTAGAATTTATGGTGTAGATCTTTTTAATAAAAAAGAACCGCACGACTTGTTTTTTCCTTCTGCTCCATCGCCACCTATCTCTATTGTAGAATACCATATGCCCATTTTGAGCATTGGAATTCAACACAAAGCAGGTCTTAATTAGATAATGAGCAACAAATTTGAAAGCCAATTTTATCAAACACAAACTAAAAGGGAACAATTAGTTCCAGTACGCCAATGAAGGGGAAAGACTTTTTTAAAGAATGTGAAACAAATAAATGTCCTCCTTCATGAGAGCAAAAGAGATGGGATGGAAAACAAATGTCAAATTGGACAAAAGCCACTGCTTCATGTTCTCTGAGTTGCTAAGCGTGAGGGAAAATTTGTGAGGGGAAATCAGCGGTAGCTATGTTGAGTGGAGAGGAAGAAGTTGAATTCTTTAATAATCAGAGGAAGAGAGCAAATCAGGTGCAAAGAAGAACGATCATGGAAAAAGAAAAGCAGCTTCACGGTTTCGTTTGGTGGAAAACTTGATTTTTCACTATTTTATTATATTTTTTTCGTTTTTAATCTCGGATTAATCTAACGGGTGTGATTTATTATTGTAGAGAGATTGAGAGAAAGGGTTGTGGGAGAGGATCCAAATTGGTCGATGATGTTGTTGTGGTGAGGGATAAGGTCATCTCCAATAGAATACCCATAAAATGGGTACTTAAGGGACCCCACACATTCATATGGTGTTTATTGAGCCTTCCTCTTGGTAATGTTCGCATCGCTCTTCTATATGCTTTGCTATATTAGTAATCAAATATTTAACTTCATTTGTGTTTATCAAAGCTACCCTAAAGGCTTTCTTATACCCTTCAAACTAAAGAGCATTTCAAATGAAGTTCCTTCATAGCAGAATGGTTTTTGTTGAGCATAGCAGAATAATGGTGTCACCAAGATAGATCAACAAAATCCTTCTGAAATTTATGCTGAGGAAATGAGGAAATCAATCAAAAGATGTCAGAAAATAATGACAATGATAAAGAAAGAAATGGGGTGAAAAAGGAAAGGAGACTGAAAGTGAAGAAAAGAGTCCGGAAAAACAATGGAGTATATTCTATACGTTTTATTCAGCAATTAGTTTCACTAGAAATAGTGAATTTCAGATAAGGCTAAACAGATAAAAGAGATAATCTATACTTTGCCTATATCTGGGTCTATTTATTATGCATTGCTCTTTATTTCTAGATACACCTCTCGATGGACCTCATTTTCTTACACACCAAATCTCTTTCTAGGGAATTTCATACCAATTGTATGCTGAATGATGATCGCTTTCGTTCTTTATGCAGATCAATGAACCATGGGGGTTTCGAATTGGGGAAAAAATGCCTACTATGATGTTCATGGTCTTCACATGATTTCTGGAGAGGACAAGAAGTTCTTTCAGTGTTGCTTAAGAGCTTAATAGAGGATTATGTTGTATTTAAAGCCCAAGTTTTTTCTTTATGTTTTAAGCATTTTAAGTTGCCTTCATTAGGCTGTTACGAGCCTGTGCTTCAGAGAGTTTGAGTTCATGGTGTATATGCGTGTTTTGAGATGGCTAAAATTCTTATCAAAGATAAGAAATTATTTCAACTAAAGTAGTATATGAAGTTGATCATGGAACATTGTGTAAAAAAGAGAAAGGGGCCAAATAAGAAAAAAGAACAATTCTAAGTCAGTTAACAACGAGGGGTTTTCGGTTTGGAGCAAACATATCTAGGAAAAATTGACATCTATTACATGCTTTTCCCTACAAAAGTATCGCACTGAGCTTTGCTCCAAAATTAGTGCCCTTTGCACAGATAGGGGTAATACATCATCGCTTATCAATTAGTAATGTCATTTACAAAGAAAAATGGTTTTTGTATCAACAAGCATTTAGTATAAATTACACAAACGAATGTAATTAACTAAATAGTGTATACAGTTAATAATTTGTGTTTTTTTTTCATATTTATCTTAATTACAATTACAATTTCTTATATTAAGTAGTACTGTCGATTTCAAAAATATTCAATTGATAAAACATTTATATTCTTATAAGTAACATACAATTATCTCAAAATGTGTTGTTTATCTTTGTTACAACTACAATTTCTTGTATTAAGTAGTACTCTCGATTTCAAAAACTTTCAATTGGTAAAACATTTATATTCTTATAAGTAACATACAATTATCTCAAAATCTGTTGTGTTGGTCATTCTAAATTGCTTTGATCCAAACTGAAAATCATGGGACGGGAAAGCATGCTTTGACTAAATTACCTTCTTATTGTTAGTCACACTTGCTAATATTCCTTTGACAAAAAATATTATTCTTACTATTCAATTTAATTTATTATCTTTCAAAAATTTATTTTATCCGAGTTTCTCTAAAAAAAATTATTTTATCTGAATTATTGTATTAAGTGTTAAATTCTTTTTGGTCGACAAAATGAATTCTTTTAGATTGGGCTATAAATATTTTTAAGCTCTTTAATAATCAAATATTATAAAAACTTAATATATTATATATATTTATTGACAATCCTCACTCCTCAGTCTCAACAGAGAAACATGCAATGGCCTGGATTTAATTTGTCGGGATAATTTCACTACTTATGGGCACATATCAATTTTATGGATTATTATTATTATTATTTATAAATTAATATTTTTTATTTGAGTCCTGACTGGAAAACATGTAATGGTTTTTAATGAGTTTGTCGGTATAGTTTTATTTTCTTTGAGTATATATCAATTTTATTCATGTATTTATTATTTACATATATCTATTCACAATCATGAGTCCCAATGGGAAACATGTAATGACTTAGTATAAACAAACTTATTATAAGCTATAGAATTTTGGGTCACTATATTTTGGGTCCTGTTATTATATACAATTAATATTAATATAGGGATCATTGTATTCAAATAGTTGGTAGGTCAAAAAACGTAGCAATTAATATTAAATTTATTTTTAGAAACATTTGTAGCAACAAACGCAACTCGCCCCGTGCGTATTCACAATTCTGAATCTCGACGAGAAAACATGTGATGACTTGCGTTGAATTTTGGTTGGATAATTTCATTGCTTTTGGGAAAATATCAATTTTATGCATGTATATACTATTTATAAATAATTATTTTTCTTTTAACTCCTGAGAGGGAAACGTGTAATGGTTTTTATTGAGTTTGTCGGTATAGTTTTATTTTCTTTGAGCACATATTAATTTTATGCATGTGTTTATTATTTACATATATCTATTCACAATTCTAAGCCTCGACGGGAAAACATGTACTCTCTCCGTCTCAAAACTTTGTATAGACAAGCTTATATTTGTGTATAACAGAGAATTTTGGGTCACTGTATTTTGGGTTCTGTTATTATATATTTTTAATATTAGTATAGGAATCATTATGCTCAAACATTTGCTAGATTAAAATACATACCAATTATTATTCAATTTTTGTTTTAAAAACATTCGTATAACCAACACGTCGGGACCCGTGCGTATGCAACTAGTTAAATATAAAGAAAACATTGAATATCAAAGGACTCAACCCCCCTCCCAAAAAAACGTTTTCTTCTCCACGTGTAAATGATGTCGTTGTGGTGAGGGGTAAGATCATCTCCAATAGAGTACCCATAAAGTGGGTACTTAAGGGACCCCATACATTCACATCACTCATTTTTTAATCCCTCCAACACAGCACCTCTAAAAAAATTACTAAATGGGTCCCACCAATAGCTCCATATCATCACATCAACAAACATTTATTTAATAATTATCTGATATATTAAATAGTAAATTATTAAAAATGCAAAATTTAGTTTTTTTAATATGAAATTTAACTTAATAAATTTTAAATAATAATATGAAATTATTTTGATACAATTTTTCAATATATAAATTAATAATTCGAAAAAATTTTAAAAATAAAAACATTGCCAATTTTCTTAAATTTGTTAATGTTTTAACATCTACCTACGGTCACCACTCGTCACTGTAGTTATTTACTTTTTTTTTTTTAAAAAAAATTGACATACTTTGCGATGTAGACAAATTCCGCAATTTTTTTTTATATATTTTAAGACTAATACCTACAATTGATAACTGTCACTACATGTTATTTTAGTTTTTTTAAATTGACATGTGGGGCCCGCGAAAAAGGAGAGAGAATGGTACCTATAGAGGTATCAAATCCTAATAAGTATCAAAAAAAAAAATCGCAATGAGGTTACTTATTAGGTATTACTCTAAATAGGTACCAAAGCCATATGTACCTGATAAGTGTTAGGGAGAGAATAAACTGAAAACTCTAATTGTATTGATTGATGAAAATGGTTTATATAACCTTTGTACAGAAACTAACTCAACTAACTACTAACCAATAGGATTAACAGAAAAACTAACTATAAAAAGAAATTAGCTACATGGGCTTAGTCTAACCAAGTGGAGGACTCAAGCCGATTACACAAAAGCGCCAAAACACAAAATACACAAACACTATAGCCCAATAATTCCTGCCTTTAAACTGATTGCCTATGCAGATCAGTTTAAATCACTCTGCACATTCCAAGCTCCTTTCTCGGTTTCAGAAATGCATCTAACTTCAAGGGTTTTGTCATAATGTCTGACAGTTGCTCTTGTGTGTTGCAATATATCATTTCAATGATTCTATCTTTCACCAAATCTCACAGAAAATGAAACCTCACATCTATGTGCTTACTGCAGCAATGGAGAACTGGATTCTTGGAAAATTTAATTGTGGAACTATTGTCACAGAAAACTATTGTTCCATCCCTCTGTGAATAACTCAGCTTGGCCAGAATTCTTCTTAGCCTTATAGATTGACAGGCACAAGCAGCTACATCAACAAATTCTGTTTCTATAGTGGAGAAGGTGACCACTGGTTGCTTCTTAGAGGACCAGGAAATAGCCCCATTTGCAAGCATAAACACATAACTCGAAGCACTCTTCCTATCATCAACATCGCCTGCATAATCACTGTCAGTGAATGTTGTCAGCTCATTCTTGCCTCCTTTGCTATACCAAATGCCAAGATCAATTGTTCCCTTCAAATATCTTAAGATCTTCTTTGCTGCCTGCAAGTGTATTACAATTGGTTTCTCCATGTATCTACTGATTATACATACAGAAAACATGAGGTCAGGCCAAGTTGCAGTCAAGTTCATTAAGCTACCAACTATTTGCTTATAGTTAGTGGCATCAACAACTTGTCCTTCACCCTGATTTGTCAACCTACACCCTGGCACAATTGGATTCTTTACAAAATTTACATTCTCCATACATAACATCTTCAGAACCTCCTAAGCATACTTAGACTGACAGATGAAGATTCCAGAATCACTCTGCTGTACTTCAACTCCCAAGAAGTAACTCATTCTACCCAAGTCAGTCATATCAAAGTGGTTTTTCATGGATGTTTTGAATTCTGAAAACATGAGCTCACTATTTCCAGTAAATATCAAATCATCCACGTAGAGACTTACCACCAGCAGCCCACTTTTATCTTGCTTCACAAATAGGGTTTGCTCAAAAGGGCATTTTTTAAAACCTTCCTTCCTGAAGTATGCTTCAATTTTCTTGTACCAAGCCCTTGGAGCTTGTTTAAGCCTATACAAGGCTTTCTTCAACTTGTACACTTTATTTTCCTCTCCCTTCTTCACATATCCAGGAGGTTGTTTGATAAGTTAGAGTTTATCTAGTTTTTTACGTTGCTTTAATAGGTTTTATTAGTGGTTTATCTTTATTTATGTTTTATTTTTATTACCTTTTGGTTTATATTTTGATTTGTAGGAAAAGGAGTTGAAGAGTTGATGAATTTGATGCAAAAAGAGAGGATCACGGCCCCCTAGTGTTGAAGAACATGGCCATAATTCGTGGGAAACAGTTGGAAGGTCAAGTGAAGAAACATAGAGGATTACGGCCCGCCAGTGTTTTCCTTTATGGCCGTAATTCGTGGTGGATGAGCTGAAAAGTCACAGTTTGAAGATTATGGCCCCCCAGTGTTGCGCATTACGACCATGTTTATGGCAGAATTTTGTAACAGCTCAACTTAAGTGCTGAAACTGTTGAGCAGTTTTAGAGGGGTCTTAAAGGGGATATAATGACACTTGATTATGGTAGAATTGGGCTATAAATTGAGGCTTTCAGGGCACGAAATTGGATCCTCTTCCTCTCGATTTTTCTTAGCTAAACTTGTGTTCTTTTGTGGTTTTCTTCATGTATGTTAAAGCAACTTTTCTATGGCTTTAAGCTTTGAATGAATTTCAGTTTCTATTACCTTCTAATCTTCATCTTTTACTTATTCAAGTTCTGAATGTTTAATTTACATTGTCTTATTTACATTCCTATCATGTGTGAGTGGTTTCTTTTATCTTGGGATTGATTATATTCCAATGATGAATTATCGTTAAGTCTAATTTTCTTTCCTTAGATGTTATGAGCATTGTTCCATTCTTAATTTAATCTTGAATTTTACTTTCTATGCAATCATAACTAATATGATTGTATGAATCCTAGATATCTTATTAAGCACTGAAAGGTGAAAATTCGATATTGGAATTACAAGATTAAACAAGGGGATCAATTCATGAAAATAGAATTGGTTTTCTTGAGGCTTAGAAATAATTGTTCTTAATGAGTTTTATCATTTCTTCTACCATGAAAATAGGTAGATTCTATGTTTGAAACATTTTATTGTACTTTGAAAGAAGACAATAATCACATTTGATTATTTGGCCTTTAAGAATCCATTCACTACAAGAAATCATGGGTATACCGACGGCCTATTACCGACGGTCACTGGCCGTCGCCAAAAACAAGGCTTTTCCGACGGCCTAGCCGTCGGTAACATTGACCGTATGACGGATTGGACTTACCGACAGGCATAGCCGTCGGAAAAGCCGTGTTTTTTGCGACGGTCTCTGACCGTCGATAATAGGCCGTAGGTATACCCGTGATTAGTTTTCAGTTTCCCGCTGTTTTCACATATTAACCCGGTCGGTATTTGAAAATAGCCGTCGGTAAGCCCGAGAAAGTTGCCGACGGGTTTAGCCCGTCGGTAATGTTAATGTGGCCGTCGATAAAGTCCAGATACAGCCGGACAAAAACCGTTTCTTCCCCTTTTCTTTCGTTTTCCTTTTACTTATCTTCTCTTCTCCTCTCTCTCTTTCGTTCTCCTTTTCCCAGCGCCGCCGCCACCACCACCTCTCTTCCCTCCTCCCTCTCCCGGTCTGCCGCCAGCCCACCACGCTTCTCCGCCAGGCCGCACGCCCATCGCCTGCCAGTGGCCGCCATCGGGTCTTCCACCACTCCCTCTCACTGAAGTTGGCTCCCGGAGAGGAGAAACCGCGACGCCACCACCTGTTCGCTGAAGATCAAACCTCCCTTTCCATATAAGTTTGAAGTACAGTTCAGTTTCTTCTTCGTAGACGCCTGGTACGACCATTATATCTCCACCCTCTCTTTCTCTTTTTTCGTCTTTGCATTTCATTTTTTTTTCAATTTTGCTAACCCATTATTATTTTTGTTTGAAATTTTTTAACTGACATTCGAGGAAACAGATACCTAGTAGATGTTACTTTTGTGCTTTTAGTTTAATTTTCAATCTTTCTCCCATTTTCATTTGTATTCTCGGTTTCCAAACAGATGGGCATTTTTGTTTTGTCGACATTTGTCTCTGGTTAATTTATGTTTTTAATTAAAAAATATTTTTAAATTTGAAAAAAATAATATATTAGGTTGTATGATTGGATCTAAGATGGATGGATGGGTGAAGCTTAGCGACATGTGCTTCTTATCTTAGCTTCATGTTCTGGTTAATATTATATTAATCTATGAATCTTACTTTGTTAGTTGTCTTTGCTTGCTGTTGCTCCTTTTGCATCTCACCACGTTGTTTCCTTTTGACCGACTTGTATCAATCTCTTACTATTTATTTATTGCAGATGCACTGTGGTCTCTCGAGCTAACTTGTTGGATTCATTACTCCAATTGCGAGCTGGTGAGTTTTTTCCTTATCCTTGAGTTATGGTTTGATGCATAACATGCTTCGTATAAAGCAATCCAGAGAGTCTGTTGGCAGAATGGGGCTATTTCTAGCAATTGCCTTTCTATTTATTATAAGTGTTTGCATTGCAATGACTACTTAGTCCATTGTCTCATGTATTTGTTCTTCATCTTCTGTATGTTAACTAGTAGTAGTTAGTATAAGCCTTTTTGTGTTCAGCTTGATTTATACAAACAAATTAGTAATATTGTTTTCTTTAGGTTCAATTACAAGCAATGTAAATGTTATCATCATTTTTTAAAGTTTACCTCATTATTGTGTTGGTTCAATTCTCAACTAGTTTGTTCCTTTTCCCTTTCCATTTAGAACCTGTCATATTCCCTTTTTTTTGTGTGGTAAGAGAAGTTTTGCTTAAATGAATTGTGTACTGTGATAATGCCACCTGTTCAATAGAACTGACTATCTGGCGATATGTTAATGTGTTATTGGCACAAGACCAAAAGTCATACTTAGACTGCCAAAATATACAAGGTAACTGATATATGCTCTTCTATGGGTTATCCTGGCAATCATAACCTGTGGTGTCATGCTGTTTTCAAAGTGTAATAATACTGCCAAAATAGGCAAATAAAATAGGGTTTACTGTATTATTGCATGATTGCATCTTGGATTTAGGGTGATTAGACAAAAAATAGAATTCTCCCTGTCTTCTTCTAAGATGAATCCTCATCTGCTATTTTTTTATTCTTTCTGAATTAAATAATAGATTGTCCTAGATGTAGTTACAGATTCATGTTGATGTAGTTTTCCATGTCAAAAGAAAATTCTTTTGATATAATTGGTGGCAAGAATGGAGGTCTTTCGTGTTGGTTAATGAGTAAACTGACCTGCAGTCATTAAAGGTTCACAACCTTGTCTAATATCTACCACCATTTTGGCATCAGCTGTGGGAAGATACTTCAAAAAACTTCAGTCTTATTATTGGTTAGAGGCTTAGATCATAATGTCTCTTACTGGACCAAACAACTTGTGTTCATGCATTGCAGAGCGTGCATCTTCTCATCCATATTTTGTGGTACAGTAATCCATTTAATGGTTTTTAATGTTTGGCGTGCAAAGATACCTATGTAATGTTATGAAAGGAAGCATTGACCTCAAAGGAAAAAATTTGTTTTTTATTCTTTCTGTAATGGGGATCCTTTCTCTCATTTGTGTAGTGTATACTCTTCTATTCCCTTCTGTGTGTGAAGAACTAGACAATTTAATGCATGTTTGTTTTTCAGCAAAGACAAATTCCAAAGCTCTGTTGGGAGCAAAAGTATCAAAGGTGTTACTTCTTGGATGTACATTCATCCCAACCTGAATGTAAATCTGAACAGGCACTTAAACATTGGATTTTAGGAAGGATTGTTTGAGTTTCAATGTTGCAGATGTGAATCTTAGAATATTGTCTTTTTAGTCATTTACTTTATTCTCTGGCATGACCAGTGTGTGATGCATCAGAAATTGTATTTGGTATGAACTATTCAGGCCACCTTTGGCAATTATGATTATGCATCTGTGTATCAGCACTTTTTTAAAATAGGCAGTCATTAGTGATGGTTGAGTGGAGTGGATGGAAGGATGCATTTTAGGCTGGTATATGTAAATGGACAGTCATATGAACAAGTACCTATGTTTTTAGTTGTCTTTGCTTCATGTTCTGGTTAATATTATATTAATCTATGAATCTTACTTTGTTAGTTGTCTTTGCTTGCTGTTGCTCCTTTTGCTTGCTGCAGTTGAAATGTGCTGTAGTTGAAAAAGGAAGTAGCCTTACCTTTGATTGCTCTCATTTTGGTCCCTGTGTCCCCTACCTCTACTCCGAGAAGGTTCCCTTTTCCTTTTCCCCCCTCAAATTGGTGTTTGATATTATACTGGATTTCGTTTTTCTTTTTTTTTTCCCTTTCTGAATGATAATTGGAATTGTTCATAAATAGGGATTTCACACTAAGAATTTGTTCGGTGTTTGCACAATTTTTGTAGAAAAAGAATTGAACGGTGAAATCGTAGTTGTTTTTCATTTTGCAGCCAACTAATATGAATACACAGATATGACTCCAATTTATATACTATACAAATTTTATTTTCACAACGTTCACAGATGAATAAACACTTGACAATTCACAGATATTTTCACAACTAATATGAATTGAACCGTCGGTAACGAATCTGTGTATTGTTTGTGAATTGGTTCAAGTTGATTGCTATTTGGTAGCTTGTTAGTTAAAATTTTTTTTGGCCACCTTTTTCAGTATTTTTAGTTCGAGGCCACCACATTGCTCCGAGATTGCCACTGACATCGAAGGACGTGGACACTCTCTTGTTCTGAGAATTAGGTATGCACTCTAACGAAATATCGGTTGACTCATTGGGTGGAAAAGGGTTGGCTGTTGACCCCCACACCGACATATTTATTTGATTTGCTTCATAGTTCTCTCCAGAGAGAGAATTTTGAGGTGATGTGTGTTTTGGCTAATAAAGGATGTTTTATGTTGAAGTGATGTATAGTTCTCTCCACAAAGGGAATTTTGTCTGATGTATATTTTATGTTAGAGTAAGGTAGCATGTAGATTATTCATTTAGCAAGCAACACATAAACTCAATTTCTGTCGGTTTATGTTCATCAATCAGTCAAAAAATTTAATTAGCATTAAGCATTATTAACAATAGGAAAAAGAAAGAAAAAAACTTCTATGCTTATGTGTGAAGTGTAAAAGTCAAGAAGCCGTGGAACTTAAAGATGGAGACATCAAGGCTCGCGGGCTTAGGACTTTTGTAAAAATCTCTTAAGACATACTTAGAATGGCTGATGCATTAAAAGACTTAAGAGAATTGAAACCCAACATGCATCACAAGCATCTCATGGAATAAGATTAAGTTTTGATGCATACTGACCATACAAGTGTTCTTATTTTGCGATATAAACATGCCCTGTATGTTCAAGCATGCAATAGGAATTACAAGCCATTTATAACATGCTCAAAAGTTAAGACATGTAGCTTTTATCCTAAAAATTTCTCCATAACTCTATTTAGGGGAGGACAATTTAGGTTTTTCAGTGTTTTCTTATATGTGGTTTTTGGTTTTGTGGGTTAGTTTTTTCCCGTTTGAGGTTCAATATATTATTGAGTGCGTGTACTCTTTTAGATACCACGTGTTCATTGTATATTGAACCTTGAATTGTCCAAGTCGGACAGTTTGGGAAAAAACTTTTTCTTTACTTGTATAATAGTTGTTGCTTGATTCTCGTATCTTGATATTTGATGAAATTTCGGTTAGATTCATTTCCTTTTGTTCTCTGGGTGCATACTTGATTGCCTTGTTCCTAATCACGATCATTTTGTGTACTCGAGACCAATGGGAAATGTCAGAAATTTTGTCAAGTATAAGATATGAGAATTAAGGAATGACTATTATTCGAGTTCTGAAAAAAAATTTCCTCGAATGGGATAGGGTCATACCATTTAAAGAAAGAGAGCGGTTGTAAGAATGTCGTGCTGCTGAAATTGTCATTTTTTTTGACATGCAGAAGATGGAATTTTTTCCTTCGAATCGTAGTTGGATGTACGATAGATTGTATCCGGGAAGAGGGGGTTTGAAACAATCTTTTTGCGATGGGATTGATCACTTCGTTCAAGTCGCAATGGCACACGAAGATTTCGAAATTAATGGAGGGATTAGATGTCCGTGCCTTAAATGCGATTGCAGAAAGATCAAGAGCCCAGGTGAGGTCATCTTTTTGTAGAGAGTTGGATTTATGCCTAATTACTGGATTTGGACTAGACATGGTGAAGAGTTACCTCGGGTTGAATTAGGGGTTGGCGATAATTGTACAGGTGCTTCAAGCAATTGCGTAGATACGGGATATGGTGAGCAGATTGAATTGATGCAAGATATGGTTTGTGATGCCTTGGAGTTCAACGTATCATTCAAGGAGCCGCAGTATGATGACACATATGAACTTCCAAATGAGACTGCACAAAGATTTTATAATCTCTTGTTAGAAACAAATAAGCCGTTGTTTGAAGGGTCTGCCGACTCTAAGTTATCAATGTGTGTGAGACTTTTAGCTCTCAAGTCCAACTGTGGTGCTACGGATGTGTGCTTGGATCTCGTAACGAAGATGATGTTGGACTCGTCACCTATCAGAGATGGTTTGCCAAAAAGTTATTACGAGGCTAAAAGCTTAGTGTCCAAATTGGGGTTGGAATCTAAAAGGATTGATTGTTGTGTGAGAGGGTGTATGTTATATTACGACAATGAATTTGGTAAAAACGATAGCGTGCTGGTTGAATGCAAATTTTGTGGTGAGCCAAGGTATATGTCACATACTGATAATGGGAAGG
This sequence comes from Calophaca sinica, assembly GCA_037113605.1. NCBI lineage: Eukaryota > Viridiplantae > Streptophyta > Magnoliopsida > Fabales > Fabaceae > Calophaca > Calophaca sinica. The sequence continues at coordinate 13,346,104 of CM073736.1, forward strand.
GTAGACAAAAACCAGTTCCACGGAAGGCAATGTTTTATTTGCCAATTATTCCAAGGCTGCAGAGAATGTTTGCGTCAACACAGACTGCAGACAAAATGACTTGGCACTATGAGAATAAAAGCACTTCAGGTATGTTGCGACATCCATGTGATGGTGAAGCTTGGAAGCACTTTGATCGTGTGAATCCCGAATTTGCAGCAGATCCACGTAATGTACGACTTGGCTTATGCTCTGATGGTTTTACCCCATATGTTCAATCAACAAATAAACCTTATTCTTCTTTGGCGATTATTGTTACCCCATACAATCTTCCTCCTGATATGTGCATGTCTAAGCCCTATATGTTCTTGACTTGTATTATACCGGGTCCAGATAATCCAACAGATGGTATTGACATCTACTTACAGCCTCTCATTGACGATCTCAAAAGGTTGTGGAATGGCGTTGTGACTTATGATATTGCACGAAAGAAGAACTTTACAATGAGGGCAGCTCTTATGTGGACCATTAATGACTTCCCTACATATGGCATGCTGTCTGGTTGGGGTACTCATGGTAAAATGGCATGTCCCCATTGCATGGAGCATACAAAGGCCTTTACCTTGAAATTTGGGGGGAAGAGTTCTTGGTTTGACTCACATCGCAGGTTTTTACCAGCAGATCATCCATTTAGGTGGAATAAGAACGCCTTCAAGAAGGGCGAAGTTGAATTAGATGGCCTGCCCCCGAGGTTGACATCCTCACAGATTTTTACCAGAGTTATGGATTTGCCAAAAATCACAGATTTTGGTGAATTGAATCGATTTGAAGGATATGGACAATGGCACAATTGGACTAAAAGAAGTATTTTTTGGGATTTGCCGTATTGGAAAGATAATTTATTGAGACACAACCTTGATGTTATGCACATTGAGAAGAACTTTTTTGACAATGTTTTTCTCACAGTGATGAACGTTAGAGGAAGAACGAAAGACAATGACAAGGCCAGACTGGACTTATCACTTTACTGTAAGCGAAAGGACTTGCATTTGACGACTCAGTCGAATGGGAAAACCCTGAAACCCAAAGCCTGTTACTCTTTAACTGTTGAGGAAGCTAGGTCAGTCTGTCGGTGGATAAAAGAACTTCGAATGCCAGACGGTTATTCTTCTAATATGGCAAGATGTGCTGATGTGAACAAAGGAACAATGATTGGGATGAAAAGCCATGATTGTCATGTATTCATGGAGTGTTTACTTCCTATTGCATTTAGTTCTCTGCCGTCAAATATTTTAAATCCACTTACAGAACTCAGCCAATTTTTTAAAGATTTATGTTCTGCAACATTGAGAGAGGATGATCTTATCAAGATGGAGCAGAACATACCAGTCATTCTTTGTAAGTTGGAGAGAATATTTCCCCCTGCTTTCTTTGACTCTATGGAACATCTCCCAATGCATCTTGCACATGAAGCTAGGCTTGGTGGACCGGTTCAATACAGATGGATGTATCCATTCGAAAGGTAATATAATCAAATATTCTTTAAAATAATTATTCACTGCCTCGGGTTAAATGTTGAAATGTTGATCACCAACCTTGTTATTCTGTAGATTTATGGGTGACTCAAAATGGTCGGTGAAAAATAAGGCCAGGGTTGAAGGATCTATTTGTGCAACTTACTTACACCGTGAGACAATTCATTTCTGTTCCCATTATTTTACGAACTTCATGCTGACACCAACAAATAATAGGAATGAAATAGAAATTGAAAGTGAAAGACACCCACCGCCTTATCGGTGTTTTGCCTTCCTGGCCGTCATGGAAAGGAGTGAAGCCCTGGTTAACGGGAGAAGATTGGAAGTCGGCCTGCGTTCACGTGTTGATCAAATCTTGAAGTATCACCATATCTTACGTATGTATCATTTTGACCACTTTCAATTTCTTTAGTCCACAACTATTCATGATCATTTGTTTGATAATGACTTGTTCAGGGCATTCTTGTTAACTAAGCCCACAAGCGAACAAGACTCTTCTGCCTATATTCATGAATATTTCCCAACATGGTTTACGAGCCAGGTATGTATTTTTAGCCCTATTTCAACTATTTATTGTTTGAAAATACAAAAGATTGTTTGCAAAAAGGAACCATAAATCACTTGTGCATGTGTATACGCAGGTGTATAGCGAGTCAGAATCCCCCATAATCGAACACTTGAGAAATTTATCTCATGGTCCTAAATCACGTGTAAAAGAATGGCACACGTATTTAAATGTGATTTACAAATTTCAAACCCAGTCAAAAACAGAGGGGAAAAAACAGTTAACAGCGGAGTTTATGTAAAAGGTGCCACAGATGGAGGTGAAGACGACTTCTACGGCGTGATTCAACATATATATGAGCTGGCGTACAATACTTTAGACTATACTAAAAGAATAGTGCTATTTTATTGTAATTGGTTTGATCCGTCAAGTAGAGGCACAAGAATGGATCACAAATATAATACTGTTGACATATGCATGAGCAGAAGATACCAAATGTTTGATCCGTTTATCATGGCACAACATGTAAGACAGGTGTATTATGTCCCTTATCCGTCAACTCGAAGGGACAAACAAGGTTGATGTGTTGCAATAAAGACAAAACCAAGGGGTCGCATTGAAGCAGATGATCCACAGGAAGAAGTGGCTTATCAAGTGGATGAGATGTCTCATGTCAACGTAGTAAACGAAGTTGAACCCATTTCTCGACTACGTGACGATCCAATCACATATGAAGATGCAAATGGAGATGAGGAATTAAATGAAGAAGTGGCAGAACCATCAAGATCTGAAGACGATGCCGAAGCAGAGTGGGCAAAATGGGCAGAATAAATTTGTTTTTTTTACAATTAGAGAATTTAATGTCTAACAACATATTTTATTTTGTCAGTTATTTTCATATGACTTGTTTGTTTTTTGAAATTCATTTTTAATATTGTTATGTTTAAATATAATATTTCATGACTGTTATTATTAAATTGCTTTATAGACATATATGGCATCAGGAGGTTCAGGCTCCGACCCCCCGACCACCCAGTAGTGGTCAACGGAAGGGGAAGGGCATCGCTGTCGACCCCCTTCGTCGTCGGAGGCCGAACATTATTAGGATTGATGATGCTGGCTATGCGATGTTGTCATCCACACAGCGTCCGCATACATCTACGCCTACACAGGCTCCAGCGAGTTCGGCCCCTATGCAGCCTACGTCACATTCGACACCTACACAAAGATGCGGGACCTTCGCGCCGACACCCATTTACATGATGCCCACCCCAGGGTTCCAGCGGACACTTGCCGCTTCTTCCTCTCATTTTGTGTATGCGAGGCGGTGCGAGCACTCATGTGTCCGATCGGGAGTATAGTGTGGGCCAGGATCTGATCAGGCCGGGGTTCAGCGGGGCGAGGAGGTTGGCGGCGGCGGGATAAGCGAGGAGGTTGTTGATGATATTCGGATCTTTGCATGATGGCCGAGTTGCTATCGTGCCCGATTGATAGAGGGTGAGTATGTAGGTTGAATATACATTTTTGCCCCTTATCTTTTTTTAGTTTTCAATTTCGTCCCTTATCTTTTTTTAGTTTTCATTTAAGTCCCTTAAACTTCAAAAATCACATCAATTTCGTCTTTTCTGTTTAATTATTCATTTTTTCTTAGACGAATCACCATCTGACACGTGGCAGAAAAATAAAATAAAACAAACTGCCACGTGTAAGATGGTATTTCGTCTAAGACAAAAAAAGAATAATTAAAAAGAAAGGACGAAATTGAAGTAATTTTTGTAACTTAATGGACTTAAATGAAAACTAAAAAAAAAGGGACGAAAATTACAATTTAACCTATATTTTTTTAACTTGTTTGGTATGTTGTTATTGTTTAGGTTCATTCCGTCAAAGCCAGCTGCGAAGGCTATCACAGAAGTAATTGAGCAAAATTACCACAGCTATTGGCCCACCTAGGGGACGCTGACAGTGGATGAGCGGAGGCACATGTTCAATTCTTTCAGAGTAAGTTGTTTATTTTTTTTTTGCGTATTATTTTTTTATTTCATGAATTTCAATTATTTTTAATAACGTATTATATTCATACAGGAGAGGGTTTCTTGGAAGGAAGAGCAAGAGGAGCAGATCAAGAAGAACTTCCATATGAAGGCTTCCCACCGCCTATCTGATATGCTTAGAGATGCCCGCCTCAATGGGCAGCCCACTTGGATAGGAGATGAGCTCTGACAGCAGCTGCAAGCGCACTGTAACTCCCCTGAGTTCAAGGTGGTAAGCAAGAAGGCGAAGAAGAATAGAGCCTCTGAAAAGGGTGGGAGCTTGCATACTGGAGGTTCGGTCGGTCACCGCAATCGACTTATCATTATTATTATTATTATTATTATTATTATTATTATTATTATTATTATTATTATTATTATTATTATTATTGTTATTGTTATTGTTATTATTTAGTTAAGCTTTTTTTATTAAATAATTACAGTCTCGTGATTGAAAAGGAGGTTGATTGCACGAGCTCCATCGTGCAACTCATATTAGGAAAGGTACCAGTGATTTTGTAGATGAGCGGTCGAGGCGGACCCAGGTAATTATAAAACATAATGAATAGTTTTTTAACAATGTTTATATTGTTTGATTACAATAAAAATTGACTAATTTGTTTATGTTTGACAGGAGAAGTTTGAGGCGAGGATGTCTCAGGTTAGATCTCAGACATCGTCATGTTCCCCGTCTCAGAGCCTAGAGGATCCAGCTGCATTACTGATGGTTTGGGCAGATGTTGTTGGCGGCAAGAAGAAGGGTCGCCTATACGGTGCTGGCGACCTTGCCAGCAACTACAAGAAAAGGGCCCGCCGCCTCTCCATTGGAGAGTCGTCCAACAGTGGTGCTGCCGCGGATGAGCGGGAGATAGCACAGTTGAAGCAGGCCATAGCCGAGCAGCAGCGGTTGGCGGCCGAGCAGCAGCGGATCGCGGCCCAGTAGCAGGAGGAGGCCCGCCGGACGGCTGCCATGTTGGCTTAGGTCTTTGCGGCGGGGAGGATCTGCATGCGTTTGCTAGCTCGCGAGCCGCCTCCTCCACCGCCTCCGCCTCTGCCTCCGCCTCATAGTACTGATGATCATGTCGATGATGCAGATGGTGATCATGATCAGGACTATCAGGACTATTAGTTATGTTTGTATTGATATTTTTTTATATTTCCAGATATCTTTTTTATTACTGCTTTGTTCGTCGATTTTTATTTATTTATTTGTTACATTTCTTTTTTTTTAATTTGTTTTATATTTTACGTTATCGCATTGCATTTTTAAATACAGGAATAAATTAATGATTAAATGTAATAACTAGTAATCGTTAATTAAATGGATAAATAAATTAAATTGATTACAGAAATTAAAATTAAATAATTTAATGATTAAATTAATGATTACGTTATCGCACTGCATTTTTAAATACAGGAATAAATTAATGGTTAAATGTAATAACTAGTAATCGTTAATTAAATGGATAAATAAATTAAATTGATTACAGAAATTAAAATTAAATAATTTAAAAAATTAAATAATTTTTTAATAAATTTAAACAATTTTCAATTAAAAAAAATTTAAAGTTCGGATTTACCGACGGTCTTGGCCGTCGGAAATGTCAGTTGTACCTAAGTCGGCATTTCCGACGGGTAAAAGCCGTCGGAAATTACCGAACGATCTTACCGACGGTCTTGACCGTCGGAAATGTCTGTTGTGCCTAAGTCGGCATTTCCGACGGGTAAAAGCCGTCGAAAATTACCGAACGATCGTACCGACGGTGAAAAAGCCGTCGGTAAGCATTTGCGACGCGCGTTTTACCGACGGATGTCAGCCCGTCGGTAAGCCGTCGGAATTTTTGGATTACCGACGGTATTTGTGGTTTACCGATGGCTTTTGGCCATCGGTAATCCCGCGATTTCTTGTAGTGATTGCTCATACTCAAAGGAAAGTGACAAGGAATTAGCTTAAAAGAAATTTTCATTGGAAAAACATCAATCCCAAGAGCCTTTTGTTTTCTAAATTAAACTCATTTTATTTAAGCCCATACAAGGCTATAACACAAGTTTAGCTTGTTTAAGCCCATACAAGGCTTTCTTCAACTTGTACACTTTATTTTCCTCTCCCTTCTTCACATATCCAGGAGGTTGTTCTACAAAAGCAGTTTCACTAAGCTCTCCATGTAGGAAAGCACTCTTCACATCCAATTGATATACAGACCATCCTTTCAAGGCAGCAAAAGCAATCATAGTTCTAATGGTGTCCCATCTAGCCACAGGTGAAAAAACATCACTATAGTCTATGCCATGTTGTTGAGAATACCCCTTGGCCACCAATCTAGCTTTGTGGTTCTCAATCTCCCTTTTCTCATTGTATTTTGTTTTGAATACCCATTTAACTCCAATCCTTTTTGCTCCTGCTGGAAGTGTTGTCAGCTCCTAGGTTTCATTCTTTTCAATAGCTTCTATCTCATCATCGATGGCTTTCTTCCATTTATTACTCTTCACTGCATCTTCAAAGGTCACTAGATCTTCTTGCTGTGTAAAGATGGCTAAATTGTGTTCTTCATCTTCAGAAAATTAATCATCATTTAGATTAACGTAATAGTCACTAAGCCATGAGGGTGGCTTCCTATTCCTCCCTTGATTCTGATCTTCATTTGCTGCTAAATCTTTCTCAGACAGAACATTTGGAGATTTTGTCAAAGGATCTTCTTCTGCTCCTGCAGTCTCCTCTTCTCTTGTCTTTTCTTCAGCCTCCTTTTCTTCTTCTGGTTCTTCAACTTGAGCTTCCTTCTCAGTTTTGTCCTCCAACTGAAGTGATTTACAGTATTGACTTTCAGATTGTTTTCCCCAATCCCACTTCTCATTTTCAGAAAATTTCACATCCCTGCTAACTATGACTTTTTTGCTCATAGGATCATACATTTTGTAGGTCTTTGACTCCTCACTGACACCAAGTAATACACACTTGACACTTTTATCATCTAGTTTCTTCCTTTGATTGTCTGGAACATGAACATGCCCAATACAACCAAAGGTTCTGAAGAAATGAATAGAGAGTTTCACCTCACTCCAGGCTTCTTTAGGGGTAATATTTGGAACAACAATGGTAGGGCTTCTATTTTGCACATAAACTGACCAATTCACAGCTTCTGGCCAAAATTCCATCGGTATTCCTTTACTAACAGCATGCTCCTTACCATATTCATTATTGATCTATCTTTCTCTAGCCACCCATTTTGCTGTGGGGTGTATGAGGCTGTGAGTTATCTCTTGATGCCATTTGAGGAGCAAAAATCATTAAACTCTGAGGAAGTAAACTTCCCTCCTCTATCTGTTCTGAAAGTACCAATCTTGACATTACTTTCTTTCTCATCATACACCTTGAACTTCTTAAAACACTCCATGGCTGCTGATTTTTTTGAGATAAAATTCACCCATGTCTTTCTGCTGAAGTCATTTATGAAAGTGATGAAGTATCTCTTCTTGCTATTTGATCGAGGATTGATAGGGCCGCATATATCAGCATGCACTAACTCCAGTTTCTAAGTTGCTCTCCAAGTGCTTTTCTTTGGAAATGGTTCCTGTGTTGTTTGCCTACCAAGCAGTCACTGCACACCTTGTTTGAGTCATTTAATTTGGGCTATCCCCTCATATCCCCTTTTGAGCCAAGGTTTTTAGTCCCTTGTAACTAAGGTGACCAAACCTACAGTGCCAAAGGTAGGTGACATCCTCATTTGTAACTTTAAAGCATGCTGGAAGAATCACAACAGCCATTAACACAAACATCTTATTAGAGGACATTTGCGATTGGATGATTAGACCCTTATCTAGATGATACACCTTACAATAATTCTGTTGAAAGACTACAATAAAATTCTTTTCTTGTGACTGCCCTATGCTTAACAGATTGTTCCTCAAATCGGGTATCAAATACACATCAGTTATTACTTGAATAATGCCATCAATTTGCAACTTTATACTTCCCTTTCCTTTGGCAAGCATTTTTGAATTATCCCCCCCCCAGTTTTTCTGAAATGCTAACTCTTCATTCAACTCAAAGAACTAATCTTTATTTCCGCACATTGGTTACTGCATCCAGTGTCAAGAAACCAAACCTTTTTCTCTAAAGAGTTTGTCCCATTGGTGTGTGCCATCAAGAGAAGCTGTTCTTTGTGACGTCCTAGTCAATTTTCCAATATATTAAATATATTAGTTTATACAATAATAGTGAAAATAATTTTATTTTATTATGGCAGGCGGAAGGATACAAATGTACTTAAAAGTACTCAACCTTCGGGCCCTTAATAATATAGAGTGTCCAATAATTAGGATTCCTTTAAATACTGACTCTGACTCACTGGTTGTGTATCAACTGAATTATTTCCTTTCTGGAATTGTCTGATACCTGCTAGTACCTAGACAAAAATATACAAGACACAGAAAACAAATGAGAGATAAGAACACATTATACGTACCATTCAGTGGGAAAGCAGGACTTAGAATTCGTGTATTGAAAGGCAAGCATACACAAGTAAAGCAGGACAACATAATGAGTAAAAGAATAGTCCATACATCCCCTGGCAACAATTTAGATCATCACTTAGCTACCCGTATCCATGCAGCTTAAATCTATATGCCTACGTGGCCACACAGTTTAAAATATGACAAAGGCAGCCCGACATTAGCCACCTTGCCTTTATATATAACAACGACCTCTCACCGGCGTGTGAGTAGGCCCAACTAGTTGTCTATCCCCTTATCCCACTTATTGTACCCCTAAGAGTGCATCCATGCTCTTCGATAAGAACAAGTGTCGGGGCGGCACTCGGGATCGACACTATGGACAGTGATGCAACAGTACTCCGTTAGGATGACCAGGCTACCCAACGTCCCGGCAGGATGGTAGCTAGCCATCCGTCACCTGTAGACTTGTCGGACCAGACTATCCTTAAGGACCCACGTGTCCTATACCGACTACATCGTGCCCGCACTCTGGCACTTGGCCTCGTACACAACCTATGTGCACGGTGGTGGATTACAGCACATGCTCATGATTATTTATTAATCAGCACCTTTAATAGCTTGTCATTCTTTATTCCTCAGCTCAGCACATCAGCTTATTATCTCAGCGCTTATCAAGCTATCAACTTAACCAGCTTTAATGTCTTATTCCAGCACTTATCAACTCTTTATAACTAAATATCTTAGCCATATTCCGACACACAGCACTATAATAACTTAATCACCAAATCAACATAAGCAGAACAACCATCCTATACAGCACAATTATCTGTATACAACATAGCATCATTTATCAATCGTCCTTGTTCAATATATATAGGCCAACTAACACATCATCAAGCATCAACCATCCTCGATCCACACATGAGTCAACCCTAATGTCGCTCAGGCGATCTATTACAGATATGTTATCAATCCACACACCAGTAATTACACACATAATTATAATACAATCATAAGGAACTAACATCACATCAATCAACATCCATAAATATCAAAAGATCTTTCCTATGGTTGATAGACCTCTGACAACAGTCCTCAGCTATCACAGGTCACAACCCCTCTCCTATGGTGCTGCTATTATCAACCTCTAGTAGGGCTTGGGTCCCCCTACGCCTAGTTATACACTTATTCTAATCCTACAATTCCTGGTGGATAGAGTTCAGATCTCCCATACCTGGCTTAGAAGACCGCTACAGTTCCTGCCACTCTCTGCTCCCTCGCCACTCCTGCTGCTTGCACTCCTACCTAACTTACTAGGCCACTCTCATCCTCCCCTCTCCGAGATTTACCTACTAAGGGCTTTCTGATGCACAAGATCCTCTCTTGAGGCAAGTGCAGAGCATACTTGCTCCTTAGTGGCTCTCTAAGTCTCACTCCCTTTCTCAATCTCAAGGATTACTTAATAAGGGTTTTCTGATGTGCCAGATCCTCATTAGAGGCAAGCACAGAGCATACTCACTCCTTATAAGTTCCTAGAGAGAGAAAGCTAGAGAGAAGAGGATTTGGGACGAGTTGGAAATGGAGGGGTGAAGGGGTATTTATAGTGAATTTTGAGTCCATCGCGTCGCGATGGGTATTAGGCATAACCTCCATCGCGTCGCGATTAGGCCACGTGTCACACATTCATTGGCTGCGTTCACCGACTTTGAAGACTCCACAAGGTTCCAGATTCTTCTTCCATCGCGTCGCGATGGTCTCTAGTGTAATCTTGGTCGAGTCGCGAGGTAATTTTTTTCGTTCTAGACATTTCTAGGGGTTTCTAGACCCTTCTTAGGGGTATTTTGGTCCTTTTGAGTGTTTCTATAACACATTTAAGTCTATTTCCTTTCAAATTAGGACTTCTAATGCTTATTCGTTATCTAACTGTACTTTAAATATTATTTTCTAAAAAACGGGATGTTACATTCTTCCTCATCGAACTCAGCATAATTGGCCTTCTCTTCCTAACTAGGGCACTCATATTGATAATGCCCTAATTTTTGGCAATTGAAACATTCAACCAAGTCTTTGTTGATTTGTTGCTTCCTCTACCACGACCTCCTCTGAACCCGCGACCTCTTCCTCTTGTTCTTCCCACATTGGATACCTTTAGAGCTTGTTCCTCCTCCTTGTGCCCCTTCATCCTCTGTTCATGAACCATTAGACCGCTCTGAAGCTCATCTACAGTCAGTGTGGTAACATTATTTGACTCCTCGATTGAGCACACCAAGTAGTTAAATTACTCCGTCATTGATCTCAAGATCTTCTTTACAATCGTTGTTTGCTCCACCCTTTCTCCATGATTTTCATCTTGTTGACTATCGCAAGCGTTCTTGAGAAGTATTCGTCCACTGTTTCCCCTTCCTTCATTCCAAGACAAAATCCTTGTGAAGAGCTTGTCGTTGGGTACGCTTCACTTTGGTCGACCCCTGATACTTCAGCTTCATGGAGTCCCAGATGTCCTTCGCCGTATCTTTGTTCAAGATGGTCTCCATGATGCTCCTATCAATCGATTGGAACAAATAATTATTGGCTTTCAAATCTTTCAACTTGCTATCTTCGCCTTTCTTGATTTGTGGAGTTGCTTCCGCCAGAGGCACGAACACACCATTTTCAATTAAACCCCAGTACTCTTTCGACCTAAGCAGGTTCTCCATTAACATTGACCAGTGGTCAACATGGCTATCGAATTTGGGAATTGCAGGTTGGAGAAAATTGCTTGTATCTGCCATGGAAGGTACTCTCAATCTCACGTCTTTCTCTCTCAATCTTGCTCAAGAAAACTGCAGTTTTAGCTTAGGCCCCAGATGGAACTCTGATACCAGTTGTTAGGGAGAGAATAAATTGAAAACTCTAATTGTATTGATTGATGAAAATGGTTTATATAACCTTTGTACAGAAACTAACTCAACTAACTGCTAACCAATAGGATTAACAGAAAAACTAACTATTAACAGAAATTAGCTACATGGGCTTAGTCTAACCAAGTGGAGGACTCAAGCCCATTACACAAAAGGCCCAAAACACAAAACATACAAACACTATAGCCCAACAATAAGTACCCCATTGGAGCTGCCCTAATGTAACCTTGGTGAAGGGGTCACTCTACTCTTGGTTCTAGCAGAAATTGAAGGGAACTCTGAGAAACTGTTGGTGGGGAGGCTAATTAGGGAAAGGGGTGATACTCCATGGGGCCTACTGTGGAAGAGAAAGAGGTGGCACTAATCTTATAAGCTATATAGGCAAAGTTAAAATTAAGAGTTTTAAAAAATAAGTTAAAGTTATTTGGCAATTTCAATTTTTTCCTAACATAAAAGCCACTTTTAAACTAAAAGTTGTTTTGTAAATTTTTTTATACAAAAAAATGCTTTATTGTTAGATTATTTTTTCAAAAAAAGTATTTGTTACAATATATTAATTTTTAGTGATATATAGAAATTTATAATTAGATATCATTTACAACTGTTTTAAATAGACTGTAAAAATATTTTAACAAATAACTTCTAGCATAAAAGTAACTTTTAAATTAAAAAAATTAAGACTCTATAGTTTACTTTACTTTTAACTTTAGCTTTACTTTTAAAACTTTATAGTTTATTTTAATTTTAATTTAGGTTTTAAGAATTCAATGAAAAAAATTAGCTTTCAAGAAGGGAAAAAAACTAGGTCAAACACTCTAAAATCAAAATCTAAGATTTTTTAGGGACCAAAAATTTATTTAACTGGTGAAGATGTGTCAGAGTTTGGCTCCATAATTATTGCTTGTAGAGAAGCCCTCCTAAGTAGACAAAATTGCTCAGTGATTTTTGTAAAGCGAGAAGTTAATACTGTTGCTCATGCACTACCAAAGGCAGCTGTATCTATGTCTTGTTGCTACCGCTTTGATTTCGTTCCTGATTGTGTTACTTCTATTATTGCTAATGAAATTATATAAGCTTATTTTTGTCAAAAAAAAAAATAAAAAATAAACACGTGTCCATCAAAATTGGGAGTTGTAACAATTTCAATACAAAATTATAGTCGTGAACTCATCCAATGGCAACACTGATTGAATTCGTGCTTCCAGGGCCACTTCACCTAAATAATTTGCACGGTAGGAGGCATACTGAGATGGTCAGATTATCTACATGAATAATTAATAATTAACTTCACCTATATAAATTGCACGGTTGGAGGCATCCTGAGATGGTCAGATTATCTACATGAATAATTAATAATTAAAGTACTGGAGAGGATGAATGAGTGAGATTTGAGAACGATGTTGAACAAAGGTCCTTTAGGCGTTCAAAAGAAAATTAGCACAAGAATTGTAGCAGTATGAAATTCCTTTCTCTTATTAATAATAAGATATCATACAACAAACATTGTAGCTCTGGACAAACTTTGTCTCCTAAAAACACCAAGAGGCATACAGGACAAGAAAAACCGGCAAAAGTAAAAGATAATCCATTTTCCCCAGGCAGATCTAAGTACTCTCGCTTCTATTCGGCTTCGAGGAAACGAAGTCCTGTTATTACAACAACCAAAAAAAAAAAATAAGGCTATTTAACATTAAAATTACTACATATCACCGATTTAAAATTTAATACATCAACTAGAATATTTTTTCTCAATGTATATACCAGATGTTCATCAAGGTTGGGAACCCAGTCGTTAGTGGCAGGGTTGCTTTTATAGCCTCGAAGCTGGGTTTCACCACCATCAACATGGCTTGCGGGTAACTGAATCTCATATCCACCTTCACCTCCCTCTCTCACCGCCTTTATAAACCCGCTCCCTGTCTGTTCAATAACAAAAAAAAAAAAAAACCAGAATTGCAAAGAAAATCAAAATGATACACAGATGGTTAATTAAATTGAAATTGGAGGTTTAAAAAGAAGCTTATATATAAGGCGATCCAGAAACAGAGCCGTCACGGACCGCGTGATGCTGTTTGTCAATCGATGCCAACTCCTTGTAGTACTCCGTCTCCACAAACTCATCCTGCGCATCCACCAACCCCTCCGAGGAAAGTATAGCCTGCGAATCTAACGGCTATGAGAAAAACAATTCTCCTTTTTTCTTTTGCTTTTTTATTTTTTTTTAATAATTATAAAGAAAAGCAAACTAGTTGAGAGATAGGGAGAGGGGCGTTACGGACATGAGAGTGAGATTGAAGAGATTGAAGCTTGTCAAGTTCTGGTATGTTCTGGACAGAGGCGGTGGAGTCAACGGGGTTTAAGGCGTCAGGTTCGCTTCTGTTGGGTTTGATGGGTCGCTTGGGAGCCAAGGCATCGAATTGAGATCTGATCTGATTAGTGATCCTCACTTGCTCGTCACCATCCAAAACCTCGTCGCTCCGGCTGGGTTTTGTCGTCGTCGTCAACTGTCCCACCATTATTATCCTTCCGTTCTTTTGCTCTGCTTTTTTCTATTTCTCTCTCTACAGAACGGGCCAAAGCGTTTTTGGTGAGTTAGTAAAGTATTTATAGAGAGAGCATAAAAGGCAAAGGGACAATAATAGATTAGCGGAGTAGGTAAATGAAACAAAACAATGGGCTTTGAAACCGCTGCTTTCGTGTGTGGTTATTGGTAAGGGATGCCGTGGTTTAAATGGGCTTTAACTAAGGTCGCATAATTATCATTTCCATTATAGCAACTTTATTTATAAAATAAGTTTCCATTTTGTTCATCAGCAATTCCATTATTTAGCTAGTTAAACAACTATTTTATTTTCTTTTATAATGAATTAACTTTTTTATTTTTAGCTGGGCAGAAAATTCTACAAATTTATGATTTACAAAGGGCATCTAAGGCTTACTTTGGTATGCATACTGATCAGGGTAAACTTTTTTTTTTTTTTTTTGGGTTCGATGAAAACTTTTTTTAGTCAAAGTAAACTTGAGGATGGCCTTGAGACAAGATGGGTAAAGCATAAGGGCCAAACATACCTTGGATTGCGGTAGTTTAGGGCCTAAGCTTAGCCCTTACTTTAAGAAGCTTCGGCCCAGTCACCACCTATTAGAGTGCGTTAAAATATAATTTGAGAAGATCACTCATAATGATTGTAGGTCAATCTCGACCATACTCAGGAGAAATCAAGGACACTCATATTTCTAGTACAAGTAGTGGATGACGCGTCCGACACCACATTCCCTTGTACCACCCCTTAACCTTACATAAAGTAGAAGAATAATCAATATGAGGTACATGCACTATTCATCTCCTGACTATCTCACTCAAATGTTGACTTCAGTATCAAAGTAACTTTTGCAAGTATCCGCCCCTTCCTATCCGTTGCCAGTAGACTCGACCATCGTGAGGAGAAGAGCAACATCCCGGTCATATCTCGGATTAGTGCACATATATTAATCAAGTTATATATGTACCTAGGCATACATGGACCATAAATGCAAAACCTACATGAAGTTAGGAGTTAGATATGTGATTAAAATTAATCTTCTTTAACTAAGACATGTCAAACTTCACAATATGCTTGCCAAAGAACATCGTAAATAGCAAACCAAATATTAATGGTAGGCAATTAAATTGTTATGTGATTCACTATACAATAATTATCTTCTCTGTAATCATCCTACTACACTATCCCTTGTTGCCCATGACATCTCTTATTACTTAAAGGAAGATAAAGAGGGGCCAGGATTCCCGTCCAATTTAATCGCTCATTGCCACTTATGTTGACCAATTGGGTAGAGGCGTGTCTAACAAAACCGATGCAAGCTTTAATTGCTTACACCAACTCCAATGAGCCATCATTGCTTTACGGATACCGAAGAGCCATCAATGTCCAACAAATAAAAATTTTAGCTTCCAAGTTTGGTTTGAATCGTCGCCATTTCTGCCGATTCGGGGATCGAGATTTTTTATATTGGGATTGTTTTTTGCCACCACGGTTTTGAAGCAGAAGAAGAAATGGGACGCGATCGTCGTCGGCGCTGGCCATAATGGCTTGATCACCGCCGCTTACCTGGCCCTCGCTGGCCTCTCTGTCGCCATCCTCGAACGCCGGCACCTCATCGGCAGCACTGCCGTCACGGAGGAGTTGATCCTTGGCTTCAGGTTCTCTCGCTGTCGCCGCCCATCGTCGCCTCTGCACTGGTCGTTGCCCACCGTCGCGACTTCCCTGTTCACCGTCCACCGTCGTCTCTGTCGCCGCCCACAGAACTGTGAAACCACCACAACTTGCAACCACAACTACCTCGAGATGCACTACCTCGACCATAAGCACCGTAAAACGGAATGCTCGATCCCCTGCCACACGTTTCAACATCCCCATTGCATTCTTTCATCAAAAATTTGTTTCTATTAAGTTCTAATTTTTTCAGAAATTTCATAAGGTAGGGCTTGCAGCTTTGGTGGTGGTTGAGGCTGTGAACTGTGAATAGGGGGTTGAAGAGCTGATTGATCCTTTTCTCTTTCTTTCTTTTTCCTCTAATTTTTATGTTGTATACCAAAATTGAAATTTCTAATTTTCCCTCTTTCTGTTTTAATTGGTTGCCATTCCTGCAATGTTGCCTCTTCTGTTTCATGTGGTGGATTTTGAGGTATCTACATGCAAGTTCGGTATACAGGCAACTGACGCAGTTCAGGTCTCCATCGATCTTAGGTTTCTCTTTTTATGCCTTCCCTAAACCAGTAATTGTGTTATTATGATTGGGTGGTAGATATGAGTATTAATAGTTTGGCATTGGGAACAAAATCAAATTTTAACTAACATTCTTTTTTTTGTTTACACCATTTGGGTTCTCCTTCTTCTTCCTCCTTCTAATTCTAATAACTACTTTTATGAGTTTTCCTCTTCATCCATTCTTCATTTTTAATCATGAAGCTATCTGTTTTTTTTTTTTTGCATGAAAGAAAGAGACTTTCGTATGAAACTAAGAGTTGAAATATCACAATGCATGCGCAGGATTATTTGTGGTTTCTCACATTCTGATATGAATTTTACATTCTGCGGTGCTTTCCTTTCCATTTTTCTCTTTCCCTTTTAAAGTGTTGGCTAAGGGTGCAAGGTGTGGTTTTGATAGACATAAAGGAGTATAAACCCAACCATCTTCACCAAGCAACACTCACTATTGAAGGTACATACATATTTTATGTTGCTACTCTTTTGTTGCTTTGTCACCTAACCTGTTTATTTCTTTCCTTTTTAATGCAAATAGATAAATGTCTTCTATCCATATATTCACTAGCTTTGGGATAACAGAACATTGACTTTTATCAAGATATATATGGAAGCAGAATTCCCTGCCACTGGATGCACAGTGTCACCTCTTCTTGATCAAGTATGCAATTATGCATCTCTTATGAACTTGAATATAAGATTGAGATTTTAGCTTCTTCCCCACTGCATTTTGAATTTTTGGATGTATGTTCGGCAATATTTGTTTTCCATTGTCCTGCTATGTGCAGTCACTTGAAGAATCTTTCGATAGTAAAGTAGAATGTTCTTCAACTTTATATTGCTTAAGTATAAATTGTTTGTTGTAAGATGTTCCTTTTTGCTGAATCATGATAATGCATGCTGGTGTTACTGACCCTGTGTTGAGGGCTTAGAGACTTAGAGCTTGAGGTTATGTATTTTTGTCATTGCTATTAGTGGAAGATGGAAATGGGGTGATGGAACTTTGGCATGGCAGGATTTCATTTTTCCTGATTAGACATCTTTATGGTTTATAAATGTTTTGTATTAACATTGCTTCCCTGTTTTGCGAATATTTATTTATCCCTTGGGAATGATGGGTTATAAACAGATTTGTAAGTTGCACCATGTTTGGTCTACTACCTTTAACTTTGAATGGTAATAGGAATGGTCTGAGTTGGCAAAATGCTTTAATACTCCTTAATCCTCCATATGGGCATTAGTTTGAAAGTTCTTTATTGGTAAATTTATCTTTTCCTTTCATTTGATGAGTGTGAACATTGTTAACTTTTAATCGTCTTACTATTTATTTGTTACTTTGGTATGATTTGTGATCGACACCTATTACAATTTTTATGAATACTTTGTAAAAAATTTTTTTACAAGGGATTTACTGTCATGTATATTTCTTCATGTTTTGCAATCTTCTATTGTTATTTCAGTGTGTATATGCCAAAGGATGAGGTGAAAATGAAAGCAAGAGGAGGTGGGAGACAACATGTTAGATAAAAATTACCTCATTTTTTGGCGGACTCATGAACTTCATCGCTCCTTTATGCACGGTGTTCACAGACCTGAGGGCCAGGGTAAGTATTTGGTATCTTCTATATATATAGGCATTGATAAAAAAGTAAAGCCTAGGTCCTAATTTTAAAATTGCTTTGGTTGAACTTCATCTGCATTAATTGGTGCAATGGCGTCGTCGTTTACATCCTCGCTCGATGGGCGTTACATGCTGTTGGGGCAGAGTGATGAGCAGGATCATTCCGAGATTTCAAAGTTTTCAAAAAGAGATGCTGATGCTTATTTCAGGTACTTCATCTGTAATGCAATTATTTTTGTTATTTATTTAGTCATTAGTCATTAATAAAATCCTATTTTTTCAAATAAATAAATAAATTAACATAAAGCTGCAAAAAGAGTGATTCATTTTTTCTGGCGGAAGCTGAGTGGGCTAATACTTTGGTGATACCAATGTATGTTGAGTTTAAACTGATTATGGTTACCAATATGTAAAAGGTTGTCTCAAAATGGTATTTTTAATATTTTTTTTTGCTGCTAATTGTTTTGGTTGGGAAGAGAGAAAATAATGGAATATTAAGTGTTACACTTCTAAAATTTGAAGAGAAAGTGAACCAGATTAATATTTTTGTCAATTTCTTATTTTATGATCAATTTGAAATATTGGACTGCCTCCTCTCAGCATGACAGCAATGCTGTCTTTATAAGATGTAAAAATTAATTTATTGCTTTAGGCTTGACTCTCCATTTTGGAGTTTTTGAAATCTATTAGTGTAACCAAATAGTTATATTGGTGTTTTGATATGAAATACTTCACGTTTTGTAATTTATGTGAACAATTTTGTTTTTCTCGTGTGTAATAATTTTAGATACGAAGCTCAACTCCAAAAGTTCAGGAAGTTCATGGATTTTGTTTTGGATTCACCAACCCCTGAAATTCCGCGTGGGGGTGCTTCTACTGCTGACTGGCTGAGGTATAAATTGCAGAGATCTAAATTTTGGGCTCAGTGCATGGGGCATACTCTCTCCTTGGGTCAAGCATGCATGGTGTAAGATTAACTTTCTACACATCAGTTTTTGAAGTTCTTGGAACTGAAATTCCATCTTCTGAAAGATGGATATTGACTTAAATATCTAACTTAAATATTCTAATCCAGTATTGGTAGCAAATGAAGCTTCAATAATAGTGTTGCCAATTGCCAAATTTAGTTTTGTTGTTGTTATTGGTTAAGGTAGATCTAACTACAATATTATGGATGTTTTTATCAGGTGAATCTGTTAGGAAATTACGCAAAATTTCCCCATAGTCAGATTAGTGGAAGAGCGAAAAATAAATGCGGAAGCACACACAAAAATTGATAACGGAGTTCGGCCAATAATGCCTACGTCTCCGGGCTGCTGCAGACCTTTTATTGAAAAAGGAAATATACACTGTGTTTACAAACACTCACACTCTCTCACAAAACCCACAACCCAATTACACCCAAAATATTTCTCTCTAAATATTTCTCACCTTTTCTCTTGGTGCTCACTAATTTTCTCTCAATGTTGGAATATTTTTCCTTCACTCACAATGCCTCTATTTATAGGAGAATTAGGAAATGTGAACACCCAAAATGAAATGATGCACAATGTCCATTTTTCTTCCTGCCAGCGCTTATTTTGCTGGACCATAGAAAAATATGAATGCACTATTCGGTGCATGTTGAAAAACTGCACCATTCGGTGCATTTAATATTGGCTAATGAAAAAGTGCTTTTTGACTAACAATCTCCCACTTGAAGACTGATTTCAATCGGTCTTCACACCTCAATCTTGCAGCAGCCTTCCCCGGTCAAGATTCGAAAGTGCCAATCAAGTTGAGCACAACTTCAGTTTGTCGATAGTCACCACCTTTGTCAACATGTCTGCTGGGTTCTTACTTCCTTGAATCTTCTTCAACATTAACACCTCATCCTTAAGCAGAGATCTGATGAAGTGATAACGAAGACCAATGTGCTTCGTTCTGGAATGAAAAGCTGAATTCTTTGCTAGATGTATTGCACTCTGACTATCACTGTGCAAAATACTCTTCTCTTGGATGAAACCCAACTCTGTTAACAATCCTTGAAGCCATATCAACTCTTTGCTGGCTTCAGTTATTGTTACGTACTCAGCCTCTGTAGTGGATAAAGCAACAATCTTTTGTATCCGCGACATCCAACTAACTGCTGTAGTACCAACAGTGAATATATAACCAGTGGTACTTCTTCGGTGATCAACCTCACCTGCAAAGTCTGCATCTACGTAGCCTTGTACTTGTAATTCTCCTTTACCAAAATACAGACACTTATCTATAGTGCCTCGTAGATACCTCAAAATCCATTTCACTGCTTCCCAATGAGCTTTACCTGGATTTGACATAAACCTGCTTACAACTCCCACTGCATGGCCAATGTCTGGCCTCGTACAGACCATCGCGTACATCAAACTTCCAATGGCTGAAGCATATGGAATCTTAGCCATGGATTCTCTTTCTTCCTCCGTCTGAGGTGACTGTTCCTTGGATAGGCGAAAATGACTGGCCAAAGGTGTGCTAACCGGTTTGGCGTTGCCCATGTTGAATCTTTGCAAAACACGGTTGATGTACTCTGCTCGAGATAATCGCAAAATTCCTCTTTGCTTATCTCTCGTGATTTGCATTCCAAGGATCTTCTTTCTTTGGACCCAAGTCCTTCATGTCAAATTCTTTTGACAAATGCATCTTCAAGTTTACGATCTCATCCATATCTGAACCTGCTACTAACATATCATCGACATAAAGTAACAAAATGATATAACTGGACTTATATCTCTTGAAGAAACAACAGTGGTCGGAGTTGCACTTCTGGAAACCTTCCTTGTGCATGAAGCTATCAAACTTCTTGTACCACTGTCTCGGAGTTTGTTTCAGGCCATACAAGCTCTTCTTTAATCTGCACACCATATTTTCATTGTCTTTCTCTGAGAAGCCTTCAGGTTGGTGCATGTAGATCTACTCATCTAAGTCTCCGTGAAGAAACGCAGTCTTCACGTCTAACTGCTCAAGATAGAGCTCTTCACTGGCAACAATACTTAACACAGACCTGATAGTATTGAGCTTCACAACTGGAGCAAAAATTTCGGTGTAGTCAACTCCTTCCTTTTCTTTGGAATCCTTTAGCGACTAGTCGGGCTTTGTATCTCTTGGAGCCATCATTCTCCTCCTTCACCCGATACACCCATTTGTTGTGAAGTTCCTTCTTTCCCACGGGTAACTCAGCTAGTTCCCATGTTTGATTGGAGATCAAAGACTTCATCTCGTCTTTCATGGCAAGCTCCCACTTGCTAGCATCTGCCGTCGACATGCTTCGCATAATCTTCGTGCTCCTCCATCGATCAACAACATGTAGTCCATGTATCTCCTGTTGGGCACAGGAACTCGAGAAGACTTTCTCACCGAGTGGAGTAGGAGGCTCCGGTGCATCGCATCGCCGTTTATTGATTCCTCCGATTGAGGATTCTCAATCATAGGACTTTCTGGGACATCGTCCACCTGCATATACCGCCCACTCGCTCGAAGTTCTTTGGTGTCTGTGCTATGTCTGTCCTTGTACATCACTCTTTCATTGAAGATCACATCTCTACTGCGGATCAGCTTTTTGTTTTCATCATCCCAAAGACGGTAGCCAAACTCATTTTCACCATAACCGATGAAAGTGCACTTCTTTGATTTGGGATCAAGCTTATTCCTGCCTTGATCACTGATATGCACATATGCTACACAACCGAAAACTCTAAGATGTGAGAGTTTTACCTCTTTTCCGCTCCATACCTCTTCTGGTATTCTGTGCTCCAATGGTACCGATGGACCTCGGTTGATCAAGTAAGCTATTGTGTTGATCGCCGCCGTAATCGCCTTGAAGCCTGACTGCACCCGCAAGCTTCTGGCTCTCTCTGTCAACGTTCGATTCATACGCTCAGCTACACCATTGTGTTGAGGCATACCTAGCACGGTTCTCTCCATTCTGATCCCGTGCTCATGGCAGAACTTCTTGAATCTGGTGTCTTCATATTCACCACCATTGTCGGTTCTGAGCTTTTTGATCTTCAATCCTGTCTCGTTTTCTACTATGGCTTTCCACATCTTGAAAGCCTCGAATACTTCAGACTTATGTTTCAGAAAGTATACCCATACCTTCCTAGAGTGATCATCGATAAAAGTCACGAAGTATTGCTTCCCACTGATGGATGAGACAGTCGTTGGACCCCAAACATCAGAGTGAACAAGCTCGAGTTTTTCTTTCTTTGGGGTTCTTCCACTTGTCTGAAAGCTAACTCTTTTCTGCTTTCCAAGTATGCAGTCTTCACACATGTCAATTTCTACTGACTGAAGACCTGGCAATTTGCCCTTCGAGTGCATGATCTTCATCCCTTTCTCACTTATATGGCCTAGTCTCTGGTGCCATAGATTGGGACTATCATTTGCTGCATGCTCCTGCTGTCTTATAAAGAGTACCACTCTTTCTGCCGCGAGCAATCGTCATTGCACCCTTTGAAATCTTCGATGATAAATCGTGGAAGGCTGTTGTGTAGCGAATCAGCGGCCAAGCCCTCGAGATTAAGTTCTTCGTCAGGTCGGGAATATGTCTGACATTTTTCAATTCCCATACAGACCCGTTCAACTTAATCTTCACTACACCTTTGCCAACAATCTCGCAAGACTGTTCATTACCAAGGTAAACTTTACCAAGGTTTCCGGGTACATAATTCTCGAAGAATTCTTTCTGCGAAGTGGCATGAAAAGATGCTCAAGAGTCTAATACCCAAGACTCTTCCTTGCTCTCCAAAGAGCATATCAACGCGTCACCTCCTCCTGAGGTGGAAGCAACATTTGCCTCGTCCTTTGCCTCCTGGTTCTTGATTGCACTCTGCACTGATTTTTGTAGTGCCCGGTCTTCCCGCAATTCCAACACTCGATAGTCTTTGAGTTGGAGTTTTAGGAACTTTGATGATTTCTGGATTTGGACCGTCTGCCCTTTGATTTGCCACGTCCATTTCCTCTAGCTGAATTTCTTCCCCTTGACTCTGTATGCAATACTGAAGAGGATGAAGATTCACCCGACTCTCTCCGTCGGAACTCTTCGCTGAGAACTAGATCACGAACATCGTCTGATTTCAACTTATTGTTTCCCGTTGAGCTACTCACAGCTGTGACAGTAGCATTCCAACTCTCTGGAAGAGAAGACAAAAGTATCAATGCTCGTACCTCATCATCAAATTCAATTCCAACTGAACTCAACTGGGTTGTGACTAAGCTGAGTTCATTGAGATGTTGCGCTACTGATGCACCTTCCGCCATCCGCAAGTAAACAACCGTCTCATCAAATGAACTTTGTTTGAGGCCGATGGCTTCTCGTACATGTTGGAAAGAGCCTTCATAAGATCCGCCGTGGTCTTTTCTTTTGCAATGTTAAACGCAACATTACGGGATAACGTCAAACGGATAACGCCAAGGGCCTGTCTATCAAGAAGGATCCATTCATCTTCCTTCATCTTCGCTGGTTTCTTTCCTGTGAGAGGTTGATATAGCTTTTTCTGATACAGATAATCCTCGATCTGCATCTTCCAAAAGCCAAAGTCCGCACCATCGAACTTTTCAATTTTCACCTTTCCTTCGTCTGCGGCCATCACTCCTACTCGAGTCTGACTTCTCAGGATCGTTTCTGACAATTTCTGCGAACCACCGTGCTTTAGAACACCTCCGTGGACAAATTGGTAGTGCCGACCAATTTTACTATTCACGAAAAATTACTATTCACGTGAACAGTATCCTCACCAAGATTTAGCAGAAATAACCAACTAGCTCTGATACTAGTTGTTAGGAAATTACGCAAAATTTCCCCATAGTCAGATTAGTGGAAGAGCGAAAAATAAATGCGGAAGCACACACAAAAATTGATAACGGAGTTCGGTCAATAATGCCTACGTCTCCGGGCTGCTGCAGACCTTTTATTGAAAAAGGAAATATACACTGTGTTTACAAACACTCACACTCTCTCACAAAACCCACAACCCAATTACACCCAAAATATTTCTCTCTAAATATTTCTCACCTTTTCTCTTGGTGCTCACTAATTTTCTCTCAATGTTGGAATATTTTTCCTTCACTCACAATGCCTCTATTTATAGGAGAATTAGGAAATGTGAACACCCAAAATGAAATGATGCACAATGTCCATTTTTCTTCCTGTCAAGCTTGACAGGGAAAACATTTTAGCACTTTGATATACAAGTCTTTTTTGTTTATGGTCTTTGTCAAGTTGTGCTTTGTTCATGCGAGATGCAAGTTTTGGTTGGTGTTTGACAAAAGATTTTACGGCTAATGATTTGTGCTTTCTTTTAAACGTGTTCACTCTTTATTTATGGCATCTTTATCTCACAACTTGCTAATTTTCTTTCGTGTTTATTGTTTTAACAAAATTTGAGTTGAATTTGACTGAAAATCTCTTATTTGCTCTTGCTTTTGTGCTTAAATAAATTGTACAGGGAGAAAGTTAACATTCATCCTTTAAAATCCTTCATAACAATCCAAGGAACCAATACAGATAAAACTATTGTTCAATGGGACAACACTGCTCAAGCTTCTGGTGAAAATGCCAGCCTTTGTGAATTATGGGATTCTTCAAAATTAATTAAAGACACGTAGTTTTTGTTTTGATTTTACTTAAATACCTTTGGATGAAAACTTCTATCATTGAGGTTTGTTTTGAAAATATTTGTAGTCTGTGTGTAGAAAATTGAGAATGTGTTTGGAATATCATAAGCTACGATTCAAGCATCCTGTTACCAGTGGAGACACAGGTGCTGACCATCTCCAATATGTTTTTGTGGATATTTTGTTACGCTGAATTCTATTTAATATGAAATTTTCTTTTGTTCTATTTGATGCTTTTAAGTGCTTCTGCTTTTGAAAGCCGCTTTCAGTTTATATGCAAATTTCTTTTGTCAGATTTTTAAGTTGGATCGTTTTGCTAAATATGATAGTAGTGTTGTCACTTGGCAAAAGCATACGTTCTTTGGCATCTGTCAACAAATTAGTCAGTACTCCATCCTTATGTTACTCATTGAGGAATTGAGGGAACCAAATTTGCATATCCTTCGATTGCCTATTGTAACACTCCGCCGAGATAGGGCGTTTATTTTATTTATTTAAACAGTAGTAATCCATATTTGAGGCAAACACACTTTTTATTTATTATTATGGTATACAAAGTTTATTACACATACAACTATAAGTACAACTCTACACCCACAAGGGTGACAAAAGACACGCTGGCCGTGATACAAGTATCGATCCTCTGCCTCTAGGCAGTCTTCCTATAGACTCCCCAACCTCTAAGTACAGGTTGATCTTGACTGTCTGCCATTCATCATTATTTAATAGAACACACAAGAAAGACAAAGGGGTAAGATATTCATTAACCACCATCAGTTAGGAAAATAGTCATAGCAGAATAACTGTCACCATGCACAGCACAACATAACATCATCAATACAACTGATACCATAGACACCACACTCAGACTCCTGAGCACACGGTCACAGACCACATCATATTATTCTGACACCACAGACCGACACATATCAATGATCATTTCAGGCTTAATACCAGGCCTACTGACCTATAGATTTCAGGCCCATTATCGGCCCTACTGACCCATACCATTGCTGAATATTGCGGGCCATTAACGCCCTACTCCCTAGATCGATCGTTAGTCTCAGGGCGCCGAATAAGATAAGTTGGTTGTCCTAGGAACATATCTTGTTATGCTACTATCTTCGATTATCAGTTACGGTATTCCCTATACTAGAAATCACCGTCTCCGATTATCGAAGTAAGGTACCGTCCCGTGCACAAGGACGACATCCCCTATACAGGAAATGACCAAGATTTTCCACCTGTCGGGCGTGGAGTCCTGGAGACTTGTCAAGATGACCGAGTACATATACCCTCAAGGCCACTAACTATCTCCCAACTACTCTGTACCTTCAGTTCCACGGACGTGGAGAGCCTCGTCGGAAAGACCGAGTTCACATACCGTCAAGGTCTTGGACGAGTAAACATACCCTTAAGGCCACTGATTATCTCTAAACCATTCCATCAATACCTCAGGTACACCAGCCTCGGGTACACCGACCCGGCTATCATCACTGATAAACAAAGTACCGACAATAATACTTTCTATTACCGTCTAGGGATTCAAAATCCTCTAACTAGAGGGTGTCACCCTTGCCTCTAAAAGCATACATCAGATTCACATGTATTGTATACATCCAACACATAAATATCAGACATAAAATAGAATATCATTAACCATCATTTATCATGATTTAACAACATATAAATTATTCCTAGCGTCGCATAAGCGACTGTCTACTAATCTCATAAATTAAACAAATAAACGTAACCTATGTTGGTTGATAGGTCTACGGTGACTATCCTTAGCCATCAGACACCACAACCCCTCTCCTGAGGTATTGCTGCTATCAATTCCTAGTAGGGTTAAGGTTCCCTACACATGCTAACAGTACTACTTTACTACCTATTTTTCCTAGTGATTAAGGTATCTTCCCCCTTACCTGGCTTAGAAGATTGCTGCCGCTCGTGTCCCGTCGCTCTTCCTTTTCCCGAGCTCCCTTTCGCACTCCCTAGGGTCAATTGGAGAGTCTTGCAAAATTGGGAGAAGAGAGCTCTATTTATAGGCATAAGTTGGCCCCATCGCGTCCCGAGCAGATTACACATGGATCCTGTCGCATCACGAGTTGGGACACGTGTCACGCATCGGATGAGCATGATCACTGACTTTCCCACCACCATTCATCGTGTCGCGATGGTTTCCTTTGTTTTCTTCATCGCGTCGCGAGCGACCAGATCCAGAAATATCTAGTTTCTTTCGTTGTAAAAGGTTCTAGGGTATTCTAGGCTATTCTAGAGACTTCTAGACTATTCTAATAATTTCTATCTCCGTTATAGGGTTTCTGAGTCTCATTTAAGCCTATTTTATCCCTAATTAAGGTTTTTAACACTCGTTTATCACCTAATTAATTATCCTTCTAATATTGTTTAAAATTCAGGATGTCACACCTATTGTACCATCTAATAAAAGCAGTTATGTATAAATGTGTCTTGCACCACCCTTTTGAAAATGTGTCATGCCTCAGAAAAAAAAGTTTTAAACTGAACGACTCATATTGAGTGATGCATCTTAACAATATATTAGAAAATGATCATGTGAAAATTCAAATTAGACATAATTTTGTGATGGACCGATGTATCATCTCTTCTCTTATTTCTTAAACCAATAAAATGAGGGGCCAGAATTCCCGCCTATTTTCAACCCCAATTTGAAGGGTAAATCTGACATCTAATAAATTATTGTATTGGATGGGTCATGATGTCGCATAATTTACTGTATTAATAGGTCATGATGTCACATTGGAAACTACACAACCATTATGAGCATGGATTCACGCTAATTATTGCACATCAGAATTCGCAAAGCACACATATATTTGGAAACAAAGGACTGGAAACAACCAGTTTGTGCATGGATTCACGCAAAAGATAGCACAATTCGCATATTCCCAATGCATCACATTAATTGTAACACATATTTCCAAGGCAACACATAAATTGTAATATGTGTTTATTGATGTTCCTCCATGTACTTCTATCTTTTATAACTAATTGAGATGATTGGATGTGAGAGCAAATAGGATAGATCGAAGAATGTAGAATGATCAAAATATGAAGTTAAATTTTATTTGTAGAATGTAGAATGTTAAATTCTTTGAAGTGAATCATCCGGTTCAAAACCAAATGCACTGTTGATATTTTCCAATTGACCAGCACAGGGATTTTACTAGATTTATAGTGAAACTAAGTACACTGTCTGGTGTAGGAGTTGAAACCATCAAGTACAACCAATAACAGTATCCACAACCATACACAGGTCCTTGCTGTGAAACCAAATTAAATTTCATTCTGAGTTGCCTTAAAACAAATATTTACTTTATTCCATTGATATGATGTAGGGAATGATTTTTGTATAAGAGATTGGTATTAGGATAACTCATCCTTGCATGTTTTTTCTATTCCATGGGGTCAAGTCTTTTGCACACCTTTATTTTATTTTTTTAAATACAGACTCTCGTATAACCTATCTTTTTAATGTCATTTTCGTATAACTATCTTTTTAACGATGGATAAAGGAATTGTTATGCATCTTTTTGGGTTTTTAACGAACAATAAAGGTTAACTATAGATGAGATTATACGCCCCGTGCATCGCACGAGTACACACACTAGTGATAATCTTATGAATGCCACAATAAATGTTGCGAAACCAACATCTAATCTTACAAGGTTAAGCTGGCAAAGTGAAAAGGGTTGGTTAGGTTACCATAGGCTACTTTGTCTCAAATGTTCTTGATCTCAGTGTTTCCAACACTAGATGCGGAAGGACTCATGGTTCCCCTATCTCTAACCTTAATGCATAATTTGGTACGGCGAAAGAGAGGGGAAAAACTATGGAAGGAAAAATATTGGATGGGTAC
The DNA here is from genome assembly GCA_037113605.1 of Calophaca sinica. Classification (NCBI taxonomy): domain Eukaryota; kingdom Viridiplantae; phylum Streptophyta; class Magnoliopsida; order Fabales; family Fabaceae; genus Calophaca; species Calophaca sinica. The sequence goes on from CM073736.1 coordinate 13,374,426, forward strand.
TACAAAAATTCATTTTCTCCAATTCGGGAAGAAAAGACGAAGCAGCCAAAGTTTTTCCTCTTTTTCCAATTTTACTAAAATCTTTTTGTTTTATCTCACTTTTAAGAGGTATTTATGTAATCTTATATTTATACTACTTTCTTTCTCCTTACTTTCTACCCCATCAAACAAGGGAAGAGAAGATTTTCATCTTTCCTTCCTTCTACTTTCACTCTTACCAAATAGCTCAAAAATCATCTCATTTTCTATTCTCTTTCCTTCCTTCTACTTTCCTTTCCTTTCACTTTCTATTGAACCAAGCATAGCATAATAGTGATCGAACAAAATGGCTTAAGAAGTAAGCCAAGGTTAGGACAACACTTTCCTAAATTTCAAAACACAAAATCATTTTTAAACTTTGGGTCTAACCAGAGAGTGACAAGGTGATTTGGTGGTTTGGGGGGAGGAACATAGAGGTTGGAGAGATAAGGTGATTTAAGTTCGAATCCTAGCTACCACTAATCTTACTAACAACTAACTACCAAAATTTGTCATTTAAAAAAAAGATTTTGGATCTAACTCAACCCCACAAAACCAGCTTGTAAGGTAAAGAGTGTCAAAGCTTTATAAATTCTTATTAGACACTGTCTCTAGTTGAGACTTGTATTTTTCCTAATAAAAAGGACACTAAAAGATCATTTGTACAAGTCAGATTTTGCCAAACTTGGCTTGGACTAAGGCTTGAAATTTGCATTGGTGGTGTTGGACTTGGAGGTCTTAGATTACCTGGACAAGGATCTTGTCGGGCCAAAACTTGTAGAGGGGTGGATTCTTAAGCCTTCATTTTCTCTAAAATTTTAAACCAACGAGGGATTTTTATTAAAATAGCTCTCTTTCCTTTCTTTTTTCTCGAACCAAACACTACCATAAATTGCACAAATACTCCTTGCTCACTTTGGTTTTTCAAGAATAGGCCTTGTTGATCAGCAACGACATGTCATCGTTGTTGTTAAAATCACTTATGATTACCTTGAAGTCCGAGTATATGTCTTTCAGGTCCCATCGTATGTTATTGACTGAAATATCTGATGTCTCGATCTATTTGTTCGGGTTTCTTGAATGGAGTAATGCTATATATTACAAATAAATTTTTCAACGAAACGCAAGAAAAGTGACGTGTCATGTTTTAAAAGAAAAGAGAGAGGTGATTATGTTGGGGTTTGACGGAGATCAAACGCTCAAAAGTGGTAAATTAACCAATCATAAGATTTCGTTTGTTTTCGTTCGGCAGCTTTTTGTAAGAAAAAAACATTTTCCTTCTTGAATGTTATGCGCAAGACCAGCCATTTGATGCGATTCAATTCCGATACTTCTAAAGGAGCAAGTAAATTTGGCTTTATGGGGAATCCTTTGCAAGAACAAACTGTTTTTTATATGCTGCCAGTGCGAGAACTTGTATTTGTTCATTTTCCAAGCTTATAAATTGCTATTCAATGCACAAAATGCCAACAAAAAAATAATAATAAACACCTATATGTCTTATAGACAAAAAATTTACACTTTCCATAGTTCATGTACAAGCTGATCTAATACTACTAGTTAACCCAAATATAAACCAAAAATGAAAAGCCAATTACTAGTCACTAACTGAAACATTAATTGTGTCAATGACCTGAACCTCTTTTGCTGGGCCCTGAAGACATAGTGTAGACTCGAGTGTTGGCCTTCTCTTTCATAACTGAAGTCCTTATTGGAAACTTTAGCTCTTTGACGTGTTCATGAGTGGCCTTTACTTGAGAGGGATAGACTCGACAATTTACAATGGTTGGCCTTGTCACAGCCAACACCATGAGGACCACAAGAAGTAAAATAGAGCGCCTCATTAATTCTTCAGTTGGCTTCAACCCTATTCCTGAAGTGCCAGAAGTGTTTATACCCAAATAAAGGGACGTGGGGCCGAAAAGATTGCTTTTGGCATCTTGACCGAACGAGCAAAACCAAGGGCTTTTATTTATTTACTTATTAATTTAATGAACGGTGAAGGGCTTGTTGGGGTGGGGCCTATTAAGGTATCTTTGCATGTATGGCGCTAGATTTTTTGATTTGTAGAAAAACATAAAAGAATTTTTACCTTTTAAGTTTAAGATAATTATACATAATATTTGTAAAAATCAATAAAAATCTAAATTCTTAGAATAACTTTTATTTTTTTAAAGTTAAAAAGTATTTCCATATAATGAAAATTTTGTTCATGTGTTTGATGAGTTTAACTATGCATTTACAATTTTTTTTTTTGATAAATGAAATTTTATTAATAACTATCTACCTTCAGCATCAAAGGGAGCAGACTCTATCTATCTTTTATGAAGGGTTGCAGAGAGCTCACAATATCATGTGTTAGAAAGCTAGACCAAAAGCAAAAAAACATATGCCTTGTTTGGTACATAGATACACCCCCTATGAGAAAAACACCAAAATTTTTAGGCCACTACAAGAAGCATCACAGTGCCGCCTTATATCAGTATCTTTAACCCCAAAAAAATTAAGCTTTACATAAATAATACCAACTTCTAAGACTAAACACCCCACTAAAGGAGAACAAAACAGCATCAGCTACGCTTTTTTAAAGAGAATGTTTTATACCGATATTCAATTGTAGTTCATTTTGAAATTATGTTGCAATAATATTTTCTGTATTTAACAAATATCTATAATATAGTGAGATACTACCACTAATCCTATTTATAAGAAACAAACCCCCATTTCAACCACATTAATTGCACTTTTTCATATTTGCCCTTATTTACTATGAGACCAATTTACAATGTTTGTCAATTTACTATTAATTATCTCTCTCTCATTTATTACAAAGGGTAATTTTGGAAAAAAAATTAAAAATATGGCATCATTAATTGAGATTTGCCCATTCTAATACACCTCATTAGTTTTTGTAATTTTGTCCTATATTTCTTATATATAGGACCGGAGGTAGTATAATTCAATGTCTGTTTTAAATATTTTTATATGGTGCGTACGTAGTAATTAAATTCTTGTTTGATTTATGCTAAATTCTCTTTAAAAAAGGAACAGTTACTGAAACCTTTGGCACAATGTGAAATTTGACTCGAGAACATTTCTATATTTGCTTGGGAAACAAAGAGGATGTAGCGTTCCAAGTTTTTGGTGCAAATGTTCGGGGTGAGGAAAGTGAGCACCAGATGCAAAAAAGTGCCCCCACATGGAATCAAAATGCTAGGGTAGTAGGGGGATTAGCAAGCGCGCGGAGTTTTTGGACTTTGGGGTTCACATCATCACAAATTCCAAGAGATGGCAAGGGAGATGTGTGTCAACGACTAGCATCGTGAATTCTAGGCTGCTGATTTCAAGCTTCGACCGTATCTTCTGTATTGGATTCCAGAGCAAATAGAGTTTTAACTTTTATGATTTTTTTTTATTATCTCAATCTAACAGAGCAAATAATTAACAAATCCATATATCTTGTAACACCTGACAAGCCTTTAGGCTTAGTGACAGAATTCATGGGGTTAATGGTATATAATTTAGAGAATTTAGTGACAGAATTCATGGGGTTAATGGTATATAATTTAGAGAAAAATATAAGTTATGTTAGAAGACTTGATCATTATGTAAAATGAACTCGATTCATTCACTGAGGGATAAGTCCCTATATATACATTGTTCTGTTACAAAGAGAAACTGACTAATTATGCAGTAAAACTAACTAACAGCTAAGGCAACTAACTAACAGCTAAGTTAATTACAATAACAAGTATAAATGAGTTGTACAATAAAATATTGACTATTCTAACAGCCCCCCTCAAGCTGGATCATGGATATCAACCATATTCAGCTTGGAAAGGAGTGTAGAGAAACAAGGAGAGGGAAGAGTTTTGGTATGAATGTCTGCCAATTGATCCTTCGAAGCAATAGGCATGAGGTGGATGGTGCCATTTTGTACTTTCTCTCGAATGAGATGACAATCAATCTCTATGTGCTTTGTCCTCTCATGAAATGAGGGATTTTGAGCAATCTTAACAGTTGATTGATTATCACAATACATACAAATTAGCAAGGAAGCCGAATGATGTAAATCTGTGAGGAGATATTGCAGCCACTGAACTTCACATGCAGTGTTGGTAAGTGCTCGATATTCAGCTTTAGAGGAGCTTCTTGAAACAATTGGTTGTTTCTTGGATTTCCATGAAATTAAGGAAGGACCAAGAAATATGCAAAAACCGGTTATGGACTTTCTAGAATCAGGGCATGCTGCCCAATCCGAATCACTAAAAGCAGTGAGCTTCAAATCATTGTCAGAAGAGAAGAAAAATCCTTTACCTAGACAACCCTTGATGTATCTTAGGATTTGAAGGGCAGCATCATAATGAGATTGATGAGGAGCTACAAGATACTGGCTGAGTTTATGGACATCAAAGCAGAGATCTGGCCTAATATTAGTAAAATAAATGAGCCTCCCAATAAGCCTCCTATAGCTGGTAGGATTGGCCAGCAATGAGTCAACAAAAATTTCAGGTTTGAAGTTAGGAATCATTGGAATAGAGGCTGGTTTGAAACCCAGAAGACCGACATCATCTATTAATTCCAAAGCATATTTCCTTTGAGATAGCACTATACCTGATTTAGATCATGCCACCTCCAAGCCCAAGAAAAATTTAAGGGATCCAAGGTCCTTGATTTTAAATTGCTAATCCAAGAAAGACTTAACAGCAGAAATTTCATCCAAATTGTTTCCGGTTAAAGTAATGTCATCTACATAAACCAAGAGGACAGTAATCAATTTGTCTTAGGTCTTAACAAACATGAAATGATCCGAAGGAGACTGATGATATACCAAAAACAAAAGTGAAGCAGTAAGCTTGGCATTCCATTGCCTACTTACTTGCTACAAACCATAAAGAGACTTTTGAAGCTTGCACACTAAACCAGCCTTAGGAACTTGAAATCCTGGTGGGACTGTCATATACACATCTTCAATCAAATCACCGTGTAGAAATGCATTGTTTACATCAAGTTGATGTAAAAACCAGTTTTTAGCTGCTGCCAAGGCAAGGACTAATCTCACAGTGGTGAGTTTAACAACTGGAGATAATGTCTCACTATAATCAACACCCTCAAGTTGTGTATAACCCTTGGCAACTCAGCGAGCTTTATACCTTTCAATACTCCCATCTGCTTTCCTCTTAATCTTGTAAACCCATTTAGAACCAATGGACTTCTTACCAGGAGGTAAGTCAGTAAGAATCCAAGTTTTATTACTCTGCAAAGCTGCAATTTCTTTGTCTATGGCATCTCTCCAACAAGCATGTTTCACAGCTTGATTATAGGTTTGAGGCTCAAGGATAGTGGACAAAGAAAGTAAGAAAGCAGCATGATGAGAAGATAAATGAGCAAAAGAAGTAAAATCTGTAAGAGGATAAGCTGTACCTGAAGTATGACCTGCACTGCTCATAGAATTAAGCATATTACATTTGTATTCATTGAGATATTTAGGAGTGGTTTTAAGTCTAGTAGAGACTCTAGTTGGAACAACAATTATAGGAACTACAGGTGCAAAATCTGCAGTAACTACAGGTGCAGAATTTGTAGAAACTGTAGGAATGATAGGCTGAACAGGTGGAGAAGAAGAAGAGGATGATATAGAGTCATCGTCAACAGAGGATGATGTAGCTACAGGGACCTCTGTACCAGAAGAGGAAGATTCTGGCATAGAAGAGGAAGGAGCCGAAACAACAGTAGGTGAAGAAGAAGAAGAAGAAGAATGGGAATCTGCAGTAACCTCAGCAGCAGGGAGAGGAATTTGAAAAATAGAATCAGTAGAAGCAGAAGGTGTGTTCTTATGATAAGGAAAAATAGTCTCATAAAAGATGACATGCCTAGAAACAAATAATTCTCTAGTGTGTAAATCAAAGAGGGGAAAACCTTTGGTGCTAGAGGAATTGCCAAGATATATGCATTTCTTGGCTCTAGGCTGAAATTTAGTTCTATGAGCTTGAAGAGTAGAAGCAAAGCAAAGAGTGCCAAAAACTCTAAGTGTATTGAGATCAGGATTTACATTGTAAATCTGAAAATGAGGAGACTGATTATTTAAGAGAGTAGTAGGCAACAAATTAAGAATATGAACAGCATGCATGACAGAAAAGGACCAAAAACCGATAGGGAGATGGGATTGAAACATGAGAGACCTAGTTATGTTGAGAATATGTTGATGCTTTCTCTCAACTATACCATTTTGTTGAGGTGTCTCAACACATGATGTTTGATGAATGATTCCTTTAGAATTGAAAAAAGAAGGCATAGCAAACTCAAGACCAGTATCACTCTTAATGATTTTAATCACTTTATGAAATTGAGTTTCAATTAAAGCAATAAAATCAATAAGATGTTGTCTAGTTTCAGCTTTGTTTTTCATGAGTTTGAGCAAAGTATACTTAGATTTCTCGTCAACTATGGTAAGAAAGTATTTGTGACCTTGAATAGAGGGAGTGGCATAAGGCCCCCAAATACCAACATGTATTAAATCAAACACAGATTCAATCACTGTTGTGCTGGAAGTAAAAGATAAATGCCTATGTTTGGACAAATAACAAGTGTCACATGGTTTATTGATATATGTGGGAATATTAAAATGAAGTTTTCGGAGAATTTTGTAACACAATGAAGAGGGATGACCAAGGCGAAAATGCCATACATCATGAGTAGAAATTTGAATATTTGTAATATTTACAGTGTGCAATTATGAAACAGATTCAGAAGAAAAATGTTCAGGAAGAACCCAATAGTAAAGGCCTTTAAATTCCTTAGCAGTACCAATCATCTTCAGGCATGTGTTCATCTGCAAAAAACAAAGATTGTGAGGGAACACAGCTTTACAATCAAGGGCTTTGGCGAGTTTGGTCACTGAAATGATATCAACAGAAAAATGTTCAACATATAGAATATTATGTAATATCAAAGATTCAGTTAAAATAATGGTGCCCTTGTATAATGCCACATCAGTTTTACCATTTGGTAAGGATACTGGAATTGGTCTAATAGAATGAAAAGAAGAAAACCAATGCAAAGAACAAGTGAAATGATCTGTAGCACCCGAGTCCAGAAGCCAAGGAGCATTACCTGAAGATGGTTGAGAAGATATGTGGTGAGAGCTAACCAAGTTTGCAGAGCTCACAACAGTGGCAGTGGGTTTTGCATTAGGAAGCAGGGCGACAATGCTTGCAATCTGGTCCTTGGTGAATCCAGAAAAGGCTTCAAAAACAGCAGATGTATTAAGATCATCAGAAGAAGAGGCAGAGACTTGATTAATATCCTTCTTCGATTTCCAACCAGGAGGAAGGCCATGCTTTGCAAAACAAGTATCCACTGTATGATTATTTCTTCCACAATGTGTGCATTGTCTAGCTTGGCCTTTGTTGAAATGGCCTTTGCCGCGACCTTGAGAAGAAGGTACAGATTGAATAGCCAGCACAACAGGAGGATTTGGAAGAATTGCAAGATTCAGATGCCTTTCGTGTTGTAAAATGATAGAGAAGATCTTGTCTAGAGAAGGTATAGGATCAAGCATAAGAATTTGAGACCTAGCCTGATTATAAGAATCATTAAGGCCTTGAAGAAAGCACAAGACACTATTAGTGTCACGGTACTTCTGCATAGCCACAACAGACTTGCAAAAACCAGTAGGGGAAGAATCACATGAAGGTATGGGTCGAAAATTGCAGAGTTCGTCCTAAAGAATCTTGATTTTGGTGAAGTAATTCGTGATAGACAAATCACCTTGCTTCAAAGAGTAAAGGTCACTGTGTAATTGCAAAATTCGAACGTAGTCACCTTGAGAGAAGCGGTTGCGAAGTGCATTCCACACATCAGAAGCTTGTGTGAGCCAAATGACACTGGTTGCAATTTCTGGTGTCACAGAGTGATTGATCCAAGATCTGATCAAATTGTTGTAGTGTTTCCAGTTAGCAAAATTAGGGTCCGAATCATTAGGTTTCTGAATGGAGCCATCGATAAACCCTAATTTGTTCTTCATCTCGAACACCATGGTCATTGCTTGCACCCAACCATGATAATTCATTCCATCGAGCACCGCTGTAACAATCTTGGTTGAAGGATTTTCATTGGAATGTATGAAATAGGGATTAGAGAAATCTTGAATTGGAGAAACGGTGGAAGTCACCGGAATTGAAGAAGAAATAGAAGCAGCGGAAGTAGAAGAAGCCATCGATGATTTCACCGATTAAGAACACACATACAGAGGATGAGGATCAAGAATCGGCAAGAATGAAAATGGCGAACGAAAGAGAAGGAGAGTTCATTGCATCAAAGATCGCAAATCGCAGAGCGTTCAACAACCGATACCATGTTAGAAGACTTGATCATTGTGTAAAATGAACTCGATTCATTCACTAAGGGATAAGTCCCTATATATACAGTGTTCTGTTACAAAGAGAAACTGACTAATTATGCAGTAAAACTAAGTAACAGCTAAGGCAGCTAACTAATAGCTAAGTTAATTACAATAATAAGTATAAATGAGCTGTACAATAAAATATTGCCTATTCTAACAAGTTAAAAAAAGCAAGAAAAGATTTCAACTGCACCAATATGGTTACGCGAGAAATTATATATAAACTAGCAAGTTACTCGTGCGTGCGCACGAGTCTTATACGTTTTTATGCATGTGTGGAAATATTGTGTTCATAAACAGTTTGTTATATATTAATTAAAAGTCTGTTTATACTAAATTAATTTTCTGTTAAATTCAATTAAGTTTGAACATAATAAATAGATGCATAAAATTGATATGTGTTCAATGACGATAAAATTACATGCACAACATGTAATGTTTCCTTGTAGGGACTAAAAAACAAAAAAATTATATATAAATGATAAAGATATTTATAAATTTGATATGTGTTCAAAGAGAATAAAATTACACCGACAACATGTAATATTTTCCCGTAAGTACTAAAAAGCAAAATCATAATTTAAAAACAATAAAGACTTATAAATTTGATATGTGTTCAAAGACGACAAAATTACACCAACGACATGTAATCGTTCCCCATAAGGACTAAAAAGCAAAATAATCATTTATAAATTAAAAAAATATTTATAAATTTGATATGTGATTAAAGACGATAAAATTACACTGATAACATATAATGTTTCCCCGTAGAGACTAAAAAGCAAAACTATCATTTATAAATAATAAAGATATTTATAAAATTGATATGTGCTCGAAGACGATAAGTTTACACCGACAACATATAATGTTTCCCGTAGGGACTAAAAAGAAAAATTATTATTTATAAATAATAAAAATATTTATAAAATTAATATGCGTTCGAAAACAATAAAATTACATCGACAACATTATTTCATGATGATAAAATTACACCCACAACATGTAATATTTTCCCGTAAGGACTAAAAAGCAAAATAACTATTTATAAAATGATAAAGACATTTATAAATTTGATATGTGTTCAAAGACAATAAAATTACACCCACGACATGTAATGCTTCCCCATAAGGACTAAAAAACAAAATAATCATTTACAAATGATAAAAATATTTATTAATTTGATATGTGTTACAAAGACGATAAAATTACACCCATGACATGTAATGTTTCCCCGTATGGATTAAAAAGCAAAATAATCATTTATAAATTATAAAAACATTTATATATTTGATATGCGTTTAAAGACGATAAAATTACACCGACAACATATAATGTTTTCCCGTAGAGACTAAGAAGCAAAATTATCATTTATAAATAATAAATACGTTTATGCTCGTATAAAAAATAAATTAAAATATAAAATAAAAGTAATTTTAAATAATAAAAATAAAATTAAACATAAAAACATAAAACAACATTAGGAAAAGATATATAAAAAAATAAGAGTAAAAAAGTAAGAAAAAATAAAAGAGACATTAAGAAAAAATATAATATAAGCAAAAAAATAAAATGTAAAAAAAGTACGAAAAAATAAAATTACAATATAAGCAAAAAAAAAAGAGTTAAAAAATCAAAATTTAAAAAAATAAAAAATAGAATAAAAATAAAAAAATGTAAAAAGGGAAAATTAAAAATGAAAAAATAAATATTAATTAAATAATTAGTTAATTAATTAAAAAATAATAAATAAAAAATAAAAAATAATAAAATAGTAGAGTTGATGAGAGAATGACACGTATCCTAGAAAATCTGGTTTTATTAATAGATAATAGACAGATAGATAGATAGAAAACTTGAAGAAAAAAAGGAAAAAAAGTAAAATAAAAAATTTGAAAAATAAAAAAATTAAATGGAAAAATGAAAATAACGAAAATAAGGAAAATAAAAAAACTATAAAATGAAAAAAATATAAATAAAAATATAAAAAATAAAAAAATATTAGAGTTAATGAGAAAGTGAGACGTGTCCTAAAAAACCTAGTTTTATTATTAGTAATAGATAGAATAGAAGCCTTCTTTTTGCGGTACTTGAAAAGTGGTATCTACAATGTTAAAAATATATCACCAATTAAAATAAGATATGGTACTTCAACCGCGAATAATGTTAGAGAAGAGATCTCCAGCATGCTAATGGTTACAGAGAGACTGGGAACGGGGAAGTACCTTGGACTTCCCTCCATGATTGGCAGGAATAAGAAGGCAGTCTTCAACTACTTGCGAGACCGGACTTGGAAGAGGATACAAAATTGGTCAGGAAGGCACTTGTCAAAAGCGGGGAGAGAAATAATGGTTAAGTCGGTGGCACAAGCAATTCCCACATACTGCATGAGTGTTTTCCTTATTCCTACTACTCTGGGGGAGGAGTTGGAGCGTATGATAAATTCTTTCTGGTGGGGCTCAAATAGAGGTGGGGGCAGAGGGATAAACTGGATGAATTGGGAGAAGCTGTCGGTTAGGAAAGAGCATGGGGGACTGGGTTTCCGCCACTTTCACGGCTTTAATTTAGCAATGCTAGGGAAGCAGGGTTGGCGTATTGCTACCAACCAAGATACCATTTGTTCGAAGGTATTCAAAGCTAAATATTTCCCAAAAGGGGATTTTCTGGGGGCCCGGTTGGGTCATAATCCAAGTTACACATGGCGTGGTATCTACACTTCCCGGGTTGTCGTTAAATCGGGCACAAGGTGGCAAATTGGAGATGGTAAGCAGTTGAGTGTGGCATGATCCTTGGTTAATACATCGTGAGGACCATTATGTGAAGAGTCCCATCATTCACGGGTTGGAGGAGCTTCGAGTGGCGGACCTAATTGACCAACGAACTAGAAGGTGGAAGCAGGACATGCTTGCAACATGTTTTCAGCAGCAAGAAGTCGAAGCTATTAGCGCCATTCCTATTGCGCATTCACGAGCAGAAGACAAGTTGGTGTGGTCTCATAGTAAGTCGGGAGTGTACACGGTGAGGTCGGGGTACTATGTTTTGATGGAGGAAATTACGGATAACACCCACCTATGGGTTGCGAGTAGTGGAGGAGATTGTGGCGAGCTAAAGTTCCAAATAAATACAAACTTTTCTTGTGGAGAGCTATGAGGAATGTACTTCCAACTCGCCAAAATCTGAGCAGAAAGGAGTGCCTTGCACCTCGGCTTGTCCTTATTGTGAGGATACTGATGAGAACACTTGGCATGCGCTATATGGGTGTCAGAAGGCAAGAGACTGCTGGGTGGCAGGTGGTTTGTGGGATGTGGTGCGTGACACTATCCTTGAGGGGGAGGGCTTCTATGAGGTTTCATGTGAGTTGTTGCTGCAACTAACGGCGTCCCAACTGCAGGACTTCTTTTGTATCATTTGGTGCATTTGGCGGTGTCGGAATGAGAAGGTTTGGAAGGATGAAGAACTCCGAGCATCAGTGGCCGTGAGAATGGCTAAGGATCAGTTGCATAATTGGCGCAAGTCTAGGGAGCGGCATGAGCGAGTGGATTGGCACATCTCCAACCAGGTCGATTTGATATGGCAGCGTCCACCCAATGGCATGCTAAAATGTAACTTGGATGCGGCCTTATTCAAGGAAGAGGGTACCTTTGGGATTGGTCTTTGTATTCGGGACAGTTCCGGGGTATGTAAAATGGCCAAATCGATGTGGTTTCCGGGTTTGCCATCGCCAAAGGAAGCTGAGGCTGTCGCACTTTTGGAAGCGGCCAAATGGGTGCTTGAGGAAGGATTCACACAAATGGTCTTTGAGCTAGATTGCAAAGGGGTAGTGGACGATATCCTCAATTCGCAAGTTTATAACAATGAGATTGGAGCTATCCTAGATAGGTGTAGAGACTCTCTAAAGTTAGTACAAAACCATGAGGTTAGGTTTGTTAGGAGGCAAGCAAACTTCGTTGCTCATAGCCTTGCTAGAGCATCTAGGCTTTACGCTAGCCACCAAGTTTTTAATTCAATTCCCTCTTGTATTGATACGTTGATTATGAATGAAATGGCTTAAGTATGTTGCGTTCAAAAAAAAAACCGCGAATAATAAGTGTCGTATTTAATTGAAAAATAAGTCCCTAAATAAGTGTCATTTTATTTTTTTAATATAATATTAATTGTGTTTTTTTATTTTTATTCCTAAATTAATAACATGTGCACCACTTTCAACTCAATATACTCAACTAAGCATTTATAACAATAGTTAATAACTAATAGTTAATAAAAATAATTTTTTAAACTTGTTACACTATTTTATTTATTTAGATCTTTTTATTAATCTATATATTAAAAAAAAAACTTAACACTGAAACTGGACTATTAAATAACATAACATAGAACGAGAAAACTGTGTTTTATTCTCGAATCATCTAATTTTTGGCTTATCGTATATTCCATTTTCACTTTTCCCAATTGACGGACGGCAAAATGGTGTATTAAGCTCGGGACAACTAGAATCCTCAATTGGTGGTCTCCAATCATCATTTAAAAAATTAAAGAGCTGGGGATTGACGAATCTGGTTGTCTTTAACTAAAAGGAAAACGAGAGGAATATGTATTTCTGCTTAGAAATATCTTCTACTTGCAACCACTAAGGTCAGATTGTGTGTTTATTTTTCTGAGTGTAGGTGATTGATTATTGAAGTGAATCATGAGAGAACATCCAAAAGAAAGTCACAAGAACAAGAGAAGATGAACGCACTCAAGCACTATTCCATTTTGAATAACAGTAAGGGAAGAGTACAATTTTGTTTGGGTTTTCTCTGGCGGAAGGAAGTAATTCAAATATGGTTAGTTAGTTAGTTAGTTAGTGTTTGTTAATTCAATTAGAATTAACTATTTGTGTTTTGTTAGTTGTGATTATTATTGATTAGTTAAAGTCAGTTAGTGAGTTGGGCTTCGATGTAAATGAGCCAAGTAATATGGTGTATAAATAAAGGCTTGTAGAGTGCATACGTGTAATGATTTATTCTGTAAATAAAGTGTTATACATTTTTCCTCTGTGTGAGTTCAATTCCTTTGCGTTATTCCATTGAGTGTGAGTGTTCTCTTATTGTGAGTAAGTCATTGTGTGTGTGTGTGATCAAGTTTTGCTCCAACATTCTCATGGTCAACTGCACACCTAATAATTTCTTTCACTCTGTTTGCGTGGAAAAATCAGCCGAGGGATTCGGCTAACGTCCAGCCAACAAATTGATTCCTGTTAAGCGATTACACCGAGAACGAAACTCTAATTCTCGATTGTGAGTTCCCCAACTGCTCCAGAAAGCGTTGAGTGTGGTGAAACTACGCTACGCTAAGGCTAAGACTAAGAAACATGGAATCGGCTAAGGTAAAATGCTGTAAAAAGCTTGATAAATTGCAAAAAAAAAATAGTTGTTTGATTGATGTCGTGTGTCTTTACATTTCTCAGCGTAGGTATATATATACAAAAAGGAAAACAAAATTGTAACCACCCCCTATCGGCCATTATGCGTTCCACACGTTCATGGCTGACCACGAGCGGTCGTGGGTGTCCCTCAACTGCTTCTTCATGCGTATCGTGGGTTAACCGCTCTCCCATCGGCTGGGCAAACGATTTATCACGTGTTAAATGCGTTGGAGACTTCCAACGGCTAGCTTTGGTCATTTTAGCGCCAAAGTACATGACTTTCACATATCTAGCCCTTGGTCGAGCTTCAAAGCTCTATATTAATTAAAGGTAGCTCAGCCGATGTGTCCATAATGATCGGATATTTCCTTTATCCACATCGGCTATACTCTTTAATAATCGGCTGACCTCATGATGCTCCCTGGGCTTCTGGAATTTTCCTTTCTATCCCCGGTTCAGTGGGACCAATTTTCGGCTACCAATCCGATCGGCTTATCCCACACATCGGCTGTTCCCTTCATCGGCTGTTCCCTTCGTCGGCTGTTCCCTTCATCGGCTGTGGCTGATATTTCTGGTGATAACACACTCCAACTCCATATTCTTTTAATAAACGACTAAAAGACCTATACTTTTGATCCAACTTTCCTGATCTACCAAATAAGTAAAACGATTAATTTTACTTAGAAATGTCTATTTCATCCTATGAAGTGTAGGGTTCCTATATATCTAGGATTGTCAAATTATTGATTTAAGAAAAAATTTGGCAGCGTTTTCCTTAGTTCTCCAAACACATAACTTAATCTAATTAGTGATATTACCATTTCGATTAAGTATCCCCAAAACATTAGAAAATACGAACCAAATAAGAATTCTTAGATCAATAATTGAGGCATACAATAATACAGTACTTAATACAAATTTACAGTCTGAGACAGACTACTTTTGGACAATTCAAAAACATCGTATATTATGTCAAACACAATAGACAAACCAATTTTGAACAGAAAAATACTAGGATGAATGCTATATACCAAGTTAAAGAAGTGAGAAACATACCTCAAACTCTCATTGGCACTATCAAGCAAAACTAGATAAGAAAAAAACTAATCTTAGCAACAAAAATTAATTTAATGAAACAAAATTAGCATCTTAGCAACTGATACACATTGTAACCAAGAAATGGAAAAGAGTAAATTTATCAACCTACATATACAACCAAAACAAGCTTGGGATTTGGGGAATATGGAGTGGAGCTTATGACCAAAATGGAAGAATGTGGGTAGCAAAAGAAAGACATAGAAAACATTAACCTGCGAACAAAGCTTGCTATCAAACGATGAATGGAGCTTCTTGCAGTGGCAAATGGTGGAGCTTGTGGTGGTGGCATACACGTTTTTGGAGGTGGCAAATGGAAGAGGTGATGCAATGGTAAAGGAGGAGAATCTGGATAGGGATGGCAATGGGGCGGGGTGAGTAATGCTTCCCCCGTACCCATACTCGTTAATACTCACAGATATTTATGCGGGTAACGGGTATCTATAGATATCTATGAGTATTTAAAAATTTAACATAAAAAAATCATACAACATAATATAACAACATATTATATTAATATTGTAAAATATATTATATGCATTTACAAAATTGTATTATTATGGGTCCATCCACTAAAAAATGTCAAATAATGTACGAAATAATTTTTTGTTTTTTAGGCAAGGTGACTAGTCACCGTAAATTTATTAAAAAAGAGAAAAAGAAAACAAAAACATGGGGAGACATAAACCAAAACCCATGCAAAATAATCTGGAATCAAGTAAACCTAGAATTGAGTTTTTTATTCAGTTTCAGGTGATACCTCTTCTGAGCTTTAGACTTAACCATCGTAAAACCATCATTAGCAGCATTATCATTATTCTGCCCGTCTTCTTTAGAAGTACTTGCACCCTTTTGTTTTGCCCACAAAGCTGATAAAACTTTGAAATCATTCTGAACAGCAGTTGGAAAAGAGCAAAGATCTTTAACAATCACTAGAGTGATGTTAAGGGGACTGAATTGACATGCAGAAGCCACAAGTTGGGAATTTGCTGCATGAGCAGAGTCCTGTATACAATGTTGCTGAGCCCTATGCACATGAGTGCATTGCACTACCTCTTTATCAGAACTATCTGAGGCCTTAGCATGATTGCAATTCACATTTTGGTCCACAGAATCTTGAGCAACAGAACCAAAGAGATTGGCATGCTGCATCATGTCACCAACAGAATCCACAACAAAAGAAGAATTATCTGTGTTACTTGGGTTGCCAAACACATCATGAATGGCTTTGTTCACTGTTTCTTTTGGAATAACCTTAGAGCTTTCAAATGTCGGCTTCTCTTGGCTGTCATCTGCACATAAAGGATTTATTTCCTCCTGATTAGTCCCAAGAACCGAATCAGCCGCAAAGGATGCAGAGGAGTCAGCACTTCCAAAAACTTCATGAATGGCATGTCTTTGAGATGAGTTTAACAGTAAAGGCTGGTCTTTTGGATCAACTAGATTCTTTTGTGGAGAGAATGTTGCAGCCGAAGTACTAGCATGGAAATCTCTCGAATCATTAACAAAACCCAATAGAGGACTAGTGGAGTTGTGGTCTTGAATAGGGACATTGTTAACACCAACCAACTCAGTCCGTTCTACTGGAATACGATCAAATGTGAAATTTGGATTGAAGGCAGCTTCTTTGGATTGCACAAGACCCTTATCATTATCACCAACATTGATTTTGTTTTTTGGGATATATTTTAGAACCTGTTTTCGAGCCGGTGGATGCTTGTCCTGCTTATCCATGGCAGCATGCTTAACCGGATTATGAGTTCTGCAAGAAGCAACAGTGTGGCCAATTGTTCTGTGGGATTGACAAAACTAGGGCAAACTCTCATATTCAATACCCACAAAAAAATCAAAACCATTCCTTTCAACCAGAACTTGAGACCGCAACGAAGAATTTAAGTCCACATCAACCAAAATGCGAGCATAGTAACCATACGAGCGGTCTTCAGCATTCTTACCAGTAGCAGCATCCAAACAAATTGGCGTACCAATACTATTCATAATGATGAACAGGATCTTCGATCTCCAATACTCCTGTGGCAAGCCCATAGGCCGAATCCAACATTGGACATTGGTGGTTTTTTGAGTATCCGGATTGAAGTCCTGAGACCATGCGAACAATTTCAACAGTCCCGGTTTCAAACGCCAAGTAGTGGAACAAACCTGATTCAGATCTTCCATGGAAGAGAAGATGAATTCGTAGAAGCCTTTTCCCAGAGCAATCATTCCCCATTTGGCTGACAAGTTCAACGCCGATTGAAGCTTTTTTCGCAAATCGTCATGCTTGATCGGAGCGTCTCCTTTTGATAGGATTACTCGGCCATGAAGGTGTGTTTTACAGCTCTGTAAACCGGCCTGGTATTCATCCTCTGGGATCGAAATCGCGATTTCCTCACCTTTCACACAGGGTTTTGGAAGCTGGCTCAAAGGGATATATGTCATAGTATAAATATTATATATTTAGTAAAAAATAATTGTAACGAATATACGAGTATTCACAGGGCGGGTACCATGATCCCCACCCCCATTTAATAGCTACCCATTGTTGGGCAAAATCGCAAGTGTACGATTTCGTTGTTAAGTAATAAAATATCGTATCCACAGGGATTGTGACCAATTCTTAACTATACCAACGATGTACTATTTGAACTATCAGACGAATGAGTAGTGTTTGAATTGTGTAATTCGTGCTCAACAATAAGATAATGACTAACAAAACAATTGATTTAAATATTAAGAAGAATAGAGTGACTAGGGTTCGAATCCCTTTGTCTCACCCTTTACGCTCTTGAATCCTATTCCAATGCAAGTAATGATCACGTATTTGAAGTTTGAATCCTCTAAATTAGATTAACGAAAATTCCTTTCCTCTTAATCCATTTAATTCAACTAATAAGCCCTAATCCCTTAGGTTCCAATTAATTAAATCAAGCAATAAGGATAAGGATTCATACAAACTCATACCAAAGAGAACTATATCCCTATAATCCTATAGATATGTCAAAATATCCCAAAGCAAGTTTAAAACTTCAACTTTCCAATTGATGTTAAACCCTAGTTCAACCCCATGGTGATCAAGCATAGAATCGCATTAAGAAAAGAGATAATTGATCAAATGACATACATCAAACTTGCATTGAAAATTCTGAATTCAATTACATAAAAGGATCCACAAAGTTCATCTTACCCTAGTACAAAGGAATTAGTTCCTCATGGAAGAGAAAGAACCAAGCATTTGAGATGTAGAAACAGCAATAGACTCCATTGATTCCTCAATTTTGCCTAGAATCCTTGTTCTTGATTCAAACTCACAAGAGGCCACTAACCAGTAGTAAGTCCCTAGGTCAATGTTTCATCTATCTATATATAGTTCTGGACCAAAAGGGTTGAAAAACATCTAAAAATTAAGTCAAAACGCGCAAAAAATAAGAGTCTGGCCGAGACGCAGCACGGCCGTGGAGCCTGGCACGGCCTGGCCGTGCTGCTTTTAACGCACAAAAACGCAGATGAGCAGCCCGACACGGGCGTGGGGACGAACACGGCCAGGTCGTGTTGTTGTCTGGAAGCAGAGGCATGGCCGTGTTGGATAACACGGCCTGGCCGTGTTATTTACTGACTTCAAATTCTTGAGTTCCTTCATATCCACCAAGGCACGGCCATGCCATAGGACACGGGCAGGCCGTGTTTTCCTCTGATCTTGCCATATTTTGTCATTTTGGCCTCCGAGTTGGTTGCAACATCCGTCTAAGTGATCTAGCTTCGCTTTCCTAGGCCAATAACCTTCTTTTCTGCACATTTGAACTCAAACCAAGTGCATTATCTAATTCAAGCAAAAATGCATGAGAACTATGGGTAAAAACCACTACAATGCCTACTATGCAATGCAAAACTAACAACAAACTATATGCTATTATGAGCGCATCAAATTACCCCAAGCTTAGAATCTTGCTTGTCCTCAAGCAATTGCAGGCCAAAGATAAGCAAAGAAACAAGAGAGCGACAAATAAGGAACCCGAGATAATAGCACATTCAAGCAATAGGCTAAAGGCTAGAAGCGTGATAGGGACAACCAAAATCAAGTTCAATTAGAGAATCAGGCGCTCTGGAATCATGTCTCTCACTGATAGGGCACTCTCCTCCCAACTCTCCAAGTGTTTAAAGATTATGACAAATCGCTCAAATCCATCCATGAAAGTGTTCTACCATAAGCTTGACTATTAACCAAATCTCAGCATACAATTCATGAAAACACACAAGAATCAAAAGGTCTTTGTAAGGTTGTAACGTGGCCATGGGATTTTTCTTGCACGGTGGGATAAAAACAAGAAAGGGGGAACACAAGGGCTAAAATAATGACAAAGAAAACAACCCTTTTAAAGCAGCATAAGCGGAACAATTTATTCTCCCTTTCGTTTTCAACACCTTTTTACTTTGCTCCTCTTCTGTTATTTTATTTTATATATATTTTTTTTTTGTTTCCTCCCCCATTTGAGTTACTGGGAAGGAATTGAATAACAGAAGAGGTCCCAAATGTCAAGCACTGCATAATTTACACAAGATTCACAACTAATTGCTCCCTTTCACATACTTTAAAAGGTACTCTAACATTTAGCAATTATCTGGGTACCAAGAAAATTGATTTCATTTCAGGCTCAAAAGGGGCAACTAGAGGAAGTTTTCATTCAACAAATAGAGGCTTGAAACATGCCTAAATTGCCTAAATCATATTCAAGTGTGTTGACAAAAATTTTCAAGTTTTGAAACGGTTTCAAGTCAAGTTCTAGAGAGCACAATCAGGATGGACACACTCATACAAGGAAAAGGGGGACATATAAACATGATAAAGTAAAAGCCCCAATATTAAGCTCAAGTCTCACATTTAGAAGTTAAATTCAGTGAAAGACATCAAATCAGAGTGCCACATGCTAATTCTCAACTTATCCAAAGATTATCCCTATGTACATTAAGAATATTGCCTTAAAGCCTATCACAAGAAAAGATAATTGGGTTCCAACTCATTGCAATCTCAAATTTCAAAAAGATTGTAGCACACATGCCAAAACACAAGAGGATAGCGTACAATTAGGGGATAAAATGATGCGAACAAAACAACAATTAAAACAAATATGCAAACATTAAACTAAAAATGCAAAACTAATATGCAAAACTAAAGGCAAAAATTTAAACGCCCTACCCCAAGCTTAAAAATTTACATTGTCCCCAATGTAAACAATTAAACTGAGATAGGGATGAGGAGGAAAGAACTCACCGAAAAACTTGGGTTGCCTTCCAAGAAGCGCTTCTTTAACGTCACTAGCTTAACGCTTGCAGGAGTCGATCAAGGCTCCTTAAAGGAGGAAAAGAAGATTGAAGCACCGCCTTCCTTGGGAAGATGCACACCCATAGCCCTGAGTGCTTGCATGGAAATCATTTCCCCTTTTCGCATTGGTCTCCTTTTTCTCCTCTTGAATTTATGTGGGTGGACATTGTCATCCCTCGCCTGTTTGGTGCGCTTTTCATAAGAATGAGTAGGTTCTACATGTGCCTTTTTTGGAATTTTACAATTTGGGAATTGTTTCCCATGGCCTATATGCAAACTACTCTTTCCTTTTCTTCCTTTTTTCTGCACTAAAATTTTTTCCATCCCATCATCCAGCTCTTCAGACATCTCCTCAATAGAATTCAGTGTCACCTTCTCTAAGGGTTTGGAAGGTCGATTTTGATCAAGATTCTCTTCAACCGGCTGCCCAACCACATCAATTCTAGAGCACTTTTCGGTGTCATCGGGATGCCTCATACCCTCAAACACATTGAAAGTCTCTTTCTCATCTTGGAACCTCAAAATTAATTTACCTTGTTGGACATCAATCAAGGCTCTTCCTATAGCTAGGAAAGGTCTTCCAAGAAGAAGAGGGACCTCCTTGTCTTCTTCCATGTCAAGGATCACAAAGTCTGCCGGAAAAAGGAATTTGCCAACCCTTACCAATACATCCTCCAGTATTCCATAGGGGTATTTCACCGATCTATCTGCCAGTTGCAAAGACATCTTGGTAGGCTTGACTTCACCTCCTCCCATCCGTTTCAACATAGAGAGGGGCATCAGATTAATGCTAGCTCCTAAATCACAGAGAGCCTTTCCAATGTGCAAATTCCCAATAGTGCAAGGAATTGTAAAGCTTCCCGGATCCTTCATCTTTGGAGGAAGCTTCCTTTGGATAATGGCACTACACTCTTCAGTCAAGGCTACCGTCTCATCCTCCTTGAACCTTCTCTTTTTGGTCAACAACTCCTTCATAAATTTTGCATATGTGGGCATTTGCTCAAGAGCTTCTGCAAAAGGAATGTTGATTTGGAGACGCTTGAAAACATCCATGAACTTAGAGAATTGTTCATCCTTCTCCTTTTTCTTGCTCACAGGAGGATATGACAGCTTCTTATATGGAGGAACAACTCTGGGCTTCTCTTGTACTTGCAGTTTGTCAGTAACAACTCGGTCTTCCTCACCTTCTTTTTTTTTCTTTTTCAATATTTACTCTACTCTCATTTTCAACTCCACCTTTTTCTTTTTCAACTTCTTTTCCTACTTCCACTCTCTCTTTTTCAACTCCATCCACTTCACTTTTTCGCTCTGTTTCTTTCTCTCTACTTCACAACAACTTTCCACTTCTCAAAAAACGACTACAATTTTCATTCTTAGGGTTGTCAATTGTGCTAGCGTAAAACTTACCTTTCGATTGGTCTGCTAGTTGCTTTGAGAGTTGCCCAATTTGGTTCTCCAGATTTTTGATAGAAGCCTCCTGGTTTTTGAAATGGGACTCATGATTCTGGAAGTTGGATTGTGTCATCTTCATAAACTGAATAAGAGCTTCTTCTACTTGATTTGGCCTCTCTTGCTTTTGCGGTTGTGGAGGGTTACTGGATGATGGGTTATCTTGCTGCTTCCAATAGAAGTTGGGATGATTCTTCCACCCTGGATTATAGGTGTTAGAATACGGATTCCCTCCTTGCCTTTGAAAATCACCCATGTAATTAGCTTGCTCCTTGGAGTTTCCTAATGTATCACACCCTCCATTCTCATGAGGCCCTTGACAAAAGTCACATCTCAAGTTTTGATTCACCTGATTCACTTGAGCAGAGGAAAAGGCTCCCACTTTCAGTGCCTTCAACTCCTTTGTGATAGCCTCCAATTGTTGAGAGACTAACTTATTTTGAGCCAAGAGTGCATCTTGCGTTTCTAGCTCAAGGACTCCTTTTTTTGCCAATGTTCCTCTATCATTACGACAACTGCTCGTTGGAAGCCATTTGCTCCACTAAGGTTCTTGCTTACAATTTGTCTTGTTGTTGATTGTACCTCCGGTGAGGCATCCAACATCATCCTGGTGTTTGGTCTCAAACCATTCTGAGAACATTTGCATTTGGTTGAAATCGTCATATCCATGTCCTGGACACCTCTTTAGAAGGAGCTTGAATCTCTCCCATGCCTCATACAAGTTCTCACTTTGGTTCTGTTGGAACCCATGAATCTCACCTCTTCTTTTGATGAATTTGGAGGGTGGAAAAAATTTTGTCATGAATTTCTCCTCCAAATCGTCCCAAGTTGCAATGCTTCCTGTAGGCAAGGTGTCAAGCCAATCTCTTGCTCGTTCCCGCAAGGTCCAAGGGAAAAGCCTCAATTTCTTGCTTCCTTGATCCTCCCAGCCCAAAGGTGTCACAGATTTCATAGAAGCTCACCAGCTGTTGATTTGGGTCATCAATTTCATTCCCCGCGAATTGGCTTTGCTTGAGAGTGTTTAAAAAAGCCGGCTTGATTTCAAAATTGGCATTTGCCTCAACCTGTTGGTAGGCATTAACAGCCCTTGTATGGTTGTTTCGTCTCCCAAAATCACCCAAAGTACGTGGTTGGTCCCCCATGACTTCTTGAGTGGTGACTTGAGAAGTAGATGCGGAGGATTGTTTTTGTTGCTGTTTTGCCTCTTTTGTCTTCTTCCTTAATGCCCTTGCTTTGTCTTTTCAATTTCTGGGTCAAACAACAGTTCACTGTTTGTTTACCTCGCATGCACAAAACTTCGAACAAAGTGAGTAGCAAAGCAACGAGTTAATGTAAATTTTTTCTTCAGAAAATAAATAAAAGAAATAGTTCAAAAAGGTACTCGTTTGCCTTGTTAAAAATTAATTCAACAATCCGGCAGCGGCGTAAAAACTTGTTGGGCAAAATCGCAAGTGTCACGATTTCGTTGTTAAGTAATAAAAGATCGTATCCACAGGGATTGTGACCAATTCTTAACTATACCAACGATGAACTATTTGAACTATCAGACGAACGAGAAGTGATGGAAATGTGTAAATCGTGCTCAACAATAAGATAATGACTAACAAAACAATTGATTTAAATATTAAGAAGAATAGAGTGACTAGGGTTGAATCCCTTTGTCTCACCCTTTACGCTCTTGAATCCTATTCCAATGCAAGTAATGATCACGTATTTGAAGTTTGAATCCTCTAAATTAGATTAACGAAAATTCCTTTCCTCTTAATCCATTTAATTCAACTAATAAGCCCTAATCCCTTAGGTTCCAATTAATTAAATCAAGCAATAAGGATAAGGATTCATACAAACTCATACCAAAGAGAACTATATCCCTATAATCCTATAGATATGTCAAAATATCCCAAAGCAAGTTTAAAACTTCAACTTTCCAATTGATGTTAAACCCTAGTTCAACCCATGGTGATCAAGCATAGAATCGCATTAAGAAAAGAGATAATTGATCAAATGACATACATCAAACTTGCATTGAAAATTCTGAATTCAATTACATAAAAGGATCCACAAAGTTCATCTTACCTAGTACAAAGGAATTAGTTCCTCATGGAAGAGAAAGAACCAAGCATTTGAGATGTAGAAACAAAGCAATAGACTCCATTGATTCCTCAATTTTGCCTAGAAACCTTGTTCTTGATTCAAACTCACAAGAGGCCACTAACCAAAGTAGTAAGTCCCTAGGTCAATGTTTCATCTATCTATATATAGTTACGGACCAAAAGGGTTGAAAAACATCTAAAAATTAAGTCAAAGCAGCGCCAAAAAATAAGAGTCTGGCCGAGAGGCAGCGACGCAGTAGTGGAGCACACAACGCGGCCTGGCCGTCTTTGCTAACGCACAAAAAGCGGATGAGCAGCGGCACAGGCGTGAGGGCTGAACACGGCCAGGCCGTGTTGTTGTCTGGAAGCAGAGGCACGGCCGTGTTGGATAACACGGCCTGGTCGTGTTATTTACTGACTTCAAATTCTTGAGTTCCTTCATATCCACCAAGGCACGGCCGTGCCATAGGACACGGGCAGGCCGTGTTTTCCTCTGATCTTGCCATATTTTGTCATTTTGGCCTCCGAGTTGGTTGCAACATCCGTCTAAGTGATCTAGCTTCGCTTTCCTAGGCCAATAACCTTCTTTTCTGCACATTTGAACTCAAACCAAGTGCATTATCTAATTCAAGCAAAAATGCATGAGAACTATGGGTAAAAACCACTACAATGCCTACTATGCAATGCAAAACTAACAACAAACTATATGCTATTATGAGCGCATCACCCATTTACTACCCATTGCGGGTAATCCATGCGGGTATCTATAGGTGCGGGTTTTTTTGCCATCCATAAATCTGGAACATTGGAGGGAACACAGGAAATTTCACACACATTAAATGGAGTATTTTTTCTTAGTATGAAGCATTGGACGTCGCAAAAACACAAGAAAGGGGGTTTGAATTGGGTTTTAGAAATCTTTTTGCAAAGCTTGTGTATTTATGAAAACCTTTTCAAAACAGCTCTTTAATAAAATAGCAAGTAAATAAGTAAAGAGAAGAGAGGAGAATGACACAGTGATTTATACTAGTTCACTATCACCTGAGAGCTACGTCTAGTCCCTTCACACACTTGAAGGATTTCTCTACTATAATCAACCTGATTACATTTGAGAGTATACTACTGTCAAACTGGCTATACTCACAACTTCTTAGAACGACTTAGTGCAGTCAAGCCTCTAAGAAATACAACCACTACTGGGCTAAATACAATGTTCAAAAGTAGTTTGAAACAATAACAATAACTCTCAACAGAGAGGATTTACAATGAAAAACCTAAGCACAAAGAATAACTTTCAAACAGAAAAAGATAAAACGTTTAAGTGCTTGTTCAATGTGATCTCAGAGACTTGGAATAATTTTTTGGTTGCTCGCTGTCTCAGATGAGTAGTTTTGTTTGTAAGCATTAACCTACTTCAGTGAATGAAGTAAGGTATATATAGCTAGGATTGTGAATAGTATCGTTGTGACCTAACAGCTATTTCACCAAAGGACAAAACTTCAGATCCACTTTTCGTGGCTTTTAGCAAGTCACATCGCTTTCAACTCTGCTCTTTCATACTGACACAGCAGACAATAGCAGGATCTTGTCCCTTGTGATCTTTTTGAATATGAGACACTTCTAGAGCAAGTTTTCTGATGATTATATCCGTTGACATTCCCTTTAGCCTTTGATTCCTCGTATATTAAAATACTCATCAATGAGGCCTCTTTAATACATGAAGTAACCTTTAATGAACAATCAGTCTGATTTCCAATCAGAGCATCTGTCAAACAGACGATGCTAGTTACTGAGATACTCTGTTCACCAGAGTGAGCTCGAAACGGAGGCAAGTTCTTCAGTACAGAATTTGTTGGCCTTTCATATATTGGAGTCATGTAGAAACGGACGAAGGATTCCACTGTATAGTCTATTCATGGTCTGTTAGAGCGTTGACCAACACCAGAGCGTTGACCTTATCATAGCATGGTCTCATCAGAGTATGGTCTATCAGTGTGTTGACTACCTACAGAGCGTTGACCTTTTCAGAGTATGATTTTGGAGTAAGGCTAGTAGACGAGACATCATCAGCACTTTCTGGACGATCACTGCCAGATTCAGACGAATGAAACGGAGGGTCAAATGCACACTTAGGCATAGTCGTCTGAGACATTTCCTTCTGATAAATAGTGACTTCTGCACACTAACAAACACATCAGAGGGTAAATTGTTCTATTAATTATTTGTTACCATAAAAACAATTAAGGGTCATTGTTTCTGAATCCACTTGATTCCAACAAGCATAACCTGAAATAGAGCATCCTTGAAAATGTGGCATCTATGATTGAGAACTAGATATCGCATTCTCACGCATGCGCTATCTAAGCGTTTAATTTTTTTTAAACAAATAACTTGTTTATTCAAATTCAGATATCGCTTCCTTGATAAACCACTATCAAATGTTAGAACATAGATGACACATTTGGATGCACTATATTTTTTTCTCCGCATTTTTTTGCATAGCACATCGATAGAAACCTCATATTTAGGAGGCGATGTTACATCCAAAATTTGGCATGTAGTTTTTTATAAGCCACATTAAATTATTCAAATAAAGGCTAACGAAAGCACATTTGCCAAATTTTGGCGTGATAAATACTCTTAAATAGTAAGCTTTAATTGTTGGTAAATAAATTTCAAATCCAAGAGAGGAAACAAAATGAAAGAATGCAACTTTTCAAATCATACAGTAATCCCTTCCGTCTCAAATATAAACAAAAATTAAAATGTATTTGCTTTAAATTTGGTCTAAATATATTTTAATTTTTGTTTATATTTGAGACCAGATAGAGTATATGTTATAGACAAAATAAATACTCTCTCTACTACTTTTTATAAACTCCTTTAGAAAAAATTTGTTAACTAATTATAAGCTCATTTTTAAATTACAAAATAAATTAATTATTTTTTTCAAAAGTGTGATTAAAGGATAAATTTAAAAAAATATACATATTATAAATAATTTAATTATGCTAACTATTTTTTTAATATGCATTTTTTTATCTAAAATGACTTATAAAAAGTGACAGAGTATAACTTGAATTATGAAGGAGTGACATGACACCGTGAAATAATTTAGAATCACGAGGGACACTGATAAGACATGAAAACAATTCCTACATGGTTATTATACGATCATTAAAAATAAATGTTTGAAGTTGAGTAATTGAGTTTGTGCTCTCTTGTACTCCTTTTTGTTCTTTTTTACTTCTTGTTTAAAGTTAATTTACAATAACTAAAGAAATTAATAAATTTTATTGTTTTTGATGAAATTATTAGTGTTTTTCTTATGATATTTTTGACTATTCATTACTCCATAGAACATATTTCTCTCTCTGTAATAAATAGTTAAGGGTATAATTGACAACAAACAATTAATGTAACAATGAAAAATAATTAGAAACAAAATTTCTCTAAAAAACTTACATGTAAAAAAGAACGGAGAGAGTATTTAAATAAAACAAAAAGACATAATATATCATGAATAATGGAATATTAAAAAGTTAAAAAACAATTTAACCACTTTATAATTGTAATGATGAAGTAATAAAAATAATAATTATTTATGTTAATCACTTTAAAGAAGTTGAATATTTTAATTTTTTTAGTTTTATTATCTATATTTCTATTCTTAATTTTTTAACATATATAAACTATACATAATAACATAGAAGAATAAAAATAATTTAAATTATGTTAGTTATTTAATTCAATCTATCGTTATCATGGTTGTTAAACTCTTGAGTTAACGCTTAAACTCTTACAAGTTTATGATTCTAGATCACAAAATCGAGTTAATTTTGCTTGTAAACTCTCTTTTTCATAAACTCGTACGAGTTTAAGTAAACTCTAATAAAATCGATAAACTCTCGATTTTACTAGCGAGTTTTCGAGTCTATAATTTTATATTGACTTGGCCTTAATATTTAAATTATTGGTCAATATTGTTGGCTACTTGAGTTGAATTACCTATGTGCAACAATATACATTAGATTTATAAAGTTAATTTTACGATTTTAGTGTTATTTTTGTTTTGTTTTATTCGGGTACGAATTAAGTAAAGTGTTTGACTAAAAATTATGAGTGTTAGGTCAAATTAGATTTTGTTTTATGAAATTTGTTCACTGTAGTAACTTATGTTTTTATGAATATTTATGTATGATTTGGTTATTAGTGTAGTATGATCTTATCTAGTACTATTGTACTAGTACACTTTATTATTGTGGTTTGCTACTTTATTTTGTTATGAAGTCAGAATGTTGAATCATTGTTGTGTTAAACTTTTCATACTACGTAGATATGTCATTTATAGGTTTATTTCTTATTAGGTGAACCCTTACGAGTTTACGAGTCGAGTCTACAAAAACTCCACGAATTTATATAGACTCTCAAGTTTGACAACCTTGACCGTTATGATGGGCGGTGGCTATGTATGGCAAAAAAAAATTTATACTAGTTAATTCTCGCGGGTAAAACCCTCTATAGATTGCATTTGGATTACTTAACGGGTACCCGCGGGTATATCAAATGGATTTTCCTCTACTCGCTTCTTAATAGGGTAGGGCGGGTAGAATTGTATCCATACCCTTTGGTACCCACAAAAATGAATTTGTATGTTGTTTAGTATTTTTTGTCATAACTCATCCACATTGTCAAGTTAAATGAGTTTAGTTAGTACTTTGAATTGAATTGTTGATTAGCGCTTCTAAAATAAATGAATTGTTGACATCTTTTGTTAACTAGGTTTTGTTGAGTATTTTTCTTTTGCTTTTTTTAATTTTAATAGGTATCCATGGTTACCAATAAATACCCACTGATATTTATAAAATTCACGGGTATAGGGCAGGCTTGAGACATATTTCATCCAACAGGGCGGGTAATTGGGGCTACTACCTATGTCTGCCCTGCCTCATTTTCATCCATAGTGGCAATTTTGAAAAGCCAAATTACAAGCCTAGCGACGAGCTTCACACACACTGGGCGTAGAGAAGAGGGGTACCGTGGGTTCGAACTCGTGCCTCAACACATCAAATGTCATCGCAGCCTTTTACCATCTCAGCTGTACTTACGGGACTTTTTTTTTTTTTTTACCAATGCACTTAGAGGACTATATATATATATATATTGTTGTTAACAATATAACCGGAATACTTTTATTAAAATTCAATTATGTAACCCTGTCACAAAACCAATTGATTCAAAAGCTCAAGCTCCGGCTAAATTGCGAGCTTTTATGATGTCATTGACAAATTGATCTATACTCTTATCAGAAGAACCACCTGCCTCTAGTGCTTTCCTCGACGCCTCTTTCATTTCCAATGCCTTCTTCTTCATCTCCCCAGCACTTGGCCCATCCATCACTTCCTTGATGCACCTCTCGATCTCTTCTACGCTAGGAATCCCATGTTCCCCAAAATTCATTATGATGCCATTTTGAAACTTATCCACTATAACCTTAGCAATCGTTGGCTGATCCAACCAAACTGGATAACCAACAACGGGCACCCCAGCAGCAACAGTCTCTACCATGGAGTTCCAACCACAATGAGTCAAAAAGCAAGCCACTGCAGGGTGCGTTAGCACCTTCTCCTGCTGGCACCATGTGACCACCAAACCCCTCCCTTTTGTTTCTTCTAAAAACCCAAGCGGCAATTGAGCAGCGTCATTCTCAGAACCTTTCGACGGTGGCTTAATTACCCACAGAAATGCTTTGTTGCTATTCTTCAATGCCATGGCTATGTTATTCACCTGTTGTTGTGACAAGACAACTATACTACCAAATGCGATATAGATAACTGAAGAGGATGGCTTATTGTCAAGCCACTCAAGGCAAGAGTCTTCAACATTCCACATGTTCATACTAACATCATTGTTTTCCTTTTCACCCATCATGAATTCAGAAACTAGTGGTCCAATAGGGTAAACTGGAGCTAGAGACGCCATGGACTTCACTGCTTCTTCCTCAAACTCGTAAATTGTGTTAGCTAAAACCCATTTCACGTTATTGTCACAAGCTTGACACATATCTACCATAATCTGCCTATTGTGGGCAGGGAAAGAAGGAAGTATATATGTAGGGAAATCTTTGACCTCTAGCATTGGAAGCCCAGGCAATTGCACTTTCTCATTTGGGTTATCCAAATTAGGAAATGAATCTATATTCCTCAGGTAGCGATAGGAAATAGAAAAAGTGGCACAAGGTTGCATCCAAAGAAAAGCACAGGGAATGCCAAGGTCAGAAGCTACATTTTCTATATCTGTCAACATAACGGGATCGACAATCACACAAGAATAGTTTCGGACGTTGGCGAGGTTGGTTATGAGACTCGATAGGTTTTTGGAACCAGTCGTTCGCATAGATTTGATAAAGGCCTCACTGTTTTTCTCACGATCAAGGTCGAGGCTAAGGCCATCAGAGAAGAACTCGAATTGGATTTCTTGGTTCTGAGAATGTTGTGGGTTTGAGGTAGTAGTAGAGACATTGTGGTACTTGAGCATGCGATCGCGGACCAATTCTGTGGTGATTATAGTGACGTGAACACCTTTTGAAATAAGGCGCTTGGCGAACCTAAGAGTGGGGTTGATATGGCCTTGTGATGCTGTTGACACAATCATCACACTCACTTCTTCCATTATGGCCATTTTTTCAAGGGAAGAGAAGCCAAATCTCGGTATACTTAGAGTGGTGTACAAGGGATTGCTAGGATACTATGCTTTATAGAAAAGAGGAAATATGAAGAGATATGCACGTAATAAATTATCTCTATTAAAGTTTTTAGCATCACACTTTTTGACCAACATTCATGTATCTATATTATACTAGTAAAATTCATTTGCAGAACATTGATAAAAATATTAGTTACTTGTAACTTGGGTCAAAAAGCTGAAATGCATTTAATGAAATGATATATTAATGAGTGTGTTAATTTTTAAAATGTTAAATATTAAAATTTCTTAATGACAACAATAACAATTAATAACAACTTCAGGAAAAAAAAACTTGAAAACAACTGTCTTTAAATAATATAAATATCACAAGCACTAATGACATTAATTAATTATTACTGGAGTCAAAAAATTGTAGGTATTTAATGATATTTTATATTACTAAGTGTATTAATTATTGAATATGAAAATATGTATATATAATTAAATGATTTTTCTAACAGGTGCAATCTTGTACACGATAAAAATCATTAATTGTCCACTTTTTTTCTTATTAGTTGCTCACTTTTCTATTTATTTTATAAATTTACTTTTATGTAATCTCTTTCTACCAAAAAAATAGAAAACTTGTAATTAATAAGGACAAAAAAATAAACAGTTAATAATTTTTATCGTGTGCAACCTAGAAAAACCCTTAACTAAAATGTTAAACACGAAATATTAAAATTATCCGGACATAGTTATTTATCAATAATAAGTCCAAAATACTCAAATAATTAAATAAAAACATAAATTAACATATATTTACTACGATAAACAATTTATCTATAATAGTAAAATTAAGTAATGGTAATACTATCTTATTTAACATATATAATAATCTATGTAGTATTATATATATATATATATATATTTATATATAAGTATTACATACATAATATATAGAAATATATATAGTATAATACTATTATATATAACATAATATATTTTTTACACAGAGACACACATACGTAGATAATATTAATAGCTGTATTTTTTTTATATAAAAAAATTAGGGTGACGTGATGACGCCCAGTTAGGGTGAATACTTACGAAACTAAAATAAATGCAACATGAAATGCAAAAGTAACAAATAGCAGTCGTTAAATAATATAAAAATACTGATAAAAAGTTATATAAAAATAGCGAGCATTAATGACATTATTTCATTTTTACTTGAGTCAAAAATATTAAAGTACTTAATGATATTTTATATTATGAAGTCTATTAATTATTAAATACTAAAATATTTATATAATAGTAAATAAAATGTAAAATATAAAATAGTAAAATTATCCAGACATAGTTATTTAATAATAATAGCAAAAAGTACTTAAAGCAAATAAATAACCATATAAATTAAATTATATATCAACTATGATTTATAAAAATATTATATATCATAATAAAATTACATATTAAAAATCATGTAATGGCAGTACTTATTATTATTATTATTATTATTCAAATAATATTTTTTATATAATTGAGTCACATTGTATTAAGTGCACACAAACCACAACCACACACATGCATGCATGTATGTCATTACTTTACAAAAAAATATTTTAATATATTCAATAATATTTTAAACATGTTATGTCCTCTTATTTAATTACATTAGAAATGTACAATGTAATTAATCTCTGCATTATACAAAATAAGAGAGGTGATTAAAAGAAATAAAAAATATTATATAAAAAGTATCAAAGCGAAAATATTTACTCACTTGAAATAATTTTGATTGTGTGATAAAGAGATTTCTCTCTTCCTATCATCTTTCTTTAGCCAAAAAAACTTACATTTTTAACAAACTTACTTTTACCATATATTAGGTATATACACAACTAGAATTAATTGATTTAGAGACAAATTTTAGTGACGAAAAATAATAATTGGTCTCTAATTTCGTGGTCGCAAAACTTAGTGACGGACATAATTTTAATTCATTTTCAATATTGTTTATATTCATCTTCTAATGTTTTAATACTTCGTTCTACTATTAAAATTCTATCTTTTAATTCTTGTCAATTCTCAGTAGTTAATCCTTCGGGCCATTGCATATAATAATCAAAAGATCTATACAATCTTTCTAATTTTATTTTTTCACGTTGTATTTGGTTTAAAATCATTTATAATTTATATTTTCTTATTTCTTCATCAGAAATACCATATTTATCCATAATAAATAATTCTAGAATCTTAGTGCTCTGATACCAGTTGAGTGCGTGATTTCCACTGAGTCAATAAATCCAGATAAATCCATTATTTTACCTAAATCTATTCTATTTTCTAATAAATTTTTTGAATAATTTCTTAAAATATATTTTAATTCTTTAATCTTCATCTGAAAACCAGTCATCATCATCTATGTTTAATTCTGCAAAATAAATTCTTATATTATTCTCTAAGTTTTCTTCTTGTATTTCTTCTTCTCTTGGTAGGTTTAGGTACCACAGTTCTTCACTTATTTCATTTTTGTATACTATCGATTGTGCACAAAGCCTTCCATATTCTTCACATATTTTTGTTTTTATTTCCTTTGGCAATTCTAATGACCATATATATTTTAATTTCTCATAAAAATCCTTATCTTCATTTTCTATTGCGTCTATATGTAATATACTAAGTTTATCATTTATTTTTATTTTTATTTCTATTACTTTGTCCTTAATAAAAAAATTTGCGGTGTTCATCTTTTTCTCTTCTTAGATCTTTCAAGATTTTCTATTTTTACCAGTATATTTTCTTTTACTATAAGTATTCCTTCTATTTCTTTCCTATTTCTGTCATTTAAATTTCTTTTTAGATAATCCTTTAATATTCTATGAAAATTTTTAATTTCATTTTTAACCTCTTCCTTTCTTAATTCTAAACTATTCATATTCTATTTCTTACATACAAATCTAGTTCTTTTACCTGATTAGCTAATTTATTTATTTTGTTTTCTTCATTTTCTTCACAAAATCCAATCGGTTTTGGTGTTAATATTCTTGGTTTTCTTATAAGAGTTCCTAGATCTGTAATTTCATTTTTCTTAGGATAATAAATCTTTCCTATATCTTCAAATAGGCTTGGGATATCTATTCTATCATTA
Source organism: Calophaca sinica (assembly GCA_037113605.1). Lineage (NCBI taxonomy): Eukaryota > Viridiplantae > Streptophyta > Magnoliopsida > Fabales > Fabaceae > Calophaca > Calophaca sinica. The sequence goes on from CM073736.1 coordinate 13,408,047, forward strand.
TTTCTAAAGGTAATACTATGATGTGAATTTGTTAGTGCGTAATTTGTAACACCCCGCATTTCTCGTACATTTTATATTTTTAAATGTATTTATTTCATTAATTATGACGATTTGTAAATGTAGTTATTCTGATTTTCCTAGGTGTGTTTAAATTGTTGAAAATTGTTAAAGTTGTATTTATTTGTATTTTTAGAAAATATTAGTAATTTGTTATTTAATCATTTTACATTTATAAAATGTTAGTATTTGAAAGGTCAATTATTTGAAAAAAAATATTTTGACTTAAAGAAGTGTTAAAAATGAGTTTGATGGGTTAAAAGGTTTTAAAGGTATATAAAAATGAGTTTTACTGATTTACTGTGTACACCCGTTCTTTCTTGATACGCCCTCATTCTCATAGACTATCTCATTCTCATTTTTATTTATTATGTGTTAATTAAATTTTAATTATGTGTTATATGTGTGAATATAATTACAGGAGTCTAGAATTGATTCTAGTTGTTTTTCCTTAATTTCTATAATTATTTAATTAGATGCTTATGTGCAATGCCTCAATTAAATAAGTGATGAGGTGATACCTTGTGTGACTTTGAATTGGTCTTGATTAATGCTCTTAGGCCTTAGTCTATGTGCCATGGGCTATTAAGAAATGATTTAAGATAGTTTAGAATTGTTATGTTGTTATTGGGCCTAGAGGATTAGTGCTTAAGTGATCCACTTACCTAAAAACCTAGCTAGAGAAAACCTAAGGAGTAAGACAAGCTCTCATTCTTGCCTCCACTAAAAAGTGGCGCCTCTTATCTCCCTCTCACCCTCTCATACGCTTTCTCTCTTTCTCTCCTTCACAAACACTCTCATCACCAAACACCCTCCCACCATTGAAGGAGCAAAGGGTTGAGAATGGAGGAGCCACCCAAGTGTCAACTCTAGGACCATGAAAGGAATCATAAGCATCTCTCTTGTTTGGTAAGGTTCCTAGGAAGCTCTCTCGTTGTCCCTCATTTTAAGTTTTTGAGAAGCAAACCTTTAATCCCATCTTCTACCCTTATCCTTGTTAGCGGGACCAAGAAGGAAGCCAAGGACACCCACCCTCTCTAAAGGTTGCAAATTCTACATTAAAGGTAAGGGGGGAGATTATTGTAGTTGGGGATATTTGGGGGAATAGGTGAAGGGGTGTCCTTAAACCCCATTGTTTGATAAATGGTTGAAATGTATGCAAAACCAATGACTTATAAATAATTACGCTTGCTGTTTTTAATTAAGTAAAGATGGTAAAGGACTATATGATTATTAAGAAAAATGGAATAGATTGTTTTATCTCATATATTTTTGAAATGAAGTTTTTTTTTGTGAAAATAATAAAGTTAATTGCTGCTGGATTTTTCTGCTGTTATGCAGAATTTTATTGTGCAGAATTTTGCTGTTTAAATTGCTGCGAAAATTCTGTTGCTGTTGCTGTTTAATTGTTTGCAGTTTTCTGTTTGCTGTGCTGTTTCTGTTTCTGCTGCTTTGCTGTTTCTATTTCTTTTATGCAAAATTTCTGTTGTGCAGAATTTAGGTATGCGATTTCTGTCTTTGTTCTTTGTGTGAATTCTGTTATTATTTTTGTGTCGTTCTTGTTTCTGTTCTACTTTCTGCATTTTTTATTACACTATTAATAATTTGTTGTTGCGATTTTTATCTTTGTTAGTGCTTTCTGCATAATCTAATTACATGATTAATTACATGCATTTGTAGTCTTTATGAGGTTCTTTGTTTTCTGCATATTTTAATTACATGACTAATTACATGTTGCTGTTTTGTCTCTGTTTCTGTGATTTGAATTATATGGTTTAAAGATAATTATTTTATGACAATTCATTGATTCCTGTAATTATATTTGTTATTATGTGACAATAATTGTGAAAAGCTCACATTTGTGACAACTATCTTGAAAGGATAAATGACTTTGTGTGCAAGTCACCTAGCTATTAGTAGCCATAATGGGACTTGAGTCATTCCTTGTGAGATGATCCTAGCCATATGGGCCATGATGGATTATCGATGAAAACTTGAACTATGATGTTCGGAGGAAACCCGACCTTGTGTGTTTGTTTGTCATACAACCCTTGTAATAGGATGGGGGGAAGCATTATTGAAATGAAAGGTGGAGGCCAATATGAGTGAGCCAGCGGCAATACCTCGGCCTAGAGGGTGAGAAGCTTGAGTTTGTGTTCCCTAATAGTTTGAGTGTCGCGCCTTGGGTGACCACTTATCGACTTAGCTACCCCGACCGTCACCAGGACATTATCATCCCTAGTCGAGTATGCGGTAATAGAGTAATCACCCGCGAGGTGGTCTCTAATAAACTAAATATGTACTCCTAGGAGACTTCCCAGAGTAGTAGATGGTACCACATGCATAAGAAGTAGTGTCGTTAGCGTCTGCATTATTTTCTGTTGATAATTATGTGACTATGAGGAATGGTGAAATTTTCTGCGTGTATTCGTGGATGATATGAGACGTTGTTACTACCTTATGTGAATTGGTTGCTATAGTGTGGTGTGTAAATATATATATACTTGTATACGTATATAAATATATTATTTATTCACCTTTTTCTCTCTAAATATCACCATAACTCGACTACAACGTACTCACCCCTCTGTGGTTGTTTGTCTCTTGTCCTCCTATTTTCACTTGCAGACACTACTAATACCAGGACACGTAGCTAGTGGTGAAGGCTTCTTATGGAGAACTTTATAGTTTTATTTCGAATATTTTTCTTATTGAGACGTTGAGTCATTCATGTATTTTGTCGCTCTTGTGTAAGTGGGGCTAAGTAAAGCTCTGAGACTATGTGACACGGGTTTTCTTTTTCTTTGGGGGTTCGTATATCGTTTGGTTTTATTTTTATTTCACCAGTTCAAATAAGATCTTTGAAAGAAAAATACTTACTATGCTTGTTATTACGAAATACTTTCAAACTGAATGATGTCTGAATTCGATTTATTCATCGATTTATCTGTTGATCCTTTTTATATTTAATTCAATTTTTTTTATTTTATCTTTTATTTTTATCGCTACCTCCTCTGGAAAGTAGATAACTTATTTTCATTCCGCAATGACTAGTATATTTTTAATTCAGTTTACCGAATCAAGAGCAAATTGATGTGTTTACCTTTTTCTTTTATTGAACGATTTTCGAAACGGGGTTTAGGGTGTCACATAATTAACACAATAAGTGACCGAGAAAATTTTATCTCCTGTTTTCATTAAATTTCCTCTTAGGAATTTGTGTTCAAGAGTTAGTGATTGATCTAATCTTTGAGTACTTAAAGGTATTCCAATATTTGGATGGATCTCAAACTTTAACTTAACATAAGCTAAGTTTCCTTCTATAACTCCTAATATTTTGTCCTTTGGATCAGTAATTCTATCATCCTTTAATACTAGTTCTATTGGTGAATTTATTCCTTCCTGAAAAGTTGCTTTTATTAGAACTTGTATTGCTCCTATATGAATATATCCTATTTTATCACTATGTTCTTTTTTCTTTATATTTCTTTTTAATTCCATAAGTTTTTTCTTATTTAATAACTGTATACAAGTATTTCCTTGAGCATCTGCTATGTCTGTTGGTGCTTCATTAATTATTTTCCCATAGTATATTATATTTTCCTTTTGGTTAAATTTTTTCATCAACCCCTTAAATCTTTCTTTTCCTTTAACTCCTTTCATGTTTGCATCCTTTGACAAATCTAAGTCCTCTTGTTGTATCCTTTGAAATAAAGTTGGGTCTATCAAAATACTTCCTTCATAGTTTCCATCTTCTTCAGTAATATGTAAGTGCTCTATATCATTATTATCTATTTTTTCTCTTTCCATTTCAGTTTTTATATAAGCATAAAATAACAATAGTAATAATAACAACAATAATTAAATTATTCAAGAAGAGTAAGTAAGTATACCTGACTATGCTTCTGAATCTTTGATTAAGTAAGCCCACCGCTGCTTCCGCAGTTCTCCATTAGTTGTTGAATATTTAGCAAGGTTTTGAGTAAAGAAAGTAAGTCAAGAAGATTGAGTGAAATGAGTGATTTTATTCATAATAAGTGGTAATTTTACAAGGATAGATGGATACACTCTCAAGTATCCGACTAGCTCCTAAGGAACTAGCACAAGTTTTCCTAAGAAAAACATTTCTCAGAGAGAAATTTCATTCTTCAACTTTCTCTACTTACTAAGTGAAGAAATGGCCTTATTTATAGCCTAATGGCCTTCCACTATTTACAATAGTAATATAGCACTACATTAGTGCTTTACATTGTGACTTCAATAATTCTACATTTTCTAGTGCCTTCACGTGAACACTCAGAATGCTTTCAAGCTTTATTCCTCCACTATTGCTTCAAAGTCTTCTTTCTCCTCTATTGCTTTGTCTTTTTCTTTGACACATCTTTCACATGCATGGTCCTTACTTTCCTTGATCATAGAGCATACATTATTGAGGACAGATGACCTATATTCCATTAGGGGTCCCGATAGTGAGTAGAAAGCTGCCTCAAAATTTGTCAGAAGACTCATGTCTTTTTCCTTTATTTCTTTATTGCTTGTCCTGCTTAAAAGCAGAGTGTAGGGTCCTTTGTATAGTACTTTGATGTAAGAGCCTTTTCCAATGGCTTGACATTGAGTGAAAATACTTGCCAACTGATTACTTATTACTTGAGTCATTAATTCTTCCCCATAGACCGTGTCATTGGCTTCATCCTTCTTAGGAAAATTATTATTGCTTATTCCAATAAAAATAAAATGCTTAGCAGGTTGTTTAGTGGTAAAATCTGGATAAGCTGAGTAAAATTTTCGAAAAATATTTTTCTCTCCTGCAATATTCCTTCTAAAAGCTTGAACTGATTCTTTGAAATAATAGGGGAACAAACTAATTTCTTCATGATTTGAGCTTAAATAAAGACAATCAATAAGTCCAAACTGGAACATATTGTATGTTAAATTTGGAGGTGCTCCAGGAAGAATAATTGTCTTAATTCCAAAAATCTTTCTATCAACCATGTAAAACACAATTGATTTTTTCTTTTTCAGTCCAATTCCTTAATCTATCAAAATTTTCCCAAAAATTCTTTTCTGAAAATTGTACTTGTAGTTCATGATCCTTTCTTGAAGTAATTTGAAAATCATCTAGAGAAAAAAGAATTTTTCCTAGTGTTTTAAATGTAGATGATTTTACTGGTGGATTCTTTGTTGTTTCTGAATAAGTTTTTGGGCCAAGATATATTTCTTTACCTTTATTTTCTTTTTCTTTTTCTAATTCAAGATGATTTTTTAGTGCTTTTTCTGCTTCTTCTTTTGTTGCAAATCCTTGGTGGTAGACTCCTGGAATCTTTTGACAGTGTGGTGCTGCTTTGTACCAATCATCATAAATTCCTGGAAATGGTCCATTAAAAACTGTGTACCACTTTTTAGGCTTCATTTCTTCATCTGGAACTGATTCTTCTGAGAAATTTTCTTCTTCTCGTTGCAACCTTAAGAGCTTTAATTCTGCTTCAATTAATTCAAGTTCTTTTTCCTTTTGGGCCTTTTGTGCTTCCTTGATTGCTATTTGTCTATCTAACATTTCTGCTTTGCTTCGTTCCATTCTCTTGAAAGTATGTCTGCCAGCACGTTCTTTTCTCCTTTGATATGTGAAATTGAATAATTGTATTCAGCTAATTTCATTTGCCATCTTATCAACCTTCCTTGCTTGTATGTTCCTTTGTGGTTGATATTCTTAAAACCTGCAACATAAGTAGAGTCTGTTCTAACAATAAATTCTTTATCTAGCACGTATATTCGATGTTTTTCTAACATTCGAATTAGTGCTAATGTTTCTTTTTCATGTGTTGGATAATTGATTTCACAGTCCGAAAATGTTCCAGACATATATCTACATAGTAATTATTTCTTTTGTCCAGGGTTTTGCTTTCATAACTCCTCCCCAATATTCATTTGACGATCGGTTTCAATAATAATTAAATCATCATCGATGGATGATATAATTCAGGAAGATCTTGACATAAATGCTTTAATTTAATAATAATTGCTTCATCTTCTTGGTCCAAGACCAAAGAGCATCTTTCTTTAATTTTTGTTGAAGTTGCTTTCTTTACTGACAGATTCTTTATAAAACCCTCATTAGAAATATAAGTTAATAATCCAAGAAATTTTTGTAAATCTTTTTATCTTTTAACTTAGTGGGAAAGTTTTGAAGCTTTTCTAGTACATGTTTCTGCATTACTATTTTTCCTTTTTCAATTTCTAATCCTAAATAATTAATTTTATTTTGAGCTAAAACAGCCTTTTTCCTACTTAAAACCACTCCATAATCAACACATTTATTAAGTACTAGTTCTACCTTCTTGAAATGATCATTTAAATCTTTATTGGTAAAAACTAATATATCATCGATATAAATAAGACAAAAATCTTTAAATTCTTTGAGTATTGAATCCATTCTACGTTGGAAAATTCCTGGTGATTGCTTCATTCCCATTGGGAGTACATTCCATTCATATTGTCCTTGAGGACAACTAAATCTTGTTAATGGTTTAGACTCTTCATTAACCTTATTTGGTAAAATCGACTTGCAATCAAAAGTACTAAACCAATTCATTCCTCTTACTCTTTCAATAATTAGGTCTTTTCTAGGAAGAAAATATGCATCTCCCTCCATTGCATCATTCATTTGTTTATAATTAATCACCATCCTTCTTTTTCCTCTTTTTATTTCATTATGATTTTCAACATAAAAGGCTGGAAGTGAATGCTTACTTTTCGATGGTCTTATTAATCCTTTATCACACATTTGTTTAATATCTTCTGCAAATTCATCTCTATCTTGTTTTGTGTAAATCATAGGTTTACATTTTACTTCTTTTGTAGGATCTTTTAATTTTAATTCTACTAATTCCATATCTTTATTATTAATTTTTGGATCTAGAGGATTTTCACTACAAACTTTATCTAATAGTTCTTCAATATGGGCTGGAATTTCTCTTCCTGGTTCTAAATTTGTTAGTACATGACGAATTTTTCTACATGTTATTTCTATTATCTCACCCCGTTTTGACTTGCTAAACTCTGATTGTTTCTTAGAGTAAGTACTTTCTGAATAATGAACAATTGGAATATTTATTATTTCTCTTAATTGTTTTCCTCTAATATATGGAGTCTTTAGTGATATAAATTCTAAATTTTGGCAAAAAGGTGCATATAATCTCAAAAAATTATTACCTATTATCATATCTAATCCAGTTTCTTGTTGGTAAACTGTAGGTACTATAAATAATTTATTTTGAATACTTAATGTAATTCTTTTGGCTACCCATAATAATGGATGTATCGATCCATCTACAATTTGAATCTTTAATGGTTTTTCTAATCTTTCCCATTTACTAAATAATGCTCTTGTTGCTAAACAAATGCTTGCCCCTGTATCTATGTATGCCTCTGTTTCTTTATTCTCTTTTTCAATTCTTATTTTAATGTAAGTACTATTCGGATTCTGTTTCTTCTGAAGATAATTCATCTTCTGAATATTCATATACACTTTCATTGGTACTACTTAATTCTTCTTCTAATGGCTCTAAGTCATATATTCTATACATTCTTTTTATTAATTTTGATTTTTCTTTAGAATCTTTTTCTTTTCTTTGTGGACATTCATTTGCATAGTGACCTTCTACATTACATATCCAACACACACATTTCTTTTTTCCCTTTGGACAATATTTTTTAGGTGTTTGTCTTTTTCTTCTAAAATACTTTTTCTTAGAATCTTTATAGGCTTTTCTCTTTGGATAGGTTTTCCTTAGTCTAGGCTTTCTTTTATAATACTTTTGTTTTCCCTTTTGCTGATTACACCCATAATTTCCTGGTTTTTCTATTTCTGGTATGTCACAACAAACTACATTTCTTCCTTTGTTTAATTGCCTAATTGTTTCTCTATTTAAACATTGCTGCCTTAATTCATTATATAAGATTTGTATAATTCCTCCTAAAGTATTACCAGTTTCAGCTGGTCGTAATTGCCATATAGATCTTATCTTTTCATTGAGTGGGTATGGTAATTTATCTATGAATATTTCTTTATATACTTCCTTTACTTCAGCACTTAATTCATGATAGTATTTTTTATATTCGCAGATAAAACTTTCTACTTCACACATATTACAAATTTGTATTCCATTTAGATGTGCTTTTGCTTTTTCTTGTAAAAACTTGTTTACTTTTTCTTTATGTTCAAGGATATTATACCCTATGAACTCTAAGAAAATCAAATTCATAATAAGTCTAGCAAATTCTTGATTATCTCTTACATATCTAGCATAATGTTGCCAGTCTTGCTCACTTATACTTGTCAAATACTTTTGTACATTTCCTGTTGTCTTATAAATTATTAAATTTCTAACACTTGGTAAGTCTAATCTAGTAAATCTTTCATCAGTTGCTATAAGTAACGTTATTTCATTAGTCCATTGTAATAACACTTCCTCTTTATTTCTTGCACAATCAATATTTAGTATGTTACCTTGTCTAATATTTTCATAATGTGGTTTATATTCTTCTTGAATTTTAGTCCATTTACCACTCTTTCTTGAATATCCTTTTTTATTCATTGTTTCAAATTCATGTTTTTCCCAAGTATTATCTGGATTCCAATGTTCTCCCCATTTTCTTTTTGATTTTGTATTGCTTGTTTCTCCTTTTTCCATAAATATTTCATCATAATCCGATTCTGATTCTGAAGAGCTGTAATTTAATATTACCTCCTCAGTTTCCTTTTTAGTCTCTATTTGCTCTACATTTTGTATTTGTTTATTTTCTTCCTCAATTATTGTTAATTGTTCTAGTAATTGCTGAATTTCTTCAATATCATTTGACCTTTTTAGGGTCTCCATATATTCTTCTTTTATCCTCTCCATGATGACACTGGTTTTAATAAACTTGAGGAATCATATCTTATTATTTCTTTGATTTCTGATTTGTGATTTATCAGTTCTTCTAAATCCTTTATTGTTATACTTCTATTACTTTCTTCATATTCTAAGAGTTCTTCTAATTGCTGGAGAATTTCTCTGATTTTATTAATATTTTGGTTCTCATCAACTTCTTTTCCTTTATTTATTCCATCTAATGTACTTCGTATATTATTTATTTCGTCTCGTTCATTTTTTATTTTATGACATGTATAATTTGCAATTCTATCAGTGTTTTCAATCAATAGGTTTATATTTTTATTGATTTCTATAAGTGTTTTATTTAATTCTTTATACATAACTTCTATTTCTTCAGATAAAGTCATTTCTGTGGCTAATTCAACTTTTCCTAGTAGTGTATAATGTTCTGTCCCAAAGACGACAGACGAGTGGTAAAGTGCTACAAGATATTAGGAGCGCGAGTTCGAACCTGCAACGCTCCGCTTTTCCCATCCCCTCCCCCGCTCTCGACCATTTTATAATAAGGACAGATATATAATGCATGAATTTATTTAAGCTTTGTTTGTAATGTTTTATAGGAGCAGTTCTTTAAAACTGTATACCAATTATTATAAATATATAGAGAATATGTTAAGAAAAAAAAATTATTAATTGAGAAACATAATAAAATTAAAGAAAAATACATTGTCAAATTTTATAGAATAATTCATTTTAAACAATATTTTGTGTTATTTATTTATTCAACGGCGTGTTTAACATTAAGAATTGTGAATCTCTCTGTGATATTACTACTAAAAATGTAATATTGAAAATATAACTATATTAGATAATTTTATTAAACATTTTAGTATATGGCATAATATTACAATAAAATTTTAGAGTAGTCTAAATGTTGAGATTTATTATTTAAGATTTTGTTTACATATTTCTCATCTCGGTAGGTATCATAATTTTTAACTATTATAGAGATGTCACTCCTAACAATACAATATATAATCATTTGTAATAAAATAAATATATTTCATAGAAAATTCTATAAATTAATGTCCAACTTATTGCCAAAATATTCATGGGTAAATATTTTTGCTTTGATATTTTCACTACAAGAATTTACGCTATTGCCTACAAAAATTACCTAGGGCCTGTGACCCTAGGAAATTACTTAGGGTCACAGCCCTAGGAAAATATCCATATAAGAGTTTTCTAGGGTTTTTTAAGCCCTCGAAAATTACCAGCACTGATTTTAATTTTATTTTTTTTTATAATTTTGGCAGAACCGAGGGGCAAGCCCTCGGATTCTGCAAGCCTCTGTGTTTTTTTTTTTGTTTACTTAAAAAAATTCAGACTCCTCAGATCCCTCTCTCTCGTGCTCTCTGGAGATAAAGTAGGGAGGAAGCTCCCCAATAGCTACTCCCATACCCCATAAAACAGCCTCCAGCTGAACTTAAGTCAAAATGCTGCTGAGTGGAATCTGCGAACCATATTCTGATTGGAACAATGGTGGCCCAAACTTGCGAGCATGTTGCTTCTCCTTCCTCTCTCTCTGGGCTCGCCGCTGCGAATCCTTCCTTTCTCTGGGCTCGCTGTTGCTTCTCCTTCCTTTCCCTTTCGTCGCCGCTCCTCCATGTCGCGTATCGCCCTCTTCTGCTCATCGTCTTACCGCTGTGAATGTGTCCCTTTTGCTCTCCCTCTCGCCTCCTCTGTTCTGCATTAGGGACAACATTTTTTATTCCAAGGTGCGCAACGACATCCACGAAGCGCTTGTGGAGTTGTGGGGTCCACACGAGACGAGGTCTCTTGAGAGTGCGGGCGGGTTCCTCGCCGGCAGTGCCGAAGCCGAGTTCACCGGAATCGGCGAAATCAGTTGAGGAAGGGAGCACTACAAGAAAACGTGGGATTACAGACGGCCGTCGGTAAACCCAAAAAGCCGTTGGTAATACAAATTTTCCGACGGATTACCGACGGCCGCAAGCCCGTCGGTAAAATGTGCGTCGCAAATATTTACTGACGGCTTAGCCACTGCTTTTTCGTCGAAAAATCACCTCATGACCATCGGTAGAATCCACGAAAAGAACCATTTGTTGTTGTCTTTTACCGATGGCTGAGCCGTCGGTAAACTGCAAATTAAAACAAAAACACATATCAGAAATTACCAACAGTTAAGCCCACTGTAATCTAGAAATTAAAACAAAAAAAAATATTCTCTCAGGTTTGTACAAAATAGTAGAACCCCTCTCTCCATTCACTCTCTCTACAGAATAAAATATCTTGAGCAATTTAAGCAACCTGGTTCTCTCTTGCACTGTTCCAAACTCTTCCTCACCTTCTGTCCTTTCTTTCTTTATCCTTCCACTAATTAACTGAATCCTTTCCTGCCCTGCCATGCTAACAGGAGGTTATTTTCCTCTTCCTATAACTACCTGAATCCTTTCCTGCCCTCCCATATTCTCATCATGACTCCCATGGCTCTAATTCTCTATATTCCTCTCTTTCCTCCCTCAATACACCTTAGTAATTGTGGGTTTAGCTGTAGACTTATTGACATATAATTTCACACACTATCAAATTGAAACTTCACGAATGAATGATAGGCTCCTAAAAATATTTTGCCTTTCCCACACTTAGGAAAAACAAATTGATAGGGCTGATCTACTAAGCCATAACTAGTAGTTTAACCCATGTAAAACAGAAACACAACAAAATAAAAGAATCATGAGCATGAAGTCATTGAAACTTGTAAATTCGCAAACCCCAGTGGTGTGCATTGTGCAATTGAAAAAATATTCAATGTTATACATTTTCAAAATACCAGAGCAGCAATAAGCCTGGGGTCATATCCACCGGTTGAAATCTCGACCTCATCGACTCCCTTGAGCAATTCCTGAAGCTGAGTAACGACAGCAGACAATTGCCCACTGTTCAAAACAATAGAACCAGTCAAACCTGAAATGCAACAACAACACAAGACAAGAACCACAATAAGGATACACTTTCCAATTACTACCAAAAACTGATGAGAAAACAAATTGCCCCAATTAAGCATACTAGGCTTCATCAAGAAGTGCAATTATTCCTCCGTGTTTCTGCAAAAAATTGATTATTAAAATCATCATTACCTGAATTTATTCTGTAGGAACCAAAGAAATTGTTTATATAACCTTATAATTAACCCCCTTTCAGTTTCTGAACCAGTTCATATAGCACAATGTGCTCTATATGTCAAAATACCAACCCCCTCCCCAAACAAAAAAAAGCACATTGTAAAAAGAGAAATGATAGAGTATAAAGAAAGAGCAAGCACTTTGAGTAATAAGCATACTGTTAACTAAGAATCCAAAAACTCAAGTAGTTAAAAGAAGTTTATTCCTTGATTGTACCTATTATGGAAAACAGGGAAATCAATATCAAATGTTAAAAGCAACAATGATAAAATGATTTTTGGTTAAAGTATATGTATACTTCAAGGTAATGTAATTAAAACACTAAGTTATGCACTGCAGGGTCGGTATCATTGGAAGACAGAGCAAGTTAGTATATGTTGATAAGGGAAACTTCAAACCTCTTCTCATCATCAACCTTTTTTCAAGAAGAGATATAATTCCGAATAACAAATTGAACTTCAACAGTTTTAATCCTCAATTAGCACTCGATACAAATTTAACAACAACTATAATTCATCCAAAGCATAATTACACGAGAGATAATGAATGGTAAACTTGTGCATTGCTGAAAATGCAAGTCATAGTAGACGTATACTAAGTATATGTTTTGACAAGTTGATAAGAAACCGGTGCAGAATTTTAATAGTCATCTATCACAAATCCTCTCTTTAGCTGCCAAATCACATATCCTTGAATATTTTACTTTTTTATAGTAAAAAAAAATGGTAATGTTTGTAACGTAAATGGGTAGCTAAAAAAGCCAAACAAAATTATTTTACTTTTCAATATTTGTAAGTTGTTTCATAAAAACACATTCCATCATTCAGCATTTCAATAGGTTTAGCATGCAAAGTAGTCTAAAGTTCTTAACTGCTCCTAAGCTTGCATAGTTGCTAGCTGCTGAAGAACAAAATGTCAAAATAAAAGGCCCTCTCATCCGATAAATATAAAATTTTACATCCATAAGTATCTGCTACGTGGTAATTAATTGGGCAAAGTTATCAATTCAAAACCGTAAGCAAAAAAGCACATGATAAATATTTCTAACAACTTTAGAACCCTCATCTGGTTTACATGAACAATAATATATTTTAGTTTTGCCTCTGGTTCCATTCACGTCAATTCATGTCCTGAAAATAATATATTTTAGTTTTACCTCTGGTTTCAATTCTCTGTGAATGATGCCATGAGAGTGCAATACTTTTAGACCAGAGCCTACATAACATAAATTTAATCTGTGTTAATTGCAAAGCTAGTATGCACCAGAGCCCTAATATTTCTACACAACAGACAAATGAAGATAAAAGTTACCAAGCTGCTACATGAATTTTCTGGCCGTTTGTGGTTGAACTCTCCCATGACATTGAATATAAGAAGCCAGATTCCCTCCAGTACAAAACTCCAGAACCAGGTAAACACACCCATCAGCCTAACTACCAAAAAAAAAGGCTTCAACAAAACAGTCTTCTCTTTTGGGCAATACTACGTCAGAGCAAAAATCCCAAACAAATCCAAATCCAAACCAAGCTGAGAAGAAGAAATAGCATAATAACAACAAAACAGTAGGAAAAATGGAAGGAAGGAAGCATCAGTAAACAGAAATAAGTAATAAAAAAAGAGAAACAAAAAACCTGACGCGAAAGAAAGAGGAGAAGGAGGCCGAGCCACCCCCTGTCGCAGCACTACCGTGTACGCGACCACTTTCAGTCACCAATCACCACGAATCGCCCGTAGCCGCCGCACTAGGACTTTTGATTACGCATTCCTCTCCTTTTTTTCGTTTTGTTGTGACTATGGCAAGTTGGTCTTGGCTGGAACCACCGCGATCTTCCACTCTGTTCCCTCTGTTCTCGTTCATGCACCCCCTCCCCTTCACAATCTCTCTCTCTCGCGACCTCACCCTTCTCGGTCTCCCCCTTCTCTCGCGATTTCTTCTCCTTCTGAGTCTCTCCCTCGCGATTTCCTCTTCCCTTACTCGCATCCCCCTCCCGCACCGTTCCCTGTCTTCTCTCGCGACATCCCCCTCCCTCGCGGCCTCTCCCTCTCGTGATTTCTCCTTTTTATTTTTTTCCCTTCTCTCCGTTTCGGGCGGAAGAAGCAGCATCCAGATCTAGGGTTATCAAAATGAGACCCGGGAATACTCCAACACAAATTAGAAAACCAAATTAAAAAAATAAAATTAGACGTAGCCGTCGGTAAAGTCGTAAAACATTTCAGCATTTTTCCGATGCATTACCGACGGTCAACGGCGAGAATTCTTGTATTGGCTGTTACCGACGGCAAAAGCCGTCGAAAACACCAGTTTTTTTGCGACTGGTGGTGACCGTCGATAATAGGCCGTCGGTATCAGCGCTTTTTCTTGTAGTGGAGAGAGGAAGGGTCGGAACGTGGAGCAGGTTGTTGTGGTTGTTGGTGTTGGTGTTGTTGTTGGTTATTGGTGGTGGTTATGGTGTGTGGGTTCCTGATGTCGAAGGCTATGGCTAGATCAAGGTGATTAGGGTTTGGGATAAGGGCATGAGTTCCTCTGGGGGAGGGAGTTCTTCTTCCTATCTTGAAAACCAATTTAATCGTCTTCCCTCATTGTTGCTTTGCTTCTTCTTCGAATCTGACGCGCGCACACCAACTAACTTGGGTGTTTCACTTTGCATTTTTTTTATTTTAATTTAATGGGTTGAATAATGAAAGGAAAGGTATTGGTGGCGATTAATGGCAAAAACAATGGTAAATCTCATAAATTTCAAACCTTGGTCAAATGGGTTGCTCTCTTCATTCACAACCTCTCTCTCCAAAACCTCTATGCTTCAAACCCTTCGCCATATTTGTATTGCCAAGGTTGATTTAGGTTGGGGTTGCCACAGCACAAATTATGGCTTTAATTTTTTTATTAAAATCTTGGCATTTTTTATGGCGAAGGCCCTAGGGATTTGAGCCCTCGGAAATTTTCGACGGTTTTTTAAATTTGGCCATCAGAAACCGTTTCCTACCAGTGAATAACCTACAGTCACGCGGCCCTTAATTGACCCTCGAAAATATTGGCATTTCTCGTGGTTTTTGGCCATTTCCTAGGGCGCCCTAGGAAATGACAGACATTCTTGTTTTTATATAATATTTTTTATTTCTTTTATTCAATCTCTTGTTTTGTATAATGCAGAGATTAATTACATTGTACATTTCTAATGTAATTAAATAAGAGGACATAACATGTTTAAAATATTATTGAATATATTAAAATATTTTTTTTTGTAAAGTAATGACATACATACATGCATGCGTGTGGTTGTGGTTTGTGTGCACATAATACAACGTGACTCAATTATATAAAAAGTATTATTTGCACAATCTCGGGATCCCTCTCATTCCAATACAAACTCGGTTCATTATTCATGTGTCTTTACGCCTAAAAGTCTGCCAGAAGCCGCTCGTTGTCCATGTCAACTGTCGATGCACCGACAATCACTCCATGCCCTCATCAGCCCCAGGTGTTACAGTAGCCAAACTCATCTCTTTTTTTAAGGCACTCGCTATGATGTAACTCATGCATTACTCACTCTTTCTTCATAATGAAGTCGACTTTAATTTCATCACTTCAAGCTCCATCTTTGTTTTTCTTTTACTAATATTTTCTTTGTCTCGTCCACTTTAACCACCGGAGTTTTCCATTTATCAACTTTTCTTACCAAAAACTTCCATTTTCCTTGGCTAGTTTGATCGAAGAGGTGAACAATTCTACAAACATAGGTGGGACTTTGTTCTTAGAACATAGACTTTTATTGCTTGTAAGCACCTCAAAACTTGATTTTGTCAACTTTTGTATTGTCAATTGATCACTATTAGAATATTAGAATATGTAAATAATATTTTATTTTTAGAATTTGTATAGGAGATACTCTCTTAATTTGTATAGGAGATACTCTCTTGATTTACTTAGCAAAATTATAGCCAAGAAATTATCCAGAATTTTGTATATATTATTTGAAAAATCAATGAAACGATCACACAAACAATTCTATCAATCACAAAATCTCTTGAATTCAAATTGATTACTTCCTAACGTTGAACCTATCTCTTGAATTCAAATTAGGAACTTCATAATGAAGAACTTATTGTGCACAATCAGCAAAGTCTTTTTAGAAGTTTTGTCTAGATTTTTAGGCCAAACTAGTCGACATTAAAATCCTAATTCATCATTGTAGCATTGGGAAGTTTGACCTCGTTATTTGATGAATTTGCAAGCTTGAAAATCCAATCAACCTCGAATTATTATGTGTATACCTCTCCAACCCTAAAAGTAGAATTACCTTGTATCCCCCAATCTATCATATAGATAATCTAGAGGTGTGTTAGTCTAAAGTCTAAACATATATCGATTAAGAATGCTCAAACAATACTTTGTCTATACTGTGACATGTTTGAGCTTCGGCACATCTCCATCAAGTAACTTGAAAAATGCTTGTCTCTTATCACTTTTCTAGCTTAGAGTTTGAAGGCAAGTGTTGCTCCCAAATCTATTGGGCTTGGCCTACTTGTCCAACGCGGCCCAAATGCTTGTAAGTGGGCAATAGGCAAGATTCATTTTATATGGGTTCAACTTGATCCCAAACCAGCTTTTGGCAGTTACTAGTGTGCACGAGCGTACACACCAATAAATGGCCACTGTTTAGAGGGAACCCCCCAATATCAACAAGAACATAAGTATGAAGGATATGGGAGGCAATTATGACACACAATTTCACTACAACACGAGGTAGCGTTTTTGCAGCACCGGAAGCATAATAGAGTTGCAGAGTGAGAATCGTCTTCAACTACTAAACCTTTGGGAGTTCTCTAATTCATCATGAATTGGGCCGTGAATGAATTCGTTATTTTCTTTAAATTTCTACAACAAGGTAACATTAATGAAATTGCAAAACAGTCGTTTAAAACGGCCTCAATAATGACTATACTTTGAATTTAGACTTGACACTTTCTACACTCTTCGAAACCGTTACTCACTAAAAATTTGAACCATTTTTTCCAAAGTTTTTTAAAATAATATCTTAAAATATAAATTTATAATAAAGTTTTATATGTTTTGTTCAAAAAAAATAAATCCTAATATAAAATTATTGATTTAACATAAAAGTTACCCTTTTCAAATTTGGTTTAATATATTTTAGAAAACAAATAATTTGTTAGAATTAGTTTTAAGTAGTGATTACAAGTGAGAGGTAACCATCATGATTAGCTAGTTTAGAAATTAAGTTAGACATAACTTTATATTCTAATATAGTATTAAAGCTTATCCTATATTTGCCACCCGTTGTCGTTTCACCGAATCATGCTCTAGATGTTTAGTCATTGGCATGAGGGGTATTGGAAATCCCACATGAGATAATATGATTATAAGGGGGTAACCCTCACCCATGAAATAGTTTTTGGAGTTTAGTGAGGCCTAATCCCAAATACTCATAATTATAATTTGAAACAATCAGACTTTTTTTCCACAAAATCCCAGCCGCAATTGTAGGCCTATAACTATAACTTCCGTTACCGGTTCTTTCAAAGTGATACAAGTCAAAGCTAGCTTGGTGCATGAGGAACACTTCTTCCCTAACTGTTGCAGGAGGTTTACCGTCAACTCAACCTTATCTGAGCAAGAGACATGCCATTGCTCTGCTGAACTGTTCATTGTTGAACAATTGGGTTTATATTATAAGAAGGGAATAAGATCACGTTCATTGTTGCTCTTCTTATCATATCGGTATAAAATGACATTTGATCCACAAATCTAGTCTTCGAAGTTCCAACAAACAAATAAGTCGTGTTGTACGCCCAAAAAAAAATAACAAATAAGCAGTGAATAAAAGTAAACACTAAATTAGATCTGTATATTTCGGGTCCATACATAGAAACAAGCATATATAACTAAAACTAGCATCGACCAAGTAATGTTCTAATGTTCCCTTCATTAACTAATTTAACTACTTTCAAAATCGGTGAAACAGTTACGCTGTGACGTGGAAGACTGATCTTGGATTCAAAGTTCAAAAACCAAAAACTGGAATTGAAATTTTACGATTGTGCAAGCAAAAGACATAGATTTGAAATTATACTGCGATTTGAGATCTTGACGATTTTTTATTCTAAACTTTTTTTTTTTCCCTTTTACTTTTCCAACTAAGCCTGGAGTTCAGGACTGAGAGATGATAGTAATAAGTTGCAGAAATATCAGATTTTTGCTAGGTACTAAGATCTATCCCCCCACCCTTTGGTTCCCTCCGATGGCCATTCCAACACTCGCTCGCCCCACCCACCTCTCTAGCAAACGAGTTCTCTCTCTGTACATCAACCAAAATTATTGCTTAAAAACAAGGGTAAAAACGGAAAAAGGTTCCCTTTTGTTTCCATCTCATCCTAGGACGCCATCCTCATTTTCTCATCCAGCACCAGCTGTGTTCCATTCCATTCTTCAATAATATTTACGAATCGATCCTGCTAATCCCAATACGCTTCACTGAAGCGTTCCTAAAACCATCATCAGAAAAACACATGCCATTCTGCTGCTCCAACCCCGCCATGTAACTCCTCACCTCCGTCCTTATCATTTCCTGCATCACAGCCAACAACTCCCCACTGAAATTGAACGGCTTCGATGCTGACGGATCATGAAACTGCGTCGGCACAGCCATCGGAACCGGTGCCGTCATTATTGGCAGCAAGGGGATAGCACTTGGCGGCGGAGCATGGGTAGGCTCCGTTGCCCGATTGGAGACTTCGGAAGAAGAGTCAACTCCGGGGAGAGAAAGTGACAATGAAGTTGGAGGATCATTGGAAGACGACGTCGTTTCTCCGGGAGGTAGAACTCCACCGGTCCTAGGCACGGGTCGGTAAATATGAGAAGGTGAAGCAACTGGTACGCTGGTTTCGCTCACATCGGATCCGGAGGGGGAACCGGGTGTGGGCGGGTTCATGTAAAGCCCGGTGGATACCGGGATGGCGGCACCGGCACTCACCGACCTCTTGAGAGGTTGAGCATCATCGATCATGATGGAAGAGCACTTGCGCTTCAAGGTGGAGTTCCAGTGATTTTTGATGGCGTTGTCGGTTCTGCCAGAGAGGAGGCGGGCGATGGTGGCCCATTTGTTTCCGAAACGGGCATGGGCCCTGATTATGGTGTCGTCCTCTTCGGACGTGAAGGCTCGGTGCTCCACCTGGGGGGAGAGTTGGTTGCACCACCGGAGCCTGCAGGACTTGCCGGATCGACCCGGAATGGACTTGCTGATTAGGGACCAATTCCTGGGTCCGTGTTTCTCCACGAGCCTCTGCAGAGCCTCGTCCTCTTCGGGGCTCCACGGACCTTTGATCCGATCCATCTCTTTTCTGGTCATCGCTGTATTCATCTTTTTTTTTCCTTTTAGGATTTCAAAGGGGAATAAAAATAAAACGTAAGGGTGGTTGTTAGTTGGGGGAGGAGGAGGAGGGTCCTATGGTGAGTATTGGTGGTGGAGCATTGGCTTGGATTGAGGGTGCTGGGGTTGCTTATATGTGAGAGGGATAGGGTAAGAGGAGACCGGTTGGGCAGGTTAGGTTTTGGAGTTGTCAGCGAGCGTTATGGGCAATCGGTACCGCTTCTTCCAGGGAAGCGGTTAGCTTGGGATTTGGGATACAGCTGTCATCGGACACGCGTCACTTCTCAGCTGCTCCCATTTACACAAGTCACCTTCTCTTTTTTCCTTTTTTATCCTTTCAAATTATAACAATCAAACCCATTTTTCTTTTATTAATCAAAACAATCAAACCGAATTTTTTTAAAGAAAAAGGCAAATTAAATTTTCCCCATGCAAGAGCGCGTCTATAACACACACAACGCTCCACTTAATTATAGCCTCCACTTTTGCCTTGCTGATCATACCTGAGAAGAAGAGCCTTACCGCTCCGCTATTTACTTATCGTACGTACCCCACTTGGAGTTGATTATTATAAAAAAACATTTATTATGTACAATGTTACTCAGGTTAAGAAATCTAAAAATAGTAATTATTTATTAAAAATAATAATTATTTATTAAAATATTTAGTATTTAATATAAAATACACAAGTTCTAATACAAACTTATTATTTTAGATTTCTTAATTTATGTAACTTTGCACATGATAGAAAAATTCTTATTATAATAATAAAAAATTCATACTTGTTGGTAAAAGCAAATAGAGTGCAAACTAATTTTACTCTATTTAATATTATTATTTTAAAAATACTTTTTATTTATGTTCGATTTGATAAGATCAAGACTAGTTTATAATCTTTTTAACCGAATAAAAAGTGTTTAGTAACCAAACTTATCACACTTATTTATAGTTTTTTTATATGCTACTTAAAGTAGCATCTCAGCTTATAGCTTTTTATTTTTCTCTAATTTTTATCCTCGTTATTTTATTCTTTAACTTTTTTTCAAATTTAAAATAAAGATAAAATCTTGAGCAGTGATATTTCGACCGCAAAAAAATCGACACCATAATCGACAATGTATAGGAAACAGAAACAAAGGAGTTTTTTGACATGCGTGCCAAAAAAATAAAAAAATAAAATAAAAAATAAAAAAAGCAGATAACTGTATTATTATACGGTGTTCGACAACTTTCGGTTGTCGATTTATCTTTTCTCTAAAATCTTATTCTTTTTTCGTCATTTTATAGTTTTGGTTTTTTTTTTTGACAAAATAGTCATCAGTTAGTTAAACAACTAATTTTTATTACTATAAAAAATGATAATAAAAGTAGTTTGAAGAATGGAATTAGTATTTTTATTACTCTAAGAATATTAAATAAACTTGATTAACTTTTCTTTTGGCTACATAACTTAATTGGTGTGAAATTAGGTAGTTTTGTTAATATTTGAGTATTGAGTATTACTTCATTACCCTTCAAGATTTTTTTTATTTTTTTTTTGTGATTTAGAATTATAAGATATACACCGGAGTAGTTTGTATGAATGAAAATGGATTAAGATTTATTTTATTTAATTTACACCGCGGGCAGTTTTATTTTAAGTTTGAACGCAAAGGGAAAGTGTATTTCACGGGAAGGGAGGAGATCGTGGGATAGTTATGCGAATGGAACAGTTCTGGAAGTTAATGTAGACAAACAAGACGCTGAGAACCAGAATTTTCACGTTAAATTAAAATAAGCATTTAATAAAAGAGAGAGAGAACGAAAAACGGAAAAGGAAAATAAGATAACGATGATAACGGTTGGGTTGGGGTTGGGTGAGGTTCCTTCTGCTTTGGTTTCAGTTTGACTGAGGACTCCAGGCTGTAGAGCATAAGCATTTCGTGTGGGATTTTTAAGTTTCGTCCTTTTCTTGGGAAAAATGGAAAAGGGGACCCACCGGTAAGCTGAGCTGGCGGAAAACGACAAGATCGGTCGCCGAATCGGAGGGCGAATCATTACTGCTTTTCTGTCCGTCCAGCCTGTATTCTATACCTGCCACCCCCACCACCATATCATCCTATAACGGCCTATTCCTATCTCTTTACCCAACCCACACGTGCCGGTCACTTGCATTCCCTCTTTTCAAATACAGAAATACTACTAGCACCTCTAATCCTGTACGGAGCCGGTTGGCTCACAATCCCCGAGGCTACGGCACTTTCCTCTCATCTTCCTTTCTGCTCTTCACCCCAGTTATTATTGTTATAAAATTTGAAATTCCTCAATCTTTGCGTTGGTTGAATTACAAAAATAGTATATCAAGCCCACGTATTTGTCAGTCATAAAAGAGTTTTTAAAAACGATTGTTTCTTTAATACTGTAATCTCGAAGTGGAGGATTAGGGGATGGATTAAAGAAAGGTATGGGAAAGGGGCGAGAGAGGGGGCTGTCGGGGAGGATGGGTTATTCAAATGGGAAAGCAAAGATATCATCATCATTGTGATCAAACAGATCCGCTTCTGTTACTCGTACGTCGTACGTATACTATCTATCCAATCCACCGAGGGGACTTCTTCCCCCTCAATGCTACTACTATTTTGGATTTGAAAAGAAAATATAGGTTTGATCGCAATTTTAGTTCCTGGTATATTATAATTATGCGATTTTGACATTTTAAATTTTAATTACGTAAAGTGGGTCTTTAAGGTATTGTATTTGTGCAATTTTAATCTCTTAAATTTTAATTGTGCATATTGGGTCCTCCATGACTGTAATTATACGATTTTGATGCCTATTTGATGCAGTTCTTGTTTTTTATTTTTAAAAATTATTTTGTACACCCTCTATTTTAAATTGACTGACACTTAAAAAAAAGAAAAAAATTATAAATTAAGTGTCATTTTATGTTTTTAATACATCATTAATTATTTTTTTCTAATTTTATACTAAATAAATAGTGTGTACTCCCCCATTATCAAATATAAGGAAAAAAAAGCAAATTTTTTGTTGCCTATTATAAGTAAAAATTAATTAATGTCATCCTATTTAATGCTTAGTTTTCATAATTGCCCTTAATTAATTCAAAATTTGTTTTTCAATGACCCCATTTTATTCCCAACAAACTATCATTAACGGTAGTTTTAGAAATATACTTGTTTTTTTATGAGATTTAGAAAATTAATTACAGTGAACTAACTTCATTAATAAGCGTGAGTTTAAGTATTTTTGCTTATATTAGGTAACGGGAGAAGTATATTACTCCCAAGTCAATATATTCCAATATAAATTTATGACAATGATTAATACTCCAATAATTAATAAGGACAATTTAGTAAAATTATTACGCTCACTAATATATTAGTTTAATAGAAAAATCAACTATTTCCTTATTTAGGGCAAAATCATAAAAGAAAATTTAAAGTCAATAAGTAATTGCAACACTCTTTAAGAAGCGGATTGTCTACCTTCCGCGCGAGAAAGGTAGAGTAACTTTCACTTATTCTGGTCTATTTGATTAATCCAACGGTTCATACGTTGCACGTGGCCTCATCTCTCTCTCTCTCTCTCTCTCTCTCACATTTAAACCACTCTTCGATTGCAACAGACCGCTAACCCATCTCTATTGCGACTTTGCTGCCACCGACGCGCTGCCGCCGGTGCCGCCCTTTTGTCGCCCTTTTGCCACCACTCCGATCGCTGCAGTGCTAGTGGATACTAAAAAAAAAACTCTGCTTTTTTCCATCCAACTTCGTGTAAGTTTTGTTTCCTTCTTTTCCATATCATGCTGTCAAAACTTTTGAGATTTTGTAGATAGTTGTTGGTTTTGTGCCATCTTCCATGATTCAAGCTCATGTATCATGTAAGTGAAGTTTCAACTATGGAACAAGCGAGAACTAGCATATACACGGAGTACTTTCTGAATCAAAACTTATAAGTTAAAATGATGAAATCACCCACCCTAGTAAATTACTAGTCAATCTCACAGACAACATGTAAAACATTCAATTTTAAAAGCAAGAGTAACCAGTACTTATGCTTGTGATTTCAATATGCTCTCGTTTTTTTTTAAGTCTACCACCATGTTCAATTATCTAATGACAGAAATTAAGAAGATATTTTCCAATTTAAATGATTTTGATGACTTTCAGTTTATTCTCAAAATTCCAGGACCGATTTTCTTTCCCATGACCGATTTGCTTCACTGCACAAAACTAGTTCCATGGGTTCCCTGCTGCCAATAAAATCACATTTTTTGTGAGAACAAATATTGTTAATCAGTGATGCCTCGTGTACATAGCAGACAGGGGGGAAGGGTGAAATAGACAAGGAGGAGGGGAAAGGAGGCGTCGACGTGGCAAAGGGGGTTGCACTAGCACTGCGGACGCAGACTCCAGGGGGTTTGCCAGGAAAAGGAGGGTGTTCGGCGGCAGCGTAGCGACGACATTAGAGAGGCAGAGGTTCACGACTGCGTGTAATGGTTAAGGTCACGACGTTCACAACGCTCATGTTCTAATAGAGTAATTAGATTAACTACACACTGTTGTGCTGATGTGGCAATCAGTTATGCTCATATGCTGACGTGGAGGAAGTTAGTTGCACATAGCTGTATGAAGCTCTCTGTATAAATACAATTGATGTAACTAACTTCTGATTAGAGAAAATCATTCATCACATTTCATCTAAATGTTCTCTCTAGAATTCTCTAGAATTCTCTCTATCATGGTATCATTTGCCATCATCGATCCTAGGGTTTACGTTCTGCTCTGAAAACTTCAACGAGCTCGTGAAGGTCTAGCCATGGCGGCATCGCTGAATCTAGATCATGTCAATGGAGATTCATCAAATCAAGTCATCAATTCTGTGTTTCCGGTTGTGAACAATTCAACAGGTTTTTCTGCCACGCCGAAACTCTCTATAAAATTGGATGATAAGAATTTTCTGCTGTGGAATCAACAAGTTGAAGGTGTTATCACCACTCACAAATTGCATCGCTTATTAGTTAATCCAACAATACCGCAAAATATATGATTCTGATGCTGATCGTATACTAGGTCATGTTTCTGATGCTTATGACAAGTGGTTAGTTTAGGACCAAACCTTGTCTATCTGGTTACTTTCTACCTTCTCTGATTCAGTTTTACCTAGAGTGCTAGGCTGTCGCCATTCTTGGCAAGTTTGGTAAAAGATTCATAATCACTACTATGTGCATCTTAAGGCAAAGGTTAGGCAGCTTAGGTCAGAACTCAAAAACACGAAGAAAGGAAATCAAACAATTTCAGAATATGTGCTTCGTATCCATGCACTTGCTGATTCATTGATTGCAATTGGTCAAACAATTTCTGATCAGGATCTGATTGACATAGTATTTGATGGATTAACAGAAGAATATAATGGATTTGTTATGATGATCTATGGGAGATCTGATTCTCCTTCCTTATCTGACATTGAATCGTTGTTGATGGTTCAAGAAGCACAATTGGACAAATACAAGCAAGAACTTGTTGTGTCTAATGATTCAGCAAACATTGCTCATGCTTCAGTTTCTGAGAACAAATCTGCTCAGTCACATTCCTTTGCATCTAACAGAGGCAGTGGAAGAAACTTCAGAGGTCGAGGTCGTGGTAGAGGTCGTGGATCTGGTCTAAGGCCAACTTGTCAGCTATGTGGCAAATATGGCCATGCTGTGATCAACTGTTGGTACAGGTTCTGATGAAGCATTTGTTCCTCCAGTGGTGAATTCTGAGACTGAAACTGGATCCAATGCTGGAACCTCTACACCCCAGACTGAAGCTATGTAAAAACAGTCCAACACTTCACAGAATACACAGTAGACAACTCCTCAAGCTTCTGTTGCTGCTAAACACTCGGATTACTTTGGCCAAACCACGAATTTTGTGATACCAAAAGATCTTGAATCACAAGCCTGGTTCATAGACTCAGGTGCTTCTCATTATCTTACTGCTTGCTCTCAGATTTTATATAATAACACTGCATATAATGGTTCAGATCAGGTATACATGAGAAATGGCCTGGGTGTTGTCATTAAATCTGTAGGTTGTGTTGCTCTTAGGTCTAAGTTTGAACCTAATGTTAGTTTGCATCTCAATAATGTGCTTCATGTGCCTTCTATTACTAGAAACCTCATATCTGATTCTAGATTTTCCAAAGATAATTCTATGTTTTTTTAATTTCATCCTACAACTTGCTTTGTGAAATCTCAGGTATCTAATCAAGTTCTCCTAGAAGGATTCCTAAGTGCTGATGGTCTCTATTGTCTTCAAGATGTGTCTCTGCTTCCACAGAAAAGTCCTCATTCTGATGGAGCTTTCAATTCTTCTGCATTACTTATTGTACACACTAGTGTTCACACCACTTCTAGTTTGAATTCCAAAAATGTAATTGATCTTACTTTGTGGCATTGTCGATTAGGACATGCAAATTTTCAAACTGTAAAATCAGTACTTCAGCATTGTAATATTCCATTTGTGAATAAAATTGAACCTGAGTTGTGCAAAGCATGTTGTTTAGGTAAATCACACAGAATTCATGCACCACCTTCTGTCACCAAGTACACTGCAGCCTTTGAGCTTATTCATACAGATTTATGGGGACCTTCCCCTTCTCTTTCAAGTTCTGGTTATCAATATTATATAGCATTTGTTGATGCTTATACTCGATATACCTGGATATATTTTCTTAAGCTTAAATCAAATGCATTAACAGCTTTTACACAATTTCATAAGCTTGTTCAAACTCAATTTAATACTCAAACCAAAGATGTCCAATCTGATTTTGGAGGTGAGTTTCGACCTTTTACCAAACACTAAACCAATTTTTGGATTGTTCATAGGCTAACTTGTCCCCACACCTCCCATTAAAATGGAACCATTGAAAGAAAACATAGACACATAGTCTAACACTTTTAGCTCATGCCTCCATGCCCACTGAATATTGGGATCACAGTTTCACTGCTGCCGTGTATCTCATCAACCGATTACCTACTTCTGGTTTAGCCTCCTACACCTCACCCTTTCATGCTCTTCACAAAACTCTTCCTAATTACAAATCCCTCAAACCTTTTGGTTGTGCTTGCTATCCTTCCTTAAGACCCTATATCAAGCACAAACTTCAATTTAGAAGTACAGAATGTGTCAATCTTGGTCTCTCACCACAGCATAAAGGTTACAAATGCCTAAGTGTTGATGGTAGGATATATATCTCCAAAGATTTGAAATTCAATGAGCTTCAATTCCCCTTTCCAAATCTGTTTTCTACTGCTGATACTCAGAACTAACAGTCATTAGATCAATATTATTTCCCTTCTTGTTCCATTTTTCCAAATGATCTGTCCAATTCTTCAACACCTATCATTGTTGAACCTATTTCTCCTGCTTCTGCATCTAGGGTACCTATTGCAGCAGAAATTTTTTCTCCTGCTTCTGTGCCTAGAATGCCTGCTGATACTGCATCTGTTTTTACTGAGGCAATTCCCAATGAGTCTGCTCTTAATGGTTCTATTGCTAGTGATTCTGCTAGTTTCAGTTCTGAGGTCCCTCTTGAGTCTCTCGTGCTGCAAACTCAGTGTCCTACAGAACTTACCACTGAATGTTTAGTGGTCAATAACCATCCTATGGTTACTAGGTCTAAAACTGGTAACTTAAAACCGAAATCATTCTTGGCTCACACTGAACCTACCTCAGTTAAACAGGCCCTGGACCATCCCAAATGGTTTGAAGCTATGAAGGCTGAGTATCATGCTCTAACGTCTAACAACACTTGGACATTAAGCACACTACCAGCTCATAAGAAGACAATAGGATGCAAATGGGTTTTTCGTGTAAAGGAAAACCCGGATGGCACTATAAACAAATATAAAGCATGACTTTTCGCTAAGGGTTATCACCAACAACATGGTAGTGATTATACTGAAACATTTTCCCCAGTAGTTAAACCAGCCGCAATTCGGGTTCTACTCACTTTGGCCTTGACTCAAAAATGGTGCATTCAGCAAATTGACATCAATAATGCCTTCATAAATGGATTTTTGCAAGAAGAAATCTATATGGTTTAGCCTCCGGGATTTGTTGCAACTGACAAGGCATTGGTTTGCAAGTTAAATAGATCTTTATATGGTCTCAAGCAAGCCCCTCGTGCTTGGTATGAGAGGCTTACACAAGCATTGCTTCAATTTGGATTTCACCCCAGTCGATGTGATCCTTCTCTATTCTTATACAACTCCAATGGTGTTTCACTTTATGCATTGGTTTATGTTGATGATATCCTAATCACAGGCACATCATCCACTTTGATCACTGATCTTATTAGCAAGCTTAATTCCACCTTTGCTCTTAAACAATTGGGCCGGCCTGAGTACTTTCTGGGCATAGAAGTCAAGTACCTGCAGAATGGGTCTATGATTCTTACACAATTCAAGTACATTCGTGACTTGTTACAAAAAGCTAACATGGTAGACTGTCATGGGATTGCAACTCCAATGCTTACCACTTGCAAATTAACCAAGCTTGGTTCGGATCTTGTTCCTGATCCTCATCAGTATCGATCCATAGAAGGAGCATTGCAGTATGTAACCTTGACTCGACCAGAAATTGCTTACAGCATGAACAAAATTTATCAGTTTCTTTCATCTCCTATGCAGTCCCATTGGAGTGCTGTGAAGAGAATTTTAAGGTACTTATATCATAAGATAAGTTCAAATAAACTTTACATAAGATGTTCTAAATACCCCTAAGACATAAAGTGGCCAGAATACTATGCATTATTCGTAAACTTATTTTGTACATGTTCTTTTGATCTTGGATGGCTCTAATAGGAAATAAAAATGCCCAACATCTCTTGATCATACATGAGCAATCAGTTAACCACCCTCCCCCCTCTCCCTCCCTCTCTTTCTCCCTCTGTGTGTGTCTGTGAGAAAGAGAGAAAGAGTCTCATCTGTCTTCACGATATCAATTAAAAAATGTCCTCATTTCATTAAGATAGAGTTTCAATTTTTCAGTTGAACTGGTTAATTTTATCCCATTTTAATCATTGTTTGCAATGCAATAAATGCTATATGTAAAAAAACTTGCAAAATGTATTTTGGATTAGAAAAGGTTACGAAGATGTTATTCTAGATGGAACAAGAGCTCTAAAGGTGGGCTTACATTGGAGATTGATACACACACGTATATGTATAAAGGTAGCATACGAGCTATAAATCATTATCATATATAATAAATGAATGGTCAATACAGTACAGAAGAAGTGTAGGTTAGATTTGAGAATATGTTTTTATGAGGAGAGTTAATCTTAATCTTACAATATATTTTATATAAATAGTCAAGAATAAGTTTAAATAAAATCATGAGATGATAACAAGCTAGAAAATCTTGAACACTAATGCTGTGTAATATAATTATTGTATATTATTAGGATATTTGTGCCATAATTAGGATTGATTTGGTTATGATTTGTACAGATTTATATTTCCTTATTTAGGTGATAGTCAGTCTATATAATTGGTGTTTGTACATGTTTATCAATATCAATGAAATTCTATTACTTTCAATTTGGTATCAAGAGCTAGGTTTAGCCGTCGTTCTCAAGGAAGCCTTCATTGCTGCGTTGTTTTTTTTTCCTCAGGCAGCCTTTATTGCTGTGTTGTCTTCCTTGCCACTCAGGCAGCCTTCATTGCTGCGTTTTTTACTCAAGACCAGTCTGGTTTGATTGAGTTCGACCACCAGCTCCACTCGCCGCCGCCAGAACCGCCGTCTGCGGCTGCCAGAAAATTTTTCCGGCGAAACCACCTTCACCAGGAGCGACTCCCGCCGATTTGACGTTCCTCAAAATTTCCGGCCCATCTGACATCACATGCGCCCACACGCGCCGTCACCGCATCTCTATTTTTCGAGCGCGTGGAACCCACGCGCCGCCTTCCCGGCCTCCGTTCGCTTCGCCGCTTGTACCGTCTGGTTCGTCGGCTCCTCCTAGTTCCATATCAGGGGCCATCAGCTGTGTTTGGCATCTCGACCTTGAGCTTACAGTGAAGCCCCTCTTCTTCAACCTTTAAAGCCCTGTTTTGTGTGCTGTTTTTTCTCTTTTTTTAACCATGCCAAGTGACAAATTTGTTTCTAGAGAAAAATAGGTTGCTGATCTGACACTAAGCCATTCGGACTTACCGGTGCTTAAAGGTACGTACCGGCTTGATGGGCGTAACTATATGCAATGGGCCCAATTTGTTCGCACAACTCTCAAGAGTCGTAAGAGGCTGAAACATATCGAGGGAAAGACACCAGCCCAAATTGATCCTACATTCGAAGCTTGGGATGAAGATGACTCACTTATCATGACTTGGTTTTGGCACTCTATGGTTCTGGAGATTAGTCGGAACTGCATGTTCTTCTCTACTGCTAAGGAGATTTGGGACAATTTGTCTCAAACTTATTCCATGAAACAAGATATTTCAACTTGTTATGAGTTGGAGAATAAGATATTCAGTACCAAGCATGGTACTTCTTCTGTAACCGACTATTATGGGACATTGAATGGTTTGTGGATTGAATTGGATCAATATCAAAACTTGAAGATGAAGTGCACTGATGATTCCGCCACACTGACTACATTTATTGAGAGATCAAGAATCTTCAAGTTTCTACACTGTTCGTAGTGAAGAAAGTCGTAGGGCAGTAATGTTGGAAGATAAACCCATTGAAAGTTCAGTCTTAACTTCCATGAAGGGTCCCATAAAGGAATCCTTCTCTTCTGGGAAGCCTCATGCTAAGTCTAATCGTGAAGATCGTTGGTGCTCTCACTGTAGGAGGACAGGTCACACTAAGGAGACATGTTTTAAACTACATGGAAAGGAGAAGGTTCTGGAGCGTATTGGGGGACTTAAGGGTCCTTTTCAGAGGCGCGCTAACCAAGCAATCACTGATTCAGACACCTTGGTTGAAGACTCACCAGCCACTCAACTTGAAAAGGAGGTCCCTGCTCTTAGTAAAGATGAGTTGGAACGTCTGCGAGCTCTTATGAGTTCCCTTAGTAAGCCTTCCTCTTCCACTTGCTCCCTCACCATGACTGGTAAGAGTTCTTGTTTCTTATCCTTTTATGCTTCCGGGTAATCGAGAATATCCGGATTATTGACTCTGGTGCTACAGATCACATGACACCCCATGCTTCTTATTTTTCATCTTACACCACTTTACCTAGTAGTCAACACATCACTGTAGCTAATGGATCACAAATCCCAGTTACCGGGTGTGGAAACATTGAACTTCAAACCCATCACTTAAAGAATGTACTTCATATTCCTAAGCTGTCCAGTAACCTCCTGTCCATTCATAAAATCACCAAAGATTTAAATTGTGCAGTAACATTTTTCCATTCCCATTGTGTTTTTCAGGATCGTGCCACGGGGAGGACGATTGGAATTGCTAAGGAACAGGACTGGTTATACTACTTGCAACATGAGAAGAATAAAGAGAGCATTGGACAAAAGGCTCTCAGTTCTAGTCATCTAACAAAGTCAGAATCTTGGTCATCCGCCCAGATATGGCTTCACCACAGGCGTCTTGGTCATCCTCCCTTTAGTGTCCTTAAGTCGTTATTTCCTGTTTTATTTACAAAAATGTCAGTTGAGTCCTTTCATTGTGATGTTTGTCAATTTGCTAAACACCATCGTACAACTTTTTCTCCTAGTAATAATAAAAGTTCCAATCCTTTTGATCGTATTCATTCAGACGTGTGGGGACCAACATCTGTTTGTAATATTTCTGGAGCAAAATGGTTTGTCTCCTTTATTGATGATTGCACTCGGGTTACCTGGATATTTCTCATGAAAGATAAGTCTGAAGTTTTCCAATTGTTTGTAAACTTTTACAATACGATTCAAACTCAATTTGGAAAAAGGATTAAAAGATTGCATTCTGATAATGGGAGAGAGTATGCGAATCAAAATTTTTCCCAATTTCTTAAAGATAATGGTATTGTACATGAGCTAACCTGTGTGGACACCCCTCAACAGAATGGGGTTGCAGAGCGAAAAAACCGTCATCTTCTTGAGGTTGCTAGGTCTTTACTTTTTCAAATGTCTGTTCCCAAGTCTTTTTGGGGGGAAGCTATCTTAACCGCCACCTATTTGATAAACAAGTTGCCTTCTCGTGTCCTAGATGGTGTCAGTCCGGTACAACACTTGTCTACCTTTCATCCGTCTATTCCCATTATGACTAATCTTCAGAGTCGAGTCTTTGGATGTTCTGCCTTTGTCCATGTTCATAGTCCTCATCGAGGAAAATTAGATCCTCGTGCCATCAAGTGTATCTTCATAGGGTATGCCCCAAACAAAAAGGGGTACAAGTGTTATCACCCTGAAACTTGTCGCGTCTATGTCTCCATGGATGTTACCTTTCATGAATCAGCTTCCTTCTTCCCTAGTCCTCAATGTGGGGAGTGGTCTAGAAGCCGAGTCCCTTCTAGAGTCCGAGTCCAGTCCGAGTCCCTTGTCGTCTTTTTCTTTACAGGATGTCACAGATGACAAAGAGGAGGATGCAGTGCAGGATAGTAATGGTAAATTTGGGAAGCAATATTACCGGAAAAGATACAAGCAGAAACCCGACCTTGTCCAACAGCAAGTCCAATCGTCCGAACCAGAGGTAAGTACTCATAACCCTGAAGATACTTTAAATGTCTCTTGTGAACCTAACCCAGATGATTTACCAATTGCCTTGAGAAAAGAAAAAAGATCTTGTGCTAAATACCCTATATCCCAATTTGTGTCTACTAAAAACCTTTCTGTGCAGCACCAGAGCTTTATTTCAGCTATTGATTCTATCAGAATCCCTAGTTCAGTACAGGAAGCCTTAAAGGATGAGAATTGGATTCGATCCATGAATGAGGAAATGGGTGCATTGGAAAGGAATGAGACTTGGGAAATTGTAGAGAGACCAAAGAACAAAAAGGCAGTTGGTTGTAGATGGATATACACTGTTAAATATCAGTCAGATGGCACACTAGACCGATACAAGGCGAGACTGGTTTCAAAGGGTTACACCCAAACCTATGGGGTTGATTATGAGGAGACATTTGCTCCAGTAGCAAAGATGAATACAGTAAGAATTATACTTTCCTTGGCAGCACACTTCGGTTGGGAATTGCACCAATTCGATGTTAAAAATGCTTTCTTACACGGAAGCTTAGAAGAGGAAGTATATATGGAAATTCCACCTGGATATGGTGTTACTGAAGGGGGAATAAGGTTTGTAGACTCAAGAAGGCATTATATGGTTTGAAGCAATCTCCTCGCGCTTGGTTTGGCAGGTTTACTCAAGTTATGATCTCCTTGGGGTACAGGCAAAGCCAAGGTGACCATATCCTCTTTATAAAACATTCTCGGTATGGCAAACTTACAGTTCTTTTGGTCTATGTAGATGATATGATTATTGCAGGTGATGATGAGCTTGAGAAACAATCTCTAAGAGAGAGGTTGGCTGCTCAATTTGAGATGAAAGACCTCGGGAAGCTAAATTACTTCCTTGGAATAGAGGTTGCTTACTCTAAACAAGGTATCTTTATCTCTCAAAGGAAGTATATCCTTGATCTTCTTAAAGAAACTGGTAAGCTAGGGTGTAAGACTACTGGAGTACCTATAGAGCAGAATCACAAGATTGAGAATGACTTGGAAAGCCTGAAGGTGGAAAAGGCACAATATAAGAGACTTGTGGGAAAACTTATCTATTTATCTCACACTAGACCCGACATAGCTTACGGGTCAGTGTAGTGAGTCAATTAATGCATGATCCAAGAGAAAGGCATTTGTAGGCAGTGAATAGAATTCTTCAGTACTTGAAGGCCTCTCCAAGGAAAGGACTACTGTTCAAAAAGGAAGGGAATTTATCCGTGGAAGTATATACTGATGTAGATTATGCAGGGTCAATTGTTGATAGGAGATCCACCACTGGATATTGCATGTTCTTGGGAGGAAACTTGGTGACATGGAGGAGTAAAAAACAAAATGTGGTTGCAAGATCAAGTGCCGAGGCAGAATTTAGAGCTATGGCTCAAGGGATTTGTGAGTTGTTATGGATGAAGATTATACTTCATGACCTCAAAATAAAGTATGAAGCTCCTATGAGATTGCTTTGTGATAATAAGTCTGCCATTAGCATTGCACACAACCCAGTTCAACATGATCAGACAAAGCATATAGAGGTAGATCGACACTTCATTAAAGAGAAATTAGAGAGTGGTCTCATATCCACAGAGTACGTTCCTTCACGACATCAATTAGCAGATATGTTGACTAAGGGACTTCCCATTGAGGAGTTTCAGGACCTTATTTGCAAGTTGGGAATGACAGACATACATTCACTAGCTTGAGGGGAAGTGTTGTGTAATATAATTATTGTATATTATTAGGAGATTTGTGCCATAATTAGGATTAATTTGGTTCTGATTTGTACAGATTTATATTTCCTTATTTAGGTGATAGTCAGTCTATATAATTGGTGTTTGTACATGTTTATCAATATCAATGAAATTCTATTACTTTCAATTCTAACATGCTAGAGGAAGCTTAACAAACAGAAGCAGCAGACACTACTCATCAATGATCAATCTACAATTCATGCGAAAAGCTTTAAGAAAACCATTGGATGGATTATGCAACAAGACAAGCATGTACATAATACAGAACAGTTCAAATTTTAAAAGTGATGGAGGACCCTTGATCTTCTCCATTGGCAACGGCAATAGCACGAGACCTTGCCTTTTATTAATGAAGAGAGGAGCCAATGATGATAAAAACTGAGAGAGTCACATAAACTTCTTATGGTTACCCTTCACATAAAGGAAGAACTCCCAATGATACATTGAGATTCAACCCATTCTCAGCGATAACAATTTCTTCCAATTGGAGCTCAGTGGAACTCACAATTGAGCAAACATCACATATGGATTTAGGGGGTTGGGGGCAGCCATCCAACCCTATTTCAGTCAAACCCCATACAAGATCAGAATAATTAATATACTAATTATTAATCTAAGCAATTTAAATAGATAGGACAATGAATAGAACTTAGAAGGCTCCAGTTAGCACATTGACAAACAGTAAACACCCTATAATCCTTTTATTTCGCACTGAAGTGGGTGAAATTTCCATGTATATGATGAAATCATCATTTCTTTTTTTTTTTTTTACAAAATGAAATCATCATTTCTATGAGACATAGACTTGTATTCAGATCTAATTTAAGGGTCCTCTTGCCTCACAGACTTATTATTGAGTATAGACTTTTTCCTTGCACAATAACTAACCAACACAACATTCTGGTTTCAGGCTTCCGGCAAATGGCAGAGAAAATTGATATAAATACCATCCAAAACTTCTCACTCAAGAGACATAAAAACCCATCAAAAGGAATAGTCAAGAGCAATAGAATTCATTCATGTAATTTTTGAAATCCCTACACATGCATGCA
Source organism: Calophaca sinica (assembly GCA_037113605.1). Classification (NCBI taxonomy): domain Eukaryota; kingdom Viridiplantae; phylum Streptophyta; class Magnoliopsida; order Fabales; family Fabaceae; genus Calophaca; species Calophaca sinica. Next base: position 13,443,062 of record CM073736.1, read on the forward strand.
ATGTAATTGGAGGAGAACAATATGTTTTGTTTGGTTTGGAAGAAACGCACGCACTATTTATGTATGCAACAATTGTTTTTCAGTATAGTTCAATTCAAACTAAAAACTAACAATGTAATGAACTAAAGGCTATTCAATCAATTAAGAGTAAAGAAACAGAAGTTTCTCTTCTCATTGTCTCAATCAAATTCACCAATACCAAAGTCATACTAAGAAATTCCTGATTTTGAAAGTCATATAAGAGCACAGCAAAATAAGAAATAAATAAAATCTGTTTCCTTACAACATTCTAGGATTGCTTGCTATTAATGAAGTGAAAATGCAATCTTTTCCACTAACAAATGCTGAATTTGAACAATAAGTTGCCATACAAATACAAGTAAAATATCAATTGGGGGGGTGTATTCAAAGAACTTGCCTATCGCCAGCCTTCAAGAACAATAGGCAATCCTGGGAGTCAATTCCACCAAGCAAGAAGAAGAACCATAAATCAAGCAAACCAACAAGAACAAAAACACAGTGCTGTCCAAACTCATAATCAAATCCAACCCTATTTCAGTCAAACCCCATACAAGATCAGAATAATTAATATACTAATTATTAATCTAAGCAATTTAAATAATCAATCCTAGCACACCCTAAGGGAGGTTTTAGGGAAAGTCTATGTTACCTCTAATCCCAAAATTAGGGATTTAAGCTCCATTGTTCTTCTTCTTCTTCAATCATGATGTTCCTTCCTTGTTCTTCACTAGTTCAACACATGCAAAATGGTCTCCTCTTTGATTTTCGAGTTCCTTGCCCTAACCTCCATGGAAGTGGCTCCTCAAGCTCCAATCTTCATCCTTGAAGCTTTAATGGAGGTGAAACCTCCATCTTCTTCTTTCCTCTTCCTCCAAATCGAGCATCCATCTCTGTCCCGACCTTTCTCTCGATCTTTCTCTCTCTCTCTGTTCACCCACTTTCTCTCTCTCTCTGCGACCTATCTCTCTCGCTCTAGCCACCACAAAGGGTGGCGCGACCGCCGCTCTATGGCCTCGCCGAGTCTGCGAGCTCCGCCTCCTTTTTCCTCTTCTCCCTCCGTCGCCTCCCCTCTTCTTCTCTCCTTCTCTTTTCTTTCCTTTCTTTCTTTCTTTTTCTGAAACAGGTCACGATGGGGAGGGGGTGAAGAGGAGATGAGAGAGTTCTAGGGTGTGTGAGGGTTAAGTGAGGTGTATGGTGGATCAACGTTCATATTTTTACATTAAGCCGTCGGTAATTACAGACCGCCTCAGAACGTGAGCGTAGCCAAAAAAATCACCAGTCATATTTTTACGTTACCGGCGGCCCATAAACCCTCTGTAATTACCGACGGCTTAGCCGTCGGTAACGTAGCAAAAAAATAATTTCGTCAGCAGATTTTTTCCCGTGCATTAGCGACGGCTTGGCCGTCGGTAATTAAAATATTACCGACGGAGTCGGGGCCGTCGGTAAAATTCCATCGGTAATACACACTTTTCTTGTAGTGAGTGAGATAGATTCGACAGACGAGAACGAACCAAAGGCCCTCTGCCGTTCGCGCATTAAAGGCAGAGAATCCTTTTCCCACTCTTTACCTAAGAGTATTTGGATGAGATAGTATGAATCTCTTCCAGCTTATTAGTGGTCTCAAGTTCGAATGCGAGCCTTGAGAATGTAGCAGCGTTAAAACTCTTGATGGAAAGGTTTGCCACCTAAGGCTCTATTTGAAAAAAGGTATCGGATAGCAGATAAGCTACCATATTGAATTTGAAATGTTTGGTAAAATTAACAGTCAAACTAATTGATAAATATAAAAAGACATTTTGTAATCAATGCTTAAACTATTATTATTTTATAATAGAGGATATAGAAGAAATTTATTTAAAATGGTGAGGGTAAAAATGAGAAAAAATAATACGCTATAAGCTATAAGCTCAAACGCTACTTGAAGTAGCATTTGGAAAAACACTATAAGCTACTAGAAAAATGTTGTAATCTACTGGTTACCAAAACCTCTATTTTTTTTGAATTTGTCATCCGCTAGCCAGATCTGCTAGTCAAATCCGCTATAAGCTAGCGGATGAGACTTACCAAACAGAGCATAAGTGGCCCTACCCGGCTCAAGGGGTTAATCTCCGCAGTTGTGCACAGGGATACCCAGTTTATACACACACAAAAAACATACTTCTGTTTTTAATAAAATGAAGAAAAAAAAATAGGAAGATCCACTTTAGATAAAAAGCATAGGTAAATAAATAAAATTAGATAAAATGAGTGTATATATGTTTTGTCCTTAACCCATCTTTCAATACTTTTTAAACATGAAAATAAAACTAGTGTTTGGGTTGGAATCACTCTTACATTTAGCATATCATGAGAAGCAAAATGTTGGCCGATAGGGGCGGATTTTAGGGAGGGGCAAGCATAGGCTTTAGTGACAGACATTGTTTGTCGGTAAAAGTTTTGTCTATATGCATTTTTCAACCGTGGGTAAACATTGTACGGATCATTGTTTGAAGTTCCAAACTTATACCTACAGTTTTTAACCATTGAGTGGTATAAGTGTCAGTAGGTAAAAGTTTCTAGCTTATACCTATAGTTACTATGTGTCACTCAAACTGTAACTATTTACAAAATTAAATTTATATATTTTTATTATCTTTTTTATAAAAAGTGATTTTATTATTAGTATAAATTTTAATAAATAATTTATTAAAAATATTTTTTATTTTAATTGAAATTTATGGATATATTTTATGATATAAAACAATAATGCGAATGATATGTTAAATTTGTTCCGCCACCGTTTAATATATTTCTGGATTCGTCCATGAATGTGGGAGCTAAAAAGCGTTGTTAAGTTTGGTTTCACATCAATCAACTCTAAGGATGTGTTTGGTACACGAGAGAAATTGTGAAGAGAAAAAATGTGAAGAGAGAGTATAAAATGAGAGAAAAATGTGAGAAATAAAGTAGATTTTGGGTATTGATTGGTTTATGAGAAAGAGAAGAGAAAAAGAGAAGAGAGAAGTGTTGATTATTTTTTAAAAGACATTAATGTCTTTGACTAAAAATTTAAATGATTTGAGATATAAAGAGAGAATAGGGGTAGAAATAAAAAAGAAAAAAAAATAACACTGTGCGACCCATTTCATCGCACTCATGCGAAGAAAGAAAAAATGCGTGGGTCCTAATTATTTTCTCTCTCTCGTTGCAATTTCTACTCCAACCAGTCAGGAAAAGTTCGCTCTCTCTTGCCTCAATCTGTCGCACGTCTCTCTCTCTTCAAAATCACACGAACCAATCAAAGAGTAAGTGTGTGTTCACCTCAACACACCAGGAGAGTAGTTTTTCTATTGAAGTACAGCGGAACGCGCACTACCAAACACACAATGTCTCATTGGCATCAAACTTGGGGTTTCTTAAACAAACTATCCTTGACAAACACACAAACAAACTAACAGTAGCCTGTTTGGATTGGCTTTCTATCACCACAAACTTGACTAATAACATGCCTAGATGTGTTCAGTTCAGCAAAGCTTCTTGTATTTTGCTTTGGACGAACACTACTTCCCATTAAAAAAATTTAAACAAAGAGATGCTAGCTATAGTTTAAATATATGTTTGAGGGTGCACCGACACTGACGTACATTTAATTTTTTAAATAGATTTAATAAATATACATCGGCAATACAAACAAATTTTACAAAAACGTCTAGTCACATTTTATTATATTGTCAAAATGTAAATAGATTTAAAAACATATACTATGATATCTCAAAACGTGAAATGTTATTGAATTTACATAATTTTACACTATCAGTGTGTGTGTGTATGAGTGAGAGAGAGAGAGCACCGTACAAAGAAAAAGACATTTATTGCACTTTTTAGGAGCTTGATAGGGTCGAGTGGTGTCGTAAAGATCATGGCAGCAGACAGCAGTATGAGCGGTGACTCTTACAGAGAAGAAAATGGCACCAGCAAAGCAAGGCTCGATAAAGAAGCAATTGATCTCTTATTAGGCTCCAAGAACAATCAATAATAACAAAAACATAAAGATTAAGGATTTTGACCAAGATCCATAATTCTATGCGCTCGGTTGAATACAACTACACGCATCACCACCAAAAGTGTTAATAGCAATGCTATGTTATGTATGATATGACATTATAAATGTTGCATTTACGTCTTAACAATTGGTATCCTAAATCGCTTAAACTATTGTGTATATTGTTGAGGATTTCAGTAAGGATACCGAATCGTACAAGTAATAAAGTGATAAGAAAAGTATCGTCTCCACGAGAATTGTGATCGACTAATTAACTTAACAAAGTTCGTATTTATTTTGAACGAGAACAAATTCTGTGTATTTGAAATTGAGGATAATTGTAACGATAACAAAAACAATAACGAACTATTTAAATACGAATGATTAAAAATAACTAGGGGTTGAATCCTCTTGTATCCACTCTCATGCGATTATTTCAACATCAACTCAAGCAATTTCATACAATTTGAAGTTCGAATCGACTAAATTAGTTTAAGGACAATCTCTTGCCTCATAAATCCTTTACTCTAACTAAAACCCTTAATCCCTTAGGTGATTTATAATTAGGTTAAACATTAAGAATAGTGATTCATAAGAACACGTAATCACAAAGTTATATTCATATACTCATCATGATTACGACTAACAATCTCAGTTCAAGTTCTTCACCCAATTTCCCAATCATCATGAAAAACCCCAAATCGATTCAATAGCGGCCAAGTATCAAAAAACATTAAGCATGGAAATTGGAAGCTCAATTGAAATGAAATAAACTTGCATTAATGTAATAGAACCAACTACATAAGAGTTTCAATAAGATTCATCTAACCCTAGCCTAAAAGAGTTTAGTTACTCAAAGAGAATAAGGAACCAAACCAGAAATTCGTGAAGATGAGAGGAAGAGATTGAATTCTATCATTCACCGTGCCTCCAAGAATCAAGGTTCGAACTCTAGGTAAGTGCATAAAGTGTCTATTTATAGTCTAGGGTGAAAAAGGGTCAAAAACCAACTCAAAACGTTCAAAAACGCGAAAATCCAGTGCAGGACGCTCCGCAGCACGGCTGTGGCGTGCGTCACGGCCAGGCCATGCTTCTCTCTGACTTTCGCTACTGTGCGGCTCGAAGCACGGCCATGCTTCAGCACACGGTCAGGCTGTGCTTCATGCAGTTTTGCATTTTTCACCTCTGTAAAGTCCGAATTAGCTCAAGGTGTCTTCATGAAAGTTGAAGCTATGGATCTTAGCCTTCCAATGGCACCAGTTTCATCTCATTTGGACACCTAAAACTCCAAATATGATTAAAATATCAAACAGGTGTCAGGCTGGGACAACATCATCTTATCAACTTGTAGTACAAATTACCCCAACTTAGATATTGATTTAGGTCTCGATTTCTTCATCAAAGTTGTAGATAATTCTTCTATCTTTCCAACAAGACCAAGATCATCTCATTCGGATTAGTGTGGCTCAAGATATAACTTTTGGAATCTTTCTTTGTCAGGAAACAGTGCTATAGGTGCGCTTCCAAGTCAATCATTTGGCTATGCTCTCATTCCTGTGCACTTAGAGATAAAAAATCATAGAAAATACTAATGCACAAATGTTAGAACGAGATCAAGTGAATACACTGAATCACGCAATTTAAGCTCAAATTCACTTCAAAAGTTCTTCATGCATCATGCAAAACTCAACTTTGGCCTTATAAATATTCATGTGATGAAGATTTATCATATATACCTTTCTTTACCTTTGAAGGGTGTGCTTTGGAAATGTGCTTTCAAATTAGGCATGGAAATGGGACCAAAACGCATGAGTAGCCACCCAAACTGCCCGACTTTGACATGCTTTGATTGGGTTTGGGTTTTCTATGCTTCACAAAATCGAGGTGGGGGATGGGGATGATGGTACTCGTCCCTTCCTGACCCCAAATAAGGCGACCTTCGTTCCATTAAGATAAACCCAAATAACTATCCTTATGTGTGCAATTAGATTATAGCGAGTACAATGAAAATACGAGGAAATATGTACATACCTCAAGCCTCGTCATTGGGACCCAAAAATATATATTAAGTGTTTACGGTGATATATACAATCATCCATAGTAGCAAAATATATTGTCATCCCAAAAGTATATCAGACGACTTCATCTCACTGGCTATGGATATTGTCAAACCAAGTAAAGAAACTTGGTTCACTCCATGTGAGTACCCTTAATCTCGAAATACCTAAGTCTCACTATCATAATCATGCACTTGTAACTCTATATGTCTAATGGTCACAAAACAACTCATAATACGGCCCGACTAAGCCAACAATAGTGTTCCCCAACAAGTTCTAAAGGGTGGACTAGTCAGTTGTCCAAAAAAAATATCCCGCTCATCCTGCCCTTAAGAGTGTCTCTTGGTCCCTCAAATATAGTGAAATATCACATGGTAAAACACAAGAAGGGGTTGAATTATGTTTTGATACTCTTTTCACATAGCCTTTCACAAACACATGCTATGGCAAACGAAACAACAATAAAGTGTTGTGCTTAGATAAGAACAAGTGTAAACACACTTGATCTATCTATGAAATTTTTTTTGAAAAGTTTGGTAAAAAAATACTTTATACAATAAATCAGTTAGTCAGATACAATAAAACACTAAAGGGAAGAGAATCACACGAGAATTTTTATACTAGTTCACCTTCAACTTGAAAGTTAGGTTTAGTCCCTTCCTCCTGAAAGATTTTTCCACTAACCGACCAAAGTTACAACTTATATGTATCTTCTAGCCCAACCTAGCTATATGTTGACTCACAAACAAGTGCACCTGATCGTAATGTAAATAAAATAGGACTTTGAGTCTCGGTTGTCAAACACACACAAAAGACAACTTTGTTTGCTTTGTTTTCAAATTTCCATTTTTGTGTTCTAGTTGATACATAGACTAATACACACATAGCCAAATAGTTTATATCCAAAGTACTCCCTCCAAACTTAATTATAAGCAAGAAAAGTTCATGTATTTGGTTTAGATTTGGACCAAATACATGGACTTTTTACTTATAATTGAGTCCAGAAGGAGTAGGGATTAATGGTCAAGACAGTAATAACATTTTGAAAATGATAAAAAGTTGTTTTCACTATTTCCAAAAGTAAATAATAATAATATTAAGTTTAACAATAATAATAATTGACAAGTTGTGATGTCGTGTCCAGCGCCTCTGTCTCTCAAGAAAAAGGATGATAGAATCCTTCAATCTTCCTTGTTGATGACGAAGAGTTAAGAGAGAGTGGGGTTAGGGTGAGAAGTCACGATGGAGGAGAAGGAGATACGAGAATAAGTAGAGCTATAAAAATGAGCCCAGCCCGTTTGACCGATATAAAGCATGGGTTGGGCTAAGAAAATCTATGCCCGAATTTGTTTTGGCTCGGCCCAACCTGGCCCGAAAATTCACTTGCTCGACATGGGCGAACCCGTGATTAGGGGTGTAACAGGTTGGATTGGTTTGGATTTTCGCGAAAAAAGAATCCGAACCAATCATTTTTGATTGGTTCGGTTTTAAGTGTTTTTTGTACAAAATCCGAACCAAACCAATCCAATGAAATACGGGTTGGTTTGGATCGGGTGTTCGGTTCAACTCTTCAAAAATAAAATAAAAAATTGTTTTTAAAAAAAAAGATAAAATTTCACCACTTTTTTTCAACATTTCAATTATGGTATACTATCAAATTAAAATTGTTTTCCAACACTTGCCCATGTTGTTCCATTCCTTGTTGTGCTGGAGTTGTAGCTTCTTGTTCTTGTTGAGTTGGAGTTGTAGCTTTTGTTCCTTCTTGTGTTGGATACAAGACTTGCAAAGGAACTGGAGGTGCTGAACTCCCAATGCCACTTTCATTTGCCATTTGTCTCAAAGGAAGAGGAACACACTACACACATAGGAAGAGGAACACATTACTCACATCGGAAGAAACAGAAGCATACACACACACACACACACACTCACACTCACACTCACACACAGAAACATAAACCTAAACACACATAGAAACACACAAAGATAAACATAAACACACAAAGAAACAGAAGCATAAACAAACACACTCACGGGCCGTGATGGGCTGGACCAGCCCGCTAGCCTGAATAATAATTTAATTATTTAAATCTATACTTTTTCAATTTAATTAAAACATGTCATTCAAAAACACATTTTTAATGCCTATATAATATCAAATATGAAGAAGACGCAGCGTTTTAGTTTATTTCAATTTTGATTAACCTATTCAATTTTTTTATTATAATTAGATAACAACAAATATGAAAAATTATATGGACTTGTTCCAAGAAGTTGCAACTCTATGGTCTTGCATAGAAGAAAAAAAGATCAGGGGATTAAACTTATAATTTTGAATCTATGGAACATTTGTGGTCTTAAAGCTGTGACGTTTATGGTCCTGCATATCCATATAAAAAATGTTTCGACGCTGATTTGTATAGTTACAATGCTAATGAAAACTATTTTTATATGTGCAATATTGATTAAAAATTACAGTAACTTGATAGTAAATTTTTTTTTGAGATGTTATATAATTATATCATATTATAAATAAATATTTTTAGAAATTGAGCCCATGGGCTAGCCCATTTGACCCATAGCCCGTTGTGGATTGGGCTAACAAATTAGTAACCCGTAATTAATTTGGCCCATCCCGACCTGACCCAAAAAATGTGTTGGCCCATTATCAGCTGACCTGAATGGGTTGTATCAACCCGAGTTGACACCTCTAAAAATAAGACACGATATAATAATCATATTTTTAGAACTAAAAACTCAATTTCAAATTCTTTTTTTATTAATCTAAAAGTGTTTTAAGAATGAGTTAGAAACCACTTTAACTCCTATATTTTACGGAACACATTTTGATTTCGAATACAGTACATTTGAACGCCAAAAACTGACGACCACGGGACGTTAGATTGTGAGTTAAGTGTTTTGATTTGGTGGGTTTACTCACAGTCACCGAGTCAACTACTCCAGTTATTTCCATTTGTTGGTGGTCTTTTGACACGTGGTCAAGATTAATCACGTGCTTGAGCATCGCGCAAAGCAGACACACGTGGCACTTGCACCCCCTGAAGCGGCAAAGTGGCAAGCTACCCCGCGTAAAATACCTAACTGCCCTGTCGGCGTGTTATTTTTATCAAAATGGTTAGCGGAAGACAAAATGGTCTAAAACCGGACGAGATGGTACGGAAGGTGAATAATTTTCTCATTTTCTGGTTCACTCACGAGATGGGGCCGTAACAAGAATGGTTCAGGGACCTTCCGCACAATTGTCCAGCTTGCATATACTAGTCTTATGATTTATAATCAACACAATTAGTCCTATGATGAAGGTTTTATTTTTTCTATTCAACAAAACTAAAATTTCCAAATATAAATATTTTTGTTTTAAAATTCCACATAATTTTATATGTATTTTTTTATAAATGCTAATACATTTTAATAAAAAAAAGGGTTTACCTAGTAATATTTATAAAGAGATTATACACATAAAAGTTTTGCACAATAAAAATATGTGAAATATTAATATAAAGAATATTGCAGAAACGCGAATGTTGGTAATTTTTTTTTTTGGTGTGGTGCAAAAGGAAAAGGAACACAAAAACAAGCTGAAAGTAAGAAAACTATGTTTGGATTGAGGGTTTGAGAGGATTTTGGGGGGCTAAATTTATATATTGATATATATTTGAGATTTTAAAAAAAAAATTGAAGGAATAACATTATAGGTAACACTACGCCAGATTTTTTAAAAAATGGCGTCACTTTAAAAAGCGCTTCCCAATAAAGCGCTATTGAAAAGTTGGGGAAATATCTTTAATAGTGCTTCTTTAAGGAAGCGCTGACATAGTAAATGGGCGCAAAGACCTTTAACAGCGCTTCCTTAAGAAAGTGATGATAAAGGTTGATAATAAGTAATAAACAGCGCTTCCTATCGTAGATGTAAAATAGACAGCGCTTCCTAGCCGTCTATTCTCAAGTCTCAACCTTAAATAACTGTTGACAACAGGTAAATTTTATCCTTCTTGCTTCTTTTCTTTCTTTCTCATCTCTGCGCGCGGAGCTCCTCCTCCCTCTTTGTCGCACATCCATCAGAGCCTGGACGAAGCTCTTCCTCTCCGTGAAAGACGGCCATCGCGTGACCATTGAAGTCTCCCAGCGACCTCCCAGTTAGATTCACGAACATCACCGCTACTGCGAGTACCTCCGCCACTGGCCCACCATCAATTGTGGACCACCGTGTGTGCACTTGAGAGCCATGGGGAATCAACAAAATAACACCACATCCTTCAACAGCCCGCTATGCCAAAGTGATTTCTATCCCCCTATCACGATTCTGATGCCCTCAAAACCCTAGGTCCCTACCACAATACAGGTCATCATTTGGCCACTTTGCTTTTGGTTATTTTCGTTTCTATTTGTTTCTATTTGGTTATTTTCGTTTCTGATGTCGTCTCCTGCTTCTTCATCTTTTTCTTTTACTTCTTCAAAACAACAAGATTTTCATGCGTTTTTTGTGCAGGTTTTCAACCCTCCATTTCACTGTTGGAAGACCACTAGAAAGGCTGTTTATGCAATTGATTTCTATTCTCAGACTTTCCTTCAATTTTTATGCAAGGTACGTTTTGTTTTAGTGAGATCTTTGGTTTTACTGGTTTGATATTGGAATTGGGGATTTATTCTCAGAGAGACTGTTTGTTCTCAGAAGTTTTGTTTGCTGGAATTGGGGGTTTCTACACATAAAGGATATCACTGTTGTTTCAGGTCTCAGAAAGACATCGATTTTTATTTTATTTCACTTTTTCCTATTTTGTTTCATTTTTCTTTATCTGAGATATTCCTTGTGTCTTCTATGTTTTCCCTTTATTTACCATTTGTTGCATATACAAATTTGTTATTCCAACTCTTGAAGTTTGTATCCCCACCCATTACAAATATTCAGGTATTTGTTGCAGATACAAATTTGTTATTCCAACTCTATGTTTTGATCATTCATTATTTTAAATAATAAACCATTATGTGAAGATGTGATGATAGACCATTCACAAGTCTGCTCAAAGACTACAACATAATGATTTATTGCTTGAGTATTAAGTTGTGACCTTTGCTATTGATTATGAGGTTCTTCTTCTCTTTATTGGCAGCTGAACTGAGAGAAAGAGTTGTGCTTCTTGGAACACCAATTGCAATCAAGGATGAGAATCAGAACGCTTCTTGAAAGGTAGAAGGAAATTTTATTTTTCTCTCAGTAGTACCTTCTCAATCTCAATTGCATGGTGGAAATATAGTTTTTATTAGTGTTAATGAGATCCTGGTATTATGAAGGTGGCAGCAGGAAGATTTATAAATGCTTATTTAAGGAACGAATTGATGCTTGGAGTTGCTTTCCATGCCAGGTACATGAAAATGTAGTGGTAGAATTCTTGCAAAGGTTTACTTCAAAGAAGTTATACTCTTTTAGAAAATCCTTATTGTTACTATAGTTCTATATATTTGAGATCATTCAATGGGTTTGACATGAACTCCATAAGAGTGCTAAAATTAGTGCTACAATTTCAATCACATGGGTGTTGATGATGCTTTAAAAAGTTCAAAATCAGTGCTTCAATTTCAGCATTAAATTTCAACTGACCGTCGATAAGCAGCAGTTATGAAGCAACTCCCGACCTTCGCCCCCTCTCACTATTTAGACACCATTCTCTCTCATCTCTCTCTCTCTATGATAGCTCCCACCGCCGCCACACAACAACTCCGACCACCACACCGCCGCCACCACACAACAACTCCGGTCTTCTTCATCTTCATCTTCCTTCCTAACGGGTTCTTTTCCTCTCTTCGTCCCATCTCCATCTTCATCTTTCCCTCTCTTCGTCCCATCCACAACGGCCACAAGAAGGGAGCCGGAAGCACCAAAAATGGTCGTGACTCTGAAGGAAAGCAGCTCAGAGTAAAGATTTACGGCGACCAAGTCGCAAAGCCCGATTCCAAGGTGCGTCCCTCACTCTGTCTCATTCACTATTTTCTCTGTTATTTGGAAGTTTATAGTCTAATTTGTTGGAACCTAAACGATTGAGAAGTTTAGACCCTCATTAATTTTGATGATAACAAAATATTCACAAGAGAACAATTTATGTTCTAACAATTCTTGAAGTGTGCAGATACTAATATTACATATATTTCTAAGCCACTTATACAAGAAGGAAGAAGCTCTCAAGAGAAGGATACACTCCATGTGTCAGCATCCGGCTCATCCTAGTATACTGTCCTAGTGAGTGTCTGGAATTATCTTCTTATGACACTAATCCTATCCATTTGCTTGAGCGTCCGATCTTCCATTCTGAGCAAGCAGCTGAACTTCATTATAAATCACGTGTTGGTCACGTTGTTGCTCTTCCTCTCAGAAGGTTCTGGAACGGATCTCGAATTTGATCTTATGCACTCAAATTGTTGTACGAGGAATCAAAGGTGACACCTTTAGCTACAAGGCAAAAATCGTACAAGCAATTGTGAAAAGCAAGGTAGTACGAAAACGGTAATATGTACTACTGAGATATTCTCTGGAAAGGAAGAAAGAGACAGCTTTTTGAAATCACCTCACTCAATGGAAAGGAGCCATTTTTACTGTAACGGTAATATCTTTTAGAACTCCTATAAATACCCCAAGGTATCCAAAGCTGAGACTGCCAAAAATTGAAACTGCCAAAACTGTACAAGAGTATATTGCTTCATTTACTGAGAACAAGCACTGTTGCTATACACTACAAAGAGTCAATACTTTGAAAGCACTGCTTCTGTGAGCAATCAAGTTTCGAGCCAAGTCTCTGGACTACAAGAACTGAACTCAGCGTCCGACACTTTCTTTTAGAAAGCATTTCTATATTGAGCTTAATTTTTATCCTCTCTGTGAGAGTTATTTATACTTGTATTCAACTTACTTGTAAAAGTTGTTTAGGCCTAATTAAGGCTGTTCCCTCAAAGGCTCGACTGTACTGAGTCGTTTTGAGAAGTTAAGAGTATTGTCAAGGTTGTGACAGAAGAATACTCTTAAGGAAATTGTAATCAGATTGATTATAGTGGAAAATCCTTCAGGAACGAAGGGACTAGACGTAGCTACCAGTTTGGTAGTGAACTAGTATAAATCTCTGTGTCTTTTGCTTTACTGCTTTCTATTTATCTTTATCCTGCTGTGTTAAAAACAAGTTTTCACAAACTGCTTTTCCAGCGTCCGGTTTATTTCCAGCATCCGTTTAACAAACTGTTTTGAAAAACCTGTATTCTAAGTGTTTTTAACTTAAAGTTTGTGAAAAGTTTTCAACACAATTCAACCCCCCTTCTTGTGTTCACGTTCAGTTGGTACTAGAGCTCGGCCTCTTGGTTGAGCACTTAACAGTGTTAAGAGTAAAGATCCTATTGTGAACATGTCTGATGAAGGTGGTCATATGAACCGTCCTCCTCTATTCAATGGAGAAAAATTTGATTACTGGAAAGATAAGATGAAAGCATTCCTTGAGGCACAAAATCTTGATTTATGGGATATAGTTGAAAGTGGATACATTTCTCCCGCTAATGCCCTTGGTGTTGCAATACCTAGGGAAAACTGGACTGATGATCAGAAAAAGAGATATCAAACCAATCAAAAGGCTAGATTTATTCTCATCTGTGCTATGACAGAAAGAGAATATGATAAATGTGGTAAGTTTGATACTACCAAAGAAATCTGAGATTCTCTTGTTTTGTCTTATGAGGGTTCTGCCCAAGTAAGAGAAACAAAGGCCAGCATGATGGTTCGCCAGTATGAGCTATTCAAAATGGAAGATGAAGAAAACATTGAAACTATGTTTGGAAGGTTCCAAACACTTGTTCATGGGTTGCAGGCCCTTGGAAAAAGTTATACTACACCTGATCATGTGAGAAAGATCTTGAGAAGTTTGACTAAGCAGTGGAGACCCAAAGTCACTGCTATTCAAGAAGCAAAAGATCTAAATGTCCTTCGGCTTGAAGATCTTATGAGTTCTTTGAAAGCTCATGAACTTGAGCTAAATGAAGAAGAACCTACCAAGAAGAGTAAGTCTATTGCTTTAAGAGTTAATCAACATAAACCTAGTACTTCTAAAGCTTTTCAGGCTGAAGAAGAAGAATCAGATGATGAAGTTTTAGAAGGAGACTATGATGGATCAGACAATGAGCTAGCATTCATATCTAAGAAGATCCAGAGAATGTGGAAGAAGAGAAACTTCAGAAGGAGGTTTCAGAAGAAAGATACAAAGGACAAGAAGGAAAGCAAAGACAAGGATAAAAACCAAGTCATTTGCTATGAATGTAAGAAGCCTGGACATTTCAAGTCCGAGTGTCCTAATCTTAAGGAAAAGTCCACAAGAAGCTCCTTCAAGAAAAAGAAGAAAGGTCTCATGGCAACATGGGAAGACCTTGACTTATGCTCCTCTGAGAAAGATAAAGAAGAAGAAGCTCACATTGCCCTCATGGCAGACACTGATCTTGATTCAGAAGAAGAAGTTGAAGAGGTAATAATATATGATTCTTATTTTGAACTTCAACTTGCATTTGATGATCTGTTAAAGGATTCTGCCACTCTCTCTATTGAGTATAAGAATTTGAAAAAGAAATTTTCAAAACTATCACAAGATTTTCATTCTTTACACAATGAAAACTCTGTACTCAATGAAGAGAACCGTGTTTAAATCGATAACCAAATGGCCTGGAAGCCAACAAGCAACTGTGTTCGAGAGCTCTCAAGTTAAAAGCTCTATAGATACAGGCAATCCTAACTGCAAATCAAATGACTATGAACATGCATTTCAAAAGTTTCTTGCAGAGTGTAACTCAAGCAAGCAAGCTTCTATGATTTGGAGTCAAGAAACGACAACTCATGGTCTTGGTTATATATCGATGAACCTCTTTAGAAAATAATTCAAGCATCCGATAAATCCAACAATCATAGTAAATGCTTGCATTGTACTTACCGCAATAAATCCGTCATTTGAAAAGTGCGTATCTTGTGTTTACAACTAAGAAGGACAAGTATCCTTCAAGAACTAACAAGAAACGACGCAAAAAGATATGGGTACCTAAAGATAAAATAGTCTATGTTGCAGACTTGCTTAGCAACAAAGTCAACACACCTATCTTGGTACTTAGACAAGGATGCTCGCGTCACATGACGGAGAAAAGCATATGTTCCAAGAACTAAGACCTAGATAAGCTGGATTTGTTGGTTTTGAGGAAACCAGAAAGGTAAAATAGTTGGAATTGGTCGCACAGGTAAAGGCTCTCTTCCTTCTATTGATAATGTTTTATATGTTGAAGGACTTAAACATAATCTATCGAGCATAAGTCAATTATGTGACAAAGTGGTTATAATGTTGTCTTTACAGAAAATGGATGTTCAAGAAAAAGCAAAAATGATGGATCTATATTCTTTACAAAGAAAGAGGAAACAAAACATTTATAAAGTTGATCTTTCTGAACTTGCAAAACAAGATGTCAAGTGTCTTATGTCTGTTGAAGATGAGTAATGGATTTGGCACAAAAGATTGGGTCATGCCAATTTGAGGTTAATCTCAAAGTTAAACAAGCACAATCTTGTTAGAGGCTTACCAAATCTTAAGTTCCAATCTGATGCCCTATGTGATGCTTGTCAAAGAGGAAAACAAGTCAAAACTTCCTTTCATTTAAAAAATGTTGTTTCAACCTCGAGACCACTTGAACTCTTACATCTTGATCTTTTTGGTCCCACAGTGACCTCTTTATCTGGAAAGAAATATGGATTAGTCATTGTTGATGATTTTACTAGATGGACATGGGTTAAATTCCTTGCCCACAAGGATGAGTCTTTTAAGGTATTTACTGTTTTCTGCAAATCAGTTCAAAATGAAAAAGGCATCTGTATTTCTTCTATTAGAAGTGATCATGGGGGAGAATTTGAAAATAAGAACTTTCAAAAATTTTGTGAAGAAAATGGCATCTCCCACAATTTCTCCTCTCCTAGAACACCTCAACAAAATGGTGTTGTAGAAAGGAAAAATAGGTCCCTCCAAGAAATGGCCAGGACCATGATCAATGAAGCTGATATTATAAACATTTTTGGGCGTATAAAGAACACAAATGTTATATTCAAAATAGAATTTTTATAAGACCTATTTTGAATAAGACTCTTATGAATTGTGGAAAGGTAGCAAACCAACCATTTCTTACTTTCATCCTTTTGGTTGTATTTGTTATATCTTGAATACTAAAGATCAGCTTGGTAAGTTTGATTCCAAGGCTGACAAAGGAATCTTTTTGGGATAATCTGAAAGATCTAAAGCTTTTAGAATATACAACAAAGAAACTTTGATTGAAGAGTCCATTCATGTCAAGTTTGATGATAAGAAGCCCGACATTGCTATGTCGAGCTAGATGAGTTATTTTCGCATTAAACCCTCGGTGACAAGTCAGACGGTGAACATGCATCTTCATCATCCGTGGTGATAAGACGAAGAATTCTACTCAAGCTTTAAGTCAAGCAAGAAAAAGTCGAAGCACAAAACCAATCATCCAAAAGATCAAATCATAGGAGAACCTGGTGATAAAGTACGAACCAGGTCCTCTTTCAAGGAGCATGCTGATTTTGCACTTCTTTCTGAAATGGAACCTAAGACGATTGATCAAGCTTTGGAAGATGAAGGGTGGAGTCTAGCAATGCAAGATGAGCTAAATCAGCCCAAAGAAATGATGTATGGAATCTAGTAACTCTACCAGAAGATAAGCAAGCTATTGGTACTAAATGGGTATTTAGAAATAAGCTTGATGAAGATGGTAAAGTTGTGAGAAATAAAGCAAGGTTAGTTGCTCAAGGTTACTCACAAGAAGAAGGTATTGATTCCACTGAAACTTTTGCACCTATTGCAAGACTAGAAGCTATTCACATTTTACTTTCATTTGCAGCACATCATGGGATAACATTATATCAAATGGATGTGAAAAGTGCTTTTCTAAATAGTTTTATAACTGAGGAAGTTTATGTTAAACAACCTCCTGGTTTTGAAGATATTGAATTTCCAGAACACGTTTTTAAACTTAAAAAGGCTCTATATGGTCTTAAGCAAGCTCCCAGAGCATGGTATGATAGACTAAGTTCCTTTTTAATGAAAAATGGATTTACAAGAGGTTTAGTTGACACTACTCTTTTCAGAAAATCCTCAAACAAGCATTTCATACTTGTTCAAATCTATGTTGATGATATCATTTTTGGAGCCACTAATGAAAGCCTTTGCAAAGAATTTTCTAAGCTTATGCAGTTGAATTTGAGATGAGCATGATGGGAGAATTAAAGTTCTTCCTTGGAATACAAATCAAGCAATGCAAAGGATGGTATTTATATACATCAAAGCAAATATATCAAAGAATTATTGAAGAAATTCAAGATGCGGATTGCAAGCCTATGTGTACACCTATGCATCCTACCGCACTCTTAGTAAAGATGAAATTGGTAAGAAGGTAGATCGTAAACTGCATGCAGGTATGATTGGATGTCTACTTTATCTTACGGCTTCAAGACCTGATATTATGTTCAGCGTCTGCCTGTGTGCTAGATTTCAATCAAATCCTAGAGAATCACACCTAAGTGCTGTTAAAAGAATATTCAGATATTTACAAGGAACTACTAATCTTGGTTTGCTTTATAAGAAATCAAAAGATTACAAATTAGTAGGTTTCTGTGATGCTGACTTTGCTGGAGACTGAATTGAAAGAAAAAGCATAAGTGGTAGCTGCCAATTCCTTGGAGCAAATCTTGTGTCTTGGTCAAGCAAAAGACAAAGCACTATTGCACTCACAACAGCAGAAGCTGAATACATCTAAGCAGCAAGTTGCAGTTCTCAACTTCTGTGGATGAAGTATCAACTTGAAGACTACTTGATAAAAGAGAGTAACATTCCTATCTTCTGTGATAATACATCTGCCATATGTCTTACTAAAAATCCTGTATTGCATTCTAGAGCAAAGCACATTGAGATTAAGCATCATTTTATAAGAGACTATGTTCAGAAGGGTATTCTAGAAATAAAATTTGTAGACACTGATCATCAGTAGGCTGACATATTTACAAAACCCCTTGTTGAAGATAGATTCAATTTTATAAGAAGAAATTTAAACTTTCATCTTATAGAAGAATGATTAATCTCAGCGTCTGAAGATAAACAAAATCTCAACATCTGATATGACATAAGCATGTATGTGCATAAGCATCTTATTTGTCATATGCATCATAACTCATCATCTGGTGAATTGGTTGTGTGCGTCCGAGCACACCCACACGTGTCACACGTGTTAAGGACTCAAGCGTCTCATCATATCTACTGAGTCATAATTATTTACATTTTCAATAAAATCTTTTATTTTTATTTTGGTGTCTGCATTTAATGAAAAGGCGAATCTTTATTTTCTTTTCTTTTTGATTTAATTTTTATGTGGAAATACGAAGCGATATTTTGAAAAAGAACAGTACAATTCTCTATTAACTTTCCCACTACTCCACATTTTTCGCTCCACTCTGCGTTTTCTACAAAACCGTACTCGTTCTCTCTTTCTCTCTATCTCTCTCTGTGTTTGTTTTCGAACCCTAAAACCTCCATCACCTTCTCTTCAAGTGCTACAATGGCCGACAGAAATGTTGGACAATATACTGCTGCCTTCGATGTTTTCTCTGAGGCAAAACTTCTGAATGAGAACCGGGTTGATTTCGAAAACTTCAAGCTATATGGTTTTGACTTTGAGGAAGGTCTTGAAAAACTGGGATGGAAGAACTACTTCATTTGGGAACTAGTGGACGTACTGAGCTACGCCATTAAGGAATTCTGGGGAAGCGCATACTTACTTCCGGGGGAAATAATAGAAGGTCACATCAGAGGATTCAAACTACGCCTCACCAACAACTCTATTGCTCAGACAATCAAGTGTCCGTGTGAAGGAATCAGTTACCACTCAAACTGGGCTGATGCTTACAGAGGACTTGAGAGAGTCAATGAAGCTCTGTTTGAGAACTACCGTGAACTGAAGAAGAAGAAGAACATCTCTCCCACAGCTAAAGACTTGAAAAGCCACTACCGTGTACTGCACAAAATCATCGCCAAGAGCGTGATTCTGAAGGCTGGGTCAAGCGACATAGTGAACTACGAACAAAAGTTCATTGTGAGGAACTACATGGATGGGAAGAAAATCAATCTGCCAAGGTTGATTATCAACAATCTGATAAATGCCCTTGTCTTCTCAAGGAAGAATGTTGATAAGAAGAATATAGTCAAGACAATCCCATATGGAGTTCTTCTCTCCATTATGATGGTCAAAAACGGCATTGTAAGGAAGCTGACTGACTCCATCAACACAGAGGAAAAGGAAAAATACTTTGGTGTTGGTGCTGTTATTCGTCCAGAAGTTTTTGGAGTCAACAGTCTGGTCAGGATGCAGCTTATTACAGGCTCCATGATCAAGAAGGTGAAAATAGAGCAACAGGAAGGAGAAGCTGAGAAGAAAACCACCATAAGCTCAATGACTGGTGTGAAAAGACCTGCTGAGTCCCCTTCGAGGGAGACCAGAAGAAAAAAGCAGAAGGTGGCACCTGCACCTACTGTTGAAGAACCAGAAGATGAGGATAGAATTCCCATTAGAAAGGTCTTGGAGAAACAGTTTAGACCAGCAGCTGAAAAAGAAGTTTCAGCGTCCGGTCAAGGGAAGCAAATCCCTCCTCCTCCTCCTCCATTGTTGTCACCGTAGGTCCAAAAGAAGGTTGGTCAAGCCATCGAGTTGACCCAAAGGTACTTGATTTTATCATCGATGAATCAAGATCAGTATTTGATGCTCATGATGTTATTCCTGCACCACCTTTGTCCTGCTTCACACCACAAACACAAACCAGAAAACCAAAATGAGCCTCCAACAAACCTCAACTCTCTCTAAACCTACCCAACCATCATCCACTACACTCAACCTTAACCTACCACAAATTTCCTCAAAAACTTCACTCACTTCATATATTTCCAAACTTCACTCTCATCCCTTCAATCTGTTATTCAAAATACCTCCCATTAATCCCTTCAAACCCCACACACCTAAAACCTACAAAATCACCAAAACCACTCCCACCTTACTCACCATTACCCTTAAACCTACAGACGCTGGTGGAAGGAAAAATGTCTCATACAAACCACAGTTTGTTAAGTATAAGATATATCATAGCATCTACAATCGTCCCTCCACATGGCATTTGAAGACCTTCACCTCTGAGTCGCCAGATTGAGATTGCCTCTCCAATAAGTGCAACCTTCAAGGATGGAGAAGACCACTTCCAGATGTCATTTAAAGGAAGATTGAGACCAAAGATCCGGAAGCAGAGCAATTCCCTTCTCTGTTGATCTTCCTAGATCCCTACCACAATCTGAACCACTCACGTTGGAAGAATGCGGAAGATGGATCACAGATGAAGAAGCTGCCTTCATGGCACACTGTCTTGAAATGAAGAAGATGGAAGTAATCAGACAGTACAGGGATCCTTCTTCTGTTTCAGTAAAGATAGTACCAGATAGACAAAGGTGGCTACCTTGGTCTATCCCTGGGAAAAGGAAAGAACCTGCTCCGGGCAAGCAGCCATTCAGCAAGATCGGGCTAAAGGAGTATGAGAAGGCACCTAAAAAGTGCAACCTTAAGGAATTCTCTAAGCTTCCTATTGCCAAGATCTCTGAGGATTATGCCAGAAGGTTTTACCTGACTTCTCTGAAGGAAGATGAATGGAGAACTGGCTCCTCAAACTGCTGCAATGCTGAGAAGGCCACTATTCCAACAGTTGGCACAATCGCCAGACCATCGACATCAATCTTAGAACAGTTTACTTTGATGACATGTTCAGATGCTCGAATCGACCTTTGATCGCATGAAGATATATGACCAATGGGTCTTGTGACCAAGCACTTCGACATTGGATTTACTTGGAGTCAATGGTCTGAGTCTTGGAAAGCCAAAGCTATGTTACCATACCTCGTCCCCCTAGTGCTAGAAGAAGATGACAGGGAAAATCTGCGAAGAATTTACCTGGCAGAAAATGAAGCACTCTCTTTCACTTGTGAAGCCTTGAGTGTCTTTATCAGAAGTATATGGGGTGAAGAAGCTGGAAATAGGTTTGATGCTTTCACTGCTGATGTATTTCTACACAGAGAAATCATCTTCATGAATCTGCTGTATCCATAAGATGTGAAATATCAATGGGAAATTCAAACAGAATCTGAGCTCAGAAAACTTGGAAATTTCATCAAATGGTTTATACCAAATGATGCATTCTTTCTAAGAGCTCAACGGAAGAAGGAATTGAGACTTAAGCTATCCAACTGGGTGCTAGCAGAGCATCAGAAGATGAAACCCGCACTGCACTGTAAGTTGGACCTTCTACTTCTACTTCTGCAGTTGAGATGGTCACTATTCCCAAAGCAGAGTTTGAAGAGATGAAGGCCACCAACATGAAAGTCACTCAACTAGAGACTGCTCTGAAATTATTATATGAACGTCTCAACATCCCTCCACCACCTCTTCCAAACCCTTAAACTTTGTTTTGCTTTAATTTTTTTTTGGGTATTAAGTGATATTTCTTATTTTTGTTGATACACTTATACACTATTTTTGCTCTAATTATCTGTCTTATATTCAAATTTTTCTAAGTCTTATTTTGACTATGATGTGTTTTTACACTCTTTTTGTCTGATGACAAAAGGGGGAGTAAAAGAAAGGTATGATGAACACGTGAAAATCTGACTAACCCACCATCCGATTTTCACCGTCCGATGAATACGCTGGAACTGAAGTATCATGCATAGCATTTCATACATAGCATTTGTGTGGTTATTTATTAATGCGCTAATATTCATTGTTCTAGTGCTCTTATAATGTTAAATAAATTTGGTACTAATGCTCTTACAATGATAAACAAATTTGGTACAAGTTGATTAAATCAATCTTTTTAATCAGCATCCGATCTTACTCTGATACATCTACGTATTTTGTTTTACGATCACTTAATTGAATTTATTTATCAACTATTGCCTTAATACTAGAATTATCTTATATATCAAAATTGTTAAATTCAGGGGGAGACCCTTGATGTCATTTTGAAACTAAATTGTTCATCAACCTTAGATATTTGTCATCATCAAAAAGGGGAGATAGTTGGAACCTAAACGATTGAGAAGTTTAGACCCTCATTAATTTTGATGATAACAAAATATTCACAAGAGAACAATTTATGTTCTAACAATTCTTAAAGTGTGCAGATACTAATATTACATATATTTCTAAGCCACTTATACAAGAAGGAAGAAGCTCTCAAGAGAAGGATACACTCCATGTGTCAGCATCCGGCTCATCCTAGTATACTGTCGTAGTGAGCGTTTGGAAATATCTTCTTATGACACTAATCCTATCCATTTGCTTGAGCGTCCGATCTTCCATTCTGAGCAAGCGGCTGAACTTCATTATAAATCACGTGTTGGTCACGTTGTTGCTCTTCCTCTCAGAAGGTTCTGGAACGGATCTCGAATTTGATCTTATACGCTCAAATTGTTGTACGAGGAATCAAAGGTGACACCTTTAGCTACAAGACAAAAATCGTACAAGCAATTGTGAAAAGCAAGGTAGTACGAAAACGGTA
Organism: Calophaca sinica; assembly: GCA_037113605.1. Classification (NCBI taxonomy): domain Eukaryota; kingdom Viridiplantae; phylum Streptophyta; class Magnoliopsida; order Fabales; family Fabaceae; genus Calophaca; species Calophaca sinica. The sequence goes on from CM073736.1 coordinate 13,465,839, forward strand.
ATATGTACTACTGAGATATTCTCTGGAAAGGAAGAAAGAGACAGCTTTTTGAAATCACCTCACTCAATGGAAAGGAGCCATTTTTACTGTAACGGTAATATCCTTTAGAACTCCTATAAATACCCCAAGGTATCCAAAGCTGAGACTACCAAAAATTGAAACTGCCGAAACTGTACAAGAGTATATTGCTTCATTTACTGAGAACAAGCACTGTTGCTATACACTACAAAGAGTCAATACTCTGAAAGCACTGCTTCTGTGAGCAATCAATTTTCGAGCCAAGTCTCTGGACTACAAGAACTGAACTCAGCGTCCGACACTTTCTTTTAGAAAGCATTTCTATATTGAGCTTAATTGTTATCCTCTCTGTGAGAGTTATTTATACTTGTATTCAACTTACTTGTAAAAGTTGTTTAGGCCTAATTAAGGCTGTTCCCTCAAAGGCTCGACTGTACTGAGTCGTTTTGAGAAGTTGAGAGTATTGTCAAGGTTGTGACAGAAGAATACTCTTGAGAAAATTGTAATCAGATTGATTATAGTGGAAAATCCTTCAGGAACGAAGGGACTAGACGTAGCTACCAGTTTGGTAGTGAACTAGTATAAATCTCTGTGTCTTTTGCTTTACTGATTTCTATTTATCTTTATCCTGCTGTGTTAAAAACAAGTTTTCATAAACTGCTTCCAAATCCTGGTTTATTTCAAAGACCCTTTAACAAACTGTTTTGAAAAACCTGTGTTCTAAGTGTTTTTAACTTAAAGTTTGTGAAAAGTTTTCAACACAATTCAACCCCCCTTTTTTGTGTTCACGTTCATAATTCTCATTTGAGGTTTCAATGGTGAATGCAGCTGATCGTCTCTCTCTCTCTTTCTCTCTCCCCACCTTCGATTTTCCAAGACGACACAGAGAAAATCAAGGTGCTTCTGGTGGTTCTGGTGCTGGTACTCTTGGTTGTGCTCCAGTACATATATGTATAAAACTGAGAGAGTTTATAAAAAATGTTTAATTAATGTGATTTTTAGTCTTTAGTTTTCGTATTATAGCTAGGTCAGTGACGAAATTTCAATTATATAGTTTGGTGTGAGTCAATAATATTGCTAGGGAAATTAATTTGGAATTACGATTTACTAGGTTTTTGTTTCTGGGAGACTATTTTGTTATGGATTTCCCTATTACTCAGCTGTTTTTAAGCACAGATTTAGCTCCTAATGTTCACTCACTTTTGCCTCCAGCTTTTACTTTGTCTGTTTCACAACTGAACCACTGCTGCTAGTGGTCCAATTCTTTGGTCTGTTTTCTTGAGATTCCTAAGCAAGATATGTGATAATGTTCAATGTGAATTCTGGCTTTTCAAGACTGAATTTGTTTGCCAAAAACATAGGAATTGAACAGATGTTAGAGGATTGGTATATGCCATTTTGTGTTCAACTTCTAAAGTTTATTTTGTACAATTTTATTACAGATAAAATAGATTGGCATTCATGTCCCAAACTATTAATGTGGTTTCACCTATCAGCTTAAGCTCTTTAGGTTTCTAGTTTAGGACATGGTATTGGAGTGTATATGATCTAAACTATTCCTATTAACAATTTCAATATTTAGTGGAACCATAAGCACTTTGGTGATTCTGTTTAGTTTCTTGGGATACTCGGTTTGTGATATTTCATGTTGTAAAATTCTGTTTCATGTTGCCAAACATTATTTGGAAGTGGGCTTTGGTTGATTGATAAGTTGAAGAATTTGAGATAAATGGGTTTTTGGTAATGGTTGCTGCTCCAAGAATTTTTTATCAGTCTTTTAAATGCAATGGATACTGGATCGTGTATATTTTGAATAAATACACACATTTGCCTTTTGCTTCTTTGTTTGATACACTTGACATATTAGTATTTTGTTGTCTGTATACGTGTTTGACAATCACTATACTACATCGATAACATGCCCACCTATGATTTTAATTGAGTCAAATGTGAGATGATCAGAATATGTACCAGAAAATGTAGACCAATCTTATTATGACATTTAGAAAACTTATTTCTTATACTTTACTTTTCTCCATTTTATACTTGCGTCAAAGATAGGGAGGTAAAATGTAAAAGAAGAAATTTATTCCATTATTTTTTGCCCTTTCGTGTTTGGTCTTCAGTTAGGAAGTACAAAATTTTCCTATCTCTAAATTGTATTTGAAAGTAGACTTGATAAATGTTTTCGGTGATAAAAAAATTGTATTAATGCCGGAAATGTAATTATTGGGATTTAATATTTTCATGGTCACAATCGATTTAATATTGTTGGGATTTGGAAACGTGAGTCAAAGGTAGAATCAAACAAAAATTCCAATTCGGGGAAGTCCAATAATGGAAGGAATTGCTTCTTCATTTTATTTGCCTTTGTGTTGTTTAATTCATTTGTATGTAAAGATAAGAAGCATCAGTTTTGTGCTTTCTCTTGTAGTTTAGTCAGGTTGAATGAATGTCTGGTGTGTGATTATTATTTTAGCTGTACTTTAAACAAATATTATAAAAGTTATATACTTCCATCAATTTTGTGTTGGTTAATCATCCAAAATCAAGTGTATTATGTTCTTTGTAAGTTTGAATTTGGGGGTTCTGTTCAAAATAGGTGTACGAGCAAGTTCTCCATCGCAGTAAGCTAGGTTTGTCTCGTGACTACCAATTCAAAGTTGACATTTGAGGAGAAGCTTCTTTCGAGGTATGCACTCTAACAAAATGTTGGTTGACTCATTGGGTGTAAAATGGTTGTCTGTTGACCCTCACACCGACATTTTTTATTTAATTTCCTTGATAGTTTTCTCAACAGAGGGAATTTTGAAATGATGTATGTTATAAGACTATTTTGTTGTTAGTGATTTCATGCTTTAAATAGTATTATTGAATATTTTGCTATCATGCTTTGATGCTTGAAATGTCGGTTCTTTTTTTGTGGAAAATGGTTGGCTATTGACCCCTACACCGACTTATTAGTCATGATCGTCTGCTTCTATCTAACATGCTTGTGAATGATGCTATCTATCACTTTTGATGAAGTGATCTTGAATTAAAATTAGAACAGAATAAAAAAATAGAAGAATTAGAAAGTAGAGAAACAGAAAAAACAGATCTAATTCTATCATTAGCTGCAATTTGCTTTGTACATCTCTATGTACTTCTTTCCCGTGCCCATCTTTGCCCAATTCAGCTGCCTATTTCTGAATATCCAGCATCTAGACAACCATCATAATTTGGTATGTTAAGAAACCATAAATTTATCACAAGTCTACAAGATTCATACCACTAATTTATCACAAACATAAGAAACCAATGAAACCATAAAAGGGAGGTCTTTAGGAAAAGAAATTTAATGCATGTAATTGCATGACATCAATCTATATAAAGAAGTTAAGGAAAATAATTTAAAGACTTGAGAGGATAACAAATCCTCCATAACATAAGAACAAACACAAATCGGCAAAAGAAAAATAAATAGTGCACAGTAAAACACTTATATTATCAAGTCTTTATCAAACCTAAAATTAAAAATATTTGTAAATGCATATTTTAAAGATAATGTAAGGAACTAATAGAATTAATAGGAAATTAGCATTTGATTAAGAGTACAGTTCTATTTTAATGATACAAGTAAATGCAAATGAAATAATACAAAAGAAAACTAGAAAAGTATATTGGCTCAAAAGATCTCTCTAATCCCTTTGCAACTCTGACATAGAACCTCCACTCCCCCACTAAAAGGCTATGAGCTGAGGCCTACATAAATGCCAGAAAAATATTGTCCTACGTGGGTTTTTCAAGTACCGATGGTATTTCTATGAAATGAGTGCAAACAATTGACCAAAAAATAAAAGAAAAGAATTAAAACTGAACCTATAAGCCACTTCTGCTTGTCTAATTGTTATGTTAATTATTGTTGAAATGGATGTTTGATTATTGTTATTAGTATCGGAGAAAAGCCTTAGCTTTCCGTTTGAGGTTTAATATATTATTGAGTGCATGTACTCTTTTAGGGTACCACATGCTCATCGTATATTGAACCTTGAATTGTACAAGTCGGACAGTTTGGGAAAAAACTTTTTCTTTACTCGTATAATAGTTGTTGCTTAATTCTCGTATCATTATATTTGATGAAATTTTGGTTCGACTCATTTCCTTTTGTTCTCTAGGTGCATACTTGATCGCGATATTCATAACTGCGATCATTTAGTGTACTCAGGACTAATGGGAAATGCTTCCAAAATTTTATCAAGTATAAGATATAAGAATTAAGGAATGACTATTATACGAGTTTTGAAAAAAAAAATTCCTCGAATGGGATAGGGCCATACCATTTAAAGAAAGAGAGCGGTTGTAAGAATGTCGTGCTACTGAAATTGTCATTTTTTTAACATGCAGAAGATGGAATTTTTCCCTTCGAGTTGTAGTTGGATGTACGATAGGTTGTATCCGGGGAGAGGGGGTTTGAAACAATCTTTTTGCGATGGGGTTGATCACTTTTTCCAAGCCGCAATGGCACACGAAGATTTCGAAATTAATGGAGGGATTATATGTTCGTGTCTTAATTGCGATGGCAGAAGGATCAAGAGCCTAGGTGACGTCATATATCACCTGCAGAGAGTTGGATTTAGGCCTAATTACTGGATTTGGACTAGACATGGTGAAGAGTTGTCTCGGGTTGATTTAGGGGTTAGCGATAATTGCACAGGTGCTTCAAGCAGTTGCATAGATGGGGGATATGATGAGCAAATTGAATTGTTGCAAGATATGGTTTGTGATGCCTTGGGGGTCAACATGTCATTCGATCAGAGATGGTTCACCAAAAAGTTATTACGAGGCTAAAAGCGTAGTGTCCAAGTTGGGGTTGGAATCTAAAAGGATTGATTGTTGTGTGAGAGGGTGTATGTTATAGTACGACAATGAATTCTGTAAAAATGATGGCGTGCTAGCTGAATGCAAATTTTGTGGTGAGCCAAGGTATATTTCACACACTGATAATGGAAGGGTAGACAAAAACCAGTTCCATGGAAGGCAATGTTTTATTTCCCAATTATTCCAAGGCTGCAGAGAATGTTTGCATCAACACAGACTGCAGACAAAATGACGTGGCACTATGAGAATAGAAGCAATTCAGGTATGTTGCGCCACCCATGTGATGGGGAAGCTTGGAAGCACTTTGATCGTGTACATCCCGAATTTGCAGCAGATCCACGTAATGTACGATTTGGCTTATGCTCTGATGGTGTTACCCCGTATGTTCAATCAATGGCGAAACCCTATTCTTGTTGGCCAGTTATTGTTACCCCATACAATCTTCCTCCCGAAATGTGCATGTCTAAGCCATATATGTTCTTGACTTGTATTATACCGGGTCCAGATAATCCAACAGATGGTATTGACATCTACTTATAGCCTCTCATTGACGATCTCAAAAGGTTGTGGAATGGCATTTTGACTTATGATATTGCACGAAAGAAGAACTTTATGATGAGGACAGCTCTTTTGTGGACCATTAATGACTTCCCTGCATATGGCATGTTGTCTGGTTGGGGTACTCATGGTAAAATGGCATGTCCCCATTGCATGGAGCATACAAAGGCCTTTACCAGGTGATCATCCCTTTAGACGGAATAAGAACGCCTTCAAGAAGGGGGAAGTTGAATTAGATGGCCCGCCCCCAAGGGTGACATCCGAACAGATTTGGAGCAGAGTTATGGATCTGCCAAAAATCACAGATTATGGTGAATTACATCGATTTGAAGGATATGGACAATGGCATAATTGGACTAAAAGAAGTATTTTTTGGTATCTGCCATATTGAAAAGATAATTTATTGAGACACAACCTTGATGTTATGTACATTGAGAAGACTTTTTTGCCAATGTTTTTCTCATAGTGATGAACATTAGAGGAAGAACAAAAGACAACGATATGGCCAGACTGGACTTACCGCTTTACTGCGAAAGGACTTGAATTTGACGACTCGGTCGGATGGGAAAACCCTGAAACCCAAAGCTTGTTACTCTTTAACTGCTGAGGAAGCAAGGTCAGTCTGTCGGTGGATAAAAGAACTTCGAATGTCAGACGGTTATTCTTCTAATTTGGTAAGATGTGCCGATGTGAACAAAAAAACCATGATTGGGATGAAAAGCCATGATTGTCATATATTCATGGAGTGTTTACTTCCTATTGCATTTAGTTCTTTACCGTCAAATGTTTTAAATCCACTTACAAAACTCAGCCAATTTTTTTAAATATTTGTGTTCTGTAACCTTGAGAAAGGATGATCTTATAAAGATGGAGCATGACATATCAGTCATTCTTTGTAAGTTGGAGTGAGTATTTCCTCCTAGTTTCTTTGATCTATGGAGCATCTCCCATTGCATCTTGCACATGAAGCTAGGCTTGGTGGACCGGTTCAATACAGATTGATGTATCCATTCGAAAGGTAATATAATAAAATATTCTTTAAAATAAATATTCACTTGAAGGGTTAAATGTATCAATTTTTATCATCAACCTTGTTATTTTGTAGATTTATCGGTGACTCAAAACGGTCGGTGAAAAATAAGGCCAGGGTTGAAGGATCTATTTGTGCAACTTACTTATACCGTGAGACAATCCATTTCTGTTCCCATTATTTTACGAGCTTCATGCTGACACCAACAAATAATACGAATGAAATAGAAATTGAAAGTGAAAGTCATCCGCTAGCCTTATTAGTATTTTGTCTTCCCGATCGTCATGCTGGAAAGGAGCTGACTTCCTGGTTAACGGGAGAAGAGTGGAAGTCAACCCACGTTCACGTGTTGATCAACTGTGCCGAAGTATCACGATATCTTACGTATGTATCATTTTGACCACTTTCAATTTCTTTTATCCACACCTACTCAGGATCATTTGTTTGATAATGACTTGATCAGGTCATTCTTGTTAACTAAGCCCACAAGCAAACAAGACACTTCTGCCTATATTCATGAATATTTCCCAACGTGGTTTATGAACCAGGTATGTATTTTTAGTCCTATTTGAACTATTTATTGTTTGAAAATACAAAAGATTGTTTAAAAAAAGGAACCATAATTTGTTTGCATATGGTGTATATGCAGGTGTACAGTTAGGTGAAGTTGCCTAAAATCGAATACTTGAGAAATTTATCTCATGTCCTAAATCACGTGTAAAAGAATAACACACATTTTTCGTAAACGGATACAAATTTCAAACCCAGTCAAAAACAGAGTGAAAAAAAGCAGTTAACAGCGGAGTTTATGTAAAAGGTGCCACAGATGGAGGTGAAGACGATTTCTATGGCGTGATTCAACATATATATGAACTGGCGTACAATACTTTAGACTATACTAAAAGAATAGTGCTATTTTATTGTAATTGGTTTGATCCGTCAAGTAGAGGCACAAGAGTGGATCGAAAATATAATACTGTTGACATATACATAAGCAGAAGATTCCAAATGTTTGATCCGTTTATCATGGCACAACATATAAGACAACTGTTTTATGTCCCTTATCCATCAACTCGAAGGGACAAACAAGGTTGGTGTGTTGCAATAAATACAAAACTAAGGGGTCGCGTTGAAGCAGATGATCCACAGGAAGAAGTGGCTTATCAAGTGGATGAGATGTCTCATGTCAACGTAGTAAATGAAGTGGAACCCATTTCTCGACTACGTGACGATCCAATCACATATGAAAATATAGATGGAGATTAGGAATTAAATGAAGAAGTGGCAGAACCATCAAGATCTGAAGACGATGCCGAAGCAGAGTGGGCAGAATGAAATTGTTTAACTTTTTACAATTAGAGAAATTAATGTCTAACAATATATTTTAATTTGCCAGTTACTAGTATGTATACCCGTGCAATGCACGGGGTATATTTTTAATTTTTATATAAAAGTATGTAATTTAAAAATGATACGGCGAAGGTTAGCAGTGTGTAATTATAAAGAGACTATAATTAGCAGCATAGTATAGACTGTAATTATAAAGAGACATTGAAAAAGTTATTGGTAGCATAAATATTAAGTAAAATTAACTTAAAACATCACTTGAAATAGTTTTTTTTTTAATTTTCAGTGTGTAAATTATTAGATATGCATGATAATCCTTTTCTGATGTCATCGAAAGTTCTGCAGCTATTAACTTATCCAGCCATGAGCCATGTACTGAAACCTGAAATAAAATCAAAACATAAAATTGGGTTACTATTCATATATTTTACTAGATTTAACTCAATTTAAGTAACGGTGGACTGATCGAAGTCTATAGTTAGTGTAAATAATTGTTGCATAAATTAATCACTGACAAATAAAGTGTATTCAAATCTAATTATTAGTTTCAAACTATAAAATGATTTACTGAATACATATTGCATGAATATTTGTTAGGTTAGTTTGTTTCTGATATATAAAGGGATGTAACTTGTTTATTTTTATGGAATTCATTTTTAATATTGTTATGTTTAAATATAATATTTCATGACTGTTATTGTTGAATTGCTCTATGGACATATATGACATCAGGAGGTCCAGGATCTGGCCCCCCAGACCACCCACTTGTGGTAAACGAGGGGGGAAGGGCATCGCCATCGACCTCCTCATCATCGGAGGCCGAATATTATTAGGATTGACGATGCTGGCTATGCGACGTTGTCATCCACATAGCATCAGCATACATCTACGCCTACACAGGCTCCAGCGCGTTCGACCCCTACACAACCTCCAGTGCGTTCGACATATACACAACATCCAGGACCTTCTGCACCGACACCCGATTTGCCTCCCATTTACATGGTCCCTACCCGAGGGTTCCAGCAGACACTTGGCGTTTCTTCCTCCCATTTTGTGCCTGAGACGGTGCCCGATACTCATCTGTCCGATCATGAGTATAGTACGGGCCACACATCTGATTAGATTGGGGTTGAGCAGGACGAGGATGAGCAGTAGGAGGTTGAGCAGCAGGTGGTTGATCAGGGGTCGTTGATGATATTCAGATGCTGCATGATGGCCGAGTTGCTATCAGGCCGGCTGGTAAAAGGTAAGTATTTACATTTTTTTCGAGTTATTAATATATATATATATATATATGTTGACATCTTATTATTGTTTAGGTTCCTTCCCTCAAAGCCAGTTGCGATGGCTATCACAGCGGTAATTGAGGATAATTACCACATGTTTTGGCCCACCTGGGGGAAGTTAAAGGAAGAAGCGGGGGATCATATGTTCAAATCTTTTGGAGTAAGTTGTAATTTTTATTTTGTTGCATATTATTTTTTTATTTCATAAAACTCAAATAATAATGTATTATATTCATATAGGAGAGGGTTTCTTGGAAGAAAGAGGATGATGAGCGGATCGAGAAGAACTTCCATATGAAGGCCTCCCACCGCCTCTCTGATATGCTTAGAGATGCCCGCCTCAATGGACAGCCCCACTGGATAGGGGATTAGGTCTGGCAACAGCTGCAAGCGCAGTGGAACTCCCCTGAGTTCAAGGCATTAAGCGAAAAGGCGAAGAAGAATAGAGCCTCTGAGAAGGGTGAGAGCTTGTACACTGGAGGTTCGATCAGTCAGGCGCAACACGCAGCTCGATTTGTACGTTTTATATTATTATTATTATTATTGTTGTTGTTGTTGTTGTTGTTGTTGTTGTTGTTGTTGTTGTTGTTAGTTACTATTTATTATTTATTATTTAGTTAAGGTTTTTTATTAAATAATTACAGTTGAAGCGGTTGGGTAGAGAAGTACAGTTGCACGAGCTCCATCGTGCAACTCATATTAGGAGGAGTACCAGTGATTTCATAAATGAGCGGTCAAGGTGGACCCAGGTAATTATAAAAATATAATGAATAGTTTTTTAATAATGTTTATATTGTTTTATTACAAAAAAAAATTGACTTATTTGTTTATGTTTGACAGGAGGAGTTTGAGGCGAGGATGTCTCTGATGATGTCTCAGACATCATCATGTTCCCCCTCTTAGAGCCCTGAGGATCCATCTGCACCGCTCAGGGTATGGGCAGATGTTGTTGGCGGCAAGAAGAAGGGTCGCTTATACGGTGCTGGCGACCTTGCCAGCAACTATAAGAAAGGGGGGCGCCTCCACATCGGAGAGTCGTTAAGTAGTGGTGCTACCACTGGTCGCTCTACCGCAGATGAGCAGGAGATAGCCGAGCTGAAGCAGGTCGTGGCCGAGCAGCAGCGGGTCGTGGCCGAGCAGCAGAAGGAGTCCCACCGTACGAGTGCCATTTTGGCTCAGGTGCTGGCGCGATAGGAGCAGATGTACCAGTTGCTAGCTCGCCAGCAGCCTCCTCCACCGCCTCCGCCTCCGCCTCCTAGTACTGATGATCATATCGATGATGCAGATGTTGTAATAGAGCATCTCGATCATGATCAGGACTACCAGGACTATTAGTTCTGTTTGTCCTTATATTTTTTCATAATTCCGGATATCTTTTTAGTTACTGATCTTTGTTCGTCGAATTTTTTTATTTTATTTATTACGTTTCTATTTTTTAATTTGTTTTTTAGTTTACGTTATCGTATTTTTAAATATAGGAATAAATTAATAATTAAAAGTAATCAATTAAATTAAATTAAATTAAATTAAATAAAATTAAATTATTTAATTAAATTACTAGTAATAATTAATTAATTTAATAAATAAACATTTTTTAATATGGGAATAAATTATTTTTAATAATTAAATAAATAAATAAATAAATTTAATAGTTAATAATTTAATTAATTAATTTAATAAATATAATAATTTAATAAATTAAATTAATTAATTAAATTAAATATAAAAAAATAAATTCGGCTTTACCGGTGGGCTGAACCGTCGGGGAAAAAAATTTGGCTTTACCGACCAGCATGCCCGTCGGAAATATACCGAAGGGTTTAACCCGTCAGAATGTACCGCGTTTTCCGACGGACTTTTACCGACGGTAAAAAATAGCCCGTTGGTAGGGATTTGCGACGCCCGTTTTACCGACGGGTTGGTGGTCATCGGTAATCCGTCGGAAAAAACGCATTACCGACGTTTTTTTTCAGATTTAGCCGTCGGTAATCCCGAGTTTTCTTGTAGTGATTGTTACCGTTTTAGAGTTCTTTTTCTTCTTCTTCTTCTTGTCCCTAAACCCTAACGTCAAGATCCAGATCTCTATCACTGAATCTGAACAGCAAAAAAACATCAAAGGTGAGTTATTGTTCAATCTAAGTTTCAACAGATTCAACAGAATAGCAACACAGTCAGAATAAAAAATCTCACCTTGTTGTGCGTTTGAACCTTATGCGTTTCAGTTAAGTCTGTTTCACTTTGTTTCTTAAGTCGATTTTCAACGTCTCAGGGTTGGGTTCTCATTGCCATTCAATCGTCCTTAGACGAGGGTTCTTTTCTGGAAGAGAGAATGAGAGAAGGATAGTTTCACATGTTTTAGAGTATGGACTAATATGACCCAATTTTGTTAGGGACTAAAACATCCCATAACCAGATTTGCAGGGAAAAATAAGACATTGGATAAAACGTCTAAAAAAATATAAATATGTTATTTTTATATAAATTAAATTATACGTATTAATTATTTTAAAATAGTTATTTTTAATACCTTCATTTACTTCAAATAATTTATCACCTAAAAATTAGAAAATTAAACTTTTAAACTTTATTTAATTAAATTTTCATATATTTTATTAAATATAATGAGATAATATAAATAAAATGTCATTTCATATTTTTGGACAAATTTTACTTTTTTATAGACTATGTTATTGTTTGTCGTGTATATATTTAGTTAGTGTAATTAGTCTTTATATATTTTTTTCTTAATTAAATTACTTTATAATTTTTCAAAGACAGAAAATTATTTATAAATACACATTTATAGATTTAAGAATAACTTTTATAATTCAAAGGCAATTTTTTAAAAAAATTAGTATTTAGTTTATTTTAACAAAGGGTAAAGGAGAGAGATTTGACAATAACATTAAGAGTTAAAATAAGAGAAAATATAATAAGTTAAAGGTTATAAGTTCACACACTACTTGATGCAGTGTTTGAAGAAACATTACAAGCAAGTAAGATAAAATTATATACTATTGGTCAAACAAATTTATAAGTTTATTAAATAAGATTGAAGTTATAAGAAAGGAAATACTGAAAAAAAAAATCTTGCATTAATACAACTTCACACACAAGCAATGTTGTTAAAACCGGACTGAGTGAGGAATCGGCCAGTTCAGTGGTTGGTTCATCCTCATTTGAGTCGCAATCTGATTGAACTGCCCTAGACCGAGTGGAACCGGATTGAACCGCTAATTGAACCAGTTGAACCGTTTGATTTTTTTTATTTTACCCCCAAATTTAATACTCATTTATTTATGTATTAGTTATCTAGTTCAACCGTGATTGAACCTAATATACCAACTGAACCATTACTCGCATGTCTTGCCAGCTCGATCTCTTGTTTGGTTTTAAAAACATTGCATACTTAAGAAAGTTAGGCATACTATTTGGTGTGCTGTTGCGTGGGCATTATGGTTACTAAGGAATAAGATAATTTTTCAAAGAGGTGTGGCAAATGTTGATTATGTTGTAGCTTTCATTAAAACATTGTCTTGGAGTTGGTTTATTTAGAGAGAGGGTAGGAAAACTGGCTTACAATACTCAGATTGGTGTTGTAAAATCTCTTGGGATGTGTTCGTACTATTTAGTCTTCTAAGTTTGTAAGGGTTGGAGTACCCATTGTACTCCATATTATTATTACTTTGCTTATAAAAAAAACATTTTATACAAGTTAAAACTAACTTTTTATGTGAGTTTTTTCTTAAATTTTCTCATCTAACTTCTTCATAAATGGTATGAACTTTTAAGTGAGTGAAAAAACTTCAATTTATTTTAAACGAGAAACTCCTGGGAGTTAGAATCTTATCTAAAATGGGCCATAAGCTAGTTGATTTTCCCCCCAATAGAGCTATTATATCAAAAAACACCCGTATCAAATTTTAGATAAATTGAGTATTTGTATGTGTGTATTCTTATAGTCGACATTTACTTGTACTTTAAAAAGTATTATAAATATTAAATAATCTTTAAATTTCATAAAATTTATAAATTTGACGTACTTAATAAGAACTTTTAGTTTAAATAGATAAAACTATAAAAGTCAGTATTTATAAAAAAAAACTAGTGTATTTACCCATACTTGCACGAGTTATCTGTATGGGTTGTAAAAGTATCTAACGTATAAGAATAAATCTGAAGTTTATTTTTAAAAAAAATATTAGCATATTTAATTTTTTACAAAAAATATTATAGATAATTCATTATGTAGTGGAGAATAAATGTATTTATACATATACTCTAATTTTAAAATATAACAAATAAAACGAACAATATTGGTTCTATTTTTCTTATATTTAGAGATGGTTTTTCAACTATGTATTTCAAAAAAAAAAATAAAGCACCCAATTAAATGATTTATCTAAATTACAATAAGATAAATTCAAAATAAGTAGCATAAAAAAGAGATAATCAATTATCTATGTTGGACAACAAATTAATCCTATAATAAATTCTGGTCTTCTCACATATAATATCTAAGCTTTAAGAAGAAAAAAATAAAAAGACGTATTGATTTAACATTTATTATAATTAAACTTAAACAATCATGTGAATAATGAAATGCCGAAAATATTTATGTTCCAATGGAATACTGTAAATTTTTAAATTTAATAATATGTAAGAGATAAAATATACAAACCATGAAAAAAATATTAAATTTAACATTGTATAGTTATGATTTTTAAATTAAATTTTATGATGTGAATAGTAAAATTAATCATCAATTAAAAATTATAAAATTTAAAGTAATCAAATTTGTATCGTAAAATATTGATAAATAGTGTTTATCAAAAGAAATATTGATGAATAGTACTAATTATTGATATAAATAATAAATAAGAATAGATAAGTTATTTAAGGAAATATATTAATAATTTACACTGCAAAATTATTGTTTAATTTTACATGAGGTAATAACGATTGCTATAATTAAAACAATAACCAAAAAATAAAAAATTGAAACTGAAATTTATTTTGGCAAAAAATTAATGATTTTTATATTGTCACGTAACTTAGATAATATTTTGAATGAAAGAAAAAGATCATGATATGAGAATTAATTGATTGATATGCTTTAATTTATTACATTTTAAATTTGAATTTGATTTAATTCAAATTTGATTGAATGGTATAAGTTCAGATATGAGAATTGATTTATTGATATTCCTTAATTAATAAAATATTATTAATTAAGAAATAAAAAATAAAAAAATATTTTACATTTTGGTGGGAAAAATAATGAATGTGGAGCTGTCATGTGGTATGAGTCTACATGACAAAACTCTATTTTATATAATATAGTAGATAACAAAATAAATATGATACAAATTATGACTTGAAAAAATAAATTCCCAACTATATAATACTTTTTGAAAATATCATCGTATATGTTTAAATAAATATTTATTTGAAGGTACCTAACGATGACCGTTTCAATAGTCATGAATGATATGTATGGGGACATGCTTTCTCAAGCCCCTGTAACAAGCAGCCCAGGGAAAAGTGATATTTTTTAAGGTTGTTGGCTGTTTTGGGGTAATTGTGTTGATCTTATTCGGGATATATATTTTCTAGGCTTAAATATGGTTTTTGGTCCCCGTAAAATGAGACCTTTTTATTTTTTGTCCCTGAAAAATTATTTTTTTTATTTTTGTCCCTGCAATTTGCTCCATTTTCATTTTCGTCTCTGCTCTTTAACTGCCGTTACGGACCAGATGATGTGGATTAACGGAGCGCTGACGGGCTGACTGTGCAACACAATGGCACTGCCACATCAGTTATTATTATTTACATTTATTTTTTACATTGCTGACTGTGTAAATGGTTGGCTTCCTCTCTTATATTCAAATAACAGTGAGAAGGTTAAAAACTTAGAAAGAAACCCATCGCTGAGAAAAGAAACCCTAACGGCCTGATTGGTAGCCGAGAGAATGAGGCAAAAGAGAAAAAAAAAACATGAGCGAGAATGAAGAGAAATTTTGATTTTCCACTGATTGGAACAGGCAGGAAAATGAGATGATAGAAAAAATCAACGCGGGGCCCGCGCTTTTTCAATTCTCTCCACAACTGCGATGAAAATGCGAAGAAATTATGGACTGAACAAAATTCATATACCAGCACCTCGTCTTCCATAGCAAAGGTGTGGATTCCGCTCTCCCGGAGAGCTTCCAAGAGGTCGTCCATCTGAGCTTGGGTAGTGCGTGATCCAGACTTCAGAACGAGAAGGAACACATCATGGGTGGAGGATGGTTCACCAGCCATGACGCCTCGCCAGAAAACGATCTAAGCAAAAGCTATAGAGAAGCTAGAAATCAAGGAAGAGAAGTTCAATCTTATGGGTTAGGACCGATTAGTGAAGGAAGTATGGGGTTGAAGGTGAATTGAAACTAGCTGTACTCAACTTGTTGTGCTATCTGGAATGTTCCTAATTAAATTAAAGTATTAATCAATAAAATTAAAAACAAATACAAAATTAAATAAATTATAATAAATTAAATTAATCCATTAATTTTTTTTGGCGAGAATTAATCCATTAATTAATCAATACCAATTAAATAAATTAAATAAACTAAATTAAATTAAATTTTAGTTAAGGATATTTTTGTCTTTTCAAAAATAATCAACACTTTTCTCTTCTCTTTTTCTCTTTTTTTCACCTATTCCAATCAATACTCAAATCTACTTTATTTCTCACCTTGTTCTCATCTTTTTCTCTATTTTCATACTCTCTCTTTACATTTTCTCTCTTCACATTTTCTCTCTTCTACCAATCAAAGCTAAAAGTGTTGTTCGATCAAAAGAAAGCACAGAGCAGAATCGATTCACACAAATCTGGGTTTCAAACCGTCATCGGTCATCATCCCATCCCCCACAAATTTGGAGATATTCATCACCTTACAAGCCTTTGAGCTATTCATTACGTTTAAAGCTCTCTGGGTTTGTAATGCTTTTTTTTCCAAAAACAAATTGTCAATCCAACCAAATATCGTAAAAAGATCGTACTTTTTGTTCAGATCACTAATCCGCCACCAAGACTTATCTGGACATTTTTGTTCTTCTTTATCCCCTCGCCAAACACAGAGCAAAGGAAGAGGTGCTTGTTGTGCAGCCGATGCTTGTAGAGGAGGAGGGGGCCGTCGTTCACGACGGTGTTTGCGGATGGAGGCTTGCTCTTTGCGGAGCTGTTGTCGGAGGTCACCGTTAGTGGCATCGGGAATAGGGAAACCATGAAGGTGGCTGGTCGAAAGAGCACGTGAAGTGCAAGGAAGTGGTTCCTGGTCAGCGACAGAGGAAGGGATGAAGCTTCTGATTCGACGGCAGCGAGCCACGGTGGCTATCTCTCACTCTCTTCTGGTTCTTGTTGCCATCAACATCTCCAAGGAGGCTTTGTTAAGTGACTTGCTCTGTGCCTGTCAGGCAATTGATGGGAAGTACTTAAATTCGACAACCAAATGTTTCACAAGCTTTGTAAAATGGGGTTTTTTTGTCTAAGAATGATTATTGTGTGACATGAATTGGTGAAGGATCATGATGGGTACTGTGGCGCTGCGTTTCTTCTCCTTTTGCTGCATTTCGTTCTTTCTCTGTTTTTCGTTCGTGTGTGTATTTGATGAAGGAGAGGGTGTCATTTAAATAGTCAGCAATGTTACTGATGTGGTAGTGCCACCATAATGCATAGTCAGCCACATATACAGGTCACTAACGGCAGTTTAAGAGCAGGGACGAAAATGAAAACGGAGCAAATTGCGAGGACAAAAATCAAACAAATAATTTTGCAGGGACAAAAAACAAAAAGGTCCCATTTTGCAGTGACCAAAACCATATTTTAGCCTATTTTCTATAATTTGGTTGTTTTTCTTTGGTTGATAAAAGTGTGTTTTGTACTTTTATTGGAGTTTTTTGTTCGTCAGTTTTTCTTAGTTAGAATAAACTTCAATTAAATGAAAGAGCTTTTTTTGATTAAACAATAAAGTGATATATATTAGATACTAACTACAGTTAGCTGTTATTAAACTATGGTTAGTTAGTTAGATTAGTTAAGCTGTAAACAGCTGTCAAGTTAGTTATTTTGTTGCTGTATATAATGACATTTTGCCATATTATTTTGTACTGATTCATTGATTCAATACAATGGAGAAAAGCTTCCACATTTCCTCTGCTTTTTTCTGCTTTCTCTCGATGCATTAACACTATCATGGTATCATTCACATTTCGCTTCCACCAAATTCTTTCGTTTTCTCGCGCGATTCTGTGATTGCTTTCTGCGATCCTGTTGGTTCGTGATTTCTTCTTCATCATTTCTGATCAATTGTGGTCGTTTTGGTGTGTTCTTCTTTCTTGCGATTTTTCTTTAAGATTTGTCAAATTGTTACAATCTTGATTTAGCATGGCTGCTCAAAATTACTCTGATTTTCTCACCAATACCTGCAATCCTTACTATCTGCATCCAAATGAAAGTCCTGGGTGATTCTTGTTACTCCTCCTCTTGATAACAAGAATTACCACAATTGGTCTCGTTCAATGATGTTTGCCCTAATTTCGAAGAACAAAGA
Source organism: Calophaca sinica (assembly GCA_037113605.1). Lineage (NCBI taxonomy): Eukaryota > Viridiplantae > Streptophyta > Magnoliopsida > Fabales > Fabaceae > Calophaca > Calophaca sinica. The sequence continues at coordinate 13,483,532 of CM073736.1, forward strand.
GAAATTTGTTGTTGGAACTCTGTCAAAACCTCTCATTTTTGATACGATGTTCGCTCCCTGGGTTAGATGCAACACGATGGTGCTCTCATGGATTCAACGTTCCACCTCAACCTCTATTGCTAAGTCAATTCTTTCTCTTGACAATGCTGCAACTGTTTGGAATATTCTGAAGAACAGGTATTCTCAGGTCGATGTCTTTCGTATTTCTGATATACAAGAAGAGCTTTACCGTCTTAGGCAAGGCACTCTTGATGTCTCTGAATATTTTACTCAATTAAAAGTCTTTTGGGATGAATTAGAGAATTATCGTCATCTTCCTGCTTGCAAATGTTCTATTGCATGTTCATGTGGTGACTATGAATCAATGAAGAAATTTCGTGAACAAGATTATGTCATTAGGTTCCTAAAAGGGTTGAATGATCGCTTTTCCCACACAAAGTCTCAGATTATGATGATGGATCCTTTGCCAAACATTGACAAAGCTTTCTCACTGGTCATTCAACAAGAAAGGGAACTACCTGGGTCTGCTGTTATTCAAGACTCAACTGAATCTTCTGCTGCTCTTGTTGCTAATTCCAACTCAGTTTCTCAAGCCAATTTCTCAGGTTCCTCCTCAGGAAACAAGGGCAATTACAATGGTAAAGGAAGAGGACAGAATTTTCAAGGGAAGAATCGTGTGTGCAATCACTGTGGGAGAGTTAATCACACCATTAAAACATGCTTCTTGAAGCATGGATTCCCTCCAGGATATAAGCCAAAAGGGAAGTCTTAAACAAATGTTCCTACTCTGAATCAAAGGTGAATGTGACTGATTCAAGTCAACAAGCACCACAGTTTGGTTTCACTCAAGAGCAATACCAAGGCATCTTGTCTTTGCTGCAATAGTCAAGCTTGAAAGCATCTCCCATGCCTACACACATCGCCAATTCTGTCATTGCTTCTCCCTTAGCATATAACACCAATTCCACAGCCACACATGGTAAGTTTTCTAACACCTGGATCATTGATACAGGTGCAACCGACCACATTTCTTTCAATTTCCAACTTTTCACTAATTGCAAAGATATACCTTCAATTCTTGTTTATTTTCCAAATAGTACACAGTTAATTGCTTTTGTTTCTGGAACTGTACACATTACCGATTCATTAATTCTGCATAATGTTCTATATATCCCTGGTTTCAATGTAAACCTCATTTCTGTCGCTGAACTTACTCAAGCCAATGAGTATAACCTTGTTTTCACTAATGATTCATGGCACATTATGCAGAAATGTACCAAGAAGATCATTGGTGCAGCTAGCTTGCATGAAGGATTGTATCTGATACGTTGTGAGTCTCGAACAGTTGCAGAAAAATCTTGTAATTCTGCTACAAATTATGTTTCTTTCAATTCTGCTACACATCTTGTTTCAAATAATTCTAGTCTATGGCATTTAAGACTAGGCCACATTTCTAATTCTGGTTTGCATTCTGTTTCAAAACAGTTTTATATCTTGCAATAATAATTCAAGTCCATGTGATGCTTGTCATTTTGCAAAACAAAAAAAATTGCCTTTTCCTCTTAGCAAATCTAAAAGTTCTGCTATTTTTGATGTTTTACATGCTGATATATGGGGCCCTTATGCCACTCCATCCATTCTTGATCATAAATATTTTTTAACTTTGGTTGATGACTTTAGTAGGTTCACTTGGGTCATTTTTCTTAAAAATAAAGATCAAACTAGAAAATGTCTTCAAAATTTCATAGGTCATGTTGAAAATCAGTTTCAAACTACTCTAAGGTGTTTGAGATCTGATAATGGCTTAGAGTTTGCCATGAATGATTTCTATCTTTCCAAAGAAATCATTCACCAAAGGTCTTGTGTAGAGATCCCCCAACAAAATGGGGTTATGGAGAGAAAGCATCAACATATTTTAAATGTGCAAAAAATCCATGATTTTGAGGGGCCAAAAGTGCAATTAAAAAGTATGGAGACCAAAATCGCTAAATTGAGAAAGTTGGAGGACCAAAATCGCCAAAAATAAAATAGGGGGGCCAAAATCACTAAATTGATAAAGTTGGAGACCAAAAGTGCAATTAAATCAGAATAATATATATATTTTTTGACCAAAAAATACAATATATTATTAAAAAAATTAAAACTACTTGCAATACTGTGTTTTAAAATAATTAATAACATTATAAATTGTATTAAATATATTTGATAAGTGTTTTTAGAATGTTATGAGAACGATTTATTTAACAGAATGAGCAAGATTTAACTAATAATTAAACAACAAATACTAACAAATGTTTAGAGTACTGGTCAAAAAAGTGAATTTAAAAATATTTAATAAATTATTTTTATCACATAGGAAATAGAAAAAATATTTAATTCTAATATTTATTTTTAAATTATTTAAAACACTTGTTAATGTGTATTGGATTCTAATAATCAATATTGGCAATTGTTAAAGCAGTGAGTAAATTTCAAAAATAAAAAAATTTCAAAATGTTTCATTTTTAAATGATTAATGTATTTAATATTTTTAAAACATTCTCTTTCGATTATAAAAACAAATCTATGTGTTATGACTTAAAATATAAGTAATTTTAATTATTTTTATCTTTAAAAATGATTATATTATTCTACTACAATACATATATATTTTTTTTAGTCGAGAGTTGGGAGAGAGTACTCCTTGGTACTTTTTCTGTCTCATTTTACTTGTCATGTTTTGAATTTTTAATTGTCTCAAATTATTTGTCTTTTTAAAAAATTAATAAGTATTAATTACTTTTTTTGCAAATATACTATTTATCTCAACTAACCTCTATTAATGAGTAATAATTATAGCTGTACAATTTAAATAAAGGTATTTTAGTCCAATAATATTATTTTATTATAAAAATATCTAATTATTTTTTTAAGAATAGTGAAAAGGTAAAAAAGAATATTAAAATGAGACGGAGGTACTAGAATCAGAATGTGGCACGTGAAAAACGACGGTGTTGGTGTCAGGTCCCTGCGCACCCCAATGCCGAACGGGCAAGGACAACAGTTGTTACGAGGCTCCACTCAATATGCGTCCGCCCCACACTCATGCCACGTATGTATCTGAATTGATAGTTCAACCTCAGACACAAGAAGTGGTCCCAGCGACAACTCATTACGTAAGTTTTTTTTTACAGTAACACATATACTCTCACTGATGTCAAATATAAATAAAAATTAAAATATATTTAAACCAAATTTAGTCCAAACATATTTTAATTTTTGTTTATATTTAAAACTGAAGGGTGTATCACATTATCACATATGTTATTGAATTAAAACATAAAATTCTTAAAAAAAACATAAAATTAAATTTAAGAATTCAAGTATATAATTTTTGTATCCAACTGAAAGCCCATGTCATGTTGCTCTCCACGTTATCGTGGTTTGTCGTCGTTTTTTTGACATAGCACGCACAGAAAACACTCCTGATAGTATTTTTTTTGGGATAAATTTGTAAATCCATAAGAACAATTCTTAAATTTTCTCAGCATTGTCTGTCAAAAAATAATTCTCCACATTGGAGTTGTCCTGCATGGCAAGCAACCAATGGAACGGTCACTTGCGGACTTAGGGTCTTGGCTAAGCGAGTGTATAAAATTTTAAAATTATAATAAGAGAATTGACACATGTTTTTTTTATTTTTAAAATAACAAGAGCAAATGTTTACTCTTCTTGTAAAATAGCAAGAGTATGATTTTTGATAACACAAAACAGGTATTCGAACTTAAAAATATAGAAATATTTTGGAATTAAAAAAAATTATAAGAGAAAATAACAAAATAATATGGACCCAATTAACAGAAACTCGATTACATTAGAAAAAATTACAAGAGAAAATTAACAGATGAATCAGATTAGAGTTTTAGTATAAATAAGGAAAAATCTGAACCTAATAAAAAGAAGAAACAGAGATAAAAAATGACATTTACCAACAAAAGGGAAAGTGGGTCAAGGTATGAGACAGTGAGAGCAGTTGTGTTTTGAGTTTTGAGAGAGATATGATAGTGTCTGACAGAATGAGATGAAAGAGGTGACTAGATGAGGGTACTGGTACAAATTATTATCCTGAGAGGGATCAAAGTACAAATTTTATAGGGGGTATGTAACGCCCTGACTCTAATCAGAGCATTACCTACTTAATTAAACCTAAATATGGGTTAACTGTAGTAAAATTTTCGCTTTTGAACCAATCAGAAGAAAATAAAACCTTTGAATTACAATGCTTTAACTACATAAAATTTCTGAATACAGCAGGGAATTACAACCCAACTCGCTAATAGAAGACTTTTATCACTTATTAAAATCTAATAAAATATAATACAAAAGACTCATACTAATGACGACTTGACTCGTGATCCGGTACTCAAGGTCTCGCGTGGCTGCAAGACCGAGCATTCTGACATGCTCTAGGCTTCTCCAACTGCTAGGTACCTGAAAACAACGCCCTAACATATTGAGTTTACAAAACTTAGTAACATAGGACTAACATAAATCATTTTACTGCTGTTTTCAACCATACTTTGTGTGCGAAGTATGGAAAGCTCCTCTGTGCATAGATACAATTACCAACTGGGTAAAAATATACAACCAAACACTTTCCACTATCACAATAATATTCAATCACAAACATTAAAGCAACTTGACAAACTCATACTATTTCGTAACAGCCAAGGATTTACCACTGGGTATTACTTAACCACGGGGCTTTGCCCTGCACTGTACAACTAGTTACTATAGCCAAGGATTTACCATTGGGTCTTGACCACAGGGCTTTACCCTGCATTATACAATTATTTTACTATAGCCAAGGATTTACCACTAGGTCTTGATCACGAGGCTTTACCCTGTATTATACAACTCTTCTATAACAGTCGTGGAATTACCACTGGGTATAAATTGATCACTGGGCTTGACCCCGCACTGAACAACTACTTGCACAACCAATGATTTACCACGAGATATAAATTGATAATTGGGCTTGACCCCGCATTGTACAACTATCTACTTCAACCAAGGATTTACCACGGGATATAAGTTGATCACTAGGCTTTACCTTACATTGTACAACTATCTTATTAGAACAATTATGCATTCAATAGTTCTAATACTATATTTCTAAGCTTTCAAACAACTATGTTTTAATAACTTTTCTAAGGGAAATCCTATGATATCCCCCTGATCTTCTAGGATTTAGAACACTAAAAGCATGTATTCTTGACCTAGGAAGCCTCTTAAAATGTGAAAAATCACAAAACTGCATAACTGGGCGCGCTCCAGCGCGTCCTGACACGCATCACACACATTACAGGATTTTTGTTCAGTCTGCGCGCGAGCAACGCACGCCTGTCCGCGCGTCACGCATATTTCTTTATTTTGGTTCTGTTGTGCGTCACGCGCGCTTATGAAGAATCTTGCAGAAATGCATTTCCTGCATTCTTCAAGTTTCCAAACTCAATTTCTCTTCAATCCAAGCCAAATCCAAACAATTCAGGACTTAACAACAAGGACTTAAACATGTATAATGGAGGAATCAAAGCATATAGCATATGAATCGCATCCAAAAGCCTAGTTCTCATGTTATCATATTTTCATCAAACTATAAACATAACATCATGCATCAAGACATGCTTTAAACATCTCAACAACCTCATGCTTCAATCACCATCAAATATACAAAATAATGATCAAGTCTCATATGTCATCAAATGCATCAAAATATGAGCATATCAAACCTATGCAAACCCACATCCTGATTTTCAACCATTTAATACTTAAGAATCAAGAAAACACACAAATGAAGGGAAAAAGGAAAACTCTAAATGGTTGGTCTTATGGTTGCCCAACCTCTAAGTGAGAAGAACTCACCATTGATACATTTAAATATCAACCCATTCACATGGTTCGCAACTTATCCCAATTTGAGCTCTGTGGAACTCATAATGGGGCAACATCGCACATATATCTGTGGGTTGGGGGCAACCATCTAACCCTTAACCAATCCCACTAAATATCACAATTTCTACTCGTTAAACATTCACATAAGAATTTAAATGATAACCTAAGCACACCCTAATCAGAGGTTTTTGAGAGGAATCCTATGTTACCTTTCATTTCATTAAATGCTTGGTGATGAAAATCCCCAAATTCCTAGGGCTTCTTCTCTATTGAAGCTTGAATCAAAGCCTTAGCTCCAAATCCCTCTTCTTCTTCTTCTTCTTCTTCTTCTTCTTCTTCTTCTTCTTCTTCTTCTTCTTCTTCTTCTTCTTCTTCTTCTTCAATCTAACCTGGATGGGAGTTTGAATCCTCCTTTTCTTCTTCCATTTTCCTTTTCTTCCTCTGTTTTCTCCCTCTTTGTCTTTCTCTCTCTCGCTGACTCTCTCTCTGTCTCGCTCACTACAACAGATTATTAAAAAAAAAGGTGCCCCTTTAAACAACATTACATAATAAAAGCGCTGTTTAAAAATTATTGAAGGCCTTAAACAACGCTTCCTAGAGAAAGCGCTGATTAAAACTTTTAAATAGACAACGTTTATTTGCGAAAATGCTGTAAAAGAGACACGCGGACATAAACAACACTTTTTCGAGAAAGCGCTGTTTATTTGTGTTACATAACCAGCATTTTTAAGAAAGCGTTGTTTATTTTAGTGATATAAAGTTGTTCAAGAAAACGTTGTCTAATGATTTTCTAAAATTTTAATCTACTCAAACATAACAGCTAGCTCTCATTCCCTCGTTCTCTCGCATGCAAAACACAGTACCACCGCCACTCCCTCGCTCTCATTCCCTCTTCCTCGCCGTCTTCAACCACGGTACCATCGCCGCCTTAGCTACCTTTCTTCGATTTCTCTACGCCGCGTCTTCATCTTCAACCATGGTACCACACCGTCTTATTAGCTCTCTCTCCCTCATTGTCCCTCTCTGAAACCACAACTCTCATTGTCCCTCGCGCGCGAAGATGACCTCCGCTGCCTAGCCCTTCTTCCTTGTGCTTCCTCTTCCGGTTGTGAAGTTCTAAAACCACTGACGCCTTAAAACCCTAGCTCGTGGTGCCTCATTGCTCATTACATCTCTGCTTAGTTCTCAGGAACATCGTTACAAGCAGGTATGCAACACAACTACACTCTTATTATCATTTGTGGTTGATTATGTTGTACTATAATTTTGCTTTATGTGATGCTGTTGTTTGAATCTATTTTGGTTTTCTCTATCTATTTTGATTCCCAAAGAAACAAAACACATGATAATTTGTGTATTTGGGTATTATCATATGAAATCCGTGTAACAGAAAAAGGTGCATTTTGAATTGAATTAAAAACCCTACAGATTTGATTTTTGTGTAGGGTTTAGCGTACAATCTGTCATTGGTTTTTGGAAATGCAGCTTGTTTGATGTTGTGGTTTTTCTATTGCTCGATTTGTACATAAATGAATGAGATAAGAATATAAACCAAACCATTAGAAAGGATTTGGAGTTAAATGGTTTGTCATTAGGCATGATCCATGATAGGACATTATGGTGTCATTTAATTCATGTAGCTGACTAGTTGAAACTACGGATGTTAATGCTGAACATAACTTCTAATTAGTAGGCTTTATAATTTGTAGAATTTGATTGGATTGGATATATTTTGGAATGTCCATATTTTAGGGGAGACTCTGCCAAAATTTTGTTAAAAGTTGGAACTTTTAAGTGTCTTATGGTTGATTGGATTGGATTAGCTATTAACATGTTTGTAGATTGCAGATAGCTAGATGGCTTCTCCCAGACATGAAACTGATGCTTATGATCATAGTGATGTTGTGGTGGCCCAAACTGTGAAGCGTCATCCCCATGGTAAGACTGTCAAGAAAAATCTCATCCGAGGTAGGAGTAGAGGACAGAGACCGGTGGTAAGTTACTTACTAATTATTTAATATAATTAGTTGTTTTTTTCTATTTATTATCTAATGTTGTACAGTTAATTTGTATAGGTTGAATGGAATCTTAAAGGTCAACTCATAGGCAAAAGTGGTACAGAGTTAGTTAGTTTCATTGGATCTCAAGTGTGACAGACTTTTCCAATTACTTTTAGTAATTGGAGGGAGAGAAATAATCCAGTCTTGGATCGATTGAAAGAGGAGCTTTGGTGCGAGATACAGGTATATACAATCAGTTGTATTTTTTAAATGACTATGTAAATATACTTACCCTACCATTTTATACTTGTTAATGTATTTGCAGAAAACATTTGATGTTGATGACACACAAAAGGACATTATACTTAAGATTGGCGGAAGATCTCTTCGGAATTTCTAAACATGGTTGTCCAATAATTGGCTGAGAGATGAAGATGGCAGTGTTAGATATGAGCTTCCACCTGATTATGAATCAGTCATAGGAGTGGATGCCTGGAGAGAATTTGTAGCAAAACACACCGGAGACCCTGAATTTCTAGTATAATTATATATGTCCCTACACTACAACACAAAACGAAATAGATAGTGCTTATTTTTTGCCTTCGCTAGCGCTTAAAAGCGCTTCCTATTTAGTCGCTAGTGATGCGTGTTCAAAAAGACAGCGTTTTTAAAGTGCTAGTGATAACTGGAATCGCTAGCGCTTCCTTGAGAAAACACTATCTAATATTGATAATAGATGACGTTTTTTCAAGGAAGCACTATCTATACATTGAGAATAGATAGCGCTTTCTTTAAAAAGTGCTATCTATGATGAATAATAGATAGCACTTTCTCAAGGAAGCGCTATCTCTTATCCTTTTTTTATAGTAGCAGTATATTACAGCTATTGATAATTCCTACAACTCGGCCAATACAACTACATTAATTCTACCAAAATTTTGGTAGAATATTCCCTAAAACATGAACATTCCAAAATAATATAAGTACCTGTATTACAACAAACAATATGCCAACCAAAATAATGCCTCACATGGGCCAACAACATACATCTAATTACTACTACTATATTAAAGTGTATATACATGCACAATTAATGATCAAAGTTTTAAAACAAGAACCAAGAAACAATTAAACTAAGACACATACATGGTAATCACAAAAAAGAAGGAAAAAAAACACCAGCTAGAGAAGGATTGATGGTATCTTATAGCTTGATAACATGATGTCAACCCATAGTGCATGAGACGCCAAACCAATTACAAGGATCTGGAAAAAAAAAGTGCAAATACTTCATTTCTATAAATACATTCTCGAAAGTTCCAATTTTACACAGAAAACAGTGCTTGCCATCTTTGCTACTTACTTAATGACACTTCAAATAAATTATTCACTCGTAAGTAATTAATCAAGTCCAGAAGAAGCCATCTATCTATCTGCAAAAAAATTAGACATAAGTAATTAGACGTACAAGTAATTTAACAAGCACATAATTCATAGTCATTTAACTAAAATAACACAATCTACCTTTCCTTTTTCTTTTCCTCCGACTAAATCCCTATCTCAAGTTTTGAGTGACGATCAAACCTTTGGATCTAAGTGTATGTTTTCTGATCACTTTGGCTTCTAATGTCTCTACTTGAGTAATATTGCATAAGACAGGGTTTAGAGACTTCAAGCAAAAGAAAGTTCAAAAGAAAGTATTCTTCCTTAGTAAATATGCCTCTGCTTGATTCAGGAAGTTCACCAAGCACAATAGAAAGTTGAAGATGCTTTATATTGAAAGATCTTAGGAAAAGAAAGTTTATTATACTGAAACATGAACTTACAGTTCTAAAATAAATTGCACTAAAACTCACAAATCCAGTACGAGGAAGAAGACTATTCAAAAAACATCTTGAAGACAGAATAGAAAGTTCTAAGATCAGAAAGTTTGATCTACCTATTGGAGTTTGACACGTGACCTCTGCAAACCTGCACTTTTCTGACACAAGACAGACCTACCTACCTGAAGCTAGGAGGAACTCTCTTCAACGGTCATAAATGAAGGAAATGTATAAATAGTCTTCAGAACAACATTTCAACTTATGAGATCTCACTGGAAAATTCTGAAAGCAAGATCAAAGCCAGTCATCAAATATTCTCTCATCTCACTCAGTTTTTGCGCACAAACTTTCTAGGATTCATTATTGCTGAGTGTTTTAGCCTACACTTATCTTGAGATTTATCTTGTATTAAAAAGCTATTCTATATCCCATAAACATTTCATTGTACTTGTAACCTTGTTTCTTTCTTTTTCCAAACCACCAAGGTGGTGAGTGTTGGTTAGAAGATTTAACACGTAGAACTTTCTAAACTTGTTGAAGTTTTTAAAGTTGAGACAGTTGATAGGGTTGTAGAAGAAACTATCGTGTAGTGCTTTTGGGTCTTGGAGGGACTTGAAAAGCAGTGTAACTATTTGGAAAAATAGTGGAAATACTCACTGGAAGTGAGGAGTGGAAGTAGCCTAAGTTAGGTGAACCACTATAACTGTTGTGTGTAAACTTTTTATCTCTTATCTCTTTTAAGTTTCTGCACTGCTCATATTGGAAAGTTTAGTTTATTTAAAACTCATTATTAACAAGTTCACCTAAGCACAACTTTCTTATTAAGAATTCTTATTGAACTCAAATATCTGAAACTCATTTTCAAGCATCCTTCTACATTCACAAAAGTTCATCTTATCGACTGTTCATACATTAGAAAGTTCGGTCATTACCGTTTCATTAATCTTTTATACTTCAAGAAGTCTCTTGAGAGAAAGTTAGCTAATTTCAGGAAGCTAATTTTTAAAGAGTCACAGTTCATCCCTCTTTCTCTGTGACGCCAAATCACTTCAATTGGCATCAGAGCTCTACCTCTAAGGTTTGAGCACACTTTACAGTGTAGGAAGAAAGGTCCTGGAAGAAGTGATAAGTCATACAAATTCAGTTGCATTCCTTCCTGAAGGAGCTTCATCAAACAGGCCCCCTGGCTTTATTGGCGAACGTTACTATTACTAGAAAGATCAAATGAAAATGTTCCTAGAATCACAAGATACTGACATATGGGACATCGTTGAAAATGCACCATATGTGCCTACAACTACATATGATGATGGATCAATAGTACCCAAGCCCAAGGCAGCATGGACAACAGAAGATAAAAAGATGGTACTCTTAAACTCTAAAGCTAAATACTTTCTATCATGTGCACTTAGCAGGTCTAAATATAACAAGATCGTGGGTAAGGACACTGCAAAGGAAATATGGGACACACTACAAATAGCACACGAAGGAACTGATCAAGTGAAGGAGGCTAAGATAAATATACTAGTCCTACAGTATGAAATATTCAAAATGAATGAAGATGAGTCCATAGATGAAATGTTAAGCAGGTTTACCACGATTGAGAATGGAATGAAGTCTCTGGGAAAGACTTATTCAAATTAGGACAAGGTAAGAAAGTTGCTTAGGAGCTTACCAAAAGTTTGGAGGCCTAAAGTAACAGCCATTCAGGAAGCAAAAGATCTTGCTACCCTGAATATTAAAGAACTGTTAGGCTCACTGAAAGTTCATGAGCAAGAAATAATGGAGGAACTTCACCTAAAGAAGTCAAAAAATATACTACTTAAAACTTCCCAAAAGGCAACACGAAGTCCATCTCAAAAGTCCAAAGCTGCAGTACTAAAAGCTGCACAAGAATCTGAAGGTGAATATCAAGATTCAGAAGAGGAACTTTCTGACTAGGAAGATGAACTTACTTGCTCTCATATCAAGAAAAATTCAAAAGATCTGAGCAGAAGAAGAGACAATAGAAGGTTTCCACCATCCAGAAGAAACTTTCCTAGAGAAGAAAGTAGAAAGTCACCCATTGTTTGCTATAAATGTAACAAGCCTGGACATACAAAGCAAGATTGCTCGAACTTAAACAAGAGAAACTTCAAGAAGCAATCTTAGAAGAAAAGGGAAATGATGGCTACATGGGACGATTCAGATGAATCATCCTCAGAACCTGAAGAAGAATCAGCCATCCTATGTCTTATGGCAGATTCTGATCAAGAGGAAGTATTTGATATTGAACCTTCTAAATGTAATTCATGTCTAAAATGGGAAAGTATGTTTGATAATCTTTTGAATGACTCAAGTATTTTGTCTCAAAAATGCATGTTGTTCAAAAGTCAGTTATGTGAGGCTAAAAGTGAAAATGAGGAGTTGAGGAAACAAAATGAATATCTTGTAGCCTCAGTCAAAACTTTGCAAAACTCACACTTTAAACTTTTTGAACAACATAAGTTACCGAATGAGAAAGTAGTTGAAAAGCCAAACATTCTCATGTCAGACCTTGAAAAGGAAAACGAGTCATTAAAAGAAAAGATCAAAGTGATGACAACTGATTTAGTTAGCTTTGTGCAAATTCAAAAGGCCTTTGAAAAATCCGAAATATCTTACAGAGAGTTCTTACATCAAAGTGGTCCTAAGCACAAAGAAAGACAGAATCATAGACATCAATATCATGCTTATAGATATTCTTATCATGGCAAAAAGCAAAGTGTAAAATGTTCCTATTGCAAAAAATTTGGCCATCATATCTCAAACTGCTCCAAAAGAGAATAGGCTAACTATAGAAAGTTTGCTAACCCCCAAGGACCCAAAGATCTATGGGTACCTAAGTCTCTCCTAATTACAAATGCAGGAGTGCCTCTTAGCATCCAAGAAAAGGCTATGACTGCTAGACAGTGGATGTTCATGGCACATGACAGACGAAAAGGATAAGTTTCTCTCTTTAGAGAGAATACAGGAAGGCTTTGTCACCTTTGGTAATAATAACAAAGCTTGGATAAAAGATATATGTACGATAGGTAAACCAAATTCTGCCTCTATTAAGAAAGTTCAATATGTTGAAGGATTGAAATATAACTTGTTTAGTATCAGTCAACTCTGTGAAAATGGACACAATATTATTTTTAAAAACAAATCATGCTTGATTACTGAAGAAACTTCTGGAAAAGTTTTATTTACTGGATTTAGAAGTAAAAATCTATATTATCTAGATTTAGATGGTTTACCAAATGAAACTTGCTTCATGTCAACATATGATGATAAGTAGATTTGGCATAGGAGAGTTGGTCACACTAGTATAAAAACCATTTCCAAACTTTCTAAACTTGATCTTGAAGGGATTTACCTAATGAGAAAGATAAAGTTTGTGAAGCTTGTACTCAAGGAAAACAAGTCAAATCTAGCTTTCATTCCACAAATCTGATTTCCACTAAAAAAACTTTTGGAATTATTGCACATGGATTTGTTTGGACCTATTAAAACTGCAAGTTTAAGTGGAAAAAGATAAGGTTTTGTAATAGTTGATGATTACTCTAGATACACTTGGGTGTTATTTTTCAAAAACAAATATGACCCTTTTCAAGCTTTCAAAGCCTTTTTCAAAAAAGTTCAGAACGAATAAAACTCCAAAGTGATTGATGTAAGAAGTGATCATGGAAGAGAGTTTGAAAACTTTTCTTTTCAAACCTTCTTTGATGAATATGGCATGTCACATAACTTCTCTTGTCCAAGAACTCCACAACAAAATGGAGTTGTTGAAAGGAAGAATAGAACCTTACAGGAAATGGGAAGAACCATGTTAAATGATTCAAATATTGAGAAATATTTATGGGCTGAAGCCATAAACACTACCTGCTACATTCTGAACAGAGTCACCATTCGAAATTTTTTAAACAAAACTCCCTATGAAATTTGGAAAAACAAAAGGCCAGATATCTCTTACTTTCACATCTTTGGTTGTAATTGTTACATGTTGAATAACAAGGACAACCTTAGCAAATTTGATTCAAAATCTGACAAAGGCATTTTCCTTGGTTATTCCACCTCATCTAAAGCATATAGAGTTAATAATTTGAGAACCAAAATGGTTGAAGAAATTATGCATGTTACCTCTGATGAAATTGATAATTTTGTTGATAAGAGAAATGATGATGATGATGATGATGATGAGTTTGAAGATCAGCAAGTTTGTTCCAGAAAGGTCAAAGATAAGGAAGATCAAGACAAGTCAAATCCTGAGCCTGAAACTTCCTCAAAGCAATCACAAGATACCGAGAACTCTTAGAATCAAGACATGCCTCGAAGCTGGAAGATGGTTGTCCACCATCCTCAAGATCAAATTATTGGGGACACCTCAGAACCAGTTAGAACTAGAATGTCTTTCAGAAAAGGATCATCAAGAATGGCCCTCATATCTGAAATTGAAACCCAAAAACATAAATGATGCTCTTCAAGATTCATCATGAATAGAAGCCATGGAAGAGGAACTTGCTCAATTCGAGAAAAATGAAGTTTGGAAACTGGTTCTAGCACCAACTCATCAATCAGTAATTGGAACAAAATGGGTCTTCAGAAACAAGTTAGATGGAAATGGCAAAGTCACAAGGAACAAGGCCAGACTTATTGCTCAAGGATACAATCAAGAGGAAGGTATAGACTACGATGAAACCTATGCTCCTGTTGCTCGTTTGGAATCAATTAGAATCTTACTTGCCTATGCTGCTTATAAGAATGTTAAACTCTTTCAAATGGATGTTAAAAGTGCCTTTTTAAATGGATTTTTAAATGAGAAAGTTTATGTACATCAACCTCCTGGATTTATTGATCAAAAGAAACCCAATCATGTTTTTAAACTTTCTAAAGCCTTATATGGACTGAAACAAGCTCCTAGAGCTTGGTATGAAAGGTTGAGTAACTTTCTAATCAAAAATGGTTTTTCAAGAGGCAAAATTGATGTTACACTCTTTAGAAAGATTCACCAAAATGATCTTCTCATAGTTCAAATCTATGTGGATGACATTATCTTTGGGGCAACAAATGAAAGTTTGTGTAAAGATTTTAGTAAACTTATGAAAAGTGAGTTTGAAATGAGCATGATGGGTGAATTAAGATTTTTCCTTGGCTTACAAATTAGACAACTTGAGGAAGGTATATTTATTTTTCAAGAAAAATATGTTAAGGATCTTCTCAAGAAATACAAAATGAATGAAGCCAAATCAATTGCTACTCCTATGCATCCATCCATAAGTCTTGACAAAGATGAGGAAGGTAAATCTGTATCTGGGAAAGAATATAGAGGCATGATAGGTTTATTGTTATATCTAACTGCCAGCAGGCCAGATATAGTGTTTGTTATAGGTTTATGTGCTAAATTTCAAACTTTCCCAAAAGAATCACATCTAGTAGCTGTCAAAAAGATCTTCAGATATCTAGTGGGCACAACTGATCTTGGAATTTGGTACAAAAAGAAGACTCACTTTGATCTAGTTGGGTATTGTGATGCTGATTTTGCAGGTGATAAAGTTGAGAGGAAGAGGACAAGTGGATCCTGCCAATTCTTGGGAGAGTCTCCAGTATCTTGGTCATGCAAGAAGCAAGGAGCCATTGCACTCTCCACTACTAAAGCCGAGTATATCTCAGCTTTAGCCTGTTGCTCTCAACTCATTTGGATCAGAAACCAACTTGAGTATATCTCAATTTATTGTGATAATACTAGTGCCATCAATCTTACTAAAAATCCCATTCAACATTCTAGGACCAAATATATTGATATCAAACATCATTTTATTAGGGATCATGTTTAGAAAAGGGATGTTGAAATGATTTTTGTAGATACTAAAATTCGATTAGCTGATATTTTTACAAAACCACTTGTTAATGAAAGTTTTAGGTTCATCAAAAGCAAGTTGCATATTATAAAATCGCCGGGACTTTAGAAAGTTCACTGAATGTTTCAAACTTTCTATTGTGAACTCTCCATTAACTTTTGGTTATAAACTCTCTATTGTGTTACATCTGGTTAGATTTGCTAATCATTGTCTTTTATTTTAATATTGGTTATTTTTTTAACGTTTAAAAATTCAAAAATCTTAGCCTTAATGACTCTTTTGTTCTGACAGGAGAGTTACTCTCATCTCTAACGGTTAATTTTAAACCTTCGAAACTGTCTCCCTCTCTCTTCCAACGGTTATTTTTTTAAACGGTAACATTATGAAACATGAGTTTCATGTCTTAAATAGGACAGTTCGCAAAAATTCTCAAGTTTTCTTAAATCTTTCTTTTTCACTAAAATTCTTTCTTTATAACTCTAAACATTCAGAGCCATGCCTCGTTGCAAGAAACCTACCTATTCTCTAACCACTAAAGAGAAACATCCACACATTATTCCTGACTACCCTCCTGATCAACCCAAACCTTTTTCTGTGGTCTCCGAGACTCAAAAGAAGAAACCTACCTCTCCTACTCCTCCACGAAGATCTTCACGAATCTCATCTATATCTCCAACCATGAAGGAAACAAAATCAACTGAAAAGGAAGTCATCGTCGTTTGTGAGGAAGCTTCTGAAGTTGCAGAAGAGAAAGATAAGGGCAAGGAAAAGGAAGTTAAATCTACAACGAAAGCAAAGAAGGCTAAGTCTCTGGAAAAACTCCAAGAGAAATGGGACAAGACAGTTCTTCCTGGAAGGGTCTACCTCTTCTTTGATCTCAAGGATCATGGACAGAACTTCTTTCCATACAGTAGTCTGATTTACTTCAGATAACCGAAGAAACCTACCCCTCAATGGTTAGAGTATTCTACTCTAATCTCAAATGCAACAAAGGCATAAATGTGCTAACAAGCACTGTTTGAGGAAAGGAAGTTGAACTTACTCCAGAAAAAATTTGGGGAAGCCCTGGAAATTCCTCATCTGGCAACCAAGTTTATGACAATGATTGGATAGAGAAAGCTAACATCTCCATAGATGAAGTAAGACAACAACTTCTTGTCAACCCTTCTTCAAGTTTTACACCTTCCAACCTTCAAGATATGGCTCGGGTCGTTCACAGCATGGTCATTCACCATCTGACAGCAAGAGGAGGGAGTTCGGATAAGGTCTACACTGTAGATCAAATCATCATATACCATATGATCACCGGGACCCCTCTTTCTCTCCCATATGTTATTCAAAGATACATGCTACAAGTTAGTGCTTCTCCAAGAGAAAAGATAGCCCTGCCATATGGAATGTTCCTGACCAAGATCTTCAAATTTCATGGTATCCCTCTTGAAGAGAAAGAGGACGACATCGACAGGCCACTCTTCTACTCCAAAAATGTCAAACAAATGGGCATACCTCCACTCACAGAAGTTAAAGACACTGCTACAAAGGGAAAGGAAATGATTGTTGTACAACAGGAAGTTCCTGTTGAGGAAATGGGGTCCTCTGTAAAGGTCCCTTAAAAGAAAAGAAAGAAAGTTGTTTTGAAGCAGGTAGTTAGAAATATTACTCCTGAGGAAGAGCATGTTTATGAGAAAACGGGATCTGAAGGAGTTATGCTTGAACCTACTCTTCAATCCACAGAAAAGGAAGGTCATGAAAAAATTGTTGTTGAGGAAGTGGTTCCTGAAAAGGAAGTTTCTCCAAAGGAAACTCCTGTTCGAGAAGAGGCTACTGAAGAGGAAGTTCCACAAGAGGAACCTTTCCCTAGACCAGTTGAGACACCTCGTGGCAAAAGAAAGCACTCCAAGGAAGAAAAAGAAGAAAGGAAAAGAAAGAAGGAGCTCAAACGCGCCAGGCAAGAAAAAGCCTTGGTGTTTAAAGCAACCTATTCTCCTCCATCACCTTTCTCTGAACTACCTCCTCCCACTCAGCCACTTCATCACACACCTACTCAAATTCTACTTTCTGAAAAGGTACATGAGGAAGTTGAGAGACCCTTTCAAGGGGAAATTCAGAGTGGTGGCCCTATGGCTACAACTCAGGGGGAGTCGCCACACTCTGAAAAGACTGCTACTCTGGACATGGCCATTTTACAAGTGGCTCAAGAAGTAGTTGATATTGAAGCTGGTTCACCTTCTGTTCTTCAACCTGCAACTTTCCAATCCCCAACCAAAACTGGCAACACACTCAGCATGGGAAATGTGGCTAAGTTCTTGTATTCTTCCTCTCTTGTATTTGATTCATCTATGAAACCAACCAAATCTGTCTCTGTCACTGCTGAACCCATCTTTGAGATGCTTAGATTTGATCAATCACCACTCAAGCAAGCAGTTGATGTGCCAACCTCCTCAACTCTGCCACCACCTAAGGCACCAAAATCTATTGGAAAAACAAATGAAGAAAATAAGGAAATTTCTAAAGCAGGTACAACAGGAGACTCGTTACAATGCTGCTAGGTTCGATATGTATCAAACCCTGCTTATGCAGTATGTGCTCCCTCGCATTGCTCCCAACATTCAACTTCATGCTTTGGCACCACCTCAGATCTTTCCAGATGTGCCTGAGCCTGCACAATCTACTTTATCTGATGACTCCTCACCCTCCAAGTAGCTGCACTCTGGAGTCCCCCTTTCTTTTATTGATGACAAAAGGTGGAGTAGTATTAGTATTAAGTTTGTTATGTTTTTTTTAATTTCTGTTCTGATGTATTTAGTAATGTCTCTGATTAGAATGTTTAGCCAAAAGATCTTTTGATCCTTTTGTTTGTTAGCCATCATATTTTAGTTGCTCAAGTACCTTTTTTATCAGTCCCTGAAACAGTTGTATCATTCATTTGAGCTGATGCTCTCTTTTGTTGAATGAAAATCATATGAGTCCTAATAGTTTGCTTGGGTCATACTCTTCAACTATATTGATTGCATAAATTCAGGGGGAGCATACATTTCTTTCCTGATCTTTTGTTTGAGTATAATTTTAAATCAGAAAACTTAAAACACTCACAAAAGTTTGTCAACATCAAAAACGGGGAGGTTGTTGAGGCAAAATCCCTATCTCAAGTTTTGAGTGATGATCAAACCTTTGGATCTAAGTGTATGTTTTCTGATCACTTTGGTTTCTAATGTCTCTACTGGAGTAATATTGCATAAGACAAGTTTTAGAGACTTCAAGTAAAAGAAAGTTCAAAAGAAAGTATTCTGCCTTAGTAAATATGCCTCTGCTTGACTTCAGGAAGTTCACCAAGCATAATAGAAAGTTGAAGATACTTTCTATTGAAAGATCTTAGGAAAAGAAAGTTTATCATACTAAAACATGAACTTACAATTCTAAAATAAATTGCACTAAAACTCACAAATCCAGTACGAGGAAGAAAACTATTCAAAGAACATCTTGAAGACAAAATAGAAAGTTGTAAGATCAGAAAGTTTGATCTACCCGTTGGAGTTTGACACGTGACCTCTGCAAACCTGCACTTTTCGGACACAAGGCAGACCTACCTACTTAAAGCTAGGAGGAACTCTCTTCAACAGTCATAAATGAAGGAAATTATAAATAGTCTTCAGAAAACATTTCAACTTATGAGAGCTCACTCAAAAATTCTGAAAGCAAGATCAAAGCCAATCATCAAACATTCTCTCATCTCACTCAGTTTTTGCGCACAAACTTTCTAGGATTCATTATTGCTGAGTGTTTTAGCCTACATTTATCTTAAGATTTATCTTGTATTAAAAAGCTATTCTCAATCTCATAAACATTTCATTGTACTTGTAACCTTGTTTCTTTCTTCTTCCAAACTACCAAGGTGGTGAGAGTTGGTTAGAAGGTTTAACAAGTGAAACTTTCTAAACTTGTTGAAGTTTTTAAAGTTGAGACAGTTGATTGAGCTATAGAAGAAACTATCGTGTAATGCTTTTGGGTCTTGGAGGGACTTGAAAAGCAGTGTAACTATTTGGAAAAATAGTGGAAATACTCACTGGAAGTGAGGAGTGGAAGTAGTCTAAGTTGGGTGAACCACTATAACTCTTGTGTGTAAACTTTCTATCTCTTATCTCTTTTAAGTTTCTGCACTGCTCGCATTGGAAAGTTTAGTTTATTTAAAACTCATTATTAACAAGTTCACCTAAGCACGACTTTCTTATTAAGAATTCTTATTGAACTCAAATATCTGAAACTCATTTTCAAGCATCCTTCTACATTCACAAAAGTTCATCTTATCAGCTATTCATACATTAGAAAGTTCGGTCATTACTGTTTCATTAATCTTTTATACTCCAAGAAGTCTCTTGAAAGAAAGTTAGCCAATTTCAGGAAGTTAATTTTTAAAGAGTCACAGTTCAACCCCCCTTCTTTGTGATGCCAAATCACTTCAATATGTATCATCCTCTCTTGATGTACTTTCCTCACCAAGCAGCGATTATATCACAAAGAACGGGTCATCTTCAAGGTCAGCATCTTCATTTGCTTGATCATCATCAATCCCATTAACAATTTTTTTGATAGTCAAGAAAACAACAGATCAATTCATATTAGATGGATCGGTGACGTAAAACACTTGTCGAGCTCGCGATGCTAAAATATGAGCGTCATCTTTATATACCACCTTATTGAAATTCACCCGTACGAACCCCAAGTCATCCTTTCTATACCGTAATTATTGTCAACCCACTTACATTGGAACATAGGCTCCCGAAACATCGTATAATCCAACTCCTATATGTGTTCAATGACCCCGAAGTAGGACATATTCGCATAAATGAGATTTCTGTCTTTGGCACTTGAGATATGCATAGTTTGAGCAACAAGAGTGACCCCACTATTTTGCATTTTACTCTGATTATCATGTTCTTATGTATAGAATGTGTACCCGTTTATCAAATAACCGGTGTAAGAGATAACATGTATAGCTGGACTTTTAGCTAACCATCTCAATCTTTCTGAAATCGAGCTAGGATTTGCATTAAACTCTGTAGAAATGTGATCTCTTAGCTACGTTATAAAAGATCGATTATGTTTTCTTGTTAACCAATTTTGATTCTTATTTGGGTACATACTCTTGAGCAATTCGTTGTGTTTTACAACATAGGATTCAACCTCATCGGCGTTGTGTAAAACATGTAAGTGTGCTTGTTCTATTTTTTGTCTTGATATAGTCAATATTTTACATCCAGTAATCCCTTTCCCTTCGCTTCCTTGTGTGTGACGAGATTTCGGCATCCCTGTGTTAATCCAACATTAGATAGGTAGTCGGAACAGAATTCAACAGCTTCTTCGACTGTGTACCGCTTAACAATACAACCCTCTGGCCGTGATCAGTTTTTCACATACCCTTTTAATATCTTCATGTATTGCTCAAACGTGTACATCCATCTCATGAAAGCTGGTCCACACAATTGTGTCTCCCTAACCAGATGAACTGTCAGATGAATCATTATGTCAAAGAATGAAGGAGGGAAATACATCTCAAGCTCACACAAAATCAAAACAATTTCTGTTTGCAATGTTGGCAACTTTCCTGGGCCAATCACTCTGCTACAGATTTTCTTGAATAAGAAACAAAGTTTAGTTAAGGTCTTCAACACTTTGATGGGCAAAATGGATCGTATACCAATAGGTAGCAAATTCTCCATGAGAACATGGCAGTCATGGGACTTTAGACCCTTTAACTTGATATTTCTCATTGATACAAGGTTCATAATGTTTGAAGGGTACCCCTTTGGAACCTTAACTCCATGAAGAAACTTACAAAGAACCGTTTTCTCTTTCATAGACAAAGTATGAGCGGCTGGAGGTAGAAATGTATGTAGTTTTCCCTTACTGGTCCCAATTCCCGTCTCAATCCCATACTAACCAATTCCCGCCTTGCATTGATGCCATCTTTAGTCTTCCTGGGCACATTGAGTAAGGTACCAATGACACTATGAAAGACATTTTTTTCAACATGCATCACATCAATGAAATGTCTCACGTACAATGACTTCCAATATGGCAGCTCAAAGAAAATCGACTTTTTCTTCCACCCTTGTGTGACAAGCTCTCCCACAAAAGGTTTCCCGAATTCAATACTCAAATCTTTTACCTTTTCAAACAATTGTGCACCCATCAAAGGCAAAAGAGCTCTACGTTCTTCAGTATTCCCATTAAATGCTTTCATCAACTACCGATAACGATGCTTTTGAGGCAAGAATCTACGATGCCCAAGGAAGACATTCTTCTTACCATGTTCCAACCGCATCCAATCAGTGCAATCTTCACATATAGGGCACACACACTGGCCTTTGGTGCTGTATCCAGACAAATTACCGTATGCCGAAAATATCATTAATTGTGCCGAAGATCATAGACCTCAAGATGAAACTTTCTTCTCTATACCCGTCGAACACATCTATACCCGTCTCCCACATTTGCTTCAAGTCTTCAATTAAAGGAGCCAAGAATATGTCTATACCATTTCTTGGTTGTTTGGGCCTAGAAATTAACATAGACAACACCATATATTTGCGCTTCATGCATAGCCGTGGAGGTAGGTTATAAATCACCAAAATCACACACCATGTACTATAAGAGCTACTCTGAACACCATGCAGATTAAACCCATCAGTAGATAATGCAAGTCTTAGGTTTCTTGGTTCATTCCCAAAATCAGGATACTCAATATCAATTTTTTTCATTGAGGAGAATCTGCCGGGTGCCGCAGCATGCCATCCTTAATCCTTTCATCCTCATGCCATGTCAAGTGTTTTGCAACTTCTGAACTACAGTACATGCGCCTGAATCTGGGAATTATGGGGAAATACCACATAACCTTCTCTGGAGCTTCCTTTTTCTTAAACCGTGAGGCTTTACATTTAGGACACGACTTTAACGATGCAAATTCATTTCTAAATAAAATGCAATCGTTAGGACAAGTGTGTATCCTCTCATAACCCATGCCAATAGAGCGTAGTATTTGTTTAGCCTCATATGTCCAACCAGGAAGCACATTATCATCCAGCAACATATCTTTCAATAAGGTGAGTAAGTCCGTAAAGCTCTTATCAATCCATTCATTGCTTGATTTCAAGTTATACAACTTTAACATCGCCTATAATCTCGTGAATTTAGTACAACCCTCATACAACGGCTTCTTCGCATATATTTGAGGACAATCACGGAGATCTTCTTCAACCGCATTTGCCATCTCTTCAAAATGGTCGCCATAATATGTATTTGTATCGGTGTCATCTGACGCATATCTCCCACTCTTCCCCATATTAGAAGATTCACCTCTTTTCTCACCGTGCTTTGTCCAACAGGTATAACTCTGATCAATTCCATTGCTCACTAAATGTCCTTCCAATTCCTGAACATTAACTTGGTCTATATAACAACAATTTAAACAATGACATACAATTCTACTCAGGTCTAGTTCTTTTTCATGCTAAACTACAAACCTAATAAAATTTTGCACTCCATCCCTATATTCCTTCGACAAACGATTGACAGACATCCACTTTCGATCCATTCCAACTTCAACCTTTACAAATTCAACAGTCATTCCTATTAATATAACATCATTTTAAACATATTTGTATTCTCAATGTTTTACTACTAAACATAGTCAAAACTTGATAATCTAATGCATCGGGCTATAGCTAATGCTACGCCGTCAATCCACAATTCATAGTTCGTATTCAATTCATAGTTTAAATTTTTAACAAAAATTTGGCAAAGTCTCCCCTAAAATATGGACATTCCAAAATATATCCAATTCAATCAAACATAAAACACTTCAAAGTTCAACACATGTTCAATTTTTTTACACAATTATTCCTTTTGTAAACCACTACCAAGGTAACCAAAACTTCCTATTCTTTTAACCCAAAAGAACATTATAGGCACCCGCAGAGCGACAACATCAAAACAACCCCAACATCAAAACAAACTCTACTATAAAACCATACAAATCAAATAACACTTAATTTTTTCTACCTCACAATGAGATGCAAAAAAAAAAAAACTAGCACCAGAAGCAAGAAAGAGGAGAAGGAGGACTTGCCAACAGGAAAAGCCAAACAAAGCCTTTCTTCCAAAACAGAACCGAGCAGAACAAAGAGCCTTTAGTGCGAAAAAGAATCGAACATTTCTTCTTTAATGCGAATTCAAACTCCGAACCCAGAGGAAGTTCAGAAGAGACAACCATAGTAGCAGGCTTAAACCTACACAAACAGGGAAACACAATAAAAAAACCCAAAAGAACAGAACTAAATAAAGAGACAATCCAATGAAAAGAACAAAACCTTTATCAAGCTAATAATGAGAGAAAACGAGTTTGAAACCCTTCAATCCAATGACAGAGAGACGCGTTGCAGAGGCTGGATGGCGGCGAAGGAGCAAAAGAAGCAATTTACGAGAAGAAGGAGCAATGCGCGCGGAGAAATAAATGGACGCTGCGAGAGAGAGAGGGAGAGAGAGCAAACGATCGAGTAACAGAACGAAATGCTCAAAAGGAGAGACGCTGATGGCGAGCTCAACGGCGATGAGAAAGAGAGAGAAAGAGATGGACGTTATGAGAGAGAGCTAGAGACAGCAAAATATTGAGAGAGCAAATGGAGTAACAGAGACAGAATATGGGCAGGTTATAAATTTTTTTTGAGAATAGATTGCGCTTTTGTTAGAAAGTGTTAGCGATTATGTCTCTGTTATAGCGTTTTCCTGGAGAAGCACTAACAAAGATTGATAAAAGATAGTGCTTTCCTAAAAAAGTGCTAGCGATTCTTGATGCTCCAAAATTAGTAGCGCTTTCCTAGGAAAGTGCTAGCTATTAATGAACATTCAGTAACGCTTTCTTAGGTAAACGCTAGTGTATGTTTTTTCGCGTCTTTAGCTAGCGCTTTAGTTTAAAGCGATGTTTAAAGGGGCGCCATATTTTACAAAATCTGTTGTAGTGCTACTTGTATATGTCTATACTTGTATACTTATATGTTTGTTCCTAAGCACATTTATATGTCTATATAGAGAACAAGTAACGCAAATCGGCAGAGAGTATCAAATCCTCCTTACCCATACAGGGGAGGGGCTAAAGGGTATCCCCGCATTGAGAAAGATTTGGTATGCAGAGTAACCCTAAATTATATATAACCCTAAACCTAATTAACACTGATTAATTTCAATTTCGTAGTTAATATGTATAGATGAAGATGTCTGGAGAAGATGTAACGACATCATCAATTGATCGCCATTTCTTGTGGATAGAAGTTCGCCGCAACAGGGATGGTCTGATTGTGGACCCTCCACTATAGAAGTTGCTGAGAAAATTGCAAGTAAGATAGATTAATTAACATTTTCATTTGCAATTTTCGTATGATAGTGATAATATTTAACAATCTTTGTTAATAATATTTGTGTGTCTCAGGAGAGCCTATCACAACAGTCTGTGACACAGGGGGTAACAGATATCTTTACCGAAGCCATACCGATCAGAGAGTATTCTGGTTGGGTAAGGGGCATGGGATTTGGTGTTTCTGAAAAGGCTATTTTTGGTAACCAAAGCGCGCTAGCAAAGATGAAAATGAAGAGTTGAAAAAGATGGTAGCCCATCTCTTTCAGGAGGTCCAGGAATTGAAAAGTAATATGCCTCAGAACAAGGGACCGATAGAGATGGATCAGCACCTTGGCGCCAGAAAAACGGTAGAGATGGATCAACACCTTAGCGCCAGAGATAGTTGCACTCTTAGGTCTCACAAGGTAAATCAAATTACTTCAAATACTTGTTTGGTATATTAAGTATCTGTGAATTGCATTCTAATTTAATATTATTCTGGATCTTGAATACTTAAGGAACCGGTGGAGGTAATGGAACCGGAACCGATGGAGGAACACAAGCCTACTTTACCCATGAATAGATGCACTCTTAAGTCATCTGAGGTAATTGAGCATTAGAAATTGTTCTCGTTACTTGTACATATGGCATCATTGATTTATCATGTCTAATATTTTGTTTATTAATTCATGGTTTAGGGCATCGTAGAGTATTCCTTGTTTTTGCTTGGCTCGTCTCGACCAGTTGGTAAGGGCATTTCTTACACCGATTTAAGTGTTAAGTTGCACAATTGTCCATTACCTCCCGGTTGTGTGAAAGTCAGTGCACAATTGTCCATTACCTCCCGGTTGTGTGAAAGTCAGAGTTGACATTGCTTACAAGCAGAAGCACCGTTGCCAATTCCACTTGAGGACGTAGGTATCAACAACGTGGGAGAGGCAATAGGTACTTTTGTGTCATGGCCGCAACAACTCGTAAGAGTAAGTGACGTGTTATTTTTTAATAAACATGATTCATAATCATATATTTATTAAATTATGTGGTCACTAACTATGTATTTTTACTGAAATTAATGTAAAATATTTAGGTACCCGTACAATCTAAACCCATGGACAAGGTTAAGGGCAAGGGGAAGCAGCAAACAGTTGGGCCAATTACATCCCCAGCAAAGGATCAAGGCAACTCTCAACCTTCTCCTTCCACATCTCCTGCTACAACCTTTTTTATGTTTCTTCAAGCCCAAGCTAATGCTGCTCTAGTTGATGGAGCAACCCTGATTGTAAATATTCCTCTAGAAGTTTTGGGGCATACAGAAGATTACCCCTTGTATCTCGGTGCCAAGGAAGAAGAACTGTCTGAAATTTTTACTTATGGCGTTTGGATCAGTCAGGTTACTACTATTATATATATGAGATACTACATTTAAATTTAAACTATACGTGTTTTTTCATTGTTTCACCTAAATTAGTATTGAAGTTATTATTAATTCATAAATTTGTATACATTCAATTAAAGGTACTTGTATTATGAGATATTGATCCCAGAAGGACGGGCTCAGAGGTTTGTGTTCTTGTGCCCAGAGAGCATATATTTGTCATTTGACAAGGTTGTCGAGGGTAAAACATATGTATCTAAACGTTTGGCACTAGCAAACCCTAAGTCTGAGACATTGTTTTCTCACTGTGTAACGTAGGGTGAGTTATTTAATTTAATCATATATATGTTAATTTTTGTGAAATGTGATGACTTGCTAATTAGGATTTCCTTAATCAACTTTTTTGTAGGCAACATTGGGTATTGTTAGCGATCAATCTCAATGCAAACACGGTGTACTATTTAGATCCATTACAAAGGAATTTGAGTTGTCGTAAAAAAATAAATGATACATACGACCAGTAAGAATCTAATATTCTAGTGTTAAATTGTGCTTATTTTGAGTTTTGTGTGCTATGAATTTTGAATTTTGATGATTCAAAATTAATGTTGTTTGTTTTTGCACTCAATGCTGTACAAATTCTTCTACGACTTGATGGAAGTTTCAGGCCGTCTCGATTTTCCAAATCACCCACTGCATTTAGCGGGAAAACTGTAAAGATATTTATTAAAATACTTATATAGTTATTTAATTTTAAAAATTAAATCTATATTGATTTAATATTTTTAATTTTATAGTGCCCCAAACAACTAAACAGCAATGATTGCAGGTACTATGTTCTGAAGTATATTAAAGATATTATTATTTACAACCAAATGGAAGTCTCAAAGGAGATATGCAATTTGTTATACTTTAATTACTCTTACATTTCACCATTCTTCTAATTTAATTCTAATATGAGTTATTTTTCATTTCGCAATACTTTTTCGACTGTTATTACCAGTCATACTCTGATTCTCAAATTCATGAATTAAAGGAAGAATGATGCTCCTACATGGCAAGAAAGTTTGTTTTACATGTATGAAGAATATCTTTCGAGCCAGAGATAGCGCCAGAGATAGTTGCACTCTTAAGTCACAAAGGTAATAAATCAAATTACTTCAAAGTCTTGTTTGGTAGATTAAGTATTTGTGAATTGGTTACTTCAAAGACTTGTTTTGTAGATTAAGAATTTGTGAATTGCATACTAGGTAGACTTGTATAATGACTTGTGCCGCCCGGTATATGGTTTTTTTTTTGTTACAGGTATTAGATAAATTTTGAAATGTCCATATTTTAGGGGAGACTCTGCCAAATTTTTGTTAGAAATTCAAATTGAAGTATAAAAATATACAAGTCAATGATTAATTAGTTGATATTTTCTGTATGTGTGTGGTAGTATTTTTTGTATGTGTGTGTGATGTTTGTTGGCACTCTGTATGTGTGCGTGTGATGGTATTTTCTGTATGTGTGATTATTTTCTTTGTTGTGAATCTTTGATGCAAGAATTGGATCACATGTATGGAATGTGGCATACTGAAATAGCTATAAAAAATGCAAAATAGACAACGCTTCTTTGAAAAAGCACTGTCTATATTAGATAATAGACAACGCTTTTTCAAAGAAGCGCTGTCTATTTTCAAAATTCTCAGCGCTCGCCAAACGCTGTACTTTCGAATCACAATCACCAGCGGGCGATTAGGCAGCGATTTTAAGCACTGACGAAGGCCAAAATTAAGCATTGTTTATGTCATTTTATGTTATAGTGGCTGCTCCCTCTCTTCCCCTTTCCGGCGCGCCACCGCACTGCCGCTCCTCCAGGGCCGGCACGACCCCTTCCTCTCTTCTTCCTCCTTCGCGTTCCTCCCTCTCTTTCCCCTTATCTTCTTCTCCTTTCTTTCTCTTTTCTTTTCTTTCTTTCTCTTTTCTTTTGTGTTTCCAGATCGTGGGTGAGGTTACGAGAAGAGAAAGAGAATGCGCTGTGGTGGAGTAGAGGGAAGCGTGATGCAAGGTGGGGCAAAAGACATGATTTGATTAAAAATTGGCTAACTAGCCCTTATTTAATCTCATAATTTGTCCTTTGGTTCTCACAGGAACATCAGATAAATTAATTAATTAAATACCACTCATGAATAAGTAGTCCCACATTTCCTTAATTATTGAGAAGAATTACTATTTTACCCCTGAGTTCCAAGTTAACGTTAAAAACACTAGATTAAGAGTTAGTAACCTCATTAATCCTTAGGGATTAAATCCTCTTTTTTACTTAGAGTCTTTAATTACTACGTCTTAAAAAGTTGGGGTGTTACAGGATAAGTAGTATTTTTAATTTTTTTTGAGGGTGTAAGTGCACACATTAGACAACAAGTAGGTCCGACTTTGGTCGAGATGAAAATGGTATGGATCTAGGTGAAAAATTTTAATTGAGAGGAATAAAAATAAAAATTAAAATTAAAATTAAAATTATAAAGGAGATAGGTGAAAATTTTTAGATTTAAAGGAGATAGGTCTGTCTTTGCCCTCTGGGAACGGTTGTTGTATGATAAAGAGGAATGACTCTACACAATGAGAGAGTGAGAGAGAGAGGGGGGGGGAGGGGAGGAGGAAGGGGGGAGGAGATAGGTCTGTCTTTGCCCTCTGAGAGGTTGTTGTATGATAAAGAGGAATGACTCTACACAATGAGAGAGAGAGAGGGAGAGGAGAGGGGAGGGGAGGAGAGAGAGAAGAGAGGGGGGGGGGGAAGAGACACAGAAAGGAGGGAAATGTACGATCTTAGCAGGAAAACGGGTTGAGTAAAAATTGGTTCTCCTTTTGAAAACTCAAACACCTTTTGAAGGCTCACAAAAGATATTTTAAGAGTATTTTCCACTTTAGTTGATAAGTCAGCACCGGCATCCTGATGGATTAGTTCTTAACCGGTCTTGACAACCTCAAAGAATGGTTCATTTTTTTTATTTTTTATATATTATAATTATATAAGAGAATGGTTCATTTCTTATTTCAAGGCTTTGCAAGTATAAAAATAATAGCGTAGCTAAGGAATATTTAATATATTATCATAAACATTATTATTTTTATTATTATGATCATCATCATCATCATAAACATTATTATTATTGTTATTATTAATTTAAACACTAGTTAATTTTTTTAGTAAACGTTAACTGATGTCTTATAGATATTTGTTTAAAATTTAAAAAAAATATTTATTAGAAAATGTAATTTTAAAAGTAGTATATTGAATATAGATAATTTTTTGACCAAAATACTGATAATGTTTCTAAAAATTAATTTTAATTTTTTAACCTTTATCATTGAGATAATAGTAATTAGAGCATCCATAATGGAATACTTCATAAGCATTTTTCTTAGTAAGCATTGGTGCCTCACAAGTATTTCATCATTAGAGAAAAATGAGAAAGAAAATGCTTGCTTTAGCATTTGGAAAAAGATGAGAGAGAAAATGATTGTTCTAGCTTTGATGCTTAAATGTTTTTTGGGCCAAAATAATTTTTTTTATTATGAAAAACGTTCGTTGGTTGCTTGAAGCTCTTGTCAACAAAATAAATTATTAATAAAATGTAAATGTGGAGTTATTGGTGGGACCCGTTTAAGATTTTTTTTAAGAGATACTGAGTTGAAGAGATATAATGCTTAGGCAATCTCCAATGAACCACCCAAAAAATGGGTACCTAAATGTGCTCCACACATTCACATCACTCATTTTTATTTTTTTAATTTTGGTATCTAATAGGTATCCAGTCCCTCGAACCCAACACCTCTAAAAAAATTACTAAATGGGTCCTACCAATAACTCCACATCATCACATATCAACAAAAATTTATTTAATAATTATCTGATATATTAAATATTAAATTATTAAAAATACGAAAATTTAATTTTTTTAATACGAATTTTTTTTAATGTTTTAACATCTACCTACAGTCACCAACTGTCACTATAGGTTATTTACTTTTTTTTAAAAAAATGACATGCTGCGCAAGTTGGCAGTTTGCTAAAAAAAACAAATTAAATATATTTTAAGGCTTATACCTACTGTTGGTGACTATCACTATAAGTTATTTCAGTTTTTTTTAAACTGACGTGTGGGGCCCACTTGTAAGGAGAGAGAGTGGGTACCTCTATAGTATTCAAGCCAAATAGGTACCCAATTTTTTTCCACAATTGGGTACCTATTAGGTATCTCATTCGAGATGCCCTTAGATACTTAGATTGAAAAAAATAAAAATGAGTGATGTGTACATATAGGATCCACTTAAACACTCTCAGTTAAGCATTATCATTGTGGATGCTCTTAGTAAGGCTTCCATTTTCTCAGTATGCGTTTGGATTCACTTTTAGGAGTACCAAAAGCAATCCAAAAGACATAAAATTGAATTTTCCTTGTTTGGTTGTTCTCGAGTAGAATTGATTCTGCCTTTAGAATTTATTGTAACTTGAAGTTCGGATTTTGAGCTTTTGTCTCAAAAAGTGATTTTGCCTCTCAAATTTATTGTTCAACTCACTTTTACATCAATGTATTCAAATATAAATCACTTTACGTTTAACTCACTTTTAACTAAAACGTATTTTACAAAATCAATTCATTAGAAATCAATTTTCCCCACCGCAAAACGAAATACACCCTTACTGTATTTGTTTTAGATTGGGACCGAATTGATTTGAAAAGAATCGATGTTACAATAATTTATTTATTTTTTAAATTGAAATTTAGAAAATTGATTTGTGTTTGATAATTGTATTTTAGAAATGAGACTAATAGACTTCGTTTTGTTAGGATGACAGAGTGGAATCACTTTTAATGAATGAATGCACAGAATTTTATGGGTCTCACGCTCATAACTGATTTTGAAATGAAAAAGCTAGAAATTGTTATTTCCATAAAAATCAGTTTTACTCACCTAAAATCAATGTTAACCACCATGTTTTTACTACTCAAATACACAAACACGAATACGAACAGAGATTTTCAATTCTATTTCTCTTGGTTTGGGTCGGAGTTTTGGGTCAGAAAATGGATTCCAGCCGGTAGCCTCTCTAAAATCTAAAATAAGGTGGGTTTTTTGTGGCGGAAACTATTGCTCTGTGCTTTCGAAATGATTTTAAAGCGATAGCGGGCAACGTCATGGGCCAACATTGCCAGCTATATCGCAATACGTTAACTTGTTTCTTTCTGTGATTTTGAATAAAAAATTATTTTACGCTTTGTTTGGGGATTTGTAAAGTCGAAAGAATAGGCTGATGATAAGTGACACTGACACCCTCGTATTCATATCCCATGATTCCCGCTATCCATCGTAAAGCCGTCTGTGCTGCTGTGACCTCATGCGACATCGTTCTGTGTTGGTTCTTTTTCTAAAAATATATATCTCTCTCTCTCTCTCTCATTTTATTTTTTTTCTTAGTAGTAATATATTTTCTCAACTTATTTATCCTTTTAAAAAAATAATGACTTATTTTTCAATAATACCTATTATATCTCAACTAACTATTTTCTACTTAACTACTCCATCTCTCTAATTAATAAGGGGAGTTTTTTAGTTAAAAAGTGTCATTTTAACATTTAAATTTGTAAACTCAATCATTTTCTTAACATATGTGTATGACCTATGAGGACAAGTAAAATGAGACGGATGTAGTATATTTTAAAAAAGTCCTTTTAAATTTTTAATCCATTTATTATTTTTTAAATTAAATTTCGTAAATAATTATGGAAATAAATATGTTTTTATCCCTATAAAATTTATAAAAATTGATTTTAGTCTCTACAAAAATTTTATTCATTTTTAGTTTCTAAACTTAACAAAATAAGTGTATTTTTCTTTTTTCATATTCTTAGTCCATTTTCTCACACGTGGAAAGAAAAAATATGTACGAAGGTCTACCGTAATTTTCTCTCTCTTATTTATATTTTTCTTTATAATTAAATGAAAGGTAAATATTCATTTGGGTTCCTAAATGTGTGAGGTGTTGTCATTATAATCATTTGACGTGTCGAATTTTCAAAAAATCTCCGATTGTATCTTCTGTTTAGTAATTTCAAAGACCAAACTGACTAATAAATGACATATTTAATGATGCTTGTAATTTTGATACATTTAGTGACTATAGTGACTTCGCCTCAAACATTCAGGGACTAAAATGAATGTTTACCTTTTGTTTCGGATACACCAAAAAGTCCCACATTGCTTGGGAATCAAGGTCAATGAGAGTTTATAAACACCTACATGTCTTAACCCACTGAGGCGCCTTTTAAGGACAAAACCATGGGGGCCCACATCACATGTGGCCCAAAGTGGACAATACCTCGAAAAACGATGCTGCGGACTTGAGGTCGGAACATTGGCACTAGAAGGAAGGCCTAAGCCCGCACGAGGGCTGACGGCCCTTTAGCCCCTTGGCCTTGACTAGGGGCTACTATTCCGGATACACCAAAAAGTCCTACATTGATTGGGAATTAAGGCCAAGGGGAGTTTATAAATACTCACATGCCCACCAATGCGCCTTTTAAGGACAAAACCATGAGGACCCACATCACATGTGGCCCAAAGTGGACAATACCTCGGAAAACGATACTGCGAACTTGAGGTCGAAACACCTTTAAACGAAAAGAAGGTAGCCATGGCATGGTGAAAGTGCAAACGAGCCTAAAAAATGCAAATTAAATACAAAATTAAAAATTTTCACTTAGAATTCGAACTCGACTCCCAATAGTTGCAAAAGAAGCATTAGCCACGACAAATTCTTGTACTTCAGGTGGGAAATAATTATATATAACTAGTACAATGATAGCTACAATATGTATACATATTAATATGGAAAAATTCTTGGGAAGCCATGGCTCATTCTTATCATTGATAAGCTCCACCCTTGAGTACACTCGATATTAACACGTACGCAATATGCACAATCAGCTCCTGTTTTACCTCATTCGCATCTAGAGTTAGGCATTTCTAGTGTATCGTATTCTTCATTGAGTCAATACATTTCCATTTTATCGCTATTGTAGCTGTTCTTCACCGTCGTTTTGTATTTTTTGTTTTGTTATATGTGGGCTGTTTGAAACCCGTTCGAGCTAGCCTGGTACGAGCACAAGCTTTATCAAGTCGGGCCGAAAAAACTGGTTGTAATACAGTCTCAACTTTTATGACCTAACCCAATATTTTATCGAGCTTTTCTGAACCGATCTGGCCAGCCCTCCACGTGCACGATACCTTGCCAATGGTTCCACAACCACTTATGAGATAACTCACCCAGGGTAGTGAGCACACCATATTACTTAATGGGCGCGCAAAAGGAAGCGTCCCATTTTACTGGCTCTAAATCACGTTGCTTTCGTCGAAAAAGAATTATGTTGCTTTAAGATTAAACACTAGTGCAAAAACTACCTTTAATCGCGGTTTTTTTGGACTTTTAACGCCGATTTTCAATCCGGCGTCAATGCTTCCGACGTTGTAAGTGTAAACATGTAACGTCGGTTTTTAAACCGCGGTTATAAGTAAGTTTTAATCGCGATTTTTAACAAAACTGTTAAATCCTCGACGTAAAGGACCAAAAAATTGAAAAAACGAAAAAAATACTTATAACCGCGGTTGTCTAGGAAAACCGGCGCCGTAGGTCACTTTTTACCGCGGGTTTTTAACAAAACCGCGCCAGTATGTCACTTTGAAAATATGAAATAAAAAGTTATAACCGCGGTTTTTAGTGAAAACCGACGCCAGAGGTCACTTTTGACCGCGATTTTATAACAAAACCGGCGCCAGTATGTCACTTTGAAAATTTGAAAACGAAAACAGCTTTTAACCGCGGGTTTTAAAACCGGCCAGAGGTCGCTTAACCGCGGTTTTAGGAAAACCGCGCCAGTAGGTATAATTTTTTTTATACATTTTTTAAATTTCCTGCACTGGATATAAACAATATCCACACAGTAATTCACAAACATAATCTCAAAAGATTTATCCACACAGATATATACAATATTCACAAACAATTCACAAAACATAACTTTCAAAACAAATAAAGGCATTGATCCACAAAGGCATAACACATGATACATTTATCCACAAAGGCATTGAAGGATGTAAACTATGAAGAGCAATTAAAGGCAAAACAATTATCTAACATAAGCAATAGTACAAAAACAATTCATTCAAATTTTATCGCACCATGTCATTTTTTTTGTATTGCTTTTCTTGTTCGGCGTCTTGGTGGTTCTGGGTTTAGATTTTGCTCCTCAATCTTAGTCACAAAAAAGCGTGCCCAAGTTTTCCGAATCTCAACAATTTCTTCAGGACTGTATGGGTTACAACCATCGAATAACTACAAGTTCAATTCAAAAAAGATCTAATTAACTAACTTCAAATATTGTAAGGTATAAAAAAGATCAATTAACAAGTTAAGAAATGTTTTATTACCAAATCCCATCCAGATGTAATCCTTATTGTGACAATGGACAACATGGTCTTCATGACATAGTAGCCACACGCCCATGAGTTGTCTTGGTGAGGCCCCTACAAATGACAATATAAATTACTACAAATTATGTATACACATAACTAATACGCCTTTTAATACGTAAATATCATATAAAGACAACCTACTTACCATGAGTATGTTCCAATTAGGCTTCTTTTCTTGTCCTGCACCTTTTATACTATTATAATCCACCATAGCTCTGATAAAATAATATAAGTTATATATATAAGATAAATACATATATGACATCACAAGTATGACAACTAAATTAAAAGTTTACCCCTCAAGTACACGCTTAATCTATAGGCTTGGCCTTTGATGAAGTGAGCATATCCAGACAATGAGATTATGTTTAGGACAAATGACAATCAACTGCCAATGATTGCTAGGTAACAACAATAAATGTATATTAGAAACACATAAAGAAAAACGTATGCTATGAATAAAAGTGTACTCACTTGTGCACGTGCGGTCCTAAGAAAACATCTTTGTCTCACAATTAGCTTATCCAAAGATGTAAGCTTGAACAGAGTCATTAGTCGCTTTGGGTTGGGCTTGACAACCATCAACGTTGGATCCAAGAATCCATATACATCACCGATGTTGTTCAATACATAAACGATGCAGATACCTAGGAGTTGAAACAAAATAATGTTAATTATATATAATTGATACAAAGGAGTTAAAAATATACAAATATGTTAATTAATACTTACGAGGACCATAATTGCAAGTGTTGATTGGCAAGCCAGAAGTCATCACCGAGCGACAGGTCCGTTAAGTCCTTCACGAAAATGTAAAAAATTGGAAGATCATCATGCTCTAAGGTAATCCCAACTTGTCCATTGGGAAGATCAAAAGCCATGTGACCAATGCGTCTTAAAATGTCATCGTTAGGATCCTCCTCATTTTCTGGCGAACAACTATCCTTGGTGCTGACATGCGCAATGGCTTTAGGAGAAGGCACTATATTCTGAGTTAGTTGGGCTTCCACATCTGACTTGAACTGGGATTTGTAAGCTTCAAACTTAGCTTCAAACATTTGACTAAGGTCCTGCATGATCTGATGTCTCATGACATCCACGTCCACTTGCTTTGACCGATCAAGCGTGAAATTCCTCCGAAGTATTTCTTAAAGCCCACACTCGACCAACAAAGGCGGACACGACCATAGTGCTCGGGTGTCCCAAGGGCAGTAGTCAAGATATCTTGACGTCCAGTTGGAATAAAAGTACCCTAAGATTCATCTTCAACCAATGACTCCTACAACCAAATTCAATCACGTAAGTCGCTGATCGATCGACCTAAATTGGTTACAAATCACATAATATTAAATAAAGCGAGATACACTTACAATTTTAGAAGCAATCGAGGCCACAACATCGGATGTATAAGATCCTGATGGTTTTGTTCGAGCCATAGCCCATAGCTCATACCGGTTTGGTTTTGGAGGATTCCAAGGCTTCATCTCCAAATTTCTTCCTGCAAGGCTTTCTTTCTATGTGCTATTACATTCTTCTCAAGTCTATCATAACCCCATGAGACAATAGGTGGGGGTAGATATTCTTTGCAAGATTTGTCTTTCCTTTTCTCTTTTTTTTCATTACAAATAACATAACACACCACAAAATAAAATAAGTAAAAAATTATATTAGCCAAGTTAAAAACATAATTCAAACTAACCGTAAACGCTTCTTCCGTATGGCTCCTAACAAACTCATTCCATATGTCCTCTGAAGGAAATTATACTTCGACAAGGATTTGTGCAACCATTTTTGTCTCCTTTCCCAAATATAAATGTCCTGGAGAGTTTAGACTTAAAGTCCTTCCAACGCTCACCCGCATAGGACAACCATCGGTCCCTAAACTTTTTATCAAGGGGAACATCAAATTTATCCTACAATACACAACAAAATAGTGGTGTTAGTAAATACATACACACAAGGATCAATAAAGCTAA
The DNA here is from genome assembly GCA_037113605.1 of Calophaca sinica. Classification (NCBI taxonomy): domain Eukaryota; kingdom Viridiplantae; phylum Streptophyta; class Magnoliopsida; order Fabales; family Fabaceae; genus Calophaca; species Calophaca sinica. The sequence goes on from CM073736.1 coordinate 13,520,409, forward strand.
ATACAAATCTGTATACAAATAGAGATAAAGGTCAATACCATGACATCTTCCCATATCATATCTTTGGTTTTTTCAGAGACATCTCTCCATTTAGGTATCAGAATGGAGGTCTTGCTTCGTGCAATGTACGACAAATAAGTGCAAAAGCTAGCTGCATTATCACCATAAGGTCGCCCAGTATCTGGATCAAATTCAATAGAAAAATTCTGACCAGGAAGAAGTCTATTTTTCAATTGTGATGTAGTGGTAACACCTCTAGTCCTTTTTTTGGGGGACTCTGATGTGGATGGATCAGCCATATATGATGCCTGTTTAAACAAACAAACAAACAAATGTGAGAAACAATGTGAGATAATCTAACAAACATGTATCAATATATATAATTATAACGGATAATCTAACAGATATTAATTGTGGATAATCTAACAAACATGTAGTCACCTATAAAATTCTTTGGCAGTTAAGTTTGAATGTCCTCCAATATCCCTTCTTGATGATCATCACGAGTGGCATATACATCGTCTACTTCATTTTCATCATCGAAGATGGGTCTTTGTGAGCAGACAAGTAAGGTTCAACTTCATCAATATTATTCAATATATACGAATGTGCTTGCAACACTTCCGCTCGACCCATGCTCTTAGTTTTTAGACCTAGTGTGCCCTTACCTTCACATCTTCCCTCATGACGAGACTTGGGAAGCCCTACAGGTGCCGCTTCTGACAAATAATCTGAACAAAACTCAATGGCTTCTTCATACGCATCTTTCAACAATAGATGCTTCGGACGATATAGATTCTTCACATACCCTTTCAATATTTTCATGTATCGCTCAATAGGGTACATCCACCTTAAATAAACCGCCACATACTCTAATCTCTCTCGACTACATGAACAATTAAATGAACCATGATGTCAAAAAATGACGGAGGAAAGAACATCTCCAATCGACACAAAACGATAGCGACCTCATTTTCCAACTCGTCCAATTTCGAGGGTCAATAGCTTTGCTACATACCGCATTGAAAAATAAACACAATCTAATTATGGCATGTCGAACATTTTTTGGCAAGATGCCACGAATAGCCACCGGTAGTAATTGTTGCATCAAGACGTGATGATCATGAGATTTTAAGCCAACTAATTTGAGATCTGTCATTGATACAAGACTCTTTATATTTGAAGAGTAACCCTGTGGCACTTTCACACCGCGTAGACACTCGCAAAACCTTTTTTTCTCTTCCTTTGACAATGTATGACAAGCTGGTGGCAAATATGTCTTGTTACCTCTTGGCTGAGGAGCTAACTCCTCTCTTATACCCATGGCAATAAGGTCCAGACAAGCATTCACTCCATCCTTTGTCTTACCCTGAATATGAGAAGCGTACCGATTACACTATCACACACATTTTTCTCCACATGCATCACATCAATACAGTGTCTTACATCAAGACTTGACCAGTATGGAAGATCAAAGAACACTGACCTTTTCTTCCATATGTTTTTCACAGAAGAATGTTTTTTTCCTCTTGTTTTTCCCGTACTTAACATTGATGGAGTTCACCCGTTGATAAACTTCTTCTCCGGTTAAAGCTTTTGGAGCAATTTCGTTCTCTTGACATCCATTAAAAGCCTTTTTCAACCTGCGATACGGGTGATCACGTCTCAAAAATCTTCTATGCCCAAGGTAACAAGTCTTCCTCCCATTTTTCTGTTGAAAGAAACATGTGCCATCTTCACAAATAGGGCATGCTTTATGCCCCTTAACACTATACCCGGACAAGTTCCCATATGCTGGAAAGTCGTTGATGGTGCAAAACAACATGGCACGCAACTTGAAATCTTCACCTGAAAACCTATCAAAGACATCAATGCCTTCTGCCCACAATATTCTCAAGTCATCAATCAAGGGTTTTAGATAAACATCTATGTCATTTTCCGGTTGTTTTGGACCGAAAATCATCATAGATAGCATAACGCATTTGCGCTTCATGCACAACCAAGGAGACAAGTTGTAAATTACTAAGAGAACAGGCCATAAACTATGGATGCTACTTAAGTTACCATATGGATTCATTCCATCTGTAGCAAGTCCAAGCCTAAGGTTTCTTGGCTCATTGCCGAACTCCTAAAACAATGAATCAACTCTCTTCCATTGCAAAGAATCGGCCGGATGGCGAAGCTTTCCATCACATTTCCTATCATCCGCATGCCATCTAAGGTTCTTTGCATCATTTATATTGGCGAACGATCGGCTAAACCTTGGAATAATTGGAAGATACCATAACACCTTCGCAGAGGACCTTTTGCTCACATCATCACAACTATCATCACCGCCCTTCTTTTTGTAGCGTGGTGTATTACACTCGGGACATTCTTCTTTGTCTTCATGCTCTTTCCAAGATAATATGCAATCCTTTGGGCATGCGTGTATTTTCTTATACTCCACACCCATCGGATATAATATCTTCTTCGCTTCATAATTACTTTTCGGCAATGTGTTCTCTATCTAAGCATGTCATTCAACAGCTTTAAGCAATTCAAGAAAGCTCTTGTCACCCACCCATTTATCGCCTTTCAGATTGAACAATTTCAAAGACAAATGACAACCGTGTGAAATTTTTGCAGTCCGGATACAGAGGTTCTTCCTTGTCGCTACATAGAGTTTCATACACATGTGCCCGTTGAAAAGACTCTGGTCCAATATCACGAATCATGTCCTCTAGTCGATCGTCCATATCTACATCAACTTCCTCTCTTGTGGACACACTTGGCTTGTTTAACACTTCACCATGCCAGGTCCATGTCGTATATCTTTGCCAAATCCCAAAAGTACGAAGATGATTCCGTATCTCCTCAACATTTAGTTTTGGTCCATTCAAACACTTAACACAAGGACAATAGAAAGTTGTTTGATTAGGAAAATTTGCTTGGGAAAATTGTAAGAACTCTTCGACCCGCTCTTATACTCATCACCTAAACGATGTTTTTGCATCCAACTACGATCCATAATCAGTGTTCAAAATAATATACACACACTTTTAAATGCTTAGATATTTAACTAATATTGACATGTTTGTATGCATGTGTTAGAACAATTAATAGAAAGTTGTATGCACGCCTCAAAATCAGGCAATTAAAAAGGGATCAAATTGAGATCTTATTTGGCAACACTATGTACATAGAAGCGGGAAGCACCAGATATATAAACGAGCAAAGAGTTACAAGAAGCATTTACCTGATTAAAATGAAAAAGGTCAAGAACAAAATTACCGGGAAAACCAGAATCGAAATGTATACACGTCACCACAGGATTAGCAACCGCCAAGCAAAGACTCTCATTGTTCGATACATTAGACTGCACACAATCAAAAGCATCACTTACAAAGAACAAAACCAATCCATCCCACAAACCCAACCCACATCACAAAAACAAAATTCCCAATTGAAATAATTTCTCATTGACCAGTTCATCAAAGCAAAAGCAACACTTCCCACGTCATAATTCACAAACACAACAATGGTATTAAAAAACAGTCCAAAACACACTCACTACCACCAACTAAGTTTAGAATAATAAAGAAGAACCTCTTTAATATCTATCACATAGTCCACATTGCTCATATCTAGCATCTCCAATTCCCTCATCTTCTCTTCCACCGTTCATCATTCATTATTATTCCCAAATCATAATTTATAAAACAGACCAAAACACACTCATTCACTACCACTAAACCTTGGAACCGAAAAAAAAATGGTTTGCCAGCGAATCATACTTCCTGATACAGGGAGACACTCACAGGGAGACACACATCATATTTCCAGCGAGACACACACATTTATTCATATTTCCTGGTTTTTTTTCCAACAAATATCAACAAATAAAACCAAACGTTTCAACAGAATAGCTAGCAATGTAACCCAAAGAGAGAGAGAAGAAGAAGAAACTTACAGAAGAGAGAAGAAACGTTTAGCGAGAAGAAGAAGAAGAAGAGATGGCGTCGCAGAGGAGAGTGGAAGGCGAGGAGAGTGGTTTGCTTGCCGCGAGGAGAGTGACGGCGCAGAGGAGAGTGGACGGTGCAGAGGAAAGGGACGGCGTAGAGGGGGACGAACGGCGCGAGGGAGACGACGGTGCAGAGGAGAGGACGACGCAGAGGAGACGAATCAGCGAGGGAGACGACTGCAGAGGAGAGGGACTGCCAGAGGGAGACGAACTGCAAGGAGAGACTGAATGCAGACGAGAATGGCGGACGGTTCGCGAGGGAGAGAGTTCGCAGGTGACGGCGCGAATGAACAGAGGGAGTGAGAGATTAATAGATATGGAGGGAAATTAATTTTTTAAGAAATGATACGACCGCGGTTTTTAGCTAAAAACCGGTGCCATATGTAGAGATACAACCGCGGTTTTTAGCGAAAAACCGGCGCCATAACATACGACCGCGGTTTTTACTTAAAACCGGCGCCGTAGGTCTCACAATTTTTTAACACTGGGTTAAACATATGGCGCCATATGTCTCGCGTTACATACGACCGCAGTTTTAACTTAAAACCGGCGCCATAGGTGTTGGAGATACGACCGCGGTTTTACCCTAAAACCGGCGCCATAGGTATCGCGTTACATACGACCGCGGTTTTACCCTAAAACCGGCGCCATAGATCTCACAATTTCATCATTTAATTTCAAAAATGCCACCGCGTTATATGTTACACCGGTTAGCCCCAAAACTGACGTTATAAATATGTTTTTTAGGTGTATTTCGCACTAGTGATTACAAATTTTTTCCCAAAATTATTTCGCTGTTACGGATGAAAGATATATGCAACTTGATGGAGTGGACGAAAACCCGCAAGTAATCATTATTCAACAAGGTCCAATCATGCATGGATACATACATTGGAACTAATTAAAACGGTGGATCTAATTAAAATGAAGATATCATTTTTAATACGTCAAATAAGTTAGTGGATGTGGAACTAATTATTGAGACATGGCCAAAGAAACAAAAGATTATCAACAGAAATAATAATTTAAATCCCTAACATTGCAAGTAAGGTTCAAGAATCATCTGAGATTACAATTAACTTTTAATACCTGTTGGCATACTGGCTACTGGTTAGTATTTGCCAAAATTCAAAGTACAACCAAAATTTCGGATAATAAAAATAAGGTAAAATTGCTCTGTAGGTCTTTTAAATTATTTTTTAGTAACGAATAAGCCCTTAATATTTCTTTTTCCCGAATAGGTCTTTTATGTTTTAAAATGTTTTCGAATTAGTCTTTTATCTTTCTTTTTTTTCGAATAGGTCCTTTAGATTTAAAAAACATACTAAAAATAGTACTGTTTGTCCATTTGTTGAAGGACATTTTTGAAATATACTAAAAACTTGAAGGACTTTTTTGAAACATATTAAAAACTTGAAAGACCTGTTTGGAAAAAAAAAAGATAAAAAACTTATTCGTGAAAAAAAAAATAACTGATTTGTTACCAAAAAATAAGTTAAGGGACCTACAGATCAATTTTGTATAAAAATAAAGTACTCCTTTCTTTTTAAGTGTCATTATATATAGAAGAAAATGCTTGCTCTTATTTATTTATTTATTTATTGTTTTAAAAGTTTAAGATAACATGTTACCATGATGAAAATGTATACTGATTACTATTTTGTCAATTAAATATAGCATTTTCTTCTCTTCATTAAATAATTTTAATATCATTAAATATTTTTTTTTAATCTGTATAATATCATCTTAAACCACGCTTAATTAAAAATGAGAGGAATAAGGAGTATAAATATGCATCAAATGTTGCAGCTGCGAAACAGAAAGTGGTAAAAAAAAAAATCTATGCAGAATTGAAGTGAAAAAGAATGGTTGTTAGAAAACCTCATATTGAAATTATAAAGACATTATGCTCCTCCAATAATGTGAGCTTTATCGTCAAAGGTGGAGCCCAATGTTCCCCGTCCTGGGTGGTGCGGTTTGGCGGAGGGTCACCATCCTTTGAATTCTGGGAGTTTAGTTGGTCATTATTCAGTTTTATCTTAAACTGTTAACGCATAGAACCCACTAACATTCACAAAAAGAAGCCATAAGTGTTTTTAAGATGATATTCAAAGTTCGAATATGATGATTACCATGACTGTTCTTTTTGGAAACAAACCATATCCAAACTCTTGTTGTGGACTTGGGGTTTAGTTGTCTGAGGAAGACTATTAACACATTTATTAACATATTTATTAATATATTTTTAAAAAATTAATATACTTACGAGACAATGAATTAGACTTGACTTTTTTTTTTGACAAAATTAAACTGGTCTTTCCGTCAAAAAAAAAAACTTGTCTTGTTAGATAATTCAACATAATTAAAAATGTGATAGAAAAAGAGTGTATGTATTTTTAATGTTACCCTTGCCTTTTTTGTGGTCGATATCGTTAATTGCCCTTGTCTGTTTTGATATAAAGACTTTCCTGGTGGACACCCTTTTAAAAGTTATAAATATGTTAATAAGTTTATACATGTCTAATTTGTTTAAAGTCGCAATCAATTAAAAAGTGCTAACTCAATTTTAAAAACTTCACTTCCACGGATTCAAAAAGGAAATAAGTTCCTTTTTTTTGTTTTTCTTTTAATTGCATGGATTTAAAAAATAATAAATTCCTTAACAAAATCCAATGATAATAAAAGATGTGAATAAATCAAGGTTGTTAGACTTGCGAGTCGACTCGTCCAATTCTATGAGTTTACATTTTTACATGGACGAAACGAGTTGACTCGCCATATAACTCGTTTCTGCACAAATTCGGGTGGACTCGGTGGACCCGTGATAGACTCGGACTGACTCGCGAGTCAAAGCGGAGTCAGCGAGTCAGTGTTGACATTTTAAAAAAAAAACCTCAAAACGCTACAATTTCATGCGTTTTGTTCTTTTTTTTAAACAAATACTTAGTCCGCAAGTTTTGTTCCGTACGCATACAAAAAAGAGGAAGATCAATCGTTTTCTTATAGTAAGTATTTGTGATGTGTAGATTTGTTTAATATTATTTTAAATATTAGGTAAACTCGTACGAGTTTACGAGTCGAGTCTACCTATGCACCACGAGTTTGCCTAGACTCTCTCATTAATATTATTTTAATCATTAGGTAAACTCGTACGAGTTTACGAGTCGAGTCTACCTATACTCTACGAGTATGTCTAGACTCCCGTGTTTGACAACCTTGGAATGAATTCTTTCATATTAATATTTCACATAATATCTCTCTTATTATAAACTTTAAATAGTGGATAGAAGTGATCATAAATCAATCCAAGACAATAAAAATAATAAAAACTAATTCAAACAATTGAAAACAAAAACAAAAATGAAAACAAAAAATGGAAATGGAAATGGAAAAAAATAATTTTTTATTAGATCGAGTTAGATTTTAGATTAGATTTTAAAAATCAATCTAATTCAACTCAAAACAAATTATAGACATATATACGATTTTATTTATGATTTTATTTATAATGTATGTTGATCCAATTAGCAAGGAGTTTGTTTTTCATTAAATTAAATAGGGTTGAGTTTTGTAAATTAAAAAATAGGTGTTGAAAGAGTTTTTCTCTTTAAATGAGTGTGTGACGTTTAACTCAAAATAGTTGGAGTCCAATGTAACTTATAAGAACTTGAAGTCCAATTTTCTTGTTAAATAATAAATCTTTTAAATTAAAATAAAATAAAATTATGAAATTGGGTAAATTTTTTAAATAGTATGGATTTGAAGAGTTTTATTTGAATTTGTCACGTTATGACTTATTGAGCACACCAAAAAAAAAAAAGGTTATGACTTATTGATCAAAAAAGATGTTATGATTTTTTTTTGAAGAATACAAGTTGTTATGATTTATGAACGAGATAGTTATTATTTTCATTTTTTGTTATATTGATTATACTCCTTATTTTAAGATTTATTTAGTATCTTCTAAAGGGGGCAAAAAGTTCCTTAAAAAAATAAAGGGGGCAAAAATTAAGACTAAAATAAGAAAACTAATTCAAATAATTAGAACTGCTTTAGATTGAACTGGATGCTAATATAGGATCAAACTGATTGAATGTTTAAATTAAAAAACCAAATTTCGTCAAAAAAAATTAGAAAACCAAATGATTTGGATTAGATGATTTTTTTTTATAAATAAATCTAATTCAATCTACAAACACGTATATATTAGTATAACCCCCATAAAAAATGTTGATTTTTGAAATAATATAGACATTTAAGTTACCAATATCTAGTCAAAAAAAAAGTTATCAATATATTAGACATTATAGTTTTTAATAAAAAAAAATTATTTCTTATTTCTCATATGTTTACGGGCTCTTTATTGGGTGATAGAGTTAGAGTTGTCTCATGTTTGTCTTCCAACTTTATTCTCAACCGGTGGTGGACAGCGTTCTTTCTACTAGGTGTGATATTTTTGAATTTGATAATTTAATTGCGCAGAATAGATTTATCTTATCTTTGTATCTAAACTTTAAGAGGAAGCTTATTAGGAGATAAGCAAATGTGGTAATTCATAAACTAGTTAGAGAGGTTACATTATGGGCTAGTCCTCATGTTTTTGAGATGGTACATATTCGTATTGGTGACACCGTTGATTTAGAAATGTAATTACCTTATTTCAGGAAAAAAAAATATTACCTTTAAAACACTCATAGGACCTGAAAAATTTCCTTCCAATTCTCCTAGCAACCAAACAGGGACTTGCTGCCAACAACCCAAATAAAGAAGCCGTCCAACTGAGGAATGGTTTCAATTTTCAACGCTAAACTTGTTGGACGGTAGGTTTGGTCGCGTGGGACATACGTAGCCCAGTGTGAATCCAAAGATAAAGTTTAGGCCCTTCGTAGTCTTCCTGCTTTGTTCCGTTCGGAATGTAGGGTCTAATTTAAATGCCTATTAGTTAGGCTTGTTCTTTCTTGTTTCTTTGTGGCTACTGGGACCCTGTAATTGCCCACATAATTTATGGAGTCCTATTTATATACTACTACTCTTCGTTTATTATTCTTGATTATGACTATTAACTGTTAAGATGCTTCCCGTTTCTATTCATTGTTTTTCCGCTTTCTTCCTTCGCCTAGCCATGATCGCCTAGATCTTATTATATGGAGTATCGTCATCATGCTAGACTGAGTCAGTTTTTTACGGCCATAAAATTATAGTTAATTTTGGGATCACTCGGTCCAATCATGGAGATGAGATTTAAAATCACCTGATATACTGGGATTAAGCCTAAACATTGTAGTGACATCTTCCAAATCCAAATCAATATATCACTAAAATAACTATCTAAACATTCTAGTTAAACCCCAACGAGTGTGACTCAGTTGGCAATATACGTTGAGTTTGTGGGTGTTTGATTCTACAAAACACATTATTGGGAAAGTGGTACTGAGCTTCAAGTGTGACTAAGTCTCAAACCGATGATTAGTTGTATAGCCAATCCAAAGAGTGAAAGCCATAGGGATACCCTCGGATGCCACTGGGTCAAAGGTCAAAATTAAGGTGGTTTAAAAAAAATTCAAGTAAAAAAAATGTTATCAAGTTTATGAATCAGATCAACTATATTATATAAAATAGAGTTTTGCCCCGTAGACTCATGTCACACTTCACATTCGTTCGTTTCTCACCAAAATAAAAATAATTTATTTTTATTTTTTAATTCATGGTATTTCATTAATTAAACATATCAATCAATTAATGCTCATATCTAGACTTTTACCATTCAATTAAATTTGAATTAAATCAAAATCAAATTCAAAATATAAATAAATTAAAGTATATCAATCAATTAATTCTAGTATATGGACATTTGCCATTCAATTAAAATATTATCTAAGTCACGTGACAGCATAAGAATTATTAATTTTTTTTATCTAAATCAATTTAATTTTTTAAGTTATTGTTTTAATCATAACAATCATTATTACCTTATGTCAAACAATAATTTCACAGTGTAAAACCTTTAAATGACTTACATATTTTTATTTATTAATTATATCGATTATCAATCACTATTCATTATTATTTTACTATACAAATTTAGTTACTTCTAATTTTATAACTTTTAACAAATGATTTATTTTTTCGTCAAAAATAAATAAATGATTTATTTTACTTTGTATATCATAAAATTTAAATAACCAATGCGAGCAAGAGTAAATACACTAGTAATTATATATTTATTGGTTTTTAGGGTAGACCACTATTATTAGCCCTTAAATTTATTATGAAAATATGTGAATGGTTGAGATAAAAAATGGAAATTATTGAAAAGTCGCAAAAAAATTCAAATGACAACGTTGTCCCAACCTCCTTTATCCCATTCCACCCTGCATCGGGAGAATCATCCACAGGAAAATGGGAAGTGTTCAAAGAAAAAAATAATTTGCTAACACAAAGAGGGAGAGAAAAGAGGGGAGATCTCCTATAGGAGGTTGCTTCCATTGCAATGTGCGAGCGACCCCCTTCTCAGTAGTTGACGCCACCCACATGTTTCTGCCTTTCCAATACAGCTGCAAGACCTATAGAGGTAATTTGTATTATACTTTATCTGAAACCAGTAATTTTCTCTGAGGTTGGAAAATGTTTGAAATCATGTAGCGATAACGTTGTCCAGTGACCTAGTTCCAAGACTAACCACTTTTGGAAGATACGAGAACTCACCGGAAGAAAAGACCATCAACCGAAGAATAAAGAACTTTGGTCCACCTTCATATCCGCAAATGCGATCCTTGTTTCTACCAAGAGTGGTTGTTCATGGAACATGTCATCCCCAGGCAAGGCTATTACTAGATTATTAAAAAAAAAAAAACTCTACCTAAGGAGAAATTTCTAATTTTAGAAACGAAATTTAGTAAAATTTAGCCTCGAATGTTGATTTAGCAAATATTTGAACAGCATACTATGTCCTTAGTCTTCTCCATTTACTAGTACAAATAAGTCTTTCTGAAAAGACTTGTTTGAACAAGTACAGAGGACATAACACTAATTAGATAAAGTATAATAACCTATTTAAGAAAATCACTTTGCATAGCGATTCCTTACTTGAAACTGCTATGATACGTTACCGTGAGCTAGTTTTTCGAGTACTTAGGATGCCTTTATAATTGTGATCATTTTTGCTTCTTTACTTGTTTTGGAAAAACAATTCATCCACGACGTGTGTTGGCCCAAATGGAGAAGAGTTAGGATTTCCTTAAGTAAGGTCTCAGGTTCAAGTCTTGTGGGTGGAAAAAAATAGGAGTTGAAGGAGCTTTACTCCCTTATATGGATCCACCCATCTCGACACAATTCATCCTCGCGTAATAAGTTAGATTCATCCTTTCGATGGGTCGTTTTTCACCACATATTAAAAATTAAATTAAATTATTTTTAAACATGATTTATTTGATAAATTTTAAAATTATAATAAAATCAATTAAAAAAATTAGATATTCAAAATATTTATTATTTTAATAATTATTTTAAAATTGTTATTACGTATAATGTCAAATTAAAAATTTAAACATTAATTGAAAAATAAAAATATCACTTTGATTGATTAGTCAATTAAAAAAAATTAATATGAACTGGATGTAATATGAAAATTCTAAGGGCTCGTTTGTTGCGGATTAAAAAAAGTGATTTTGACATTCAATAATCAACAAATTATTTTTTAGATATTTTTTATGAAAATAGAAGTTATTCCATGTTTGTTTGCGATCATAAAAAGAATTTTTTTAAAGAAAATAATTTTTAACTCGTTTGACTACAATCAAATAAGTGCTTTGTTTTTCCTTCAAAATTACCATAATGGACATAAAAATCATTTTCATGAAAACATTTTTATTTGAAAAAATTATTTGTTATTTTTATTTGAATACAACTAGTTTTTTTTCGTAAAAAAATTATACAACTAGTTTTACTTTAAAATATGTTACAATATATATATATATATATATATATATATATACGTGTCAAACACGAGAGTCTAGACAGATTTGTAGAGCATAGGTAGACTCGACTCGTAGACTCGACTCGTAAACTGGTACGAGTTTACCTAACGTTTAAAATAATATTAATGAGAGAGTCTAGGCAAACTCGTAGAGCATAGGTAGGCTCGACTCGTAAACTCGTACGCGTTTACGTAATATTTAAAATAATATTAAAAAAATTTACACATCAGAAATACTTACTATAATATTATTAAGACAAAAAAAAGTTAATATTTATAGGAGATCCTATGCACTTAACTTGCGTCTATATAAAAAAAAACATAATTTATTTACTTGCCTCAATATTCCACACAAACTCAATGTGTTGAAAAATTCAAAAACTGTTACACAAACTAATTATTTATTTCAACAATTTCATTATTTTCATTTTTTTAAATTTACATTAGTGGTGTATTTTAATTTACATAATTTACTTTTATAATCTAATTCGCAAATTAAAGTTTTATCTCCTTATATATAATTTTTAACAATTTTATTTTGCAAATAATTTTTAATTTTAAATAAATATTATTACTAGTTATTAAATAATAAATAATAAGACTGAAGTCCAACGATGTGCACTAGAATCGAGTATTGACATCAGAGAAATATTTTTTATTTTTTTTTAAATATAGTACAACCTCTAAAATCTAAACATAGAGAGATTATAAAAAACAAATACTATGAGAGATATGTAATTATACAATATTCTTTTGACAAAATGTGATTTATATAAACTAAAATACACATGATGTGACAAGAAGGGAAAAAACTATAGTGCAGAGTAATGAATGAAAGGGTTAGAAGGCTACCTAAGACAAGGGGTATCTATTATCTAATTTTGTGTGAACATTAAAATAAAATACAATAAAATATTTGTATCAGTGTCACTTGTGTGCATGAAGAATGATTGATGTTCCTTTTTTTTGTACGCATACGGAGCAAAACTTGCGGACTCGGCTCAGAACAAAATGCATGAAATGGTATCGTTTTGGGATTTTTTTAAATGTCAACGTTGACTCGCTGACTCGGCTCAGACTCGCGAGTCTACCACAAGTCCACCCGAGTTTGTGTAGAAATGAGTCACAGAAATGAGTCACAAGGCGAGTCAACTCGTGTCTTCCATGTAGAAACATAAACTCGTAGAATCGGACGAGTTGACTCGCGAGTCTGACAACCTTGTATATTAATATATATTTATTTAGTAATCTTTTTTTCTGCTAAAATTATTTAGTAATATTTAATTGTTAATACTTTACAAAATTATATAAAGTAGTAATATTTTAAAGGACAAAACTTAGGTCCTAAGCTTTAGGATCAGTTCTTTCTATTCCACTTACAAAAAAACAGTTACTTTATGTAAAAATGTGCAATGAGACATATATGATGCACCCCTTGGACAGTTTTTAACAGGTTTTAATATATTTTTAGTGAGAACAATAAGAATAGGATATATAGAACTATTTCTAAGTTTTCTCTTATTTTAAAATACATCTTGAACTTGAGGATATCTATCTCTAGGTTTAACCATGTTGTACAATACCATTGTTGAATATCAGTTTTCTTCAACATCTACTTATCTATTATGGACGAAAAATAAATATCGGTAACCCTATCAGTATACAAGCAGAAGAGAAAGAATGAGAGAAAGAATAAAAAGAGGAGAACATAAATGAGACAGGGGACACAGAGGCCCCCTGCTGCCACCGTTCCAAGTAACTTTGCCGTCGACGAGATGTTCCCGGCACTCCAATCCCCTTGTCTGTTAAAGCTGTGCGAACGTAACATGTCGCTGCCGCTTTGCACGACACCCTTGTCCCCTGCCTGTTCTTTCGCCGGCCTCCACTGCACGACCCACCACCACTGCACCCAATGGCCTCTTCTTCTACGCCGTGTCTCCATTACATCACCCATTACCCTTATTTTCTGTCTTCCCCTCCTTCATTCCCTCTTCCCATTTCTCCCACAATTTCTCTCATTCTCTCTCTCTCTCTCTCTCTCTTCCCCCTGGGTGTGTGTGTGTTTGTTGTTGTCTCGCCTCCCCCTCCCCTGTTGTGTATGTTGTGTCGCTTCATGAAGACGGAGCAAGATGGCTGAGAAGAAGTGGAACGGCCAAACAAAAGTAAAGGAATGAAAAGATCCTTTGCAAAACGTAACAAGGACAAACAATGTTATATTTGCAAAATTGAGAGGGTATTTTGTCTAAAGTTAGTTATGTGTTTTTTAAAGTTCTTCTCTTTCTTCCATCGCAGTAGATTTTTCCAAGAAGCTGATGGAAATAGCTTCTCCATTTTGGTCATAAAAATAATTTTTTTATAAATTTTTTTTAGAAAGCCTTAAAAAACACCATTAAAAATCTTAAAAAATATTTTTTTTTTTACTTAAAAAAGTGATTTGGACACAAATATGTAACATATGGGCTCTAAATATGTGCTATTACATATAAACTTTAAGTGACTTCAAGAGAATAAAATATGAGTTTAACAACTATGCACCAACAAAATAATTTGTTTTCATAAAAGTCCAATTCTATTTCACAGTAGTGTCATGTCATCAGATTATTTACTAAAATATCTGCATAAATAACGCTCATGGTCTCATCCAAATATATAACTGATTTTTATAATCTCACAAACATGTCTAAACTTAAGAATGCTTTTCTATAACTTATAGCAAACATAGGAATATTTGCATTCCCAAACTCACATTCCCCATAATAATTTTATATGACTTGAAAGTTGATAATGCTTTTTCTAGCCAATAATCTATTGCTTTAAAATTATTTTAATTGAGTATAATGGCTAATTAAATATGGCCCAAAGTCTTCTGCATCTGAGATCAAGGCCCAATTTATATTTTCGTCAAGCGAAGCCCACTCATTTGTTTACACTTACTGAGGCGAGCAGCAGCCCAAAACAGTTCGAACCACATTCCTCTTCGCCTAACTGTAACGTTGCGACGTTTCCCGATCAGGATTTTGAATTTTAAAAAATCCCGCTCCTGCCGCTATATATATTCAAACTCTAGTTTTTATATGGAGAGAGCCGTTAGAGTAGAAGGATAAAAAAAAAGCCAGAACGAAATAAACAACAGAACCAGAGAAATGGCGACCAACATTGGGATCATGGATTCTGCTTACTTCGTTGGTAGATCTGAGATTCTGGCTTGGATCAACTCAACTCTTCAACTCAATCTCTCCAAAGTAGAAGAGGTTCGATTTGCGATCTGATTTCTTCAATTTTCACCAACTCTGTTTAGGTTTTGATTTAATTACGCTTACTCACTCGATCTATTTCGCTAAATCGTTCAATTTTTAGGCTTGTTCCGGTGCGGTTCATTGCCAGCTTCTGGACGCCGCTCATCCTGGGATCGTGCCTATGCACAAGGTCAATTTCGATGCCAAAAACGAGTACGAGATGATTCAGAACTACAAGGTCCTTCAAGATGTATTCAACAAACTCAAAATCACGAAGGTAAACTATCTCTCTCTCGCTCTCGTATTTCAATCGCGTCTCTGATATTAAATTATTCCTTTGAGATCTTATAATATTGAATTCGTGATTTGTTTGTTCTCTGTCTTTCTCAGCACATCGAGGTCAACAAGCTAGTGAAAGGAAGGCCACTAGATAACCTTGAGTTCATGCAATGGATGAAACGTTACTGCGATTCCGTCAATTCTGGACTTCACCACAAGTATTTCAATCATTACTCTAAATATTTTATGCATACATTTATTGTTATGGTTTAAAATTTCTGAAACTAATCTCTTTTTATATCGAAATTAGGTTTAGAGATTGAAATTCTGTAATTCTATTGACATATAATTAGAATTCAAGTGTCTTCAGGAAAACCTTCTGACCGTTTGAAGTCATGTTTTGATGTTAGTTATAATTAGATTAGATGATTTAAACCTGATTAGTTTAAAATTTGGGATGCTGAATGTTTCTAAATGGCTTGGTTATACGTGCTTTTCGTTTTAGTTATAATCCTCTGGAGAGGAGAGAGGTATGCAAGGGAGGAAGAGAAGGGAACAAAAAATCTGCACACTCTCAAACCTCAACTAAGGGTTCAACGGCTGCACAGAGGCCTCAGTCTTCCCATAATGCTCGAAGAAATGATGTATCTACTGCAAACGCTGCAAATCAGGCTGCAAAGGTCACTAGGCCTTCTGCTGGTGCAGGAGGACCTGCATACGATGAACAGGTACTTTGTTTTTGTTAGAAGACACGCACTAGGAATCTAAAGAGTAATCGAGACGCAAACACATGCACACACGCAGAGAAAAATAGAACACGAGATTTAATGAGGTTCGGCAAAGTGTGCTTACGTCATCGGGAGTTGTAGCGGCTGTATTTCTTATTATTTAAATTTAAAATTTAAAATTTAAAATAGGGTTACAAAACGTAGTTTAAATACTGCTCAACATTGAGATACCCACTCGTTTCGCTCTGCTTCGCTTGAGCGTGAGCCCAATTTTTAGTAACAATATGAGCCATACACAACAGATTTGAGGTAAAAAATGTTATTAAATGAATAATTATATAGTACATAGATCTCACACTTTAGTCAATGCAGATAACGGAGTTGAAGTTATCCATTGATAGCCTTGAGAAGGAACGGGATTTCTACTTTGCAAAACTGAGAGACATTGAGATACTCTGCCAGACTCCTCAGATTGAACATTCACCGGTACTGTGCTCTCAAACTTTCCACTTTTGACTAATGAAACCGCTAATTGCTAATAGGTAATTGATCATATGTGATTGTCATTCTTGATTCAGGTTGTTGCGGCGATACAGAAGATATTATATGCTACAGATGATAATGGAACAGAGTTGGCTGAAGCTCAGGCTATGATTTCTGGTGGTCTGAATGAAGCCGAGCGATTGAGCCCTATCGCTGAGGTTTCGGAGGAGAAGAGCAGTTCAGAAACTAATAAGAGAAAGAATATCACCAATCTTGAATTTGATGCTGCTGGCATCACTAATTTGTCTCCCAGACAAAGGCTTTCTGATGTTGCGGATGTTCACCATAGCGGGTCACCTCTTATGACTTGTTAAAAGACGGAAGACTATATTTTGGTTACAGTAATTCCTGTTTAGTGTGTCAATTTACAATGGTTTTTATAATGATTAGGGGGTTTTAGAGAGACTGTTATGTCATGAATATGGTATATGTCGACCAGGATAGATATAGCTATAGCTATGATTATGATTAGTAACCTTACAGAATTTGTAGTTGTCTCAACAATGTGTTAGTATTTTGGAATCCAGTATTACAGTTTAAGTAATTTCTGGCTTGTGCACTATTTTATTTTTCAGCATTTTTCATTAATTTATGTATTGATCAAACCATTTCCAATTTGCGTCAAATAACAAATCTTAACTTTTGGACATCACTAGCCATAGAAGAACTATGCCATCAATGTTGACTTGACCAAAGAAATGAGCGTTTCTCGATTATCTTTCCGCAATGTTATTGTGACTGCTGGTTGGTCCCAATAATAGGATGTGTGTATGAAGGCCCTTTTCCTCCGCCTTCACAATCGTCATTTCTTGATCCGGTAATAACCTCTAATTCTCCATAAAAACCGGCTATTTATATGCCGGATAGGGAGAGAGAAGAAACTGTAAGAGCTTAATACACATTCTAAATTCGATTTCAAATCACTACAAGGGATTAACATGAATGAACAAGCTAAGGTAGTATAACTCCAGCCCTTTGCTCTCTATTTTTCTGTTCTCATGGTAAATGAATCTGTATGAATTTTTTCTGTCAGAACGAGACTATGAATGCACAAAGTGCCATGGAAAGAAAGGTGGAGACTGTGGATCATCGATCTTCGGCAGGGCAAGGCCAAGAAGAGAGGAATGTCCTGGTTATTCATCAGCCCCATTCCACCACCACTACCAGTGGGGGTGTTCTTGCCGGTGCTGCTGCTGCCGTGGCCTCCACTTTACAGTCTGCAAAGGATGCGATATCCAAAAAATAATGTAAATTTAAAATTGTCAATTTGTTCTTCCAAGGACATAGGTTTGGTGGTGTGTTGGTTTATTCTTCTATTACAAGTTGACCTGTGAGCACATAGATATGGACAAACATAGTATCAATGATGTATTTTGTATCTAACTCATTCCATAAACAAAAGATGTATTTTTCTTTTTTCATTTTCAGTAATGCACTATACAATACCCATAATAAAATAAATAAACAAAATAAACATCAATGGTTTCTCACTTTGTTGTTTTTGTATGTCTGATGAGACATTCGAATGCTTAGGTTTGACGCTGCTTTAACTTTTGTAATGTGCCATCCGAATCTCACGTATGGGATAGGGAAATTCATATTACTTTTGCAACCCATTTTGCGTCAGAATCTCAACCAGTATTCTGCTGTTCTTTTCAATGCCATTACTACAAATTTGATGCCTACCATTCACTCACAAATAGCCTCAACCGTAAGGTAAACAAAGACACCATACCACTCTTTATTGCCCGAATCTTATTCTCACTTTCTCTTGTTGTAGTATTGATGCCTGGTGCAATTTTCTGGTCTATTGTTTATATATAACACACAAACAACTCATTAAATTTTGGCTTTCCCCTGCTTCTCAAGAAAAATACATTTTTTTCAGGTAAATTATAACTTCCCCTTCCTTAATCAGAGATTGAACTCGGAAGAATTCCAAGGATTTTTTAGTTACTTGTGTGTGTTTTTTTTTTCATCATCTTGGGTTTTAGTTTCAGGTTGCTCTTTGGGCCAAGTTTAGCTTGAATCAGAAGCAACAATGGGTTTGACGGTGTCACGGCTAATGAGATTATTTTATGCAAAGAAAGAAATGAGGATTTTGATGGTGGGACTTGATGCAGCTGGGAAAACAACAATACTCTACAAACTGAAGCTTGGAGAAATCGTTACTACCATACCCACCATAGGTTCCAATTTGTCACATTGAAAAATAATATGTATTTTTTTTTTCCACAGTGAGTTATAAGTAAAAAATGATTGGAAATTGACATAATTTATCATCTCTTATGAATCAGGCTTCAATGTAGAGACTGTTGAGTACAAAAATGTCAGCTTCACTGTCTGGGATGTGGGAGGACAGGACAAGGTAAAATTCATGATTTTCTAGCCTTAATTTATCATATGTATTTGTCAGATCAGTGTATTTTCTATAAGTTCATTAGTAAAATTAAGAAAAACATTCCATGCACATGTTATGTTACTCAGAGACTACTCTGATCTGATTATATGCCAAATTCTATGTAGATTCGACCATTGTGGAGACACTACTTTCAGAATACACAAGGTCTTATCTTTGTGGTAGATAGTAATGATAGAGAAAGAATTTTAGAAGCTAGAGATGAGCTCCATAGAATGCTGAGTGAGGTCAGTTGTTTTTCATAGTCTATTAATTTTCCCATAGACTATGAATTGTAGTTACTCAAACTTCGTTTTGTGCAGTTCAAAGCTTTGTCTTTCAACACAAAAGTAAAATATTGTTGCAATAATTTTCGTAAGCATTTGGATTGCAGGATGAACTTCGTGATGCTGCATTACTGGTATTTGCCAATAAGCAAGACCTTCCAAATGCTTTGAGTGTTTCAGAAATAACAGATAAACTTGGTTTACATTCACTTCGTCAGCGTCGTTGGTGAGTCACATTTTACTTGCAACAAATTATTATTCGAAGCTTAAAACTTGAATTATATCAATCACAATCCAGAATTGAGTTCAAGCTTATTATTCTAGCTTTTGATTGGTTCATTCAGGTACATCCAAGCAACTTGTGCCACATCGGGGCAAGGACTCTATGAAGGACTTGATTGGTTATCCAGTAACATATCTAGCAAGATAAGATGAACCAATTGCTCTGAGATCTTTTCTCATCTTTATCATACGAATATTGAGACGACATAGCTGCGCATTTTGTAATATGTACGACATCTCGTTTGCTTATAGGCAGGCACAAACCCGAGTGTTACCTGTTGTTTGAACTTTGAACAAAATATAATATGTACGCTTTGGCATGTAAGTATTGCATAGACTAATACTGATTTAAATTATAATTGCTGAACTATTAGTAAGTAACTCATCTTCTGCTATGTCACTTTTATTATAAAAAATTATAGGGTTGATTATGTTTTTGATCCCTATAAAATTAACATTATTTGATTTTGGTCCCTACTATTACATTGAGTAAATGGCTAAAGGTATATTCCATTGATATGAGAAATGTTTATATACAAACAGCAGCTGATCAATGTACAACTGTTAACAGATAAAACAGAACAGCTAACTACCAAACTAACTAACCAATAAATGAGCTAACTATGGTTAGAACTAATTAACATTAATTAAGTTAAGCTGATATCCCCCCACAAACTGGACCATATATATCATTGAGGTTCAGTTTGGATAACAATGAATGAAAAACCGAGGGATGTAAAGACTTTGTATGAATATCAGCAATGTTGTTGGCAGAGGAGACTGAAATCAGCTGAATGACACTAGTTTGCAACTTTTCTCGAACTAGGTGGCAATCAATTTCGATGTGCTTCGTCCTCTCATGAAATGTTGGGTTTTGGGCAATTGCAATGGCAGATTTGCTATCACAATATATAGGGACAGCACCAACACTTTCAGATTTCAGATCTTGAAGGATATAAATGAGCCATTGAACTTCACGAGTTGTAAAAGCTAATGCCCGATACTCTACTTCAGAACTAGAGCAGGAAATTGTTGGTTGCTTCTTTGACTTCCAAGATATCAAAGATGGTCCAATGAATACTGAATAACCCGAGACTGGTCTTCTAGAATCAGGGCAAGAAGCCCAATCGGAATCACTGAAAGCTGAGAGCTTGAGGACAGAAGATGTAGAAAAATATAAACCCTTTCCAGGAGAGTTTTTAATGTACTATAGAACATGTATGGCTGCTGCATGATGTGCTTCTGTAGGAGCTGAAACAAATTGACTAAGCCTGTTCACTACAAAGGCTAAATCAGGCCTAGTGTTTGTGAGATAAATCATGTGGCCAATGAGTCTTCTATATGCAGCTGGGTCAGAATAGGGACTGCTGTCAGTAGCAGAAAGTTTAAGGTTTGGAACCATTGATGTTGAAACCGCTTTGCATGCTAGAAGGCCTGCATCATCCAAAAGTTCTAATGCATATTTTCTTTGGCAAAGAGAAATGCCCTTGGTAGATCTTGCAACCTCAAGACCTAAGAAAAATTTTAAGGAACCAAGATCCTTAATCTGAAACTGACTATCAAGCTGAGATTTAACCAAACCAATCTCATCAAGATCATTTCCTGTAAGGACAATGTCATCAACATACACAAATAATATAGTGATCTTGGAATCAAGATGCTTGACAAAAAGAGAGTGGTCAGATTTTGATTGCCAATAACCAAGCTTCAAAAGGGCAGAAGTAAGCTTGAAGTTCCATTGGCGACTTGCTTGCTTGAGTCCATAAAGGGACTTGACTAGTTTGCAAACTTGATTGGGATGAGAAGTTTTAAAACCAGGGGGTACAGTCATGTATACCTCTTCATGCAAATCTCCATGTAAAAACGCATTATTGACATCTAATTGATGGAGGTGCCATCCTTTGGCAGCTGCTAGAGCAAGTACAAGTCTCACGGTTGTCATTTTTACAACAGGTGAAAAAGTATCAAAGTAGTCAAGGCCTTCTTGTTGGGTATAGCCCTTGGCAGCAAGGTTGGCTTTATACCTCTCAATACTCCCATCGGATTTGTACTTTACCTTATAAACCCACTTACATCCTATAGGATGTTTGCCAATTGGTAAATCAGTAAGTTTCCAAGTGTGATTTTGCTCAAGAGCTAAAATTTCTTGGTCCAACAAGCATGTTTTGCAACCTGGTTATAGGTTTTAGGCTCGGTAATATGAGAAATAGCAAGACAAAATGATTTATAAGTGGGAGACAAATGATCAAAAGTCATATAATCAGAAAGAGGATAAGAAATACCTGATGATTGGCTTGATGCTTACTGAGTGTGAACTATATTGCAGTGATATTCCCTAAGGTATTTAGGAGGGTGTTTGAGTCGAGTTGATACCCTAAGGGCAGGTGGAGGAACTGCAGAAACAGAACTGTCTGCAGAAGTAGAGTTCTCTGCAGAGACAGAAACAGAATCAGGATTTTCAGAAACAGAGTTTTCTACAGAAGCAAAATTTTCTGCAGAATTAGGTGGAGATGTAAGAGAGATTATGTCACTGGTTACAAGAGGAATAACTGATATATCAGTGGAATTTTTGCAATGAGGCAAACAAATAGGAAATGTAAGAGTATATGAATTGTGGGATGTTGATGGAGAAATAAAAGGAAATGTGTTTTCATAAAAGATGACATGTCTAGATAGAAAGAATTCTCTGTTAATAAGGTCAAACAAAATGAATCCTTTTACACCTTCTTTATGGCCTAGATAGACACATTTTCTAGCTCTAGGTTGAAATTTCTTTCTGTGAGAGGCTAAAGTAGAAGCAAAACATAAAGATCCAAAGACCTTGAGATGAGAAAGATCAGGATTTTTGCTGTATAGAACAGAATAAGGGGATTGATTCTGCAGCTTGGAAGAAGGTAGAAAATTAATTAGGTGAACAGCATGTGAAATGGCATAGGACCAAAAAGAAATAGGAAGATGAGATTGAAACATCAAGGCCCTTGACACATTGAGAATGTGTTGATGTTTCCTCTCAACCACCCCATTTTGTTGGGGTGTTTCAACACAAGAAAGTTGATGCACAATTCCTTTGCTTTTGTAAAAAGAGTCAAATAGGAATTCTTGACCATTATCTGACCTTATTACTTTTATTTTTGAAGAAAATTGAGTCTCCACAAAGCTTACAAATTGAATTAAACATGGTCTAGTTTCTGACTTGGATTTCATGAGCCTAATCCAAGTAAAACGCGACTTGTCATCAACAATCGTAAGAAAATATCTGACCGGTTATAGAATGAGTCTCAAAGGGACCCCAAATATCCTCATGAATGAGATCAAATACATTCAGTGAAACAGAAGAACTAAGAGGAAAAGATAATTTCTTTTGCTTGGAAAAATGACAAGTATCACATACAAGGTGATTCAAAGAAGAAACAGAATCATTATTCTTTTGAATAAGATTGTAACATTGTAAAGAAGGGTGGCATAATCTATAATGCCATATATTGGAATGAGGAATGCTTGTACAAGTATTATTAGCAAAATGTTTAAAAGTAGATGGAACCGGATTGGATGAAGGAAGAACAACTTCATATAGTCCATGAGCCACTCTAGCTTTGCCAATCATCTTCAAGGTATTCATTTCCTGTACAAGACAATGATCATCATAAAAGGAGACAAAACAAGGTGAATGATTAGTAAGCTTGGTGACTGAAATAAGGTTGAAAGAAAAAAGAGGAACATATAGAACATCAAACAAGGTAATGGTATCTGTGAGGTGTATAGTGCCTCGAATGCTGGTTATGGCTTGTTGGCCATTGGGAAGATTTATGGGAATTGGTTTAATTGTTCTATATGTGGTGAAATAGGCAAGTGATGATGAAATACGGTCGGTTGCCCCAGAATCAATGATCCAAGGGTGAGAAAGGTTACCTAAAGTAGACACATGGTGAGAGCTGATCAAATTTATTGATGCAGCAGTAGTTGGTTGGGATGAGGCATCAACAGATGCTGTGGACAGCAATGACATGATTCCTTGAATCTGCTCTTGAGTAAATCCTGGAATTGAAACAGAAGTAGCAGCAACAACATTGCTAGACTCTGAAATAGCAACTGCATTGACAGATTTCTTTGATTTGTAACCAGGAGGAAAACCATTCTTTATGAAGCATGTCTCCACTGTGTGATTAAGGCGACCACAGTGTGTGCATTGCCTTTGCTGCTTCTGATTAAAAGGCCTAAAATTAGGACGTGATTTCCCTGGTTGTGAAGCATTTGTGCCAGAAACAGAATTATTGCCAGAACCAAAATTTCCCTGGTTGGATGAAAATGCCATAGCAGTAGGCGTAGGAAGAAGAGGTTGTTGAAATTGTCGCTCCTGCTGTATCACCATAGAGTAAACCTTGGACACAGGAGGAAGAGGTTCAAGCAGCAATATCTGAGATTTAACTCCAGAAAAATTATCATTGAGTCCTTGCAGAAAGGACAGCACAAAATCATGGTCACGATACTGATGCATCTGATTTACCACATTGCAACAACCAGAAGCAGATGATATGCAATTGGAGATAGGTCGAAAATTACAAAGTTCATCCCAAACAATCTTCATCTTCGTGAAATAAGCGGCAACTGATAACTCTCCTTGTTTGAAAGAATACAATTCAGAATGCAACTACGAAATACGAACAAAGTCACCTTAAGAGAATCGATTTCTGAGTTCCTGCCAGACTTGATATGCAGTGTCAAGCCAAATGATGCTGGAAGCAATCTCATTGTTCATCAAGTGATGAAGCCATGAAAAGACGAGAGTGTTGCAGCGCTTCCAGGCCTTGAAACAAGGATCATCAATTGATGGTTTCAGAATCGAACCATCAACAAAGTCAAATTTATTCTTCATCTGTAATGCATTGGACATAGCTCTCGCCCAACCATGGTAATTAGAGGGCTCCAGAGGAGGAGAAACAAGAACGAAAGATGGATTCTCGTTCGGATGAATGTAGAAAACATCCAAAGGATCTTGAAGTTGTGATTTCAGAGATGCAAGATTGGGAATCACAGGTTCAGGTTTCGTCATCGATGGAGCTTGAGATTTCGGTGAATTAGATGCAGAAGAACACGCAGACATTGTGTTAGGGTTTCAAGAAATCGCAGATCACAAATTCGCAGAACGAGAAATCAAAGCGAACCAAAGACACAGAACAGTGAATCGCAGAACGACGAATGACAATCGCAGAACGACGAATTACAGAATGGCGAAACAGAGTGAATCGAAATCACAGAACGCCGAATCAAAGAACGAATCGCAAACGGGAAATGCGATCAAAAAAAAAAGTCGCAAAGAAAGAAGAAATCACAGACAGGAATCACGAAGAAAGAAGAGATCGCGAGATCAGAAATCACGAAGAACGCACCAAGAAAGTGCAAGAAACAAGAAGAAAAATGGAGCGGTTAGGCGAGAATCAGAGAGAATTTGCGGAAATTGTTTTCATCTGATACCATATTACATTGAGTAAATGGCAAAAGGTATATTCCATTGATATGAGAAATGTTTATATACAAACAGCAGCTGATCAATGTACAGCTGTTAACAGAGAAAACAGAACAGCTAACTACCAAACTAACTAACCAATAAATGAGCTAACTATGGTTAGAACTAATTAACATTAGTTAAGTTAAGCTGATACCTACAAAAGTTATAATTATAAATTATAACCGAAACTTTACGTAATTGATCCAGCACACACTAATATTATGGATAAGAACTTGTTTATGGGCTGGTTTGCAGCTTTTGCACTAGGGTGGCATGGTAGCCATGTAGATTTGGACAATTCAATGCATCACCACAGTTTGTTGTAGATGTGCTTCTTGTCCTGTTTATTTCCCGAAAGATTTGTATAGCCTATTAATAATTAAGCCGCTAGGTTATATTTATAGCTCTACACAACCAAATTGCATGCTAGTTTGTTCTTAAACGGGTAGAGTAAGAGGCTTAAATAAATGTCGCAGTCCCATCCAAAATCACAAGAAACCTGATATTAGTACATCAGAAGCATGCTCTTTCCGTATTGGTTTTTATGCTAGATGGTTGCTTTAGATCCCATTGAGCACATCTTTTGTCTCTTCCCTTGGTTGTACATCAGAAGCCTTTGGGCACAGCGTGGTCCATACAACATACACCCTCCGGTCTTATTTATAAGCAAAAAAAGTCTTTCCATATTCATTAAAAAATGAATGTATCTGGTCCAAAATTTGGACCAGATACATTCATTTTTTAATTTGGACCAGATACATTCATTTTTTAATGAATATGGAAATGTCTTTTTTGTTTATAAATAAGGCCAGAGTAGTACGCCTTTACTAGACATGCGAGTCCCAGTTAATTAACTATATTGAATATTGTAGACTATTTACAAAATTATACCCTGTGATATGTTTTTTTATTCATTTATGTCCATGTAGTCAGGCTTGGCCCAAGTGTGAGGCCACTAAAGCTCTTGTTTTAGGCCTCACCCAATTGACAAAAAAAAGGCCTCACCCAAAATATTTATTTACTACAAGCCCAACCCAGTCTTTATATAACATTCTCGTCTCTAGTCACATGCAATGCGTCGTTTCCAAATCAAAATCTCGGTATGCTTCCAAATCTAATGTAATTGAAGCCAACTGTCAGCGCTCCTAACATGGCATAGCTTGGGCCGAAAATGATCTGTCCCAGAAAATGGGCCTAAATTTGTTGCACCTTTTCGCTTCCAAATCAAAATCTTGGTATGCTCCCAAATCTAATGCAATTGAAGCCAACTATCGGTGCTCTTAACATGGCATAGATTGGGCCGAAAATGATCTGTCTCAGAAAATGGGCCCAAATTTGTTGCACCTTTTCGTTGAATTTCTTTTTTCGTTCAATCTCTCCTTGGGTGGCTTCCTTTCATTGACCATGTATGTGTTTTTTTTTCTCCTCTTTCTTTTTGTTTTTGTATTTAAAACGTATGTGAGTGAATATATTTTTATAATTTGGATTAATGGTAATTATCCATATTTTAGATTAATATATAATAATTTTAATAAAATAATATAATTAATTATTAACTTTAAAAAGGCCTCGCCTCATAGTTCGCTTTAGGCCTCTCCTGGCGTTGGGCCGGCCCTGCATGTAGTTAGCATTCAGCAGTTAAATACTGATATGGTTCACGGAAGTCCATCTTAACACGCCACTTGTCACCAAATCAACGACAAATCAGCTAACACCTAACTTTTCCCATGTAGGTCCTAATCCTCTCCCCTTCCATTTCCTCTCTTCCCCTTTGCCTTCCTCGGCGGTACCCTCTCTACGAAATCTAAAAAAAATAGGTATATTAAAGGAACATAAACATATTTAAGTCGTTTTCTTAGTACGGTAAGAAATTTAAAAGCTCTTTGATTTTGCCAAACTATGAGGCCAATTCTATCGTGCATTAGTGGCCTTGGTGGTGTACAATACATGACATTTTCTAACCATTAGATTTAGTGGTCGTACTGATCTAATCATAAACTCTCCACACTAGATCCAGATCCCATCACCATAACCACATTCCCAATAATCTTTCCTCACTAGTTCCTCACCACCACTCGACAGCTAAAGGCGACAAGTTCGAGCGGTTATATAGTGACAATACTTGAAGCCCTCTCCTATTTTCCACTAGGTACTACGTTAAGTCTGAGTCGCTCCCGAGCGCCAACATCATTTCGAGGCCAAAGTGACCTCACGATTGACTCTACCATTTTGTTCATAACCCCGGGAAAGTAGAGATCAGTTGATTTAAAGCACAACGAAAGAGGTTGCAAGTCGAATGCTTTCAAAACAGAAGTCTTCATCGACATTCGAAATCATCGATCGAATTCAAAGCCATTGATGCACATAAAACCCTAACCCCACTATTTGGGGCTAATTAGATTGGACGATCAGAATTATTAGCCTAGGGACAAATAGATTCCAAGATTTTAAGTTTTGTCATTTTATGCTTCCTGCTTTTCTTTCACGTAGTGTCATGTCTTAGAGGCGAGCCTTCTATATTCTCTTTTGTTATAGTGGTGGTCAGATTGGGGAAGCGAAAAGAGAGGAAAAAAGAAAAAGTCACAAACCCAAACAAGAAAAGCCCTACTCGCAAAAATGAAATTTGGGGGGGGGGGGGGCTCTTCATGGAGAGAACACAAATGGGTCTTATAGCTACGCGAGCGAATACGCTTGAGGTTGGTGGTGGTGGCGGCTTTGGCACACCGTCGTCATAGCAGGTCTTTGACGGGGATATCAGAGTGAGTGTGGTAGATGTGAGAGAAGATTAAAAAAATAATTTTTTATTATTATAAACAAACATAAATAACTTCTCCTTCACATAAAAACCTCAAAAAAAATGATCATTTATATTATTTTATCTAAAATTTAGTTTTTTTAATATTAAACAAACAGGTGCTAAATCTGATGAAAGTTTTTCAATCAGAATGATAAATAAAGATTATTTATTACGAATAGAAGTTATTTACTATTCATAACCTAACGCACTCATGTACTATAGAATTCACCAAACTATGACCGTTTGCTAAACAAACTCCTATCCAAATGACGAAGACAACCTATGTTTAAAGAAAGTTGTGTTTGACTCCAATTACAGGAAGCCCAGATCAACCTTGTTGGGCTCTCACTAATGATGGCACTCTCTCCTTAAAATCACCCTATGAATTCTTGTTGTATTATTATATTATTATTATTATTTCAAAAGTTATAAATAAATTTAATTACTTTTAATGTGTATTTTAATTATTTTATTGATATGTTATTACACTTGAATTTAGTACGCTATTTCATTCAATTGCATCGTGATAACAGTTTCATATATAATTCCTGATCAAACTATTTTACCGTTCTTGTATTAATAAGTTATCAATGATGGTTTAAAAATATTTTAAAATAAATAATGGATTGTTTCCATTGGTTTCTATACTACTCTCATATTAGAATTGTCATTTAGTAGCCTTTAATTTTTTTCAAACTTTCTAACGTTTAGATTTTAAATTGCTTTATTACTTTGAGTTTTCTTTTCTTCTATATAAACTATCTCACAGCCGGTTTCTTAGAGAGAAGAACGACGGCTAATTTTTAGTTCTCTACATTAGAAAGAAAAACCTTTGTCTTGCTTCATGAATTTTTTTAAGGGGTGCATAATATTTTTCATATCTTTTCTTCCTGGGTTAACAATGAAAATATTTCTCGCAATTCTGTTACCCGAGATCTTTTCGAAAGGGCCTCTTGAATCCTTGGAGATTATTGTTTTAGGTGATTAAATCCTTGATGACAGTGTGATTTCACACGCCTCAGGCTATGTTACTCTATATGTAGTATGTGACCAATGGTTTTATGCTCCATGCTCGAAGCTGCCTTGTTCATGAGTTCATGATCGTGAGACCCGACTTGTTCGCGACTTGACGAGTTGCTGACCATATTTTCCAACAATTTTTACGATGTTATTCGGTAATTCTACCTCAGCTAGCACTCTTGACCCTCTTTTCTCTCTTACTTGGCAATGACACGGGCCACAACGGATCCGTTTGTTCCTTTGGAAATTGGGTCATGGAAAGCTAATGACAAAATGAAGAGAGTAAGAAAAGAAACATGTCTTTTGATGCTCCCACTCCCCAACTGATGCTTCAACTTCGTTTTGATGTTAATAGATGCAGGACACGCTAGGTTGTTGCTTAGTTGTTCTGTATAATGTCTGCTTTCTATAAATATAAAAGAGAAAGCAAAGCAGTGTATGCAACAACCAAATTTGAAAGTGAAACATGCTCATCATATCACCAAGAATTATTGTTTGACGGGATACGGAGGTAACTTTGAAAGCCTTGGATTAAAAACCATGATAAAAAGGACACAAAAGACGATGCAACCGGAAAAAGTAAATAAAGAGGACCAACAAAGTCACGCCCTCCTCCCCGTACGAAAGGTTTCAAACCTTTCTTTCTCTAGTCACCGCTCTCCCCTTCATATTTTAGCCTCTTCCGAGCACTGTCAACATCCCTCAATCATCACTTTTCAAACCCCATATTGAGGTCAAATTAACGGCAGCTATAAAGCTCATCTTAATCATTCTTTCCTTATACAATGTTGTGCGAAATTTGGACAATTCAATTTGTCATGACATGCTAAAAAACAAGCAGTGATATTCCATCTCCCCATCTTTGATTAATTAACTGGAAGATATCTCCTTAATTTCTTTAGACAGCAGTTCTAATTTGTATCATAAGGACTTGCATATTCAATTATCCTAATATCAATATGGCCGTGACAGCAAACATTGCAATAAATTATTTGCAAACTGATACCGAATTCTTAGAAGTCTCTTGTTCATAATATTTGAGTATCTGTTTGATACACTTTTAAAAACATTTTTTCTGCTTTTAAAAATAGATAAAGAACAAATTTTGTTCATGTTAACTTTTTTAAAAACAGAAAACTATTTTTAAAAAAATATAATCAAACATGTCCTCTGTCTCTGCATCGTTTATTTTCAAATGTTTGGCCAGAAACGTTAAAACTAAGAACATAATGCATTTCACCTCAATAACATAACTCCCTTTCATATATGAGGTGCCAAATAAACCTACCATGTTATAAATAAGTAATACTAAGATAAGCGATTTACTGAAGGCAATCGCATCTGCTGGTCCTGAGCTTTGCTCCTCTTAAACACTGGCCACATTGAATCTGAGACTGATGATGCCACGGCCCATGAATCATTTGAACTGTCACAACTGAAAGATGCATCAATGACTCCTCCTGGGCTACTTGGTTCAGATAGGCATTTGCGTTTACGTGGAAGATTGTGAATGCCTTCATAACAAACCAGTAGTTTCAGCATCAGTTTGTAGCACTCATTCACTTTTTCCTGTAACATCGCCACCAAAATTATCCAATTAATTATCCTATCAAATCTTTAGCTGATATGAATATCAGGAAATTAGAAAAAGTTGAATAACCACGAAAATTCGAGACCGAAAAAATAAAATTAGTCTTCAATTTTAGCGTCTCTAACAGTTAGAGACGAAATTATTTTTTTTTGGTCGTCTCTAAATTCCATTGGTAATTCAATTTTTTCCCTAGAGTGACAGAAAATCAATCAAGTTAAAGAGACATACGACACTAGTTTTGAGTAAACCCAAAAGTTGATTTCTGTATTCCAGTGCATTTAACGGTTCAATCTCTTCCAGAACGTGCATCATTGTAGCAGCAGCCAACGTAGAAGGAAGATAACTCATAACCCTTGAATCTTAAAAAAAACAAAAAAAAATGATTTTTTTTTTTAATCTCATTTATTAACAACATTGCTAGAACTAGAAATAGTGGTGGTGGTTGTTGCATTGCTTACCTGCAATGACAGAGAGTAGAACTCGTTCGCACCTGCACAGGAACTCCAAATGCAAGCAATTATTCAAACCACCAAGCTTTCTGGCAGCATATTGAAAGAAAGAAATTGGAGTGACAGGGTTCATCCTCCATTGAAGAGTGGTCAACACTATGAGCTCCATTTTCTGTATGGTCTTTGCTTCAAACACAAACTTTGATTCCTCCACCTAATCAAAACCATAAAAAAAAAAAAAATACCCCACACGTTCAAACACAGCAACATGACATATTACAAACATGTTTCGAAAAATATCCGCGACATGAGTCGTGACATCATTGTTTATGATGTCTTGTGACTACAATTGAGTCTGCATCGGTCGCATTTGACCGCAATTATCCGACCGTGATTTAAAAACTTGATTAGAAAATAAGAAAATACCAATTTGGATAAACATGCTTGAAGGTCAAGAAGAAGTGGCACTTGGGTCTCTTCCATTTTGGCAGCAAGAGATAAACAAGCAACAGCAATGAGCTGAGTCATCCACGGCTTCTCTTCCTTAAAACTTAAGCTCATTACGAACCTATCAAAGTAGTTGACCGCAAGAAAAGTGGTCAAAGCAGAGAAACCATAGAGCGCTGAAACTTTAGAAATCCAGCGCACAGCATCGTGGCGAGTGGCCTCGAGAAGAGTTAGAGTCCCATAAGCGGTTGAACAGAAATGTGTGGCTCTCTCTTTGGAGATTAGAAAGAGGAGTTCCTCAGAGAGGAGAGAGGGGGAGTGTTGTTGAGACATCACTGGAAGAAAATGAGGAAGAAGAAGAGAAATTTGTTCGTTATTATAGGAAGGAGATAGTGAAGAGAAGAGAACCATATAATATTAATTTTGAAATTCAACACCTGCTTTATTTACATATGTTAGTACGGTACTCTGCTGCGACTGCAAGTCTCACGCATACAATAGTTGGACTGCGAGTCAGCTTAGCCGGAACAAAAACAGATTATGAACTTTGTTAGAAGTCTCACGTGAACTAATGGGCTTTTGGCTTGATTTAGGTTCAAATCCAAATTCTAAGATGGTATCAGAGCCTATCATATTCATTGTTAGGCCACCTGTTATCAGGTCACTCGGGTCCCGCTCCAGTTGTCCAATCCTGAGTGTGAAGAGGATGTGTTAGAAGTCCCGCATAAAAGAATGAGATTATCCGATTAGTGGTTATAAGTGAGGGGTAACCTCGCCTCACCGGCTAGCTTTTAGGGTCAAATTAGAGTGTCTTTTTTTTTCCCTTCTTTTGTTGTCGGTCACTATGACAGTCTTTTTTTTTTTTTGATATTTGTTCAGTTCTTTTTAATATGAATATTTTCAAAATAAAAAGCTTTTAATGTTTTTTCATCTTTTCTCTTTTTTTTCCTTTTTAATATTTTTTCATTTTATCAAAGGTAAAAAAAAATTACATTTTGTTTTTTATTTTTTAACTTTTTTTTATCTATTTTATTTTCTTCAAAACAAATGGAGAGAATTCTCAAATTTTTATTATACTATTTTTTTCTTTATTTTTCTCTCCATTTTCTATTTTTTTGTACATTCAAACCGAGCTTTAATGAGTGCCGCTATATGTCGCGAAGGATATTTCTCTAGAATATCACGAATGAGCTGTTTTTTAAAAAAAGATTAATATACCTTGCAATTCTTATCTCCTTTTTTCCGTGCTCTTTAATGTTATGCTTCGATTAAGTAGGGAATTACGAGTTATGAGTTGAATCAAATTCATGATTATGACTGCTATAAATCAAAACAAGATTGCTGGTGGAAAGTGCAAGCTCGTCGTGGTTGAGAGCGATGACGCTCCGCAATTGGTTGATTCACGTTGTGGGTCATGCCAGATCGAGGGGAGGACGATGTAGCGGAGGGTGGTCTTTGCAGAGGATAGAGGTGGTTGTCTCTCCCCCATTCTCTTCTTCCGTTTTTGTTTCTCGGTTTCACCTCCCTCTCTAATCCATATTCCTTCTTCTTTATTTATAAATGAATGGAGTGTGATGTGTTTGTTGTGTACTATTGACTCAGTAGAGGTTTGCTCTTTTGCTGGAGGTAGAGGACAAAGGCAATTGACTTATGAGTGGTATGCTTGCGGGTTCATTAGCTTAATTGGGAGATGGAATTTTCTAGTTTCTGCCATGGCTTGTATGTTGGAGGCGATGGAGATGATTAATATCGTGTTTGGGTGAATGGAAAGGTTCCTAGTAAGTGATTTTGAAGGGAGTGAATACGCTCTGGTGCTTTTTGCTCACTGTTATAGAGATCTTATTGGGAAGATGTGCTCTTTGGGAAGAGATGGAGAGAGTAAAGTAGAACCAGAAAGAGAATGGTACACGAAGTTTGAGTTTCACGCTTTAAAGCTTTAAAAATTGGATCAAAATGGTGGTTGCGTTAAAGCTGGAGGTGGGTAATCAGAGAGACTGAAATAAAATATGCATGTGCCACGTCATTCGCGAGTATTCGTGATGTCCATGTTCGCGAGGTTCAACACTTCCCATATTTTTTAACCATCTTTAAAGTGTGTATTTGGAATGATGTATGATGTTTTTAGATAAGACTGGATGTTGGTTGTCAATGACACTTTTTGTAACTCTAGGATGTTGGAGGTGCATTGAGGCATTTTCTGAAGCAAACAAGCTATAAATATGACAATGAGGTTTGAATTAGGTTTACATAAAAAAGTAATACAAACAAATAAAATTCAATTGAGTTTGTCTAGTTTTTGAAAATTTTCATCTCTCTCCAACCATTGTTCAAATATGGTTGATTTGGATGGTATCATGAAATCAAATTAAAAGATTGTGTGTGTGCGCGTGCGCGCGTGTGGCGTTTAATGTGTTTAAATAAGACTAGATTGTGTTTCAAGGCATGTTGGATGCAAATAACATTCTTTGTACATGTAGATTGGACATGCATTGATGCGTTTCTAACACAAACGAGCTAAAAATATGGCAGAGAGGTTTGAATTAGGTTTATCATAAAAAATAATACAAACCAATACAATTCAATTGAGTTTGTTTACTTTTTGAAATTTTTTATCTTTCCAACCTTTACTCAAGGTTTTTTTTTTTTTTGACTTAGATCAAACTTCACTCAAGGTTGATTTGCATGGTATCATCAAATTAAATTAAAAGTGTAAATTGTAATATTTAGATAGTTAAAGTTTTTGTCTCCGACTAGTATTTTTTTTATAAGTTGTCTTTAGCTGAAGAATGCTAAAAATTCATTCTCTAACACTCTTTTTCTAATAATCTCTATAATTTTTGGATGAAATTCATGTAGATCCCCATTTAAGAAATGGGACCCACCACATAGAAATAAAACTCACATAGTGTCCACATACATTTCAACTAATAATAAAGAGAATATTAGAAAGAGTGTTAAAAATGTGTTAACATTTCTCTAGCTAGTATTGTTTTTTATATTGGGAGTTTAGAAACTTCCATCACCATTGGGTGAAATATTGATGTTTTTCTCTTCTATGATACAAGACACAAATCAAATCTTTAAATATCAATATTATATTACCCACCAGTGGGTGGTTCAGCTGGAGGTCGCAAGATCGAATAATGAAGAAGTCACTTTAGGGAGGCGCACAACTGGGGAGAAATCCCTTGTTCAAAATCGCCGCCGCGAATTGGTTCCATATGGGTTCAAAGGACCTAAGATGTAGAGATACCACAGACTCTCACTCAGCCCAAAGAGCTAATTAGGGTGAGTAGAAAAAAAAATATTGATATTGCATTCAATTATCATATTTTTGCTTTTTGTAATTTTACTTTTATGTCTCTGTCAATGTCTTTTTATCTAAAATGTATAATGATAAAGCATTGATAAAAAAATATATAATGATAAAGTTAGATAACTAATATAATTAAGACACTTGATAATAATTTTGAAAATATGTGAGGGAATTAAAACAAATAAAAAAATTAACTCAATTACTAAAGTCTAAAATGTACCTTAAACATAGGGGTTGGGGTAAAGAAAGGGCGAGAGGGATAGAGAGAGAGAGAGAGAGAGAGAGAGAGTGGGGAGGTGGCCGCCAAGAGAAGAATGGGAAGACTACTCTTTAGTCCCTGAAATTATCGATTTAGTTCCTAAAATTGCATCATGTGATCGGGGACGGAACCAGATTGCCTCTTCCAAGGGCCTTGGCCCCTAATTCATTTTGTTAAATTTTAACAAATTAGACCTGATGCTTCAAACTAGGTCCAAAATGTGTTGGGAAAACAAAGACCTCTGTGAAATTACAAAGACATATGTCCTAACTTTCCCTTGTAATATTCTTTGTTTTGTTTTCGTTAATCTTAAGCTGAACCTTCTATTTACACTCCATATAAGGACGCAGTTTGAAGAATCCCTCTTGTGACTATATATCTATTTATCTTGTTATATAAATTTTGTTATATTGTTATATAACCTACATATAAAATAAAAATAAAAAAAGTGAAATAAAAAAGACTCAGCCCCTCCTATCAAGAAACTCTGGCTCCGTCCCTGCATGTGGCGTGGAGGCCAAATTGACACTTACATAGATGTCATCTAGACACTTGACGTGTCACATCGACATCATCGTTTAATTTAATTTGTTAACAAGGACTAAAAGCATCAGCAGTGCACGTCAACTATTTGTGTTGCTTACACTGACACAACCTGTGCCAAATTTTCGTTCTCTCTTTGCCTCTCTCATCGTGGCGCAGGTTTTCTTTAGTTGCCGTAATAGTTGTCGTAAACAATAGAGATGCTTTGACCGAA
Source organism: Calophaca sinica (assembly GCA_037113605.1). Classification (NCBI taxonomy): domain Eukaryota; kingdom Viridiplantae; phylum Streptophyta; class Magnoliopsida; order Fabales; family Fabaceae; genus Calophaca; species Calophaca sinica. The sequence goes on from CM073736.1 coordinate 13,556,282, forward strand.
TTTAAGGCAACCGTGAACTACACATCAACTTCTACTAGGAGAGAGGAAAATTAAGGAACGCACAATTTTGCTTTAGTTGACTGCGCTAATGTTGCTCTAAGAAGGAACTAATTTGATTAACGTTTTACAATTTCATGGACTAATTTGAAATTTTCACGTTGGTTCATTTTTTTTTTCTTTACATGTTTTCTCTGCCCTTTTCATTTTCTCTTCTTTTGCTTATTTGCCTGAAATATAGTATATTTTTTCCTCCATTTCTTGAATTGGTGACTGAGGTTCTTCATTTTTTAAAATGCAAAATCCTAGTACTCCCTCCGTCTCATTTTAGTTGTCCAGTTTTGAATATTTCATTTCTCAAGTTATTTGTCTATTTAAAAAATCAATGAGTATTAATTTTCTTTTTTTTCTTTTCCAAATATACTATTTGTCTCAACCAGCCTTTATTAATGAGTTGTTAGTGAGTAATTGCAGCTATCAAATTTAAATTGAGATATTTTAGTTTAACAGTGACATTTTTTTATAAAAATCAGTAAATCTAATCATTTGTTTAAGAATAGTGAAAAGGGAAAAGAGACTACTAAAATGACATTGAGATGAAAGGGAGTATCATTTTGCGTACAAAATGCCAAGACTAACAAACAAGGAATTTAGATCTAGAAGAAAAATGCAAACGGGAATGACCAGACAGTGGGACACAGTTCCGGCTACACAGCCACTCTGCATTGGAAACAAGTGAACACAGGCTATACATAGAGCAAAAATATGAAAGCAAAAAGGCATGCTGCATCGAATGTCTCCCATTCCGCTGCTTAAGCGCCTTCCCTATACTTTCCTTGCTTGTCTCTATGTAAAAAACAGAGTTGGAGCCATTAAAACTGCTACTGTACTATGGTAGTAAACGACTAAATGCTACCAACTCCGGACATCTCTTTGTACCCAAAATTAATTTAATCAACCACGTACTACGACATTTGCTTTGAGAGTACTGGAGAGAAATACTACATACAATTCGCGCAGTGTTCCTTTAATGCGATAGGTGTGCAAATTATATCTCCCCAACAATGATGTTTATTACCGTATCATTAGCATGCATGAATGACTGGCAAGCATGACTGGCGTTACCGTGTACTAAAACGGAGAAGCATCTTTACATGGCGTTACCATATAAAACGGAGTATCATACTAGTTGAGAGAACTCATGTTCAACATGAATGATGAAGAAAAACGAAATTTACAGTGTAGTTAAATTTTTTTGTAGAAAAAAAAAGTTTTTAATGAAAAAATAGATGAATAAACTTTTGTCAAGTATCCTTTATGTAGTTAAATAAGTTTTTTAAATAGATAATAAATTTTGCTACATTTAAGTCGTGTCTCTCTTAACGGGTAAGTATCACATGCAAGCTATATGAACCAAAATGAACCAAATGATCATTGGGGTATTCACCGCACGATTTGTCACAATTAGGTGTACGTTCAGTTCACGGTTGAAAACCTCTCAAGTGTAAGTTTGGACTCCAATTGTATTTAGGAAAATACTAATAAGTGTCTTTAAGATATTGGTTAAAGAATTAAAAGAGATAAATTTGTATAGGAAAATGATGTATTTATTACATCGAAAAATGTTTAACTTGTATTTTCAAGACAAATTTTTCTTTTATAAAATCTTTAACCAATGCCCTTAGAGCACTCGTTAGCGTGACCCTTGTATTTATAAAGTTACTTTGGACGAATAATTGGAATCAAGTCAAACATACGTTAGCAACATCCAAAAACATCTTAGTTTACATGAATGATGAATCAAGTATGTGACAAGTTCTATGGTGAACAAGTGTGGTGGGTAACACCACCATGCACAAGTAATTTTCACCATTGATTAAGTAGTCATACCAAATCTTACCATGGTCCATCCACACCATATCAGTCCTCCCACACTCTCTCTCTGTGGATCTCTCTCCTTCTCTCCTTCTTTCCTTCTCTCGCTCGTCGCTGCAATTCCATTCTCATCTCAAACTCCTCCTTTCTCTTTTTTCTCTCTACTTTCCCCTTCACCCGCTTCGATTCTCTCCAATTGAATGCGAAACTGAAAGCAAGGCATGGTTATGGTTAAGTCGAAAACAGATCTGGCCGAAACCCATTGAAATTTCGAAACCTTTTTTTTTTCCCTTCTAGTTAAGCCGAAACCAAAACCAAAACCAGCATCGGTCAGTCCATGAAACTATCCCTCATCCTCCCCACTGCGAACTCGACCTTCTTCTAGACCAACGACCAGAACTCTGCAACATCGCTGCCGTTGCTGATTTCCAAGATGTGACTCCAAAGCACGTTTGGACTCTCCTTCGGTTGGTTCTCTTCTTCTTCTTCTTAACCCGACCCGGATTGACCTGGTTTGGTTCTCTTCTTCAGTCGGGTTTTGCTCTGCAGGTCTCACACCCCACCATCAAGGGAAGAAGAGGGGGTGCTGGTGGCGGCGCTGCTAGTTTTGGGCCGCTGTGGAGAAGGAAGGGGTGACTGGAGGGAGAGGAAGAGGCCGCGTGGGCTGAGAGAGAATGAAATGGGAAAGGAGAGTTTGATTCGGTGGCAGAGGGTGCATGATAAGATCTAGGATTTCTTTGATCCAACGGTTGATAAAACTTGTGCATAGTGGTGTTACCCACCATGCTTGTTCACCATAGAAGCAGCCTATTATGTACTATATAACATATGTCAAATTGTACCCGAAAAAAAAAAAAAACACATGTCAAATACATATACGGGCAATTATCCTTACACTATGTATTAAACATATTAGTCCACGTCCCTTATAAGACTCATTTAAAAACTAGAAGAGGGCTGTGTATCATTTTAAAATATTTCAGGGAAAGTCGGTGCAATTTTCCCCTTCTAAAAATATATTTTATGTAAACCAGTCACTTGTGTTTCAATGTTAAGTGTTGGATTTGTTACCCAGCACTATCATTTTGCAAAATATATGCTGGTCTCTTGTATTTGCTAGGTAAGTTTTAAATTCAACTCATCCGCAATATTATGTTTTGGGTGTTAGAATTCTCCAGAGGACCTCAAGGACGGTGAGGAACATCATATGGACCCTGTGAGAATCATGTAAGTATGCAACCTTAAAAATTTACTAAGTTTAAATAATAAAATGCAGAAAAATAAGTTAATTTGACAACAAAACTAGTCATATACCCGTGATTCACGGGTGCACAACATATCCGAGAAAGAAAAAAAGCGGGAAAACACTTTTGAGCGAGTGAATGAGTTTTTGCTAGGTGTCATTGTTGTAATTAACTTTTTTTAAATAAATAATTGATAGAAATGACAAATGCAACGAATTCCATAATGTGCCTAATCCTTTTACCTGTGGGTATGATCTCCACGGTAAGGGCTATACACAAAAATCGAAAAGAGTTCAACCCAGCTTCTCTCAATCACTCTCAAAATCTTCATCTCCAAAAGAAAAAACTGAAGCATCTGCTGCAATTGCCTTGATTTCACTTGCCCCTACAGATTCCATGTTAGTGGTGTTAGGGCCTGCATGAATTTTATGAAGTTTATCTACAGTTGATTCTTCAGAAGCATTGTTTTGCGCTCGTTCCTCATGCTGGAGTGACAACTCATCCGTTGTATGTGCCAACATGCTTACATGATCTCTAGTGGCCTCAGATACTTGATGAGGTGCCATAAATTTGTACTCAGCTGCAGCTTCCCTCCTGTGTGTTCCCTTGGTCTCTTCTTCGTCACTATCTGAGAATACATCATCATCTCCATTTCTAGGGACTTTACTCTGTCTTGAATTAGATGTAGGCCTTGCACCGGCTTCGACATTGCTTATGTTGCCATCAGATCCTTTGCTTGTAAGGTTGGCTTTTGTCCTTACAGGCAGGGTGCCATTATAGTCTACCATCACAACTTCGACCTGGAATCCTGGGGCAGGGATATTTCTCTGAAGGGCACAATCATAATGTGTAAATTGTCACCAAGTTCAGAATTAACCGACAGACATACACAGGGACAGAATATAGTAAGGTTAATCTGCACACAAAATAACATTGAAAAAAAATGTATGTTTTACCTTGTCAAAACCATCAAGATCCGAGCCATCTAAAATTTTTCTGGTCTCTATCATTGTTGTATTCATCCAACTGCAAGGAGAAACTTATGTTAAGAAAACTGCTAATCTATGTTAAAAAAAAACTGTCCCATACAGTACACAGCTTGGAAAGAGCAAATCTAGAATGTATAGTAGAGTTGGGAATCAAGCTATCCATCGTGATCCAACATTTTAGAATCCATATCAAAAAATTGAAGTAGACGAGTAGGTATGCTCACCGATAAAGATTTCATATAATAAAATTGCTATAACGTAAAAGTACAATCATAATTATTTTGACAAATCCAAGTTCCCTTTCAGGACTAATTTAGAGAGGAAAAAGCTCAAGTGTAAGAGGCCCAGAAGAAGTAGCTGTTTTGAACAAACCAGTAGAAATCTCCCTGTCGGTCATGAAAATGAATTTTGAAGTCCCCAACCAACTCTGTCAGACCAGGCTCCCCGGGTAATGCAAAGACCACGATTCCTTTCTTCGGTGCACTGATCCAAAAATCTTCTGGCTTCAAACAAGTTTAAAATGTAAATTCAGTAATCAAATTCAAATCCATGCATTAGCATTGAGGCTTTGGGAAAAAAATCAAATTTAATCAAAAGTAGGCATAAGAAATTCATGTACCATTAGATCCTTTGTCTTGGGATGCTTTCTCGTTGTGAAAAGAATTCCTGAGAGTAAGTGAAAACATCAGCCTTCTCTAGATTCAAATGTTCGTTGTAAGAACAACTTGACAAGTTGCATTTGACACAGTACAGTACAAACTAGACTACTTACCATTATGATCCGAAATTGTAATGGACGGTCTAACCCAATAAGGGCATTTGTGAAGCCGAAATCCTCTTAGCATGCACCTGTGGAAGTCCCAATTAGGAAGAACCTTCTTTGGTTTCAGTACGTTGTGACAAAGTTACATCTTACCTTCGTCCAGGCTGGACTTCTCCATTGAAGTGTTTTAAAGTCCGTTCGAAGTATTTGACATATCTCTAAAAAATTACAGAAAGAAAATATTTTAGAAGAATATGTCTAGAATATTATATCGCAAGTAATACAATAAACTAAAATAAATGACTGACGATCTGACTAGGGAGAACTAGAGCCTTTCCATCTACACATCTTTTCAGGTTAAAGTAATCAATGGCTTCCTCTGCAGTGGGGAAGAACTGCAAGTACATAACAACTATCAGCGTTGCAAAATTCATTGAGAAAAGTACAAAACAACTACGTTCCTCAAGTCTTTAAAGTCAATTCTCAATGTTTACCTTAAGAAACAAAAGAAGACTACAAATCATCAGTCCTGTCCTTCCCATACCAGCTTTACAATGTACAACCACCACATTTTGGATATCCTCCTTCAACCATGAATATGCACTTTGACAAAATGACGCTATAAGTTGAATAGGAGGGCAATTATGATCGCTGAATGGGAAACTTGCAACCTGAAAACAATCCCAAGAAGTTAATAGGGCAGACATAAATATTAAAATCCCATTCCTAATTTCTTTTTTTCATTTCTACAAAACCAAACTGCAATAAAAGAATATTATATATATATATTTATCTCCAATTTTTGTCAGTTTCATTTGATGTTTTCTGAAACATATCTTCAACTCACGCAAAAAAAGGTATAAAACTAGGATAATATACCTAGAGAAAGTCAAAGTCTTGTAAGTTAATTCTTCACAATTTGATCAATAGTCTGTGCACACTGGGTATTATTTTCATGAACAAAACCTTGTAAATTTTGTCTATAATCAAATTTTTGTTATATTTATTTATGTAGTGATACTATCAAGATTGTCAAACTCGAGAGTCTGCATAAACTCGTGAGATCTCTGTAGACTCGACTCGACTCGTAAACTTACAATAGATTACTTAAAACAAAAATAATGTTTAAAACATCCACCATAGTATCTAAATATAATTTAATAAGAAGTGCATAATGAATATTCAACATTGTAACTTTGTAATAAAACAAAACACAACAAAAAAAAATTTAATATTCTGCAAGCAAAATATATATTAAACAAAATGGGTTCCCAAACAATACCAGATTACACAAACATAGCACCAGAATTCAAAATTGATGACAAATACACAAATCACAAGATAGGTCCACAACTCGATACACAAAAAGAGGATAACAAGTGCAAAATCGATGGACAAGTTGACAAATCATAAGGTTCAAAGTTGCTAAAGAGTGGAGGATGGTTGGACTGGGTTCCCCTCGTTGGAGCTGGATTCAACTCGCTAGCCAGCTAGGTTTCAGCTCATTAGAGTTGAGTACATTCACCTCATTGACCTGTTGTGTTCATTACAAACTTGAAATGATGATTTTTTTTCATGTTTCTGTTTTGTGACTTTGTTTATGCTTTTTGTTTGAAAGGGTGACTTTGTTTATGCTTGGGGGTACTGTTTATGCTTGGGGGTACAGGGTTAAGACTCACTACAATATAGTTCACCTCCTTTACAACTATGAGATTCATTTTTATGCAATATGAAAAACCTTACCATTCAACTGTTGCATTTTGGGTCTTTTGAGGCATGTTTTGGGGGTGTGAGGGGAGGCAAATGACCATTTTGTTGTAGACTCAGTTCAATCTTCCTCAAACTCGCGATTTGTCATGGCCACGTGGGATAAATACAAATAAAACCACGAAGTGTTATTTCACTACCTTTCAATGTATTATGGAGCAACAAAGTTACCATAATATACATTTAAAATATGTAAAAATACCAATTTTCTAGAGTAGGTACGCAACAAAATCAGTAGCTCCTAGCAAGTTGAGCCCAATTATCAACTCTTATGTTTTAAAGAACAAGTTGTGTGTGCAGTAGACTTGAAAGGCAAATTATAGGTAAAAATCTGTACCAGAACACCAATTTGAGTGCCAAAGTGAAATAAAAATGAAACAATACCTTCCCCTGGAAAAGTGATCCATCATACAACCTCTCTGAACAAAGATTGTATACTTTGTACTTTCCCTGCACGTCAAGGTGTTAAGAGACTAAAACTGTCAAATGATAATAGATAAATTGTAAACACTCAGCACTTAAAGATACAGGCTAAAATAAATTGTTGCAACAAACCACTTAAAGGAACAAGCAGAATGGATACTGTTACCAATTGACTTCAAACACAAGAGGGGGGTGAATTGTGATAGCGGTGCTTATATAAAAAATTACAGAAAATAAATGACCGAATAATAAATAAAGAACAAAAATAAATAAAGTGCTTGAATGATAAAGAGACAGAGAGCAAAGAAGAGCACGCAGCAATTTATACAGGTTCGGCCACCAAACACCCCCTGCGGGCCTACGCCCCGTCCTCCCCAAAGCAAACCACTATGGGATTTTCACTAAAACACTAGCTTTTAAATCAAAGTTCAGCTAGAAACCTTTACAACTTTAAACTGAGCAATACGCTCAAGAGATATCACCTCTCTATGAACACCTTGGGATTCCTACCCAAAAAGAAATGATTTTCACAAATAAAATGAGACGAAAAAGATACACTCAATAGTGCAGATATAACAAATTGAAGCTCAAATAATACAACTCAAATTATGTAGAATAAAAAGACTCTCAGAAAATTGTGCTCAAATAAGTGTGAGTGATGAAAAATATTTTACAGAGTTTTTGGCACAAAAATTAAGCACTGCGTTGTTGTATTTTCGTGTTATAAGAAAGAGCACAGCGTTGTTTATTTATAGACCGACTGAGGAGCGTTTGCCCGTTGAGTTGATTTGTCCGTTGGAAGATTTGGCCGCTTTGCCGAGGATCTGTCTGTTGGAATTTGTCCGTTGCGTTGAAAACACGGAGGCGGCTCGGCATCGACCTCGAAGACGGCTCGGCGACCTCGCCCGCCACACACTCGACAGACGACCTCGACCATCGGCATATGACCTCCGAGCTCGGCAAAAGACCTCGGCACCGCCTCTGTATCGACATCCTCATCATTTCGGTACTCATGGCTCGACGCGACCTCATCGGCCGCGACCGCGCGACCTCGATAGCGACCTCATCGGTCGACACGGATCATCATCGGCACGCGACAAGAGCTCATCACGCGACCTCGATGCGCGACCTCATAAGCTTGACACGCGACCTCCTCCGCCGATTCGACATACTACTTCCTCGAGCTCAACATCCGACTTCCTCCTCACCGACATCCGATTTACTCGAGCTCGACATACGACTTCCTCGGATCTCGACCGCGACTTAAGCCTCATTTCGACATCAAGCTCCTCGACTCGACATCCGACACGAGATATGCATGTCAAAATATTTTGTGCGTGTGTGATTTAATTTTAATTGAGAGCTTTTTATTACTACTTACAAATTGTCTTAATAAAGATAAATAAATACCCGTAACCCAAAGACTTGAGAAACAATCATTCTTGATACGCTGCCTTGGTATTCTTTTTCCACTTTTTGCACGGTTGACTATTTGCAAAGCTCCCTTTGTCAATCATCAAAATCATCCTGTCAAGGCATGTATTCACAGACTCCTTTTGATGATTGACAAACATCTCATGGAGGGAATTTAGTAAAATATAATCATGATATAGCAATGAGATATAAGCATGGTTTTTCAATAAAAGATATCAGAGTTTAAGCACAATATTTAGAAAAACTCCTCTCACAATAGGCAATACTTAAAATATCACTCCCCTGAATCATGCATTCATGTAACTCTCCCCTTTTGGCAACATCAAAAAGTGGGAAAGACAAATAAAGCAAGGCATATATTCAGGATTAAACAAGCATATTTTGATAGTTACGTGATACCAAGCTTGGTGTGTGACAGATGAGCTGGTTGGACATGATTAGCTAGTTGCATAAGACAAATGCGTCACCCACTCATTATTCCAACTTAAAGAAAATGGAAGGGAAAAGACCTCTATACTTACTTACTTCGACCGACTTACCACCTTCATCTTTGTCAAGATAGCATGATGTGCTCATGGGAGTTGAGATTTCTTTGGCGTTGCTCATTCCAAATCTTTTAAGCAACTCCTTGCAATATTTGGATTGATTTATAAAAATTCCTTCTTTTGTTTGTTTGATTTGAAGTCCAAGGAAGTAATTTAGTTCTCCCATCATTGACATTTCAAATTCACTTTGCATGATATCGTAAAATTCCTTACACAAGGATTCATTAGTAGCACCAAATATTATATCATCGACATAAATTTGAACAAGTAAAATGTCATGCTTTTTGTGTTTAATGAAAAGAGTGGTATCAACTTTTCCTCTTTCAAAACCTTTTTCAAGTAAATATTTGCTCAACCTCTCGTACTAAGCTCTCGAGCTTGTTTTAAACCATATAAAGCCTTTTTCAATTTGAAAACATGATTTGGAAATTCAAAATTTTCAAAACCGGAGGTTGATCAACATATACTTCTTCTTGAATAAAGCCATTAAGAAATGCACTTTTAACATCCATTTGAAAAAGTTTGAAATCCATGATGCATGCAAATGCGAGAAGCATGCGAATAGCTTCTAATCTAGCCACGGGTGCATAGGTTTCATCGAAATCTATGCCCTCTTGTTGGTTATAGCCTTTGCAACAAGTCTAGCTTTATTTCTAACAATGATACCGTTTTCATCAAGCTTATTGCGAAAGACCCATTTGGTCCCAATGACTAGGTGATCTTTAGGCCTAGGGACAAGTTCCCAAACATCATTTCTCTCAAATTGATTTAATTCCTCTTGCATAGCAAATGTCCAATGCTCATCAAAGATGGCTTCATTGACGTCATTTGGTTCAATTTGAGAGACAAAGGCCATATGATGACATGCATGATTAAGAGAGTTTCGAGTCGTTACCCCTTTTGAGATATCTCCTATTATGTTGTCAAGAGGATGGTTCTTTGAGACTCTCCATTCCTTTGGAAGATTTGAGTGAGAGAGTTCTTGAGAGGGTTGAGGCAAGGACTCTTGATCCTCCTTTTGAACTTTTGATCTCTCTTGTTCCTCTAAATAGGTATCTCCAAATACTTCGCAAGATCATCAACACTTTCTTCTCTCATCAAGATTTGGGGTTAGATTCATCAAAGAAACATGCAGATTCTTCAACGAAGTTCTTTTATTAAAAATTCAAAAGCTTTACTAGAAGTGGAATATCCAAGAAATAAACCTTCATCACTTTAGCATCAAATTTACCAAGGTTATTCTTACCATTGTTTAGGACAAAACACTTGCATCCAAACGTGAAGGTGGGAAATGTTGGGCTTCCTTCCTTTGTAGAGTTCATACGGTGTTTGTTTAAGGATCGGCCTTATAAGAACTCGATTCATCACATAGCAAGCGGTGCTCACTGTTCCGCCCAAAAGTACTTAGGAAGGTTAGTCTCATTGAGCATCGCCCTCGCTAGCTCTTCAAGAGACCGATTTTTCCTTTCAACCACTCCATTTTGTTGCGGTGTCCTTGGAGCGAAAAGTTGTGATCAATGCCATTTTCTCAAAATGTTTCAAATGCTTCATTCTCAAATTCCCACCATGATCACTTGAATGGAAGCAATGTTAAGTCCCTTCTCATTTTGTATAACCTTTGCAAGTTTGAAAAGCATTAAAAGCATCATTTTTGTGAGAAATAAATAAAGTCCATGTATAGCGAGAATAGTCGCCCACAATAACAAGAGCATAGTAATTGCCACCAAAGCTTTTAGTTCTAGAAGGGCCAAATAAATCCATATGTAAAAGTTGTAAAGGCCTTGTAGAAACAATATTTTTAGATTTGAAAGATGCCTTTACTTGTTTTCCTTTTGACATGCATCACAAAGTTTATCTTTTTCAAAACGAAGCTTTGGTAAGCCAATTACTAAGTCCTTTCGAACTAACTTATTAAGATGATCCATGTGAATATGAGCCATTCTCCTATGCCATAGCCAAGATTCATCCTCTTTACTAATAAGACAACATGCATCATTTGAAGGTATTTTATCTAAATCAAGCATATAGATATTTCCAATTCTAGGTCCAATAACAATAACATTTTCATTTATAGAATCCATGACCATGCATTTTGAAGAATCGAAAACCACTTTGTTTCCTTTATCACAAAGTTGACTAATGCTTAGCAAATTATGCTTCAAACCATCCACATACAAAACATTTTCAATAGTGGGATTAGGACTCTTACAAATAGAACCAATCCCAAGAATTTTACCTTTGTTGTTGTCACCATACCGGACATAACCACTATTCTTAGGTACCAATGAGGAGAACTTGCTTTTGTCTCCTGTCATGTGCTTTGAACAAATTGCTATCAAGATACCAATTTCAGTCCTTGGCTTTCAAGCACACCTACAACACCAAATCATATTTTAACCTTTGGTACCCAAACCATCTTGGGTCCATATGAGTTAGTCTTGGGCAAGGTGCCCTTTGGAATCCACATCTTTTGCCAACTACATTTTTATTCTTTCTAATATTGCAAATAGAGGCAAAGTGACCATTTCTACCACAAGGAAAGCATTTAATAAAAGGACTACTTGAGGGTTTGTTGTGATTGAAGAGTTTAAAAGATTTTTCATGAATTTTTGGATGATAACCTAAACCACTTTTCCAAAAGTACCTTTTTGGTTTCCTAACATAATGTTTAGATTATCTCTTCCCATCGTAAATTTTGCAAGAGTGTTATTTAAATCCTTAACCTTATTTTTCAAAACACTACACTCATTGCATTTTAAAACTTCATCCTTTTTATTTTCACAAGATATGGGAGGAGAAGTTTCAATCACAAAGAACTTGTTTTTCTTTAAGAATCACTATCTCTTTGTTTAAAATTTCAATTTTTGATTCAAGAGAAGAGATGGTTTTCTTAGAAGAAAGAACAATTTTTCCAAGTTTAATCGTTTCATTATTTAATTCTTCACAAGCAATAAGCGACTCATCATAAGTTAATGGAGATTCGAGTTCAAGAGCATTTACCTCATCCTCCTCGTGTTTTGCCATGAGACATAAGTTGGCCTCAGAGTACCTTCATGGGTCAATAGAAGGGTGTCCCACATTTCTTTAGCACTTGCAATTTGAGACCCTATAGAACTCATCGTAGCTTAAAGCGAAGTGATGATGTTCTTAGCTTTCAAATTGTATTGGACCTTTTTCTTATCATCTTCGGTCCAAAGTGATCTTGGTTTGTCTACCACCGCATCATTAATTGATTGAGTGGGGACAAATGGACCATTTTCCACAAAGATCCCAAATATCAAGATCAACACCCTCAAGAAAGATTTGCATTCTATCCTTCCAATAACCATACCCTCACCATTGAAAAATGGGGGTCTGCTCATGGAAGTTCCTCGTAATTGTTTGAAGTCATTCTCTTGAGACTGTTAAGTCCTTTATACAAGATTCTAGCTCGATGCCAATTGTTACCAATTGACTTCAAACACAAGAGGGTGAATTGTGATAGCGGTGCTTATATAAAAATTACGAAAATAAATGACCGAATAATAAATAAAGAACAAAATAAATAAAGTGCTTGAATGATAAAGAGACAGAGAGCAAAGAAGAGCACGCGACAATTTATACAGGTTCGCCACCAAACACCCCCTGGCCTCACGTCCGTCCCCAAAGCAAACCACTATGGGATTTTCACTAAAACACTAGCTTTTAAATCAGTTCACTAGAAACCTTTACAACTTTAAACCAGAGCAATACGCTCAAGAGATATCACCTCTCTATGAACACCTTGGGATTCCTACCCAAAATAAATGATTTTCACAAATAAAATGAGGCGAAAAAGATACACTCAATAGTGCGGATATAACAAATTGAAGCTCAAATAATACAACTCAAATTATGTAGAATAAAAGACTCTCGAGAAAATTGTGCTCAAATAAGTGTGAGTGATGAAAAATATTTTCTGAGTTTTTGGCACAAAAATTAAGCCTGCGTTGTTGTATTTTAGTGTTATAAGAAAGAACGCAGCGTTGTTTATTTATAGGCCAGTGAGGCGTTTGCGGATTGAGTTGATTTGTCAGTTGGAAGATTTGGCCGTTGCAGGATGATCTGTCGGGTTGGAATTTGTCCAGTTGCGTTGAAAACACGAGGCGGCTCGGCATCGACCTCTGAAGGCGGCTCGTGACGACCTCGCCACACGGCTCGACCAGGCGACCTCGACCGCGGCTCGTCGACCTCTGAGCGGCTCGGCAAAGACCTCGGCACCGCGACCTCGGCACCAGACTCTGTATCGACATCCTCATTTCGGTACTCATGGCTCGGCCGCGCGACCTCATCCCGGCCGCGACCACGCGACCTCGATGGCGACCTCGTCGGATCGACCGCGGATCATCTCGGCGCGACAAGAGCTCATCACGCGACCTCGATGCAGCGACCTCGCCGACACGCGACCTCCTCCTCGATTCGACATACTACTTCCTCGAGCTCGACATCCAGACTTCCTCCTCGGCTCGACATCAGATTTACTCGAGCTCGACATCGACTTCCTCGGATCTCGACCGCGACTTAAGCCTCATTTCGACATCAGAGCTCCTCATTTCGACATCAGGCCACGAGATATGCATGTCAAAATATTTTGTGCGTGTGTGATTTAATTTTAATAGAGAGCTTTTTATTACTACTTACAAATTGTCTTAGTAAAGATAAAGAAATACCCAAAGACTTGAGAAACAATCATTCTTGATACGCGTCTTGGTATTCTTTTCCACTTTTTGCACGGTTGACTATTTGCAAAGCTCCCTTTTGTCAATCATCAAAATCATCCTGTCAAGGCATGTATTCACAGATACTATTGCTAAAACTTGGAGAATTTCAAGATCTTCATGTACTCTTTAGAAGTACTAATGGTATCCAACTACTAATTTCAAGATCTTTAGAATTGATACTAATGATACACTTCAGAAGTGTATTTTTACACACAGCAGAGGAGTTCAAGATCAACCTAACACACCAAGGTTTCTCCTAAAGTGTATATCAGAATAGCTAAATCTTAAATATTATTTTGATTTGTTTAGATAGTGGTAGATATTGTTTTGATTTGTGTATAGAACACACACATGTGTGTGTGTGCGCGCGCGTATATATATATATATATATATTTCATCTCAATGAAGAAAAGGCAATTTTTCCCAAATATTATTCTAATATGGTATCAGCAGAATAAGGGCTCCCGTAACCACTCGGTCACCCTAATTTTCTTTTGCGAACTTCTGCATCGCCTTCCCTGCGTTTCTGCGTCCTTCCCTGCGTTTTTGCATTTTTTCATCGTCGCCCTCTTCTGATCGACGATTTTCTCCTTCTTTGATTCCTGCTTCGCCGTTTAACCGCGATTTTTTCCTTGCAATCGCTTCCCCGTTTTCATCAATCCCTTCTTCCAGTTTCTTGATTACAACGAATCGCTCGTTACAAAACCTAACCATGGCGGATTCCTCTTCCTCTGCTTCATCTGCTACTTCATCACCGGTGCACACTCCTTCTCCAAAGGTGCACACTACCAATGCTCAAGATCCTCTGGACAACTACTATATTCATCTAAATGAGAACCCTTCCCTCGTTCTCATATCTCCTCCTCTGGCTGCTGTGAACTACCATGGTTGGGCCCGTGCTTTGTCCAATGCGCTTCAAATGAAGAACAAATACGAATTTGTGGATGGATCAATTCAAAAACCTGCAACTTCTGATCCTCACTTCAGAGCTTGGAAGCACTGTAACACCTTGGTACTTTCGTGGTTGCATCACTCCATGACTGCTGAGATTGCTACCAGTGTGCTCTGGATTGATACCGCTTATCAGGTTTGGCAAGAACTCGGTAATCGTTTTTCTCAAGGAGATCAGGTTCGTGTTTCACAATTACATGCCGATTTGTATTCACTCAAACAAGGAGACTTGTCTGTTACAAGCAATTTCACAAAACTGAAGATTATTTGGGATGAATTGTGCAATTTTCGACTTCTTCATGCATGCTCTTCTTCTTCATCTGGCTGTTGCAATCTGTCTCATGTAATTCAACAATACCGGGATAATGATTCTATTTTGTGCTTCTTAGAAGGTTTGAATGACAACTATTCTGCAGTTCGGTCTCAAATCCTTTTGATTGAACCCTTACCACCACTTTACCACCACTCTTCAAAGTCTACTGCCTGGTTATTCAGCAGAAGCGTCAACTTCAGGCTCCACTGCTTCCTACTCCCACTGCCTTAGCTATCTTTGCCAAACCTGCTAATGACAATTCTCAGCAAGGAGAATTTCGCCCTAATTCCAAGAATTTTCCTGCCAAATTTGGCTCTCAGAGGCAATGCACCCATTGTGGAAGGCAAAATCACACAGTAGAGACATGCTTTCTCAAGCATGGATTTCCCCCTAGTTTTAAATCCAAGAAGTCTGCTAATGTGACTACTACACCTACAGCTAGCCCTGCTCCAACAGCTGCTTCGGTCCCTGGTTTTACTCCTGAGCAAATTCAGAGTCTCATGACTTTGCTGTCAATTGCATCAAGTGCTGCTGCGCCTTCTCCCCAGCCGAATGCTTCAACCAATCTCATCAGCACTCATCTTGCTGCCTCTGTTTCCTCCTCAGGTATCACTCATACCCCTTGGTTCATAGATTCAGGGGCCACTGACCATATATCTTCCTCCTTGTCTTTCTTTACTACCTATAAATCCATTACACCAATTCCTGTTTCTCTCCCTAATGGCCAACATACTCTTGCAACTGTTAGAGGAACCATACACCTTACTTCCACTCTCACTTTATTTGATGTTCTTTATGTTCCCAAATTTGCCTTCAATTTGATTTCTGTGACTAGACTTACTAATCAATCTTCTTGTTTTGTTTCTTTTTATCATGACCATTGTCTTATACAGGACATGAACTCCTCGAAGATGATTCGGAAAGCTAGGACTGCTCATGGGCTATATGAAGTGTTACTCCTTACACCTGTCTTGCGTTCTTTGGATGCTTTACATTTTATAAACACCATTTTTACTAATTCTTTTTCTTCAAATAAGTACACAAATTTCAAATTCTGTTATTTGGCACTATAGATTAGGTCATCCCTCCATTCATTGTTACAACACTGTGTTAAACAAAATACCTACTGAATCTCATGTATTTCCCACTATATGTGATACTTGTCATTTTGCTAAACAAATGAAGTATTCATTTCTTAATAACTCTTCTATTTCTAATTCTGTTTTTGATCTTATTCATGTGGACATATGGGGCCCCTATGAAACACCTTCTATCACTGGCCATAAATATTTTCTTACCACTGTTGATGACAAATCAAGATTTACATGGATTAGATTAATGAAATCCAAATCTGAGATAAGGCCATGCCTTGTTCAATTTGTAAACCTTGTTGAAACTCAATTTTCTGCAAAAATAAAGACCATTCGGTCTGATAATGGCCAGGAGTTCCTCTTTAATTCCTTTTACACGAGTAAAGGTATTGTTCATCATACCACTTGTGTTGAAACACCCCAACGAAATGGGGTGGCTGAAAGGAAACATCAACACATACTTAATGTGTCTAGGGCTTTCATGTTTCAAGCAAATCTTCCTGTTTCTTTTTGGTCTTATGCCATTTCTCACTCAGTACACCTCATTAATCTTCTACCTTCCCCATTACTTCAGAACACATCTCTTTTTTTCATATTATATAACAAACAACCAGATTTTTCTCACCTTCGAGTGTTTGGTACACTATGCTTTGCTTCTACTCTCCTTGCTCATAGAAAGAAATTTCATTCTAGAGCTAGAAAATGTATTTACTTGGGTCATAAAGAAGGTGTCAAAGGTTTTATTCTTTTTGATCTTCATACTAGGGAAACCTTATCTAGACATGTTGTTTTCTATGAAACTGTCTTCCCCTTCTCAAATACCAAAAAGTCATTTTCTGAATTTGATGAATTCCCTATATGTCTTCCTAAATGCAGTAATGATGTTGATCTAACACCTTTGTCTATTCCTTCTATTCTTCCTCTCAGTCCTGATCCATCTTCCCCACCTACAAATTCTGCTTCTGCTTCTGAAAATTCTGCATCTGCAACTACAAATTCTGCATCTGAAACTATAAATTCAGCATCTGAAATTCCCATTTCTGTTCCCACCAGAGTTTTCACCCGCATCAAGCATCCTCCCAATTATCTTAGGGACTATCACTGTAATATAGTCCATGTCCAGCAGCAACCAGAAGCCAATCATCAGGTATTCTTTTTCCTCTATCTAATTCTCTTTCTTTTGATCATTTATCACCTTCCTACAAATCTTATTCTCTTGCTATATCCAGCGTCTCCGAACCACAAACCTATAGGCAGGCAGCACAACATGCTTGTTGGCAACAAGCTATGGACAAAGAAATTCTTGCTCTAGAACAAAACCATACCTGGGAACTCACTGATTTGCCAATTGGCAAGCACCCCATTGGGTGTAAATGGGTTTACAAAATTAAACATAACTCGGATGGTAGTATTGAAAGGTATAAAGCAAGATTAGTAGCCAAGGGCTACACTCAAAAAGAGGGAATTGATTACTTTGATACTTTTTCACCTGTTGTTAAAATGACTACTGTTCGGTTGGTTTTAGCATTAGCTGCTGCCAAGCATTGGTTTTTACATCAATTGGATGAAAACAATGCTTTCTTACATGGTGATTTACATGAAGAAGTCTACATGACCGTTCCTCAAGGCTTCAAAACTTCAAAACCCAACCAAGAGTGTAAACTTTTGAAGTCACTCTATGGCCTTAAACAAGCCAGCCGTCAGTGGAATTCTAAACTGACTGCAGCCCTTCGGCACCTTGGTTATACTCGGTCTAAATCAAATCATTCCCTTTTTGTGAAGATTTCTAGATCTAACATTACTGTTTTGCTTGGGTATGTTGACGATATTGTTTTGACAGACACTGATATGGCTGAAATATCTTCAGTCAAGGCTCATTTACATAAACAGTTTTGTATCAAAGATCTTGGTGCTCTCAAATACTTCTTAGGCCTTGAAGTTGCAAGGTGTGCCAAGGGACTTGCTCTTACACAGAGGAAATATGCTCTTGAGTTAGTTGATGATGCAGGACTTTTGGGATGTAAACTGGCCTAAACTCCTATGATTCCCAACATCAAGTTATCTGCCAATGGTAGTACCCCTCTCTCAGATCCTGCTTCCTACCGCAGAATGATTGGAAGACTGATTTACCTCACTAATACTCGTCCTGACATTGTGTTTGCCGTTAACCGGCTCAGTCAATTTGTTTCTGCACCAACTCAAGCATATCATGAAGCTGCTCTTCGGGTTCTACAATACATAAAAGGCTCTCCAGGACAAGGTCTCTTCTTCTCTGTCAGCTCCAATCATTTCCTTTCTGCCTTTAGTGATTCGGATTGGGCTTCTTGCCCCGACTCCGGAAGATCAATTACTGGTTTTTCTATATTTCTTGGATCCTCCTTGATATCTTGGAAATCTAAGAAGCAAAAGACTATCTCTCGGTCCAGCTCTGAGGCCGAATATAGAGGTCTTGCCTACACTACTTTTGAAGTGCAATGGATCATATACTTACTACCTGATCTTGGCTTTCCACCAACTAGTCCAGTTCCTTTATATTGTGACAATAAATCTGCAATTGCCATAGCTCAAAATCCTACATTTCATGAACGGACGAAGCACATTGAAATCGACTGCCACCTAGTGCGACATAAATTTCAAGAAGGTGTCATTCGGTTGTTTCCCGTAACTTCTGCTAACCAGAATGCAGATATTCATACTAAACCTTTACATCCATCTGTTTTTAATTCTTTTGTATCCAAACTGAGCATGATTGATATTTATAAACCCAGCTCAGTTTGCGGGAGGGTATCAGAATAGCTAAATCTTAGATATTATTTTGATTTATTTAGATAGTGGTAGATATTGTTTTGATTTGTTTAGATAGTGGTAGATATTGTTTTGATTTGTGTATAGAAAACACATGTATATATATATTTCATCTCAATGAAGAAAAGGCAACTTTTCCCAAATATTATTTCTAATAGTGTAGTTGAACTGAAGTAGGACAAAATTGATCAATTTGGGCTATTGTAGATGAATGTTGTTCAAATACCGTTAGTGTAGGTCCTGTAATAGTGTTATTTTATATGTTTCTAATGCCTTTCAGTTTCTTTTGATTTTACGTTAGGTAAAGGTTGTTGCTATGCAGTATGATCTGAAGGGGTTTAATAAAGTGATAGTTCATGTTTTCTAATGAAATTCCGATGTTGTTAACCAGGAGAAAAGTACTCTTTGGTTCCCTTCTAGATTTTTATGATCAATCTTTTCTTCCCAATTTCTCGAGTGCTACAGAATGAGCAGATAATAGGATCCAAAATTGAAATAGACACTTTTACCTTGTGATGAGTTTCAAAAAACTTGATTACTTCTTCCATGTGATTGCGATAAAACCCCTGCAACATAGCTCTTCCTTAAAACAAATTGAATGATGACTGAATTTGGCTTGCATATGAGAGACAAGACTGACTGTCTATAAATATACCTCAATGTACCCAAAAACTCCAGAGCTAAAATCACCACCAGGAAATCCCATGGAAATTATATTTTCAGTGATGTATGTCATATCCAAATCAAATCCATCTTCCTGTTACAAAGAATTAAAAATGTTAAAGTAAGAGAAAAATGAAATCAACATGGAAGATGAGACAGTTCTTCACAAAACTTAGTATTGTTCCATTCAATATTCAATAGATTCACTAGAATAATGTTAGTTTGTAACTGAGAAAATATCAAATAAATAAACAGTCAGTTACTCAGTACCTAAGCAGTCAATGCCAATTTGATTCTTAAATAGATAAAGTCAAAAGAATGACCGTCTCTGTGATGATGCCGTTGACATGAAGGGAAAATCAACATTTTTGCCTTACTAAGAATGTTAAAGGACCGAGCAATCCTTTTATAGGAGAAAATAAACCTAGGATTTTAGGTAGATACTTGGGAAGTACAATACATTGAGCATATGTTCTTCTACTAAAAATTTTGCAACTCTAGTTTCGTCAGAATTTCACGACCTCCATATGAGATGCTTTTCTTGAACATATTTCATAGACATCCATGCATTGAAAAAATGAGTGTGCCGGAAGTTTTGGTATATTGTGTGAACTATTTGATTAATGAACAACAATATGTAATGCTAATGAGGTTGAGATCAAAATCCACCATATTTAACTTGACAAGATAAATGTTGTTAAGGAATATTTGTGGGTATTACCATTTTTTGTAGAGTATAAATAACCCAAGAGAATAAATGGCTTAACTTTAAACTATTAGTTATATCACCTGCAAAATACACATCGACCATCTGATCCTTTCGTATGAGGAGGAGGAAACGTTACCTAACATTTTTCTAATAAAAGTTTTTAGTGAATGATGCATGCTTTTGCATCATTATATTTTTAGAAAAAGAACTGATAAGTACTCCATGTAGAAAAATAATGAAGCCATAAGAATTGAGGTAAAAAAAAAAAGAGTAATAAATGATACATGTGAGATATTTCATAATATAATTTAACATGGAATAGCACAGTTAGCAGAACAGTTAGTATCGCTCAAGGGGTGCGCCTATTCGTATAACCAAATTTAAACTGAAGTTGCTTCCAACACAGATAATGACATGATCCTGACACAAAATATATGGAATTTAACAGAAGACTAAGTAAATATTATATAAGGATTCAATGTACATGTCAACTCTTTCTAGAGGGAGAAGCACGCATAGCAAACCATGCAGCCGGTGAACAAAGTTCTCACAACTGCAAGTAACCCATACAGAGGATTTGGACATGATAGCATAAATCAATTATACTATTTAACCTGTGGTATGGCAGTAACATAGATAAAAATCATCCAGGTGTAAAATGCCGTTGTCAACTGACCTGGTATCTGCGTTTATTTTGAGAAACAATATGGCGTGCTTTGGTTTGTACAGCCTTAACTGCACTCTTGGAAGAGTCCACCAACCCTTTGGTGAATGATTCAATTAAATTAGTTTGCTCGGCTCTTGCATTGGCCGGAGCAGTCTCATTTGAGGGCGTTTGCAGTCCAATCCCACTAGTCAGACGAGTAAATGCTGATATGCCATTGTTCTCAGTCTGCGAGTTCTGTTGTGCTTCCCCAAGCCCAAGGGACTGCGGCAATTTCAGATTTCTTGCCCAGGAAGATATTCCAGAAGTGGGTAACAAGGATGGTGAATCACGTGCATTGCCAATTTCAGCAGATACTTTGCTAGAGTGATGTTCAGTGTTAGAAGCTGGAGGAGTAGGTTGAGATGAAGAGACAGCAGATGTCGGTTCCATGAGTCACTCAAATGCAGTTCTGTAAAGTGGAAAACCAATCTAAGCCACGGGCAGTTTAAGCAACTAACAACAAAATAACTCAATAACTAACCA
Source organism: Calophaca sinica (assembly GCA_037113605.1). Lineage (NCBI taxonomy): Eukaryota > Viridiplantae > Streptophyta > Magnoliopsida > Fabales > Fabaceae > Calophaca > Calophaca sinica. Next base: position 13,577,779 of record CM073736.1, read on the forward strand.
AATACTAAAGAAAAAACGTGACACACATCATAGAACGTTGGTGAAAAAATAACTAAATGATGGCGATGATTATTCCAAAAGAGCACCTAGTTTGTAAACATCTGCAACATAAGCTAATTAATTATCGATATTCTTATGAATCAACTGGATTAGGACATAAATTGAATCGAAACAGTGAAAAAAAAAATCAGCGTAAAAAATGTAAACAGAGGGATCTGGAAATCGAGGCTTCACTGATACAGATTGAGGTGATTTGTCATTGAACACGAGTAACAGTTGTAATTTGTAAACAAAGCAGAAGCATGTTCGCATTGTACATACAGGAAATGAAAAACGAAAGAGGAGTGGGTCGCTTACCGGCGAGTAGTCGGTGCCGATGCAACTATTCGATCTGTTTCGCAGGGAATAACGGCTTTGTGAACGGAAAGGAAAACGTGTGATTTGCAAGTTTGGGATTTAGATCAATGCAGCTTGGTTAGAGTCACCGGCAATATAGCATAGAAATTCCAAGGTGGAATGGACTGCTCGTCATTTTAGAGAAAGCAAGATTCATATAAACAGACATAGACCGTAATCCATAATTTTATCCATTCAATTGTAATTAGGATAATAAATTTTAAAATTAATGCGAGTTAAATATGATTCAAAAAGTTCCGTCAAAAAATACATATATATGATGGATTTTTCTACGATGTGAAATGTTAACATAGGTAAATATAGTGATTATTTATCGAAAATAACAACTATTTATTAAAAAATTTAGTATTTAATATAAAATAAATAAATTTTAATATAAACTTATTATTTTATATTGTGTAACTTTATACATGATAAAAAAATCCATATATGATTATGGACATCTCCGATGAGAGTAGGCTTGGGTATCTATTTAGAGAGTGATACCTATTAAGTACACTTATTGTGGGGGAAAAATTTGGGTACCTATTAGGATTTGGTACCTATAAAGGTATCCTTTTCTCTCCTCTGTTACTTGCCCGTCGGTCAGTTTTTCAATTATTAAATAAATTTTTATTGATATGTGATGATGTAGAGTTATTAGTATGACTCATTTAATAATTTTTTTAGATGTGTTGGGTTGGAGAGATTGGGTACTTATTAAGTACCCAAGTTAAAAAAGTAAAAATGAGATATGTGGATACGTGTGGCCCCTTAAGTGTCAACTTTATGGATACCTCATTGGATATAGCCTCAACGAGATAAATTATAAAAAATTATAAATGATCTTAAATTTCATATTTTGTGTAAATTAATATCCTTGCAAAAATTAAAGACGTCAGAAGATGAATAGTTACATAGCTGACAAAATTATTTTCCGTTCATTATAAAAAAAAATAGCTGACAAAATATATTATAAGTTATGACAAACATGCAACACATTAGTGAAAAGTTGAAATTTTGATTTAAGCTAATATTATATTTTATTGAATATTTTTAAATTTTTAATGTGATAATATATTTTATAGCGTACACCATAATGTTTTGTTTTTTGACAGAACCATAATGTTTTGTTAAACAAAATAAAAAAAGAAGTGTTGGAGTTAGTGTGCATTTGGATACACAATTTAATTAAGTGTTTATTAAATATTATTTCTTTTTATTTGTCTTTTAATGTTGTTTCACACAAATCAAAAAAACCTATAAATTTTGTTGTTTTTGGTAAAGTTATTAGTCTTTTTTCTATGATATCCTTGATTATTTATTATCCATCATACTTATTTCTCTCTTTATAACAAATAATTAAGGGTATAACTAAGAAATAAATAATTATTGTAACCTTAAACTATCAAAATGATAAATAAAAAGGAACAAATTTTTTTCTTAAAAACTAACAAGTAAAAAGCAATGGAGGGAGTAAGTTTTATCATACAAGCACTTATATATAAATTTTTTCTATAATAAAAAAAGTAAGCATGGTTAAAGTATTTTTATATAAGTTGTAAAATGTTTTTATATACTATTTTGAGAGTCTGTTGAGATAAGTTGAAAACAGTGTACGAGCCCGTTGAGATATGTTGAAAACAGTCTATTAACACATGTCATAAATTATTTTCATAAGTTCGCTCTAAAACCTACGAAAGTGCTTATGTCATAAAATAAATGTAAACAAACCGTAAATAAGCTATTCAAACACATCTTTTCTTTTTTTACTGATATTCCAAACACATCTTAGAACCATGCATTTTTAAAAACTCTTTAACTATATTTTTTGCACTTGATTTATTTTTTAAACATTAATTAAATTATCGTCTAAATTTATCATGTTTAAAAAATGAATCAAGCACAACAAATGTGTTCAACAGTGCACTTGAATGGATTTGTTGCAAATCTTACTTAAACTAGTAATGTCTAATAACATGAACAGATATTTTTAGGAAATGGGAAAAAAATTATTTTTTCAAAAAACTTTGTTTGATTTATAAAAATATTTTAATAGTAAAACACTAAATTAAATATAAAAATAGGTATTAAAAATATTTTCATTTTTGTAATTATTTATAAATTTATAAATATCATACCATATTTAATACATAAAGAGAATTAAATTTTATGTGATTGAATAATCAATTAAAAAATTAATGATAATGTAATTTAATATAAACTCTTTAAATATTAAATAGAGTTTAATTTATACGCACTGTCGCTATAACAATATTTTACACATATATCCAATGATATAATGCTACATCATTTAATGAGTCTAAAAACACATAACTTGTCATACTCATTAAATGATGTGACAACCCATCATTAGATGTATGTGTAAAATATTTTTACACTGACGGTGCATATAAATTAAATATTAAATATGAGTTTAATTGGAATGCGCCGTTGGTGTAAAATATTTTTACATTAACCTCCGATAAAAGTTCATCATATTACCACATCACCTTATTTTATAATTGTATTTTAAAAATAATTACACAATGGTGTTTTTTTTTTGTTGTATCGCACAATGGTGTGTTGTTATTAGATTTCAGTGTAAAAGTGTCCTATTTTCTCATTAAATATATTATAAAATGAAGACGACTTTAAGAGTATTAAAAAAAATGTAATTCCAAGGGTTGCAGGTCGTGAAGCCTGAAATTTTAATAATTAATATACAGTTATCCCGTTGGAGATCCGAACCGGGCCGAGGAGACTGAATAGAGGAAGCGTTGTAACCGATAGCATCTGGTGATTCAATAGAGATGGAGGTGGGAGGCGGCGGCGATGAGGGAGTTTCCGCGGAAACGGCGATATCGCGATGGAAATTGGCGGTGTGGCAACAGTATCAGCACGTGCTGGACAAAACAACCCCGCACGTGCTACGGCGTTGGATAGGTTGCTTGGTGGTAGCCTCCATCTACGTCCTCCGTGTCTACTTCTTGGAAGGCTTCTACATCGTCTCCTACGGTCTCGGCATTTACATCCTCAACCTCCTCATCGGCTTCCTCTCCCCTCAGGTCGATCCCGACATTCAAGACGGCCCCACCCTCCCCACCAGAGGCTCCGATGAGTTCCGTCCTTTCGTTCGCCGCCTCCCCGAGTTCAAATTCTGGTATTTCCCTTCCCTCCCTTCTAGGGTTTCATAAGATCCTGTATTGATAATAATCGTAGGGTTGTGATAGCTGTGTAGGAACGACTGATAGACTAATTGTATTGTGTACTTGATCTGTATCCTTAGAAGAATCTAGATTTTCATTTAAGCAATTTATGTATTTCCAGAATGACCGTACTCCACAGATCACACTAGCATCTACTTTGTGCCTCTGACTATTATGAGCTCCAACAAGCGTTCTTGATGAATTGGTTTCTTAGGTTTGGATACACGACTTAATTAAGTGATTATTCAATTAGTGTTTATCAAATAAGAGCTTATATTATAAGCTGTCTCAAGAATTGAGAGAGGATGAAGGTATAAAGTCTCCATAAGCTAAAATCAGCAGCTAAGATCTTTCAAACACTTACGCAAATGCTTATGTCATAAGATAAGTACAAATAAGATCTGCCAATGTGTTAAAGAAAGGATGTTGTTATGAAGCTAGTGTCTTTAGACATAAAAAAGTGCCTATTAGATGATGTTATTCTCTTTGGTTTTGGGGCTTTAAGCTGCAGAAGTGAGTTTCTTGTTCATTTAGGAAAGCATCCAGATGGTTGCTTTTGCTGAAGCTGTTTAATTTTCCTTTTTGGGCAGGTATTCGATCACAAAGGCATTTTGCATTGCATTTGTGATGACTTTCTTTAGTGCATTTGATGTTCCAGTCTTCTGGCCAATACTCCTCTTCTACTGGGTGGTGTTATTCACTCTTACTATGAGGAGACAGATATCGCACATGATCAAATACAGATATGTACCCTTCACATTTGGGAAACAGGTGCTTTAAATTTACATTGATTCGAAGTTGTTGTTGTAAATGTCTTGTGGTTAATTAAATCATTGGTGGTGGTCTTATAAGGATTACATCTTTATTGCTAATACTAAGCATGGTTTTTGTCTGTTTTACTTTTAGCGCTACAATAATGGAAAGAGAGCATCGGCAGAAAGCACAAGTCTTCCGGTGGTGGATTGAAATTTTCAGTTTAACTGAACCTTATTTGTTACATTTAATTTATAAGCCACATCCCCACATGTGGCTTGATATCATCTTTAGTATATTTTAACAGCTGGAGCAATCTGAGGATGTGGTGGCTGAAGAAGATCGCTTTGAGGCCTAGCGTGGACGTGGATACCTGAATGTTCAATTCCCAATTGAGCAACTATTTGGACATCTTCAATCTACGCCCTAGTGGAAGATTTAGCTTTGGGGAGATGTTGGGGGCCATTTGTTTACATCGCCCTTCTTGTAAAATCCTTTTTATTTGTTTTCTCTTTTTATATAGGTGGGCAAATTGCAAACTATTATTGCTGAATTCATAGTCTAATAACAAGAATTTTACAAAACCTGTGCAGAAGGAATCCCCTTCATTATTTGCAAATGGGGTTGATACTGATCTGTCTTTTTCCATTGTATTTTTTTTTTTTTTACCTTTTGATCTTGTGATTTTGGCAACTGGTTTTTCTAAAACGTTGCCCAAACAACACTATCCCCCCCCCCCAAAAAAAAAAAACAAAAGGTTGTGTTAACTTAGCATTAATAAACTGTTGTCATTTGTGCATTTGTAGCGCCTTGCGCTTTTCTTAATATACATTTTATGTATTGAACTTCCTCCGCTCTTTATATGTAAGACTAATATATTGAAGTTTCTCCACTCACGAGGTCAAATGCGATTATTTAACCTTGCGTTCACAAAGTATTTTTGTTACATTTTTTCTACTGATAGTCATAATGTATTATCACATTGACAGTTTTAATTTTTTATTTTAATGAACGATCGCTTGGTACCACCAGTTGGTCATGTGCTTTTTTACCCTTTGCGCGTGGGTCTGTTTGGTATACCATTTGTTCAGCAAATTTTCCTGGTGAGCATCACGTTCATATCTCATTAGAACAACGTAAGTTCAACTCGATGGAAGTTGTTCTCCGACTTTGAAAGTTGTCTCCTGTTTCCTTAGCCTTATGTTGAAGACTTGAAGTGATATCCTTTCTTTCGAAAGTATTTTTTTCTTTGGAGATGCCTACTACTTGGGAAATTGATGCTGGCCATTTCGTATGCATCTTTATGTTTGGTTTATATTTCTGTTGAAGTAAACAAAAAGAATGCTCCATGCAGGAGGATGCCAATTTCTGAGTGTCTCCAAGGATATTGGATGGTTAAGTGGCTCTCATTTGGCTTTAGAATTGCCCTGGCTTACTTTTGGCCTTCAATTCCTTGCTATTATTACAAAACATTGTCTAATATTTTATTTATATGACATAATTATAACTAGAGTTAAATAAACACAAATGTTCATTATTTAAATTTGTGCATGTTATAATTTGAAATTAATTTATACCAGTTCTAAGATTTATAAAATTAGGAGTGTCATGCTATATACATTTTTCTTTTGCAATTTAACCTCCTCCTGCTATATGAAATGCAAGCTTGTTAACACAATTTAGCCAAAGCTGTTTGGTAAGCATCTGCATCACAACTGGTATTTGTATCACAGTAGTAGCCACTAGCAAGTATCTCCTGTGCCAAAATAAATTAAACAACGAGACTTCAACCTTCCAAACTCTTTTCTAAGCTTCATTTCTTGAAGCTAACTCAAACATATCAATATCTCACACTTGAGAAAAAATTAGTGATAGAAAATGTATTTATAAAAGGGAAATAAAAGAACCTGCAGGGGTACTTATTGTGCTGGTCTGTAATATCCATATATACTGTAGTAGGTTTGTGCAAAAGTAAGAAGCAACAAGACTGCAGCAGCAACCAAAGAGATAATAGCCCAAGGATTACTGAAGTAATTGTGTCTCAAGCTTGCACACCAAGTATTCCATCTATGATTGTAATACCTATTCACAGCCTCTGACAATGGGGAAAGGTAACTGTTATTAATGTCAAACACAACCTCTTGGCATAAACGGTTGAAAAGGTCTGCAACTTCAGCATCACTGCCAAGCCAGTGCTCAATTATCCCGCAGTAATGAAGGTACCCTACATCTTCTGGAGAGTTAATCAAGTTGTCCATGAAGATAACATAGGATGTAATGTCATTGCTACAATCAAGATGACACTGCTCAAATGCAATGAGGTTTAGGAACAAAGACTTGGTGCCATCATGAATCAAGAGCCGCGGAATCCGCAGAATACCATCCTTAAATTTGATATCCCAGAAGCGATCAGTCTTCCTTTTGTTGAACTTGATTCCAGCCTCTTTAAGCTCAGTGACACAATGTATCAGTTGCTGGCGCCGTTTGTCTGCAACTCCATGAGTGTGTGACCAGCCTTTGATCCATATTCTTGGTGCTGGTTGCGGTCCTGTCCGCAATAGACTTCTTCTGAATACATCCAGGCAGTGAAGATCACCTTGATCAGATAAAGGGTCAAATGTAGCAGTGGCAGTGGCAGTGCTTCTAAGTGATGATACCAATTTGTTTCTATCACTTTTTGTTAATGGTTCATCTGTTGGCATTAAAGGGTCGAAGAACCTGAGCGCTAGGCTCGCAACAAGTCCTTTCAGGTATGGTTTACCAAGCTGAATCCCCAGAAGCCGGTCTAGAACAAAAAGTGGAAGCTGGTTTTCTAGCATATGATCATGTCTCTCTGAATGGAATGCATTGATCCACGCATTGCGAAAACAGGATCATTCCTAGAATAGCCAAGTTCCTTGAACCCTTCTGTTGCTCCTCTGAAGAGCTCAATCACAAAACAACCATCAAGTACTAACATTTCAACAAACTCATTGCTGCTTAAACTGATTGATCCTTCATAGCATGACCTTGCTCTTTCTTCAATCTCTTTCATTGAATTGAGATAAAGCCTAATGTCATGTTTGTTGCGCTTAAGGACATGGTCAAGGGAACGCCATTTGTGGCGTTCCATTTGGCTGAGGCGTCTTTTGCCATGGTGATAAGGTCCTAACGACACAATCTGAGGTGCATAAGCTTTGTTATCACCTTTACTATCTCTAAGGTAGTGAGGGATTTTGTAGATTGATAGCTTGGTCCATGAACTTGCCACATCGTCTTGACGTGCCTGCTCGAGTTTTTCCTCAATGGAAATCACCCATTCAGATGCCGGTGAGGTTGCTTCCTCTTGCAAATTTTCACCATTTTTGTTTATGAGAACCTGCAATGATTCTGAAGGTTCCTGCTGAAGGTTTTGCTGCTGCTGTTGTGAGAACTCGATTGATCGGGTACCTGAATTAGGAGACAATGGTGGAATCCCGGATTCTAAGGTTTCTCTGAGTTTAAGGGTGATAAGGTACCAGCTCAAGAGCTCTTTGTTGAATACAGCTACCATTTTTATTTTTATTTTCAGGAGACTGCTATTTTGTTTCTTGTCAATGGTTTGAAGGGTGCTATCCAATATAAACAAATAAATTGGATAGCTTGTGATTAAAGGTAAAGAGTCAATTGTGATTATGGCCTAAAAGGACATTGACTTGAGCAAGTTGTGCAGCTCATATGGGACCCCCTTTGAGCCAAGTAGTAGCAGTTTCTTGATAACTCCCATCTTTTAAGCGTGCTATTATGTTATAAGCTTTATTCTTATTATTATTTGACTAATCTATAGCACGTCATGTTATTTTGGGGAAAAAGCCTTCAAATATCGTATAGCATCAGAGAATGGATAATAATGGCTTAAACATGTTTGGGTTTTTTTTCAGAAACTCTGGTAGCCAATAAGCAAGACAAATGATACACCAACAAGCAACCAAGGTTTTAAATTGCGGTTATGATTGTGATTAGGTTGTGATACTTGATATTGTAGAAAATCATAAACAAATGCAGCCGATGCGGTTGCAGTGGCCTCTAAAACCTTTATGTTGCCATTGCAAGTAAAAATGTAGCACCACCTTTATCCACCCACATGAACAATAATAATTCTGCACAATGCACATGTATAAAATTATAGTGATGGCTTACCTCGTCCCGGTCCCATTTGTTTTATATTAATAAATAGTCTAAGCTGCAGAGTAAGGTGGGGCACAAAAGTGGGAGAAACGTGAAAGAAATCAAAATTTGCCTCTCTCATGACTTGGAGCATGTCTTAATTAAATAACTTCAAAACCAAAGCAATACATGGTTTGTGATTGTGTATGCGTAAATGAGTAGAGAGGGAGACAGATCTTAGATTGCCATCCCCATGGCTTTAAATCTTTGAACCTCAAAAAAGAACTAAACTTTTGACAGCTAAGTACCTTGTGCTTCAACTGCAGCCAGCTAGGGGGACCCCAAGTGATGCTCTTTTTCACCTAAAAACTAACTTTGAATATTGATTATTGAGCAAATAACCTCAGCATTCAAATGACTTTCTTTCTGAGTAAATTCAAATATTATCTTCGACAGCTAAAAATCTTCAGCGTGAATATATGTGACTGATGCAAATAACTTGTGACACGGATGGAACTTGGAAGCAGAAGCGTAGACTCATCAACTTGGAATTTATTAGAACATCTATTAATGCCAACGTTGACAATACATTGCTGCCAATTAGCATCTTAACTGAATATGCCCATATCCTTATTTCCTTTTTTTTTTTCTTTTCCTTTCTCATGATTATTGTATACCGCGTGGCAATTGATTCCACTTGCCTTTAATAGGAATAATATGAGTTCATTTGCTGTGCTCATTAGCATCAGTTAAGATACTCTCCATTTCTCAAAAGAAATAGATGGTCTATTTAGGAGAGGAATAGACACAAAAATTTTAAATGATTTAAATTTATTTAAATAATAATAAAAGTTGGTTACACCAAATCACACCAAATATTTTCTTTGTGTTTATCTCTCTCCTAAATAGACCTTCTATTTCTTTTGAGAAATGGAGAGGATCTCAACTTTATTAGCGGGGTTAATTCCCCCACTTTCCTTTAATCATCTTGAGCCATACTCTGAAAAAAGAGTGTTAGAAGACTCAAAACACAACACCGCATAATTCCCCCACCCTCCCCCCTTTATATTTCCTTAATCTTTTTTCCTTTGGTTATCCCTTTGATCATGTAGCATGTAAGGTGTGAAAACTGCAATCTTTTTTAGCCACCATTAAGTTTAGTTCACATTATTGAAAACTGCTATTGCGGTTGAAGATCAATTAAATCCATGAGCTGTATAGGCAAGTCTTATATGCCAACCCGGTTAAGCCGATATCAATTTGAACTCGTTGGTTTCCATTTGTCAGCTAATTTACTTTTTTTTTTTTAAAAAAAAGGGACCAACTCAATCTCGCTGAGTTTTCTTTATTATGTGATGGAAGGATCCGGTTGTCTCGTTTTAGGCCTTTGTAATCAGCACTTTCCCCTTTAAAAGACAATTTTACCCCTACTAATTTCTCTCACCTCATTATCTTCCTCCCCTCCCCTCTTTCTCTCACCTCACTTCCTCCCCTCCCCTCTTTCACGCATCTCTCCCCCTCCCCTCCCTCACCTCCCTCCTGTAATCTCTCTCCCTTCCATCTCTCCCTGAATCATCTCTACTTCCCTCAACGTTTAGTATGCATAGAACGCACGAGCTCATCATCGGAGAAGGTACGTCTCCGTCGTTGCGCTTATTTTTTTTTCTGTATATTTGAACTGCGCGTCAACTTGTTGACGCGTTCGTGCATCAACAAGTTGAGGCGCAATGCTATTGACGCGCAGTGCTGCAACTACTGCATATTTTGCTTTATGAGATTGTTTAATTGCTTGCGTCTGACGACTTCATTTTACACAGACATGGCACGCACTAACGTTCAACAAGACGGTAGTCGCCAAAGACCGACTACATCGGCACGCCAGCAACGCCAGTGCCAGCGCCAGCGTCAGCAGGAGTCCTCCACTGCCCCTCACGATGATGTGCTTATGCCTGAGGCTGCCCCTCACGAGCAGGAGGCCGACAATGCTGTTGATGAGCTTGATTCGTTCCTAAGAGGCCCAGAGGACACATCAGTCCTAATCTCGTATGGCGATCACGTTGCCACAGATTTGTGGACTGGCGAGGTAAGTAACAATTAAAGTTATTATTACGTTGGTTTTATTTGATATTTGAATACAATTGACACGTGTGTTTCTTGATTCTAGGATCGCGGCGAGCTGAAGATCATAAACCACGGCAAAACCATGGTAAAGCTAGTAGCCGTTGCAGAGATTGCGGGTGATGTGGCAGAGTCTAAACTAAGGCCACTTTGTTTTCATTAGCTACAAGACTATAGACAAAGGGATGCTCAGTGCATTTACAGAGAGATGGCAGCCGGATACCTCTAGCTTCCGCCTGCCAGTCGGGGAGATTACGATCACCTTGGATGGTGTCTCCCAGATTCTGCATATTCCAGTGATGGGGACATTTTTCACCTTGCCGGCCTTGGACAAAGCAGAAGCGGCGGTTTGGTTGCATAACTTGTTGGGCATGCCCATGGATGAGGCACGGGAGCAGACAGATAAGGGATCGATGTGCAGCCTCATGTGGCTTTGAGCTATGGTATACCCGAGGTGCTGCAGGGCATAGCAGTGGGACATGGCAGCTAGGGCTTTCCTGCTACACCTAGTTGGCAGCACCATTTTTGCCAGCAAAAGCCAGTCCCTGATGCGGGTGGCCTACCTGGCTATGTTCAGGGACCTCAGTTCGGTCTGCAACTATGCATGGGGTGCCATGGCCCTTGTATATATGTATGACCAGCTCCGGGATGCTACCAGGGAGAAGATGAGGCAGCTAGCAGGTTATGCGACACTGTTACAGGTACAAATTTTTATGTTTTAAAAATCTTTAAAATTTAATATTTAATTCAAAATTACATGATTTAATATTTTCCTTACAGGTGTGGATATACGAGCACTTCTAGGGTGCCGCATTCGGATCTAGGGAGCGAGATCCTATTTACGTCGAGGAGGCGCCCCGAGCTAGCCAGTGGAGATTGATTAGGGGTGCCGGTCTGGTAGAGCCATATCGTCATTGTTGGATAGGCTAACAGATGACAACGTTACATGGGACTCGTACACGGAGCATAGAGTTGAAAGAGCATGGCAGCCGATAGCGTTGAATCAGGGATTCATCCGATTTGGTCCTACGATGGTCCCACACCTACCAGACAGGGTCTTGCGGCAGTTTGGACACATACAGCACATTTCGAGGACTCCGCGTGATATCCGACAGCAGCCTGTCAGTCCAAATGAGATGGACGGTATGTGGTTTGTATTTGATCAGCACCTGGTCCAGCTTGGTCCTCGGGTGGTGCCTCACCTGCCAGCGGTGGAGCTTGGGTACATGGAGTGGCTCCGTAGGATCTCCCACTCATACATCTACCTAACAAATGTACCAGTCCCACCAAATGGTCCAGCACCAGCTCCAGCACCAGCTACTGATGTAAGTTTGTATGAAGTGTCTGTTTGTTCCCTTTGCTAGAATAATAATTTTAGTTACTAATTTTATTTGTTTTTATTGTTTATAGGAAACGAGATGGACCAGGGTCCGGGAGATCGCAGACGCGATGATGCAGGAGCGTTTCGTAGAGCCGCGCACACCTGGTTGGTACCTGATGTAGGAGCTGACTAGATTAGCCCTTCCACGTCCCCCCTACGCGCACATATCAGCGGAAGAGAAGCAGGGGTTGGCCTCTACATTGACACAATAGTTTATTTTTAGGGTTTTTCTCGTCATGTATGGATGACAGCTTATTTATATTGTTATGTCGTTTTGTGATATATATATCGCATTTAATGGATGACACAATGTTCGCAACTTAACTTATAATGTATATTTTTATATCTCGCATTTAATGTTGTCTGTTTACGACTGAAATATGGAGTCCTCCATGGTAATCAAATTGTACCACAAAATAAAAGTTAGAAAATTCAAACCTTGACACACTCGCGTCAACTAATTGACAAAAACTAACGTCAACTTGTTGACGAGACACTGCGTAATGTTGACGCATGTAGTGGTGCCTCGTTGTTGCAAAAGCCACTATTGTCACCTTATTGACGTGCAAATTCGTCAACAAGGTGACGTGATATATTAATTTAACTAGGAGTAAAATTGTCAGTTAAATGGGGAGGGGATGTGGGAAAATTAAAGGGGGAGGTTTTAATAACAAAGGCCCTCGTTTTAATATTATTAATAAGCATAAGTGTGCAAGAGACGAGTCGGAACTAGAGATCTAAATGGGATGGGGTGCGTATGGGTAATAGCTCCCGTTACCCGCCCAGTTGGATGAATATCTTACCCGTACCTACCTCATATCTGTGCGGGTATATGTCATATGGGTTTTTAACGGATTTTTGAATATTCGTGGAAATACTATAATATAAAATATGAAGTAAACCTCTTTTTATGTCATAAAATTAATTTTAAAATTTTAATTGAACCTAAAATTATTTATTAGGGCCTTCAAAGACAATGTGAGGAAAAAATATACGTAGTGTCATGATAAATTACTATTAGATATAAGAGAGAAAGAATATGAATACACTCTCTAACACTCACTTTTCAACACTCTTTCTTATTGATTGAAATTTATATGAGTCCCACCAGATTTATGTGGGACCCACGAGTTTTAGTGAGACTCATTTGAATGTTAACCAATAAGAGAGTGGGTATTTGGAAGATAGTGTTAGAGAGTGTGTTGATAACACTTCTCTAGATATAATATTGAAAATTTGGATAAAAGTAAACAATTGCCTTAGCGAGTACCCACGGCCATGGATACCACAATACCTTTTCCTTTCCCATTAATAAACAGATAGAGTAAATATCCATTTATTTTATCTATGAGTACCCATTAAAGTATCCAATCTAACATGTTGCGGGTTTTATCCACAGATATCCGCAGGTACAAGTAACATTGACATCCCTAGTTGAAACGAGTTATATCTATGTCTAACTCGACCCTAAATTTTGACTATGTGAATTCTTTAAACCTCAACTCATCCTAAGACACGAACCAACTCGATACTATACGGGTTAAGAATGAGTCTATTTAAGACAGGAGGGATTGGCCCAAAAGATAAATAAAAGGATCATTCAATTGTAACTAAAATGTTAAAAGTAAAAGATTATTGATCTAACTAAACTAACAAGACTCTTACAATAGTATTTTGCTACAATATTACCAACTAAACTAACATGGATTCCAACTTATTTCTAAAATTCTCATCACAAACAAAATTGAACTAACAATTAGGGATGTGTTTTGTAAACAAAACAAATAGGGATAAGTAAGGGACGATGAGTTGGGATGGGTTATAGTTGACCCTAAACCGTCGCTAAATTTTGACTAGACAAATTCTTTAGGCTCTAACTTATCCCTAAACCCGAATAAACTCAATACTTTGTGGGTCAAATGGGACTTGGGCTAGACGGATCTTCGGCTTGGGTTGGGTCAAATTTATGAAATTAATAAATTATACAGACAGTGGCATCTTGATGCGAAAGTCACAAGGGATCGACAATTAAAAAGCAAATTTAGATTGTGATATTTATTTTCAGTATAATTTGTCTATATTTTTAGAATTTTTTTTCCAGTCAATTTTAAATTTTTGACTATAAGTGACAAATTTTAAAAAAAAAAAAACAAAAGTAAAAAATTCTAAAGGCAAACATAAGTGCAAAATTTTAAATTTTAAACCATAGGTTCAAAATTAAAATAAAATAAAATAAAATAAAATAAAAAACGTATAACTCTCGTACTAAATTTCCGAACACATTCGGAGCACTTGTACAGAACATTTGGAGCATATTTGTACGAGTGTTAAATTTTAAAGGAAAGTTACATTAAGCTTCAATGGTTAATATTCGGATATTTATAATCGAAAAATGTCAGGATGCAAACAACCAGATATTGTAAAATGTCCGGAAGTTAACTTGCGAAAGACAATATACCCCCAATATATTTAACAAAAAAAATATACCCCCAATATAGGTTCGAGAGTTAACTTCTTGATAGAATGTTTTGGGGGAAAATATGAAAAGACACTATAGGCGATGTATTAGCAAAAATGGGGTGTCAATGGTAATCCCTTCTTTGGAAGGTTGTTTATGACAAAATATCACCGGGCCAATAAGAATCATCCAATATTTGGAGTCTCTTTAGGAGACCAAAAACCCAATTTACCCTTACTCCAGTGCCAGTGCAAGTCTCTCGGACTGTTTTAGGCTTTCAGCATACTGACTCTAGTCCAAGAGGTGTATAGATTCATTGACAAAAAAATAAAAACGAGGTGTATAGATTCTTGCTTGCTTTAATGTTCACGTCACGTGCTCGAGTGTGGCGTTTTAAAGTATTTTAGACTTGGGGATGGTATGCAAGGGCTCTTCTCTATCACAATGCAAGTCTGTCCGAAATAAATTCTGCATATGAAAATTGTATAATACTATTGAAAAGAATATGTATTAACATCAAATAAAATTGAATACAGGCTTCCTGCAAGGCAGTAAGTGCCTCAAAACTAAGTTGATATAACCTTCCAATCTTTCATGCGAATGGACATAGCACCTCCAAGAAAAAGGAAAAAAGAGAGGAAAAAAAAAACTGTAAAAAAATGGGTGAAAATCAGACTCGAATGCACATATGCTGGCCCACCATAAAATGTTACTGTGTATCCAGTAAGACATCAGCTTCTCCATTTAGTCAATCCAAATTCTTGTCGCGGATGGCCAGCAGTGTCGTATAAACAAGGCAGAAAATTCTCAGATGTACTAATTAACATCTCAGTTTTGTTCAGAATGTGTAGAGACTTGCACACCTATCACTTTGGTGTCGTGTTTTCTCTTACTTCTACTGCGTCGGGATCTGGGTGTTTTAGTCTTTGTAGTGTGCTTGTTCGATTGCTCTTCAGTGCCAACAAACACGTTTTCGTTAGATGGGAGTTCAGGAGGAGCATCTGGCCATGGAGTGCGTTTTGATGGGATAGTGATGTCCAAAGGAGGGTCAATTATCCATCTGCATGAATTAGCATCATATAGTCAGAGATATGGTCAGAAAATATACCAATAAATACTATGCTAAGTTTTGAGTATACATAAATCCATGCACTATTTTTTGGATGACGCATTAAAAACCTGACTGATAAGAGCACAGCAATAAATTCCATGACTCTCTGAGAAAATAGGGAAGAAAAAATAGAAATGCCACTTATTTGACAATGGACTTTAGTTTCTGAGGGAAGGAGCAAATTTCAGAAGCCAGGAAATATGCAATCAGCAAAAAAGCTGACTTTATAGATAAAAGAAGCCAAGGAAAACATGGGGCAGCTTGCATACAATGTCCTAAGAAGTGCATGTTTGGATACACAATGAGCAATGCCAAAAGTAATTTTTTCGGTCAAATGTAATTTTAGTATGTTTGATTACTTTGAATCAGAATTTATTTTACCTCTAAACCTCAGTTTACTAGAAATGATAAAAAGTAACTTTTGCAATAAGTTGAAAAATTTACGGTAAGTTTTACATCAAACTTGCTTTTGGAAAAAAAAATATTCAAACATAAATCACTTCACTTCAAATTCAATTTTTAACCAAATCAACTTTACTATATCAATTTCATTCAAAATCACATTTGACAAATGTTCACCCAAACACATGCAAAGAGTCCTAAGATTGCACTAATGGTGGAAGTAAAGTCCCAGCACCCCTTTCCCCATTCTTAAATTTAACCTTTGACATGTTCCTACACGTAACAATATTCATGGATAAGCTACGTTGTATTGGTATATAAATATGGGTACAGAATACGACAACTTTCAAAAAATTTAAGACATGGATTTGTTAATATAAGTTTTAAAATATAATATATAAAATTAAGAAAGTAGAACATGACAAACTTGCATGCTACTGGAGTCCCTAGCGCCAACTCAATCATTATATCCAATTATGTCAATCAACCCGGTAGATAATTAGAAACTATAGCTTCCTAGTACTCCAACCTCCTTGAGATCATTTTGGTACTTTCAATTCAGACAGATACAGATGACTTGAAACCAGCAATCTACATTCTACACCCCAACATAGTCCAGATAATAAAACAATCAAGATGCCTGTAATGGTAACCCTCGCTCAACTATGCATTGCATTTCAACACTTTATATGCAATAACCCCCTAATGGCTGCAGAAAATCATGTAGGTACTAGCCAATAGACAATCTCCCTGTATTAAGGCAATCACAAAGGGGAAGCAAAGTACGCTTTGTGCCCACAGACAATGAGTCTTTTAGTTTCTCCCTTTGTGAGAGACTTTTTTCAAATGGTATCACCAGATGGTAAACAAATATAATAATAGTATAGTATGTCTATAACAATTCTGCCCCAATACGGCAGCAGTTTATTTTCTTAGCAATGTTCTGCTAAGCACTGTCTGACCTGAATCATCTTAGCTGGTGCTACAATAGAACTACTTAAACTGTAATACTATGAATCCTCCTAGAACATCACATGATGCCCAAAATACCAATGCACGTATTCAGCTATTCCTATTAGGACAATCCTGTGGATAGCATGAATATAGGTTCGCATTCACCACAGAAATGGTAATTGTTCAGTGTTTTCTCAGTTTGCACTGTACCTGACACAACTAAATTTCACAAATATTCAACTATTTTGTAGTTATAAATATGACTCATATAAAAGTTTGACATCAGTTGGAAAATGAAACTTAGGAGCATCATTATTGAAAATGTTGAAAATCAAGAGGAGAAGACTCACTGGGCAGGGAATTTGCTGTCTGTGCGAGCTTCAACCCGCAACCACCAAAGCAAAACTTGGCGTCCACAATTCCCAAGTGGTTCTACCACAGAGGTGCTCTTGAGCAAGGACAATGGACTCTCTATCTCCTCACCATCCCCATCCAAAGCATCAAGATCCTTAATCCATTCTGGCTTATCCTCAACATCCTTCCAAAGCAACCTGGAATTCAACACAAACCCAGACCATTCAAGCTTTCTGGGCAACACAGGCGCCCGGTCATCTATGTAAACCGCACTCCTTCCTGCATATCGCAACGAATTGAAGGTGTGCCACCCAACCAACTTATCAGTAGCATTACAAGCAGGACCTTGCACAGGCATTGGCGTGGCATCCTCCTCTCCCGCTCTTTGAACCACAGACGAAAATTCACCCCTATCAACTGAATGAAGAAGTATTCCAACCGAAACAGCACCAATCCATTTCACATTCTGAATTTCATCAAACAGCTCCATACTATGCATATTACTATCATCAGCAAACATCACAACTCCATCCAGCTTCTCCTTCCTCACAATTCTGTTCCACACATAGTAAAACTTACCAAACGTTTAAGACATACAAATAAGAAAAGAAGCAAAGTAATTTTTATTTTTTTTTGTTGAGCCATCATCATCATCATTATTATGTATCGTGATTATATCTTAG
Organism: Calophaca sinica; assembly: GCA_037113605.1. Classification (NCBI taxonomy): domain Eukaryota; kingdom Viridiplantae; phylum Streptophyta; class Magnoliopsida; order Fabales; family Fabaceae; genus Calophaca; species Calophaca sinica. Next base: position 13,595,723 of record CM073736.1, read on the forward strand.
GCACTAACTAGTAGGAAAAATAATACTCCACTACCTGGAATGAAATACTCTATAAAGTTTCTACTTAGTATAATAATTAGAAGAGCAAAGTAAGTAAAAGCAGGGATTGGAATTTGGATGAAAAGAGGGAGAAAAAAATTGACCTTAAAGCATGAAGACGCATCAGAGACTCGAGTTTATGGCGAGACTCCCATGAATTGGGAATTCGTTGAGGAAATCCAACGTGGATGGTTGTGAGACCAGACTTGGCTATAAGAGAAGCGGTTTCATTGGTTACTCCACCTGCCTCCACAACGATCCACACCAGATCGTACGGAACCAGCATCAGCGAGTGCATCACACCGGTTAAGTGAAGCGTCTGAAACGTGCGCACATAAGTTGGCGTAACCGCGATCACCGTTCTAGGGTTCTTCACTCCAAACAACGCCTTCTGTTCCCTCTGAACTCTCTCGATTATCCTGTGCGCCTTCATCATCTCCACCGGATCCGGATGCGGCCACGGCCGAATTCGGATCCCGTGCCGCCCGACCACCACTCTGCTCGCGACGACGGCTGTTCGGTTCGCGACGGGATTCTGGTGCGCGCTGACGGGAACGGTAATATCGGCGCCGGAACTAAACGGAACGGTGTAGAGGTTGGTGGAGGAAGTGGAGAAGAGGAAGAAGAAGACGAGGCGAGAAAATCGGAAGCCGAGAACGAGACTGATGAGACAGCAGACGCCGTGGAGGACCAGCCAGAATATCGTCGCCGGTGACTTCACGGCGCCGTCGCCGGACGAATCCAACTGCGCCGATCCTCTGAAGCTGTTTGTCCGACGGTTTAGGTAGCTCTGCTGCAACGCCGATAGCTTCATTTTTTTTTTGTGGCACACAGAAAATGTGTGTGCGCCTGTGTGAGTGTTTATGTAAGGTTTGTGAGTTGAACTGGTACTGCTATTATTATATGTAGCGGTAGATAACGTTGTGAAGGGAAAAGGGAGTAAGTAGGAGGTTGGAGATGGTGGTGGCTTTAGGTTGGTGGTGCTGTAAATTAATTAGCTAACATTTCTTTGGGTTTACGGGATAAACCGGTTTGTTTCTTCCTTTTTTGTTTTTATAATTATTCTAACAACCTTTAGTTTCAGACAATTAATTCAAAAGAAAATGAAGAAATTGAAAGAGACTTGGCGAATGATTACGCTCTTGACTCCCCCTTCCAGGTATTAATGTATTATTATTAGGCTGGAGCTACATACACCTACGCGTGGAAGGTGGAAAAAATTAAAAAATGATTCTACTACTGGATAATGGTACAGAGATTAACCTCTTGGTAATTCCCATTTTACTGCTAATTGCGTACGCAAACAAAGAGAGAGAGGTGACCAATAAGGATGGAGGAGGATCCTAAGGTCAACGAAGGTCAAGGGGATATGCAGGTCTTTTAATTTGATTTGCCTCCATCGTGGAGTTTGTTTTTTTGTTTTTTCAGTTTTCCTGGGGTTTCAAACAAGAAGTAAAAGGGCTATTTGGACATTCTAAGCAACCCAAAACAAAACAAATTAACAAAGCATAATCCAAATGAATGATTGAATTTTTTTTTCTTTTTCTAAATAAAAATCATAATTACATGACAACATAGATGATAGAACTTAATTAGCTGTTTTTTCCCCTTTTCTTCTACAAACCAAGCATTGCAACTTTTTGTCTTGTCTATTCTTTTTTTTAATTTTGTTTTCTTGCTATATTTCGTATCCAACGTCATAGTTGTACTTCGCTTGGAAACTATAAATTCCCTTCTTTTTTTTTTTCGTTTTCCTAATTCACGATATTCATGTCAATTGTAATGCTTTTCTAAAATTAGGAGAGGTGCTACTAATTGAAAGAGGGGTGAAAACAGTAACTGTCAAAATCTTCTAAAGCTATAGCGGTTAAATACCTAAACTGAAACAATTATGTCGTGTCTCTATCTGTTTTCCATATTTGTATAAATTGTCCGGTCCGAAACCTATAACAATTATTTGATACGCTCAACTTTTTTCATACTGTATGAATATTTGACAATATTTGACCTTGTTCAAACTTCTTGATGTACATTTTTCAGTATGAATCTACAATGTAATAATTTAATTGTGACATTTTCAAACGTCATATAATGATTTACTACCAACCGTTCCTATATTTGCTTTTTGCTACTGCAATTATGGAGTCAATTCTTGCTGAGAGTGACAGTGGGATATCTATCCCTTGGTCTCGATGGCAGGTTTTACTCATGCGTCACCAGCTACAAGTTTTGGTGATGCATTGAATTATTTGCTGCAAATAACAAGAGATTTTGTCTTTGCTGCATTGCGGAAAAAAGAAAACACAGACCAACCGGAGCCCTCTGATATTAGGTAGAGTGCGCAACGACGAAATGGGTTGGTGGCACGGGTTGCTTCAGTTACAAACTCAATGCATTCAAACCAAATGATCATAGGGTTCCTTTAGAATGTGGCTAACTCTATAGTCTATATACACAATAGAAAAATTAAGAGTCTTCTTCGCTTCTGAATTCATCCAACTTTTCATTATTTACTTGTGCAACCGAAAGGTTTGCAAGAAGCACAAAATTTTACCACAGGAAATCTCTGCTATTTTTTACTAGTACTATGTAATATGTAATTATAAACATGCAAGGCGTCATCCGAAATTCGAAGACTAAAGAACAAATGCGCGGTTGGTGAGTTGTAATCTGTCAAAATCATGGGTGGCCAGCGCCACACACATGCTTTCAAACAAAGAAATTAGTCCTATTAATTAAGAAATTGTGTGATTTAAATAAAAGGTATAAAAAACCAACATGCTAATGACTGGTCTCACTTGATTAATACATTCCACCGTTAATTGTTTGTCAAACCAAAAACAAGGTTTAGAAAATTTATTGATTATGTGACCATTAGAACATATTGTGACCATGAAAATTTACTGATTAAGAGGTGTTCAAATTTTCAAATTTCAATGACATTCATTCTTCCCCTTCCACGATTGAAGCGTTCTAAATGATTTAATCCTATTGAAAATGTCGAGTTTTTTCTACCTTGATCTTTCTTCCTTTTTTTTGGGTCAAGGTGATCTTTCTTCATTTTTAGTATCAACAAAGGGCAAAAAAAAAAAAAGTATCAACAAAGTAAAAAATGAGAAACAAAACTAGTCAAGCCCACTTAGAATAACATATCCGATGCTGACTTTGTAAGCCCAGTTAAATAAACCATGCGTATGGGCTAACTGACATGTCATTCGCATCCATGTACAAGTGGACAGCTAAACATTATTAGAGAGATTTTATTTTCCACCCCCAATTTGCTAGGAAACCCCCCAAAGTTTTTTTGCCAATTTTACCCCTATCATGAAGCGCCCTTCCTGACGGGATTTAATCGAAAGCGAGCATCCGGACATAGGGTGGTAGATGTCCGACAACGTGCATCCAGAGTATAGTAAACACAAAATAAATGAAGAACTTTCACTATTAAAACACTGTTAATCGAAAACAACACATTAAAAATACAGGTGTCATCCGGTCGTGGCTGATGCACTTCAGCGCATCTCAACCCTATAAAACACAAAGTTGTAAATAAAACTAAATTAAAGTCAGTTTATATATATATAAACTGTGGATAAATTGAAGTTTACCTGTCTCATCTATATCTGAGGTGCCATGTGGTCCATAAAGGGCACCAGAAGTGACATGTCCTCGGGGCCACCCGAAAATGATACATGTGGTGGTACCTCAAGCTCGGGCTCTAGCTGGGTCTAGTGTTGGGCTAGATCCTTTAGCTATTGGGCCTAATCCTCTGGCTGGGCCTGGGGCTGAACCTGTGCCTGTGCCTCTGCTCGTGCTGCTGCCTCTACCCTCTGCTTGCGGTTAGAGGCAGTAGGCGGCGGCCGCCTACCCCTCCTCCCACGTCCCTGGCTACTCTCTTCGTGCTCCATAACTTGAAAAAAAATGCATTAGAGAGATTTTTCAAAAAAAAAAATGCAGTAAAACTGAATCTGGACATAGTCCGAACTGAGTTCACGCATCAGGACTACGTCCAGATTCAGTTTTGCTACATTCCGGAAGCGTGCATCCGAACTATGTCCAGATGCAGTTTTACTGCGCTCCGGAAGCTCCAGAGAAACACAATGTTCAACTATAAAAAACCTACGGTCATAAGCTAAACAAAATTAAAAAAACACAAGAATAGAAAAAACACAAGAATAGGTCAAGAATATACCTTGTTGAGTACTTTAGAAACTACAAATCTTCAATGGGGTTGATAAATTTGAGAGTTTTGGTGTGTGGGGAAGGTTTTGTGGGGGAGAAAATGGAGTAAAAGGGGAGGGATTTCATTCCTTTGAATTCTATTTTAAACCCGTCCGGATGCGCGCATCTAGTTAAATCTCGTCTGAAAGGGCGCTTTTGGACAGGGGTAAAATTGGCAAAAAAATACTTTGGGGGGTTTCATAGCAAAAGGGGGTGGAAAGTAAAACCCTTATTAGTAAGTTTTTGTCCAAAAAAAAAAACATTATTACTAAGCTACTCTCTCCGTTGTCGAATATAAGAAAAAAAAAACTATTTCACACTCTTTAAGAAAAGTAACTAGTCTTATTTAATTTTTTTAAAGTAATCAAATTTATTTAGTCTCCCAAATTGCCCTTCATGAGAAATTGTTCCATGGACATAAAATAGTTATTGGAAAATAAAATTTGAATTAATAGAAGGGTATTTTGGGTAAGATATCATTAAATAGAGTGAAGTTGGTTAAAATTTGCTTATATTTAGAATCACTAAACTTGGATTTTTGGTTGCTTATATTCAAAAACGGAGGAAGTAATTTTGAACATTATTATTCCATGAAATATTTCACATGACATTTATTTAGTTTTTAACATAGGATTTAATATTTACTTGGCAGAGTATTTTATTCATTTTTCCCTTCTCTTTTCCTAGATAATTTGTATTGGTCGTTTACTATAAAAGTAAAATTGAGAACTTTCTTAAATTCTGATTGTATCTAATATTTTGGGGGGGGGGGGAATGCATATATTCTGAATGAGTGATTAACAAAATTATCATTACATGGTCCTGACATGTAATAAGACCAAACTAAATTTCAACACAATTGTGTTATTTCTAATTTTTCTTTCGTATTCTCAACTGCCAGGATGGCCAAAGGCCACTACACTAGAACAATATGATCAAAACAAACACCTGCTACGCGTGTGTTTGGCTACACGTTGAGACCCACCCAACGTGCGTCCCACAAGACCAAACGCAATTCTACCTTGTTTGGTTCTCCAATTCCAGATCTGATGATGTCGTGCATTTAGGGTTCGACTCGTGTTCAAGCTGAAGCAACATGTGGGTGGCTTCCACATTCATCTGAATCGATTCTCCCTTGGTGTACACATAATTTCTCTATTTTGCCCTTCATAAATGCAGTCCATCGTCTCCTACCTGAGAACAATAACTCCTCCATTGCCTCACAATAACCGCATCATTCCATTTGAGTACAATCGATCTACCGAAGACATCAATACACCTGCCTTCATTCCTTATTTTTGCTAAACTTCCATCACCTAATTTACAAAATTTATTACAACCCTTCTTTAAATTTGAGACAGTTGCTTGGAGGTGGCTCATTCTCAAGCTCACATATTGGAAGAAACAGAGCTCATTCTCAAGCTCTTTAGTCTAAGGTAAGCACTAATTTGGTCTATTAAGTTGTAAATATCTATTTAGATACTGATGTTTTTTATAAGTTGTAAAAATCTGTTTGTATAACTAATTCATAAGGATGAATGTTTGCTATTTTAAAAAAATGCCTAAACCGAACTCTGTTTCTTTATTTGCATCGTGAATGCCTTTGTTTGCCCAATAATGTAGAGTCCATGGATTATATACTCATGACTTTGATTGGAGATTCTGTTTTGTGATTTACTGTCCAAAAATACCCAAAAATGCCAAATAATGTAGAGCCCATGGATTATACTCATGCCCAAAAATGCCTTTGCTGCCTTGTGATTTGCTGATTCTGTGTAGGCAAGAGAATGAGTAACCTTTGCTGATTCTATTTTTGCTATTAATTTTTTTGTTATTATTTTTATAGTTAGTTATGGTTGGGTAAAATTTTTATTTTCCTTCTTACTTGGTCTATATAGAATAGTGACTTCTCAAACTAATGATGGAGATGAGAAATCAAAAGTTGTTTGGGATTACAAAGCAACTGAATATTTTGTCGAAACATGTCTGGGTCAAGTTTCCAAGCGGGAACGCATTGGTACTAGCTTTACCAAGAAAGGATGGAAAGAAATTGTTTCCCAATTTAATGACTTAATCGGAAGGAAGTATGGAAATGCTCAACTAAAGAATAGGTATGATAGTCTGAGAAATGATTGGCGAGCATGGTATAACTTGTTTGGGAAAGAAACTATATTAGGGTGGGATAATGAGAAAAATACCATTGACGCACCTGATGAGTGGTGAAAAAACAAGCAACTGGTATGTCATAAACAAATTTGGTGCTTTATAAGACTTAATACATTATATTTGTTGTTTATTATATTTGGTCGTGAACATGCAGGAAAACCCTCTATATGGAAAATTTAGGAACAAGGGACTTTCATTCGCTCACCAATTAGCCACACTTTTCAAGGACGTAGTGGCTACTGGAGAGATGGTGTGGGCACCATCAAGTGGGGTGTTGCCAAATGGTCTAAATGATGATGAAAATGATGGATATCACTCATGCCTAGAGAATATTGTCCTAGATATGGAAGAAGGCTCGGGTGATAGTGATGATTCAAGTGTTGGAACAACAAATGAATTTGTAAATATTGGGTTGAATTCTTCACAAGGAGCTGTTAGCCAAAAGAGTGGAGAAAAGAGAAAGAGAACTAGTGGGGCTGAAAAGACAAGTAAGAAAAAGGCAAATGTCTCCTCAAAGATAGTTGAGGCTGTTAATGTGATTCCGAGACATGTAGGCCACGCAATGACGCTATAGCTAGTGCATCTATTGGCGAAGTGATGGTTGAGATTCAGAACTTGGAAGAAGTTATGAATGATCTTGATTTGGCATGCAAAATGCTGTCAACTGATGATATTTAAGCCGGCGAGGGAGATGTTTTTTGCTTTGCAAGATTCAGGGGATAAAATGTTGAATTGGCTTAAGCATGCAGTAGATAACCCTTTGCCATTTATGAATATGTAATTGTAGAACTTGCTTCAAGTATGAAGTGATTATTAGGACTTGCTTTAAGTATTAGGAGTTTCTTAAGAATCGACATTTAAGATACTATTAGGAATTAAGATTCTACTAGGAGCTTGCTTTAAGTATTAGCAGTTTGCTTTTGTATTATGTTAAACTTGAATCAATGATATTATGTTGTGTTATTTGTTGTTTCAAATTAGTTTCCTACTAAGATGTTGTTTTTGTTGTTTCAAATTAGTTTCCTCAAGCTTGCAAGATCCCCTGCCTTGGAATTTGCTTATGTAATATTACTGTGATTGGTTGAATTTACTGTGGTGTTTTGACAGCATGTGGGTGTTTGCTGCTTATGGGAAATATTTCTAATTGAGTTAAAATTATGGGACTGCTCCCAAGTAATAATCCATGCCACTTGTGATTCCTGAAGACCCACAATCGTAAATTATATTGGCCATGAATCTGTCTGGGTAAATTCTGTTTTGTTGTCCAATTTTGTTTTGCTGTCCAATTTTGTGCTCAATCGTGAACATGTGCTCAATTATGTTTTGCTGTCCAGTTCTATTTTGTGCTGCATAATGCTTTTACTGCATAACATTGTGCAAATGATTTACTGATATGTATTGGCGAAAAAACTCATACGCGCACTAACTTGCTTGCTTGAATATGATTTAGGTGTTAAGCGAGAAAATGAATAGTTGGAATGAACAATCGGAGTTGAATACAAATGAAGATGATGCTATTTTTTAAGATGCTTTTTATGTGGTTGCACTTATTGGTGAGTATGCAGTAAAACATTTATGCAAAGAGTCATGTAGAACTAGTGAACTAACGGGACATGCATGGGTGCAAGAAATATTGCAAGGGAATCCCACTCATTGCTATGAGATTTTTAGGATGGAAAAAAATATTTTCCATAGACTTTGCATTGAATTAGTTGAGCTTGGTTTGAAGTCCACTAACCGCATGGGGTTGAAGAGATGATTGCAATGTTTTTAGTTGTTGGCGGCCATGGGATAGGTAATAGAATGATTCAAGAAAGGTTTTAACACTCAGGAGAGACTGTAAGTAGACATTTCCACTAGGTACTATTTGCTTGCCTTAAGTTGCCCATCAAATATATTAAGCCTCAAGATCCTATGTTTCGTGATAATCATGCAAAAAATTAGAAGTGATCAACGGTATTGGCCATTTTTTAAGAATACTATAGGATCAATTGATGGTACACATGTGACATGTGTGGTTAGTGCTAGTGAAAAAAACCAGGTTCATTGGAAGAAAGGGATATCTAACACAAAACATAATGGTTGTATGTGATTGGAACATATGTTTCACTTTTGTATTAGCTGGGTGGGAAGGTACTGCCCATGATACCCGCGTTTTTGACATCGCTCCAACAAATGTGAACTTGAATTTTTCACATTCTCCACTAGGTATATTCTTTTGTATGACTACAAATAAATTGCTTTATTATTACTTTTCTTCTTTACATTTTAATAATTTTATTTTTTATTAGGCAAGTATTATTTAGTGGATGTTGGCTATCCAACACCAATGGGGTACCTTGGTCCTTACAGATGTGAACGTTACCACCTTCCTGATTTTAGGTGTTCTCATGGGTTCACAAATCATAATGAATACTTCAATTATTATCACTCAAGTTTAAGGTGTACAATAGAAAGGACCTTTGGTGTATGGAAGAACAGGTTTGTAATTCTACGTGGCATGCCTAAGTTTAAAATGGAAACACAAGTTAAAATAGTCGTTGCAATAATGGCTATACACAACTTTATTCGAAGGAATACTGAAATAGATATTGATTTCGGTCGTTATGAAGATGAAAACATAGCTCTTCACAGTAATGATTATCATAGACTGGTTAACTTGGAACCATCTCAAATATTAAGTACAACTTCTTCATCAGAGATGGAACATGTCCGTCACTCGATTCGGAATCAAATAATTGAGTATAAGCAAAATAATTAGTATTGTAGTAATGTTTGATATTGTATTGCATTTTAAATTATATTCTCCATTTGTAATTTTAATTTAAATACTTTGCATTTAGTACTGTTATGCTAATTTAGTACTTCTGTCGTCTATTTTACCAAAATTTAAGTTTCTAATATCATTATAAAAAAAATTAAGTTTCTAATATAATTTTAAGTTAGGACCCATTTTGGTAATTGCACACCCAAAAGCAATTTCGATTTAATCTATCTAAACAACATTGATTGATAAGAATCACTTTTTATGTGTACGTATCCAAACAAAAATCACGTTGCGTTCAATTCACGTTTAACCAAAATCAATTCTGTTAAAATCAATTATCGTCACCACAAAACCAAAGATGATGGAGGATATGCAATCCACAAGGCAATGAGTGAGAAATAACTAATCCACAACTTGATTACCTTCTTTATAGGAAATAGAAAAATGAACTACCCAATCTCTGCTCATCAGAAGCTCAATGTGAGCTACGTACGTACGATAGATTTAGAAGGGTGAGCTAGTAAGTATCTCCCTAAAATCAGGGACACTACTATGACTACATCGCTCCACCCAATCTAGACGGTAACCTTTGTCCCATGTATTAGGATTTATGGGTCTAACTCATCCTTACAAAACTGACTTGTAAGATGAGAGATGTCATTTACTTATAAACTTTTTTTATGTCTTACCTCTAGTCTATGTGGGACTTGGATTTTTCCCAATACACCCCCTCACGCTCAGCACTATTGGGTTTGGTGCGTGTATATAATATGGTGGGTAGTCCAGTGGATCTAGGATAGGCTTTAATACTATATTAGGATTTTTGGGCCTAACTCATCCTTACAAAACTGACTTGTAAAGTGAGGGATGTCTTATAAACTCTTTTTAGGTCTTACCTCTAGTTGCAGCATTTTCCCTAGGTTTTGCTAGGGCTTGGTCGGCCTTCTGCGGCGCTATGTTTCTCTGGCACACCTGGTGCCGCCCGGTCGGTGCAAACGACGCTGTTGTCTCTCTTTACTTTCTTTTGACCTGAGTATGTTGCGTCCCCAGTTCCTTTTCTCCGCCGCCAGATTAGTGTCTGCCACCGTGGCTCTTCCTTTTTCTCATGGTGGTGGTGAGCCACCACCCACACCATCACTGGTGGCCATTCATCCTCCACCAGCTGCCTCCAGAGGGCCGACTGTTCAGTCTCCATATTTGCTTCACCAGAATCCTTACTCGCCCATCATCCACTACCACAAGGTACTCATCCGCCCCCCTTTGCCCTACACAGTCCCATACCCCCCCCCCCATTTCTCTCGACCAGATGACCCGAACTATAACCTAGATGGACAACACTTTCATCACCTTGATCCCCGATTCTTCCACCCTCGCCCTTAGTCTGCATTCTCCATCAAGGTTTGTTTACCCACACACAAGATGTTTGATTAGATGCCCCTCAGAACACTTGGCCCTTACAACAAGCCCAACACAAATTACCTTCAATATGGCTCAGTTATTCCGTGTTTAGTTGTTTTTCCCTGCAGAAACCTGGTGGTTAGGCGAATGGTCTGACCTAATAATCTTGTCAGTGTTGCTCCCTTTATGCGCTCTATGCAAAGGGAATTATATGTCAGGTATAATTATCATGAGATTGCCTATGTGACTGTTGCTGTTTATTTCCCTTTGAGCTTGGTCATTTGGTGTTCCCTGGTGTTAAGACCAGCATATATGGGTCTGGGTCAAGATTCACAGGGTCTTCACCTTCATAATCGAAGTCGATCACATGTCGTCATTCACACACCATAAGCTTAGTGGAGAGCCCCCTGCCTCTTATACCTCCCTTTCTTGGTTCAACAAGATGCATTGGGAAAAGCAGATGCAATTGGTACTCATTGCTAAAAGAATAAAGAAGAGGGAAAAATGCTCAAGCAGGAAGTGTAAGAACACTTGTTGGGAACTCTGATTCAAAGATTGTTGTGGACAAAGATGAGCCTCATCAGGGTTGGCCTTGCTCAAGTGCCAAAGTAGAGTTGCACAAGGTGCTCAGCCAGGGTTCGATGCTCCGTCCACCGGTAAAACCACCTGATTGGTATCTATGTATCCACTACCTAGCCCGCTTCTAATGACTATGTATGCTTGCTCCCCTCTTGGTGAGCCCGTTGGGTGTCACCGGATGGAGAATAAGAGCCTATGCTAGTTTGTTAGTTGTTGGAATAGTTAGTTGGATTTAGGTTTGACAATCCTTTGGATGATGTAGTTAGAGTAGGTTCCTCAATGGTAGGATAATAAGAGTAGTTGTCACTCAGAGAATTCTAGTGCGTACTCAGGTTAAGGTAGATAATATCTAGTTAAGGGTACTGCATTATACTAGAATACAATGTAAGCTTATGCTTGTTTTGGCTTGGCCCTGTTTGCCTTCGAGGCGAGTTGTAATCCGATTAGCCTTTTGTGCTATCTTCAATGGAAATGCAACAATTTCAACCCAAAAAAAAGGTCTTACCTCTAGTTTATGTGAGACTTTGGTTTTTCCAATACCATGTCAGCTAAAAAGTACTAAAAATGACTCATAACTCCGCCATCTGATGCCTATTAAGACCTTGCAAGTGAGCAATCAAACGCCTCTTACGGGGATCCCGATTTACTACAGTAAGATAAAACACACATTCACACAATTGGATGATCTCGGTCGTCTAATCATGATTGGACGGTCGAGATTCAATCTCGGTATTTTTGGATTTTAAAAAAATAAAATATGTTTGTATTTTGTAAGCCGTCAGATTTCAATCGGATGCCCAAGATCATCAAACTACGTGAATCCGTTGTTTAGCGAACTACAGTAAATTCGTTTTCCTCTTACGGTGAAAAATGTTTCCAAAGCAGTTATCATTTTCTAACGTTTCTATCATTATTCTTTCATGTATATCTTCATAATTTTCAAATTAGAGTTAGCAATTATGTGGGAGTAAAACAAGCATGTGAAAAACTGACAAAATTTGGATGTCACATCATATCAGCATGGTTTGAACCATAAGCATGAATATCTCCCATTGTAAAAATCTAAAGTAGTGTTGAGGACACTTCATCCCTAATGGTGTGTTTGTTTTTAGGGAAATGGTAAAGAGAGAGTTAGAGAAGAGAGAAAGAGAAGAGAAGTGTCCAATCTCTCTTGATTGGTTTGGAGAGAATTTGAGAAGAGAGAAAAAATATTGGTAGGGTCCACCACTTTTTTCAATCTCTTCTGTTATGAGAAGAAAGTCTAATTTATTATGTAATTCCCTTTGTACCCTTAAATTCAACGTTACTTGGAATTTTATTTTATTTTATTTTATTTTTTGACAAAACGTTACTTGGAATTTATTAATGTGCAGTATTTACTTGTTGAAGTAGTGGATCCTTGGAAAAAAAGGCAAGAAGTAACAGTGTGTTACGTAACACCGAAGACGTAACACAGGAAGCGTTAAAAAAACTCAATTAATTGATTAAATTAAAGTTAAATGAAACATTTAATTAATTAATTAAATTAATTATTTAATTAAAATAGTTATTAATTAATTAAAATAAAATAGTAATTATGTAATTAATTAAATTAATTTAATGGAATGGAAAAACAAATAAATTAATTATAAAAATATAAAATTGTATATTGGTTCTCAAGGGTATTTTTGTATTTTCAAATATAATACTCACTTCTTTCTCACCTATTTCTCTTATATTTCTCTCGTACCAAACAATACATCAAATCTACTCTATTTCTCATCTCTTTCTCTCTTCTTCTTCTCTTTCTCACATTTTTCTCTCTTCACAATTTCTTCTATCAACCAAACATAGCCTAAGGCAGTAGAAAGGACGATATAAACTTCACCTAAAAAAAAAAACAATTCTGATTTGTACATAACACACACAATGTACAAAAATTCATAGGAAATCGACGCATTGACATATGGCCACCCAGGAAGCATAAAAATAGCTGGTTTTTTATGGCCCACCCATGAAGCAAAAAAATTAATCCTGTATTTTATGAGCATATAATTTAGAGAGTTTTTGTTAGCACATACTCCTTCCGATCCATATTATAAGAGACAGAGCAACACGTCACGTTAGTTAACGAGTCACGAATAGGGGTGTCAATTTCCACCCGTGCGTGGGGATCCCTGCGGGTAGTGGCGTATCCAGGACCCTGTGTCGGGGGTCAAACTATTTAACTTCATAAAATTTTAAAATCATAATATATAAAAATTAAGACATAAATGTTAAAATCATAAAATTTTAATATATCAAATCAAAAAAATTACATGCATACTTATAATTGTTCTTTACGCGATTTTATGTTTTGAAATCGTGTTGAATGATCAATTCATTGTCAATGTTCATGAACACTTCTTTCTCAATATAAGTCACTAGACAATCATTCTTTTATTTATCCTCATTCGATTACACAACCTATTTTTTACAATTTTCATAGCAAAAGAAAACTCTTTCAACAATTGTTGTGGCTTAAATTTAGAAACTATTTCAATTAATCTTAAGAGCTATGAATAATACCTTTTATAAAACTCAAAAATAAATTATATCATGATTTTTTTAACCTATAGCAAGGGAGTGAAAAATATTGATAGCAAGAGAAAAGGAAGAAAAATAGGTTCTCAAAGTCTGAATTGAAAATTTAAAAAATAGTGTTGAGATGATTGAAAATTGAATAAATTGTTGAAATTAAGAAATGAGCAGATATGAAGAGTCGAAGACAGACATTTTTTTTGGGTCAATGTCGAAGACAGACATTAAGTAAAGTTTAAAGTGCGCATGGGCCTTACAAAAATGTATAAAAAAAATTGGGGTCTAAAGCAAGGGCTTTGGCGGCTTTACCAATGGGTCGGCCCTAGTTGAGAGAGTGTGCGACGGGGTTAGGGTGTGCAAAATAGAACAGTTTGAGGGGTTAAAAAAATATTATATTATAGAGAGTGTAAGTGAAATTTTTAAATTTTGAGGGTGTGCACTGGACTTGTTGTAGGTACGCCCTTGCCTGCGGACACTGCCCATTCGGGGCCCTGCGAGCGGAAAATTTTTCCCTGCGGGGACGGCATAAGTGACAAAATCCCCCGCAGGCAAATTGGCGACAGGGACCATACTCCCCACCCCACGAGGTCTGCGTCCCCGAGAATATTACTTATATACCCCTAATATGTGTCTAGATATCAAAAATACTAATGACGTTTTGGTTTTTTTTCCTTTTGTTAAGAAAACCAAAACAAATAAAAAAACTAAAATCAGATCGGTCTTTTCCTTTGTGACTATATGTGACTCAATGACTGTGAACAAAAGAAGAGAAAAACTTTAGATCTAATACTGGTCTCAACGAAAACTAGATCGGTATTTTCCTATGTTTGCAGGAGCTTTTGTAAAGTTTAGATATTATGTTTGTACTATTTGAGTTTAAACTTGTTATAATTTTAATTTTAAAACTTTTTAACTTTTATATTTTTTTTCAATTTTATGAATTTTAGTTTATATTTTTGAAAATTATTTAAAAAAAATTGGGGTTCCCGTGGGAATCCACGAGAATCTATGGGGAAAATCTCTTTGCCTCCACCCTGCCCCGCCACACCCCATTGACATCTCTTCTCAGTTCTCACCAAGCTAACATTTCGCAACTCCAGATATTAACGGGGGTGTATTGGATTGAGATTTTAAAAGACTATTTTGATATTAAAATGTCTTGTGGATTTTAAAAGACTATGTAGGAATGTAACGACTTATAATGATTTTTTAAAAGACTTTTACCATCCTGATTTTGTAATTTAGATTTTAATGGATTTATATCATAAGAATTTATAAGATTTGAAAGAACTTTATGGGTTTATAAGATTCGAAAAGATTCCTGAGATTTTTAGCAAATATTCATAGTTACAAGAGCCTATGTAAAAGATATTAAAAAACTAACAAGGTTTGGATAAAGAAAATATTTTTTTTCTTTTCAATTCCTTAATAGCCAAAGGTGCATTTGATACAGAAATGGATTCACTGTAGTCATTTTCATTATAGTTGCAATCCTGATCATAGATAAAAAATAAACAGTTAAGGATAAATTTTTGATTTTATAATATGAGTCGTTCGATCTCATATGAATGATCTTGATTACACTGACTGCGTCACTGCACAGATTGTCGATTGCAGGCAATCTGAGTTCGTTTGATACACATTGTAGTAGAAGACAAGTAAAACAACACATGACAGATACTTGAGTCACATCACAACTCTTTATCCCGTCTATTGTTTGGTGGACAATGAATACGACATATAATATTAAATATTTTATATGTAATTATATCTATATTACACATTTATAAAATCTATGATATATGTTATACTATATGATTTTTTTTTTGACAAAATGTTATAGTATATGATATACACAATAATATATATCATATATGTGTGTGTTGTAGAAAGAAATAATTATTAGTATTATTTCAATTGTGTCGATTACCTTCATTAATCCTTATTATATAGACAAGGCTAGCTAGACTTAAACCTAATGGGTCTTATTATCTAGCCTAATACAATGACGACTAACAATTACAAAAATAACTATTATTTATCTTATTCATGTTATATACATACACATTGCTAATGCTCTAACATCTTGTTATAGTGAAAAAAGTTACGATTTGTTATAAATTATTGGTATGTTTATGTTTTTAACACACACACATATAGAGAGAGAGGGATAGCAGAAGAAATGAGGAGAGATAGAGGGAGGAGAGAAAGATGAAAAGACACAAGTTGAAGAGAAAGAATCTTGAGAAATCCCACCCTAACATCTTATTCCAGTGAAAAACATTACGATTTGTTATAAATTGTTAGTATATTTATGTTTCTAACATACACACATATAGAGAGAGGGGGAGAAGGAGAGAGAAATGGGGAGAGAGGAAGAAAGGAGGAGAGATGGAGGGAGGAGAGAAAGAGGAAAAGACACAAGTTGAAGAGAATGGATCATGAGAAATCTCACGTGAGAGCGAAAGACTTTTTATTAAAAGGAAGTAACTAAAAAGTCCAACAAAGTCCGTTTTACTTCCTTTGTTACTTTTTATAAGTCTTTTTTTAGAATTTTTTTGATTAATTATAAGGCTTTTTCAAATTACAAGATACATTAATTTTTTTTCCAAAAGTACCCATAATTAATTGTATAGTGTTTAAAAATCCAAGACATGTATTAATTAATTAAAAGCATGATTGAAAGGTAAATTTGAAAAAATATACACATTATAGATAAATTTAATTATGCTAATTATTTTTCTTAATATACATTTTTTTAAAATAACTTATAAAAAATAATTGAAAGAGTAGAATACAATCCATCGAAATCAGTATAATTTTGAATACCAAAAAATATTTTTTAAATTATAAAAGATCTCAATCAAATACTACAAAATTTTGTTAATCACTTTAAAAAAAAGTATTGAGGGTTCTGATTGAATGACAGTAGAGTAGAGTAGAGAAATTTAGAATTGTTGAAGCGGCAGCCAGCCAATCCGCAAACTTTTTCAGGCCATTGGGAATATCAAAGAAAATAACGATGGCTTTGACTTGATTTCAAAGCCTCAACGTCCCTCAGATCAATAATGACTCTCCCTCGGGTCCCACAACAACCCAGAATAGGTCAATATCCACCCACTCAGATTTTCCTCAGCAGAAAAAGAAAACAAAAACTCGTATAAAAACTGTTTTCGTTGTTTACATATAAGCATACTGTTAGTACGTGTTGGCGTTGGCAAATTGAATCAGGTTAATTTTAAATTTTAAAAGAAATAATTGTCTTTTTTTATCAATAAAGAAAGAAATAAATAAATAAATAATTATCTAATTTAATAACATTAATTTTTTTATATGATTATTCAATTATTTTATTTTAAAATTTTCATTTAATTTGTTTGATTCAACTTAAAATTCTAAGTTCTAACCTCCAGTCTCTTTTTCCAAGTTTAAGTACGAGCTTTATTAGGAGAAAGCAAATACTATGCTTCATGCATTTGCTAAAACAATACTACTGCTTATGGCTTGTCCCCAAATTTTTAACAATGTCTCACTTTGCATTGTTTCTTTTATTCATAATGAAATGGATTGATTTCCTTCCCTAAAAAAAGTCGCAATGAACATTTTAAAAGTAATAAACTATTTATTTTTTTCGAGCTCATCAAAAAAAGCTATTTTTTAATTTCTAAAATTAACTTTTTTTGTGTGGAAATTTCTGAAATTAATTAGAGAGCTTCAATCAAGAGTTTTCAAGTTAACTGTAGTTTCAATATTAATTGCCATTTTCAGTACAAAAAAAGTTTCACTTTTACTTTGGATTGCATCAGATAAAGTTTTCGAAAATCAATTAAATTTAAATAAAAAAAGTTCAATATTTTCAAGTTTATTGTTTGGATTTTGCAAAGGAATGGTTCTGGTGTTTATTCCTTAAGGACCCGAAGGCTATATATACATGAATGGACACAACGATCATTCCTAGATTTGTGCCTGTTATATTACAGCTAATTGACTCTATTTACATGAGCCTAATTACCCCAAACAAAACAAATCAAATCAGATTTGCACTGACTCTATTTACATGAGCCTAATTACCCCAAATAAAACAAATCAAATCCGATTTGCCTAATTAAATAGAATCAAATCCGATTTGTCTGTGATTGCAAAATATCTACTTGCCAAATATCTTAATTACCCCCCTCAAGTAGGAGCATGAAGATTTCGAATGCCCAACTTGCCAAGAAAGGACTCAAATTGCGGTTTCCCCAATGCTTTTGTGAATATGTCCGCGAGTTGAGCAGTAGTAGAGACATAGGTTGGGCGAATGTTGTCATTGAGAACTTCATTTCGTACAAAATGGCAGTCTACTTCAATGTGCTTGGTACGTTCATGAAACACCGGGTTTTTAGCAATGTGTAAGGCTGCCTGACTATCACAGTGAATGTTCATAGGTTTGTTATGAGCTACCCCTAGGTTGGAGAGAATCCCTTTTAACCATTTCAACTCGCATGCAGTAGTTGCCATAGACCTATACTCAGCTTCAGCAGACGACCGAGAGACAGTGTGTTGTTTCTTTGTTTTCCAGGAGATAGGAGAGTCACCAAGCTGCACCAGCCAGCCAGTGACAGAACGTCTGGTTAAAGGGCAGCTAGCCCAGTCTGAGTCGCACCAACCATGAAGTTGCAGATCACAGTCACGGCTAAGAAAGATTCCTTGTCCTGGATTACCTTTTAGAAACCGAACTACTCTTAGTGCAGCTTCCCAATGTTCGATTCGAGGTTGGTGCATGAATTGAGATAAAGTGTGGACACTGTAAGAGAGCTCAGGTCGTGTGAAGCATAAGTAAATTGACCGCCCAACCAAACGCCGATATTGTTCGGGATTGTCAAGAGATCGTCCAGCAGCAAGTGACAAGCGATGATTTTTCTCCAACGGAGTGCCTGCAGGTTTAGCACCGAGCAAGCCAGCTTCAGATATAATATCAAGCGCGTATTTACGCTGACAAAGGAAAATACCCGTAGGATTTCTGGCAACTTCAATACCCAGAAAGTATTTCAATGTACCAAGATCTTTCATATGAAAACAGACGCTGAGATATTGCTTAAAGCTCTTGATGGCAGAAGAATCATTGCCGGCAATGATTAAATCATCAACATAGACAAGAACCACAAGCTGTATGCCTTCTTGATGTAGAGTAAATAGAGAGTAATCAAGATATGATTGCTGAAATCCATAAAACTTGAGGGCAGTGGAGAGCTTTGCAAACCAACACCGTGGAGCTTGTTTTAACCCGTACAACGATTTGCTTAGTTTGCACACCACGTTCGGTTTCGAAGTTGAAAAACCAGGAGGCATTTTCATGAAAACTTCTTCGTTTAGATCTCCATGCAGAAACGCATTGTGCACATCCATTTGGTGAAGTTCCCAAGTTTTCGCTGCTGCCACTGCTAATACAGTCCGCACCGTGACCATTTTTGCAACCGGTGCAAATGTTTCGGTGTAGTTGATCCCTTCCACCTGATGATTCCCGAGCACAACCAATCGAGCTTTAAATCGTTCAACTGTCCCATCTGAATTATTAATGCGGTACACCCACTTGCATCCGAGAGCTTTCTTCCCGGGTGGCAGCTGTTGTGTGCTCCATGTATTATTTCGTTCAAGAGCTTGGATCTCAGCTTGCATTGCTTCTCTCCATCGAACATCTTTCACTGCCTCATGAAAGTAGAGTGGCTCTTTTTCTGCAGTAATTGCTGCAAGAAAATGTTTGTGTGGCAAGGAGAATTTGTCACAATTTACATAGTGTGCTATAGGATAGGGTGTACCTGAAGAATGTGATTGAGCTGATGAACTAGAGGAAGGACTCAACTTCTGAACCGTATTTGTCACGTATCCCTGCAGCCGGGTGGATGGTTGTTTTACACGACATCCATGTCCCAATAATTGATTTTCATCGTGAGCACTTGAGACATCCATGTTCGCAGCCTCTGGTATGGCAGCTGCTGCGCCTGCAGCTGTCTCTGCAGTGTCACTGCTCTGAAATTCTGCATGTGTGAGTGCTGGCACCGCGGCAACGTCTGCAGCCACTGTTTCTGCAGTGTGAGTGCCCCCCTGTCGTCAACACTCAATTATGTTGCTGAGTCAAAGTGATTTTCTGCCAGGTCATCAAATGGATTTTCCATGCCAACATCTTCAGTAATGGAATTAGAGGAACTTGGTGTGGTTTCATCATGGTGGAATGGGAACTGGGTCTCGAAAAAATTGACATCCCGCGATACAAAGAATTCATGAGTCTCAAGATCATAAACTCTCCAACCTTTTTGCCCATAAGGATAACCTATGAAGATGCATCTATTACTGCGACTTGCAAATTTGTCTCCATTCGTATTTTGGTTGCGCGTGAAACACAAGGACCCAAAGACACGCAAGTGATTATAAGAGGGTGGCTGTCCATGCAACACTTCATATGGCGTTTTTCCTTTTAGAACCGAGCTTGGAGTGCGATTGATCAAATATCCTGCTGTCAACACACACTCGCCCCAAAAATCAATGGGTAAATTACCTTGAAACCGCAAAGCTCGTGCCACGTTGAGGATATGGCGATGCTTTCTTTCTACCCTCCCATTTTGCTGAGGTGTTCCTGTACATGAAGTTTGAAACACTATCCCATGTTCAAGAAAGTGTTTTCTCATGCAAATGAATTCTGTTCCATTATCGCTTCTCACAATTTTAACCTTTTTGTTGTATTGCCTCTCCACCATAGAGAAAAAATTTGTCAGTGTCCGTGTTACTTCTTTCTTATCAATTAGCAAATAAATCCACACCGCACGCGAGCAATCATCAACAATAGTAAGGAAATATGAAGCACCACAAGAAGAACGAGTTCTATATGCCCCCCATAAATCACAATGTATTAAATCAAATGAATTAGAAGCTTGATGATTACTCAAAGGAAATGTTTCTCTAGTTTGCTTAGCTCTTTGACATGTATCGCAAACTTTATTTTGTAAATCACTAACTCTACTCTCACTGCCATTAGAAACCAACTGAGTAGTCTTCCAAGATGGATGTCCCAACCGCTTGTGCCATACTTCTAGTTGATTCATTCCTTCAACTCTGCATGCCTTTACTTTGGGAGCTTCCCGGAAGAAGTAGAGTCCATCCCTTCGTTCACCCGCTCCAATCAGCATCTTCGAAGTTCGGTCCTGTATAGCACACAAATTAGCAGTGAATTGGACATTACAATTTGATTCATCCGACAGTTGTGATATAGAAATCAAGTTGCAATTTAACTGAGGGACATAAAGCACATGTTCAAGTTTCAAACTATTTCCAAGTCTTATTGTTCCTTCCTTAGTACACGTGGCAGTATGTCCGTTAGGAAGTCCAACAGGACACCCAGGCACTTCCCTCACATCACACAAATGTTGCAAGGTTCCTATCATGTGGTTAGATGCCCCACTATCGAGAATCCATGAATCGAGTTTAGTCTTACCAATCATGCTTTCGTTTGTAGTAACCTTTGAAGAGTTAAGCATTTCTACCAGAGTTTTCCACTGCTCCTTGCTCAATCCTATCTGGGCCGAGCTCTCTGCATCCCCACCAACACTGGATCCTAAGCTTTGGACAGCATGAGCTCGCACTGGCCCCTTCTGTGCACGTCCACTGCTTGGTCCCGTGCCTCCAGACCGGCTCTGACCTCTTCCTCGTCCACCTGCCTTCTCATCATTTCTGGGGCGTTCACCCCACCATTCTGGGTATCCGATCAGCAGAAAACAACTTGCCTCATCGTGTCCTGTCTTGTTGCAGTGCATGCACACAGATTTGCTCTTGTTCTCACGTCCTCTCATCTTCGTGCTTGCTTGAACAGCCAAGGCCATGACTTCTGATCTTTCTTCTCTGCCTCGTGCGATACTTCGCACTCTTTCTTCCTGCACTAGAATAGAGTACATCTTATTCAAAGATGGCATGGGGTCTGTGGCTAGCAGATTGGAACGGACCGTTCCATAAAGCCCATCATCCAAGCCCATCAGAAAAACGTGACCTCGTTCTTCTTCTCTGCATTTTTCAAGCTTTGCCGCAATGCCACATGTGCACCCTTTACAAGTGCAAGTCAATACTGGCTCGTGGTTTGCTAAATCATCCCACAAAGCCTTCAACTTCCCGTAATAGGCTACCATCGACAAACTTCCTTGTTTGCATTGCGCCAATTCTGATTTCAGTTGCTGTATTCGTGGACCGTTCACAACTGAAAATCTCTCCTTTATGTCGTCCCACATCTCCTTGGCGGTTTCCAAGTAGGACATGGTCGTTCGCAGAGTCGGCTCTACCGTGTTCAAGATCCATGACACCAACATGGCTTGAACAGTCCACCAATCCTCCAATTCAGAGGATCCTTCATCGGGTTTCTTTATGGTTCCATCAACGAAGCCCCATTTTCTTCTTGCTCTCAAAGACGACTTCATGGCTCTAGCCCATTCATCGTAGTTTTCGCCTTTCAGCTGCACCTGCGTGATCGCATTCCCAGGATTATCATTGGAATTGAGATCATACGGTGACGGCCTTTTCTTCTGAGTTTGATCGTCTCCTGTCATAGAAGACTTCAGGTGACCATCTTTTCCATCCATAGCAGCCGCCTGGTATCTTTTAGGTTTGTATGTGCTCTGATACCATGCAAAGGAATGGTTCTGGTGTTTATTCCTTAAGGACCCGAAGGCTATATATACATGAATGGGCACAACGATCATTCCTAGATTTGTGCCTGTTATATTACAGCTAATTGACTCTATTTACATGAGCCTAATTACCCCAAATAAAACAAATCAAATCAGATTTGCACTGACTCTATTTACATGAGCCTAATTACCCCAAATAAAACAAATCAAATCCGATTTGCCTGTGATTGCAAAATATCTACTTGCCAAATATCTTAATAGATTTCCATTTTTTTTATTTACATCAAATTAAATCGTTCGTCCTACAAATAAAAATTCTACAAATGGACTGCTTAGGCTCTGTTTGCTTTGACTAGTGGATTCTACAAAATTTAAAAAATTTATAGCGGGTTAGATCTTTCATGCAATCTCTGGATGTACTCGGGTGGGTTGGATCGGTTTGGACTAAACTCAATATTCGAATCAATTAAATTTTCTCAATTTGTGTTGGGTCAAAATTCGTAGTTTTTTTGTCAAACCCGAACTAACTTAATCCGGTGAAGAGTGAATTGTTTTGGGTAGGGTTCACGAGTCATGAGGGAAAAAAATAGCTTTAAAATTTCACAAATTTTCAGTAATATTTAAACTAAATTCCACAGTTTTTAAAATAACATTTCATTTCACAAAATTTTCAGAAAATAGAAAGAAACTATAATTTCTAAGTGAGCAAATAGTGTTTCATCTCTCATAAATCATAACAGTGTGATAATAAGATATATAAAAAATAAAAAAATGAATTTCATGTCATCGGACTGGACTCATGAGTTCACAGATTTGAAATCATAAATCCGTTATTCGAAACAAGCCACTTCCAATTTGAACGAGTTGGTTTGGTATCGGCTCAAACTACGAAAAAAACTGAAACAAACGCTTTGCCTGTGATTGGTTGCAGTGAAATACAAGAGAGAGGGTGGGAGTAGAGAGAAATAGAATAGAAGAGACTCATTTCTCTTGATTTGTTTGCTGAGAAATAGGGAAGAGAGAATAAAATCTGGTGGGACCTATTACTTTTTCAATTCTTCCCAAAGTTGCGAAGAAATAGCAAAGTAGTCATCACTTTCCTGTAATACCCTTCTTCTCATTCGTTGTTCCACCTTAAAAAAAATGAATGCTAGAAAGCAACTGTGCCGCACGTGATTCAGTTTGCCACTTTAGAAAAAAAAAATGAATGCTACGTGTGGTTCCAGTTTGCCACTTAGTTTGCCACTTCGGGAAAAAAAATGAATGCTACATATTTTTTATTTTTTTAATAAATTAATTAATTAAGTTAAATAAAATTAAATAAAATTAATTAATTAAATTAAAACCAGAAATGAAATTAAATAATTAAATTAACATTTAAATTAAAATAATAATCTTAAATAATTTAAATTAATGTTAAATGAAAATAATAATCTCAAATAATTTAAATTAATTACATTAATTAATTAAAATAATTGTATATTAGGTTTTTCATTTTAAGGGTATTTATGTCTTTTCAAAATTAATCAACACTTATCTCTTCTTTATTTCTCTTATTCTAATCAATACCCTAAATCTACTCTATTTCTCATATTTTTCTCTCTTCTTACACCCTCTCTTATTTAATTTCTCTCTTCATAATTTCTCTTCAGAACCAAACACAACGTTTGTGTTTAACGTTTGTGTTTGGTTGGATTATTGGGGGTTGTTTGGGTGAACCCGGACCCGCCCTACTCACACCTAGTAAATTCGACCGAAACAAACAGGGGAAAGCTAGCGTGACACCGCAGTCACCTAGTTAGTCTAGTAGTGGACCAAACCAGCCACTATTATAATATTCTTTTTTCTGTTTTTTTGCCCCCACTTTGGCATCATTTGACCAAGGTTCCGTATGACTCCTCTTTATCAACGCCTTTTACTGCTTACTAGTAACTCCTTTTCTCTCTCTTCTTATTCTTCTTCTCTCATGGTATTATTGTTGTGACTATGGCCGTGGAACTCGTGATGGGTTACAGAAACGACAATTTTACTGCCAAAGCCGAAGAAGAAAATGCCGTTCAAGAAGCCGCCTCTGGTTTAGAGAGCGTAGAGAAACTCATCAGATTGCTATCACAAACTCAACAGCAACAACAATATCACTCCTCCTCCTCCTCCATGGAAATCGAGATGGACTGTAAAGCCGTCGCCGACGTCGCTGTTTCCAAGTTCAAGAACGTTATTTCACTTCTCGGTCGAACCAGAACCGGTCACGCTCGCTTCAGAAGAGCACCTTTGCCCCAAAACATTGAAACCCAAACGCAACCACTTCCCGAACCCAGAGTCTACCGTGCTACTCCGTTGCAGCAGATCCCACCCCTAACTCTTCATCCACACCAAACTCACTCGTCCAAGACAATTATTAATTTCTCTTATAATTCCTCTGCTGCTAATTCGTTCATGTCGTCTCTCACCGGCGACGCCGACACCAAACACCCGTGCTCAACGTCGCCGGCGACGGCTTTTCAGATCACGAATCTCTCTCAGGTCTCTTCCTCGGGAAAGCCTCCTATTTCTTCTTCATCGTTGAAGAGGAAGTGCAGCTCTGAGAATTTGGGTTCTGCAAAGTGTGGCGGTTCCTCTAGCCGCTGCCATTGTTCAAAGAAGAGGTATGTGAAATATGGGATGGGTTGAACCTTCGTTCAAATTAGTTTTTTTTTTCTTCTTCTGACTTTTATATTCATTTAAATTTAAAAGACTATATATTATTTTTAATTTTGCTGCAGCAGAAAAATGAGGTTGAAGAGAGTGGTAAGGGTACCGGCAGTAAGCTTGAAGATGGCTGATATTCCACCTGATGATTATTCTTGGAGGAAGTACGGACAGAAACCCATTAAAGGATCTCCTCATCCAAGGTAACATAAATCATATTATAAGCAACTTTGTAATTATAATTTATAATCTATTTCTGATTTGAAATCCACCACTTACTTTAAAAGGCCGACCAATTTATTCTTGTATATATGCAATTGCAGTATTGCTCGTTGACCCTTCAATTTCAATTTTTAATAAATGGACCTATATTTTGAGATTGAAAAAAAAAACAATTTTGATTATTTCCCTTTTTCTGGATGGGCTAAATTTATAAATCCCAATTTTTATATGCCATGTTTTTGGGACAATTATTTCAGGGGTTATTACAAGTGCAGCAGTGTTAGAGGGTGTCCAGCGCGGAAACATGTAGAAAAGGCTTTGGATGACCCATCTATGTTGGTAGTAACTTATGAAGGCGAGCACAATCACTCCCTTTCTGTGACTGAAGCTACTAATCTCATCCTAGAATCCTCTTGACAAAATTCATAGTATATTCTCATGCCATTGATTAGCTTGTACAATATTTGCATCTTTTTACTCCCGGCACAGCTTTTATCTCGAAGGAGATTGATCGGTGGATGTTCCATTTTCCCTGTACAATATTGGATTGGAATCCTTTATCTTTTCTTGTTCTCTTCACATACTCGATTAGTAGTATTATTTATTTAAAAAAAAAAAAGAGTGGAGATGGTGGATTTGGTAACGGATTGAGATGTGCAAAAACAAAAAGGAAAGAAAAGAAAGAGAGTGGGGTTCCCTTTTTTCTTTTATATATTTTTTGCTTTATATGTGGTGCTTATCTTGGATGCTGATCATTTCTCAACTTTAATGGGGGGAGTTTCAATGCCGAAGGAGTAGTCTTTACTTGAATTTTGTTCTTTTGCTGATGAGTAAAGTGAAGAAAAAGCAATGAGAGAGACGGAGTCAAAGAAAATGCAGAAGAGGACGGACATGTCGTGTTTAAGACGGTTGACTTGAAAGAAAGAGCTGTCGTTGGCACTTTGTCAGTTAATTCTATGGGTCTTGCTGACGGGACGAGTGCTCCAAGTGAATCGGTTAAAGAATTCATCAAAAAAAAAATTATTTTTAAAATACAAGTTAAACACTTTTTAATATAATAAATATATTATTTTTTTATAAAAAACTTATTTATTTTGATTTTTTAACCAATGTCATTTTCCTATTTATATTGAGTGAATGAGGATGAAGAAAGGGAGATGGAAAAGAATTTTAATGCAATTTTTATTTATTGGACCGTTTGGCTTCGAGAGAAAAAGGTTGATAGAATTGTAGTACACTGGAAAAGAGCGAGGGTGTGGAATTGATGTGTTTTTTTTGGCAATGAAGGGTCCTACCTTGTTCACAAATTTGTCCAAATTGCTTGCTTTGCCTTAACGTTAATTTTCCTATGCGTATATAGGTTCCCTTTGCTAATTCACCCACCCATTTCGCTGTTTACATGCATATGCTTTCCTCAATCAAAATGTTGAAAATACAATTAGTCTGTCTCATTTTCTTCCCATACTTTCTCGCATGCATTCTTAGGTTTGAATTATGTTCACATGACAAGTTAATTTCTATGCTACGAATTTACAGATCCTTATCCTACGTACGTATCGTGATAGAAAAGAAGTAATCTCTTTTAAGTTCAGATTGAATTTGCTTTTATTTTATGAATTTTTTTTACTAGCAAAAATTTATATTTTTTCTCAGGAAAAAAAATACTTCTAAGTTTATACGTATTGATGGAGAAAAAAATGAGATAAAAAAGTTAATTTCAACGTAAAAAAACGGTGACGCCTAATATGCACCCCAAAAGAACCCCTAAAGTATTAATATATACTTGCAACAGCAGGTGATCCAGATATTTTTGTAATTCTTTTATAATTAAAAATTTGAACTATGTTCTGCGTAATCCTTTTTTTAGCAGCATTCCATCCTTTCTCCTCGCTTTCAACATGTTGATGGTGAATTGTTGGCATGTGATGAACACAGAGAAATCAGAAAGAAGGTGCTATTTAGATTAGGGGGAAAAAAAATGGGAGAGCGAAACAAACAAACCTGAGATAGAAGCAGGCACGGTACGATGACAGACAGGTCTTGCGTGAGGGAGAAAGTGAAGAAAGTCTAACGGTGGGTCTTCTCTTTTGTGCAATAAGCGATCAAAACAATAATAATGATGATGATATTTCTCATAATTTAATTAAAAATTATCAAATTCTGTTTACTGTAACAGTTTTGTCAAATACATATTTTTTTTTTCAAAGTTTCGATTTAAGCACGTTGTGATATTCTAACTGGGATTAGGTTCACTTGCTTCGCCAAAAAAAAGAGAAAGGAATTAGATTCAGTTATAAATTGAAGATATTTCGTTTTCCTTGTTTATTTGTTAATTTTGATTCATCATTTATTTACAAATAACACTTCAAATTTTAGTGTGATACGTAACAGCACGACAGTACTGATTTAAAAATGAGGTTTTTCCGTATTTTATCTTTTTTATTTACAAGAAAAAATAAATACTATCATTACAAATTACAGTTCAAATATTCAAAATATTACAAAACTGAATATAATATAATATTTTATTAATTTTACATTAATAATCAATTAGAATTAATTATATCATCTGTAAAATAAAATCATGCTAGAAAGGATGCGAGATTGAAAAGTGAGAAAGGGTGCTGAGGTAACGTGTCTATGTTGTAGAGATAGTGCGTCTTGTTTGGGAACCTGAAAATTACAAGAAAACCAGGATTTGATACCACCAACATCACAGGTCCATGGTATGTTTGGTATGTAAGAAAGTAGGAGAAAAGAAAGTGAGAGGAAAAAAATTTTATTAGTTAAAGTGTAAAATTGATGATGTGTTATATTATTATTGGTCTGTCACATTTATCAATACATCTTTTTCACACTTTACTAAAAACTTTTCTTTCCCTCTATTTTCTCTCCTATCTGCCAAACAAACCAGTAAGCATCAACAAACGATGCCACGAGGAAGAGGCACTTCTAATCATCCCTGACAGCGGCGGCAATAGAGTTGACGTTGGCGTGCTTTCCCTGAACGGCAGCAGTCAGAGAGCGGGAGAAGTAAAAGAAGGAGAGGAGTGAAGCGACAGTGCTGGAGAGATAGTACTGGGTGGTGCTAAAAAAAGAGAATCACGGGGATTTAAATTTTTTATTTTTAAAATAATTAAAAAAAATAAGGTTAACTTGATATAGCCGGTAACACTTGAGAGGACACCATTGGATAGGAGTGAACATGGGCCAGTTTGGATGAATTTTGGCTAAATTCAATGCCCGATTCGATAAATTTGATTAGTTTGGATTTCAAAAAAAGATTCACAGTTTTTCTAAATGGCACGAACCGAACCAAACCGGTGTTGAATGGGTTGGATTGGATGAGCTCGCGGGTTGTGAAGCAAACAATAAAAGAAAAATAGCTAGATTGATATGTCATGCTTTCAACAGGGAGACCTTCCTACTTTACAACACATGTCCACTTCCTTACATGATCTATAACCGCAATTATATTAAGCAAACAGAAACTTGATTCACCTGTCAGAAAATGGTTAAATTTCAAAATGTGTTCATCCTGAGCCTTAGTTATACCAAAACCCAAAGACTAAATTGAGCAGAACATGTCATTGATAAAATTACACAAGGCTAGCTTGACTAAATTGCAACAAGAAGCTACTATCATGGAGACAATCGATGGGCCAGTACAATTGATCATAAAATAGGTTGAACAGAAAGCTAAATAGCACATCTTAAAAGTAATTGCATCAATATTATTACATAACCAGTATAGAGGACGCAAAAGACACCAAATGTGCATCATTTTCAAACATGCAACAAAACCAGTAAGACGTCAAGTTTCATTCATTCATTCAGGTAAGGCAATTTGTGAATTCTGTAGCAGTAGCAACTGCTGCCCCCGTAATGGCATCTATTGCAATCGAGTCTTTTTTGTTGTTGGTGACTGCAGATATCACAGCACCTGTTACTGCACCCCCAATGAAGGCATTGAATTCTTCTGCAGTGTATCCAAGTCCAAGGGAACAAAAAAGGGCTATGGTAAGAATATCAATTGAAAAATAAATTTAAACAGAACAATAAAAAGCATTGTGCACCACCAAAATCAAAGTTAATAAACATTTGACTTCCAATATTTTACAAATTCATTTATTAAATTATTATATCAAATCTACAACTTCTGATTATACCTCCATCCACACTCCGGCCGCTTAAGCTACATCGAAGTGGGCATTTTTCTAAAATATAATACAATAGCCATGCAGTTTACTATTAGACTCATTTAGAGCCAAACATGATACCAGTTTACTATTAGACTCATTTAGAGCCACCCAAACCACCTTTTTTTCTTCTCCCTGAAACTCGTAACCCCATAAGGCCATAGCCTCCATCAATCTCCTTCTCTCAATCACCCATACCCCAAACCTGTAACCTTAACACCCCCCAAACTCCAACCACTACACCAAAACCCAAATCACAACAATATACATACAAGATCAGGAAAAGAAAAAAAAAAGAAACAGAGAGAACTAAAGGGAGGAGTGAGTACCAGTCAACCAGAGGTGGCACCACGCAAAAGGGAAGAGGGAGAGCAGATCGCGATGGCGGAGGTGGGAGATCGCGTCAGGGAGGACGGAGGTGGTTGTGGCTATGATCGGCGCCGTCCAAAAAGGAAGAGGGAGAGGTTGAGGACGGAGGAGGAGCTAAACCCTAAAGAGGGAGAGAGACAAACGAGACGAGAGTGAGAGTGACTGAGAGAGGGTCTTCACAGTTTCTATTTTTTATTCTGAACGAGTTGTGTAAATAATAATAATAATAATAATAATAATAATAATAATAATAATAATAATAATCCCACCGGGTCGGGCCATCGGGTTCTGGTTTTAAAATCCATAATCCGAACCAAATGCCATCGGATCTGACTGGGTCGGTTCGAGTTGGACCCGAACGTGATTGGATTGGGCAAAATCCGGGTTGGGTCACCGGGTTGACCCGAACCCGTGTACACCCTTACCATTGGACCTTAATTTTATTTTATTTAATAATAGCTTGTTAAAAAAAATCAATCTAACTCATAATCTTTTAATATTGTTAATAACAACACTAGTAATTAAATGGGTTAATGTACCCAAAAAAATGGGTTAAATGTGTTTTTATCCCTATTAAAATTGGTAAATACTGATTTTAGTCCCTAAAAATATAAAAATTGTGTACTTCTAGTCCCTGGTATGAGACTTGTGAGGGACTAGAAACGCCCTATTTTCGTTGCATGCATGCACTAAAAACAAATAAAATTTTCATGAAATATTACAAATTTTATAGAGGTAAAAAACATATCTAGCTCTAATTAAAACGGTGATTGTCAAAAAAAAAGCTCTAATTAAAACGGTGTCTTCGAAGTTGATATTAAAGATAGTATTTCAACTCCAAATTAATTTAAATTATTACACGACTTTATATGTTAATTGAAACGTAAATAAACACACACACACACACATAAAAAGTGTAAGAAAGTGGTTGACAAATGCAAGTTAGTCAGCACTTTGAAAGTCGTTTCATCTTAGAGCATCTCCAACGTAAAGTCCTTAAGTGGTTCTTAAGTCTAAGAACGATTCTTAGACATGTTCATAGTTGGAGTTCGGTGACCTTTCCACCAGCTGTAAGGAAGATTCTTATAGAAGAATACATTCTTACCATTAAAATAAAATAGTGTTATAATAATCAGACCAGAAACAATTACAAAAATAAAAAAATTGAATGTAGAAGAAGATTTGCTGGAAGATAAACCACTAAACTTTAGATTTGGGATATGAAGATCAACCCAAAACCATGTGGAACCTTTGTGAGGGAGAGTGAGAACCAAGAGCAAGAGGACACAACCAGCCTTTCTCCCATGGTCGACGCCTTTAGTGGCATGGCATCTCAATGGTCGATGCAGCCTGGCCAAGGCACATTTGCGGCTCCGTCATCTTCCCTTTTGATCTCTCTCTCCCTTTGTCAATCTCTTTTCCCTCTCCTTTGTCTCGCACACCAACCCCTTCATCTATTTCTGGTTGTAGTATACAAAGCAAAGAACATTTTTTTGGGGATTCTTCTGACTGCAGAGTGTTTGGGGAGGGCAAGGACTGAGAGGGTTTCTAAAAGATGCACTCAGGTAGCATTTTTAACAATTAATAAAATATAGGGGACCCATTTAAGTTTTGTTGAGTTCGTCGTCGAGTTCTTATACGTAACTTTGTAGGGTAGGGCCCACTTAAGCAATTCTGGTTGAGTTGATGCTCTTAGGCTACCAAAAACATTAATTAGGGTTCAATACAATTGTCCGATTTCACTAACATAGTAAAAAAAATCCCCCAAAAAAAATTAGAGAGAAAGATGTCATTGTGACTATTACAAATATATGGGATTGAGTGATTTCTTGGTCCTCTGCCGGTTCATGTTGATTCAAGGGTACACGAAGGGTGACACCATTTGCCACTCAAACCGCAACAGAAGGAGGATTGCTTAACCGTAGCAAGAGTACAATTTTGATTATTTTAGTTCATTTAGGCATGTTTACATTAGTTCTTTGCATGATTTTGATTATTTTTGTCCAAATGGCAAATTTTTCTTTTCTTTTGTGCATAGGAGAGGAGTGCATTGGCTTTGAAAAATGGTGGACATCATATATGAAAAGTTGGGACAATGTTGGAAGCAAACTGGTGCAAAATGGGAAACACGACTAGAAGCACGACGTGGGCATGTTGACAACTTGGCCTGTTTCGAACCTAGACTTCTACAATGTTTTCTCGCCTCCAAAAAGAAACACAACATGGCTGCATTGATAAACACAGTCGTGTTTTGCGCACTGTAACATACGTTTTTAATATTCAAAAGATGTATGGTGGGTTGAAAGATGGAAGAAGGGGAGGCTACAATGGTAGAGGCAAAAAAAAAAAACGTTCTGTCAAAGTGAAAACCGATCTAGGTTTCTATCAGTCTTTGACACATTCCAGATATAAACTTCTGAATAGTCTTCTAGAGGTATATATTTGTACGCCACTAAATAAATGGTCCGTAAGTTTGCATATGAACCTTGTAAAGTGTCCAAAAGTTAACTTACAGGAGGCAATTTATCCATGACTTGGGTCAATAGCTTCCAGAAATTAACTTTCGGATGGAAAAAAATGAAAAAAATCTATAAGGGCGTATTTGCAAAAAAATGGGTGTCAATAGTATCCCCAAAATTGAAAAATAGTAATGTAAGACCCAATTTTCTTTAACTAAATAACAATAACAATACGTTACAATCCATTGTTGTATTTTAGAATGTCTATTTCATTTACCGTGGCTAAACATTACCTGGGTTGCCATTGAGTCGCATTACCCAAAATGAATTACCACCTTATGACCTTCAAGTTCATCCGGTGAGATTCAAATAATGTTAAAGCAATTAGGCATTTCTGATATCATTATATTCATCGAAATTATCCAAATAGCTTTCTCCAAAATTGGAAATTTAATTTTGAACAAATAACTAATTGGTGGAGTAGAGTAGATGTGGAGGTCCAAAATGACTCACCGTGCACCCTTTTGCAGGGGAAGAAAGATCAGACATAAATCACATTAGGGAAATAAAGAAGATTCTCGCAACGAGGGAAGAGTTAAATATAATAAGAGTCACAACTGCCTCCAAATTGAGTTAAATAATAAATACTAGCGGCAAGACGGGCACTACCGTGCCCGTCTTTCCGCATTTCTACTGCGTTACAGTAGGTATTATTTTATCTTGTTTTCTTGTTTAATGTTAGTTTTAAAAGATTTGATTATGCATTTCAAGTATTTCATCATACTAATTTTTCAGAATGACATATTATTATTAACACATATTGATATGTATGTGTATATATTAACTAACAATTGTCAAATTAGGCAATGAGGATACATATATTAGTTACAGTACAACTCAAAGTTTTTTTTTGTAAGTTAAAAATTTCATTTTAAAACAAACATTTATCAAAACCTGACAATCATGCCTCAGTTTTCGATTAAAACACCAAAGAAAATGAAAAAGAAAATCATACCTGAAAATCCTAATTTTTTGTTACATGGTGAAGCACTTTCCCTATGAAATGTGCATAAAGGCATGGGCACAGTGAAACATATATTTAGTGCAACATCGCCAACACGTGTCTAGCGAAAAGAGAAGCACAATAAATCCATGGTGATGGTGATGCAATCTTCACCCTCATTTCCTTTGTATACAGATATCCTCCTTCCTTAGCCATGTAATATACAGAACAGTTCCTACTATTTAATTTCTTAGTTAATAGGCATGTTAAAACTGCAAGCAAAAATGAAAATGTAAGTAGAATGAGGAAAAAGTGCTAAAAAAGATACTACGTTCCATACTTTAAAGTCTAAACAGATGGAGACTATGGCTCCCATTGTCAACAGATAATACGATTCCAACACTAAAAAATTATTACCACAGGAACCGGGTGATCTGCAGTTTGCGACTTTGTCCTCTGGGGCTTCTTTCTTTGATAAAAAGATACACTACAGACTCAATGCAATAACCTTCTCTCCGCAAATTTCATCATGTGATCAAATTGTTCTCCAATCATCGCCAACAACCACTCTCCTCCAACACGAAAAATAACATGATCACTTTTTTTTTTTTTACACAAAGCATAATCCAATTCAGTGCTATCATCACATATTCTAAAGCATACCATATATAACCAAATTGTATCAGATTTTTTTCCCCTTTTGAACGGTCATAGTCCATTTCCCCCATTAGCGCAGATGGGGTCCTCCCACTTCGGCTCAATTTTATACACTTGAAACAATGGAAGTCTGCTCTCACAGCTAACTTGCTCGGATAACAAATGGCAATTGGAGAAAAAGAAAGCAATCAAATTACGAAGAAAACACTTTAGAAGCAGTAAATGAAACAGAGCAAGAACCAACAAATGGATATTTTTTTGGGACCCAAAAGGAAGAGAATGGATAAAAGAAGCGAAGAAAAGAAAAGGAAAAGATTGAAGCTTGACCTCCAAAACTCGTCAACGATGGCGAAGGTGTAGATAGGTCGAATAGAGCTTCCCCGAGCAACTTGGTTGCACATGGGTCGAACCAGAAGGACCAATAATTCTCGAGGCGGTGGGGTTGGTGGACGACGGCGGTGGGTGGCTTTGAACAGAGAGGGTATGGTCGTATTTGTCGGTTGAAGGAATATATCGATGGTACAAAGGCCATCTTCCACCACACACGGCTTCCTTCTACTTTCACCGTCACGGTTGAAGGAATATATCGATGGTACAACAGGGGTGTAGTTAGAAGAAAGCTTATTGTGTATTGGTCAGGGTTCAACGCTTGTCATACATGAAAAAACATTGGAAGAGAGTGTGTTGCTGTTACTCTCTGTTAGTGACCATTGCCCACAACATCTCCGTCTTCTTTCTTCCTCTAATGCAGCGCCCCCACCCCAAATTTTCGATTTTCAAATTCAATTTTCTCGATTTTGTCTCTGTGACACGTTAATTGCCTTTCGTAGTTTCGCGGTTATAATTTTGCATCGTGAAGGTTTCAATTGACGGTTAGTTTTAGGCAAGGGTAAAAAAGGGATATGAAATTAGTACACGAAAATTGGCAGTTATCTTACCCCATCTTCTTTATATAATGGTATAGATATTCCTTTTAAAGTCGACCACGCCACTTTCTTCCGTCAGTATTTCAATTCGATTAGCAAATTGGTGTATGAAGTTGTGCAATTCGATTGTGTAGATTAATGTTTATTTTTTTTATAAAAAAGAATAATTGCATACTATAGTACTAACTTCGTTTCGATTAATGCAACAATTCACTATGTTTTTGACTAATTTAACGAGCTTCAAATCTGAACCGTTTAAATTCAATTGAATGACTCCTACTGACCGCAGGACTCTCTGACCATAGGGAATCTGGATCTCAAGTATTAAGTAGTTGGGCCCTAATAGCCCTTTTGAAGTACTTGACTAATTAACCATACAAGCTTGGATATTTGGATTCATTGAAGAAACTAGAATTTTCAGTGCCTGAAGTTAAAATGAAAAGAAGCAAAAAAAATTATGTTTTACAAGCTGGGGCCAAGAAAGTAAACAATCAAAAGGATATCATAAATACCCAGATGGAAGATAGAGCAGTTATGACCAAGACAATTTTGAATAAAGCTAGCTTATAGCAATAATCTGGATGAAGCAATAACTAGGATGATGAAGAAGCAGCCCCTAATGATGATGAGCCATTCTTACAATACTGAACACTACTCTCATCCATTTTTTCAAGCACATAGTGTCCCAAAGTCTTAGTTGCCTCCACTAAATTCTCTCTGCACAAAAACTCATTCCCACAAACCTTTTCCACTTTCCCACAAAAATCATGCACAAACACATGCGTCTTTGGATTCCCACCTTTCTTACTCCTGGCGAGGACGCCGGCGGTGAAGATCGCCGACATCCTTCCAGGAGCATCAGGCCAATCACCCCTCGGACCATCCACCAAGATAACATCCCAATCCACCTCATAAACATGATTAGGAAGGTCATTAATCCCAAGCTTACACTCTGAAAACAAAAGATTCTGCACTGGCCTACACTCATTTTTAACCTGTTCTTTAGCCGAAGCCATGAGCTCTTTCATTTCACTACTCTTGGTTGTGTACTGAACATCATAGGCATCAATCTCAGGGTGCTTTTCTTCAATATATGCTGCGTAGTAACGGTTTTCGTCGATGAACACCGTTCTTCCATTGTGGTTCAATGCCTTCCACATTAGGGTTTCGTGTGTGAGTCCAAAGATGAGAAAATTGCAGGGTGATGAGCATTTTCTGAGCACGTCAGAGACAGGCTTCATGTCTGAGTAAGGCATGTGGTAAGTGTCGTTGGATTTGGATGCATAATGGAGAAGGGTGTTGATTACATTGGAAGGTAATGGGGTGCTGTTGATTACAGTGGCAATGCTTGAGGCAGTGGCGGTGGTAGAAGTGGTGGATTCTCTGGTGTAAATGAGGGTGGCAAGGAAGGCCAATGTGAAGAATGATATGAGGGCTAGAAGCCATAGGCGATTTGAGCTTCCTTGTTTTTGGATATAAGGGTGGAGAAGGATGAGTTTTGTGTTACCGTTTGTGTTCTTCATTGTGTTTTGGGATTATTAGAGCTAGGGATTTCTGAGCTCTGGGAGAGAATTGAGGAAGAGGGTTTGATTTAAACAAGTAACAGAGAGAAATGAAGCAATGTGAAGTGAAGGGAAAAATTTTATTGAGAGTGACCTCACAATGAAAGTAATGTTAATGAGAGTGGTGTAGTTATTTTGTTATAGTT
The DNA here is from genome assembly GCA_037113605.1 of Calophaca sinica. NCBI lineage: Eukaryota > Viridiplantae > Streptophyta > Magnoliopsida > Fabales > Fabaceae > Calophaca > Calophaca sinica. Next base: position 13,632,331 of record CM073736.1, read on the forward strand.
GAATTTGTTTTTATTATGTGGTTGGTATTTTGCATTAATTAATTAATTCCTAATATGTGTATTGTTTAGTTTATGAAGGATGGTTTGTACTGAACAAAAATGAGGATGATAAGAGAGATGGGGTGGTTGGAGTTGAGATAAGAGAGGTGGTGTGCAGCGACTCATCATCTAATTACAAACCAGAAGTCGCTTTTCCTTGTTGATTTAAGCTCTAGTTTCCAAGTAACCCCTGTATAATATTGGCAACTTCTTAAACAAGGAGCTACCTCTGAAGGGGACCAAGTACCTAAAATATGCCTCTCTATCCTTGAAGTACATGTGCGTAACGTTTTTGTACTTGGTAGTTGTATACTAAAGACGTCTTCAAAGTAAAAAGTAATAAGGTCTCTTTGTCATTTAGAATTTAGATTGCGGAAGCAGACTTTGCAGCCAGGCAAACTGATAATAATAATAATAATAATAATAATAATATAGAAGTTATCTGAGGTGAGAGAGAGTGTGTGCACTTCTATCTTGGAGTATTTAACTCAGCAACTATTGCCTTGCTATGACTAATCCTCGGATTGCGGAGAATACAATACTGAGTGAAAAAGGAATGCGATTAGAAAGGGATATAAAATGTTCGAGATAACGCTTTTGTAAATAAAGCAAAATTGATTTTTTCTGTGGTGGGCTGGGAGTTATTTTTTGGGTCAAAATCAAATGCACTACACTTTATCCCCTAATTTATATGCTTAGTTGTACTTTTCACACTAATTTTTAAAAATAAGCATTTTACTCCCTCGATTTGTATTACTCTTACTCATTAAGATAATTTTACTGTTATTTTTAACTTACGGAGTTTAATAAATCAACTATATTTTATAAAATGAAGTTTTGTCACGTGGGACCATGCCACATGTCAAAACCTAATCATTCTAATTCCCCCCAAAAAGCATTTTTTATTTTATTTAGCTTATTTATATTTATACTTTTAGATATTCATCAATTACTAAATTGATTTCACCATAAATCAGATACTATTTGTATCATTAATTACTAAATTGGTTTCACCATTAGTCACCATAAATGATTTGTTGAGATCTAAATGATTTAAATTGGTATATTTTACATAAATTAATAAATAATTATACGTAACTTTAACACACCTAAATTTTTCAAAATGTCAAATACGTCTAAACTCTTGACCAAAATCATTATGTATAAATAAATTTGTAGAACATATGTGATTTTTTGTGTGAAAGAATGTATATATTAATATCAACTATATTATATAAAATAGAGTTTTGCCACGTAGGACTATACCATGTGTCAAAACTTGATCATTCAAATTATTGCCAAAATGCAAAAAAAAATTATTTAATTTTACATTTGTCGATATTTATGACTAAATTAATTTCATTCATTAATTCTGAATTAAATTGTACACATAATATTTCTACTAAATTAATTTCATTCATCAATATATTAATAGTTTCCTATTATCATTAAAAGCTTTCGAGATTCAAAATTTAATTTTCATAAATAGTGTTTTTTATATTAAGTAACTGAATTTGAAATTCAAAAATCAAACCAAATATTGTGTTTATATTATAATATTATGATACACAAATCAAATGCAAATCAGTCTTTTGGTTGTTTCCTTTGGTGAGTCTACACTCAGCTTATTTCATTTTTTTTGCTTTATGTGATTTTTCGTAACATATGTAAACTCTATGAATGTGCAGAAGCAATGTGGTCTATGAAAGCTGTTAATGGAGCATTTTGTTAATTTGACCAAATTTGTCCTTCATGGTGTTGTGGGTTTCTATTTTTTGTTTCATGATTTTTTTTTTCTTTTTCGAAGATGCTTTTTTGTACTGGATATTCTCAAAGGTATCAAAGTAGATGTCTCAAAGGTCTTGATAAAATAATATTTCCGTAGCTTCATCTAGGTATTTTAGAAGAGTTTAGCAGCATCTCATATATGTTTGATGCTCTATTTTCTATCATTCCATATGTTCATTAATTTAATAATTTTTAAATGAAATCGTTGGACATGATTTTAAGTTGTAACTATTTTGTTTTTGTGTGATTTTAAGAAGCAATTTTATCATTCCATTATGGACTGAAAAAGTAGCTATCAATTTTATTATCAAAAAAAGAAAAACTAGCTATCAATTTTGAAATAAAAAAAATAGCTATCAACAATGAAAAAAATCTACTTTTTTAATAACATTTTGTTCAAAAAGTAGATTTTATTTCATTGGTTTGAACAAAATTGATAGCTACTTTTTCAATCCATTGTTTTAATAATTTTTGTATCGATATAATTCTTTCCTATTTATTATTTTTCACTTAATTAATTAATTGAGGACTTTTTATCTAATAAATATAAATTTACTCTTATCAAACAAATTTATATTTAATTACATGACAAAAAATAAAAACTCTTTCTTAGTGTCATGTTTATTCTTTATATTTTGTTTCTTATCTAAAAACAAAGAAAGAACTACTTCTTTTTCAAGTCTTTAAGAATTGCATTTTAAATAAGTCCAAAATAATTATCCCAAGGTTTTGAGTAACTAAAAATAATTAAGTATTTTTTTTGAAAAAATTTAAAGAAAATAAATTCAATAATAATTGAAAAAAAATATGTTTGATCCAAAACTTTCAAATTGGAAAATTATAGTGGAAATCAAACCAAAACAAAAAACAAAATATCGAAAGATAAAAAGTGAGAGAATAGGCACGAATTGAAAAAATGGAGGATATTTATAGATAATAAATTGCATTCGAAATTTTGAATGATGAATGACTTTTTTTTATGGTGTGTAAATATTGACATGACTTGATTCTCAATAAATAATATTGAATCACTCGAGAATTGAAAATCATTCCCTTTAACTTAAGGGGATGTAATATTATTTTAAATTAAAAAATTTTAAATTGAATAGGTTATAAAATAACTAGCAAATCATCATAAAATATTAATTTAGAAATAAAATAATAAAATTGTACGGTAAATATTATTTCGTAAATTGCTTATTGACATTTATGGTTATTGACTTCCCCATCTATTGGTATTTGTTGATTGCTGACATCTACTATATTATATTTACTATCTACTATAATATATAAAATAGAGTTTTGTCACGTTCAAAAGCACAAACATTTTTTTCCTCCTAAATCAATTTTATTTATTTATTTATTATTATTATTATTATTATATCAATAATATTACAAATTCTTAATTAGTAAATATTATCAAAATCATAAATATATTCTGTTAAATGACTTGCCAATTTTGAATTAGTGTAATCATCAATCAGCATTTATTATTATTGAATCATATAAATTTGACAACTTTTAATTTGGCATTCACTATCAATTTTATAATTCATAATAAATCTGATTTTAAATTTAAACTTAAATTAAATCAAAACAAAATTCACTTAAAAATCATACTAAATATATCACTTATTAAACAATATATCATAAAGACAAATTTATGTTAAAGTTTTTAACATATTTTGTGCACAACACATAACTTTATACAATAGATATATTGTTATTAATATTTAATGTCACATAAATTGTTAAATAGGACTTTTATATAAGCTATATATATTTTAGTTTTAGTTTGTATTATTTATAATTCCTACAATTGATTCACCTTATCATATTACTATTTGTTATTATATTATAAACTCATTTATATTATTTTTTCTACTTTTTTTTCCATATATTTTTGGCTATTTTTTTTTACGTAACTCGACAATTTTCAAATCTCACCCGTGCATCGCACGACATAATACACTAGTTATTTAAAAAGAACGAGTTATCCAAAAAATCGTGATACCAACTATTGTTAACATAACGCATGGGACTAGTGGCGGAGCTAGCCACTATTCTACCAGGGGGCCAAATATAAAAAGTAATTTTTTTATAGACAAAATAAACTACTAATTTTTTTTAGTAATAAACTACTACTCCGGTCTGAAATATAAACAAAAAAAATGTCTAAAATATAAGCAATCTGAGTATTTTTTTTAGTGTAAGTACTTTATCTGATAAACGTATTTTATTACTACACTGGGGTAGCGACCTGAGTATTTTTTGGGGTAGCGAAATTCTATATTACTACACTAGTCTTTAGTAAATTTTTTTTTTTTGGTAGCAATGGCTACTCCATTGATACACTATCCTCCGCCCCTGCATGGGACGTCTGTTTTCTTCAAATGGCTTTCTAACTATTCTAATACTCATCTAGTCACACAAAAAAAAAAAAAATATTCTCATAGTCACAAACCCTTGCATGCCACTCGTGCAAATGCAACCAATTATTCCTTCTTTTTGTTCCCGTAATTGTATTTGGTAATAAAAAAATATGTATAATTCATATCGTTGTCCACTTGTTCATATCCCACAAGATCTGTATCTCATCCGTCCAAAAGCCATTCTTTAACATTGAGTTCCATTTGTAGGGGTGGGCAAGATAAGTCAGCCCGAACCGAAACCGAAGAGCCCAACAAGCCCGTGAAGCATTTGGACAAGTGCGGTCGCGTCGTCAATTAGAAAAAAAAAGGGTTTCGATCAAAATAGTCCGAAAACATCTTTTTCATTTATGTCCAACCCTTTCAAGAGCCCAGTCCAATAGATGAAAGGTTAAATTACTTTCGCTAACCCTCATTTTATTTCAGAAAACCCCACTACTCAGAGCCCCGTTTCAAAATCTTAGATAAACACATTAATTATCCTTAAAGTAATTATCTTTAAAAAAGTATTTATAAGATAATTCAAAACAAACGAGTTCTATTTTTTATTTTTTGTCTCATACACCTACAATTTTAATTTTTATGCACAAAGTCAAGAATTAATTAAGTATACTTTAAATATGAAAACAATTTTCAAAATAAAATTTAATGACTATGCCCGGAAAGAAAGTTTTACACTATCATTCAATCATATCTTAAATAATTATTTAAATATTTGTGGAGATAATTTTTATAAAATATTTGTGGAGATGTTTTATTAAGTAATCTCTATCTCTATTATATACAAATGTAAATAATATAAATCAAGAAATATCACAAATGTCAACACAAGAAGAAAACTACAAAGCTACATCAATTAAATTCGCATACTTGGACTTGCTGAGTCATAAATTCAATGTATTAAAATACGAAAATTTAGATTATAAAGAAATAAAGAATCTACCGGTCAACACATTAAAACATCAAATAAAAATCAAATCATGTATGCGAAGAAACCGATTGCACAATGAAGGGTCCAATCTCATCAAATTAAAAACCAATCTGCAAAAAAAGGAAATAGTTGAGACCAAAAATAATCTGTAGAATACAACAACATATTAAACACGTTTAAATACACACAAAATCAGAATTTCTGTCCTAAAAAAAATCTTGGTCAACTCGGTTAATATTCAAATTAAAACTTTTTTTTTTGGTGTAACATAATTATAAAAGGCAACCCTAAGTACTAAAGGTAAAAAAAATCCCTATATACTAAAGGTAATGTTAATACGGTAGCCTTATTAATACGGTATATTTTGGTCAGATTCAAATAATATGGGATGTGGGAAGTATGAATTGGATTGCCACACCTTTACGATTATGCACTTTAGGGATTATTGTATCTCTGATTCTAGGTGATTTTATCATCACTTTCATCTTTTCTTCAAGCAAAGAAATTGTATTGTTCTTTGATTGAGTTTCAAAATTCCTTCTTTATGTGCAGATTTGGGCTTCTAGTGGATGGATAGCGAATATGAGGCAGGGAGAGGTCAAGCTATTAATGGGGCTTCTAATCGGGATGGAGCTGCCACCATCAATCTGCATGTTTCTGGGTTTTCCGGAAAATTGTTAATTTTTCAATAATTAGTACATGGTTAGAAATGTGAATGTTCTTCCTATTTTCATAATACTCTTGGTAGATTCAAAAAAGAATCCTTAGTAATACATATAACATTTTTTCATTTTTATATATTACTTTTCAGTTGTAGTATAATCGATGCTCTGAACTTTGGATTGGAAGATTTTGGTCAGCTAGCATCCCAATGAAAATTCACTTCTCAATTTGAAAGCGAATGGGATGTGATCAGGTTGAAGGAAAATAAGTATAAAATTTTAATTGAAGCTGATTTTGTTGATTCAAGAAATTTTGCAAATGTAGGTGTTGATGTTTTGCTCTGTAGAGGATTCCATTCAAGTTTTAGAACTACACAAAGTGGATTGTCTCTCTACATAGGTTAAATCTATATCTCATATGCAATCTTCTTATTATAAGGCTTCTTTGACTAATGTCTGTAATCTTCCAATTTATACAGACATCACAACTACAATGATTTGATTCAACGTGGACCTGTGGTGAACTTAATTTCCTCAAAATGTGAGAGATGTTTTTCAACTTGATTGAGAAAAGCTATACAAGGTTGTTGAATATTTTTTATCACCCTTCATTGATATTGTTTGATATTTTATTTGCTTCCTTAATTTGTCAGATCACCCCCACATCAACTCATATTCTTATATGATCTATCTATCAATTAGTATTACCCAATTGAATTTATTTACAGAAGGAGTACAACAAGTTTAGCAATATTCGTACCTTAGGCCAGAGAGGGCAGAGATTGTCAGTTCAATTCTGACTATTCTTTCTCCTCACTGCATTTTTTCTTTTTGTTCATTCTGCTCTATGTGATAGTGATCGCCAAACTTAGTCTTTCTATTGACTACAGGATAGTTCGCCATTGGGTTTTAATGTAATTTCGATATGTATCAATGAAGCAACTTGTGATTTCATTATGCACCAGTATAACAACTTATAAGAGGTTGTTGCTTTATGAAATTAAATGACAATGAAGGAAATATAGGCAAACCTTATGGCACATCCAGTTTAGAACCTCTGAGTCTTCAAGTCTAAAGAATTTTGAAGATCCGACTTCTACATATGCATAAGGATATAATTTAGAGAACATATTTAAGATCACCACAATATCATTTAACTTCCATTACTAAACAGGTCCTTGAGTGAAATCTTTCTCTTTTATACATCCCATCAAATAGTCATAACTCAAGCAATATTATTGCAACATTACAGAGTGAATCTCTCTTACTACCTAACATTGAACTGCTAATACACAAAATCAGGAGAATTAAAAACAAGAAAGAAAAAGATTACCAAGGATGTCATCACAGTTGGCTCTCATAACCAGTATACCCTGCAACAAGAGCACCTGTTTAGCACCAAAGATATGGTGTCATTTTCCATGAAAGGCACCTTGCTATCATTTTCACAATAACTTTTAGTTTAAAATTTTTTGTTATTTGAAATTCTTTAGTATTTTAACAAAACTAAATATTATTGGTTATTTTTTTTCTAGACGTTTGTATTGAGTGAATGAAAGATACCGTTGATATAATTAGATTGAATAAGATCATTGTTAGTTGTTGTTGGTTGCTTTTAAAAAGTCATGAACTAATCGAGGCATAAGCTTAGAACATAATTTCCAATGACCCAACAAGACGCAGGCTGTAAGAAATTTTATAGGATCTATTATATGAAATTAGAACACCGATTAGAGTACTTACTTGTTGACGACATGATCACGATTACCGAATATTGTCTCTGCCTTGTAGAGCTCCTGAAATCACGAACTAAGCCTTCCTTTGCCTGGTCACAAACTTCGGTTCTCGGTTCTCAATGGGGCAAACCGTAGACGAGCATATATGATTCCGGTGACGGCAAAGGGGACCTAGCCTCTCTATTTATCAACCCTAGGACCACCCATCATGGGCCTAGTGGTTGGGCCTACACTGTCTCCCACATAAATCAGAATTAGGTGTCCAAAGGCCCATTACAATTGATCACTTATTTGCGGGCCTGAGCATCATCAATTGGATCATAACATTAACCCGTTTTTGGAAAACTAAAAGGCCACAATTGATTGTAGCCCACAGGAATTATTAGATTTAATTCTAACATTCTCCCACTTGGGCAAAATCAATTGTGCAATTTTAATTTTTAGAAAACATTTTGAAAACGACTCTCGGGCTAATAACATACTTCCTAACGTGGCCACTAAACACATGATCCCAAGATGCAACACCTAATTAAGACTCCATCCAACAAAAGCTAAATGATACCGAATCATGGCGGTAGTCACATCTTATATTGACATGACACCTTCCATGGTTACAAATACCACCAACTTCGTCGACTAGCCATCTATGTGGAGTGTAGCAAGAAAATGGCATGCCAATATGATCTTATAGCCATACTGTCATTTTCTTTGTCAGTCCTCAATTTCTCTCAAATGCATTAAAGCCGGAGAAATTATATGGTTCATAAGAAACCATGATGCCTCAGCTCAGACATGGCGTCGATCACCGCACGATGATCCCATTGACACCGAAGCTCTAATGTTTTTGCAAATATGCCTCGGCTCCAACATGGCATCGACCACCAGACACGGTGGTCCTAATGATACCGAGCTAAATGGTTCAATAAAACCATAATGCCTCAGCTCCAACATGGTGTCGACCACCGGCATAGTGGTCCAGGCGACACCGAGCTTCATAGTTTAACAAAACCGTAATGCCACAACTCTTACAGGTGTCGACCATGGGCATAGTGGTCTCAACGACACCGAGTTTCAACATTTTTGCATCTGTTAAACATATACAAAGGTATATAATAACATAATTCAATTTATAATTAATTTCTCAAGTCAAATAGAAAATGTTATCAAAACACCAAAAGTGTAAAAAATGCGAGAGCTAACATGACATAAAGCACAAACTCCCACTAACCAAGCATATCATACAAACTCATAGAGCTCATGTTCACAAAAATAATGATGAATAAATAATTATGGGCAGAGTCCCTTGGTTAAAGGATTAACCATGTGGGATCTATTTAGTTTCATGATAGCTCTTTGGATTAACAATTTCTTCAATTCTTTTGCATGACAAATATTGCTTCTGATCACTGGTTTCAAAGCATTCAATGCATAGGGCTCAAGACAACGACCCTTCAAAGTTGCAGGGCTAAAGCCAACAGAAATGGGGTCATTTGAAAATAATGCAGTAATATATAGAGGGATATAGTTCTACCACATAAACACTAAGCCCTTAATCTGAGCATTAGCTGCTATAATTAAATCATGAATGAGAAGGTAACAACTCATCAATTTCAACTAATAAATAAATAGGCAATAACAGCAACAAGAAGCTAACTTCGGAAAGACCAACATATAACGGGATACTAACAATGTATGCTTTGAAATATGAATACAAGATAGATTTTAAGGAAGTCAAAGGTGGCTCAAATCTGAGTTAAATCTTTCAAATATGCATCCCTGAGTAACAACATTTTTCCTTACAAGTAAAATCTTCGAAAAACTTATATATAGAAGATTTGAATGACAACCATTTTTCTTTATGCCAACATATAATTCAAATGATAATTGATGAGTTCATTGTACATACCATATAGTAAAGGTTTATTATTCCCCAGACAAAACTTAACAGTAAACCTTTCAATCATAAAGGTAATTAACAAATAATTGAGCTCATTAACTCCAATTTTATCATCATTTTGAAAATATTAGGATTTTCCAATCCATGTATAAAATCCACAATCATACTGAAATTGATAAAGGTTTATTATGTACCTTATCTCAAGGCTCATCAAATAAAGATAAATTATCCTTATGATAAAACAAAGCAAAGCGCTAGATCTCCGTAAAGTCTTAAAAGAATGTGCAAATAATGTCAATAGATCTGCATAAATATCAAAAGTAGCTATGGAACAAGTAACAATAAAGTAATCACGAATCATATAACTTTTGATGTGGTCTGATATAAGAACCAGAAAAATCGAACAACTGGGAGTTCAAAAATTGCAACAGGAAATTCAAATATCCGATGCATAACAAATTCGAATTCAAAATTGCAACCCACAAACAAAAGCCTTGAAAATCGTATATTTCAATAAATTATTTTTATTACCATTCTTGACATCAAATAATGACTAAAGTCAAAATCCTCCCACTGATGTCAAGATCTAAACATGTTAAATTTACAAAAAATTTATAGCAAACTAACACAAGCATCTAAAAGCTTATCACAAACTTTCATGAAATAAATTAAGTAGTGCTCCATACCAAACTAAGCAAAATAGTTGTTATTAAAAAAAAATTATTGTTAAGCAAAACTTAAAATGCGTTAAAGTAAGAAACAGGGCAAGACATGATTTCAGCTTAAATCAAGCTATTTGGAGGCCGACATAACAACACATTCTCCTTTGGGCGAATCGCAACCAAGGTCGCAACTGCGTGGTCGAACCTCATATGAGTTAATCAATGAGCATACACTAGATTCGTAAAATTGTCCCCTTTGGGCGCATAAATTCCCTACACCACCGCATTCTCCATTAACTTCACCAAATATATTCGATAATAAGTTACTCAATGAGTATACATTGGGTTTAGAGATCTATCTCCTTTAGGCAGACAAATCTCCTAGACCAGTGTACCTCCAATAACTTCATCGCAAATTAGCTTCTAATCATGACATACAATAACCCCCTTTAGGCAGAAAATTACACGTGATAATCAGAAGCATTCCTCTAATGATAAAATAAATTCCACCAATTAATAATGAGTAATCCCACTTTGGCGGGAATCCCCACTATAATCAGTGAAATGCTTTTACCCAGGAATCAATATCTCTTGCCCTTAACCATGATACAGTCATAAAGAAGTGCATTAAAAAATAAACACCCCTACTCATCATGAATTTAAAACTATTATCATTCTACAAGTTTTACACTTATAACAATCGAAACAAGATTTCACATTTAAGTGAATTGACACTTTAAAATTACATGATGTATGATAAAAGTATTAATTTTCATAACACCAGCCAAGCACATATACATCATGCACATATCCAAACCATGATATATTCTCTTTCCAGTATATTATTTATTAAGTATCAGCTGGAAAATAAATAAATTATAATACATTTGGATCGTTTTTGGTAGAAATATTTTGCAGTTGAAAAACACAAACAATAAGCTATAACCACATTTAAACAAGAGATCACAATGCAAGAGGAAGCACTTGAAACGTTCTCACATGCTCACCACAATTTCCAACTTGATCACAAGAATAACCATGAAAGATTATACCGTAATATAAATAATTAAATTCCGAAAATGGAACCACATATGTGCATAACTACCAACTTAACCATTCAATGGAAATTAAAGACATGATTATACAATGCTTTTCAAAATTAAATATTATCACATTGGAGATATCCATAAATTCACTTTTTGAATTAATCATGCAATAAATATCTCTAAATTTATACAATTTGTACCACTCTAAGGGAGCACAAATCAACATATACCAAATATTATATTTCCAAATACTTATAAAATTATTGTGACAATAATCACCATCAATGGAAAACAATATGACGTAGATATAAAAAATATTTTTCAAAAATTGTTCCAATAAAAGAACACAACAATTTCCATGTCATAACATTCTAAAAGAATGTCACACCCGTATATAAATACATATTCCAAACACAAATATGAGAGAGAGTTAAAAGCTCATTAAGAAGAAATTTCTCTATTTATGCATGTATACAATACATCAATAACAAAAAATATATATATTTTATAACTAACCTCTAAAAGGTGTATCACTCATACTTGTGTGTAGGACCAACAAAAGCGGAAGCATCAACTTTATATAAGTTCTCAGATGGCTCATAGAATAAATGTTAGAGAACAATAATTAAACTCATGTCAAATCAAGTCCTACTTTCTAACACATACAAGTTTGAGTATTTTCAAGTTTCAATGTGGCATGTCACAACCAATGACAAGAAGGTCATTAAAAGACACTTTTATATATAACTAAACACAACTTTATTGTTTGTCAAAAATAAATTAAATTGCTCAAAATAAAACTATACGTGCTCAAGCATAAACCAAATATGTTTGATAAATTAAAAGAAAAATTTTCAATAATTCAAAATTTATCAAACTAGCAATTATTAAAATTAATACTAGTATCAGAATATTCAATAGTTTATCATATGACAAAACACAAATGCATTAGTATATGTAATATGACAAGATATAGCTCCAAAAATAAAACAAGCTATCACATTGAGGTTAAGAAATGGTACATTCACCTTTGGGTAGAATGCACCAACCAAGGTTGAAAAACTAGTCAAAACCTCGGATGGGTTAATCCATGAGAATACACTGGTTCGTAAAATTGTCCCATTTGGCGCATAATCCCTTAGCCCAATCCATTTCCCAATAACTCCATCTGCAAATAACTTTCAACCACGACATACAACCACCCTTTGGGCATAATTGCATGAAATGATTAAAAGCATTCCTCAAACTACAAAGAAATTTTCACGAATCAATACAAGCGGTCCCACTTTGGTGGTAACGGCTCATATCGACACAAAACTCTTGCATAGGAATCATTTTTCTCTTGTCCATAGATAAGACACCACAATGCAAGTACATCATTAAATGAGCACCCTTACCGTCATGCATCAATTCAATTCGCATTCTCAACATGTTTTGTACTTTATAGTGTAAGAAGGTAGTCAATTAAAAACACGTATATAAAAAATAATAGCATACAATCATGCGCAACTCTACAGGGAGAGTGAACACTACCATTAAATCCAGAATGCATCATATTATTTTTCTAACATATTTTTCAATTTAATTTTTGTCAGAAAAATAATTAAAAAATTAATTTAATGCATTATATTTTATAAAAAATATCTAACGCAGCGGAAAAATTCTCGAAAAAATATAACAAATACAAGCATTAAATTTAGAGCGCAACACAAAAAACCGCGTCGAAAACGAGTCCCTGAAGGCCCTACACGCGCTACCACGCGCTTCACCCGCGAGTGGGCTTTGCGCGCGCATGAACAGTACTTCGTCCCCTACCTCTGGCGGGTCGACCCACAGTGGAGCCGGGTCAGAACGCAGGCAAACGGGTCGGGAGGCTTTTCTCTCTCGTTTCTTATCCGTTTCACGCGATTTTTGTTGGGTTTTGTTCAGAATCAAATTTCCAATCATTTGAACTTAAAATAGAGAGGCTAGGTCCCCTTTGCCGTCACCGGAATCATATATGCTCGTCTACGGTTTGCCCCATTGAGAACCGAGAACCGGAGTTTGTGACCAGGCAAAGGAAGGCTTAGTTCGTGATTTCAGGAGCTCTACAAGGCAGAGACAATATTCGGTAATCGTGATCATGTCGTCAACAAGTAAGTACTCTAATCGGTGTTCTAATTTCATATAATAGATCCTATAAAATTTTTTACATGTGGTATCAGAGCAGTGATTATATGAATTAGGACCCGTATTGAATATACGTTCTTGTTTTGTTGATGTTCATGAATCCCAATCTTGAAAACCATGATCGTGAATTGTTGATTAACGCTTGAAAACATGATTTGCATTCAAAGTATTATATTATGGATTGTTAGATCACGATTGTCTGTATCGCGATGGTTTCTTTAATTTTTTTTTTCGATTGTTTACGTTTTGAATTGTTTGCAAAATTCGGATTAAATTTTACAATGAATCAAAGCATGAAACCATAGGGTTATTGTAGAACACATTCATACGATTTGAAAGACGCCAGTTTCGTAATTTTTCGTCAACCAGAGAGTGAGAAATCGATGAAATTCCATGATTGTTCAAGGGTTTTCATGTTTCACGTTTTTGGTTTCCTAGATCCCGTTTTGATGGTTAAAAATTGTTATTATGGTATCAAAATGATTGTAAACCACATTTTGAATCGAACCCATGAAAAATCACGCGAATACAAAGCCGAATCGATGAAAAATGGCCGCTGGAATTGTGACCCGCATCGCGACCCGTATCAGTGATTTCGTTGACGAATAACTCTAGATTTAGGCACTGATAATTCAATATTTTAAGTTCAAATGATTGGAAATTTGATTCTGAACAAAACCCAACAAAAATCACATGTAAGAAATTTTATAGGATCTATTATATGAAATTAGAACACCGATTAGAGTACTTACTTGTTGACGACATGATCACGATTACCGAATATTGTCTCTGCCTTGTAGAGCTCCTGAAATCACGAACTAAGCCTTCCTTTGCCTGGTCACAAACTCCGGTTCTCGGTTCTCAATGGGGCAAACCGTAGACGAGCATATATGATTCCGGTGACGGCAAAGGGGACCTAGCCTCTCTATTTATCAACCCTACGTCCACCCATCACGCCTAGTGGTTGGCCTACACTGTCTCCCACATAAATCAGAATTAGGTGTCCAAAGGCCCATTACAATTGATCACTTATTTGCGGGCCTGAGCATCATCAATTGGATCATAACATTAACCCGTTTTTGGAAAACTAAAAGGCCACAATTGATTGTAGCCCACAGGAATTATTAGAAATAATTTTAACACAGGCATCACTAGATTGACATTAATTTTGTTTATTTTTAATTATAAAATATAAAAGTTAGAGAATAAGTACTTAATAAAAAGGTTTAAGATTGTTTATTATAGTGATTTATTTATTAAAACTTTTATGTAAATAGAAATTATTTTGTCAACATCAAAACATCCATTCAATGTAAAAAAAATGAAGTTATTTTCTGTTCTGATTATAATCGTAAAAAATATTATTTAATTTATTTTCATTTATTATTAGATATTATTTTGGGAAGGTATCCATAATATATTTTAAAAAACAAAAAATATTTTTTAAATAGAAGAAATTACTTCCTAAAAAGATTCTGATTTTATTGATAGATTTTCTTTAAAAAATACATAATATATATACTTTAAAACACCACAGTGTGATAAAATTTTGTCGATAAAAGAAATGATTTCCGTGAAAAATTATGATTTTATTGATTAATATTCTTAAATATGCTTACTTAATATATATATATTTTTCTTCCCATGAGAATTATATAAAACTTTATATAAATGAATTAATATAAATCATACATGTAAGTTTTTCAAAGAAAGTGTAAATCATGTTGTAAAAAAAAAAAGTCACGGAGATGAAAAATTTATGTCAAAACATATTAAAATTTAGAGATAGATACTTACACCACATATCATCATCATCGTAAACAATACGTTTACGAATAAGTTAATAGGCTCGGGTGACACGTGTCACTTACACATTACTAAGTAAATATAAGATTTACGGATGCCATATTTAGATGACACTAATTGGGTTCGTAATACACGTGTCATTTTATTTAGCTTGGGTTGATAACAATTGACTTCTGAACCTTTAAAACATTAGTAATACAATATCAGAAATTTAATTAGAAGTTTTTATTAAAAAAATTGCATTCCTGCAAATCAAATATCATAATAACTAGTCAACTATATTAAAAGATTCCTAAAAACTTCCCAGGTGATTAGAAGTATATCACGTGGAAATATTTATGTCCACCATTCATTACATTTCCAAGATTAGAATCAATATAATAAATTTGAATCAAAACTTTAAAATAAGTTGGTTAAAAATTAAAATAAATTAGGAAAGATAGGTAAATATTGTGTGATTAGAAAACATAAAATAAATTAGGAACAAAACATTAAAATAAAATCGTCATAAATTAAAATAAATTAGAAAAAATAAAAAAAATATCACGTGATAAGGAAAAAAATTAGAAACAAACTTTAAAATAACGTTGTCAAATAATAAAATACTCCCATAAAAAATAAATATCACGTGACAAGAAAAAGTAAAATAAATTAGAAATAAAACTTTAAAATAACGTCGTTAAAAAAATTAAAATAAATTATAAAAATTAAATAAATAACACCTGAATAGACAAAATACAATAAATTAGAAACTAAATTTTAAAAAAATCGTCAAATTAATTAAGTCGAGCATTAATTGCATTTTCAAATTTAAAAACTTTCTTAAATCATCTTGATTGAAAATACAATCTATAACCTGTTAATGCGATCCAATATACCATATAAAAACACGTGACAATTGCTTTAATCTTCATTGCCCTGCCAATTAAAGTCAGATACGTGTAAATTAGTAAGGGTGTTCGCGGATTGGATTGGATCGGTTTTAAGGGGAAAAACCATCCGATCCAATTCTTTCGGTTTTTACTCCAATCATCCAATCGGTTTGGTTTTAAAATAAAATCCGATCCGATCCGATTTACTTCGGTTTGGATTGGATTGGATTTCGGTTTCTCATTTATAATCTAATCTCTTGGTTTATATTTTTTTCAAATGGTGAAATTACGAAAATAATGATAACTTACATTTCATAACATTAAACTAATAGTATTGCAGTAGCCAACAGTAGGACAGTAACGACCCAGTTTTTTTTTTGGCTTCTTATAAACGAAACTATAAAATAATCAAAAGGAATCGTTGACCCCAGGAATGCTTGCGGTACGACCATATCACGCATTATTTTTCTGTATTAATATATCACGCATTATTGTATTAATATGAAAGGGAATTATAAAATGGGAAAGAGAGGAGTAGATCCACGAATTAAGAAAAATATGTTTAAAATTATAAAAATAAGAATAAATAATTTATTTGCAAGCCTAAAAATATACCCAAAAAAATGTATATTAAAAAAATAAAATATTCTATATTATATAAAATATACATGATTAATTTAAAAAATTAAATTTTAAAATGTGTGAGAAAATATATTAAAAATAAGGTAATTATAAGTATAATATTATATTATGTAATAATACTTTGGATCGGTTTGGATTGGATTGGTTCCATTAGAAGGATCCGAAAACCGATCCAATCCAATCCAAAATTTCGGTTTTTTGCGGTTTTCGGTTTTTTCGGTTTGCAGTTTTTCGGCTCGATGACTGCGGTTTGAATTGGATTGGATCGGTTTGTGAACACCCTTATAAATTAGTGTGAATCAATTAGTACCCTAAATTAACATAATTTAAATTGAGAAACAAAAAATGTGTTTGAAAAAAACGTTTCAAAAATCAAAAATACCAAAATTCATGACGGGTAAAAATAATTAAACCTTTCCTAACTTATTTTAATAACATTCAAATAGCCTTGCAGCAATGCAGACCATTTTTTCATCCAAATGCACCTTCACCTTAAAATAACATTCATATTCCACATTTATTACATTAACAACAAATATAACTTTCCTAAACCACTATGTCTGAAAATTCAAAACACTGGTAAGTATCACCAATTTACTATGTTAAATCCTATTGCCCTTATCCTAATTTTCATATCAATTCAAATAAATTACTGGAAAGCATGCAAATTTAAGATATTGTGCTCAACTAATTATGTAAAAATTAATTGTGATTAAAATAATCCTAAAACATATAGGTTGGCTATTTAACCAGACCCCCACCATTTATAATGTAATATTAACCCATAAATTACATATTATTATTATCTTATTTTTCTAAATTTAATAAAGTATTTTTTAATTAATTTGATTCATTTGTATGTATCATCAGATTGTTTATGTCGTATGTAATTCAATTAATATTAGTTTATTTAAGTATCGTATGTTCGGTTCCTTATAACATCACTAAGATTTAATAATTATTACCATATTATTTATAATATTTCATTGTTGAAAGCAAATATTTTATATATATTTTTAATTAGGTTTACAAAAATGTTCTAGTGTATGACACAAGTTACATACTAGTATAATATATAATATAACAAGGTGACATCACGGTGAAGTTCGATTGAATGTCTGTGTATAACATTTTTATACAATGAGTGCATGATTATTAAACTATTTTAAAATTATGTATTACTTGTATGAAAAAACTAATTGAGATCTTCTTTGTTTTTGGGAGAAAAAACAAAGAGGAGTCATCATGTAAAGACGCTTGGGTCGGAATTTTTTAGTCATAACAAAAGAAAGAGAAAAACATGCGATTCATGGTTTTAGGAATGCCAAGATTAGATGAGAATATAATTAATTAAGGGTCTATTCTTAGAAATTTTTATGTAAATTGGAAGGTAATTGTAGTTGTTTATAATGATAAAAATTATTTTTTTTCATTTTCTCTCATCCATTAAATTCAATATAATGATATTATTTTTTCAGTAGTTACTTAAAGTTGCTTTTCATTATAATTAGATTATTTCAAGATTTTAATTATTTTAAAAATCTTAAACAAAGACGTGAAAATCCTTGAAAGTAATTATTTTTCAAGAAAAAATATTTTTATAAAATTATCTAAATGAAAATGCTTATAACTTTGTTGTCTCATCTAAAGACAATACATATGGAAGTCATTGTTTGAGTAACAATTTACAGGTGTCACTCACCTAGCCATTCCCTTCCTCAACACACTTCACAAGCACACAAAAATTTGTCATAAATGTCACCACCAAACACACAAAACGTTCAAATGCGTCACGACAAAAATTAGCTTCTCCAACACGCTCCTGCCATCCGATTTCAAAATTCAAATTCAAAAACAAGTTTTCCTGGCCACAACCCTCTCTCTCTCTCACTCCTTTAGCATGTCTCTCTCACTCCTCTCAGATTTGCTCCTCCATCTCCCTCCATCTCATCGATCCCTCTCCTCCTCCTTCCTATAGAACACCGCGACGGATCTGCATCACGCCGACAGGACGCGATTCGTGGTCGCCGTGGAGCCGATCAAGCAGCGTTTCCGGCCTGCTCGTTGGAGTTTGAAGGAGGAAAAGGAAGAAGCTGTTGACGGTGAACCACCATCGAAGAAACAAATTTGATTAACAAGGTCTCTTAAGAGTCCGCAACAAGAGTTCCGTCGAGAACTTCAAGTTGTCTATACTTTGACAGGAACAGTGCCCCAAAACCAAGGTCGAGCCCGCCATGGAGCTCGGCACCCAGCGTCGGAAGAACCTCGACCTCGACACGACCCCCGTGGTCCTAAACCCAAGTCAGCATAAAGGCTTGGTGGGCTGGCTCGCAGCTCGACCCCCGCGGTCCCGAAGACCCCAAGTCAGCATAAAGGCTTGGTGGGCTCGCTCGCAGCTCGACCCCCGTGGTCCCGAAGACCCCAAGTCAGCATAAAGGCTTGGTAAGCTCACTCGCAGCTCGACCCCTGTGGTCCTAAACCCAACTCAGCATAAAGGCTTGGTGGGCTCACTCGCAGCTCGACCCCTGTGGTCCTAAACCCAGGTCGGCATAGAGGCCTGGCTCAAAAGCATCTCGGAAGGTCGCCAGTCGGCCTAAACAACCCCTGTGGTTTCGAAGACACCAGGTCAGCATAGAGGCCTACAAGCTCTAAAGCAGCTCGGCTAAGGTCGCCTGTCGAGCTAAACAAGACCATTGTGGTTTCAAAGACACCATGTCGGCATAAAGACGTGCCGAGCTCAAACACAGCGCGACAAAGACTAACACAAATTGGAGTGAAATACGTGATTTTGTTTCTGAAAGGGGTCTGACAGCAGCATCTGGTGTACACGTCAATTGGTGACAAATAAGGTCAAAACCGTATTTTAATACGGTGTCCGACAACAAAACATTGTCGAAATAACTTTTCTCTTCTGGATTTATCTGCACATGCATCGTCCCAACCCCCAACCTTCCCTTTTCCATAGAGGCTTGGCTCAAAAGCATCTCGGAAGGTCGCCAGTCGGCCTAAACAACCCCTGTGGTTTCGAAGACACCAGGTCAGCATAAAGGCCTACAAGCTCTAAAGCAGCTCGGCTAAGGTCGCCTGTCGAGCTAAACAAAACCATTGTGGTTTTAAAGACACCATGTCGGCATAAAGACTTGCCGAGCTCAAACACAGCGCGACAAAGACTAACACAAATTGGAGTGAAATACGTGATTTTGTTTCTGAAAGGGGTCTGGCAGCAGCATCTGGTGTATACGTCAATTGGTGACAAATAAGGTCAAAACCGTATTTTAATACGGTGTCCGACAACAAAACGTTGTCGAAATAACTTTTCTCTTCTGGATTTATCTGCACATGCATCGTCCCAACCCCCAACCTTCCCTTTTCCATGCTCGATCTGGAGCCAGCAGCTGCGCATAGGATGAGGTAGCGGACAAAGTGGTGATCTCCCAAACTACACCCAAAACACAGCTTCACCTCTCTGACCTCGAAGCCAAACCCAAAGTTCAGAGAGGCAAATGTCAATCTCACCTTTCTCTCTCTCACATTCCCCTAAAATTTCCCAAATCACTCTCAAATGTGTACTTTTAATCTTCAAATGCATCGAGGATACCCCCAACCTTCCCTTTTCCATGCTTGATCTGAGGCAAGAGTCAAGCAGAGGATGAGGTAGCGGACAAAGGGGTGATCCCCCAACCTCCACCCAAATCACAGCTTTGCCTATGTAACATCGAAGCCAAACCCAAAGTTCAGAGAGTGGGTTTTCAATCTCACCTTTCGCTCTCTCACATCCAGCCTGCAATCCCTAAACACATTTCCCTAAAATTTCCCAAATGACTCTCAAATGTGACTTTTAATATATGTACACGCATCCTCCCTCCCCCCAACCTTCCCATTTCGATGCTTCATGGTCGACAAAGAATGACCATGTCGACAAATGCACTCCAACAATCGTATGGCACCAAGAGAGAGATAATAAGACTTGCATTGTATTTGTCTTCATTGTTCAACAATCAAAGCTTGAAGGTGCAAAGCTAGCTCATTTTGAATTTTGTAAGTTTTTATTTCTATTTGTGAAGTTCATTTGGGTTCACAAATTGAATTCTAGCTAAACATGGAAGTACATAGCAAGAGAAACATAGAAACAATTTTATAAGCTACTGAGTCAGCATAGAGGCTTGGTGTGCTCATTCGCAGCTCGACCCAAGCATAGAGGCTTGGTGTGCTCATTCACAGCTCGACAACCCAAGTCAGCATAGAGGCTTGGTGGGCTCATTCGCAGCTCAACCCCTGTGGTCCTAAACCCAAGTCAGCATAGAGGCTCGGTGTGCTCATTCGCAGCTCGACAACCCAAGTAGGCTTGGTGTGCTCATTCGCAGCTCGACCCCTGTGGTCCTAAACCCAAGTCAGCATAGAGGCTCGGTGTGCTCATTCGCATCTCGATAACCCAAGTCAGCATAGAGGCTCGGTGTGCTCATCATAGAGGCTTGGTGTGCTCATTCGCACCTCGACCCCTGTGGTCCTAAACCCAAGTCAGCATAGGCTCGGTGTGCTCATTCGCAGCTCGACAACCCAAGTCAGCATAGAGGCTCGGTGTGCTCATCATAGAGGCTTGGTGTGCTCATTCGCAGCTCGACCCCTATGGTTCTAAACCCAAGTCAGCATAGAGGCTCGGTGTGCTCATTCGCAGCTCGACAACCCAAGTCAGCATAGAGGCTTGGTGTGCTCATTCGCAGCTCGACAACCCAAGTCAGCATAGAGGCTTGGTGTGCTCATCATAGAGGCTTGGTGTGCTCATTCGCAGCTCGACCCCTGTGGTCCTAAACCCAAGTCAGCATAGAGGCTCGGTGTGCTCATTCGCAGCTCGACAACCCAAGTCAGCATAGAGGCTCGGTGTGCTCATCATAGAGGCTCGGTGTGCTCATTCGCAGCTCGACAACCCAAGTCAGCATAGGCTCAGTGTGCTCATTCGCAGCTCGACAACCCAAGTCAGCATAGAGGCTCGGTGTCGACAACCCAAGTCAGCATAGAGGCTTGGTGTGCTCATCATAGAGGTTTGGTGTGCTCATTCGCAGCTCGACCCCTGTGGTCCTAAACCCAAGTCAGCATAGAGGCTCGGTGTGCTCATAAGCAGCTCGACAACCCAAGTCACATCTCATTCGCAGCTCAACAACCCAAGTCAGCATAGAGGCTTGGTGTGCTCATCATAGAGGCTTGGTGTGCTCATTCGCAGCTCGACCCGTGTGGTCCTAAACCCAAGTCAGCATAGAGGCTCGGTGTGCTCATTCGCAGCTCGACAACGTCACATCTCATTCGCAGCTCGACAACCCAAGTCAGCATAGAGGCTTGGTGTGCTCATTATAGAGGCTTGGTGTGCTCATTCGCAGCTCAACCCCTGTGGTCCTAAACCCAAGTCAGCAGAGGCTCGGTGTGCTCATTCGCAGCTCAACAACCCAAGTCAGCATAGAGGCTCGGTGTGCTCATTCGCAGCTCGACAACCCAAGTCAGTATAGAGGCTTGGTGTCGACAACCCAAGTCAGCATAGAGGCTTGGTGTGCTCATCATAGAGGCTTGGTGTGCTCATTTGCAGCTCGACCCCTGTGGTCCTAAACCCAAGTCAGCATAGAGGCTCGGTGTGCTCATTCGCAGCTCGACAACCCAAGTCACATCTCATTCACAGCTCGACAACCCAAGTCAGCATAGAGGCTTGGTGTGCTCATTCGCAGCTCGACCCCTGTGGTCCTAAACCCAAGTCAGCATAGAGGCTCGGTGTGCTCATTCGCAGCTCGACAACCCAAGTCAGCATAGAGGTTCAGTGTGCTCATCATAGAGGCTCGGTGTGCTCATTCGCAGCTCGACAACCCAAGTCAGCATAGAGGCTTGGTGTGCTCATTCGCAGCTCGACCCCTGTGGTCCTAAACCCAAGTCAGCATAGAGGCTCGGTGTGCTCATTCGCAGCTCGACAACCCAAGTCAAAGATAGAGGCTTGGTGTGCTCATTCGCACCCCGCCCCGTGGTTTCCGAAACACCAGGTCAGCATAGAGGCCTGGCAAGCTCTAAAGCAGCTCGGAAAGCCGCCAGTCGAATTAAGTAGCCCCTGTGGTTTCCGAGACACCAGGTCGAGATAGAGGTCCGCAAGCTCTAAAATAGCTCGGAAGGTCGCCCGGTCGACCTAAGTGACCTCCTGTGGTTTCAAGCCACCAGGTCGAGATAAAGGTCCGCGAGCTCTAAAGCACCTCAGCTAAGATCGCCTGTCGAGATAAACAAGACCATTGTGGTTTCAAAGATACCATGTCAGCATAAAGACGTGCCGAGCTCAAACACAGCGCGACAAAGACTAACCCCTGCGGTTCCAAAGATTTCAGGTCAACATAGAGGCCTGGCGAGCTCTAAAGCAGCTCGGAAGGTGATAACTCGACCTTCTTTCAACTTTTTATTGCAGTTTTTTTTACGTTCTACATCGGTGATTCAAGAATGCCATATTTCTACTTTTATTCCACATCTCAATGACTATTGATGCTCTGTACGTTTAATCTTATTTAGAATAATGTAACACGACGCAATATTGATACATGTCTAATACGATTATGTGATTTATTGTCAATAAATTATAACTGAACACAACAAATTATAAATTATAAATAATGTTGATTCTTTCGACGAATTTCTCCTCGTGCGTTGCACGGGTACTCAATACTAGTACATATACATATTCAATTTTAATTTTTATGCACAAGGTCAAGAATTAATCGGGTATAATCTAAATAAGAAAATAATTTTTAAAATTACGTATTTACCTATATAAAAAAATGAATTTTGTTTTTGTTTTTTTAGGGTGAAAAGCAAACGAGGGAAACGAGGAATGATCACGTGAAGGCGTGTGGGGCAGGGTTGGCGTGATTCTCACGCGAGGACAGCGAGGCAAATTTTGAATCCTAATGAAAAAAAATAGAAAAACACGAGACAAATCCGTGGTTTTCGTGATATGATTAGATTGAGATGAGATAAAAACGATGAAAATGAGGAGGGATCGTAGTAGGTTCTAGAAACAAGAGCGGTGCAGAAGAATAAGATAGAGGGGGAAGGGGAAGTTTAGTTGAGTATAGAGCGCGAGAGAGAGTGGAGGCGCAGACACTCTAAGAGGGTTTATCGAATTGATTGAAGAGTAAAATATAAAAAGAGGAGAGGGAAACAATTGAGTAATAGTATCAACTCATCGTTGCGTTGAGAGAGAGAAATGTCTGGTATTGCTCGTGGACGCCTTGCCGAGGAGCGAAAGTCATGGCGGAAGAACCATCCCCATGTGAGAACCATCCTTTTAATTATTTAATTTATTTATTTGTCTCTGCTTCTCATTAATTAACTTATGTCTTGTCAATTTCATGCTACAATCCGTGTTCTTCTTCTTCTTCTTTCTCTCAATTTTGAATTTAGGGTTTCGTTGCCAAGCCCGAGATGCTTCCTGATGGCACCATCAATTTGATGGTCTGGCATTGCACTATTCCTGGCAAAACTGGGGTATGTTCATATCCCTCTACATTCTTTGCTCTGATCTTCAATGTTACTTCTGGTTAAATTTATATTTATATTATCGAATTTCTGTTTGGTGTCTTTTGTTCCAAAAGTTTAATGACGCTGTTTGCTGCGTGTTATTTTGCTTAGAGAAAGACCCAAGTTGTTAACTATGCCTATGCCTATACCTAAAATTATATGAAGGAAGAGGGAATGAAGCTCATCATTTATTAATTTAGCCTAATTTCTTTTCAATGTTATATAAGTTTCATACATTGATTGGTTTGGGTTTTAAGTGCTATTAATATCATCTTCTTAATAGAGGGGAAAAGTAGAGGGGATGAGGTTGGAGAGGATTGCAACGAGTGGAAGGAGACTAGAGGGCATGATCTTTACCAAACATGAATTTTAGATCTATAAAGCACAACAAATGACTCCAGGTGTAAATACAGAAAATCAGTGGACAGCTAGAATTGGATTGTTGCCTTGTTATTGTGCCTATCTGGTTAACAAGCTATTATTGTAAGTACCTTTTAGTACTTTTGTGTTTGTTAGGGCCTACACATGATGGCAGACACTTATTTTACCACTGTTAATGCAATAGAGATGGCGTGGCATGACAGTGTCAGAAATTTGAAGGAATCATAGTTTAAGGAGGCTGAAATTGTAAGAAACTCATCTAGTTGTATAAGTATAATGCTTCCAGCATAAGCCCTTTGTATAACTTGAACTGGTACTGGTACTGGTTAAGAGTCAACATGCTATGCTGGAAAAAGGAATATCATTAACCATTCCCCTTCCTAGGTGATTTTTATGCCAATATTTTTCACTACTCAGCATTTGGTTATGGTTTTTTGTTATGTCTTGACTCTGCCCTTGACTTATTTTGTATGTGCTCATTCTTTTGTAATGTCTTTTTATGTCTTCTGTGACATCCTTCTAGCTTCTTATCTTTTCGCACGTGATTGGAAGAATTTTCAAGTTAACATTTTTGTTCATTAAAAACTTAGAGAGAAGGATAGTAAAACTAGAAGAAGTGGTAAAATTGCATTTAATTTTTATTTATACACTGAAGAGTTTTAGATTTGTGGTTTGATGGATTAATCAACTAATGTTCTAATGGGGGTTAGGTGATTTGCTAATGACGTCTCCCAAAGAAACCAAGTCTGATTGCCTTATCAACTTTGTTTCGTTGAATTTTTACCAGAAGAGGTGATTTACTGATAGCCTTAGTAAATCACCTCATTAGAAACTGATGGGCCACTAAGTTGTATCACGTAGGAAAGGCGAGAGGGTGGGTGCAAGTTGTAACTGAATTAGACATGTGGCACTTGGGGAAATGAGGTGAAGTGGTTATAAAGGGTGTGAAAGGGGGAACATGGGGGGATGGAAGTATTTGGAAAAGGTCTGGGCAAGCATTGTTCTTGAGGGAGGAGTTCATCTCCTATTTTCTTCTAACTGTGTCTGCATAATTTCTATTTTTTTACACTTGTTTACATTTCAGTCTTCTGATTGTAAGGAGCAGAGCTCCATATTTTCTATTTCCCGTATCAATATATTTTGGTTCTTAACAAATTGGTATCAAAGCTTCAGATCCTTGGAGCTTTTGGTATTTACAAAAAAAAAAAATGGAGGCATGGATGAAAAGATTGGAAGAGATAAGAGTAAGAAACAATCCCAGCAAACCGATTCCAAAATTTGAGGGAAGGATCGAAGCTATGAAAAGAAAGATGGAGGAGGTGCTGGAAATGCATATGCAGAAATTGAGAGAAGAGATTGCAGGTTTGAAGAGAGAATTCCAGGAGCAAGAAAAGAAAAGGGAAGATGAAGAAGGGTTGAAGACCGAGATCCAGAGCAAGGAAGGAGAAACAGAGAATCTAGATCCAAACTCAGAAATCTTAAGCATAAAGGGACATACAACGATGGAGAACAAGAGTTCCCTTGGAGAATCGTTGGTGGAGGGCATTCGTAGCATCAACGCACGCGGTGAAGGTGATGACGTCGAAATAGAGGCGGTGACGTTGAAAAGGGGTGAACCGGCATCAACCTGTAAGGGGTGGATTTGGAGCAGATTGGACAACCCACCACCTCCGAACAACCCACCACCACCAGATGACCCACCACCGCCACCAGATCTGTTGGACATGAGTTCGTCCACGGAGGGAAATCACATGGCCCTGACGATGAAACTTGGGCCGAAGGTGGTGCTGACAAACGTCCCATCGATGACGGCAGAAATAGAAGAGAAGAAGATCAACGTGGAAGGCGTCAGAGTCACGCCACTGCTCGGGTTTGGGTTTCGCGCACAGGTTTGGGTTTCGACTCTATGTTGCTGCAGAAGAGGGAAAGGTCCACAAGTGATATAGAGCCATGGGTCTTCGGCATCTCAGCCGCACTACCATCGTCGGAACCACCGGATCGTGACGCATTGGCAGCGGAAGTGGGGATATCCCGCGGTTTACCTGTGTTTCTGCTTGCTGCGGCTGAGGCACGTGACATGGAAGGGAGAGAGAAGGCAACTGGGGTAAAATGGATCCTAAGGAGAGTGGATCACATTTGTGGCTTAATGGGTCAGGCCCAAATCTTTGTTATTAATTTTGGCCTTGATTATTATAAAGAGGGGGGAAGGTCACACTTGAAACAACATGGTGGGCCTGTGTTGAAAACTAAAGACTGGGCCCAATTTACTAATGGTGGGAAGATGTTACAAGAAAGGGAAATGGGCCTATCAATACCAGCAGTGAATAACTTGAAGAACTTGAAGAAGGCCGCGTATAACTTGAAGAACGAGATAGTGGGTGGACAATGGTGGGGGCCAGGCCAGTCTCAGTTGCGTTTCTACTCACCTGAATATTACAAGTCACTATGCAATATTGAATTGGCCAAAAACACCACCCAAAACAGAGCATATGATCCAGGAGGAAGTGCTCAGGTTTCACGCACAGTTCAATCATTCTGCTTCAAGTTATGGGATCCCGGTGGAATTTATTTTCTTTGCGGTGCATTTCGTTCACCTTGGGGACAAGGTGAATCTTTTGGGGGGAGTACTGATGGGCCACTAAGTTGTATCACGTAGGAAAGGTGAGAGGGTGGGTGCAAGTTGTAACTGAATTAGACATGTGGCACTTGGGAAAATGAGGTGAGGTGGTTATAAAGGGTGTGAAAGGGGGAACGTGGGGGGATGGAAGTATTTGAAAAAGGTCTGGGCAAGCATTGTGCGTGAGGGAGGCGTTCATCTCCTATTTTCTTCATGTCTCTGCATATTTTCTATTTTTTTACGCTTGTTTACATTTCAGTCTTCTGATTGTAAGGAGCAGAGCTCCATATTTTCTATTTCCCGTATCAATATATTTTGGTTCCTAACAGAAACCAAGTCTGGCTGGGATGAGATCCACACACCCATGAAGTGCTCAATATTAGCCTTATTCTTTTGCCTTCAACATAGATAAGGCTGTGGAATTACTCAAATATTTGATCATTGCAAGCTTACATCAGTGAATAATATTCTCATGCTTCATGCCTCGGGTTATATTTGCAAATGACTGAGTGACTTGTTCAATAGTGTTCACACTGTTATTTACTTCATGTTCATTATTCTGCTTGCCAAATCCTGTTATCTGAGATTATGCCTTGGATTAGACTTACAAATGAATGGGCTGCTTGTTCAATAGTTTTGGCACAGTTATTTACTTCATGGCAATTGTTTTACATGTCATTTGCTGCAGACTGATTGGGAAGGTGGCTTTTTCCCATTGACTATGCACTTCAGTGAAGACTACCCTAGCAAGCCTCCGAAGTGTAAATTCCCCCAAGGTTTCTTCCACCCTAATGTATATCCATCTGGAACTGTTTGCTTGTCTATACTTAACGAGGATAGTGTAAGTATGATTCTTTTGATGATTGCATAACTGTTTGAAACTAATATAATGTGATTTCACATGCTTCTGAATGTGGATTTAAAGTATTATTCTTACATTTAGGGGTGGAGACCAGCTATAACAGTGAAGCAAATTCTTGTGGGTATCCAAGACCTGCTTGATCTGCCTAATCCTGCAGACCCTGCCCAAACAGAAGGCTATCATCTATTCATCCAGGTAGCTAACCTGAAAAACCTTACATTTTTCACTGGAAACATTGTGGCTATAACTATAGTCATTCTCAGATAGTAGTATAGAACAGTTGGCACAATTAATCAAGGCAAAGTGGGGTGTGGCAGTGATGCTTTCTGAAGTTTCCGGATATGCAGCCCCTGCTACATAAGAATTGTTAATATGTTTGCTCTGCACGTTGAATCTTTGGTCATTGAGCACAGTGCAATAAGATAGGTGCTGAGAAATGGTTGTATGTGTAACATTTAATGGAGAACTCTTGCCAATTAGATAAGGGTGAATTTTTTTGTTTCTAATTATCAAAGGGGCTATGGCTAGGGTGGGACAGTATATCATGTGGTCTACGGTGGATCAATGCTTGGAAATAGCTCAAAACTCCAACGGCGACCGATGTCTCATTCCGTATGTAGAAGCTCATAGACCTCCACATCCATGCGATTGAGACTGTGACCCAAGCGGTGCCGGTTCGGCCAAAAAATAAAATAAAATGAAAAACGCATGAGTGCCTCAAAACTCAACATATTCGTTTTTCCTTGTTTTTTGCCGAACCGGCCTTGATTGGGTCATCGTCTCAGTCATGTGGACGTGGAGGACCGTGAGCTTCTATACACGGGAGGCGGCGTCGGTTATTGTTGAAATTTCGAGCTATTTTCAAGCATTTGTCCACCAAAGACCACATGATTCATTGTCCACCCTAGAAGCTGCTTATCAAAGGTGTGTACTAACGGAATAATATTTTCTGCAGGATGCAGTGGAGTATAAAAGAAGGGTCCGGCAGCAAGCAAAGCAGTACCCACCTCTTGTCTAGTGCTATGTCTGCTCTCTTTAGGAACTATTCTAGTATGGTGGATGTTGTTTGCTATTTCTTGTTCGGTGCTAAAATTGTTCTGTGATTCTTGGCTGCCATGATATGCAGACTACTTGGTTTTAACTATTTCTATTTACTCTCAGGTCTTGATAACATGTTAATATGTAACAATGTGAAAGTCAACTAATAATACTTGTTGGCTATACTTGCTGGTACATTTCTATAGAAATGGATAATTTACTGTGTTGACATGACTGCTGCTCTGCTCTGGAACCTTTTTTATTCTGAATTTGTTGTTTCCATTCGGGAGATTAAGCATATACCTATTGGCCATATGGTTTGTCAATTGACCCTTGTCCATCCCGTGGCAGCATGAATTATCACTGAAATTTTGCTTCCTAGGTGATGATGAAGCATTTTCCTCTAACAATGTGCTTCAATGGCGTGTGCTGTGACTGCTGCTTGATTGACCTTGTTGATTCCTCCCCTAAGAAAAAGAAGCGGGGTAAGAGCATTCATAAAATTGGGTATCTGTTAAGGTGCAAGAATGACTTGGTTGCATTTGCATACTTTATATGTTAGTTTTTCACTTTTTCCCATTAAAGTTGGCAGGTGTAGCGATATTTGATGTGGCTCATTTCGACTTGAAATATGTTTACGTGCTGGTACTTGAATGTGATGTGTGTCCCAAAAGAAAGTGCAATTTTCCCGTTTCCGCCTAATTCAAAATAATTTTTTTTGACGAGCCTAATTCAAAATATTGGGTAGTTCAGATTATTATTCGTATATTAATATTCATGAGGTGCATGGCATTTGATGTAATTCTTGCCAACAAATGTAGCTCGCTATCTGTACAACACGTAATGATTATTACCAATTCCTTAGCATGAGATTAGCTCTTTACATTTATGATTTATGTTAACTTACTAACAGCGCAATTCCCTTTTTAATTGAAAAATTAAAACAAAAGTTGCTTCTCGTATCTGTATTATAAAAACAGCCTCCAACGTTCTATGAGTGAAATGATTAGCGTAGCATGTGTTTCGATTTGCTGAGAAGTATCTTAGACGTGGATTTAAAATTAAGGAAACATGTTTTTGCGGAATAAAATTTAAATTGTGCCTAGTTGTCTCAAATTAAATTACTACTATCTTTGTTCTGAAATGATATTAGACTAGAAGTGAAAGGGGTTGACAATTTTAAATTGAGTTACAAACTTTAGATAATGTCAAGATGTGTTATTTTATATCAAGTTATATGTAATTAAAATCATTAAAGAAGTTTAGAGAGATCATCTAAAAAAGTAATGGATGTCTTTCTGGTTACCCATTATGTCCCAATGGCTTGGGTACTTGAATTATCTTCGGCATAAACATAAACACTTCGCATAATAGTTTAGCGGCTATTTTTAAGTTAGTAGCTCTATAACCCCCGCCTTGCATGGGGTATAATTTTTAAGATGATTTGAATTTGAGTGAATATAAATATATTTATTCTAAAAATTTTAATTTGATAATTTGTTTATTATTTTAAATTTATTATTTGTATTTTTGTATAAATTTTAAATTTATTATTTGATTACTGTATTTGTATAAGTTTTATAATTCAAGTATAATTTTTAAGTATAAGCTCTTTCGCCTTGTTCATCTAAAGGCCAACCTCCGCCTTCTGTTGCACCACACCCTTTTGGTATCATTCACTAAAAAAAAATGGAATGGTTGAAAGAAAGCATAGACAAATTGTTGAAGTAGGACTTACACTACTTTTTCAAGCATCCCTTCCTTTGAACTATTGGGATCATGCTTTTCTCACAGGGGTATACCTCATAAATAGACTTCCTACTTCTTCTTTTAATTTTGACATTCCATATACTAAACTCTTTAATTCACCACCAGATTTCTCATTTCTCAAAGTTTTTGGGTGTGCTTGCTTCCCTTTTCTTAGACCCTATAATCAATGCAAACTTTAATTTAGGTCTCAAGAATGTGTTTTCCTAGGATATTCCACCACTCATAAAGGATACAAATGTTTTGCTCCTAATGGTAGGCTTTATATATCAAATGATGTCTTGTTCAATGAATATAGATTTCCTTATCCACATTTGTTTCCATCTTCAATTTCTTAGCCTCAATCATCATTTGTTCCAGCTAACATTCCTGTTGTTCCATCATTGTTGTCTTCTCAAAATGCTGTCCAGTTATGACCTATTACTTCTGCATCTCACCAATCTCCTGGTAATTCTGGTTTTAATCCTCCCGCCCCTGTTAATTCAGGTTCTAATTCCCCTCCTTCTGCCACTGCATTACCTAATTCCTCTTCACAATTAATTCCCAGTCATCATTCTGCCAGTTCTCCTGTGCCATCTGTTTCTGCAATTCCTACTCAGCCTGCAGTGAATTCTATGCCTACATTAAACACTCACCCAATGCAAACAAGGTCCAAGTCTGGAATTACTTGTCCTAAAGTTCATCCCACTCTGCTGCTAACTCACATTGAACCAAAAACTGCAAGATAAGCTTTGGCTAGCCCTGTCTGGTTATCAGCCATGCAGACTGAGTATGATGCATTAATCCGCAACAAAACTCGGAGTTTGGTTCCTCTGCCACCAAACAGAACTCCCATAGGTTGTAAGTGCGTGTTTAGAACAAAGGAAAATCCAGATGGTTCAGTAAATAAACACAAGGCAAGGCTAGGTGCTAAAGGTTTTCATCAAAGATTTGGAGATGACTACAATGAGACTTTTTCTCATGTCATAAAACCTGTAACACTCTGAACTGTTTTAACTTTAGCCATTTCTAGAGGTTGGTCACTTCAACAACTAGATGTTAATAATGCTTTCTTAAATGGAATTTTAGAAGAAGAGGTTTACATGATACAACCTCCAGGCTTTGAAGCTCAAGATAAAGCTCTTGTTTGCAAATTGCATAAAGCTCTTATGTCAAGCAGGCTTCAAGAGCCTGGTTTGACAAATTGAAGTCAACATTGCTGCAACTCGATTTTTCCGCTTGCAAATGTGATCCATCTCTGTTTATTTACTCAAAGCAGTCCATTCTCATCTATATGCTTGTATGTGTAGATGATATAATTGTGACAGGGAACAATGTTTAGTTTAATCAGCAACTTGTTTCTCAATTAAATGTTGCATTTTTTCTAAAAGAATTGAGAGTTTTGGATTATTTCTTGGGAATAGAAGTTAAACATCATCTTGATGGCTCCCTAATACTTACTCAAAGCAAGTACATTAGGGATCTTTTATCCAAGTTTAACATGCATGAAGCCAAGCCTCTTCCTTCTCCCATGATTGCTGGAAGTAAACTCTCTAAAGCTGGGACAGATTTGTTTGATAATCCTTCACTGTATCGGTCTGTAGTAGGTGCTCTATAATATGCATCAATTACTAGACCCGACATTAGCTTTTCAGTAAACAAAGTTTGTCAATTCATGTCTCGACCACTGGATTCTCATTGGGCTGCTGTAAAACGGATCCTCAGGTACCTTAAGGGCACAACTGCTTGGGGTTTACATTTAAAACCAGTAACCACTGTTCCAGTCTCTCTAACAGCTTATTGTGATGCTGATTGGGGCTCTAACCCTGATGATAGGAGGTCAACTTCTGGTGCTTGTGTGTTCATTGGTCCGAATTTAATTTCTTAGTGGGCAAAGAAGCAGCCTGTCATTTCTAGATTAAGCACTAAGGACGAATATAGGAGTATGGCTTTGGCTACATCTGAAGTATTGTGGATTCAGTCCTTATTATCTGAACTTGGTGTTTCGTTTCAGGCTCCCACATTGTTGTGTGACAACATGAGCACTATTGCTCTTGCTCACAATCCGGTTCTTCGCTCTAGAACAAAGCACATGGAGCTAGATTTATTCTTTGTAAGGGAAAAAGTTCTCAAGAAGCAAATACTTGTGTCTCATGTTCCAGGCACTCTTCAATGTGCTAATATTATGACTAAGCCACTTCCTCCTACCAAGTTTGAAGAATTCCATGCCAAGCTCACAGTGTGCAATTCTACCAATTATGCTAGAATTCCACCCGGTTGAGCTTGCGGGGGAATAATAATGTACACATTGTAAATATACACTTGCACACATAGGATCATTGTCTCATTATCTAACCCTCAGTTAGTTAGCTAGAGTCTGTTAAAGATTAGTTGATATAAGCTGGCAACAGCTGTCATTTGAGAATGATATAAATGTATCGATGTACCAAAGAATCAATCAATGAAAATCAGTTGAATCAATGAAACAGTTTCTAATTAGTCTTCTCTCTCAACACCTCTGTTAGAATTCTTTTATTCACCATTGTCACGTCAGTATCTTCATTGACCTTGGCCTTCTTGGTGCTTCTAGCCAAGATGTTAGATTCTTGGGTCGTAAGCTTCACCAATTCTTGGGTTGGTAATCTAGGAGAGAACACACGCTCATTTTCCTTAAAAGGTCAATAATAGAAAAGTTATTGAAACTTCTAATCAAACTATTTATGGTTGTTGTCTTTGAATTTCTATTAAAAATTGAAGGTTGAGGGTCATTATCCATTCTAGTTGTGTTAATTTCGAACCTACATCTAAAGTCAAGATAATCGTTTTCATATGCATTTGTTTTCATACCCATTTGATTTCATGCCATTTCAATTGTGATTGCGTGCAAAGAACGGAGGGGTTGCGACACAAAACCAAGGTCATGGGTCGTGGCGCGAACGGATGTTGACCGAAATTTTAGCAGTGTCCAAATAGAATTAAATGATTTAGCCATTCCATCCACCCACCCCCCAAATTGGAGGGGAAGAAATATGTGTAAGCAATGAAATGAGATGAATATATGCTATCAGATACCATTCCATTTGATCATTTTTTGTATCAAACAATGGAATACCATGCCATTTCATTACACTCCACTCCATTTCATCTCATTCCATCAATCCAAACATACCCTACAATAAGGGGATGCAAGGAAGCATTGTATGAACACAAGATATTGTTTTCTTGTTATGTGTGACCATGAAGAATAGAAAGAATAAATAAGTTATTAAAAATAAGGATAAAAAAGTAATTTAATAATGACAAAATTAAATCAATAAGTCATTTGATCCTATTCCATCCAAATTGAGGGGGGATGAGGATAAGTAAGGAAATGAGATTGAATAGATTTCATCTAGTTCCATTCCATTCCATCGTTTTATTAATATCAAAACAATAAAATGTCATAGCATTCCATTCTATCACATTTCATCTCATGCCACCAATCTAAACTACCCTTAGAAGCCCAATTTAAAGTCATTTAACTCAATAATATAGACGAGTTTTGACAAAAAATACTAAACACACGAATACAAATTTGCGAATATCTGTTGATACAAGTACTATACTACTTACCCCGCTCTATTAAGAAGCTATAAAGAAAAAATCCTAGTCGTTAAGCCATCCAAATTCATTATGTAGTGAGGAATACCCCACATATATCCAACATATGAATTTTCACATGTGAGCCTAATTGGGATAACTTATGGAGCATTAAGGCAGTATTAAGGGGTTTTGAACTTGTCTTTGGACTTCGTATTAACTTCTCTAAAAGTAACTTATATGGGGTGCATACTGAAGATGTTTTTCTTGATTCGGCGGCTGATTTTCTCAATTATGGTATTGACATGATTCCCTTTAAATTTCTTGGGATTCCAGTGGGTGCAAATCCCAGGAGGTGTAATACTTGGAAACCAGTGATTGACTTTATGTCAAAAAGGTTAACAACTTGGAAAAGCAATCAGTTTTCTATTAGAGGTCGGGTAAATTCAGCACTTACAAGTTTACCAGTGTATTTCTTCTCTTTTTTTTAAGGCGCCCAAGAAGGTTATATCATCTCTTATTCATTTGCAAAGGAGGTTTCTATGGGGTGGAAGCAATGAGGTGAAAAAAATTCCTTGGGTTAGTTGGGATAACGTTTGTAAACCTTGATCGTTGGGGGAACTTGGGGTGAAGAATCTAGAAGTGTTCAATTGGAGTTTATTGGCCAAGTGGAAATGGCGATTTCTCACAGATCAAGGGGCATCATGGTTCCAATTATTAATAGCTAGATATGGACAACTACATCATCTAACTATGGATGGACAAGCTATGTCTCGAGGTAGCTCTCTTTGGTGGCACGATGTGGTGAGTCTGAATTGTGATTGGTTTCATAATTCTGTTAAAATCCGGGTTGGTAATGGTGATGTGGCGCGGTTTTGGGGGGATAACTAGTATGCGAATATGGCTTTAAAAGATTCATTTCCAAATTTATATGGCCTTGTTAATGATCAACAGGTGTGTATATATGATATTGGAGCTTGGATTAATGATTAATGGGTATAGCATTTTAATTGGTCGCGCGAACTGAATGATGTGGAACATAACAGTCTAGCCGAATTACGCATACAGCTGGATGGTTTTCAGCCTGATGTTAGTTCAGTTGACGGATGAGAATGGACAAGCTCGACACTAAAAAACTTCTCTACAAAATCTGCTTATGAGGGGCTGCTATCATTTGAGGCTGATGGAATTTCGCAGGAATTGGATTTAGCTTTTCGTGGATTGTGGAAAACATCTATCCCGTCTAAGGTGGCGGTGTTTGTTTAGCGTGTGTTACAACACAGGATTTCGACTCGGGACGCGCTTATTCGTAGAGATATAATCCCAACAACTAATAATGAACATTGCTTATTCTGTTTAAACACACTGGAAACTGTTGATCATTTATTTTGCCGATGTGAATTTTCCTATAATGTGTGTCATGCGGTGTATGCCTGGACTGGATTTATGGGTCCATGGCAGGAAAATATTCAAGCCAATTTTGTCTCACATAGACTGCCAATACTAGGAAAAAAAGGGAGGAAATTAAGGCATCTCATTTGGTGTGCGGTGGTATGGATTTTATGGCGCCTTAGGAATGCTATTATTTTTAAGGAAGTGAAGTTGGAGTTTACAGCTACGGTGGCACAAGTCAAAGCAGTTCCGTTGGAGTGGTTTATTTATAGAGAGGGGAGACATTCAGATTGGAAGTACTCCGATTGGTGCTTGAATCCTACTGCGTGCTGCAACACTCTGTAAAACATTGGATAGGCTTCGCGAGTTTTTTATTGAACATGATATTGCTTGTTTGGTGCTGCTCGATGGCAATGTTTGACTGAAAAATGCATTGGATTGGTGCTGTTATGTATTGCTCTGTTTGATTGGAAAATATATTGGAATGGTGTTGTCACGTGCTGCCTGGTTTTTTATGATATTTGCTGCTGTTTTTAAGGACATACAGGGAGGAAATTTTATTGAATTGTGTTGAACATAACAAAGTCAGGTGGGGGTAGTGATTCGGTTGGTTTTATTTTGTTGCTAGAATTAAGTATGGTGGGTTGCCTATCTTAGGATGAAGCATCTTTATAATTTTGTATTCTATGATTGGTGTACTCTTTTTCCTTCTTTTGTCTTTTTCCCATTGAGTTTTGGTTTAGGGATGTTTTAATGAGACACTTCCATGTCGTTACGGGTTGGAATACTCCTCGTACTCTCTTATAATAATAAAAATTCTCTTTACTTATAAAAAAAAAATATGAATTTTGTTGCCATCCTAACCCCACTTATAATTTTTCCTCCTCTACATTGGATGTTTTACTCTTTGTCGCACTATTTCTTTCTCCTCTTTCAATTTCTTTTACCTCGTTTTACCCGCATGAAAGCGAAGGGAATCAAAGCGAGTGGGAATATACTTTTTATATTTGGATTGTCTTGAAATCGTAAATTATCCCAGCTATCAAAATTATTATATTTTGTAAAATATGTATTACAAAATCAAATATTTCAGTTATAGAATTATGAACTGTATGATATGTGCTCGAGGGGATTATCTCATATGAATTGTATTTTTTTTTTCACTTTTTTAAACATTGAATATATAGAATATTTATCAGACTTTACCGTTATTCATAAAGAGAAAAAACAAAAATAATTTTTTTTGATGATGAGGTGATTCATTTCTGTAGTATACATTTCAGCACATGGTCGTTGTCCTTATTTCTTAATAAGTCACCCACGCTATACACGCATAAATATTTTATCATTGGAAAATGATTTTTGTACACAAACTAGCGACATCAATACGCGGCATCACATATCCGTACGGTACGGACATGTACGGAACCGTACGGACATCTGTAAGATTTTTTTTTTCTTTCAGTTTTTACAGACACAGATTTGACATTAACCAGATAATGAATAGCATTAACCAGATATGTGACGTGGTTAACCAAATAAGAAAATAGGTCTAAAAGTTTCAAGATTTGACATTAACCATATAATGAATAACATTAAATAGATATGTGAACTTGATTAACCAGATAAGAAAATGGGATGTCCAAAGACATGTAGTTTCAGGATTTGACATTAACCAGATAATGAATAGCATTAACCAAATATGTGAACTTGATTAACCAGATAAGAAAATAGAATGTCCAAGTTTCAGGATTTGACATTAAACAGATAATGAATAGCATTAACCAGATATGTGAATTTGATTAACCAGATAATGATAAAAATTATTTTTTTTGGAAAAAAAAAATCTTGTCCGTACATGTACGAACATACGGTGTCGCATATGTTGTCCAGTTTTTGTGTCCAAATAACGGGACCCTTTATCATTAGATTAAATTCCCTACGGCCGTACTTGGGACGGTATGGTTGAACTTTCTCAATAAGTGGTTCAAACCACTTGAAATACATAGTTGGATTTAATAAAGGGCTAAGATGACATAGAAAAAATAAGTAATACCTACACCTCTCCCACCCAATTCCAATCTCTATCCCTATCATCGACGTCGGACCTCTATCCACCCCACTAACAATAGTCGAACCACCACCATCAACTGCCGAATCTAAATCCAACAAATCAGATTCAATTAATGTTTTAAAAACCGGACCGGAGATCGAACCGGTGGGACCTTCGAGTCATGGTTCATTCGATTCAACCTTGGTTAAACTGGATGACTAATAAATAAATAAATAAAAAATATTAAATATGGGGGAAAATAAATAAAAAATCATTTCCAATGGTTCAACCAGTTCAATTAGCTGTTTAGATGGTTCAATCTGGTTCTGAGTGGTTCAAATGGGGTTGAACCAACCGCTGAACAGTTCGGTTCCTAGTTCAACCGGCCGGTTAGGTCCGGTTTTTTAAACACTGGATTCAATTTTTCAAAGCTCTCAAAAACAAGAAAAAAGAAACAAAAACACTGTTTTCTTACAATGTGTTGCGGTAAGTGAACATGAACACAAGAAGGGGTTGAATTGTGTTAAAAACTTTTCGCTAACTTTACGGAAAAAAAAACACTTCAACACAGATTTTTCAAAACTGTTTATATACCAGATGCAGAGAAATAAACCGGATGCAGAAAATAAACCGCTTATGAAAACTTGTTTTACTGAGCAAGGTAAAGATAAATGTAAAGCAGTAAAGGATGAGACGTAGAGATTTATACTAGTTCACCACCAACTGGTAGCTACGTCTAGTCTCTTCGTTCCTGAAGGATTTTTCACTATAATCAACTGATTACAATTTTCCTCAAGAGTATTATTTTGTCACAAACTTAACAATACTCTCAACTTCTCAAAATGACTCAGTGCAGTCCAGCCTTTGAGGAACACAGCCTTAACTAGGCTAAATACAGTTTACAAAAGAGATTATACTTTTGATTACAATTAAAATATCTCTCACAGAGAGGATGAAAAGATTAAGCTCAAAACATAATGACTTTCTAAAAGAAAGTATAAGACACTGAGTTCAGTTCTGTGTAGACCAGAAACTTGGCACGAAACTTGATTGCTCACTTGAGTAATATTGCTTTCAGAATGAAGTTTCTTCACAGTTTTTTTTCCAACATGTCTTCAATGAATACCTTGGGGTATTTATAGGAGTCTTCAAGGGTATTACCGTTGCAGTAAAAATATCTCCTTTCCATTGAGTGAGGTAATTTGAATTGTAGTCCTTTTCTTCCTTTCCAGAGAATATCAGAATAGTACACATTACCGTTTTCGTACTATCTGTAATTTGCAATTGCTTTGTACGATTTTTATCTTATGCTAAAGGTGTTACCTTTGCTTCCTCGTACATCAAAATGAGCGCATAAAATCAAATTCGAATTCCGTTCCACAACAGTCTGAGGTTAAGAGCAAAAACGTGATCATCACGTGCTTCATTAAAGAGATCAGACGCTCACTCAGAACAGAGGACGGACGCTCGTAGCAATTGAGCATTCCACGTGTCAAAGAGTAACATTACTGGAAGCTTGCTGTTAGCAAGACGCTGAAGTGAGTTCGGATGCTGACACTAGTGGATTATATTCAATTCTTTTGTAAATTTCTTCTTCTTCTTCCTTGAGTGTTTTGTACATATATATGAAGTTTTGATACCTGTACACTCAAAGATATGTTAGAAGATAAATTGTTCTCTTGAAAAATACTTTGTTATCATCAAAATCAATGAGGGTCTAAACATCTCAATCGTTTAGGTTCCAACAGTAAGTCGTCACCTAGGATTAGTGAGACTGAGAGGAAGAGGTGGCGAGCTTTGTGGGATGGAGGATCGCCTAGAAAATGGCATTTTCCATAATCAATAACTGAAAGTTCAAATCTGATTAGATCTTAAACAGTGAATCTCAAATTCGCCAGTTTCTGCCATCATAATCGCGACCTTCTCCCACAGCTTGTCGGAAACAGCTGCGAGCCACTGTAAGGGAGAGCCATGAGATAGAGATGGTGTAATGAGAGAGATATATGCGCAAAGGGGAAGGGAAGAGAGATAGCAATAAGAAAAAATTACGGTTTATAGGACGTATAATAGGATTCAGTAGAATTTTTTGATCAACGGTTGTTAGTCATGGTTTAGTGGTGAACCACATAATTGATAGTCCATTATAGACGAAGCGACTTGAGACAGGGGTAAAGCTTGTGGTTCTCGAGTGTCGGCATTTTTGTTGGATCGTATTATGTTATTTTGTTTGAGTGTGTTTTTTTGGCAATATCATTGTCTCTCCAAAATAGGCTATCAATATACTTTGGATATTAAAAAAATGAAGAATGAAGTATAGGGATAATACACAAATTGGGAGATAACTGACTCGAATTCTTGCAAAAGGTGTCCTCCAGAGAAAGGAGTTTACTCATGTTGGTCTAACCCCCAGGCTCCGAAGTTTCTTCTCCAAGGTTTAGAATATAAAAAAAAAAGAAGAATGAACAAAAGAAGAATATATTTTCCATGGGTTTTTGATTCTGACATCTTTTTCATTAACTATTATGAAAATTCCTACCACCACCGTCATAGGCGTCCATCTTAAAATATGAGCACTGATATTCCGACACCAAAAAATCGACACCGTACATCGACACCGTATTCCTACACACACAGTGCACTGTATGCATTTGGTCGAAGGAGAGAGAAACAATAATTAAAAAAACAAAAACCGTATATTTCAACGGTGTCAGACAACTTAATTGTTGTCGAGAAATCATTTCTCTAAAATATCGAGATGTGATATTCAGACAACGAAATTCCTGACACCGTAGTGGGACATCGTATCACCACACACTCAAAGCTGGTTTCATGATTTGTGCTGGAAAGAAAAAAAAATAAAAAATGCACAATCCGTAGAAAACTACGGTGTCCGACAACTTACTGTTGTCAACTTATCATTTCTGTAAAATATCACAAGTGACACCCTAAGTTATTGTTCTCGGGGTTGATCTTTATCTTTTTCTTCATTCCAATAAAAATCAGTAATGTATAAACATGAAAGATATCTTAGTCGATGATGTTCAAAATCGTTGTTGATGGAAATTTTGGTTAATGAGTATATTAAGATTAGGTAACTCATAATGAATTATTCAATGTTGGTTAATAAAACTCAGTGGATAATTAATGAGTTATCTAATCTTGGTGTTACCATTGAAAATACTCAATACACTGTAAACCATGATTTTAAATATTATTAACCTAGTTGTACATGTGTATGATTTTTTAGATCATGTATTGTTAAAATAATTTCTCTCTTCCATAAAAGGATTCTCTTCAAGTCTCCTAATTACTCCCTCTCTCTCATATTAACTGTTTTGTTTGTAATAATATTTTTGTGTTTCAAATTATTTGTCACTTTAGAATACCGAGACAGTATTTATGATTTTTTTCCACAATAATACTCTCATTTAAGTGTGAGTAGTTACAACTGTAATAAGTTGATCATACATAGAAATATATGCGTCTTTTAGTCACAACACATTATTTTATCATACAAATTTGTATGACTAATGATTTTATTAAGAAGTGTGCATTACCTTAAACGACATTTATAATACTATCTCTAGTCCTATGTATAAGAAATATAGGATAAAATCACAAGGATTAAAAAATATGTATTGGAATTGATAAATCTCAATTAATGATGTCATTTTTTTAATTTTTTTTTTCAAAATTACCCCTTGTAATAAATGTGAGAGAGAAAGAGATAATTAATAGCAAGTTGACAAATATTATAAATTGGTCTCATAGTAAATAAGATCAAATATAGAAAAGTACAATTAATGTGGTTAAAAATGAAATTTTTTTATATATTTAGGACTAAGAAAAAAACCTCATTTATTTATTATAAATAGGACTAGGAGTAATAATTACGAGGGAGTATTTCCTTATTCCAAGACATTACATTATAAATAGGTCTAGTTTTCTTGTTAAGATATTGACTAGACCTATCTATTTACTATTGAAAGAATTTAAGTCCTCCCACCATAATCACTTCTCCTTTAAACAAGTGGCACCTTCTTTAATTGACACATGGCATTGTTTTTTTATTTTTCTTTTTTATTTTTCCTTCTAATTCCAACACTCTTACCGCCTCTTTCTCTCGCTTCAGCTTTAAATTTTTTTGAATCTCACATTTCGTTTCATTCTTTCAATTTCTTCCCTAATTTCGTCTCATCTCACTAATTAGTAATCCCTATTTTTTGACACAGTGATCTCCTCTCATCTCACTACTCAACAAGGTGGCCTTCCTTCTTCTCCCCCTCTCTCGATTTCTCCTCCTTTTCCGTCATCTTCCTCCTCAGTTCGTGGCCTTCTCCTTTAAGTTCCCATCCCATCTTCCTCATTTCATTCCTGTTTCGCGGCTGTCTCCCTTAGTTCCCCCAGCTTCTTTTACTTCTTCTCCCTAACAAGCACACAACACTGTAGTTTTATCACCCAAAAATGGTGAGGCATCTAATCTCCTTCTTCTCTCTGAGTTGGTGAGGCTTTTGATGCCTCCTCTTATTTTTATCACCCAAAAAATACTGAGTACAGAAATACTACTGGTGAGGCAACACTTCACCATCACTTTCTCTGGTCCGATGGATGCTTATTTATGTTTGCTTTTCCAGAACTGCCTTCATTGTGTGAGAGATACAGATCCTTCATTTGAAAAATAAAATACAGATCCTTCATCCTCTCACTCTCCTCTTTCTATCCACCAGAATAGATTTTCAAAAAGAGCAACTTCGAAAATGAATCAAATTTGCAGAACCAACCAACTCGACAACGAGCAGAACCAACCAACTCGACATCGAGCAGAACCAACCAACTCGACAACGAGCAGAACCAACCAACTCGACAACGAGCTTGAACCAATCTCGACAACGAGCAGAACTAAACCAACCAACTCGAAACGAGCGAATCCAACCAACTCGACAACGGCGTAACAAACCAACTCGACAACGAGCGTAACCAACTAACTCGACAACGAGCTTGAACCAATCTCGACAACGAGCGACTAAACCAACCAACTTCGACAACGAGCGTAACCAACCAACTTCGACAACGAGCTTGAACCAATCTCGACAACGAGCAGAACTAAACTCGACAATGAACAGG
Organism: Calophaca sinica; assembly: GCA_037113605.1. Classification (NCBI taxonomy): domain Eukaryota; kingdom Viridiplantae; phylum Streptophyta; class Magnoliopsida; order Fabales; family Fabaceae; genus Calophaca; species Calophaca sinica. The sequence goes on from CM073736.1 coordinate 13,675,338, forward strand.
CCCAACTCGACAAGGCCCAATATGATTTGGATTATATCACAATATTTTCGGGATTACCTTCAGACTCTTTTCTACCTCCTTCTCTTTCTTTTCATGATGAGTGAAAGTTTTGAAAACCTATTATCTCTACTCGACAGTGGTTTACGGGATTTCGATTTTGGTTTTTAGGGACTGTTGAAGGTAAGTTCTACTATAATAGTGAATTTGTACTGCTGAAATTGATCTGGGTCTGTTCTTGGATTGGTGTATTTTGATTGTTGTTGTAGTTTGTAGATTAAGTGCTTTTAAGACATTGTTTTTGTTTTATGTAGTAGTTTTTCATCCAAATTATTTTGTCAAATATTTGAATTCTGTCTTGAAATTTTATTAAATAGAGAAGTTCACATGGTTACTGATGTTGTGCTTTTGTATGTGGTTGACCAGTTCTACCTGGACAAGCATTGGTTCAATTATAAGTTTGGTGGTCTCTGGTCATATTAACTCAGTGGTTGATAATATTGGTTCCTCATGGCGCACGGGATCAATAAGGCATTTTATGGTGCTGATTGTCTTGTGTTTTTAGATAATTTTGTGCTGATATGCAGAATATTTTATTACTTCTTTGGTTTTATAATGTAGATTTAAAGTTATCAAAAAGCATAGCCTCATTTTGGTTTCAATTTGAGATTGTATTTGGGCAATCGTCAGATTTCACATCCTCAGTCTCGGAAAGTTCAATCATAATGCACATGGCAGGCCAAATATTTTATAGTTGTTTAGCTTTCCCCCATTTTTAATCTTTAGCAATTTGTAATTGTTTGACACTATGTATAAAAAGCAAATTTAAGTATGATTGTGAAGTTATAATTAAATGGCTCTGTTATGCCATATGTGGTGAATGAAAGTGTTATGTACTATATAATGGATTCATTTTCATTTTTTTTCATTTCTTTCTTCTTTCTTTTTGGGCTGTAGTTATCAAATAAACCTGTAGGTGTCGAGATCAAGCTCAAGCTGTCGTTGTCTTCAATCTGTCGAGATCAAGCTCCACCTGTCGAGATCAAGCTCCACCTATAGCTGTCGAGATACTCAACCTGTCGATATCAAGCTCAACCTGTCGAGATCAGGCTTGACTTCGACTGCTTGAGGACCAATAGCTTGAGTTTGATCTCGACAGGTTGAGCTTGATCTCGGTTGAGCTTGAGGACAACAGCTATTCACATGATTGTGATGGGTCTTGATAATAGATAGTTGTCTTCAAGCTGTCGAGATCAAGCTCAAGATGACGATATCAAGCTCAACCTGTCGAGATCAGGCTTGACTTCGACAACTTGTGAGCTTGATCTCGACAGCTTGAAGACAACTATCTATTGGAGCATCAAGACCCATCACAATCATGTGAATAGTGGTCCTCAAGCTCAACCGAGATCAAGCTCAACCCTGTCGAGATCAAACTCTGCCGCTATCCTCGCCGCCGTTCAAGCCTGATCTCGACAGGTCCTGTATAGTTTGTCTTCAAGCTGTCGAGATCAAGCTCTCAAGTTGTCGAAGTCAAGCCTGATGTCGACAGGTTGAGCTTGATAACGACATCTTGAGCCTGATCTCGACAGCTACATGTTGAGCTTGATCTCGACAGCTTGAAGACAACTATACGGGACCTGTCGAGATCAGGCTTGACTTCGACAGCTTGAGTTTGATCTCGACAGGTTGAGCTTGATCTCGGCAGCTACATGTTGAGCTTGATCTCGACAGTTGTCTTCAAGCTGTCGAGATCAAGCTCAACCTGTAGCTGTCGAGATACTCAACCTGTAGTCTTCAAGCTGTCGAGATCAGGCTTGACTTCGGCGGCAGAGCTTGATCTCGGCGGCTGAAGACAAACTATACAGACTGTCGAGATCGGGCATGACTTCGGCGACTGAGGATCAACTTGGTTTGATCTCGACAGGTTGAGCTTGAGTTTGATCAACAAATTACCTTTTATTCAATATTTTTTCCTAACAATGCAATAAATTCCTATTTAAAATTATTATTATTCTCTTTACAAAATTGAAATATTTTTATAAATTTTTAAAACAAATTCATTTTAAATTTTTATGTGCACTTTAGATACATGTCTTATGAAATTTCTCTTTATATTTCTTTACTAATATTTTTAAATATACACTGTCATAACACGTACTATATAATAGTGGTATTATTTCTTTTCATTTTTATTTTATATTATTGTATATTTTGTAACCAAATTTTTTTTATTGCATATCAATTTTATGTATATATTTATTATTTATAAATGATTATTTTCTTGGTAAGTTCCGACGGGGTAACATGTAATAGCTAGAGTTGAATTTGTTGGTATAGTTCAATTGTCTTTAAACACATCAATGTTATGCAAGTATTTATTATTTACATGTATCTATTCACAATCTTAAATCTTAAATCCTGATGGAGAACGTATAATAACCTAGATTGAGTTTTAGACCATAATGTTGTTGTTATTTAGCACATATCAATTTTATGTATGCATTTATAGCAACCAATTATTTATGTAACATAACAAGTTGGAATTTGGTTGAATTATTTTCTCAGCATGACTTCCCTTACTCTTTCTGCATTTTTAAGAATTAAAACAAGTAATCAAGTTTGTCACATAAAAATTTAGTTTAGTTTTATAAAACATGTGTATTTCAAAAATGCGTGAAAACGAAGTGACCTGTGCGAATGCACGGGTATCTTAGTACTAATAAGACAAAAAAGCAAGATAATACAGGTGTCAACACTACAACTCTTCTCACCACACTCAGCATCTTCAACACGCACGGGCACAAAAAGAAAGAAAACAGCGCGCTCTATCCCTCTCTCGTTCTGCTACTTTCTTTTTTCAAATTTTTTTTGAAACTCTTCCTCTCATCTCCCTCGATCTGGTCCTTTTTTTTTCCCTGCGTCCTCTCTCCCTCTTCCTCTCATCTCCCTCACATCTCCCTCGACCTGCTCCTCCTTTTTATTTTTTTTTTCTCTGCGTGCATTCTTCTTCTTCCTTCTCCTCTCCATCTCCCTCAGCGCCTTCCTTCAAAAATCAGTACTGCGGGCAAAATCCCTCTTTTCTCTCATCTCCCTCATTCACGGGCAGAAGAAGACACACGGGCAAGCCTCTTCTTCCGGATTCCAATTTGTTCCTGCAAACTTTCCCTTCTCTCTGTCGTCGTTCAAGCACTCTCTCCTAAGACCGGCGTTCAAGGAGTCTCACTCTCCTACACCACTTTCATCACCATTCTCTTCGACGCCCCTCTCCTCCTCCTCGTCCCTGTCTCCAACGACCCACCCCGTCACGAACGCCGCCACTGTTCTCCTTCTTTCTTTCTTCCATTTTTGTTCGTTTTCTCACATTATTTATTTTGTTTTAGATCTTGATTTTCCTTTTCCTCTTTCGCTCCTCTTATTCTATCTCCTTCTTTTGTTTCAGATCTTGCAGATAATCTCACGGTGAGGAATAGCAATCACCGTTGTCGTGGCCGTTGAACTTTGAGGGCTACGGTTGTCTTTCGATCGTTGTTGATGGTGGCTGGGGATTTGCGGCAATCTCGCGGTGGGTGACTTGCTCAAACAAAATTTAAAGTAGTTAAAAATAGATATAAAAATTTCCTTTGTTTGTTGTACTAATAGCGAAGTTTTTTTTTGTTGGTATTTTCTATTACGTTTGTATGAAACATCAGCATGAATTTGTGGAGTGTGGTTTGTTTTTTATGGGTTTATGGATATAATCTGAGATGGCCATGTTGAATAAACTTACTTTGTTCATTAAGTTGTTGTGGAAGGAGTTTGTAAGTTTATCAGGGTTTGAAGATGTTTGTATATTTACCTCTTGAAATGCAGGGACTTGGAAGTTTTTAAATACTACAAATGGCTCTTCCAGAGGGACACCCACATCTGAAAAATAAATGGTAATTCCTTGATCGAATTAATTGTCTCTCACGTTTTTATTCATTTTCCTTCATCGGGAACTGAATGATTTTGTCATTGTTTTTATATTTTCATATTCTCTTTGTTTTGTCTGAATCATTGATTGGGCTTATATTATGTGTTTGTTGATATGAGTAGTTGCCTTGGCCCAGCTTTGCCCTAGATTAGTTCACTATGGTAGTGATGTTGGTAATCAGATGGAACTCCTCTGAAAAAAGGATGGTTGTTCCACTGTCTAACACACAAACGCATGAAGCTGAATAAAATTGTAAGTATGCAACAGTAGTGACTGATGTTGTTTGGATTCCATAGTGATCATTTTCCTCTTCTCTAATTTTCTTTCTTTTGCCTTTTTAATGCTATATGTTTTAGCTTAAATAATTGAGATTATTTAGTGCCTGAGATTATTTAATGCTTTGGTAATTGCCTTTCCGGTATGCGCAATCTTTATGCCATAATATAATCAAGGCCTCAAATTTATTTTATATTAGTTTCTTTATGTTTTTCATTCAATTAGTTAGGGAATTGAAAAAACAATTTCTTTATTATTTTTCTTTTCAAATTTTTGTATTTATTCAACCACCAAAGAAAAATAGTTGAATCTGTCTACCTTTACATACTCACGAAGATTGCCAAATGAAACAATAAAAGGGTAAACGTTTTATGCTCGTCTTGCTCTGTTGCAAGTATGTCAAGCTTCCTCTTTTTTCATGTTATTGGGAAAGGAAGCTGCATTGCTTGTTGACTGATTTGGTTAAAATCTGAACGATGGGCCAGCAGCCAATATTGTTGCACAAACATTTGCGGTAGATCCAAAATCTGAAGGATTTGGTTAATATTTTGGGGAATCAACTATTGAAATGTATTGATAAGAATATTGGTTCCCCTTTATTTCACCTGTTTTGGATGGATACATTGTATGTGGTTCATAATCCAAGGAGGTATACTTTATGAAAAAACATCGTGTTCTTAATTTTTTTTTGGTTGGTTATTACGTTTTTTCGTTTCACTATTGGGTTTCTTAAGAATTTGTTGAATGGGTCCTACCTTTTTTTCATTCAGTTTTGGGTTTGCTTATTTTTAATATTCTTATCATTTATTTCTTGCAGGGAACAATCTTTCCACTTCAAGGTCTTCAATAAGGTGAGAACTCCCAGGAGTTTTATTGGGTATAAATACCCAATGACCAATTATGTGACACCACATCATTTTTTAACTTTTTTAAAGTTAAATTAAATGCTTAGTTTTCATATATGTTGTTAGTGTAATAATATAAGAGAAATTCCCTGAAAAATTTCTATATTTATTAATAAAATTTGACTTTCTCTAAGGAGTCTTTTTATTCCTTTTCTATTTCATTTTTTATAAATTTTTTTTCTCTCTTTTTGTTATTTGGATCATTGCTTAAATAATATTCTAATATTTGTGTAAGCGATTTAATTTCATTCCTAGCTTATTCTTCTTTTCTTATTTAATTCCTAATAATAAAATTATATTTTTGTTAATTTCTTCTATTGTTTTACTTATTTCATACACGATTTCAATTACTTTTGATATTTCAATTTATTTTTTTATTTCGAGTTTGTTTTGTAGGTTTTATTTGTTTTGTTATTTATAATTTATGTTTGAATTATAGTTTTTTTATTTTTATTGAGATTATTTTTGTTTGTGTAATAGATGAGTATTGATACCCACCTTTCTTCCTGGGTATGGAAGAATTTACCCATCAATAATTCAGGGATGAGATAGATTGCATTAAATTTGAGGATGGGGAAGAGGATGTGAATGAAATTCCTGTAATTGAAGTAGCTGAATACAAACAGAGGTATTGAACATATTGTAAAATGAAGCAACTTCTCTGTTCACTGCATTATCATCAACCATCAAATGTTTTTTGTGCACTAATAAATTTTCAAGTTTGGATACTTTCTTTCTTTCTATTTACTTCTTTCAATTTTTCAATCTGAGAAAAATCCATCAACATATGATATGACTCAATATAGAGTGGAAATAATATTTACTTCCCTTTTTTGACTATATCTCTTCTGAGGATGTTAGTGTAGTCTAGGGGCAAACATCCTATGATAGTTGTTTTATGAAGTTTTTTGAGTTGGATACTGATTTCAACATGTCTGATGTATGACCTCAACCTTGGATATATATGTTTGATCTACTAATGGCCAATATTTGGCATCATGGTTTTTGTTATGCTTTTTTGCCTCAAGGCCTACTATAGCGAATGATGAATGAAGGTACTGTCTGTTCAGCATATCGTTAGTGTTCTTTTTTTTAATCATTTTTTAGGATCTTTTTTGTTTATCATGTGATCAACTTGCATAAAGCTTAATGCCTCGATTACGTCCTGAATCTGCAGTTGGGAATTTAGGCGAATGCTTTAAATCCAAGCCTGATTTTATCAAGGTAAGTTCAAATTCCAAAATACTTCAAGATGTATTATTTTTACATTTTCTTTTCAACACATTGATTTTACTTTTATAAGATGCTGTGTGTTTCTATAATATAGGCATGGGAAAAATGGAGGTCCCAAATTACTAAACTGGACTGCAATCCATTCTGGATTCAGTGTGATAATCAACAAACTTGTGAGGGCTTGAGAAACTTGCTACAAATTATGTTGGGTAACACTGAGAGTCTCTGCACAGCTTCATGTTACTGGATTGAGTTGTATGTTTCTTATTTTCTATACATCAGGCCATTTACAATTGTAAGTTTTATCTATAAGTTTTATCTACTTATGCAATTATTAGCTTTTAAATAATGGTTTTTTATATATGTTGTTAGCTTGAAATAATATTCTTCCTATATCTTTGTTTATTAAGTGGATCTCTAAATGATTTGGGTTTCCCTCCCTTTCTAAGCAGGGAATAGAAAGCATGTACAATTTGGCCCAGAAATGCATCCAATTGAAACCACCGGCTGGTACCCATAGATTAACAGGACTTATGCTTGGAATTCTTGGAGAAAACACGGAGGTAATTAATGAAATTTTACAGTCCATGCTCTATTATATTTTCTTGAAGATTTGGGCCTGCTGCTGCTTCTTTCATGATTGTTATGTGATCCAGCCCTTAGTTCCCCATTTTAAACTTGAATGAGCATGTTGAAATGTCTCAGGTTGTTTTAGCAGAATGTTCCAGAGAATTTGGCCCTTGGTGAGCTCTCCTCTTCCATTGTTAATTTATTTTTGCTTTATTATTGTGTGCATGTTTGGACTAAGCTTATTTTGGTTTAGCTCACAATCAAAACGTTCAAGATAATTTTGGCTGAAAACTTTTTTTTTGGAATAAAATAATCAAAATTGATCGTGCACTGAATTTCTCCCTCCTTTAGTTTGGTTTGATGAAAATGCGACTTTTGTATGTGTCATGTGTCAATAAAATAGGATGGTCGCACACGACATGGAATTGTTGACTGCAGGGAGTGAGCAAGCAGAGATTCTTCTTCTAAAGAAAACGACAGTTGATCTTAGGAACGAAATGATAGTTGTATGTATGGTGGAATAATCCTTTTTACCTTCATTGAATTTGTAGTATTTATGTGTTTGTGAATATTTATATAACTTCTGTTGACTTTTTCAAGTTGGTGAACTGGATCCAATAGTGATTCCATTTGTTTCATGCAATAAACTTTCTCATCGAAGAGCTCCTTGAAAAGAACTTCAGTTTGTTAAAGGTATTGTTTCCAAACGCTTCTATTCCTACATATCCTCCTCTGTTACTTGCTACTTCTTTAAAATTTCATTTTCTATTTCCAAATCCCTCTCTCAAATACTCCCTCCGTTCCTTTTTAACTGTCGTTTAAGGTTAAATTGTACAAACCAAGGTAGTGCTTTTTTTGGAACAAAATCCCTATTATACCCTTTATTGAGGTGCCTCTCACCATTAAATAAAACTGAACTATTAGTGGGCCGTTTTTTGGAACTAGAAACATGAGAATATGCGGCTGGCTTTTTTTGCTGTGGAAAGACAAAACGTTTTGGCAAAGTCTCTCTCCTGCACTTAACCCTCCATATTTTTGGCTCTGTTTTTTTGCCTTGTTCACTTAAAATGTCAGCCAAGACTCTAACTAAAACATTAAACTTCCCTCCAATAATAAGATCAAATTTTGCTCTATAATTTGAAGTCTTAAAAATTTTACCACCAAAAATTTAATCAAGATTTATGCTTCCCACCAAAAAATTTTTAAATCACCACCTGCACGAGTATATATACTAATGCTCAGTAAGTTCACCAAATTAACTCCACAAACATGGCTTTAGCAAATAGATTTTCATTGTGTGACGAAATTTAAATGTTGAAATCCCATCTCCGTAGTTTGGAAAGTGAAGGTACTAAGACATTTCAAAAGAATTTTGCACCCCTTACCGATTTGAATATTGGTGTCGAAGAAAATTTTTCTCAGATCTCAATATTCATCCGCATTTTCCGAAACATCATCCTGTAATCCAAAGATTCATTTGATTTAAACGACGAGCCACACGAAGATGACGATACACGAGCCACATGAAGATGACGCATTAACGCAGGAAGAGACCAACACCTATATAGGTACCGTAATTGCATGTATAGAAGATTTAAAGTTGATTTTTTTTTTTGTAAAATACTTGGGCAATAATCTTCTCGCTAGAATATTGCTTTAACTTTAAGTCGCATATATATTGCATTTGTAGTTTTTCATGTTTAGTTCTATTTTTCAACTGTAATATGATCCAAAGATATGTTTGCTTCCACGTGATTTGGTGATCTTTTGTTTTATTTTGAGCCCTTCCCATTCCATATTACTAGTGGTCTTTATTTTCTTTACGAAGACGTTATAGCAACCTCGCATAATTTATTGGTGTTATAGGTATAGATACAAACTTGGGAGTTGATTTAGAAGTCACAGAACTCGATTTTGACACCGGTAAGTTAACTTTATTGGGTTTAAACTTATTTATATGTCGCATATATCTCACCATTTTATTTTTAATGCAAGGAATCCCAATACAAGCCAAGAAAATATTGATGAAGCGTAATCCAATAGTGAAAGAAAGAGGCTAAGAATTTTGAGCAATGAAGAACGCACAGCCATTTATCATGATCTACTAGAAAAAAGTGTGGATGGAAAATTACGTAAAGGAGTTACAAATGTGGTGGCTTCATCATTTTCGGTTTCGAGAACTGCTCAACGATTTGGAAAAGAGCAAAGGAAGGTGAGATGCATGATGTGTCTCAAAGGAAGACAAAAAATTGTGGAGGTAAGAGAATTCAAATTGATCCTACTCAAGTTCGTGAAATCCCTTTGAGTCGAAGAACAACCATTCGATCTTTAGCTATGCTGAAATCAAATTCAACTTCAAGTTTAGGCTTCTAAAATCGTGATATACAATTATTCAAATGCCATAAATCCAGATTTGAAAGAAGACAACAAAAGATCTAGGTTGAATTTTACCCGCCAATGCTTGAAGGTATACCGCGATGATCCAATATTTAAAACTATGCACAATATTATTCATATCGATGAAAAGTGGTTTTACATGACTAAAAAATCTGAGAATTATTATTTTGTCACGGACGAGGATGAGCCACATCGCACTTGTAAAAGCAAAAATTTCATTGCCAAAGTTATGTTTTTAGTTGCTCTAACTAGGGCAAGATTTGACTCACAAGGAAATGAAATTTTCTCGAGGGAAATTGGTGTTTTTTCTGTTGTTACCCAAGAAGCAAACTAAAGGACAAGTGTCAATAGAGAGTGAACAATGGAGACAAAAGCAATAAATTCAATAACGAGAGATGTCATAAGATCATTTCTTATTGAGAAAGTGCTACGGCTTATAAAGGAAAAATGGCCAAGAGACGACTTGGGGTCTACGATATTCATCCAACAAGATAATGCAAGAACTCATATTAATCATGATCACGAGTTCCTTCAAGCAGCCACACATGATGGGTTCGATATTCGTTTGATGTGTCAACCTGCAAATTCTCCAGATTTGAATGTCTTAGACCTTGGATTTTTCAGTGCTATACAATCATTGCAATACAAGGAGTCACCTAAAACTATTGATGAACTTGTCAATGCAGTGGTGAAGTCATTTGAAAACTTCTCTTCAGTGAAGTCCAATCGCATTTTTAACATTGCATTTATGTATGATAGAGATCATGAAAGCCAAAGGTTCCAATACATATAAAATTCCACATGTGAATAAGGAAAGGTTAGAAAGAGAAGGACAACTACCTGTTCAAATGAAGTGTGATCCAATATTAGTACAAGAAGTTTTGGATTATTTAAACATCGAGTAATACCTATGATGACTCAAGTTGTAGTCATGTTTCTATTAAAAGTAAGCTTTGAGTTTATTTTTTTGGTCGAGTAATACGAGAGTTGTAGTCACGGCTTCTCCTGCTTTTCAAAAGGCATTTTTACCAAAGTATGTCATGCATTTAGCACTTTTTAATCAAAATTATGGACTCTTCGCAAGTGTTATCAAACCCGCTTAGAATCAATATAGAATCACTCTAATCAAACGTAGAAGAAATAAAATGATATAAAAACCATGAACGACTATGCGCTACAGTCATTTTGCATTACTACTTCCATTAACCATCACGTTTCCTTCATTTTGCACTACTACTTCCATCATTTTGCATTCTTCAACAAGAGACATCATTTTGCATTACAAACTTGTTAATAAAATTCTAGAAGAAGGCCTTTTAGCATCTTTCTAATCACAGTCGAAACTCCTCATTTTGGGAAGATTCTTCTCCTAATTCTTCTCGAAATTTATTTAAATCAAATTCATAATCACCTCTACATTTAAGTCAAAATCCTTTACGCTTTTGATGATCCTTCTCCTTCTTCCGAAGTATATTCAGATCAAATCCAAAATCTCTAATTTCTTGCCTTTGGTCCTGCTGCAAGCATGTGTCTGTGTCATCTTGGTCTTGCATCTTGTCCATTGAGTCTTCAACTATTTCTTCTTTCATGTTGTCCAATGAGTCTTCAACTATTTCTTCTTCTATTTCTTCTTGCATGTTGTCCAGTGAGTTTTTTTGCAAGCAAGTACCTTCACCCAGAATTTCTTTTTTTACATGAACAGTAATTTAGACCTTCACCTTTTTTATATCCACGTCAATGAGTTCAAGTCTTCGGTTCAACGTACAATATTTCAACTGTGTTGGGACTGGATATATTTTGGGGAGTAGATATACCGATTAATTTAACTTTGAACTTTACAACTACTAATAAATTTTATGGAAAATGTGTTGGTAGTAATAATTGAGGGAGTAAGGGTATATTTGACAAAACACAACCTTAAACTATCAAAACGACAGTTAAATAGGAACAAAATTTCTCTAAAAAAAAGACAGTTAAAAAGGAACGGAGGGAGTAGATTTTTCATGCACTTTAGTTGTTTTCTTCTGCGTCTCATTTTTCATTTTGATTTCTACTTTTTCTTCCCTTTCCTTTTTTCTATACTAAAACAAATCATGTGTATGGTTGTATCTTCGTGCACAAGTTTGGACGAATATTTATTAGTTGCAAGTGGTTGATTAAAATTTAAAACTAATATGGAAGACAGTGTTGGGCGTGGGGTTTTCCTCCCTTATTCAGCTGTACAAGTTTAAATATGATGTGGGGGGGTTAAAGCTAAGTTTTATTAGCTTCACTGCATTAAAGTATTTTATTAGTTCAGAAAAAGTAATTTATTTAAAAGATAATTCTATATGTGTCATTTGTATTTGTTGAGATTCACCTAAACATGATGGAAGTATCCAATTTTTGGAAGTTATAAAATACTAACTAGAACTTACATGATATGTGCCATTGATTGCAGTTTTTGAAAGATTGATTGTACTTGCTCCATCATGGACAAGGAATAAAACTCCAAAGATGAAGCAGCAGAGGCACGCTCGAAGCGAAAATTAGTACATATTCTCTTTCCACCTAATACATGTCATGTTTTGGGAAAATAGGATTATGAAGGGGCTTAAGGACATTTTGTCTTTCTAGGATATGTTACATATTAATCCCATCTTTATAGTACATTCAACTGTTTTTTATGGTACCTTAAAAAAATGAGATTTGATTTTTGTTACATTCAACTGTTTTTTATGGTACCTTGGTAATTATCTCCCAACTTTATAAACGCAGATTAGATGAATGCATGGACAACAAGCAGGCCACTTATCAGTTTCAAAGAGGGAAAATAATAATATTTTACCTTCAGAATGATTGGGGATCAATTAAAAATTGTCACATGAAAAATATTGTAAATTCTGAATGTTTATCTTGAAAATATTTCTTTCTGCATAATCTTTTTCTTTATAGAGGATTTAAATTACTATTTTCAATGTGATTGTCATGAATGAAGTTTTCAAATAAATACTGTACATCTGAAATAAATAGCAATGATATCATTTTTTTATGTAGAGATAGCTCATTAAAATATGATTAACTGTTTATGTTTTCAATATTTATATATGTTTTATGATATCTTTTATCTATATTATTGTTTAATATTGTTGTCTAATATTATTGTTGTTTAATATAAAGTAATTTTTAGACAAAGTAATTTTTATCTATATTATTGTTTAATATTAATGATTTATCTACTTGAAGCAATATGGATACAAAAAATAGACAATATTTATTATTTATATATTTTATTACAATTTTTTGTACCAAGCAATACAACCGATACACACATGCACGGGTAATAGTACTAGTTTTTATTAGAAACTCCGCCATAACTTCTCCAACTTGGAGCTCACAGCCGTAAGCCCGTAACAAAAAAAAAAATGAGCGAAAAACAGAGAGACACGAAAAAGGAAAAGTGAGAGTAAAGACCCATTTTGGTCTCTCACAAAATATCTATGACTTATTTTGGTCTCTCACAAACTTAAATCCAAAATTAATTCCTCACATTTTTTAAAAAGTTTACTTTAGTTTCTCGTATTTTTAAAACGGGGTTACATTAGTCCCTCTGTCATTGTCTGTCAGGGACTAATGTGACCCCGTTTTAAAAATGCGAGGGACTAAAATAACTTTTTTTAAAAATATGAGGGATTATTTTTGGATTTAAGTTTGTGAGTAACCAAACTGGATCGTAAATATTTTGTGAGGAAAAAAAAAGGGTAAAAGTGACTAATTTTGTTACATTCTAAGGTCGACCCTTGGGAACTTTTAGTGACTTAAGCTCCTCAATCAATTCAACCATATTGTTATGAGAAGATCCACCAGCCTGAACAGCTCTCTTCGCTGCAACACTTAGCTCCTTAGCTCTCCTCCTCATTGCTACCTCTTCCTCTCCACCACCCATCAACAAACCAATCGCCTTTCCAATCTCCTCCCTTTTCACCACCTCACTCCCAAACTCATTCCAATTCCTCCATTCTTTAGCTCCCACCGGCACCCCAATTCCCAACACATCCACCACAAGCTTCTCATTGAAAAAATGCTCCGCAAACAAAGGCCACGTCACCGTCGGCAACCCCACATTCACACTTTCCACAACCGTATTCCAACCGCAATGACTCACCAATCCCCCAATCGCTGGATTCTCCAGTATCAAAAGCTGAGGTGCCCAACCCCATATTAGATAACCCTTCTCACTTTCTCTCACTCTCTTCTCAAACTCCTCCAGAAACACATCACCATCTCCACCCTCTTCATTTTTTCTAACCACCCAGATAAAATAATGTCCAGAATCTTCAAGTGCATTTGCAATTTCAACAAGCTGTGAATAAGGAAACTTGTTCATACTCCCAAAACTCACATACAAAACAGAACCATCTGGCTTGGAGTTAAGCCACTTCAACCACCCTTCTTCTTTTTTCTCTTCTTCTCCTTTAGCATAACCTCTCGCAGCCTTATCCGAATCATCTTGGTTAACCCACAAAGAAACAGGTCCAAGTCCCCAACTTTTTGTTCCCATGACTCTCTTGTAGTGGTCATAGTAAGCACTCTCAAGCTCATAGAAACTGTTGAAAACTGACCCAAAACTCTTTTTTTCTGATTCTTTAATCACTTTCATCAACTCAGTGTATTGATTCGGAGATCTAAGCCAATCCGGTAACTGCAAACGTGTCATCTCCAATTTATCCGGCAAATCGGGTAAGACAAATTTGTCGGCGTCGGATTCAGCTTTCAAGTGGGGTGCGTACTGTTCGACGGAATGCGCAGCAGAGCGAGCTAGATAACTTGCGCCGTGAAACATAATCCTAGGAATACCGAGTTTCGCGGCGGCATCTGCGGACCAAGGGTAGAACATGTCGGTGACAATGAAATCAGGTTTGAGATCGTGAAAGAGGCGTTCGATTTCTGGTTGGAGAATGGCGAGCCCCATGTAGACTTTGGGGATCATTTCGCGAGGAGTGGTGACGTTGAAGGCTTCGATTCCTACAGGGAGACCTACTTTGGTGGCTGGGAATTCGATTGTGTGGGTTCTGACGGAGCGACCGCGAGTGGAATCGAGGTCTATGGATTTTTGGAAAATGGTTGCGTTGTGTTTGGTGGTGATTATGGTGACGTCTACGCCGTGTAGGGCGAAGAGTCTTGCCATGTCCACTAAGGGAATGATGTGGCTTGTTGATAAAAAGGGAAGGAAAATGGACTTCAACTCACACTGGTTCTCCATGGCGACTCGAGTTCTTCGGGAGCAAAGATTTGTTCGCTACCTGAATAAATTTCGTTCTTTATATAATTGAGGATAAAATGATTTGATAGTGGTAATCATGAGAGGTTAGAAATAGTAAGAATAAATAGATAAAAAAAAATTTATCTATTTTATGAGAAAAACAGTACCAATCACACTTAAAGAAACTTACTTAAGTTTTTAAGTTTTTGTCTATAATATAAGTGTCTTTTAAAGAAAAATGTAGTTGAAACCTCTTATAGCCTATACCACTGGTTTTGCCTTCTTTTTAAATTTCTCCCCAAATTTTGTCAATATTTATAAATTGTACCCCCTATGATAGTTTTATTTACTTTTGTCCCACTCTCATGTAATACCAGATCACACAGACTCTGTTCTCTCACCATCTCACGGAAATCGATTGTCAGCTTAGTGCTCCCTCTTTCTCCGCCGCTGCGAGCAGCTGCGCTCAGCCGCCGGTGGCTCCCCTTTTTCGTCCCTCCTTCGAATTTATATTTTTCCAGAATCGTGATGGTGAGAGTGATAGAGGTCAGTGGTTCCCAACCTCAAATCCTTCAAACCAGTTTATTTGTTTAATGTTTTATTTATAATATTCTTCTAAACGTTGAGTGGAGGTTTGGAGGTGACCCTGATTCACCTGGGCCTGAGGTTTGGACTCTTTCCAGGTTTGTAAAAAAATCACTTTGCTCTTTCCTAGTCTTTTGTTGTTTTCATCGATTCTTCATCAGTGGAAAAATGAGATCTTTGTTTGTATTATTTGCACAGTGGAAAAGTGAGGTCGGTGGCGCGGTGGAGAGAGAGAGACGGAGACGAAGGAAGGGAAAGAAATAAAATCTGGTAGAGACAGTGTACCGTATTGTTGTGTAGACGATATTGATCCAACGGTCCAGATTTAATATAAGTGTTGGTTTTTTATGGACCACCTAGTGTGATAGTCTGTCCATGCTAACCAGAGTGCAAAAATGGTGTTTTGTTTTGAAATGTGCAGTTTGTGTCTGAAATCGCAACTTCAATCACATTAAAAATGGATATCACATTAAAAAAATTAAACCCACTGCTAAAAATAATACAAAACAGATACAATAAATAAATCAACAAATAGAAACAAATAATATATAAACGAAAACGAAAACAAATAAAATATCTGTAATTAATAAAAAAAATTAAATATCTGGAGTTAATACTCTAAAACGATAAAACACGTTGGATGAATTACCAGAAATATAACACAGAAACGGCTAATTGACCTCAATGGTGTATTTGACCAAAAAAATTACTAAACTAGTACAAGTTGAAAAGATTTTACCAAATTGGGGTAAGTCGTATATGTCATTGGAGACTTTCCTTTTTTTTTTTTTTTTTTCTGTAAAGTCATACATACAGTGTATGACTTCCCTTTTCTGATTTTTTTTTTAAAAAATACTGAAGTTGTCAATCCCATTGGCGACTTTACTTTTTTTTTGACAAAGTCGTACATCCCATTGGTGACTTTGCATGGAAAGGCTACGTAAAATGGAAGTCATCAATCTCCTTAGCGACTTTACTTTTTTTTTGACAAAGTCGTACATCCCATTGGCGACTTTGCATGGAATTTTTTTTTTGGCTACGTAAAATGCTTATATCTGATGTACGACTTTGCATGGAAATTTGATACACCATTTTCAGCAGAACACCAAACACCAATAGAAGGTTATCGTCCAACGATATCATTTGGTGATGACAGCGGCGGTAATGATGGTCATAATCACGATGATCATGGTGGTGATGACCAAGAGAATGAACTCGCACCACTACATAGGAACGTACGTGGCCGTGGTAGGAGAAGAGGTGTCCAACTAGAAGATGTGGATCAACCTCGCAGAGTTCTACCACCACGTAATAGATGACGACCTCATTGTGGGACATCATCCCACCACTAGGCTTTCAATGTAGAAAAATGAAGTATTATTAATGCATATTTTGATCTTTTTAATGTAGAAAAATGAAGTATTGTTAATGCATATTTTGATCTTTTCATCAGTGCAGTTGTTTACGTATTAAAAAAAATATTTCCATACAAAGTCGTACATCAAATATAAGCATTTTACGTAGCCAAAAAAAAAATTTCCATGCAAAGTCAATGGGATGTACGACTTTGTCAAAAAAAAAAGTAAAGTCGCCAATGGGATTGACGACTTCAGTATTTTTAAAAAAATCGAGAAGTAAGTCGCGGTATGTGACTTTGCGATAAAAAAATGGAAAGTCTCCAATGGCATATACGACTTATCCCAATTTGGTAAAATCTTTTCAATTTGCACTAATTTAGTAATTTTTTTGGTCAAATACACCATTGAGGTCAATTAGCCCACAAAAACCAAGGGATAGTAAAATGTTGGAAAATAAAAGGGGTCAATGTGTGAATAATAGATAATAAGTAATAGTATTTTTAATTTTATACAGGGACTTTCTAATAATTAGGCAATACATGTTCAAGAATGGGTGTAAAAAGTAGTCTTTCAAAAATCTCAACCACTCAATATTAAACTATTAAATCTATGGCTACAAAAAGATTTGTCTTACATGAAAATATTAAGTCATTTTTTCACCCTAACCAACACCTATAATATAATGACTTGTTGAATCACGGAATCTAACACTTTTTTGGATTGTGTCTATAGACCTGTTTCTTAGTTAAAAAACTAGAAAAACTAGAAAAATGTGCCAAAAAAAAAAACTAAGTTAAAAAATGAATAACTATAGTTATTTGAATGGAAAAAAAAATAGTACGAAAACATCTAGCAGAAGATGTTTACATGACACAGAGAAAGATGCGAACGTTTTGTTTAAAGAATATTAGAAAAGATGAATATTTTAATTCGAGTAGGTGTGATTTTTCTAAACATTCAACAATGTGTTAGTCTTTCTTTTTTTGACAATTAATGTATTAATCTTTCTTTACATGGACTTGGATAGAGTTTTGCTTACTTTTGGCCAGAAAAAAAAAAAAAGAGTATCAGTTTTTCTTGACGGCAAAAAAAAAGAAGAAGACAAAAGAGTTTCGATTACATGTGATGTGATAAGTAAGTACCAGGGACATGTGATGTGATAAGTAATTCAATATTTAATTCAATCGTGGGACGCGAGGGCTATTATGAGTATTATCTATATATTTAATAATAACAATCCAATAATAATGCTAGAACAGTGTTACCGCCACAACAGTATTTTTTTTTTCATTTTTTATTGTCCACAGTTGGATATTAAATAAATATTTATCTCCATATGATATGATTCTTGGCTCCCGCCCATCATTTTTTTTAATAATAATTAATAGACTATTATTTTAATAACTTGAAAAGTTAATATTTCTCTAGAAAGCTCCATATTTGTGTTACGTCCTTGCCGCACCATTTTGCTCTGTCTCCCCTTCTTTGCTATCATTGGTAGCGGGTTTCCTCATTCTCTGTACTTTTTTGTCATCAATTTATTTTTTGGTAAGTTCCTACAGTATCAATATTTATCATCCTCACAAAATTAGACTTGCTCGCACATGCCGACTCAACCATCATTCTCTTTCTCCATCCAATTTCACCACCAGCCGAACCTAACTCACAACTTCTTTACTTTTTTATGCTAATAATCTAGACTATCTATTTGGACATTCCCTGTTTAGAGAATTTGATTTTGGTTAGTGCATATTTTTCAAATTTGAAATTCAAATTTTGGTAACATAAGGAGCCCGTTAGGATTTTCAGTATATGTTCATTGTTAGCTTTATTGGTACTATTCATCTTATGCTTGCTATTTTTATTAATGCTTGTTATCCATATGATAATATAAATATGATGTAACTCGGTACAGTCCTCTGATGAATATTTATCTATATAATTATAAATACATGTTACAGCTATTCATCTTATGCGAATCGCTGAACTGATCGGTTTCTGGTTTAACCAGTTGAACCGACTGGTTCATATCGATTTTTAAAACATTTGTTTAAAGTCCTTACATGGACAAAGTGGATATATCCTAGAGACAAAAACCAATCAAAGTTGATAAATTTATAAACTTAGGGCTTGTTTGATTACTATTTTTAAAAACTGTTTTTAGTTTTTGAAAATTAAAAACCAAAAAAAGTTGTTTGATTAATGTTTTTATAATTGCCTGTTTTTAAAATTTGTTTTAGTTTTCTGTTTTTAAAACTAAAAAATAAAAACAGCTTTTAGATGTTTTGCTTCTTGTTTTTGCTTTCAATTTCGTAAACTGGAAAAAGGCTTCCAATTTTGGAAAGCAGAAAAGAGGCGGAGAACAGGGTCATTTTCATTAATGGTATTAATGTAAATATTTTGACTTTCATGTTATAAGTTTATAACGTTAACAGACTTCTTTTCACATGTCACTGGAACATTATGACAACGTCCTGTTAGTTTAAATTATGACCATCATATTTTATATTTTTATCCAATGTACCAATATATAATTATATATATATAATTATTTGTCTTTGTTTATAACGTTAATATTATAAATGTGTTTTCTTTTGCAAAAAATGTGTTTTCTTACATAATATATTTTTCGAAGGATTTAACGTTATATACTAACATATTAGGATTACTTGTTATGTATAATAATAATAATAATAATAATAATAAGAATAAGGTAAAATTACACCAAATGTCCTTTATTTTAATTTAAAATTGGCTAAATTGTACTTTTCGTCTCTTAAGTTACGAAAGCTATGTCACGTTCGTCTCTTCCATCTGTAATCCCTATAACGCCGTTTAAACTGTCCTACGTGTTACAACGTCATCTACATGGAAGCTTCATCATTGAATCAGAGTCAGCCATTTGAATTTTTTCAATAACCGATGTTAAAAGTGACGCAGTGACATTTTTGAAATTACTGCGTCACTATTACCGTCGATTTTTTAAATAACCGGCATTAAAAGTTGGTCTATAAAAAGAAAAAAAAATCGCCTCACTTTTAATGCCCATTTTTTTCTTTTTTTTTGTTTCTCGGTTGCAATTTGGTTTTTATTATTTTTAAAGTACAATTATGCCATCAACATAAAATAATGTAAGAAATTAAGTAATTTATTATTTATATTTTAATTTAAAATGATCTAATAATATACTCCCTCCTACCTCATTTATAAGCAAAAAAATCTTTTCAATATTCGTTAAAAAATGTATGTATCTGGTCCAAGACCAGATACATACATTTTTTAACGAATGTTGAAAGGATTTTTTTACTTATAATGAGGCCGAAGGGAGTAAAGTGTATGTTTAACGGTGTTCTTTGTTGTGCTACCAAGCATTGTGGTCTTCTTCCTCCACCTTCTCTTCCCTCGGGATCGTATTGGAAATATGATGTGGGCACAACGTAATAATTAGTTGAACCAATTTGACTTCTTTTTTTTAAAGACCAATTTGACTTTTTATGATATTAGATTTTTCTTAATTAATTGAGTTGTCATTGTAAATGTTACTTGATTTTTTTATTTTTTTTTGATAGGCAAATGTTAGTTGTTAGTAATTGTTAGAAATGTTAGTTTCCTGGGTTTGAACCCGGGACCTCCAGCTTAAACTCCTTCAGCATCCCTTAACTTACCATTTTTATGGTCATATCATGCTCCTATATTTGTTATTCCTGCTTTAAGTTTGTCGTTAAAATAATTACAAGAAAGTGTTGAAGATGAGGTGGTGATATCACTTAATTAATTATTAATAAATGGTATTTTAAGTTTCGTGATGAAGTCTAGTAAAAAAAAATCTCATGATGAATGAAAAATGTGAATAAAAAAATTATTTAAAAATGTGTATTAAACAAGTTTTTTGTTTTTTAGTTTACAAAACACATTTTAAAAAACAAGTCTATCAAACAAGGTTTTTCATTTTATCATCTCTAAAACAGTTTTTAAAAATAGAATAACCAAACAGTTTTTTTATTTTATTTTATTCTTAAAAACAGCTTTTTAAAACTGATTTTTAAAATAGTTTTTAAAAACCAAAAACTAAAACCAAATCAAACACCCCCTTGAGCATCAGTGTTATCTCCTGCTTTATCTTATTCACAAATAGCCTGTTTTGTTTGTCTGAATTTGACTAATTAGTAAAAATTATACTACCAATGTTTATCTGAATCTGAATATGACTAAGTAGTATTTCATAAAAATGAAAGGTGTTCGATTTAAAAGTGATGCAAATTATAGCGTCCGATTATATAATTTTCCTTTACCAAAGTTGTACAAAGTCTTATTCTTTTAAGATTAAGGATTCTACCGATGTTGTTTGTCAAGGTGTGATATTAACGTAGGTGTTTGCATCATTGCTTTTTGAGTGGTTTAAAAAATTACTTTGATGTTGTCATAAGACACTCCTTCTATCCCTAAATGTAAGTTCTTTTTGAAAAAAAGTTTATTTTTAAATTATTAAATACATTAATTATTTTTTACAAGAATACCTCTAATTAATTTATATTGTTTTTTTTAGTCAATAGTAAATAAGGTGACTATTTATCTCTCTTAAGTCAATAATCGAAGGGTAGTTTTAGAAAAACAATGCATATTATAAATAAATTATATGGGTTAATTTTCTTAATTTGTGTGTTTTGGTCAAATGAGACTTACATTTAGGGATGGAGTGAGTATATAAGGTAATGTACTCCGGTTTCCCGGCCTATTCTTCTAATTGGAAGTTTGAAGGGCGTCTTTACTACTCTCTCCAGTCTAAAATATAATAAAAACAAAACTGTCTAAAATATAAGCAAAAAGTCTACTATGTATTTGGTCCAAATTTTAGACCAAATACATAGACTTTTTACTTATATTTTAGACAGTTTTTTTGTTTATATTTCAGATCGGAGCAGTAACATTGTAGAAGGGTTTTAATAATGATGGAGATGATAATATTAATTGTTGTTGTTGTTTTCATCACCTTTTACTGATTAGATTCTTTGAACATTACTCTATATTTCTAGAACTAATTGATATTGTAAGTGTGCGCTTTCCCAGGGTAATGAGAAGTGGGTAGAGATTTTCAACATCATCAAGGTGCAAAAGATGGAGATTGTTTAAGCTTAAATTGGTGCTTCAGATCATCAACTTTTTCGTATCTGATGGATTTTTGCAGCTCAAAGTACGATCTTCTTTTTTATACATTGGTTGCTAGTAGAAGTTACAACATCATCCAAGTCCAAAGCTTGGGAAATACAAATTACAAGATCAATCTTTGTTCTTAATAACAAAAAGAGTCAAGCACAATGTCAAAATAACATAAACTAAAAATTATAAACTTCTATAATCATCTCCTACTCTTCCGGTACATGCTTATCTAAAAACAAAAGAGAAAATAGAGAGATTATAAAAATCTCAGTGAGTCCTTCACGGACCCCTCACCAATACACAATCACAATAACATTTTATTAAAAACATTAAAGCAACATGACAACCTCATACATCAAGGATTGCTTGTGACAGTCAAGACATATCGTTTGGTAACAGTGGTACAACCGCTCTGTACAACTATTTGTATAATAGCCGGGACGTGTCGTTATCGCACAGTGGTACAACCGCTCTGCGCTTACAATCCTTTGAGTAACAGCCGAGGATTTATCGCTGGGTATAAATTGACCACTGGGCTTTACCCCGCACCATACAACTATTTGTAACAGCCGAGAATTTACCGCTGGGTATAAATTAACCACTGGGCTATACCCCGCACCGTACAACTACTTTACAATAGCCGAGGATTTACCACTGGGTATAAATTGACCATTGGGCTTTACCCTGCACCATTATAAATTCAGTGGTCCTCTTGCCATATCTCTAAACTTTTAAACAAACTTATGTTTTAATAACTTTTTTAAGAGATTCCTAAGAACCCTTCTTAGCCCCATCATTGAGCCTAACCATGCTATTGTTTCCTTTCATAAGAAATTTTACTCTAAACTTTCAGTTTACTTACTCATAGACTTTTACATTTCATTGCATTTATTATGTACAAGAATATAGCAAACAAAGATGTTCATTCATAATCAAACATAAACTATAAATCATTCTTACATATAAGGATGAAGGGCATCTTAAGCATAAGCTAGGTATTCGACGGAATCGGAAACAACGGGCAAAAACTGCACAGGCAGCGCTTCCAGTGCTCCCTCTGCAGAATTTGGCACATCTTGCCCCATTCCAATCCCTAATCCATCCAACCATGATTCTATCTCATTCCAAGCCAAATTCAACCAAATTAGGGTTCAAAAACAAGAATTAAACTCATAAACAAGATCAAGAGCAACTCATGACACATCAAAATCACAATAAAACATGATTCAACACATCATAAAAATCATCAAAATGATCATTTACTCATGAATACCCACTTCTCTTATCATGCTTTCCCTAACCCCATCAAGAATCAAGAAAAACACACAACAACACAAAGGAAAATGGAACCCTATAGGTGGGTCTTATGGGTGCCCAACCACTAAGTCAGAAGAACTCACAAATAAGCTTCAAAAGCTTGAGCTATGGACGTTAAAAACCTTGATTTTCTTCTCATCTTCTTCTCCAACTCGAGCTCCCCCTTTTTCAAGCCTAGGGCAACTTCAAATCTTTAACCAAAAGCTTAAAACTCAGCTCCAATCTTCTATTTAGTGCAAGAATTGAAGAAGTTACACAAATCTCACTCTAATCTCTCTTTTCCCTTAAACCTTAACCCTTCCTTTCCTCTTCTTCTTCCTATTTTCCTTTCTTCTTCTTTTCCTTTTCTTTTTGCAGAGAAAACATGAGAGGAGTGAGAGAGAATGGGGCTTAGGGCGTGAGGGAAAGAAAAAAGGGAAGAGAAAAATATGTGTGGACCATCCTATCCCTTTCTTAGCTTAGGTAAAATACCCAATTACCCTTTCTTTTAACTCAAATTCTCAAATTACCATTACTACATACACCCCTAGATTTTAACAAACAACACCCAATTTAATTATTCAACCATCAATTTAAAACATATAAATGCATAAATTAATAAAGCTAAATAATTAAATTAGGCGGGGTGTTACAACATATATTTAGGAAGACAATAACATTGTGACATTGATATGTGTTCAAAGACGATAAAATTACACCGACAATGTATAATGTTTCCCCATAGAGACTAAAAAGCAAAATTGTCATTTATAAATAATAAAGATATTTATAAAATTGATTTGTGTTCGAAGACGATAAATTTACATCGACAACATGTAATATTTTCCCATAGAGACTGAAAACCAAAATTGTCATTGATAAATAATAAAGATATTTATAATATGTGTTTGAAGGCGGTAAATTTACATCGACAACGTGTAATATTTTCCCGCAGGGGCTAAAAAGCAAAATTATCGTTTATAAATAATAAAATTATTTATAAAACTGATATGTGTTCGAAGACGATAAAATTACATGATAACATGTAAGTTTCCCCATAAGGAGTAATAAGCAAAATCGTCATTTATAAATAATAAATACATTTATAAATTTGATATGTGTTTAATGATGATAAAGTTACACCAGAACATGTAATATTTTCCCGTATGGACTAAAAAGCAAAATAATCATTTAAAATAAAATTACACCGACAACATGTAATGTTTCCTCGTAAGAAATAAAAAGCAAAATAATTATTTATAAATGCTAAAGATATTTGCAAATTTGATATGTGTTCAAACACGATAAAATTACACCCACGACATGCAATGTTTCCCCGTAAGGACTAAAAAATAAAATAATTATTTATAAATAATAAAAATATTTATTAATTCGATATGTTAAAAGACGACAAAATTGCACTCACAACATGTAATGTAGCCCCGTAGAGACTAAGAAGCAAAATTATCATTCATAAATAATAAAGACGTTTACGCTCGTATAAAAAATAAACATTTAATGTATCTTCAACTGGACCTAAAAGAAAAATAATCACTTATACCGATAGTATGTAATGTTTCCTCCCGACCTCATTTTATGTTTCTCCATCTGTATCCAAAAAAAATAATCATTTATACCGATAGTATGTAATGTTTTCTCCCGTTAAGAATCAAAAGTAAAATAATCATCTATAAAAAATATATAATAAATATATTTATAAATTTTGATGCTTGATCAAAAACGATAAAATTATAGTGACAATATGTAATGTTTCTTATTGAGACTTTAAACGAAAATAATTATTGATAAATAATAAAAAAATTATAATGATAAAATATAAAAATATAAAAAAATAAAAAGTTAAGGTAGAAAGAGAAATAGAAAGAAGAAGTTGACAAAAAAAAAGAAATAGAAAGAAGAAAGAGAAGAAAGAGAAGGAAAAAAATAAAAAATAAAAGAGAGAGAGAAGAAAGAGAAGAGAGGAAAAAAAAGTGAAAGATGAGAAGGAAAAAGTTAAAAGTAGGAAGAAAAAATAATATTTTTATGTGAATTTAATTTTTATTTTGATTTATTTTTATTTAAGTTGAGATATTTGCCCCTTTAAAATGATAGGTGGAAAAAATATATTAGTCTATTTTTGTAATTTTACCTGTCATTTATATGCTTATATTTATAGTAGAAAAAATAATATTTTTATGTGAATTTAACTTTTATTTTATTTTTTTTATTCTGGTTGACATATTTGCCCTTTAAAATGATAGGTGGCAAAAATGTGTTAGTCTAGTTTTGTAATTTTACCTGTCCTTTATATACTTATATTTATAGTAAAAGTATGATCCTTTTTTTTTTACCAAAGTAAACTCATTCCATTTCATTTATAGTAGAAGTATGATTTTTTTTTTTACTACCAAAGTAAACTCATTCAATTTCAGTTAAAATACATTACGCAATACAGGTTGGTATATAATCAAAAACTTGGTGACTAGCATAAAATTTTGATGCCCTCGCTAAAGTATGAACAACAAAATTTGTTTGCCGCCGAATAAAACTAACCGAATAGTTTTGATACAAATTCAACTTCTCTTTGCATTTTCTAATAATAGCTCCTGTCTCAGTTTGGCAATTTGTTCCCCCTATAAAACTGTCCATAATGGATTTGCAATCCATCTCAAAGGACACATTTTGAAGGTCCAACTCACCAACTCAACAAAGGGCCTCCCATAGTCCTCTTGCTTCAGCTTCAGATGCTATAGCATTACCTTCAATGAGCAAAGTTTTAAACAATTCTCCGGCATGATTACGCACACACACGCCAATACCAAAGCTATTGATGTCCCCAAAAATAGATGCATCCACATTACACTTGAGTCTTCCATGAACCGGTTTAATCCATTTCTCACAATGTGCCACTTCGGTCTTTGATGCTCGACTCCACCTTTGAGTTTGATGCATTCCCAATCTGTTAGGACTCGCTCAGCAAGCTGTAAGGAAATTTGTAGATCCTTTTCTTCTCCATTCCAGACCATATCATTACGGCACCGCCATAAACACCAAAGAAGCATGGCTATAGAGTGTTTCTGCTGCTGGTTCGCTGCAGCAAAATTTTTGAACAGTAGGTCCTTAAGCCCATCTGCGACCGAGACGTGAGTTCGCAGCAAATGATCCAAGCCCGCAAGCTCCCATGCGCGACCTGCTTGCTCCCAGTCAATGAACATGTGCCAGTCATTTTCTTCACCGCCCTCACAGAATTGACAGTAACAAGGGCATGCCACCCCTTTAGTATGTAACTGGCATCTTGTTGGAAGCACACACCGTAGGATTCTCCAAACCAAAAGCTTAACTTTGGGAGGAATTTTTAACCGCCACACAGTAAGCCAATCACCCGGAATCCGTAAATGTGAATTATCAACAAGGTTCTCTATGGCTCCATAGTATGCCGATTTGACCTAATATAAGCCATCCCTACTCAATTTCCAAATCGGTTTGTCTTCAAGTTGCATACATGGTAGAGGAATGCTTAGAATATTTGCATACATGGTAGAGGAATGCTTAGAATATTTTTCACATCAACAGTATGATCCTTTTATGCATAGTTTTTTTACAAGTTTTAATGCATACTACTATTTCTTAAGATACAAAGAAATTAAACTATTCTTAATAAAAAAGGAATTAAAATTCATCTAAAAAAATGATTTAAGCTAATTACCAGACCCGTGCTAACTTCTTCAATTTTTCATTTTTTATTTCAAACGTGCGACCCGAGTCCATAAATTCCCAACCGGCATTATGATTTATTAGAAAATCAATTTTTTTTTCAGGATTTTATTAAATATCTTATGACTTACATTTAATGTTTTTAAATTTTTTTAACTTATTTTACGCGAATAAATCACATAATTTCATGAGAAGATAATGGGTATGCAAAAAGTACAATTTTAGTAGGGATGCTCAAAATATCCGGTTACAAGGATTTATCCAAATCCATATTTATAACCATTTTTTAAATATCCATATTTTTGGATATGGATATAAACCAAGCCCATTTATTTTTAAAGTCCAGTTTTGGTTATCCAATTGGTTAAATACTAGGATATCCATTATCCAACATCCCTAATACTAGGATATCCAAGCCCAGTCTTTCTAAACGAGACTCTGTCCATCGCAACAAGCCCAGTTCCGGCACAGGCCTCCCGGAGAAAATCCATGCTTGGGCCCGCATCCAAATGTAGCGGGCAGGAGGAGAAGGATCGAGCGCCCAGGCAGGGGGGTCGTCGTCTAGATGCAACCGGCGAGAGGAAAACCGCATGGCTCCCCCTAACTGAATTCGTTGTTGGCGCTAATTTTTTACCGTTGCTGTTCTTATTCTTGCTCTAAATTCGTATACTTATGTGATACGCTACAGTGGAACTTAATTTCTGATCTCCCCCTACTTGGTTTGTCTCTATATTTTGTCCACTCTCTCTCTCTCTCTCTCTCTGTTGAACACTTTTGTGTTACTCTCCGTTGCTCTCAACTGTTGGAGAGAGAAGATGTTAATATTGCTGCAGAAATAATTTAACCCAATTTGGTAATATAAGAAGAATTAACAGCACCTGCAACAACTGAATCAAGGCAAATGTCGTCTTTTGCTTATTGGGTGCTGCATCTGAATTTGAATACATCCTATTTATCACATGCACTGATACAATTTCGGCTCCTCATTATTTGCATATCATAATTATCATTAGAGAAATGTTTTTTGAATACGGATTTGGACACAAATACGGGACATTTATGTTTGTAGCAATCACTGCATCTATCTTACAATTGATTAATACACGAAAAAGTATTTATTTGTCTTTCTGCACAAATAAAGCAAAAGCAACATTCAAACTCAAGTAAAATTGGATTTTGGTAATCGGGTTTTAAATCCAATTTTTTCACACCGAAAATCAGTTTTTAAACCAGATTTATTCAGGGAAAATGTTATTTGGAACCGGTTTTTTATAGATGAAAACTGGTTCCATAACCGGATTTATGTATACGAAAACCGGTTTTGTGATCGGAATGTGTGAAAACCGGTTTCGTAACCGGATTTAGATGAAATCGGTTATAAAACCGGTTTTTGAGCCATAACTGATTTCATAACCATAACCACATTTGTGATCCGGATTTTGAAATGTGGCTTTGAAAACCAATCCATAATTATGGTTCTATTTGGATATGGTTTTGGATACATTAATATCCAAACCATGAGCACCCCTAAATTTTAGACATCGTATATTAATGATACATGTACTTTTTAGGGATAAAAATGTCAATCTAAATAAATATAAATCAAAACAAAAATTTAATGCACATAAAAAAAAAATCTTCCCACTTTTCATTTTTTCTCTCACTTTTCACTTTTTTCTCTTTCTTCTCTCTCACATCATGTTACTTTTATTCCCAAACGTCTCTGCGTCATTCTCTCTCTCTCTCTCTCTCTCTTATTCTTACTTTTTTTTCCCTCTCTCTAATTCTTTCATTTTTCTTCTCTCTCTCTCTCTCTCTCGTTCTTTTTTTCCTTCTCTTTCTCTCTTTCTCTCTTTTTTTTGGATCTTTTTTTTATTAATATTTTTTAATTTCATTTTTTATTAACATTTTTTGATTTTTTTTTAAGTTATTTATAAATTATTATTTTGCTTTTGAGTCATAACGGAAGATATTACATGTCGGTATAATTACTTTTTATTTTTTTATAAATATATTTAATTTTTGTAAATGATTATTTTGTTTTTAAGTTCTGACGGAAAAACACTACTTAAGTACATATCATTTTTTCATAAATATTATTATTATTATTTATAAATATTATCTTACTTTCAAATATTGGCAGGAAAATATTATATGTTATCGATATAATTTCATCGTCTTTAAGGATAAATCAATTTTATAATTATCTTAATTATTTATAAATAATTATTTTGTTGTTAATTCGTGACCGAAAAATATTACATCTTGTCGGTAAAATCTTTGTCTTTGAACATATATTAATTTTATGTATGTATCTCTATTATCTAATCTACTGTATTTGTGCTGGTAGTTTGTATTATTAGATAGACTACCAGCACAAATGCAATTTTAGACATCTTATATTAATGACACATGTACTTCTCAGGGATAAATACGTCAATCTAAATAAAAATAAATCAAAATAATAATCAAATTCACATAAATTTTTTTCCTATTTTTAACTTTTTTTCTCTCTCTCTCTCTCTCACGCCTCTTTCTCTCTTTCTTCTTCTCTCCCTCTCTCTCTCCTTTCTCTTTCTCTTTCTTCTCTCTCTTTCTCTTTCTCTTTCTCTTTTTTTTATTGCATTCTATTTACATATTTGATTATAATATGATTATTTTGCTTTTGATTCTTAACGGGAGGAAACATTACATACTATCATCTATTATTTTGCTTTTGATTCTAGACGGAAAAACATAGTATATTGTTAGTATAATTACTTTTTATATTTTGTTTTTATGAATGCTATTATTTTTTTATAAATGATTATTTTGCTTTTGAGTTTCGAGGGGAGAAAGTAACATGTTGTCGCTATAATTTCGTTATCTTTGAGCACATATTAATTTTTATAAATGTTTTTATTGTTTTTAAATGATTATTTTATTTTTAAGTCTCGACAGGGGAAACATTACATGTTATCGGTATAATTTTATCGTCTTTGTTTATTCTTAACGGGAGGAAACATTATATATTATCATATGTTATTTTGCTTTTGATTCTAGACGGAAAAACATAATATGTTGTTAGTATAATTACTTTTCATATTCTATTTTTATGAATGCTATTATTTTTTATAAATGATTATTTTGCTTTTGAGTCCCGATGGGAGAAAATAACATGTTGTCGCTATAATTTCGTTATCTTTGAACACGTATCAATTTTTATAAATGTTTTTATTATTTTTAAATGATTATTTTACTTTTATGTCTCAACGGGAGAAACGTTACATGTTGTCGGTATAATTTTATCGTCTTTGACATAGATTAATTTTATAAATGTTTAAGTCATTTATAAATGATTATCTAACTTTTCAGTCTGTTATATATTTTACTATTTATATATTTGATTATAAATATATTTATTATATATTATTTATAGATGATTATTTATTATATATTATTTGCCATGTGTACTTTTGAAGGTTAAAAGGGTCAAAATAATTTTTTTTTGAAACACCATGCGGTTACATTACACCCACAACATTTCAAACACACACACACACAAATCTCATCTAACCCTAACACACACATAATCAGAGAACAGAACGCCGCTGGGGAAAGGGAAGAAAAAAGAAAGAAAAGAGAAAGAAAGAGTGGGGTAGGGATGGCAAAAAAATCCGTATCCGTGGGTATCCGCGGGTAAAATCCGCCACGGATTTTAAATGGGCAGTTAAACGGGTACCCGCGGGTGTAACGGGACGGATATTTATTACCCGTGTATAAACGGGGCGGGGGCGGGTATCATACTACCCGTGCCCGCGGGTACCCGTATATATATAATTACTTAAATTTTATGGATATTTGGTTGTAATTTCTATAAACTTTTTAATTTAGGAGCATGAGGTGGTATTTTGTAAATTCTCATTTGAAACTTTGTCTAGAAATCTAGGTAAAAAATAATTTTTTTTGAAAATAAGTGTGTTTTTAAGAATTTATTAAGTATCCATGGATACCCGTGGGTACCTGCGGATTCTCAAAATCCGTTAAAAACCCGTCACGCGGGTACCCGCGCGGGTATGGGGCGGGTGCGGGGGGTAAATTATCCAACGGGGCGGGTAGTGGGGGGCTACTACCCGTGCCCGCCCCGCCCCGTTGCCATCCCTAGAGTGGGGCAGGGAGAAGGAAAGAAGACGATGGCGGTTCCGGCCGCCAGAGGGACGGTGGCACCACGCATCCACGACATCGAATGGAGTACGAAGATGGGAGGAGACAGATCTGTGGTTCATGGTGGCGGTTCCTTCCTTACTTCCTTCTTCTTCTCCTTCCTTCCTTCCTACTTCATCTCCTGCATGTTGTTTATCCCCTTTTTATGGATTTTTTGTTTTTACTTTCTAAAGAGTTTGTTGGGGTTTCTGTGTTCATGGTTACCCATTTTGTGGTTTAATCGAAAAGGAAGACAGAGGGAAAAGGGAAGAAAATCAAGAGGAGGAGAAAAAGAAGGGGAGGAGGCGCATCAACAAGAAGGAGAAGAAAAAGGGGGAAGAGAAGAGGAGAGAGGGGGTGCCGCCTAACGTGGGACGAGCACTGTTCACGACGACGGACCGGTAAGGCAGTTCTATGCATCTTCCGTTTATATTTTCTTTTTTGTTGTTACCTTTTCTCTTTTGACAGGGTTATGAATTTACTTGGTAAACGATTTTTTTTTTTTTACTTCCTCTACTGCTATTTCAGATGTTGCAATCGCGGAAAGATGCTTTGGTGCTCAGGGGCATGAAAAAGTCAAAGACAAGATTAGATAGAGCCACAGATAAGAAATTCTTCACAATGGGCACTTTTTTTTTCATTACCTTCCACCATTTTTATGCATTTTTTGATTATATCTTATTGTTTTAGGTGGTGTTTACATTATATGGGGAGACATTGAAAGGGAATAAGTCATACTAACTTGAGTGGATGAATTCAAAGTGATATGTGAGTTTCTGCAGTAATTACAGGTGAATAGTATTGACATTAATTTGTACCTTTGTTCAATCCTGTGGGATTTATTCTGCTGACCTCAAGTCCTTAACCATGAAGTATGCATCTAGAGTGATACTGAAATATGTGGGTTTATTGATGTTCATGTATTAAAAATCGGCATTGGTCCTTCCCTTTTTTCAGAAGCCTCAATATGTTTGTACCTGATTATAAAAACATTTTATTCTAGACTAGATCATTTTGTTTCTTTTCAATGGGTACATGTAGCATTCTGCCTTTTATCTTTGAATATGTGGCTGCTGTAATGACAGATTTAAGTTAAATTGAGAAGATTTTGGTGTTTATGAATTCAAACTAGCATCTAATTAAAGGCTGAACTTCACGAATTATTGGCAAGGCAGAATCAAGATGGTGAAACAGCCCTTTATGTTGCTGTTGAATATGGTTACATTGATTTTGTCAGAGAGATGATTCAATATTATGATCTTGCTGATGCTGGAATTAAAGCAAGAAATGGTTTTGATGCATTTCACATTGCTGCCAAACAAGGGGATATAGGTATATATCTTCAATGTAGTTATTTTTTTTTCCTTGTTGTTTGTTTGTTCCATGTGATGATTTTTAAAGGAAGAATCTCAGTTTTGTTTGCCTTATTGTGTAGATATACTGAAGATCCTTATGGAGGCTCATCCTGAATTGTCAATGACTGTGGATCCATCTAATACGACAGCTTTGCACACAGCTGCAACACAAGGGCATACTGAGATAGTGACATTCCTATTGGAAGCAGGAAGTAGCCTGGCAACCATTGCTAAAAGTATGGTAAAACTGCCCTGCATTCTGAGGTAAAATGGTAAAAGTATGGTAAAATGGCCCTTTGGTGGTTGTGAAAGCACTTCTTGAGAAGGAACCCGGGGTTGCAACACGGGCCGATAAGAAAGGCCAGACAACACATCACATGGCAGTGAAGGGACAGCATCTTGAGGTGGTGGAGGAGTTGATTAAAGCAGATCCCTCATCAATAAACATGGTTGATACTAAGGGAAACACAACATTGCATATAGCAACCAGGAAAGGCAGGTCTCAGGTAAATTAGACAGTGTATTATTTATACTCCTAAGAATAATTTTTTTATCTTATCTTAAATAAATTTATAACTTTTTTGTCTTCAATTTTTAATTTTTTGAAGTATGTGTACTAAAATGGAGATGTGGCTACTGAGTCCAATGGTTGAAGCTATGTCACTTTATTTTCTTTTCATGTTTAATTGTCAGTCTAATAAAATTCGTAAGCAATTCAAGAGCACAATAGAAAGAAGATAATTTAAGGCCCATTTTCTTTTCTACTTTTTCCTGTTACTTTTGTACACAATGGTTGGTCTGTCATTACTGCAGAGTCAGAGTAAATATGGTTCTCATAACCAAGAATGTGTAAGATGTTTGTGCTTTATCTGTTATTGCTTTTACTCATGTATTCTGCGAAGAATGTGTAAGGAGTTATCAACTTATCATGCATGACAGAGCCCCCTAATTCATTACTATTGACTAACAATGAAGATCCGCAGGAAAATTAAACAAAGTGGTTGCTTACTTTTATACACATTTTTAGTTTATGATACCAACTGTAAAATGGCAGAAAAGAAGGAAGTGATGGCTAAAACTGAAATCATTGTTCCTACCTTTAGGGATTTGACAAATTTTTGGGAGTGAAATGAGTAGAAGGGCCAGCATTCTTGAATCCTTCGAGTTGAGAGAATATTCAACTCTGTCATTTTCAATTATAATATAATTATGTGTCATGCTCAATTATGATTTTCCAATAGCATGTGTTTCTCTGCCTTTTTTGTTCATATATCTCTTTCTATCATAAACTATTGATTTTGAAACTAGCTCATACAATTCCGAGCTCATACATATGATTTTGGATATTCTTTTTCTGCTTTGATGTGTAGCAGATATTTATTTTTATGTTACTGTTGCAGTATTCAATTGAATAAGCTGAACAATGAAATGAAGAAGGCACTGATTGAGCCAACCTCACATGCTATCAATTGCTAAATTGCCTATGCGGTTAAGCTGTATGCGAAATTGAAAGAACTACGCTAAACACCTGCATCTAAACACCACCTATATTCTGCTTATAGTGGGATCTGCTATTTGTATGTCAAAGGTTGTGGAGTGAACAACAGGAATTACACTAAAGTAAGATCATATTTTCCTTATCTTCTTTATATACATTCATACATACATACATACATACTACTTGAAGCTCTTGGACTATATGGAATGGAGACTCAAAGTATTTAGAGAAGGGGAAGGGGACACATATTTATCATCAGTATTATGTACGCATGCATGCATGAAATAATACTAGGTAGATTTAGGAATTTCGTGGATTTAGTTTGTGCATAATTTATTACTCCTATGCACATTTAATCTTCAGCTCTTTGGTGGACTTTTTGATTGTTTACACCCCTGCACAATTCCATAAAGCGTTATCTTTGTTGTTACTCTTGCTGTCATATGTTTTCCCTTGCACTTTCAATTTCCATGGCATTTCATAATTTATTTAGGCTTCAAGAACTAACTACTTCAATTGTTCACAGAAAACAATAAAGAAAACAAGTTGCGAGCCTCTATCTTTGACCTCAAACTCTGAAAAATCCTATTCTCGATGAATCAGCATAAGTTCCTATAAAATATTGAAGTGAGAGTTTTGTGTTCGCAAAAGTTAATTTTTATGGTCTTTTTTTTTTGTTAATTTTTAAAGTAATTTTTATGGTCTTTAAGTATTTTACATTGCATTATGGGCTTATGTGTTATATGCATTTGGTGTAACTATATTTTCTACCTTCCGTTATATGATTCTTTTGCTTTCATGCAAACCTTATATGTACTTTTCTTTTTATGGCCTTTATTAGTTATTGTTTTGGAGTTACTATCCATGCGAATTCTGTTAATATTTTTCATATTCTAACTAATATAAAAATGTTTCTTTTAGTTGATAAATGGATCATTGATAATGATCTAGCACACTCAATGAATGAATATGGTTCTAACTCCAGTCCATTCTAATTGCAGGTGCTGCTCCTCAGGGTCCTAGTGGCTTTCTCTCCTCTTCGACCGAGACTTACTTAGATTCATGTCAATAGATTCTACATGGATTATTATGATAGTGCAGAGGTAAATAGCAATTGGGGTAAACAACAATTGAGGTATACAAAGAAAAATTTTGTAGCCTTGACAAAATAAAAATGGATATTTGTACCAAATATAGTCTGATGGGAGGGACAATATAAATGGTGTAAGTCCCGTTTGTGACATAGGTTGGACAAACATTTGGTGCCTTTTTTGTAATGATCTTTTATATATCAACACACACACACACAAACATATATATATATAAGTATTTTAGAATGTTTTTTATATGATCAAGTCTAATATTTAATAGCTATTTGTTGTTATTAATACATTAATGCTACAGCCTTAAAAAATAAAATTACACGTTTTATTCACAATCAATGACGCGACCCGTGCGTTAGCACGGGTATCTTACTAGTTGTAACTGGTAAGAGGTGCTTACCAATGACTTTCATTCCTAGGTGAATTACTGCTAGCGACACGGGGAGAAATTTTGTTTGCCCTACGCTAATCTTGGAAGAAAGTTAGAGCTTTGTGACTTACTTGTGATGATGAAATGAGGTTGCCCTCCTAACACTTGGTGTCTCTGTGATTCCACAATCCCCAGAGTTACATAGCAAAATTCTCTCTCCTAGAAGTATCCGATGTCCTCATGATCTTGAAGCAAATCTCACTTAAGGTTTTTGCCTCCTACATAAGGCGAGAAATACAACTCCACAAATGTTGCTCTTGCCAACATTCAATGCTCAATGGACGCGTGATGAGTAAATGCCAATAGTTTTTCATATCTAAAGTTATAAAAAAGCAACACCAAAAGCAATTTCTAGAAGCCATCCAAATTAGCTTCTCGAAATTTGTTTCTAGAAAGTGTAAAATTTGCGAAAAAAATACTTGCGTAGAGATTGTGTGGATTTGCAGGCTAGCCGGAGAAGCCGCAGAAAGAGCTGGTAGAGCTCCTGGGTTGGTGGTCGGTGAAGGGGACTGCCTCAGAGGGTTCAAGTGGTGGGGTGCTTTTTGAAAAGGGAAAGGGACTTATTTTTATGTTTAGAGTGTGTAGGGGCATTTTATGGTTTTCATAATATCACGGGTATGTAGTGTTGTTGGAGAAAAAGGGGGTGCCGAAAGCAACCCCCTTATGTTTAGTGCAAGGCCACTCCGCCTACGGGCCGGCCTACTACATTCCACTGTGTTGACCAATAACAAGTTTGAGCCCACTAACTCAACAAAACAATTGAAAATAAAAATAAAATAAAATAAAATTCTAGGGCTTGGTGTGAGCTGCAATCGAACTCCGATGGACGACATGGCAGCCTACTATGCACAGACCCAACCGTCGGGCCTTCTCACTTATCAGTATTATCAGCACCCTCCGCCGCCGCCGCCGCAGCAGCCGGCCTTCATGGCGGTGGTGCCACCGCCTCCCGGCGCGACTCTCCCGCCGGCGCACCACCTGCATACGCAGTACCATCAGCAACAACACGTGTATGGCTCTTATGGTCCTCCTCAGTTCTCGACCAACGAGGTTCGCACCCTCTTCATCGCTGGTCTTCCCGAAGATGTAAAGCCCCGCGAAATCTACAATCTGTTTCGAGAATTTCCCGGTTACGAGTCATCGCATCTTCGGAGCCCCAACAATTCGTCGCAGGTACAATCATCATCCTGTAATACATTTTTTATTTTTTTAAAAAAAATTTTCTAGGGCTTCTTGTTATGTTGTTTCACCAATGTTTTTTGTTCTCTCGTTTGATGATGTTGCAAAACATTTTGATGTGTGATGCGTTGTTATGAATTACTACTTCTCTGCTCTCTCTCTCTCTCTCTCTCTCTCTGACATGTTTTTTTATGTGGTGACAGGCATTTGCTTTTGCCGTGTTCGTGAATCAGCAGTCCGCAATCATGGCAATGCAAGCTCTGAATGTGAGGATATTGTGTTATGCTTAGTGGCATCAAAGAATACATTGGTCATTGGGTTTTTCTATATGAGCATTGAAGATTTTGATTGCTGTGGTTTGTAGGGAATGCTCTTTGATCTTGAAAAGGGGTCGACTCTTTATATTGATTTGGCAAAATCCAACTCTAGAGCTAAGCGCACAAGGATAGGTGTGTGTTTTGTTTGATATCTTCTTTTGCCATTCAAGATAGAATTACTTTTGAAAGTGTAAATACATACGCGAAGAGTCAAAACTTTCACTTCTCTCAAAATTAATTATGCTCGCGCAGACTTAATGTTGGTAAATGTAAAATATCGCATATTTTTGTATAAAATCCAAGCAGGCATGTAGTAGATTGCTTTTGGAATGATTATTTTTTGGCTGTGATCTTCAAAAAAATTCTTTAATCTCATTTTATTTAAAGAGCTTCCATATAAAATTTGTGTCATTGATTGTCATTGTCGTTGACAAGCAGATGATGAGAGAGCTGGCTCAGATAAGAAAGCTCGAGGATCTGCGCCATCATGGGCCACTCCTGATTCTGGTAACATGATGCTAGATTGTTTTAATGCATAGGATGTTCTCTATGTATGTGATGCACTTTTTTCCCGTTTACCACTGTTGCATTTGTTTGTTCAGTTCAATGTCTAATCTCTTTCTTGGAGACCAGTTAAGTATTGATCACACAAAGGACACTTTTATCTATGAGCTCACTTCGCACATGTTTTGCACTCTTCGGCACTAGCAGGTGTTAGCAGCATTCACATGCCTGGAATGGGTAATCCTGCTTTCAACACGAACACGATTGGTTATCCATCTGCACAAAGGTCATCTGCACTACTTGATCACAGTTTTGTTGTATGGAAGTGATTGCTTCTAGCTCAGATAAAGCACATTTTTGTCAATTTCAAAAGTTATTTCGAGCTTCAGTTGTGGAACTCTTTCTCTATTAGAAGAAAATAACCAATATGTTTGAAGTATCACTGAAATTTTTTGGGGAGCTGTTGCCTTTGTATTTCATGCTATCTCATCTAACTGTTTATTTATTTGTTTTCTGTTATAGTCATGGAAATGCCGAGGGGAATGACAGTCTATTTCTAAATCTGGTTAGTGCTATAAAGTACTTAATATATCTGTTTTGTGTTTTCTTACTTTCTGCATCATCTTGAATTTTTTTTCCACTATTATATACTTCAAATGGTTATATGTTTATGTGCCTGAAACATGTCTCCCCCATTTATTATGGCTATTAATGGCATTCAAAAGCTTCTTTTTCCTCTCTCTGTCATTTTAGCTGGTGTTGGAGAAAAGCTTCTTGAGAAGTCAGAATGCATTTCCCTTTTTGTTTTAGTAACTATTTGAGGCATGAGAAATCCACCTCCCTTTTATTCACTATTTATATTTACATTGATATGAGGTAATATATAAAGAACAAAGCAATTTCCCTCGTACAACTATTAATCGAGTCATATTTCATTTTGTTCCTTTTCCCACTATTAGTCAAATAGTCGGCTTCTGTTGTTGTTAGTATTCACATAATGATTTCACCTACATTGTCTGCACCAGTCCGGTTCTCTTAGCTAGTGTTGTCGAGGATTGCACAATCTTACAAGTTTTGCCTCCCTTCTCGATCCCGGGTATACGTAGGATCGTTACATGGCAGGTTTGGGTGTATCATTGGGGAAACTTGCTGGAATGCTGATGCCATTCGAGTTTGGCAAGTCTTTATGATGGTTCGAGCTGGACCACGATTTGCGACCACGACCCACAACCAGTGATGACGACCAATGACTGGAAATGACAACCCACTGTCTCTGTCTCTCAGTCTCAACCCTCAACCCCTCTGTCTCTGTCTTTCGGCCCTTTATCTTCTCTATTTCTCTTCCCTCAACCTCTCTATCTCACTCCACCATTGAACCACTTTTTATTTTTTCATTGGAGGTCTTTTTGTTTTTGGTTTTTGAAACTCTAGTGTTGGGATTTGTTCTAGGCTACACTCCCTCGAATATTTGCCACCTTTGTGAACTGTACTATTCCCATATTCCCTTTATGCTCATTACTTTTCTTTTCACAGTTGCTATAAAATGTAGAATAAATAGTAAGATATTAGCGATACAATAACTATAAAATAAATATCTAAATTCATACTTGAATTTTATTTATATTATTTATATTTATTACATGTATTAGTTAACGGTGTGACTAGGAGGTCACATTTTAGGTAAGGCTGCCTTCAATAGAGTCATGTGGGTCCAACTCTAAACCCCACCATAGTAGGAACTTTGTAACACTAAGTTGCCCTTTACATGTATTAGTTAGTTATATTGTCATAATTTAATATTAAAAAAAAAAATTAAAATTATTCTTGGTAGAATCTTACAATCTGTGTTATGATCCCTCATCTTTTATCTGCCTTCCAATCCTTGGTAAGATCTCAATTTTGATAACCTTGCTGCTAACATTAAAATGGTCATTGGGGTGGGACATGATCTGAGGACGGCGATGTTCTGGTTTGCGAACAAAGATGTTAAGCTGAAGTATAGGCATAGTTTCTATTATGGGATTCGTTGGTCCCCAAAAGGACTTGCTGGTTGGTGCCTCTTGAGCTAATAAGCTATTGTGTGGAGACTTTTAACTATTTTATACAAACTTTTCATACAACAATAGCCACCTCGACCACCAAGCCTTTTCTCACCAGATGGGGTCAGCTACATGGATCAAACGATGCCATTAAGTTTTGTCATGTGTTTGGTCCAAAGATAGATCATTTACCTCTAAATTACTCTTGATCATTTGGCCATAGTTTTTCTTGGTCTCGTTCTGTCTCTAACTATTTGACTATCATCCATCTGGTCATTTTTCCTTATCAATACCTGCTCAAATCATTTAAGAATTAAGATAGGATTCTACCGTCTTCTCTACTATGGGGAATATACAAACTTTTCATAGGCTTCTTTTTTAAGACTAATAAAATTGTGTGGTAAAATTGCCTCATCTACATAGGCTACTTTTGCATTGGCTTAAGAATAGCTTATTTGGGTTTATCTACTGACATATGGACTTGTCAATGTGTTTGGGAGAGTTTATAGAAATGGCTTATGATCTGTCCATAAGCTATGTTAAGCTTATTTCAATCATCTCTTCAGGATAGCTTATGAAAACAACTTACAGTTTATATGAAAATAGTTTGACCACATTTTCACTTTAATTATAGAAATAGCTTATACTCAAGCGCTTATTTAAGCGCTTAATTAAGCTGTTTATCCAAACACACCCATACATATTAAGAATGTCCAACATGTTAGTGGTGCAATTGTGGAGCAAATGATACGTAGCTGCATTCTTTTTTACAAGTTTCGTTTTGCTTTTTTCTCGGTTTTGCCATTCCTTTGTGGTCCATGCACCTGTGCATACAAATGGGTTGCACTCTAGTGTATTTTTATTTCAAGTTCTTTTAGTTAATTAATTAGGCTGTTCAGTATTATTATGGTTTACATGATACCATGTTACTTTTCTGAAGGATACCTGATTGTAATCTTTTCTTCAAACTACACCTCATTCTTCAAGGCACATCTAACCATTTGTTTGCCATTAATACAATGTAGGTTGGGTCATTTTTATGCAATGCTTTTATGTCAGTGTGCTTCTAACATTTGAATTGCCGTGTCTAATCATATCTTTTTCCCTCACATCCAACAAACTTTACACTATATATCATTTTAAAGCTGTTGCGTTTCTTATCTCGTGTTGACAGAAAAAGTGTTCAACTCCTTACATTCCACAAAATCCAATCGCGTGTGCAACTTTATTTGTAGCTAATCTGGGCCCATCTTGTAATGAACAAGAGCTAATCTCAGTGTTTTCCAGGTCAGTGAACAAGTACCATGTGAGGTACTTTGGTATTTGTAAAATCTGTATAAGCTGAAGTTCTTTTTGTCTTTATATCCATCTTCTACCAGATACCCTGGATTTTTGAAACTCAAGATGCAGAGTACATATGGGGCTCCTGTCGCATTTGTTGATTTCCAGGTTTCTTATTTTTGTGCTGCATATTTTTATCAATCAGCATTTTTCTTCCTGTTTCAACTTTCAATTATAAATGGATTTCCTGGATCTTCTCCTTCTGTATTTATTGCCATCTTTTAATTGCATGATTTTATTTGGATGTTTATTCCCAGTTTGAGTTCTAACTGTATTTGCAGGATATTGCTAGCTCAACTGGCGCCCTAAATAGTCTGCAAGGCGTCATTCTTCACTCCTCAGCAGCCGGTGAGGGAATGCGTTTAGAGTATCCTTTGGTTACCAGCGTTTGCTTTCATTTTTTGCTGCCGGGTTGTGGGGGAGGCGGTGCATTTCTTTACTTATCCATACATGGTGTTTTCTTAATAAGAATTTTAGATATGCTAAATCGCGGATGGGTATGCGGAAGAAGCCGAAGTAAGTTACGTGCTGGAAAATCGAAGGAAAAACAAACAGTAGGGTAATCACTCGTGACTTCCTTCAGATACACTTTCTTTTGGGCTGCGTTGTGAATTCTTGTTTGCGGGTGCCATAGAATGGAAGCTGCGTGGATTTGTCCAAATTAGCAAAACTGTTGAGTTTCTGAAAATAATAGGGCTGGAGTTAAATGCTTGTATTTGTCTTAGTATTTGAGAGTTCCGCATTGGTAAAGTTCTCCTCTCCTGTGTCCATCCACTGTACATTTTATATAAAAGATGTTTTTTAATTTTTGGTGGATTTATCAAAATTCATATAAAGTTTTATGTGTATTATGTATTTTAAACTTCTGTTAGTATAATATTTTCCATGTAATTTATATTTTTGTATTATAGGTTATTAAAGTTTATGATAAATTGATAGGTGGTTTTTGACGAAATTTATGATACCATTCTGTATTTTAAAACGTTTTTATGATGAAATTTGATAGGTGAGGGTCGACAGACAGCTATTTGACATTTGAC
Source organism: Calophaca sinica (assembly GCA_037113605.1). Taxonomy (NCBI): domain Eukaryota; kingdom Viridiplantae; phylum Streptophyta; class Magnoliopsida; order Fabales; family Fabaceae; genus Calophaca; species Calophaca sinica. Next base: position 13,717,011 of record CM073736.1, read on the forward strand.
TCATTGCATTCGGAATTATTGTTCAGTAATTATTTTCTGTAATATGCATACGACGTTACCACGCACTTATTTAAGAGTAGAGATCCTCTTCATTTTTCAATAGAAATAGAGATCTCTATTACTAAACTTTTTGATATACATCAAAAACTTTAATAGCGGAAATCTCTATTTCTTTTGAGAAATTAAGAGGATTTTTACTTCTCATTCAAAGCCTCAAAGAACCAAAATATCAATTCTATTGAAATTTAAAGCAAACCGATTGCTGGTACTTCCATTGAGGTTGACCTGAAAATTTTAAATGTATACAAAAATAACTTGTTACATTCCATTACTTTGGTCGGTTACTTTGTTAAACTGGCTTTTTTTTATATTTAGTTTTTTCCCCTCTTAGTGGAGACCGGCATCTATGACAACGATAATTTATTATTTCAAAGCTTGTTTTCTTTAGTGTGTTTGTTTTAAGTTTAATAAAATTATTCACAGGAATGTGAGTTTGAGAATGTAATATTCTCATATTTGATAAAGTTATAAAAATATATTCTTTAATATTATTTATCGTCAGTAATCTATATTGTACATGCATATGTTTGTTTTACTTTCTATTCTCATGTGAATGTATAACTGTATAAGAATCGTATATTCTAATGGGAATTAAAGTTATTTTCAAACATAACTTTTTACTTTCACTTTATTTTATCTTATTTTTTTATTTTTTTAACAAAAGTAAATTGAAAAATATTCCAAATGATGACAAGTATTTTACCAAACATCTTTGTTGGGAATAATATTCTTGGTAATAATATTATAGTTACATACATAAAACAAATGTTGTAATTAATTTGGTCGGTTGCCAAACTAGTGGATACTTCTTTTATTGTTAGTTGTTGCTATCACCACAATGAAATATGTAATTTTTGTTTTCTTTCATACCTAATACAACTCTAGACATGTCATAAGCTCTTGACAAACGGTTAAGTCTGTTTTCATCCGGAATGATTAGAGTGTTTGCGGCCTCATCCCTATTGTTATTTATAATTATCATTTATCAGTGTTGTTACATCGGAAATGCTTTAATTTCAGTTAAAAAACTATTAGTTATCATTGTCTTTCAAACTTACACATAGGATGTGTTTTTAATGTTTGTATAACTTGAGCAAAAAATTTATAATGCAACTTTTCTAACTTCTTCAAAAATCATCCAGTAAAAAAACTTTTGAACAAATTATTCTAAATTTTGAGAAAATCATTAAAATATGTTTCCGTTTTCTAATCTTCAAAAATTATTTAGTTATTTTAAAATGATTTAAACATGTATTCAAAATAACAAGATCTTTTCTTAACTAAAAGACTACATTTGATTTACTTCTTCTAAACCACCAACACCTATCTAATTATCTGGAGCAGAGTACAATGTATAGTTGATCATGTGAACATGCAATAACCATTGAATGGTCTATGTTTTTTTTTTAAAACAAAAAGTTTAGATTGGGGGAAACTCACCCCGTACAGGGCCAGGGAGAACCACCAACCTGAGCCAGGATTTATGGTGGAATTTACGTATCGTCCACCAACGCAACCACCTGGAATCGAACCCAAGTCACAGCGTGTGTGAGCGGAAGGCTAAACCAGTTGAGCCAAGCTACGTTGGCTATTCTATGTTTTTTTTCTTGGAATACACTGAATGGTCTATTTTTATTTATGACATAATTGTCGCGTTTCATCTGTTCCCTAATAATGCTTTTTATGTTTTGTTTTTTTTTTGGTAAGTTGCTTTTTATATTTTGTTCTCCGAAATGTTTCTATTAATTTTGAAGAGGTTGATATTAAAGAAATAGTTATGAACAACGCTTGACTGTTGGATTAATTAAAGTTTCGTTAATTTTATTATTAACACAAGCTTAAATCCTCTGAATCACGCGGAGCATAGTAGAGTGTATTCAAATTGAAGTGTGCTGCAGTGCTACTACTAGTTTCCCTCCATTGCTGGTGCATTCGACCTGTTTGTATCTTGTTCTGTTATGCTTGTCTGTTCTTTCTCTTTCGAAACATATCATTAACTTTCCAACAGAAAGTTGATCTCTGTGTTCCAAGTTATGCACCATGCACCTAGTCTGGGTATAAAATAAATCAACCGTGCTTATATGTTTTTTTTTTTTAATAATGGTCGTTGACCCCACTCTGCGGTTCAGTAAAAAGAAACCCTAACTAATTCGGAATTCGAGCAGGAGGTAAATAAAGTCTGACCCTAAATTATTTTTTTGTTAATGATCGAACTCAGATACTAGCTGAGTCCGTCTCTTTAGAGGAGTGTGCTAGCCAATGATAATCATTGTGCGAGTCTACGATTAATAAACTGTATTACGTTTTTTCTTCTATTGAACTGATAAGAAATGTTGCTCACAATGCAAAGCAGAAAAAGTAGTTGCAATGCATTATAAAAAAATGTTAAATTATACTTTTTGTCACTTAAGTTTATTTTAGGTTTCAGTTTGGTCTCTTATGTATTAAAAGTTCAGAATTGGTCCTTTATGTGTACACAAAAGTCATACCAATGTGGTCCCTTTTATTTTTTTTATTTCGAACTGATCCTTTATATTACAAAAATTAAACGAATATTGTCCATTTTTCGTCCCTTATTTTGTAAAAAATGGACCATATTAGTATAATTTTTGTAACATAAGGGCCTCTTCGGAACAAAAAAATAAAAAGGACCATATTGATATAATTTTTACACGTAAAAGACCAATTTAAAACTTTTAATATATAAGGGATCGAACTCAAACATAAAATAAATATAAATGAACAAAAACATAATTTAAAGGGAAAAAAAAGTAGTTGCAATTAATAAAATAAAATAAAAGTTTCACTGCTTTACGGCTCCCGTTGAAAATCAAACCAAACCTACACGTTTCATCTGATAAAACATTTTTTTTTATATTTTGTTTTTATTTTCAATTTCGAGTTATTTTTTTTACTAGTATTTCGAGTTATATTACTTTATTTTTATTTTATTTGTTATCAAACTTTTTATCAGAATTGATCAAAATAATATAATATTATTTTCACTATCTTTTATATAAATATTTATATATATCGACGATTTAAAAAAGTTTTAAATCATCATTCAATCACATCTCACCATCTAGATATTTGTTGATATATTTTAGGAAATTATATAACAATGTGGTACAATAGTGAGATGTGATTGGATGGTGGTTTAAAACTTTTTCAAACTATCGGTGCATAAAAATTAAACTCTTTTCGTAATTACCTTTTGAGTTTAATTTACATGCATTGACAATGTAAAGAATTTTTACACAATTATCTAATCATATCTCACAATATAGATATTTGTTGAGATATTTTAGGAAATGATATAACAAAGTGGCACAATGGTGAAATATGATTAGATAACGATGTAAAACTTTTTTACACTGTCGGTGCATATCAATTGAACTAGGGATGGCAAAGTGGGTTTGACTCGATGGGCCAGCCCGCCAAACTGCCTAAAATGGGGTGGGTTGGGCTATGATATGTCAGCCCACCAACTCATCTAACCCAGCTTGCCTAGCCCGTTAACTCGTCGGGCCACAAGTGGGCCGGGTCGGGCAACCCGTCGGTTTATCATAATTTTTTATTTATTTATTTCTTAATTTCTACTCTCTCCGCCTCATTTTAGTTGTCTTCTTTTGAATATTTTATTGTCTCAAATTACTTGTTTCTTTAGAAAATCAAAAAGTATTAATTACTTGTTTTCCAATAATACCCCTTGTATTTCAACCAATAAGGCGTATTTTAGTCAAGGAGTGTCATTTTATAATGAAAATTTGTAAAATCAAACATTTTCTTAAGAGATGTGCATAAACTAAAAGGACAAGTAAAATGAGACGAAGGGAGTAACATTTTTTTTTACATATTTTTGGCACATTAGCCCACTATTTTGATCCGTTTTAGGCAGGTTGGCCGGCCATTTTGGCCCCGTTTTAGCTCGAATTTCAGTTTTTATATTTATTTTTTGGTTTTTAAATGGGCTGGCGAGCCAGCACTTGACGAGACGGGTTAGGTTCAACATCTCAACCCACCACCTTTGGCAGACTAGGTTGGGCCAGCCCATTTTTGAGCTGACTCAAGGGGGTTAGGGCCGGACTGGGCCGTGATGGCCCGTTTTGCCATCCTTAAATTGAACTCATATTATGATTTAATTTATATGCACCATCAGTGTAAAATTATTTTACACATACATCCGATGATGTAGTGTCACATCATTTAATGAGTATGACTAGTCATGTGTTTTAAAACTCATTGAATGATGTAGCAACACCTTATTGAATGTATGTGTAAAACATTTTTACACGCATATAAATTAAACTCTATATATTATAAAAATATTTATGAACTCTATTTGTTAATCAACAATTATAATTTTATTTTCACTTTAGAGAAACCAAAATTATCATCAAAGTAACAGTCTAATAAATTATTAATAATTTTCGTAAAATAATAAATTCAACTACAATAATGTGTTGGAATGAAGTGGATTCAGAAACAATGACTCTTAATTGTTTTAATGATAACAAATAGTTAATAGAACAATTTATCCTCTGATGTGTTTGTTAGTGTGCAGTAAATCACTATTTATCCGAAGAAATTGTCTCAGAAGACTTTGTGAAATTGAGAATTTCACACTTAGATCCATAAATCTAAGTCTGGCATTGATCATCTGAAATCACGCTGACGTCATCGTCTGAAAGCCTTGCTCTGAAATAATCAACTCTATTGGCGATCAACGCTCTGGTAAGACCATACTTTGACTTGGTCAACTCTGTTGGTAATCAACATTGGCAAGATTATGCTCTGGCTTAGTCAACTCTGATTGATTAGTCAACGCGTCGGTGAATCAAGCTCTGGTAAGACAAACTCTGATTTGGTCAACACTCTGGTATTGGTCAATGCTCTGGTAGACCTTGCTCTGGTGAGACCACACTCTGTTTCTGGTCAATGCTCGGGTATTTAGTCAACGCATAAACAAATTTTGGTTAGACTACTTTATGAAAGCCTTCGTCCAATTATTCACGACTCTCTTATGGATAGGCCAACAAATTTTGTGCTGAAGAACTCACCGCTGTTTCAAGCTCACTCTGGTGAACAGTATGGCTCTGATAGGAAAACAGACTGAAGTTCATTTAAGACTACTTCATGTATTTAAGAGGCCTCATTGATGAATCATTTTAATGTACGAGGTATCAAAGGCCAAAGGGAATGTCAACGAATATAATCATCAGGAAACTTGCTCTCGAAGGGTTTAATATTCAAAAAGCTCACAAGAGACAAATATTCTAATTTTGTCTGCTGTGTCAGTATGCTTTGAGCAGAGTGGAAAACGATGTGACTTGCTAAAGCCACAAAAAGGGGATCTGAAGTCTTTTGACCTAGGTGAAAAGAGTTGTTAGGTCAGAACGATACTATTCACAACCCTAGCTATATATACCTTACTTCACCCACTAAAGTAGGTTAATGCTGTGAAACAAAGTGAACAACCAAGAATTATTCCAAGTATCTGAGATCACATTAAACAAAGCACTTTATTGTTTTTACCCTTTCAGTTTGAAAGTTATTCATTGTGCTTAAGTTTTTTGTTGAATATCCTCTTTATGAGAGTTATTTTGATATTGTTCCAAATTATTTTTGAACATTGTATTTAGCCCGACAGTGGTTGTATTCCTTAGAGGCTTGACTGCACTAAGTCGTTCTAAGAAGTTGTGAGTATAGCAAGTTTGACAGTATTATACTCTCAAGTATAATTATGTTGATTATAGTGGAGAAATCTTTCAAGTGTGTGAAGGGACTAGACGTAGCTATCAGGTGATAGTGAACTAGTATAAATCACCGTGTCACTCTTTTTTCTCTTCTCTTTACTTACGTACTGCCTTATTTTATTAAAAAATTGTTTTGAAAAAGTTTTCATAAACACACAAGCTTTGCGAAAAGATTTCTAAAACCCAATTCAAGCCCCCCTTTCTTGTATTTTTGCCACATTCATAATGCTCATAAATTTTGCCTCTCCTTTTACCCAAAACCCCTTTGAAAACACAATTGTCCCTTTTTATAAGCCATTTTCTAAAAAGATATTTTTTTTTTACAAAAATACTCCTAATTAATTTATGAGTTTTTTTAACGTATGCGACCTTGCACACGTTAGAAAAACCGTTAATTTATATTATTTTTTGTAGTCAATAGTAAATGAAGTGATTATTTCTCTCCCAAGTCAATAATTGAAGTGTAGTTTTGAAAAAATAATACAAATTAAATGAGTTAACTATTTTTTTTAGTTTGTGTTTTGGTCAATTAGGACTTACATTTAGAGACGGATGGAGTAAATGAATTCCGTAAAAAATAAATAAATAAAGGAAAAATGCTAAAGAGTATCCTAAGGACACTCTTTAAGGAATCAAATATAGAAATATTATCTTAGAAGTGATGTATTCAATTTTTTGAAAGTTTAAAAATTGTTATTTATAATACAAAATTTCTATTTTTTGATTCTTTAACAAGTACTCTTAAAACACTCGTTAGTAAGAGCCATCAAATCAACCCATCAATTTTCACCAACATTTGACTTTTGCCTTCAATAATGGAACAGCCGCATTAACCTCCCCCGGATTTGTATCCTACAATCAAGCAAATTATGATAGTACATTGATACTCATAACTTGAAATGTTGAGTCAGTTCCAACATTTTTCCGACACGTCTACAATTTTCTTCCAACTTCCAGGTCTTGTTGCTACTAAGTGATTTCCTAGATGCATGCATTGTGAATCATTGTCTTTTTCTTTTTTTTTTCTTTCCCTCCTTCCTGTGAATGATCGAAAAAGTCAAAACACGCCTCTAATTACTTCCCCTTCTTAAATACTCCCTCCGGCCTATTATATATCATATTTATAAAAAAATTAGTCCCAAAATATGGGTCATATTAACCGTTAGATTTTCAATATAATATTAATTAGACCTAAAATAAGTATCATATTAAGTTGTAAGGAAAATGATTAAGAACTATGAACTCTAAGTAAATAATTTTAGGGAATAAGATGAACCCCTAGTTCCATTGCAAGAAGAAGACGACGAACATATCGGCAACCACGTAACCAACAACATCAGCATATTACTAGCAGTGTTGGACGGAAATTCTCAGTTAATTTGGCCAATGTTGTTACTCCCCTGTCTCATTTTACTTGTCTTTTATAGATATGCACATCTCTTAAGAAAATGATAGAGTTTTGTAGTTTCTATGATAAAATAATACTACTTGACTAAAATATCTCTTATTAATTAGAGTGGTTAGTAGTAGTAGAGTAGTTAGATAGAAAAACTCATTAATATAGTTGGTTGAGATAAGGGGTATTTTTGAAAAAAGAGTAATTAATACTTCTTGATTTTCTAAAGAGATAAGTAATTTGAGACAATAAAATATTTCTAATAGGACGAGTAAAAAGAGACGGAAGGAGTAACATTTACAAACTTAAAAAACTGACTTCATAAAAAATGAGAGATTTTTTTTTTCCAGGAAACATAATTTACTTCATTTCATTATAAATAATAGGAGCAATAAAATGTGGAACATTCTCATAATTATGGTGGCTAGGCATATTAGGAGCTATTTTTGCTAAACAATGAACAACTCCATTGGCTTATCTCCTAACAAAACTCACAATAGAGTTTGTAAAAACATCTAAAAGGCTCCTTGTCTCTTTTATAATAGAACCAAAATCAGAATTGTCAAACTTAACATTATTGACGCTATTCGCAACAATTTTGGAGTCAGTTTCAAAGAATACATTGTCTAAGTGTATATAAACTTGAATCTACTTGATAGCATACAGGAGATCAATAGCTTCCCCTTCCATCACTTTAAGGCAAGGATCTTCCCAAATGACTTAATCGAAACTTGAAATTAAAAAATAAAAACTTTAGAATAATTTTCCGAAAGTAAAAATTGCCCTTAATTAAAATGACAATTGTACACACACTTTGTTTGGAGTTCAACATAAAAAAACTCAATAGCTATTAGGTTCGATTAATGATCTGGTTTTCAAAACATTTACGTGGTTTTCGTAAAAAAAGGAAAAAAAATATCTGGTGTTTCTTGCCATTGCCAATCTAACAATTCACTATCTTCTTAGTTTATCAATCAATCATTGATACTATCATGCTAATTAACGTTTCCAGTTGTCGATATTGTCGTGTTACATACACAAACCTCGCTAAAAAGCGTCATAACAAAAACAGAAATCCACAAGTTACATGTTTGCTCTCTCTCTCTCTCCCCCCTCTCATTTCCGTTTCAGGAAACAAAAAGGCAAAGGAAACTTTGCTTCTTTTTTTTTCTTCCCCCCCTCTCAATTATTGTTTGCATTCTTATCTGCAAAACACCATCAACGAGGATATCATATTACAACTATATGTAGGGTAGGAAATAATAATAAAATAAGAATACTTTTAAATTATCTTATAACATTCTCTATTTCTCTTAATAATTGTCTTAGTTATACATAAGATAAAAAATAATTATTAATTTTTTTACTTCGACATAGTAAACGTATTTACCAATTTATTTGATACATTTTTATAAAAGTAGAAATGTTATTTAGGAAATTTATAAGAGAATATAACATTAGTGATAAAATCAAATTCATAAGGGGACGATATTGTAACAAGTATAGAAATATAAACAACAAAACAGCTTATGGTATTGACTGTGACTGCATTATTTATTTATTTACGAAAAATAAAGTTCTTGATTTTTATTTTTAATATTAATAAGTAGTACTATTTTTACTATCTTATGCTCTTTTTTTATTGATGAATCTATCTTAGGCTCTAATACATTTATTTTACTCTATAATGTCAATATATACGTATTAGATATTCGTTCACCGCTAAACACTACTAGAAATTGCGGTATTTTCTGTGAATTTTCCTGTAGATTTTTTCTGTAGGAATTTCCTGCGAATTTTGCTGTCGTTTATTAAAAAATAAGGCTTTTTCATGCAAATTTAAATTCGTAGGAAAATTTGCAAAAAAATTTATATTTTTCTTGCGGATTTTGCTACGGATTTAAATCTGTAGGAAATAATTATATGTTTCCTGCGGATTTTCCTACGGAACTCAATCTGCAGGAAATATTCGCAGCAAATTTCGCAGGAACACAGGCTAGCTGAAATCCGGAGCAAATTTTGCGGGTAGCTTTGCTGCGAATTTTCCTGCAAATGTTTTTACTGGAGATTTACCTACGAATTTTATTAAATATTTTAAAAAAATTATTTAAAATAAATCAATGTAACCCTTCATTTCCACTTTCTCTTTCTCACTCTCATCCCATCGCTCTCTTCTTCCATCCATGGCCTCCGATAACCTCTCAGTCGACGCCACCACCAACGACTTCACTCGACGGGAGATGTACACCGAGAACCTCGTCGACACCGTTAATGCCTACGACCACCACATCTTCCTCAGCTACAAGAGCCACGTCTCCTGGTCGACGCGCGTCGATGCCTCCGCTGCCGATCCCCTCCCAAGCCCGTCGCCACCACTTCGAAAGCACGCAAGAATGATGTGACCCTCAAGGTTCGTTTCGCTCTCAATTTTAGTCAATTAAATTGTGTTTCTCTAGATCTGGATTTCTCATTTTCTGTAGATTTGAATTTCTGATTCAATCTCTTCTCATCTTCAAAGAGCAAATCAAGCGCTTTCAAGTATTTTTCTCTGTTGATCTCAAAGGTTCTTCGTTTGATTCAGTTCCTTTGTAAACCCTAGCTTTTTTCTTTGAATAGTTCGATTCAAGTCTTTCATTCGTCTTTTAGCATTGAACCGTTCATTAATCAAGTAACGTTCATTCTATTCTTTTGTTGTTGTCTGCTTAGGCTGTTATGTAATTCATTTCCTAACACAATATTGTTCATTTTTATGTTTAAATCTTGTGACAGCTTGTGCTAATATTTCTATTCCATTTAGTTTATGTTTGTATGAGATTTGCATTTGTGAATTTGGTTCAATTACTTGGTGAGATTTGTGATCGGTTTCTGATTGCATTCCCTTGTTGTTGGTAATGGACAGGGAGGCTTTGATATTATGACTGTGTCTTTAGTGTAGATTTGGAGAACGGGCAATGTCTTGGACAATAAGAATCCAATGGGAAGCAAAGGTGGCTACCACACTTAATTGGTGATTTGCTGCCAAGAATGGCAATAGGAAAGGTGGTTTTGGAGGCCTTTGTAATGTGTCTTTAGTGTAGATCTTGTGAATGTGTTCATTTGTAACGTGTGCCTTTGCTGATTGATCCTTTGCTTTTCAATTTTTTGGATTTTGTACTGTTATTTGTCCTGTTATCTTAGATGCATTTACATTGGTAAGAACCTTCTATCTATTTTGTTATAAATTAATTTTAAGAATTGTCATCATATTTTATACTTGCTATGATTGGATATTGAAATTTAAGAAGGTTATCATGACTTCTCATGTTGCCAGCGTCACAGAACATTTGATAATTTGACTCATTTCTATCAATTTTACTTTTATGCCTTTTGTGCTTTGTTTCCTGTCATTTTCTACATGGATATGGACTTCTCGATCAGTTAATTATTCTCAGGGGTCCTAATGGATGAATGTACCCTTCTGTATACACAAAGGATGATTTCTATTAGCTATTAAACTTAAGAGAGTTAAATTAATCATCATACTTAAGGATATTCTGATATCTAACTGTTAAATTAAAGTACATAATTTTTGGAATCAGTTCAATTCTTACAAGTTGAAAACTTCAAAATATTGATTCCTTATCCACAAATTGTTTCTAAAATTTGATGGCATTAACAGGAGTTAACTGATACAGATTTAACGAATATGAAGTCAATGGGGGACATGCATCAAAAGCAATCAGGTCAAAGATGGACCAAGTGCGAGCTCTTTAAGGGATCTTCTTCATGGCTCTTAATATGTTATTACATTTGAAGATAAATATGGAGAAAGTGTAAAGCAGACAATTTCAAACAAATCAAACAAAATTAAGGGACATTACTCTCAGTTATCCCTTCCGTATCAAAGGTGAGATAAAGCTAGATGAGCGATTTTCTTTGTCCATGAAAGTTGACAGGTCCTGAATTTTGGCACATGTACTTACCTTTATGCAGCTTGTTTATTTAGTTTTTATTCATTCAATTAACTCTTACAATTGTGTGAAAATGTATATTTTGAGTATAGTTTGATATCTTGATGCTTTCACACACAGGATATAGGTTAATAACATAGACGCTTTCTAGTAACTCTGGACTCCATTTCCAATTTCTATTATGTTATATTTGTTGCTAGTGTGAGAGGTTGTCAAAGGATGAGGTGGAGAAAGAAGGTGATGTTCCTCTGATACCTTCATTGTTAGTGTCAGGAGCAGATGGTGAGAAGATAATGAGGTCATTGGTGGTCGTGTTGCAATTATTGGAAAAGAGGATGGTGGTGCTGAGATCGCTTCTACTAGTTTAGGATTAAAATATATTGTAATGTTTAATAGGATTGTATTTTAGAATTAAATATATTGTAATGTTTAATAGGATTGTATTCTATATATATGATATTTGAGAATTAGGTATATTTTTTGTGTATTAAAAATTGATATTATGACTTATAATATATCTATATGTGATTTTAAACATTTATTGTTGTTTTATTGTGAAGTATATGCGAAATTAATAATAACAATATTAATATTAATAAGTTTTAAAGTATCTTTTGTAAAATAAAAAATCCTTATTTTTTGTATTAAATTTCCTGCTGATTTACCTGGAAAAATTACTTGCGAATTTACCTGCAAAACATGTTTGCTGCTGATTCTGTTGCCGAATTTGCTGCAGAATTTGCTGCGAATTTTTCTGGGAAATTTGCTGCGGACTTTCGTGGGGAATTTGCTGCGAAAAAGTACCTGCAGATTTACTTGTGGAAATTTCCTATGGAAATATTACCCACGAAGGTATTACATGGGGACGTAAATCCACAGGAAACAAGTTTCTTACAAATTTTTCAGCAAATTCCACAAGAAATGCCACAATTTCTAGTAGTGAAAATAATCTTTCAAAATAAGTTCTGTAATCCCTCAATTACTGATATAACATATCCTCGTACAGTTGAAGGATACATACAAAACAACAAGCTTTTAATAAAATATTTAAAATAATTAATTATAGTACTTCAGTTATTCATAATCCGCTTGCCATGCGAAAATATTAAAACTATTTCGCTGAGTTGGCTTCTAATAATTAAATAAAATATTTGTTATTTTATTTGTTTATTTTCTTTAGATAAATATATCATATTATTATTTAAATTAACTGTTATATCCAGTTAGTATAATGAAATTTTATATTAATATTTACTAATATTTTGATATATTACAATTTATTATTGTTTTAGTTACATAGATAATAACAAATAATAATACATTAAAATACAAATATAAAATTATTTCAAACTAAAAATATATACCAGTTAATTTGTTAGCAGTTCGGCAGCTTTTCAATTTACTTTTTTTTTTCACAAAAGAAAAGGGAAGTAATTCTATTAATAATCAAGACATCCGGTAATTTCATCACAAATTTAGAGTATAGTAATTATGTAGTCATTCTTAACAAAGTGAGAACAACTACATAAACTTCCTTCTTAGCAAATTTTATCAAAGAGTTAGAAATATTAGAACATAAAAGAATCATACAATTTGAAGTGATAATATTATATTCAGTTTGGTCTGCTTGAATATTTTTTTATGCTTTTCAATTTACTTAAAAGGTATAGGAATATATTTCACTCACTAAATTTTGTTAATATTTTTTTCTATTAAAAGGGGTGGGGAGGAGATTTTTATTAGGGTATTGTTAACGAGTGTCTTAAGAGCATTAGTTAAGGAATTCATAAAAGAAAAGTTTATCTTGAAAATACAAGTTAAACAATTTTCGATGTAATAAATACATTATTTTTCTATACAAACTTACCTATTTTTGTTCCTTAACCAATATCCTAAAGATACTTGTTAACATTTTTTTAATCAAAAATAGAGGGAAAAACACTTAGACCATACAAATTGTTTACAATGAGATTTTAATAAAGTCCTTTGGATTTAAATGTTAGATAACTACAGCTGCACTAGTCTAGTTTTTATTTTGTTATTCCCTCCCTTCCTTAACTTTGATAGTTTTAGCGATTCTTTTTTGTTTCAAAACAATGAGTATTTTATAAGGATTTTTTATTTTTTTATCCCCTTTTTATTTATTATTACCCAAAATATCCCACTTTTTTCATTATTTTCCTAATTGCCCTATTTTTTGGGCAAGGTGAGAAATCGGTTTTGATAAACCCGATTTCTCACATGTTTTTTTTTCTTTTTTTTTGTTTTTAAGCATAAAATAATTTTAAAAACGTAAAAAAAAATTACAGTTGAGAAATCGGTGTTTACACACCCGGTTTCCCATGATTAAAAAAAAAAATAACTATATATGAGAAATCGGTGTTGCTAAACCCGATTTCTCACCTGAAAACTTAAAAAAATAAAAAATAAAAAAATAAACATAGGTGAGAAATCGAGTTTAACAAAACCGATTTCTCACCTTGCCTAAAAAGTAGGGCATTTAGGGAAATAATGAAAAAAGTGGGATATTTTGGGTAATAATTATTAAAAAAGGGATAAAAGAATAAAAAATCCTATTTTATAAACCCAAGATATAATTCATATTTTTTTCAAGTATATCATTGTCTTTACATTAAAAATCGACAAAACCCTATAAATACTTAATTGATTATTTCTTAATCTGCAGTAATTAATAAGACTATTTTAGTAAAAATATATTTTAATTAAATGATTTATTGGTCTGTAATTTGTGTATAAAAACCTTAAATTATCAAAGTTATAGAATAAATGGAGTAATAATTAAAGAGCAAACAAATAAACTAATAGTACTTGTAATAGGCAATTAAACCGCCCATTAATATCATTAGGAGGGCACCAACTTAACACCGTGGGCCATTGAAATTATAATATTTCGAAAAAACCCCTACTATGTGCATGACAACAACAGTTTTTAAAGGACAAAATGGGGCATTTAGGCCAATCGTTATTGCGTGGAGGGAAAGTCAATTGCTAACGGTATCTATCCACCGACCACCGACCTACCCCTCTGCCCACTCAGAATTGTTAAAAATATCACAATAATGAAAATGAAACAAAAATATTATATATACCAATTGGGGTATAGTTTCTATTTCGGTTTTCTTTCCCTCCCCTTTGATTTCATTAACCCGCAAAAGACACCAACGAACCCACTCCATTACCGCTCGCTCACCATCATACACCTGATAGACAGCCATTCATTACGTCTTATCATTGTGCCACTAACACACAACTAGTTATGGTTTAATAGATTCATTCTTTACGGCAATAACTCTTATTCTTTTTTCAAAAATAAAACACAGACATATCATTTTTTTCCCACAAACCTATATACTCCATTTTTCTCATTATAAGTGTTATAATAAAATTTTTTACACATATTAAAAAGAAACAGTAAATAAATAAAAGAGTGTAAAATTTTATAAAATTATTTTTATTAACCATTGAATATTAACAATTGTTATAAATATATAGTAGAGTATAATGACTTGGAAGTGATCTACTCATTATTAATTTAAGAGTAAAACTGAAAAAAAAGTAATTAGTATTACATTAAAAACCTAACATAATACTTACTTTGAGACTAATTTTTTTTTTTACAAATATGACGGTTATAATAGGACAGAGGGAGTACAATAATAAAACACATTAACACAATATAATTATTCAATAATAAAAAAATTCAAACATAAATTTAAATAAATACGTATTCATGAGCTAGAAATATTAAAAATAAAACATCTACATCCTTAATACAAGTTGAACCTTTCATCAATCAGGTTTTCATATTATATACAAATAAAATCACATGTTTAAAACAAAAGAAAACTAAATATTTCGGTGTATTTAAAAAAAAACTAGGTGCCGAAAGAAATTAAAATAAAGAAAGAAGACATGCATTGTTGATGAATTGATGAAGCATCTGACTTCCACAGTCTGCGTTTTAAAAGGACGGCTAAGAATTAGAATTATAAATTCCAAACGGTGATAAACAAACAAAAATAGGATATTTTGTTTTTGATTGGGGAAAAAAAAAAGGCGAGAGGGATTTTGTCGGTGAATTAAATTGATATAAAAAAGAAAATAAAAAAAGAGAGTGATTATCTTTATCTTGTTGGTAATTGATTTGTTGGTATTAAAAAAAAATATAAAATGGGTTGAGGTTGGGGTTTATTAGAAAGAGAAAAAACCACCAAACCAACGTGGAGGCTTACCCAGATGACAAGCTTAGTGGGTGAGTCTCATCTCATGAGGGTCTCTCTCCAAAAGCCATTCCCATTTAACATAACATAACATAACATAACATAACCCTTTCAGCTCTCTACCGTGTCTTTTACTCGTTAGATTTTTCAATTTTCATGAAGATTCACTCTCTCTCTCTTTCGTACAAGTAACAAAAAAGAAGAAGAAGAAGAAGAAGAAGAAACAGAGAAAGAGAAGATGGAGGGTGAAGGAGCAAGAGGAGGAAAAGGAGAAAGAAAGAGAGGTGTGGAGGGTGAGAGAAGATACAAAGGAATAAGGATGAGAAAGTGGGGAAAGTGGGTTGCTGAAATTAGAGAACCTAATAAGCGTTCAAGGATTTGGCTTGGTTCTTATTCAACTCCCATCGCCGCCGCCAGGGCCTACGACACCGCCGTCTTCTATCTCCGGGGACCGTCAGCGCGTCTTAACTTCCCCGAGCTTCTCGCCGGAGAAGGCGCCGCTGTTGTTGGCAGTTGCGATATGTCGGCGGCTTCTATCAGGAAGAAAGCTGTTGAAGTTGGTGCCAGGGTCGATGCTCTTGAAGCAACCCTTCATCACCATCATCACAACCACCACCCTCGTGTGACGGCGCCGCCGGAGCTTCTTTCCGGTGGCGGCGGCGGCGGGGATTTTGCGGTGCGGGTTGACCTGAACAAGATACCTGAGCCAGAGAGTTCGGATTGTGAGTGGGCTGTGAATTGAAGGAAAAGGGAAAAGAATGAAAAGGTGCTTCTTTCTTGTTGGGGTGGTTGCTAACATGCGCCGTGGTGGTGGTTGTGCGACGGCTGAAGCAAAGTGATGTTGTTTGTTGATGAGGCCTTTGGTTGGTGGTGTGGATTAGCGTACTGTATCTCTTTCCTTTCTGTTTTTTTTTTCCTCCTCTCTATTGGCTACTTTTTTTTTCCTATTTTTTTTAATAGATTTTACAGAAGAAATTTTGGCGTTGTAATTATGTTAAATGTAAATTAAGTAACTAGCTACTAGAAACTTTTTGTTTCTCTATCTCTTCGAATGGCTTTACCTTTAGTTTAATTAGCTTCATCTCTTATTCGTCTTCAATTGATTAATTTCCTAGCTTCTGTTATGTCCTTTTGATTCTGATGTTTTTTCGTTAAAAAAAAAAATACAACTTTTTCATTTTTTTTCCTTTCTCGTAAAGGAATTCGGTGGAAATTATGAATTTTTGGGTGAAAATAAGAATCAAGGGTTAGCGAGAAATGGGTGGAGGAGGGAGGGGACAAGGAATGGCCTACGTTGCTAAGCAGTTGGGTGCAAAAGGAGAGAGTGAACCATGCTAACCACTAAAGTAATAATAACTACTAAAAAGTGATAAGATTGGGAGTTAGGTATTTTTCTGGTTCTGCACTGTTTCTTGATTATTATTATTATTATTATTATTATTATTATTATTTGTGTTGTGAAAGGGGAAATGAAATGGAAATGGAATGGGCCAGTAGGGAAAATGCTCTGTCCACTCTTCTGTTTTTTTGATAACGATGGATGATGGGGTCGGTTTAATCGGTTTTGTCGTCTCGGATTGTTTTTTTCCCCCTTCTTTCTTATACTAGTCAAATCTCATACAACAATTGTATCGAAAAAATATATAAAATAGAAATAAAAAAAAATGAAAAATAAGAGAAAATGAGAGAAAGAGATGTGTCCATGTGAAGGCAAAATTACAGCTCCTCAATTGATTAACAAAATATCCCCGCAGAGGATTTCTGATTTGGGTCTGAGCTGTAACCCATATCCTATTTCGTTCGCAAGGATCTATGAGCCCTTCTAAGTTGTAGCTAAGCTAAGGATTAGTCCATCAATAGCGGAGAGTTTAGAGATTTTTAACCTTTATTTTAAGGGTTTTTTTTGGCTGTGGCACTGTGGATTACATCGTGCTTGACGTAAGTGTGCCATTAATTAATTAATATTTATTCATGAAAAGTTAAATCTCCCACGATCAAGATCAAAGATTCATCGGCGATTGAACCGGCCAAAGAAAGGCAAAGATACGGTAAAAGACAAATGTCTAATTGACTACGGGTGGAATAGACAACAAACTCAAGCGCGTTTATTCAGGAGTTTTTTTCTTTTATTTAGTCAGGAGTTTGTTTTTTACTATACTGAAAGCGCACCAAATAACATGGAAATGGGGTAAAATAATTGTTAAATAAAGCAAACATATGTAGCAAACAAAGAACTTTTGCTGGGTGAAAAATTGGAAATATGGTGGCGTCAAAGGTGCAAAGTGGTGTGCTGGTACCCTAGATAGTGATCACTGTTGGATTCACATTTTTTTAATTTTTTATTAATTAACGGTCTAGATTTATAGGAACACAATGGTAACATTATTATTTTTTCTCTCTCTCTCTTCCCCCACCCCTCTTCACCGGTCCAACCTCTCACCACAATACCCCAACCCGATCCCTTTCCTCAAACCCATATGGCAACTATCCGTACCCTTCCTCCACCTGCTCAACCGTCAACCACTGCTTGCAGGAGCTGGCAATCAGTGATGAAAGAGAGAGAAATTAAAAGGTAGATTCGGACGTTCCAGTGCGGGTATTCCCGGTGTTGCCCGAACTTGATAAAAACAAATCCATCGCTCGTTGGAGACGAATTTCGGTCAAAAGGCGCAAGCATCCCCTTGTAAATTGGGTTTAGCTTCGTAGTGGTGGCCCATCAAATGTACCCCCAACTTGAAAGTTTTGATTTTTTTTCCTTCTCATTTTTGTCGATCTGAGTTGGGTTAGGTTCAAGCACAACAGAGGTGGCAGCACTCGTGAACACCCTTTAATTATCTAAGTTTATACAATAATAATAATAATAATAATAATAATAATAGGTCCCAATCTCTTGTTGTCATGAATTTTATTATAGATTTACCGTGATAGGCCAAGACCAGTCGCCGTTTCAGCTCAACCACTAACAGATTTAAAACTAATGTAAGCAGTATAGAGGTAGATTAATGCTGGTTGAAATTTGTGACTGAATTATCCTTATTTTTTTATGAAAATGGAGACTGACTGAATTATCCTTAATATGATTAATAATGTGAATTCACATTTCAACATCATTATCACTGAAGTGGCTCTTATAAATTACAAGAAGAACATTGGGATAATAATTGCCTCTTCCAAATATTGTCAATGACAAACATTCGTGTGATAGTAAAACTAAAATAATAAGATATACATATAACATGCCTAAGCCAAAATTTTAATTCTAATTCAAGCTTCTGTGAACGCTTCAATCGAACCACATTTTTTGAATGGTCTTATAAATCCTATCATGCTTTCTTTTGGCTATCTCGTTTCATATGAAGTGCGGCTCTTACAACATTTCCTCTTGTGATAATCCCGACCTTCAGATCATTAATAATTAACCTTTTAAAACATGAAAACAGGAAAGGAAAAAAAAAAAAACACAGAGATAACAGAATAGCAGAGTCTCGTACCAGTCTACCCTCCGCATCTACAACTGGAAGGCGTCGAAATTTAGTTTCTAGCAACAATCTGAAGAAAGATATATTTGACGAAGATCAGCTTTTTAGAAAGAATCATTTTTAGACAGTGACCTTTTCTTAATTAAATAGTGAAAACAAAATAAAAAAAGAACAATTTTTTCAAAATGAAACAGACGTTAAGGAAAAGGATAGAACCTAGCAGCATCCTCAAGATTGGTGGTCTCTCGAACGACCATAGGGACAGTGGTCATTAATTCACCTATCACCTTCCCATTGGTCTTACTCAGCAGTTTCTGAACTTCATTGAAAGTCTGCAAGACACCATGATATTAGTGAAATCCAGCTTTGAGACCTTGAATTAATTAGTTATTAGAAAATATTACATGCAATTATTTTTTTCCTTTCCACCCATAGTTAATGAAGAGTGGGTTGAGATTATTCCAAAATAAATTAAGGCAATTAAGGCAAGCATGATGGAAATAATTTGCTTACAGTAACAGTAGATGGCTTAGGATAATTTGCCCAAGGTCACAACAAGCAGCTCATGCTTAACTTAATGAGGGGAGATTTTATAAAATTTCAGTGCCAAAAACAACAATTTTGCTGAAAATGCTTAGCACTAAGCTTCAAGTGAGAAACATGGATTTTGAGAAGTTACTATAGAAGTTTTACTAGGAACATGACACTAATGTATGTAAATTTAGCCAAAAATTTAGCCCTGGGATTGTCGTTTTTAATCAAAACTCCTCCATGATGCCGCTCGCTTTATGTTTACAGTGAATGTAGCAAGATGGATTTGATCCATATGATCTCCCCCTCATAAGGATTATTGATCATGTCTCCGTACTTGCTGCAAACCAGATGCCATCAGTTCTGTCGAGTATCCCATCCCCAATATGTGTAATGACAAAATACAAAAGAAAAAGGGGGTGGGGGAAGAAAGGTAGTAAGTACAATGAGCATATCGTCTAACCCTAAGGGTTTGATCAGGTGGAGCAAGACTTGGTTTAGCAGTTGGAGGTTTGAGCTCCCACTCGCCTTCTTGATATAAGGTAAATGTAAAGTACTCTATATAAGCTCCGAGTTTGGAGGCTTTCCTTGCCTTGTACGGGGACACTATCCCCTTACCCTACAATTTGTTTTACCAAAAAAATGATCATATCTTCTCCTTCATGATCAACCAGGTAGTAAATGAGGCGAAAGAGTTGTGCATGCACACACACATGTAGCCTCATTTCCCTTTTGTTTACTTTAAAAAGGTTTTTTTAATTTAAGTCTCATTCATATTATATATTTTTTTTTAAAAAAATTACAACATTTAATCAGACTTCTTTAACTAATTAAGTTATTTTGGAAGGAGGATGGGTTACTATGATAGAGTTGAGAACTGCAAAATTTCCTACAGAAATTGTTTGCGATGCAGGTAAAACACCAAGACATGCACAGCTAGTAATATATAGATTTTGCTTTTCCGATCCAGGCCATCCTAACTATCTAAGGTCTGACTACCAAAAGACCAGCTCAGTAAAACTCAACTTGTGTGGCATTCTTAAGTATTAACAACACAAAGTTTGGTTTCTTTTATATGTATTTGCATCGAAGTCCAGAAAACATCAACTAACTATAAGCGAAAG
This sequence comes from Calophaca sinica, assembly GCA_037113605.1. NCBI lineage: Eukaryota > Viridiplantae > Streptophyta > Magnoliopsida > Fabales > Fabaceae > Calophaca > Calophaca sinica. The sequence goes on from CM073736.1 coordinate 13,737,548, forward strand.
AAGTTTTGACATACTTTCCAAGTACTGTCAACCTCTGGAAACATGCTGGTATCCTTTTGCCCCTGACCTGAAACCAGCAATGCACATTTTATTTCAGCTTAAGGCCCCAACTTGAGAATAGAAACAGATTAAAGATGCCATTTTTTTTTTTGCCAGCATGCTAGCCTCACTCTGAAATGAAAATGATGTAAGTTCTACCATGGTGAAAATCAAACTTCCAACAAATGGGAAAGGACCAAAACTTTTTTAAATCAATTTACCTGATATAGAGTCCAGTGCTAACAAATCATAATCTGAAACAACACCAACCTGTACAGCATCAAGAACCTTCAGAAATAATTTCTACAACAATTTGTCCAGAAATATTGTGCTGGATTGATTGCATCAAATTTGGTTATATTAATAAAGAATAGAAGGAACTAAACCATAAGCAATTACGAATACATTCAAAGGATGGAGTTATCAGATTCAATTGTTAGAAGGATATACTCTTATTTACCTCTAAACTATATTTGCTGAACTAATTCCTAGTCTTCCTTTTAAGGGTGTAGAGCTCTTAATTTTTGTGTCAAATAAAATTCTATAGTTAAAAAAGATCCAGCAGTGTTCATAGAGAATCTTCTGATTCATTATTGGATAATAGAATCAGCCTCAACTGGATTTTAGCCAGAGACACTGCCTGTAATGAAGTTTTGCTTTTATTTTCTCACATTGACAAAGTTTCTAAAAATTTAAAATGGTATTTTCTTTCACAAATCGGAAGTAGAAGTTCTTGAAAAAATTTCTCTGTTAAAATCCAAAGGCATATAATTAGGTAAGTGTTTTGACAATAACGGAATGGATTAGAGGACAATGGATTTCGAATGAGGAAAAATTAGGAAACCTAATGCAAGAGGCTCCCACCATCACAAGAGTCCCACATAAACTTAACCCTTGTGAGTGAAGAGGCTATTTCCCCGACTTGACACTGTGACTACCAGATCACAAGATAGCAACCATAGTACCATGATGCATTGAGGCGCTAGCACTAAATCTGTTACTTGTAAATAATTTTTTTTTCTGGTTTAAGTTAATTAACCCACTGTTATTGTTACTTTAGCTAGCTGTCAATGAGTTAGTTACAGCTATTAGAGTTAGTTAGTTTCTTTTCCTTTCTCTTTGTAAACTTATCTAGTATAAATAGGAACTTTCTGTATATTGCTCAGTTCAATGAATTCAGTTTGATCAATTGATCAATTCACAAACCTTCTCATGAGTTCATTCTCTCTCTCGATTATCAGTTTCTACATGGTATCAGTTGAAATCTTAGGGTTTCTCTCGCACTCTGATCTCTGAGTTCTTCTCATATTCATCTTCTATCGATCATTTCTGCAATCGATTCTGCAATCGGTTTCTTAGGGTTCCACTTGTTCCCGATCTGAATTCCGAATTCATTCTTTGACTTCCGCAAATTCTACATTTCATCTATGGCACATTCTGTCGCCGATGACGGTTCTGATAATGAATCCGTTCACTCTGACGGTTCTGATAATGAATCCGTTCACTCTGAAATTTCGATTCCTGTCAATGTCTCTCGGCATGGCCATTCTTCTTCTCGCCATCGCCATGGAAATTGTTCTTCTCCGAGAAATTCTGTTTCTCGTGGCTATCAGACTGATATGCTTGATCCCTATTTCATGCATCCTAGCGATAACCCTAGCATCGCTCTCGTTTCTCCACCTTTAACCAACACAAATTATCATGCCTGGTCTCGATCGATGCTTACTGCATTACGTTCCAAAAACAAGATTCGATTCATTGATGGTTCTTTGCCGAAGCCTCCCGATATTGATCATTACTCCTTGGCTTGGGATCGTTGTAACACGATGATCATTTCCTGGATCACCAATTCTCTTGATCCTGAAATTGCACAAAGCATCATGTTTCTGGACACTGCGGTTGAAGTGTGGAAAGAATTGAAGGATCATTATTATCAAGGTGATGTCTTCAGAATTTCTGATTTACAAGAAGAGATTTATAGCCTCAAACAAGGTGATAGTTCCATTACTACTTACTATACTCGTCTGAAAAAGCTTTGGCAAGAACTTCACAATTTTCGTCCTCTTCCAACATGCCTCTGTGATGTGAAATGTTCCTGTCATGTTCTTCCAAAGTTTAGAGAGTATCGTGAAGGTGATTGTGTTATCAGATTCTTGAAAGGCCTCAACGAACAATATTCTCCTGTCCGTTCCCAAATTATGCTCATGGAACCTCTACCTAACCTCAGCAAGGTGTTTTCTCTGTTAATTCAGCAAGAACGTCAGTTTAATCTTCCTCTTGACAATTCTAAATTTGTTGCTCAAGTATCTGGCAATTCTTCTGGAAGAGGCACTTCTCAAGTATATGGCAATTCTTCTGGAAGAGGCACTTCCAAAGGTAGAGGTGATCGTGGAGGAAGGTCCTCTAGTGGTCGTGGAAGAGGAGTTCGCATTTGTTCTTTCTGTGACAAGACTGGTCACACGGTTGATCTATGTTTCAAGAAACATGGATATCCACCTCATTATCAGAAGAATGCTTCTGTGAATAATTGTGCTGTTGAATCTGATAATTGTGAAGATGATTCGAAATCTGTTTACAGTGAGGCAGCAGCTGAAGATTCTGGAAAATTTAGTTTCACTGCAGATCAACACAAGGCTTTGCTGGCTTTACTTCAATCCTCTACCACATCACAACCACATAATGTGAATCACATCACCACCAGTCCTACCAATCATTCAGGTATGATCTGTGCAGTTTCTTCTTTCCCTAAGGTCCATTCTTGGATCATAGACACCGGTGCCACAGATCATGTTTGCCATTCATTAACATGTTTTCAATTTCTGAAAACCATTTCTCCTATTTCTGTTCATTTGTCGAATGGTACCAAAGTCTCTACTTGTTATATAGGTACTGTTTCTTTTTCATCAGATTTTTACCTCACTGATGTGCTATATCTTCCCCAATTTTCTTGCAATTTAATTTCTGTTCCAAAATTAACAAATTATCTTCCCTGTGACATTTTGTTTAATAAAAACAAATGTTTGATTCAGGGTTTGCCTACCCGGAAGATGATTGGTGCAGCTGATTTGCTTAATGGATTGTATATCGACACTTCCTCAACCAGCCTGCATCCCAGTTACCAATCTGCTTTACATTCTGTGAATAAACTTGTTGATACCAATCTTTCTGTTTCTGTTAATTCACTGCATCAGCCAGTTCCTTCGTGTAACATTTGGCATTTACGTTTTGGACATCCTTCTCATGATACTCTTGTTTGCATTCATAAGGATTTTCCTTTTGTTCAATGTAATAAAACCGATTTACCTTGTGATACTTGCTTTTATGCCAAACAGAAACGTTTACCATTTTCTCATAGTCATACCATCTCTAAAAATTGTTTTGATCTTGTGCATATGGATATTTGGGGTCCTTTTTCTGTCCCCTCAATGTTTGGTCATAGATATTTCTTAACTGTCATTGATGATAAAAGTCGTTTTACATGGGTGTTTCTAATGAAGCTAAAATCAGAGGCTTCAACCTTGGTAAAATCTTTTGTTGCCATGATTCAAACTCAATTTAACATTACTATCAAATGCATCCGAACTGACAATGGCAATGAATTCATGCTTAAAGATTTTTATTTGGAAAAAGGCATAGCACATCAAACATCTTGTGTTGCCACCCCTCAACAAAATGGCATTGTTGAGAGGAAGCATCAACATTTACTTAATGTAGCTAGAGCCTTAATGTTTCAAGCACAATTACCTATTTCATTTTGGTCCCATGCCATTGATCACTCGGTGCACTTGATAAATAGATTGCCAACAAAGTTTTTGAACTCCAAATCACCTTATCAGTTTTTGTTTCAGCAGAAACCAGATTTCTCTCTTTTAAAGGTTTTTGGTTGTCTTTGTTTTGCATCCACTTTGAAGCATAACAGAAAGAAGTTTGATTCAAGATCCAGAAAATGTGTTTATTTGGGATCAAAACATGGTGTCAAAGGTCATATTCTTCTAGACCTTAAATCTAGAGAAATTTTTTTGTCCAGAGACACTACATTTTTTGAATACATATTTCCTTTTTCCACTTCTATTGAAAAATCTCAAGACACAAATCTGTCAAAAACATTACCTGCATCTTATGCATCATATGATTCTGTTTTTGATATGCCATTCCATCCACCTAATCCTTCTTATTCACATGAATCATGTTTATCACCTACAGCTCCTCCTAATCCCATTTTTCCTTCTTATTCGAACACTGATTCAGTTCCCTCTTCAACAAATACTGAATCAGCTACTGGCAGTAATACTGAATCAGTTACTGTCAGTCCCAATAACCCAATTCCTACATGCATTCCCTCTTTGCCTAGGAGGTCCTCTCGAGTCACCAAAGCTCCCTCTTACTTAAAAGACTATCATTGCAACTTACTTAACAATACAATCCAACATTCAGCTGCAGCACACAAATCTTCCAAAGGTAGTCTTTACCCTTTATCAGATTTTGTTGCTTATGACAAACTTTCCTCTTCTCAAAAACATTTTTCACTGCATATTTCCACTTTTTCTGAACCTACCACATATGCTGATGCTGTGTGTGATGAGCATTGGAACAAAGCCATCAAAGCCGAACTGCTTGCTCTGGAGAAAACTAACACCTGGGAACTTACATCTTTGCCTCCTCATAAGAAAGCTATAGGCTGCAAATGGGTTTTCAAACTCAAATTCAATGCTGATGGAACAGTTGAGAGACATAAGGCTCGCTTGGTTGCAAAGGGCTTTACACAAACCGCAGGCCTTGATTACTTAGAAACTTTTAGCCCTGTGGTCAAAATGACTACTGTCCGAGTCTTAATGGCACTTGCAGCCTCTCAAAACTGGTTTTTGTATCAACTAGACGTCAACACAGCTTTCTTACATGGAGACCTCACTGAAGAGGTATATATGCGGCCACCTCCAGGGCTTAATTTGCCTAATAAAAGGCTTGTTTGCAAGCTTAAACGCTCATTATATGGTCTCAAACAGGCGAGTCGGCAATGGAATGCAAAATTGACATCTACACTTGTCAATTCAGGTTATCACCAATCCAAGTCTGATTATTCTTTATTCACCAAAGTTTCTTCCCACTGTTTTACTGCGATTCTGGTTTATGTGGATGATTTGGTCCTTGCGGGCAATGATATCAATGAAATAAATCGGGTAAAACAGACTTTGGATGCACAATTCAGCATTAAAGACTTGGGTACTTTGAAATACTTCTTGGGTTTTGAAGTGGCTCGCAACAAGGAGGGCATTTCTTTATGTCAACGAAAATACTCCTTAGATTTACTGCAAGATGCTGGATTATTAGGGGCTAAACCGTGCTCCACCCCAATGGATCCTACAATCAAGCTTCACAAGTCATCGGGCAGTATTTTGTCAGATCCATCTCCTTATAGGCGATTAATTGGCAAGCTTCTTTACCTTACACACACCAGACCCGAGCTATGTTATGCAGTCAGCAGGTTAAGTCAGTTTCTGTCATCTCCTACTGATTTACATTACCAAACTGGTTTGCAGGTTTTGAAGTTCATCAAACAGAATCCTGGTAAAGGCTTATTTTTCAGTGCCAACACCTCTACAGTCTTGAAAGGGTTCTGTGATTCAGATTGGGGAGCTTGCCCCGACACACGTAGATCTCTCACCGGTTTCTGTTTTTTCATTGGATCCTCCTTGGTTTCGTGGAAAAGCAAGAAGCAATCTATTGTGTCTCGCTCATCTTCAGAGGCCGAATTTAGAGCCTCAGCTCAAGCAACATGTGAAGCACAATGGATACTTTATCTTCTGCGTGATTTCAGAATTAAGCATACAGCCCCTGCAGTAATTTACTGTGATAATCGTTCCGCTCTTCATATTGCCGCAAATCCAGTTTTTCACGAGCGAACGAAACACATAGAGATAGATTGTCACGTTGTCCGTGACAAAATTCAAGCTGGTATACTGCATCTTCTTCCTATCTCTACCAAAGACCAGGTCGCGGATATCTTCACTAAACCCCTACATTTGGGTCCTTTTGAGTCATGTAGTTCCAAGCTAGGAATGCTTGATATACATTCTAGCTTGAGGGGGGTGTTACTTGTAAATAATTTTTTTTTCTGGTTTAAGTTAATTAACCCACTGTTATTGTTACTTTAGCTAGCTGTCAATGAGTTAGTTACAGCTATTAGAGTTAGTTAGTTTCTTTTCCTTTCTCTTTGTAAACTTATCTAGTATAAATAGGAACTTTCTGTATATTGCTCAGTTCAATGAATTCAGTTTGATCAATTGATCAATTCACAAACCTTCTCATGAGTTCATTCTCTCTCTCGATTATCAGTTTCTACAAAATCAGAGTTTAATTGTCCAAAAGGTATAAGTTAATTGTTTAATTACATGTATCAGTCATAACCTTATTTCTTTTATGATTTGTTTGACAAATGTTCAAACAGTGTATTTTAAAAAATTAAGACATAACAAAGAGAGAAAACCCCAAGAGAATTTTATTAATATATATAATAGAAACATAAACATATCAACAAATAAGTGAAAAAAATTAAAATGGTTAAGCATAACTCACTAGCTTCCAGTTATCATCAATCACAGGAAAACCAGTTATCCTATGTTCAACAAGAGCTTCCAGAGCTGTAGCAAAATAACATGTTAGAAATTTAAATATAGAGTCCCCCCTCCTCCAACAAACAAAATACAAAAATAAAATACAAGGGAAGAAAAGGAAAGGAGAAAAAAATGTCACGAAAAGAGACTTAAACTAAGTATATAAAATATACCTTCATCCACAGTTGTAGTGGGCTTCACCACATGTAAATCCTCTTTCTTTGTCATAAAATCACCAACAGTGTACACTCCACTTTTTGGCTGCACCATTTGTTAAACGACATCCCATGTCAAAAGGTGGTCAATACATTTAATATATTTCTCATACATTTAAACTCTAAAGTAGTGAATCACTGACAAGACAACATTAGAGACCCAAAATGAAAATAACAACAAATCAAACTGGTATTGATTTCGATACCCCAAAGAGGAAAGGCTTCAAGCGCTTCCTCTATTTGAAATAGGCAGATATAAATTGACAATTTATGTTCACCGACTCTCCGTCACTCTTCAGAGACCGATTGATTTGGTTTTTAAAAACTGTTTTCTGTTTTATAAAGCTTAGTAAATAACAAATTTTGTTTTTCTTAAACTATTTTAAAACAGAAAACTGTTTTTAAAAAGTTTAATCAAACATGTCCTAATTCTTCGAGTTAGAGGAAATAGTAACTCACGAGTACAGTCAATCAATATAATTTTCAAGTACTTCCTCCAGTCTGAAATATAAACAAAAAAAAGTCTAAAAAATATAAGAAAAAAGTCTATGTATTTGGACCAAATACATAGATTTTATGTTTATATTTTTTAGACTTTTTTGCTTATATTTCAGAATAAATACCGGAGGGAGTACAAGTTATCGTGCTCGGGGCAAGGCAATTGAAGGAGGTGCAAGGTGCAGCCTTTAAACCAATTCAACACAAAAACTCTACATCGTTTGGGCCTAACTCAACCCCAAAAGCTAGCTTTAGGGTGAGGGTTGCCCCCCACTTATAACCACTAATCAGACCATCTCGTTCTCCATGTGGGACTTCTAACACACTCCCCTCACGCCCAGGACTAGACAACTGGAGCGTGACCCGAGTGGCCCGATAAGGGGTGACCCAACAAATGAATTTATGATAGGCTTTGATACCATCTTAGAATTTGGGTTTGGGCCTAACTCAACCCCAAAAGCTAGCTTTAGGGTGAGGGTTGCCCCCCACTTATAACCACTAATCAGACCATCTCATTCTCCATGTGGGACTTCTAACGATAAGCAATAATATAATGAAAATTTCTTTATAATTAAAAGCTTCACGAAACCAATTTCCCAATGTTCTAAGAAAATGCTAAGCAAGTCAGGATAAAAAATTTACAGACTAAATTTAGTCCATATTCTATATTTTAAAATATTTCGAATCCTAACAGACACAAATCCTAACCGTATAACAGACTATAACCAAGCTGGTACACGAAATTCACATGTAAGGTGTGCACAGGAAGCACAGAAGCGGAGGCCGGCGACAGGTGGAGGATAAGAAGACACATACCGGCACAGAATTAGCGGTGAGGGTGTTGGAGGCGAGAAGCGGCGAGCCACGAAGCCTTGAAAGAGGAGCAGAACTGTGGAAGCAGCGGAAACCGGCGACGGCGGCGCGTGGGTTCCAAAGGGGGCGGTGAGTGGCGGAGGGAAGTGCAGGGAGAGGCAGAGTGACCGAGTCCATAATTCGCTTTGGTTGGATTGCGATTTGACTCGCTCTGGACTCGGCACACAGAGAACGGGGGGGCTTTGAGGTTTTGAGTTCAAACAACTCGTCTGTGACTGTAACTCTAATCCGCAGATATCGTCCCTTGCTTGCCCACTCACTCCACTTGCCCGTGTCAATCCGCGACAAGACACGCCTATTTCCTCTTTTAACTGTCCAAAAAATAAAGATGTACCCCAAACCGACTCATTTGACTCTCTCTCTTTCCCCGACATTTCAACACTTACCAAAAAAAATTATCTCATTAAAAATGCTGATTGAAGTTGGGCCTTTGACCCTCCTTGTCAAAAATCAAAAACAACACTAATGGAGAAGTAAAGTGAAAATAAATTCATGATTATATTTGACCAAAAAATGATTATATGATCAGTTATTCATTAATTTTTTTGTCAAAAAAAAAGTTATTCGTTAAATTTGATTTATTTCAATTAATGCATTGTGAATTATTCACTTATACAATAAAACTGAGCAATTTTTTTTTAAATCCACATAATTAGTTGTTTGGGCCAAGTGAGTCAATCGGATTATCCCATGGTTTAGTCCATCGAGCCAGCTATGAGTGTAATCTCATGTTCATAAAATTGAGCTTTTGCTCTTATAAGTGAGATTTTTTTATTGTACATTTTTAATGTATATAATTAAATTATAAACTTTCAAGTATTTTATGTTAACGTTATTTTTTAATATTTGTTAAACATATTATAAAACTATTTTTTATTTATTTATATTACTTTTAAAATCTTGGTGACTTGGATTTCCAAATTATTACTATTTATTAAAATATTAATTGTAACTTAATTATATTTTTTTTGTTGGTATAAACGGGTATCTCCCGCACACAACTGCAGAAAATCTCTCCCTCAAGAGTGTTAATTGTAACTTAATTATATTTATTACTCATAAATTTAAAACTTTCAAAAAAATATTTTAAACATTTTATCAGAATCTAATGATAATTATATGATGTATGCATATCGACACCAAAAAAATGATGTATGGATATTTATTATTTAAATATAATATTTTTCATCAATTGATTTAGTGTCGAGTAATTTTTTTAAAGAACTTTGGTCGAAAAATGATTACTCTCTTAAGGATGCTTTTTTTCGAAAAAGGATTATCCTTTTAAGGATTATTTTCTTTTACTTTTTTTTTTTTGAACTTGAAGGATTATTTTCTTTTTTTTTTTGGGTCAAAGAAAGCTTCCGTAAGATACTTTTGGCAGATTCTCATATGAATGCTTGGTCGTGACTCCAAGCGATATCCAGATCCATGTAAGGTTGGGCTTGAGAAACCCAGAAACGCAGCCCAATTCAAGTGACGGAACCAAGAAACTTTAAGGGAGTAGGGGCAATTTCCAGCTAAAAGAAGATGGTATACTTTTGTTCAAACAAGCATATGATTGTGTGCAAAAAAAAAAAAACGCATATGATGATTTTAGCTTCCAAGTTTTGACTGCCACTTTTGTTCCACCCACTTGTTCAGGTGTTTCTTAATTGAATCTTCCAACTCCTCCATCTTACACTGCTTCAATATTAAAATTGAAGAAGTGTAGTCAATGAAAAATGTACTCTTTCTAGTGGAAAATCAGATATCTTGTTCTAATTAAATAAAAATCAAAGAAAACATGATTCCAAAATAATGATGGATAGCCCTGCCCTGCTAGTTGTTAACTCGTTATGAATATTAGTGGGAAAAACGCGTTAAAGCGAATTCCCTTGGACGCAATGAGGAATAAAATTTGTCTTTAATTGGTGTGGTTTATAAAAAATTATATGAGAGAAGTTTTAACAGATTAATCTCTAACTAGTAGTAAGTGTCCTCACTCATCCAGTGCGACTTCCAAACACCATGACAATTAAAGACCATGTCTAGAGCTACTAACTAGTGGCTATTGCAACAAGTTGCATTACATAAAGCATGTGTCGGTAGTAGCCCTTCTTGAAGCGGCTTTGCCTAGACAATAAATAACGTCCTTGTCTGCCTAGCTCACTGATTCTCTATTCTAAGAATGAGCTAAAAGCCATGCGTGCATTTTCAAGTGCCAACTTGCCACAAAGTTCTTTCGCAAGTTGCCAGCTACTTAAATGCACTCACTCTTGACTCTCCTATCAATCTACTGCTACCTCTGTTCCCTGAGAGTTTGGTTGGCTGTGAAGAAAAATTGTGAAGAGAGAAATAGGTGAAAGAGAGTCTCGAAAAATAGAAATAAGTGAGAAATATAATAAATTTTAGGTATTACTGTATAAGAAAAAGAAGAGAAAAATAGAAAAGAGAGACATAGAATGATTTTATGAACTGACAAAGGCTAGCTAACATTAATTTACTACATTAAACATTGTAGAGGAGACAAGGTAGAAACGCATGGCGAAGACACTGTTCGTTAATTTTTGCTATAGTAGGTTCCAATCACGATCAGAACAAACATCTGTTATTCCAAAAAATTGTGTCTCCCTGTCTCCCACCAATCAAAGGTTGAGGATATGAATATGTGTTAATAAGTTATAATTTTATTTTATTATGTGGCGAATTGTCATCAATGGAAAATAAAAAATGTGACAGGAAAATGAGACAGAAGATTTTCATCCTCATTATCATTGATGAGAACGTTCCCATATATAGAAGGCAAATCAGCCCCCTCCTTTGTCCGAGTCCGAGCCGGGACTACCTCTCTTAATTGCTTTCCCATGACCTTAATGAGGATCAACATCAAGGGGACCTACCCATTATCATAATGGTCAAAGACTCTTACGATCCATTTCCTCGTTTTAAACAAGCTAGGTCGATCATATATGAGACTAGTACTACTGGAACTAGAATGCCATTGATCAATGGGTATCCATGTGAAAGAATTCCTTAATTTCCAGCAAACTAAACTGTGCTTCCTTTTCGTCCACATAGCAAATGGTTTGATGTTTCCTTCCTTGATGGTCATCCTTCATTTCTGCTCACACTACTATGAAAGCTAACAAACCAAAAATTTAAAAACAAATAGTAACACAAGCAACAAAGAAGCTGTACGTAACACCTTTGGCTTCTTTCTTTCCTTATCAGGGGAGGTGGACCAGATGACTGTTGAGTGTTACGTACGGTGTTACGCAATACCCATGAAAATTTGATACCGCGCGTTTCACTTTAATTTGTTTTTTATATTAATTTGTGTGTGTATACACATTAATACTAGTGTATTGTCTTGATGCATGAATTGATGCACGAGTGAGATTCAAGAGTTATCGAGCCACGTAAACAAATTTGAATAGTTAAAAATATTTTTAAAATAAGATAGAAAAAAAAAAGATAAATTTCTAACATAATAAGAAATAATAATGTGATTTCTCTCTGAAAAAAAAAGAGAAGAATCAAACAACAAATATAAAAAGTGGGAAAGCATTAACACATGTTAAGAGGAATTTGATATTTGAAATTTGTAATTTGAAATTAAAAATTAATAGTAAATGATATAGTAATTCAGTAATTTAAGAGAATATATTTATAATTTATAGTACAATAGTAATTGCCATAAAAGAATAACTAAAAAATAAATTATTATAAAAAGAAATGGATTTAAATGGGAAACTAAATAACTGTGAAATTCACACCTGGAATTATCTACGTGTGCGTGTGTGTTTCTTACAAATTTTCACTTTAACAAAAATAAAATGCTAGGCTTGATGTGTCGGGACGCGGGTTCGAACCCTCAGTACCCTTCTTCTCCACGCCCAGTGTGTGTGAGTCTTGCCACTAGGCTCTTTAAAGCTAATTATAAAAAAAAAATTGTGGCCAAAAGAACCTAATTTCATTCTCTTTTTTAAATAATTAATTATTTTTCTCTCGCTATTTTTTTACAGTTTAAAAAAAATATTCTTTTAGAATTAAATTTACTTTCATAGAAACTTGAATAAAAATTATAATATTTAATGTATATAAAGAGCTATTTAAAAAATAATTACTACAAGAGTTATTCTTAGAATACGCGTGGATTCTCACCGGGGATGCAAATATAACACTTACATGTAGGCATGGCAACGGGCCGGGTCGGGGGCGGGTTTTGCCTCCCCCGTCTCCGTCCCCATTTCCAACGGGTTCGAGTTTTGTCTTCCCCATCCCCGTCCCGATAGGGTCGGGTTTCCCCGCGGGTCCCCAACTCAGCTCTAAATATGTAGAAAAATTGAAAAATTATAGTTATGATAATTAATAAAATAAAATCATAATTATTATACAATGATAAAATAAAAAAAAACATTAAAATAAAATGTTCTATTGAAAAGAGATTAAATTAAAAATAAATAAAATATATGAAACAAAATGAATGAGTATAAATGCATAAAATAAAATAAAAATTAACAATTTATATTTAATTGGGCGGGTTCGGGTCGGGGCGGGTTGGGTATCGACATCCCCAACCCCGTCCCACCCCCGGTCAAAGCGGATTTTCCCCATCAAAATCGGGTCGAGGTCGGGTGGGTACCCGCGGGTTCGGGTTCTGTTGCCATGACTACTTACATGCGGGTATTTATGGGTAAAACGTGCAATGTTTTATATATTGATACCTTAATCTGTACTCATTGGTAAAATTAACCCGTATTTTTTCTACCTGTTTATTAAGAGGGTGAGAGCGAATATTGCGGTATCCATACACGCAAGTACCTCTCACGTGAAAATGCTTTTGATTCTTATTACTCCTTTCATCTTATGTTAAGTGTCATATTTGAAATATTTCTCTATTTTGAATTATTTATCACTTTAAATATCAAAACAATTTTTATTATTATTTTTCAATAATACTCTAATTTAAGTGGGAGTGGTCACAACTATAGTGGGTTGATCGTGAATAGTTGTATATGGGTATTTTAGTCTCAACATATTATTTTATAATAAAAATTAGCATAGCTAATCATTTTCTTAAAAAGTGTGCATTACCTTAAATAACACTTATAATGAGACGGAGAGAGTATATTTTAGCGATACTTCTAAATTCTGTTAAAAACTTATTTTTGTTTAGACTTATAGGACTAAATGTACCAAAATTAACATCTACATTTTATAAAAGTGTTGATTGAAGTACTAAAGTTAGGCTTTTTGTATTTTTATATTTTTTAAAGTTGTTATATTTAAACATATATTCATGAATACCTGCGAATATTAATAAATTTGTTTAAAATATGTAAGACAGGTATCCAACCGCACATGAGGAAGGTACAAGTATGATATTCATCTGGGGGGCGGCTAACAAGAGTATTACCTATACCCGCTCTACCTCATTTACATATATATCTTTTTTTTATACTTGTAGTATTATATATATGTGTATGTGTGTGTGTGTGTATATATATATATATATATTACTTAAATCTAATTTATGCATACATGCATTGAGCACTTATTTACTTACAAAAACAATAATTGAAACCTTTTTTCCCACTTTTAACTACGTAAATCAGTCGATGTTATGGTATTTTATCATAAATTTTCTTATTTATTATATGTTAAAATTTCATTTAAAAGGTTTATGGTAGCTACTAAATAATATTAAACAAAAGACAACCTATTACAATGGACATGGGCTTTAGAATTCGAGATCATCTTCTTTGGGTCCGAGATTTTCTAGCCCACCGATGAAAATGAAGTCATTGTATTTGAGTTGGCCCACTACTGCGAATTTTTCCTTTTCGGATATAAAAGGGGGAGATTATCCAGAATATTGAAAACATTGAAAACATTACCTTTTTTTTTTGGGTATTAAAAGGGGGCTGAAGACATTACCTTTGAATCTCAACTGGGAGGAAAAAATCAACAAAGCTTCTGTTTCGATGATTTAGTGGGTTATACTCCTTCAATTTCAAAATAACCGACATTTAAGATATTTTTTTTATAAGGATTAAAAAAATAATAAATAATTTAGTGAGTTAAATAATTTTATTAAATTATTCTTGTTAATTATTGGTGTATTAACAATTGTAATAAATGTATAATGAAGTATATTGAGAGTGATGTACATAGTATTTATTTGAGAATAAAATTGGAAGAAAAAATTAATGTTACATTGAAATAATAAAACGACAGTTAATAGGAAATTTTTTTTACTTCTCTAAAACTACAGTTATTTTGAAACAGATGAACTACTAAAATTTTTGGAAAAATAACACATATTATAGACAAATTAAATGAATTAATAATTTTTTTTAATTTATATCTTTTAGTCAATTATGGACGGAGGCACTACCGTATCTCTATAACTCCAACCAGTCCAACAACGATCCACTCTCCAAGTTTCCGATCAAAAGGTAACATCAATTCATATGCATAGAGTAGAGAGAGAGAGAGTCATATGATACACGTTGTGTTTTTTGGTAATAAAAATCATATCAAAGTGGGACCCGAACAAGTCAACGACTTGGATTTGATCACAGTATGTACACATAAGATACCATTTGCACCGTATCACAACCAAAGATAAGTCAATCAGTTAGCAACACACTTTCTAACACTCTTATCTCAACAAAATACAAGTGAGTCCCACTATTTTAAAAATGTGTCCCACGAGTACCTATTTTGTCACTCCTATCAAAATCAGAGTGGAAGAGCAACTTATTTTATAAAATAATGGAGACCCAAATAAACTTTAAGCCTATTAGAAAACAGAGACAAAACAATAATCTCTCCGTTTTAATATATAAGCATAAAATAATTGTTGTACTCCCTTAAAAGGGTAATCCTTTTCAATTAATAGTCTCAAAATTTAAAAAAAAAATATAATTTCTAAATTATCCTTATTAATTAAAGACATAGGATAGGAACCAAAACGTTGTAAAGGAATAAAGATATAGTAAAATTAATTAAGGATAATTTTAGGTTAGTATTATTTAATAGATTAAAAGTGAATAACTACTACTTATATTTTGTAATAATAATTATGAAAATTTTGTTGCTTATATATTAAAACGGAAAGAGTAGTAACATAACATAGAAGTTGAATACACTTAATTGTTTATTCAATAATTTAATTTTCCTTTTCATAATTTGTCAATTCCAAGATGTTACTCCTAATGCAAATGATATTCGCTCAAACTTGCGGTCATATGTGAACCGGATTCATATTCTGTGTCTCGAATACATGGGAAGATGTTGGACAGTTTTTGCGACTTGTCACATGAATTATCAAATCCCAATATATTTAAAGTTGTTCGGTGAAAATAACAACCGTCCCCTTAACATGGGTCGACTTTAGGAAAACAAAATTAATTTTTTTAATACAAATGTTTAATATACTTTTTATATTTAATAAATATTTTTTAAAGAAAAACTTTTTATTCTTATATCTTTAACACCGTTATAAAATTTTATGTTAACATTTGTCAAATAACAAAGCCAGACAGAAGAAGCAGTAAAGATATAAAATAGGAATAATTATCATTTCATAGGATTCCTTGGTTGGTTGGTTGCCTTTCTAATTCTAAAATTACGTGATGGTTGAAAAACAAAAATGATAAATAAACACCCAAATTGGGACACCTTTTTGGGACATCATATATCCGCACGGTACGGATATATACGGAACCGTACGGACTATGTATGGATTTTTTTTAAAAAAAAAATTAATCACTTTTTACAAAATTATTATCAAAGTAGTTAATGCAATTCATGTAAGTGGTTAATGCAGTTCACTAACTGGTTAATGTACTACTTTGATGTTAATTTGTCAAACTGCACTCATTAACCACTTTCAATACTATATTAACCACTAATATCAATTATGTTAACCACTTATATCAACGAGTGCACTTGCACCCATTAACCACTTCCAATGTTGTAATAACCACTTTCAATACTACATTAACCACTAATATCAACCTTGTTAACCAACTGCGAAAGTGGTTAATGCAGTTCACTAATTGGTTAACGACTACTCTGTGTCTGTATTAACCACAAGTGGTTAATGGTGCAAGTGCAACTTGTGGCATGAGATTAGCCATTAACCAATTAGTAAACTGTATTAACCACTTATTTGCACAACATTAACCACTTTTAGTTAATGGATACAAGTGAAATTTGACATCAAAGTAGCCCATTAACCAGTTAGTGAACTGTATTAACCACTTATTTGTACTGCATTAACCAATTCTATAATAATTTTTTTAAAAAAAATATTTTTTGAAAAAAAAATCATGTCTGTACATATACGGACTCGCGTACGCTGTCTACAAAAGTGATGTTCATCTATCATGTGCAATGTTGCACATGTTAAGGAATATAAAAATAGTAACTATTTATTGAAAACAGCAACTATTTATTAAAAAGTTTAGTATTTAATACAAAATACACAAGTTCTGTTGATGCACGACATGGTGCAAGGTCGTACCTTTGCTCCTCTGCTTGGTAGTTGGGTGATGAGCTCCGTGGTGAGTACTCCTCCTCCGGGCGTGACGTCCTTCCTCCTTCAGATCGGCGGGTGGGGTACCTGTAAAAGGCACTCCGATGCCTAAGTTAGATAGGGCTTTTTAGGATGAGCATAGAGCTCGCATCATAGAGATGAGTTTGGGGTTTGGAGAGAGTGTAGAGAGAGAATCCCCTTACCTGGGGGGCAAAGGCCCCTTTATATAGTGAAACCTGGCAGGCGGTTGGTTACTCCCCATCTGAACTGCGCGCCCCCTTCTTCATGCGGGGTAACGGCCCGCACTTAATAAGGGTAACAGCCCATTATGATATGATAATGTGCCCCACCTTCTTCGCAACGGTACTGCCTTGTGGGCCCCTTCTACGGGGGTTCCATGTCGGGGCACACGGCTCGGGTCCCGAGTGTTATAATGGACTCGGAACGGCCTATCGCGGGAAACGGGGCGAGGGCACGTAGTGGCTCGGCGGGCGCAGGCCTGTGCTCGCTCATGCCAGTTCCACCGGTCGGTGTGTAACGAGCTCGCGAAGCTAGATTGGCGTTGGTAGGGCTCAATGGATTCGGCTCGGGGGGCGGCGTAACACAAGCCCCTGAACCGCTTTGCTTGGAAGGGGAAAGGGTCTAAGTTCCGCTCGTTGGGTCGGTGTCAGCCGCGATCTCCTCAGCGTATCTCGAAGCTTCTTTGCGTGAGGCTCGATGCTCTCTGGCGTCATCCTTACGCGGTCTCGTCATCTGATGGGACGTTGACAGACATTGCCCTGTCGTGCTCTTCTCCATCGCTGATCGCTTGTTTTGTTGCAGGTAAAATGGCCCCCAAAATGAGCAAGAAAGAAATGGTCGAACTCTTGAAAAAGGCTCAGAAGGAGAAAGTCGTACCAGTTCCTGAGCCGGTGCCTGCTCGCGCCACTGCCTCTTTGCCCGTCAGGGCCGCTAAAAAGCGGCTGCACTCTTCTCCGATCATTGGATCGGACCAGCCCCCTGCGAAGGCACCGAGGGGACCTCATGGTGGCATACCACTAAACACTCCCGATGGGTCCGAGTGGTTCCGCCACCTGGGGGAATTTGTCGATGAAAGGGAAGGTGCCGCCGACTCCCTCTAGAACTTGGGGATCGATCGCTCAGACCAAATCGACCAAATCATGCGGCGGGCTGATGACCAAAGCATGACCGAGGCGGGTGAGCTGGGCCTGTGCAGAGGCTTAGGCTCTTACGGGCTTCGTACTTTTGCTATGGCCCAGTTTCTTTCCGATCAGATCAGGGCTCGGGCGACGGAGGCTGAGCTGGCGAAGAGAAGGTATCAAAGGAAAGTCAACTCTCTTGCCGACCTTGAGGAGAAAATGAAGAAGCTGAAGGAGGACTATGATAGGCTCTCCGATGTCAAGGACGCTTTTAGCATGAGCAATATCGCGCTCCTTGAGAGGCAGAGGGAGATTCAGGCCGAGAAAGATCTCCTTGTGGGTCAGCTCGAGGGTCAGCTGCGGGAAGAGAATGAGAAGTGCTCGGCTGAGACTGCCCGGGTTGACGAGTACCGAGCCTATAGCGCTCTCCAGTATAAGGAGGGGTTTGACAACGCTGTTGCCCAGCTGTAAGTCATCGCCCCCACCGTCGACCTCTCTGAGCTTGACTTTACTAAGGTTGTGAGGGACGGGAAGATCGTGGAGGAAGAAGAGGAGGAAGGTCATGACGACCCTGAGAAAGAGCCTAAGGGCGAGTTTGAGAGGGGACGTGAAGTGGAGGCCGAGCTCGTTGTTGGGGCCGCAGGCGAGGTGTTTGTGGTTGAGGAGGTCGTTGAGACCCCTGTTGAGGACCAAGGGGATGCCCTTGCGTAACTTGTATTTATTTCTGTTTTGACTTTGTAGTTGCTCGCCTTGGAGCCTTTTTTGTATGACTGCTTCTGTTGTTGAAGAACGTTGAATTGTCTTTGCGCGAGTACTTGCTTTTCGTTATTATTCTGTAGTCCTAGTAGTCGTACTTCGGGTGTTACCGTTTCTGGAGGACTCCTACTCGGCTAGGGGGTAGTCCTCGGGTAGCTTCCCCCGAAAAAAACTTGCTTCAAATTGTTTGAACCATTGCCTCTGTCATGACCGTACTAGTCGAGTGCAAGCTTTCATGCGAGCTCGTAGAGGTCGAGGCAGACTTTCATAGTTGGGGGTATTCAAGGTCGAGTAAGACCTTTCGAGCCGTGAGGTTTGAGACCACAGGGGTCGAGCTGCGAGCGAGTTTACCAAGTCTATGCTGACTTGGGTTTAGGACCACAGGGGTCGAGCTGCGAGCGAGCTCACCAAGCCTTTATGCTGACTTGGGTTTAGGACCACGGGGGTCGAGCTGCGAGCGAGCTCACCAAGCCTTTATGCTGACTTGGGTTTAGGACCACGGGGGTCGAGCTGCGAGCGAGCTCACCAAGCCTTTATGCTGACTTGGGTTTAGGACCACGGGGGTCGTGTTGAGGTTGAGCTTCTTCCGACACTGGGTGCCGAGCTCCGTGGTGGGCTTGACCTTTGGTTTTGGGGCACTGTTCCTGTCAAAGTATAGACAATTTGCAACAACTTGATGTAATAATGTTAGCATTAATTTTTATGCTATGAGTAAAGTGCTCGTAGTCGAGTTTTATACTTCCCTGTGAGAGTAGTTGATCTGGCTGTCCAAGCGGCATGGTTGAGGTCATCAAATAATCAAGGTCAACGACGTAGCCGAGTTTAAAGCCGTCTGAATATTAAAATTGTTGAGGTGGGCCTGGTAGGTCGCCCGAGTACTGGACTGGGTATCCACCTGTTGGTTGTCATGCTCGAAAGTTTGGGCAAACATAAAATGTCATGCGAGTAACCAAATGGTGGGCGCCAATGTTGATGCTGAGAATGGTAGAGCTCTCCTCCTCCTTGGGATTGAGTACTCCCTCTTCCAGAGTCCAAAAAAGGGGGCGGTACATCATGGCCGGTCCTTTCAGGGTGCAGGGAAAGGCCCTACATTTCAGCCCCTCGGATGCGTCGATCAGCAGCATCCGTGCATTGAAGGAGGTAATGTGTTCCTCGGGGTCGGTCTTACCCTCGTAAGCGTCCATGTTGGGGATTTGGAACCGCTTCGGGACCGGATCGGCCATAACCCTCTCGTCGAAGGGGAGCAAGGTTAGTCTGATTTCGAAGGGTCGGTTCTCACGCTGCGGTGTGTGCCGGGTGTGGCCCTCTCGCCTTGGGCTCTTCGTGGCGCTAGATGCGTCCGATCTGGACGAGTCCCGGTTGTCTCTTCTGGTCCGCGAGGGCGTCTCGCGGCCCCGTCTTTCCTCACGATCGCGGGCTTCCGCGATCCTGCGCCTTAACTCTTCGTTTTCTGCCCTGAGAAGCTCCAAGACAGGGTCGGGTGGTGGGCGTTCACCCTGACTGGCTGAGTGATGACTCAGCGGTGGTGATCTGTGATTCGCCGTGCTCCTGGTGCGCACCATCTTGCTAGGGGTATTCTTGAGGCCTGGGTTAGTTTTACCGGGCCCCACGGTGGGCGCCAATGTTGATGCACGAAATGGTGCAAGGTCGTACCTTTACTCCTCCTCCGGGCGTGACGTCCTTCCTCCTTCAGATCGGCGGGTGGGGTACCTGCAAAAGGCACTCCGATGCCTAAGTTAGATAGGGCTTTTTAGGATGAGCATAGAGCTCGCATCATAGAGATGAGTTTGGGGTTTGGAGAGAGTGTAGAGAGAGAATCCCCTTACCTGGGGGGTAAAGCCCCCTTTATATAGTGAAACCTGGCAGGCGGTTGGTTACTCCCCATCTGAACTGCGCGCCCCCTTCTTCATGCGGGGTAACGGCCCGCACCTAATAAGGGTAACGGCCCATTATGATCTGATAATGTGCCCCGCCTTCTTCACAACGGTACTGCCATGTGGGCCCCTTCTACGGGGGTTCCATGCCGGGGCACGCGGCTCGGGTCCCGAGTGTTATAATGGACTCGGAACGGCCTATCACGGGAAACGGGGCGAGGGCACGTAGTGGCTCGGCGGGCGCAGGCCTGTGCTCGCTCATACTTGGTTCCGCCCGGTCGGTAGTAACCGAGCTCGCAGAAGCTAGATTGGCGTTGGGCCGAGCTCAATGGATTCCAGCTCGAGGACTGGCCCGTAACAAGTTCTAATATAAATTTACTATTTTAGATTTTTTAAGTGCAACTTTGCACATGATAAAAAAATATTCTATATATAGGAAGTACAGATGAAGACATACCCCCGTACCTACACCTACCGGTCTTAATGTTCTCATTGGCTAATGCCAATGAAAGAATACGTTACAATTCGAATATGTTCTTTTTCACTTTCTTACGCAAAAGGAGTTGAAAAAAAAAAGGATTATGCTGCCATAGCCAATGCCTTTTCTCTTTCGTGTGCATTAATTCCATAATTAAACAGTGAATAATTTATTATTCCGAATTCATAAAATAATTATTTTGAGTCAAATACAATGAACTTTGCTACATTTCCCCCTCCCTCCTTGTGGCTCACGTTTACATTTCAGGACCTGAGATGGAATCCAGATTCTGAGTAGTACTACTTTTTGTTTTTACGGGCCAGATTCTGCATGTATCCTTGAATCCATATATTGTCCACATAAAAGTTCAGATTCAAGTAATCATTGCTATGACTTGTGATTTTAAAACTCCCAAATTATGATTTAGTTAAAAGTTTATCCTTTGTAACTTTTACTTTAATTATAGTAATTTTATAGTTTCACAAGCTAAATCGATTATGTAAGAAATCCCAAAAGTAAAGTTGAGTTTTGAAGTCAATTTAGTTGGGTTTTAATGAAATCAATAACTTCTTTTTAAGTAAGATAAGACAAGCATGAAAATTTAATACTGTAAATTGCAACGGAGGAAGTGCAAATTTTGTTTTGTAATCTCTTGGGATTGTGTACTGCAGCTGACAGAAGATGTCAAGGAATCGCGGGGATCTTTTGTGTTTTATTTTTTGCTTGATGAACAGATATAGCGCAAGTCTTAACTCTTAACTAGGAGTGGTAAAATAGATGGATTGGATAAATTTATCCATAGATCCTAATAAATGGATGGGAAAATCCATTTATCCATTTACCATCCACAAAAATTTCTTCAAAAAAATCCAATTCATCTATCATCCATTGAAAAAAAACCATCCAATCCATCCATTAACATTTTTTTTATGGATGGATATCAAATCCATCCACAAAAAATTATTTTTAATCACAAAAAATTATTTTTAATCATAAAAATATTTTAATACAAAAAAATATTTTTAACTATTAAATATATATATATATATATATATATCTCCCCCCATATCTCTCTCCCTCCTTTCTCTCCCCTATCTCCCTCCCCTCTCTCCTCTCTCCCATTCTCTTCTCTCTCCCCATCTCTCTCTCTCTCTCTCATCTCTCTCTCCTATCTCTCTCTCCCCCTCTCTCCTCTCTCTTTCATCTCTCCCCCTCTCTCTCTCATCTCTCTCCTTCTCTTTCATCTCTCTCTCTCCTCTCTCCCCTATCTCTCTCTCCCTCCTCTCCCCCTATCTCTCTCTCTCTCTCCTATCTTTTTCTCTCTCCTCTCTCTCCTCCCTCCCCCTCTCCTTTCTATCTTATATAGGTTTGTCGTTGGATAAGTGCTGCCTGAGAATAGAGTCGTAATGTCATAAAATGGCTTCAAAACTTCAAAACTTTCCTAATAGATGGATTGGAAAAATCCATTTATCTATTTACCATCCACTAAAATTTCATCAAGAAAATCCAATCCATCCATCATCCATTTAAAAAAAAACTATCCAATCCATCCAGTAACAATTTTTTTATTGATAGATATCCAATCCATCCATAAAAGTTATTTTTAATCACAAAAAAATATTTTTAATCACAAAAAAATATTTTTAATCATAAAATATATTTTTAATTACAAAAAAATATTTTTAATCATAAAAATATATTTTTAATCATAAAAAATATTTTAATTAGAAAAAAAATTATTTTTAATCATAAAAAAAATATTACTCCCCTCTCTCCCTTCCCTGTCTCTCTCCTCTCTCTCCCCCTCTCTCCCTCTCTTCTATCTCTCCCCCTCTCTCTCTCCCTCTCTCCCCTGTCTCCCCTATCTCTCTCCTCTCTCTCCCTCTTTCACAAGAATCACACTTCTAGAACAAAATCATATATTTTTTTCCCAAAAACAGTTTGGTTATTGTCAATCGTTTTATAAATGGTTTCAAAACTGTTAAACCAATTAAAACTGGTCCCGGTCACATATCCGTGGATTCAATCACGTTTTCCATTACCACTGACTGCTCTCCCATGTCGGTCGTCGGTATAGCCCCATCAAGAAAATTAATTACAAACTGGAATTTTCAAAATTTGTAATTGAATAATGTGTTGCTTTTTTTAGAAGACGAATATTGATTAGACATGAATTAGTTAAAACACGGCGTTTGATTGTCGGATGCAAATTGAGCGTTCAAGCGTGAGTTTGAGTGGGAAACATGAAAATAAATGTACCAGCGGGAGACTGGGTGAGACGGAAGGGAGAAGGGAGAGAGAAGGGAGAGGGAAGGAAGAAAGAAGAGAGAGATCGAGGGGAGAGAGGGGAGGGAGAGAAGGGAGAGAGGAGAAAGAGATGAGAGATAGAGGGAGGGGAGTGAGATGAGAGAGGGAGAGAGGGGGAGAGAGAGAGGAAATATGAGAGAGGGAGAGAGATGAGAGATAGAGGAGTGAGAGAGAGGAGAGAGAGATGAGAGAAAAGGAGATAGAGGAGAGAGATGAGAGGAAAGGGAGAAAGAGATAAGAGATGGGAGAGATGAGAGAGAGGGGAGGAGAGAGAGGAAAGATGAGAGGGAAAGGAGAGAGATGAGAGATAGAGGGGAGGAGGAGAGATGAGAGATGAGAGAGAGGAGAGAGGAGAGAGGCGAGAGAGATGAGAGACATGGGAGAGAGGAGTGAGGGGAGAGAGATGAGAGAGAGATGAGAGTGAGGGAGATAGGGAGAGAGATGAGAGAAAGGGGAGAGAGAGACAAGAGAGGAGAGATGAGAGAGAGGGAGAGGTGGGAGAGAGATGAGAGAGAGAGGTGGGAGAGAGAGATGAGAGAGAGGGGAAAGATTGGAGAGAGAAAAATATTTTTAATTAAAATATTTTTTATGATTAAAATTATTTTTGATTAAAATATTTTTTTATAATTAAAAATATTTTTTGTATTGATAATATTTTTTATGATTAAAAATATTTTTTATGAACAATTCAAAAAATTATCCATTCCATCCATTTGACACCTCTAGTGTAATCCAATGGATTTAGAAAAATAGTAGGTGGATGACTAACCATCCATTAAATTAAATGGATGGATTGGATCCAATCCATTTAGTTTTTTTGTTTGTAATGGATGGATTTGATGGATTTCTTTATAGATGGATTGAATGGATGATAGATAAATGGATCACTTTACCACCCCTACTCTTAACCCAAGGGTTTACATACTAGTCCATTTCAATCAACTTCAGTTATGAAGCTATCCACACCCTTTGCCGGAAGAATGGTAAGGAGCAATACACTTTATAGTTACACACAAAAATTACTCACAATGTGTGTAAGATAGTTACTCGCTGCATAGAAGTTTTTTGGTGTTAGGCAAAACCATTATAGAATAAAAAAAAATTGGACTTTAAATAAAACAATTTGAATAGAAAATATTAGTTTTTTTAAATAAATATATAGCAAAATTAACATTTGTGTCCCCTTATCCTAATTTATCCATTACAATAATTTTTTTATTTTGTAAATAGTGATATATATGTCATGTGCAAAGTAGTTTTTTATGAATTTGTTATTGTAAAAATTTATTGTATTACTTATTCAATATTCAGAATAATATTATGAGTTGTATTTAATAAAGTTTGTATATTCTATTTTAATTTAGTTACTTAGTTTTGTTTGTAAATTTTTATATTTGACTATGTTTAGAGGATTTTTGAATAGCTTTTCAATTGAGGTTACGATTATATTTTAATCACATTAATTTTTAATTGTTGGTGAAAACGCATGTAATGTGTAGGGTACGAGTATTTAGGTACTCATTGGATAAGGGTATAGATATTAAAGTTGCTATCACGCGAGTTGGAGTATGAGTACGAGTATTTTTTTTTTCAAATGCAGATATGGAGACAAATATCATGATACCCTACACAGACTCTACTCATTGTCATACTTATTTGGCTGTGGAGATTATTCTATTGTGTTAATAATATTATTAGTGAACAAATTTAATAAATTTGCAAGTAACTATCATTGAAAGGGAAATTACACCTCTCTAAGGTATAAAGTAAATAATTTTAACTATTGATAAGAAAATCATTGACAACAAATTATGGATGTATTGGAATAGTAACGAATTATTGATTTTTTTAGTAATAATAGCTAAGATTACTCACTTTACTCTATACGCACCTTATGGTATACGCACTTTATCGGAGTCAATCCTCTTTAAAAAATATGAGAAGGGTTTTTTAAAATTTATTTGATTGACTGAACCAATTAACATGCACATTCTAAAATTCCTAATCCCATCTCAAACGTCTCATACAATCAACGGATTTCTGACTTTGACATAGAGAAACATTAAGCAATTTTTGTTCGTTTTTGGTTTGACGGAGAGAAAGTGATTCCTAGGATAAGGTAATTTATTTCAACTTAATGATTACCTAAACTGTGATTTGTCATCGACCAAGATATTTCATAATGTGGAAAATAAACAAACAAGACATGGCATATCATGCTTGTCCCCCGGTAATCATATATGGACGGGAAATTGAGAGACCCCCCGGCCCAAAAACAAAAATAATACCTGTAACACTGTACAGATCAAAGACGGGAACCTAAATGATCCATTTTTGTTATATTAGAGGTGTAGCACCGTAATTTGCAGACACCGTTTTAGGTGTGTTATGATCCTGGCGCCAAAACAGTCATACAAAAGTTAGATGCGATGCATATAATTTTTAAATGTCGGAACAGAAGTTAGGTCTGATACTGACATAGGTAAAGGGTTAAGGATAATAAAGCTAGTGGGCCTAGTGGTACCGCTTGCTACTCATCTCAGTTGAGGAGAGAGAAAGAGGTGGGCCTGAGCTTGAAAAATGGGAGTTATTGTCCACACCCAACATCCCATCAACCACACTCCCACATTTTTTGAAAACTCAAAAATAACCCTGACTTAGCATTTTTTTCGTTTATGTTGTCCTTACTGTTTATGTTGCCCTTACTGTAAATTAAGTAATTTATGGCATGTATTATTTAACAAAACTCATACTGTAAATTACTCAATTTAAGGTATTGATTTTTTTTTTCAATACCTTAAATTGGATAATTTATGGTATGAATTTATAAAAAATACATATCGTAAATTACACAATTTTTAGTATTAATTTTTTTTCAATACCGTAAATTGGGCAATTTACGGTATGTATTTTTTTTTTCCAAAACACATACTATAAATTACACAATTTACGGTATTAAAATTTACACAATTTATAGAATTGAAAAAAATTTAAATATTGTAAATTGTGTAATTTATGGTAGGCTAGATAACAAGAAGTGTGAGTGGATGAGAGATTATTAAATTTTTTATAGAGATAACCTGGTGAAATCATAATATCGTGGGGGTGTAGTTGATATGGTGTTGGGTGTAGAATAAAATTTGGTTAATAATTAATAATTGAATGAATGAAAGAGATGAAATTAGGGCCCACTGCATTCGTACTGTTTCCACTTGGGGAAAACAGCTATTCCAATATAGCCTCGTCCCACTTCCATTATGGGAAGGTTAGCTTTTGAATTTTTCCTCTCCACTCATTGTTCTCATGAGAGAGAAGAGAAGGGGGGGGGGGGGAGGGAGGGATGTGCCGTGAATATTGGACGGATCAGCCGGACGCGGCCTTCATCTTCTCCACTTCTTTAACAGACAGAAAATGTAACTGCTACCCACACCCCCACAATTTACTACTCCCCTGTCTCATTATAAGTGGTACATTAAGAAATTTCACACATATTAAAGAGAAATTATAAATGAATAAAAGAGTGTAATAATTTTACAAAATTATCCTTATTAACCATTCAGTATAATGACTTAGAGTGATGTACTAGAAAAAAAAATTAATTAATATTATATTGAAAATCTAGCATGCCACTTATTTTGAGACTAATTCTTTTTATAAATATGACACTTATAATAGGACGGAGGGAGTACCACACACACAACTCCTTTTTTTATGTAATTTAACTAAAATATCCGTATTCCCACACACCCTCACATTTTTTTTCCGTGTTTCAATTGTTCCCAAAAATTAATTTTTGGAATGGTTTTCGTAGTTAGGAATCGATAACATTTTGAAAACTAGTTTCCAAAATACTTTTTATTGTTCTGGAATGCAATTATGAATAGTAAACTAAATTTTGGAACATAGTATTAGTTTTTACTTTTAAATTTTTTTATGTTCCTGAATTTAATTTCCAAATTGTACAATTAACTTCCGAAAATTAAATTATAGAGTGTGGCTGTCACAAAGCTTGCAGATTGTTGTAGGGAGCGAGTATGGAGGGATGGAAAAATGGGCCAGCCGGACCCAACCTGGCCCGTCGTGAACCCGTATAAAAACGAGTCAGCCCAACCTGGCCCACCAAGAGATTATGGGTTGAGATATTGAGCCCAACCCGATCTATGACGGGTTAGGCAGCCTGGCCCATTAAAAAATAAAAATAACAAAAATAAAATATAAAATAAATAAAAATCTAAAATTTAGGCTAAAACGGGCCACAATAGCGGGTTGGCTAGCTAGCCCGCCCAAAAATATAAAAAAACAAGAAAGAAAAAATTGTTTAAAAATAGGAAAAAAATAAAAAATTGTATATATATTGGCCTGATGGGTTGGCCCAACCCGACCTGCTCATGGCCCATAGGGTTGACAGGCTAGATGGGTTGGGCTAAATGGGCTAGTGGGTTGATGAACCCCAACCCAACCCGTCCCATTTTATGTGGGTTGGCGGCCTGGGCCAAATTCGTTTTGCCACCCCCACAAGTATGGTTGAAAGTTGTCGAGAGTTTTGCCTACATGAGGCCGAGCCTCAGAAACCACATGGCAAAAATAAATCCTTTTACTTTTGGGCACCAAGACATCAAGGGTTTTGCTTGCATTTTCCACATGGTTTTTCTTCCCAAATCAACCCCCTTAAATACAACTCATCTTCCTCATAATGGTCCCAATTTGTGTGAAGCATATAAGAACCTTGGGATCGAGAGCGATAACTTTTCTTCTTGACCACTTGCTGCTTTCCCAATGGCTCATTCGCAACTTCGTTTGAGCCTAAAGAAGACTAGGACTGTGATGGGGTTTTGAGCTAGTGGTTGTGGTGGTGGTTTCTGTGATGCCACTGTCTGTAGTGGTAGTGGGAAGGATGATAGGGAGGTAGGAAGCGGTTCTCACAGGCGTTGGTTTGTTAGAAACAAAGAATGTTGAAGAAAACATGGTTGTGGGGTGTAGGCAGTAAATTGTTGGAGTGGGGTAGTATAAGCCACAAAATATTCAAGTTTTTTACACATACTTCACAATAAAAATAGGAGTACCCATGGTATGGATCACAACTAGTTATCTTTATCCTTTATTCAACTCTAAATTTTGATTGGATTAGATTTTTAGGTGTAAACCCTAAAAAAGCTCAATGATATACCACTCTAATTAAGGTGGACAGCGGATGAGTTTGGTCGGATTCAGTTCGAAAACCCTGATTCACGCATAATCGATAAGAGTATATTTGAACCCATTTTTGCCCATTTGGAAGGTCAGGTAGAGCGGGTTGCAGACAGGGCGGGTGTTGGTCTTGGTATCCATTTTTTGTTTAGCACCATTATACGCGTCTTGCGTTTTCTTATTAACTACCCACTATTTTCTTAGTAATTACTCATTTTTCTATTTATTTTATGGATTCACTTCCATGTAATCCGCCAAATAAAAATGTCAGTAATTAATAAAGATAATGTGGGTAATTAACAAGACTTAGCTTGTGTAACCTTACACAAGATAGAAAAATTGATTTACTAAAATCACGCTTATCAGAATGTAAAATCAAATTTTAATACTCGTTCGTGGTCCAAATACATATGGCTATGTTGGTTAACTTAAATATGACAATTTGGGGGGTTGGATGGCTATTGCTTAAGTGGTATTTTTTTGACTTGTTACTTGATTTACATATCATTTCAAATGCTATTAAATTATTATTTTTTGTTTCTCACTATCTATATAAAAAAAGTTGTCATCAGTTATACGCATAGAAAAAATAAAAAGAATGGCAAAAAGCATTTGGATGAGACTAGAGGAGTCTATTCTAGTTTAACTAGCTATCTGGGGTTCTAATTCCAATTTTGAGAATTCGGTAGTGTTAAAACTCTAGAACGAGAGCTTTAACGCTCACATAATTCTAGGATTTTGATTACTTGCGGTCGAAAGTGACTGCAGGGATGGTCTTGGCCATTCATAGAAATTGGATGGTCGAGATTGGGTTGCTTAACAAAAGATCTAAACCGTTCAATCAATTACGAACAACTTGGATTCACTTGACTGCAGGAAATGATAATTGTAGAGAATCCAAGTTCGTAATCCTATCAGATTCGAGAAATAAGGTTTTACCGCCGGTATAGTTTTACCCCATTCAAAAAATTAATCTCTACAAATTCACGGGCCCATAGTATTTGTAAAAAAAAAGAAAAAGAAAAAAGAATTACTACTACAATACTAGCAAAAGTGATGTTAGTACAACACGCGCAGCTTGAGGAGTGTGACGTAGTGGGAAAGGGTCATAAATACGAGGTACAGCGTAGGAAGGGCATTGGTCGCTTGGGGAAACGAAAGAGGCAAAGGTGGCCCTCTTCCCGTACTCTTGGATTGGACTTTTCTGGAAAGAGCTTCCTTTAAATTCTATTATTATTATTATTATTATTATTATTATTCTCATTTCCTTTTTTTGATGACAAACTCTCTCCATCCATGCCCAAGTCTACAGTATTAGTCACACATCATCACCTTATAATAATCAACATTCCAACTTATTCCCCAAAATACCCTCCACCACAAGCCCTAATTACTTTCCTCTTTTAACCCCCTGTTGCATCCACATGGTAAAACTTAGTCATAATCCTAAAAAGATAAAAAATGGTTGGAGGCGTGGATGAAGGTAGCTCATAGTTATGATGGGAAGGAATCATTAACGATTACACAAGTTAACAAAAGGTAATTTTGAGTAATTATCTATCTTTTGGAACTCCTTGCGCTGTCTATTTCCATTAACGGGTAATTTAGTTAGAGCGAGAAAGATAGAGAGAAGGACAGGCGAGATAGGTAGATGCTTTTCGATTTGGTTAACGTGGGAAAGTTGTTCAAGAAAGAGATGGTTCTTTCTTTCCCCATTTTTACCACTTGTGTATTTTAAATTTTAATTCATTCAATCAATATATTAAAATTGGAAATAAAATAGCAGTACTGTACAGTGTTGATTCTGAAAAATTATTGGCACAAGAAAGAAGGACTTTCCTCCAGGAGAAGCAATACAAAAATAGATAGAAATTAATTGCTCAATTTTTCGGTGAACGAAAAATAGAGAGAGAGAGAGAGAGAGAGAGATGCTTTCGGCTAAGCTTGCTGAAACTGGCCTCGTCTATGCTGTATTGGGCAGTTAAGGGAATACAAAGATCTTTGAACATCTCACCTTTTTCCAATACCTACATCTCTCTCTCTCTCTCACTCCTCACGCGTCGTAGGTTTGATTTTATTTTCTTCTCTCAGTTCAGTTTCCGATATTTCAAGAGAGAGAGAGAGGTAAGCTGAAGGGGGAACAAGACAAAGAGTTTAAAATTTCCTCTGCAGGAAACCCAACTGAATTTCTTTTTCTTTTTTATCTTTATTTCTTTCTTCATTTGTGATAGTGGGAAATCAGAAATCTGGGTTACTTGTCTTTTTACTTCTGGCTAAGCTAGCGTGAAGCTATCTAACTAGCTAGTTGAGAATCCAAACAAAAAAATAAAATAAAAAAAAACTGTGAAGAAGAATGTTGGATCTGAATGACTCACCCGATCAGAGAAAGGACTACGAATCCGAAGGTTGTTCTTCTCTTAAGACTTCAATCGATGGTGATGAAGTCGATGAAAAAGGTAAGAGAGTCGGATCTGTTTCCAATTCAAGCTCCTCTGCGGTCGTCATGGAAGATGGATCGGAAGATGAAGAAGAAGGTGGTGGTAGTGGTAACGGAACGTTAAAGAAAAGAAGCAGTAAAATATTTGGTTTCTCAGTGACCCTTGATGAGTCCATGGATAGTGATAACCCACCCGTGACCCGGAACTTTTTTCCGGTGGAGGAATCCGAGATGGTGGCAACCCCTTCTGGTGGTGGTGGAAGTTCTTCCTTCCCTCGAGCTCACTGGGTAGGTGTTAAATTTTGTCAATCAGAAGCACCTGGCGCTGGAAAATCGCTGGAAGTTTCGCAGCCGATGAAGAAGAGTCGCCGAGGACCAAGGTCAAGGAGCTCACAGTATAGGGGAGTTACCTTTTACAGAAGAACCGGTCGATGGGAGTCTCATATATGGTTAAGTCTTTTCTTTTGTGTTTTCGATATTCCATAAAATTTTAAGATCAAACTTCAAACCAATAAATAAATCTACAAGTTTTTGATTTCTTTTAGTTCTGTTTGTCCTGCAGGGATTGTGGAAAACAAGTGTATCTGGGTAAGTATAAGTGGCTAAAATTAACAACTGGTTTCTTCTTCTTTTTTTAATAATAATAATAATAATAATAATAATAATAATATTTTTTGTCATGGATTTATATGAATTGGGAGGGAGACAAGAGAGTATTGTGGGGAAATTTTTTAGGGATGAGTACTGATGAGATGGTTTTGTTTGGGTAAATTTGTGTAGGTGGATTTGACACGGCACATGCAGCTGCTCGGTGAGCACTTTACTCCCTCCCTCCCTCTTCTTTACCCACCTTGTGATAAATTGTAATATAATAACTTTACTATATCTTGAAAATACTAATCCATATAAAATTTCATTTATAAAAATAAAATATGTATATTTGTCTGTCTATCTGCTCAGTGCATATGATAGAGCGGCCATTAAGTTTCGTGGAGTAGAGGCAGACATAAACTTCAACATTGAAGACTATGAAGAAGACTTGAAGCAGGTGAGTCATTCATTAGAGAGAGAGAGAGATAGAGGGAAATCTGTGAAAAGGCATTTATCTTATCTTCAACAGTTGTATTGTGTGATACCATATTACCTTATCTCCTACAGTTCTCAATTAGTACTTTTTCTATATTGAATTTTCACTGTGATTTTAGATGAGCAATCTAACCAAGGAAGAGTTTGTGCACGTGCTTCGCCGCCAAAGCACTGGATTTCCAAGAGGAAGCTCCAAATATAGAGGCGTAACTTTGCACAAATGTGGAAGATGGGAGGCTCGAATGGGCCAATTTTTAGGCAAAAAGTACATACTCTATATCTTTATCTTCTTCTACTATTTTTTATTTGTTTTTAACCTCAAATAATAATTAATTAGATTAGTTTGATTCGATTCACCAGGTACGTTTATCTGGGTCTCTTTGACACCGAGGTTGAAGCTGCAAGGTATTATCTCCTTTGCTTACGTTACCAATTTTTCATTTCCCCCTTCCAATTACAAAGCAAAATGTTGCCAAGAATATAAATACAAGCTAGGGTTTTGAATTTTTCTGGCAAATTTTGTTTATAGGGCATATGACAAAGCAGCAATTAAATGCAATGGCAAAGAAGCCGTCACCAATTTTGATCCCAGCATCTACGATAATGAGCTTAATTCTGGTTAGTACTCAACCATAAGGTTTATGTACTCACTTCACACGTTCTAATTGAAGTGTTTGTATATTTTTCTATTCACAATTTCACATTCACATAGTTAATTAAATGTATTATTATTGGGTAGCAGAATCCCCAGGTAACGCTGCAGATCACAATCTGGATTTGAGTTTGGGCAATTCGAGCTCTAAGTATAGCAATAGTCATCAAGCATTGGGGAATCACAACCCGAATGCCACCATTGATCAGCACATGCCACTTGAATCCAATTGGCGTAATGGGGGAAGCAATCCTAAGGTTCGTGTAATAAACTAAGATTGGAGTATTTTATTAAAAAAAAAAAAGTTGGTTACTATTTACTTGCTAGTCCACTCTTCTTCTGTTAAATTCTCTTGTTGAATTCTAACTAAATCATCACATTTTCATTCAGCTGGTGAATATACTGCCAAAACCATGTAGTAGAAGCAACATGGAAGCCAATGGGGAGAGTGAAGCCTTGCGGATGCTAAGCCAAACCCACCTTCAATCTCTAGCCACTAATGAAATGCATAGATATGGTCCGTACAGATCGCCTGGAGAGCCTCAAATGCTTCACAGTTTTCCACATCTTCACCCTTCAAATTTTCATGTGAGTACTTCAATTTATTTCTGTTTTAGCTCCAACATTTAATGGAAGCACCTGTTTGTTTTCTTAAGAGTAAATATCCAAATTGGTCTCCGGCAAATAATTCGAAGACCTATTTAGTAATAACAATTTGGTTTTTAACAATATCAAATGTGAGTTAAATTAGTCTTTATTTAGTGACATTTTAATTTCTATCGGAAACTAATTTGATCAATATTTGATATTCTAAGAGACTACTAGTAAATCGTAATTTTTCATTTTATGAGAGACCTAATTGGTCTCCATGTTTATCGTCGACTTAATTAGCTAATAGCTACTAGAAGAGTGGAGGTTAATTGTTAATTTTTATTTTATTTTCCAAATATATAGCTTTCCAGCAGCAGCAGCAATGGAGGCCGTATTGGAAGTGATCTTTCATTATCAATGTCCGATCAACAACAATGGCAAACGGGGCCTCAGCATTTGTTAGCAACTGCTGCAGCATCATCAGGATTCCCACAGCAGATAATAAGGCCCTCTTCTCAAGGTTGGCTGCACAAAAATGGGTTCCACACTCTCATGAGACCATCATAAACGCTTGAAAATATTAATATTAATTTAATTTCACCTTGCCCCTTATTAGTACATTCAAATAATCTCCCCCTATTTTCTCGAGTTGCAGCATGTACAAATGGGTGCGGTTTAGGCTATATTTGTTGTGTCCATCCTCATCCTCCTTAGGAATCCCATACCAAACCATAACTTTACTGTTGATGTGAAAAAGGAAAGTCGAATTGGGAACTCATTGGTCTTGGTCTGGCTCAGTCAAACTAACAAACCGACGAAATCTTTAACTAGATACTACTATAGTAGATATTCTGGGGCTCTCTGACTACTAAAATTTCTGATAGTATTATAAAACTACTACTATGATTTATTGCATTTCTGCGTTATGGTATCTATGACAGCACCTATTCGTTTCTTAATTTGGGATGAATTGCTATCACAAACACGTGTTGTCAATTTGTTCCTTATTTTTCTTTTCTGTTGATTGGCCTTGAAAACTTTGCCAAGGAAAGATGCTAGCTTTGGTTCCTTAATAGGGTAATGCAGGTTTATTTAGCTTGGCAAAAAAAACATTGAGACAAATATCTAGCAAATGAGAGAAGTTTATAGTAATAAAATAAGCAAAAATAAAAATAATTGAGCTAGTAGTAGCTCTTGTAAATAAGGGATGCAGCAGCAAAGTGGGGTTAATTTTTTCTGGCGTCTCGGAAATATCAACGGATGGTGATGAATAGTCATAATCAACGGTGTCCTTTGAATCAGTTCTCTTGGCCAAAAGCAGTCAGACAAAGGCTATAATGACGAGAGGGACCTATCATTGTTCGTCTAAAGCTTCAAAAGGACACTGATACATCCTGTGAGAGAGAGAAAAGGAAACACGACCAAAAGGGTATAAATGGCCAAGGGGGGTGGCTGGCTTGAGGAGGGTTTAAGGCTTCTGTCAGTTTTATGTACTAGTAACTTTTACGAGAAAGAAAAACAATGTTAATTAACAGAGGAAACAGGAGTTGGGCCAATTATTAATTTACCTTTATGGGAGCAGTAGCAGAGAGAGGAGTCATCGGTTAGTGGTTCAGTTTGGTTCAATGATGCTAGACTTGTGAGTATGCCAGGGAACAGCATCTGAACCCGAAATGAACCTGACTCGATATAATATTTTTTTTGTTATATAAAACCCGACTCGATATTTGATCTTTAAACCTCTGTCGTTTTGATATTTTCTTTGCAACTGGATGGGTTTTTTTTTTTTTTAATGCACATACAAGTGGTCAAGTGGATGGGTTATTTATTTCGAAGAATTATGGAATCTCTAGTGGTAGTTTATGTAGAAAAAATATGTATGCAGTATAACACCTTTCATTTGACGAATCAATATTAATCCTAGTATTGGCTACAACTGTACTAGGAATAGGATAATGGATGAATAATCATCCAACCCAATTGTTTATTAGTAGATGCTGTGTTAGGTTATGAATAAAAAAATGTAAAACATGCGTGCTTCCATCATCACAAGCGTCATCGTAGATATTTCGGGAAAGAGGGGCCCAAATTCATGCCACATAGAAAACTGAAATTGCACGTTTATCTGTGTTTTTGTTTGCAACGTGTTGAAGTTTCAGGCAATACTATTGATGAAAGAAAGAGGGTAAAACCAGGCTGAGCGATATTTTTTTTCATACGCAAATGGTTAGTATGTTAGAGCGGGAGAAATTTTGCTAGTGACAAAGATTTGGTGTGCCTTCTGTTTGTAACTCTTTTATGTCTTTTTAATTGGCTTAACTACTAAGCCAGCTAAGTGGGATCAGGCTGAGCAATATATTATTGATCGCTCTCTTAATGAAACATTTTGGGTTGTTTTTAGAGAGCTGGCCGGAGGATGGTGCTTCCCTACCCTTGTCTTTGTTTGGATAAAAAGTTTAGAGAAATGAGGTTGGATTAAAAAGGTAAAATTATACTAGGGTTTTTTTATCTTAATTCCTTTATTTTTTTTGTGATAAGTTAGTCTTTTAAAGTTAATTTTAATTTCAGTTTAGTCCCAAATATTCTAAAATGTTGACAATATTGGCTAAATTGTTCAGTTTTTGCTTTTTGCAACAACTTTTTGGGTTCTGATTTGTGATGCAATTCATACGACATGTTGTGCTTGTGACACACATATATTTCTCGTTGTAGATTATCCAACAATTTGCTTCGAAATTAACATTTTAAAACATGTATGACTAAATTGAAACAAAAAAAATATAAATGACTAACTTGAAACTTTTAATTAAGATAAATGACCTCTGTAATAATTTTGCCAATTAAAAAAAATAGAAATGAGTTTTTTAACATTTATTGTGAAAAAATGAGTTAAATGAAATAACCAACGTGAGATCAATGCTAAAAAATATTATTTTTCTAAAGTGAAAAGAAAACAAAAGTTTCAATTACAAATTCAAGTATTTGATACTTATACTACCACTTGGATAAAAGAAAGTGGGAAAAATGAGATTCAGCTATGTTGATGACCTTTGTTTGTAAACATTATTTGGCTAGTTTTAGGGTATGTTTAGACTCGAATGCGTTGAGGCATTTCCCATCCACAATTGAAAATTAACACAAATATCTAAATCACCAAAGTACACAGTAACGAAATACATAATTAGAATAGAAACTAATATGGCATTACCAAGCAATCTTAATCCTAACAGCCAAAACAAAAGCATTCAAGTACGGTCAATGGCCAAAGAGAAGTGAGAAGCCACAGTCTTTAATCTTATCCAGTTAAGGGTCATTACTATACTCTGTGAAGATCAAATCGACTATAGGTGGTCTCAGAGATGACCAATCGAACCACATGCTCAGGAGCCATTTGTAGGGGGAAAGGATGCTAAGGTTGGTGGTGACCACTATTAACACTCCGGATCTGTAACGTTGATGCCCATGTATTGATTGATTTTGTAATGGAACGGAGTTGTTCTGCTAATCTGAACCAAACGAACCCCGCAACATGACGGAAAACTAAACAACGCCGCACCAAGACGACGAACAAAACAGCGCCGCACTTAGACGATGAAAACACAAAAAAAAAACTAGATCTATGTGGAAAAACTATTTATTTAGATAAAAGAAGAAGAAAAAACAATGTAGATATAATTATTGCTTAAAGTAAA
Organism: Calophaca sinica; assembly: GCA_037113605.1. NCBI lineage: Eukaryota > Viridiplantae > Streptophyta > Magnoliopsida > Fabales > Fabaceae > Calophaca > Calophaca sinica. The sequence continues at coordinate 13,774,513 of CM073736.1, forward strand.
GTAATATATATCGCTCTAAAAGTCCAACCCACTGTATAATGCTTCTTTTGCTCAGGCTTAATTCTCCAATAGGCTGAAAGTTGGTTTGGGTCTCCCTAATTTGATCCAATAAGTTACTGCTTTATTCTTTTTTCAGGAGCCCATGCTGTGAATGTGATCTTGAATCTACATGTCATACCTGTTACTCGGCTGTTAGTCATGCTCGGATAACATTCCATCTCATTATATACATATAATGCACACATTTTAAAAAAGTCATTAATTGTGCCAATTTTTAAGGTAAAATAATCTCTTTTGACTAAAATATTTTTATTGTAATAGGAGCCAAGTAGAATGATTAATTAATATAGGGTAGTCAAGATACTAATAAATAAAGTTACTATAAAAAAATAGTATTATATTGATATTTAAAAATAATAAATAATTTGAGACAAACCAATATTCCAAACGAGACACATAATATCAGATTAAGGGAGTACAATAAATTTTTTTATTAAGGACACACTTTTCAGAAATTATTATCTATGTTATGGGAGCAGACCACAATTGTTAGCCAATAATTATTGCACAAAACACACTCTCCGTCCCTATATATACACCCATTAAAAAATAAACTGTCTCTTTTTATAAGGCAATTTCCAATTCAATAGATATATTAATTAATTACTATTTTACAAGAATACTCTTAATTAATTTATATTTTTTGTAGTCAATAATAAATAGGGTGATCATTTCTCTTTCTTAAGAGTCTTGGAGAGACAAAAAACCAATAACAATTTTGAAAAAATAATATACATTGTTGACAAATTTAATGTATTAATTAATTTATTAAATTAGTATGAATTATTTAAAAGAGACTTGTATATAAAGACGTACAAAGATTTTAATAGTCTTAAAAGCGTTGGTTAATGGACCTCAATGTACACTTATTGGGAAAAAGTGTTGCAAAAAATAAAAAATTGTTGCATTTACCATTCTCTTTTAATGTGAAGTTTACTGGATTCTAATTATTTTATCAATAGTGAAATGTTACATTAATTATTCTTTTTCTAATGAACCTTGATTAATCTTTTTTTTTCCTTCTTACGTTTTTATCTAATTAAATAAATGGAGAAAAATTGTTATTTTTCTTTCTCTTAAATTTTTCTCCGTTCAAATATAATATACAAATATATTAATTTTTTTTCTCTTTATTTTTATCCAAATTTTTTTCGTTTTTATTTTCTTCTACATATACACAAAAATATAAGCGCGTGTTTGTGTTATTTATTTAGCATGTCTGAAAAACCGTTTGCATCCACGTTACTTTTATAAGTTCACACTTCCCAAGTGCTTTTTTTAAAAGTAAGAAATTCTTACTTTCAAACTAAACGTACATTTGGTTTGAATTGAAAAACAAACACACGGTAAACTTTCAAATCGCCATCTAAATGAAGTTATTTCTTTTTCAAGATAACATATATTGATCAGATGCGTTATTATTTCAATTATGGCCAAACAAGGGATAATCTATTTATACTTGCTTTGTTTTTCAGTCCACCTACCAGAGGAAGTCATGATAAAAGTATGTTTATAATCATATTTGATCAAACCACTGGAGCTAAGATAGATTTACAAGAAAGGTGCAGTGGTCCAAAAATTTGATGCCGAAGACGTTGATTCTACGTAAGGAAAGAATAAACTAGTAATTGTTTCAAAAAAAAAAAAAAAAGAAGAAGAATAAACTAGTAATTATTAAATTGCAGATTAGAGTACAGAGTGGGACTATATTACTCACCGCTCCGCAGGCTAAAGCTCTTCCCTATAGATGCTTTTACTTTAGATCGAATCTACGAGACACTGCAGCACCCGGAGAGATCCATTTCTCTATCATCTCTCTATCTCAGATTCTCAGTTGTCTCATATTTTTCATTTTCTTAATATTTTTAACTTAAGAGAAGAAAATATAGCATAGGGTGCGGTGGTGATTTTGATGTTGTGATTGGTTAAGGTGAAATAGGGAAGAGAGGGTGAAGGAGGAGAGAAGTTGGGGAGAGAGAGCAAAGTCACCTTGTTTGATAAGAAGAGAAATAGGGAAGAGAGATTAAAAAACATGTGGGCCCCACCAAAATTTCTTTCTCTCCAAAGTTGAGGAGAAACAATGGGAGAAGATGTGTTTTTATTGTTTTCCTATAATACCCCCAATTAGTTTGATAAATTTATAAAATGTTGTCTCTTTTTTTCTTGCCAACGAAATTGATTTTTTTTTTTGTCCATCTAGTTTGTAAATATTTTTTGAGAACGTGACTTCCCTGAAGTTCTATTTTTTTTAAAAAAATGGTTGTTTCATTAATTTAATAATTTATTTTATGTGATGTATATGTTTTTTGACTACAAAAATCAAATTAAGAAATTAAATTAATTAATTAATTGAATTCAAATAAAAAATTATTTTTATGGGAGGTTTTTAAAATTCAAGGGTACTCTTGTACTTTTGACTACAATAACCACTTCTCTCTTCTCTATTTCTCTTCTCTTTCTCTTATTTCAATCAATACCTCAAATCTACTATATTTCTCACCTATTTCTCTCTTCCTACACTCTCTCTCACATATTTCTCTCTTCACAATTTCTCTTCTGAACCAAACATAGGCTGAGGGTGTGCGACATATGCGACTGCACAGGGGCCTATTTTTTAGGAGGGTATCAATTTTTTTTTACTTAGTGTGTGTGTATGTGTGTGTGTGCGCGCGTGCGTGTGTGTGTATATATATATATATATATATATATATATATATATATATATATATATTTCTAATTTATTTTTAAATTCTAAATCCTAAATTTGGTAAATACTCACTTTAAGTCTTCTAAAAACAACTTTTTACTAGTAGTTTTTAGGACCAAACTCTTTTGTAAGGTATAACTTTTTTATTAACATATAACTTATTAAAAAAACACCCAAAATCACTAAAAAACACCAAAGTCCAATCCAACTCGTTGCATATGTTTATGTCAAGAGTGTAGGAGAGAAAGCACTTTGCAAGTTGCAACCCTAGCCGTTGCGAGACCGAGAGATAGAAGAGAGTAGATCCCACCAGCCGTCGTACTCCGGCAACAGCAGATTGCGTTCGTGGTCTGTTCATTACGCCGCTGTGTGTTTTTCATCCGTTCATTTCTGTTCGTTCCAGATTGCGTTTTTCGTCACGTTTTCCATCTATTAGTCGTCGTCGCGTTCTCCGTTCAGGTAACTCATGACTTTCTCTCTCTCTCTCTCTCTCTCTCTCTCTCCCTCCCCCCGTTCAGGTAACGTGATAGGGCACCATAGGGCACCCGAAATATTTGGGACGACCCTGATAGGATGTTGCCTCTGTTGAGAATTGAGATAGTATATAAGAGCAACTATAACGCTGCCCACTAAAGCTGTGTCTTATTTTAGTTGTCGTGTCTTTAACTTTTTCAGCGCTGGAGCAAGTTGACGTGGAGGGAAGAGAACTTAAAATTTAGTTGAAGGCAATTCTGCATTTGACAGTGTCGTAAATTAAAAAATTCATTCTTTCTCTCTCAATCTGACTAGAATTCATGTTAAAAGAAGAGGAAAAAAAACTGAATCCAAACTAGAAAATATGAACTCCAGAAAATACGAAGAAGGCCAAATAGATTCAACAAAAACATATTCAAATGTAAAATTCAATCGCTTTTATTTCAATACACAAATTCAATAGATTGAACACAAATTCAACAAAAAATTCAATTTACATTACATATTAAACTCACAGTACAGAAATTCAATCCGTAGCTACCGTAACTAGCCGTCGCTGCACCGTAACTCGCCGTCGTTGCGTTGTAACTAGTCGTCGCGCCATAACTGCATCCTACGAGATCTGACATTGTTTACAGGACCGAGGGAGAAAATAATTGAAGATGGAAGATCGTTGGGTATCTTGATCTCACAGATTAGGGATTTACGGCACTGAGCGAGAAATTAGGGATTTAGTCTCACGGATTAGGGATTCACATATTGGTTTCATATATCTGGTTTTAGGGGTTTGAGGGAGAAGGATGCCGAGGGAGATGAAACGGTCATGGGAGATGGGAAGAGCGATGGAGAAAGAGGGCGAGGGAGATGAGAGGGGGCGAGAGAGATGAGAGGGAGAAGGAGGCCGAGGGAGATGGGGAAGGTTCTGGAGATGAGGATGGAGAAGGAGGCCGAGCGAGATGAGGAAGGAGAAGGAGATGAGAGGAACGAAGGAAAAAAGTTCTTGAGATGAGAGGGAGAAGAAGGTGAGCGTGGAAAAAACACAAGAAAGAGGGTTTGAATTAGGTTTTATAAATCTTTTCGAAATACTGGTGTGTTTTTCAAAACCTTTTCAAAACAACTCTTTAACAAACTAACAGTGTAAGATAAAGAGAAGAGAGAAGTAGGACTCAGCGATTTATACTAGTTCACTATCTCCTGATAGCTACATCTAGTCTCTTCAACACACTTGAAGGATTTCTCCACTATAATCAACCGATTACACTTGAGAGTATACTACTGCCAAACTGGCTATACTCACAACTTCTTAGAACGACTTAGTGCATTCAAGCCTCTAAGGAGCACAACCACTACTGGACTAAATACAAGAGTTCAAAAATATTTTGAAACAATAACAATAACTCTCAGCAGAGAGGATTTACAATGAAATGCTTAAGTACAAAGAATAACTTTCTAAAGAAAGGATAAAAACGATTAAGTGCTTGTTCACTTGTTCTCAGAGACTTGGAATAATTTCTTGGTTACTCACTGTCTTGCAAGTATGACTTAGTTTTGTTAACCTACTTCAGTGAATGAAGTAATGTATATATAGCTAGGGTTGCAAATAGTGCCATTGTGACCTAACAGTTCTTTTTACCAATGGACAAAACTTCAGATCCGCTTTTCATGGCTTTTAGCGAGTCTTGTCACTTTCAACTCTGCTCCTGTACACTGACACAGCAGACAATTACAGGATCTTTGTCTCTTGTGATCTTTTTGAATATAAGACACTTCCAGAGCAAGTTATTTCTAATGATTATATCCGTTGACATTCTCTTGGGCCTTTGATTCCTCGTACATTAAAATACTCATCAATGAGGCCTCTTTAATACTTGAAGTAGCCTTTAATGTATTACTCAGTCTGATTTCCAATCAGAGGTATCTTCCAAACAGATGATACTTGTCACTGAGAAACATTGCTTAACAGAGGAAGCTTGGATCAGAGGCAAGTTTTTCAGTACAATATTTGTTGGCCTTTCATGTAACAGAGTCTTGGAGTAGCAGACAAATGGTTTCCATAGTGTAGTCTTATCAGAGCATGGTCATATCAGAGCATGGTCTATCAGAGCATTGACTAACATCAGAGCGTTGACTATTGTAACGCTCTTATTTATTTATAATATTATCCCATAATTACTCGTAAATAGTAATAATTAAACACAAAAATACAAGAAAAGAAAAACTCTCACTATATTAATATTATACATCAGTTTGTACATACAAAGGTCGGAACCTCCAAAATAAAATACAACCATGTCATCAACCCAAAGGGTACACTTGCCAAAAATCCTAAGGTTACAAAAGTGTCTCTAAAACCAAAAAATCAACAAGTCAAAAGTCAAACCATCCACTAAGGAACCTCCTACATATGGTCCGGTCTCGGAATCCTGATACGAAATCGTGGCAGTAGATGAGAATCCCCTGTGTGAGGATGCCCCTAGAATCTAGAGGATGAGGGAACGGTCGACTCCGAACGACGCATTCCTCTGACCCCGACACTATCTCTAAACTCACTAAAAGACCCTGATGATGAAGGCGCATAATAGTGTCTTCTAGGCTCCCGCCACATACGATAAAAAGGCAATCTCTGGGCAATCCTAAAATCCCCTACGAAAGAGGCCCTTGGCGACCCTAATAAACAAAAGAAAATACTAACAAGCCTGGTATAGACAACTGCGTGACAGTTATAGTTTATCTCCCAACTATTACCGTCTATATCATGGTAATAGACTTCGAAATCACCGCAAACCGGGATGCTAGGATCCTGCTGCATCGTTGAGTGAAAGTAGTGGGACATCTTCACGTTCTTGAGAATCTTCAGAGTCTAAGTACATCTAGGACAACAAGGAAAACAATACACAAAAGATGGGGGATAAGAACACTATACACCAAACAAAAGGGAAAATAGTAGAATAGAATATGTGAAGAATAGTTCACACATCTCCCAATCAACTGTTTGGATTATAACCTAACTACCCATATCCGTTTATCTCAAATATTCTTAATTATGTGGCCTCTCAACTACTTTATATAACAACGGTCCCACCTTAGCCTTATGTTTTCCTCCCACCGACGTGTGAATAGGTTAAGCCAGTTGTCCATCCCCTATCCCGCTCATCGTACCTCGAAGAGTGCATCTCTGATCCCCAATTTTGACGTTAGGAAAAGGAATCGGGTTGGCACTCGGGATCGGTATTATGGACAGTGATACGAAAGCACCCCGTCAGGATAACTGAGCTATCCGATCGTCCCGACATAGTGGCGACCAAACCACTGGTCACCTAGGAACCTCGTCGGACCCAGACTATTCCCAAGGACTGACATGCCATGTACTCTACGTATCACGCCCGCTTTCAGGCACCTGACCTCGTACATAACCTATGTGCACGGCAGTGGATTTTAACTGTACAACCACACTCACTGTCTTTCCTTATATTTAGCTTTCCATCTTTAACTACTCAGCTCATTAATCTATCACTCACATCAATACATAGCATTTTATGATAAATCCCCACATCAAATAAACAACATATTATATTGTAGCATTAATTAAATGATTAATTACACAACAGACAACATTATACGAACAACTCTAATGTCGCTCAGGCGACTAACTACTAACACATTATCAAACAGCACACATAACTGTCAAACAATTATAAGTTGTCTACCCTAGGGTTTTCCACACAATGCTACACCTATGGTTGATGGACTATTGACTGCTATCCTTAGCAGTCATAGTCACAACACCCTTCCTAGGATGTTGGGGCATCAACCCCTAGTAGGGCTTGGGCAACCTTAGTTTCCTATTCTACACCTATCCTATTCGTACTATCCCTAGCGTATAGAGTCCAGATCTCTCCATACCTGCCTTAGTTGATCGCTGTCACCCGTATCCCGCTACTTCTCCTCCTCCAAACTCCCTTCTTTGCACTCCAATTCCTCAATTGAAGGGCCTGGCGGAATGGAGAGGGACGAGCTCTATTTATAGGCAAAATTGGCTCCATCGCGTCGCAATGGTGCTAGGCACAATCGCTCATCGCGTCGTGATCTGGACACGTGTCGAGCGATCCGCAGCGCTGATCACCGCCTTTCGCACCGACTCAAATCGCATCGCGATCCCCTTCTTCTTTGTCTCCGTCGCGTCGCGATACACTTAATTTTAAAATAATCCGTTTTTCTTAATCCCTAAGATTTCTTAGTGTTAATTAGGCCATATTGGGCCATTTGGGCTATTTTTAATCCTTTTTCACTAATTAATTATTTTAAGACCTTTCTAAATATTTCTTAGTCTATTTTATTTCCTCAGACTGTTACATTACTACCCCTCTTAAAATAATTTTTGACCTCGAAAATTGTTGATTACATACCTATGAAAAAATGTGGATATTCTCTTCTAATATCAGCTTCTCGTTCCCAAGTAGTATCTCCAGTCCGTTCATCCCATATAACCTGTACCAACGGAATCTGTTTAATGCGAATTTCTTTTATTCTTCGATCGACAATTTTGCAAGGCATTGCTTCGTATTTTAGATTATCTTTAAGCTGTACCGTCTCAGGCTCGATTATATGAGATGGATCGGGATGATATTTCCGGAGTTGAGACACATGAAACACATCATTTAGGTTTGATAAATTAGGGGGTAAGGCAATATGATAAGCTACAGGTCTAACTTTTTAGAGAATTTGGAACGGTCCAATGAATCGAGGAGTTAGCTTTTTAGAATTAATAGCTCCGCCAATGCCAGTTCTAGGGGAAACTCTTAGAAACACATGATCCCCTTCTTCAAATTCTAATGGTCGACTTCTTTTATCATGATAACTTTTCTGGCGATCTTAAGCTGCCTTCATCCTTTGCCGTATCATCTTTGTTCTGAGGTTTGTTGAGTTGGTTCTGGTCCTAAAATTAGGTTTTCTCTTGTCTCGAACCAATAAAGAGGTGTTCAATATTTTCGACCATATAAAGCTTCAAAAGGAGCCATCCCAATACTGGAATGATAGCTGTTATTATAAGTGAATTCTTTTAAAGGTAACAATTCATCCTAACTTCCCATTTTCTCAAGGGTGCATATTCTTAATAAATCTTCTAAGGATTGGATAGTTCGTTCAGATTGTCCACCAGTTTGAGGGTGATATGCTGAATGCACACTTAATTTGGTACCCATAGCTTGGTGTACTTTTCTCCAGAGTCTCAAGGTAAATCTAGGGTCTCTATCAGATATAATGGTAGTAGGAACACCATGTAGTCTAACTATTTCATGAATATAAAGTTGAGTTAAACTTTCTAATGAATAACTCACATTAATAGGTAGTAAATGAGTACTCTTGGTTAATCTATCTATAATAACCCAGGTAGTATCATATTTCTTTTGAGTCCTAGGTAATCCTACTACAAAATCCATAGCTATACTAGGTAATCAGGGAATATGGCTCTGATACCAAAAATGTAACACTCTTATTTATTTATAATATTATCCCATAATTACTCGTAAATAGTAATAATTAAACACAAAAATACAAGAAAAGAAAAACTCTCACTATATTAATATTATACATCAATTTGTACATACAAAGGGTTCCGACCTCGGAACCTCCAAAATAAAATATAACCATGTCATCAACCCCAAGGGTACACCTGCCAAAAACCCTAAGGGTACAAAATGCCTCTAAAACCAAAAAGTCAAAAGTCAAAAGTCAAACCATCCTCCAAGGAACCTCCTACATCTGGTCCGGTCTCGGGATCCTGATACGAAATCGTGGCGGTATACGAGAATCTCCTGTGTGAGGATGCCCTGGAATCTAGAGGATGAGAGAACGGTCGACTTCGAATGACGCATTCCTCTGACCCCAACACTATCTCTACACTCACAAAAAGACCCTGATGATGAAGACGCATAATAGTGTCTTCCAAGCTCCCGCCACATACGATAAAAAGGTAATCTCTGGGCAATCCTAAAATCCCCTACGAAAGAGGCCCTCGAAGACCCTAATAAACGAAAGAAAATATTAACAAGCTCGGTATAGATAACTGCGTGACGGTTATAGTCAATCTCCAAACTATCACCTTATATATCATGGTAATAGACTTCGAAATCACCCCAAACTGGGATGCTGGGATCCTGCTGCATCACTGGGTGAAAGTAGTGGGACATCTTCACGTTCTTGAGAATCTTCAGAGTCTAAGTACATCCAGTACAACAAATAAAACAATACACAAAAGATGGGAGATAAGAACACTAAACACCAAACAAAAGGGAAAGTAGTAGAATAGAATATGTGAAGAATAGTTCACACATCTCCCAATCAACTGTTTGGATTATAACCTAACTACCCATATCCGTTTATCTCAAATATTCTTAATTATGTGGCCACTCAACTACTTTCCATAACAACAGCCCCACCTTAGCCTTATGTTTTCCTCCCACCGACGTGTGGATAGGTTAAGCAATTGTCCATCCCCTTATCCTACTCATCGTATCCCTAAGAGTGCATCCCTGTTCCCCAATTTCGACGTTAGGAACAGGTATCGAGGCAGAACTCGGGATCGGTACTATGGACAGTGATACGTGTTGAAACCTAAACGATTGAGAAGTTTAGACCCTCATTGATTTTGATGATAACAAAGTATTTTTAAGAGAACAATTTATCTTCTAACATATCTTTGAGTGTACAGGTATCAAAGCTTCATATATATGTACAAAACACTCAAGGAAGAAGAAGAAATTTACAAAAGAATTGAATACAATCCACTAGTGTCAGCATCCGAACTCACTTCAGCGTCTTGCTAACAGCAAGCGTCTAGTAGTGTTACTCTTGGACACGTGGAATACTCAATTGCTGCGAGCGTCCGTCCTCTATTCTGAGCGAGCGTCTGATCTCTTTAATGAAGCACGTGATGAACACGTTTTTGCTCTTAGCCGCAGACTGTTCTGGAACGGAATTCAAATTTGATTTTATGCGCTCATTTTGATGTACGAGGAAGCAAAGGTGACACCTTTAGCATAAGACAAAAATCGTACAAGGCAATTACAAATTACAGATAGTACGAAAACGGTAGTGTGTACTATTCTGATATTCTCTGGAAAGGAAGAAAAGGACTACAATTCAAATTACCTCACTAAATGGAAAGGAGATATTTTTTACTGCAACGGTAATACCCTTGAAGACTCCTATAAATACCCCAAGGTATTCATTGAAGAAAAGTTGGAAAAACTGCGAAGAAACTTCATTATGAAAGCAATATTACTCAAGTGAGCAATTAAGTTTCATGCCAAGTTTCTGGTCTACAAAGAACTGAACTCAGCGTCTTATACTTTCTTTTAGAAAGCCATTCTGTTTTGAGCTTAATCTTTTCATCCTCTCTGTGAGAGATATTTTGACTGTATTCAAAAGTATAATCTCTTTTGTAAACTGTATTTGGCCTAGTGAAGGCTTTGTTCCTCAAAGGCTCGACTGTACTTAGTCGTTTTGAGAAGTTGAGAGTATTGTCAAGTTTGTGACAGTAGAATACTCTTGAGGAAAATTGTAATCACTTGATTATAGTGAAAAATCCTTCAGGAACGAAGGGACTAGACGTAGCTACCAGTTGGTGGTGAACTAGTATAAATCTCTGCGTCTCATCCTTTACTGCTTTACATTTATCTTTACCTTGCTCAGTAAAACAAGTTTTCATAAGTGGTTTATTTTCTACATCCGGTTTATTTCTCTGCATCTGATATACAAACAGTTTTGAAAAATCTGTGTTGAAGTGTTTTCTACGTAAAGGTTGCGAAAAGTTTTTAACACAATTCAACCCCCCTTTCTTGTGTTCACGTTCAATTGGTACCAGAGCTCGGCCTCTTGGTTGAGCACTTAACATTGTTAAGAGAAAAGATCATATACTGTGAACATGTCTACTGAAGGTGGTCATATGAACCGTCCTCCTCTATTCGATGGAGAAAAATTTGATTACTGGAAAGATAAGATAAAAGCTTTCTTTGAGACATAACAACTTGAGTTGTGGGATATAGTTCAAAGTGGTTACATTCCTCCCACTAATCCTCGTGGTGTTGCTATAGCCAGAGAAGACTGGAATGATGAGCAGAAAAAGAGATATCAAATCAATCAAAAAGCTAGATTCATTCTTATACGTCTTTGTGATGAAAAAGAATATGATAAATGTGGCAAATTTGATACTGCCAAAGAAATCTAGGACTCACTCGTTTTATCTTACGAAGGCTCGGCCCAAGTAAGAGAAACCAAAGCTAGCATGTTGGTTCGCCAATACGAGTTGTTCAAAATGGAAGATGGTGAAAGCATTGAAACTAGGTTTGGAAGATACCAAACACCTGCTCATGGGTTCTGAGGCCCTTGGAAAAAGTTACACTACACCTGACCATGTTAGAAAGATCTTAAGAAGCTTGACTAAGCAGTGGAGACCCAAGGTCACTGCTATTCAGGAAGCAAAAGATCTAAATGTCCTACGACTTGAAAATCTTATGAGTTCGTTGAAAGCTCATGAACTTGAGCTAAACGAAGAAGAACCTGTCAAAAAGGGCAAATCTATTGCTTTGAAAGTCGCTCAACATAAAGCTAGTTCTTCCAAAGCTCTTCAGGCTGAAGAAGAAGAATCAGAAGATGAAGCTTCAGAAGGAGATGTTGACACATCAGAAGATGAGCTCGCATGTATATCCAGGAAGATACAAAGAATGTGGAAGAAGAGAAACTTCAGGAGGAAGTTTCAGAAGAAAGATACTAAGGACAAGAAGGAAAACAAGGACAAGGACAAAGCTCAAGTCATTTGCTATGAATGTAAAAAGCCTGGACATTTCAAGTCCGAATGTCCTAATCTTAAGGAGAAGCCCACAAGAAGTTCTTTCAAGAAAAAAAGAAGAGTCTCATGGCTACATGGGAAGATCTAGACTTATCCTCATCTGAGGAAGATAATGAAGTAGAAGCAAATCTCGCTCTCATGGCAGACACTGACCTTGATTCAGAAGAAGAAGTTGAAGAGGTAATAGTATATGATTCCTACTCTGAACTTCAACTTGCATTCAATGATCTTCTTAAGGACTCTGCCACTCTCTCTGTTGAGTATAAGAATTTGAAAAAGAAATTTTTAAAATTATCACAAGACTTTCAAGCTTTAAACAAAGAAAAATATGTACTCAAGAAAGAGAACCAGAAGTTGAAAACTGAAAATCAGCATCTGATGGATAACTAGCGTCTGACCGCTAACAAGCAACCAGAAGCTGAGAGCTCTCAAGCTGAAAGCTCTAAAGTTACAGGCAATCCTAAATGCAAATCAAATGATTATGAATATGCTTTTCAAAAGTTTCTTGCAGAGAGTGTAACTCGAAGCAAGCAAGCTTCAATGATTTGGGGCGTCAGTAAAACGACAACTCATGGTCTTGGTTATATATCAGATGAACTTCTTTTAGAAAATGATTCAGCATCTGATAAATCCAATAATCATAGTAAATGCTTGCATTGTACTTACTGCAATAAACCTAGTCATTTGAAAAGTGCATGTACTTTTTTTAAAACTGTGAAGGATAAGCTTCCTTCAAGAACTAAGAAAGGACCCAAAAAGATATGGGTACCTAAAGATAAAATAGTCTATGTTGCAGACATGCTTAGCAACAAAGTCAAAACACCTATATTGGTACTTAGATAGTGGATGCTCGCGTCACATGACGGGAGAAAAGCATATGTTCCAAGAACTAAGACCTAAAGAAGCTGGATTCATTGGTTTCGGAGGAAATCAGAAAGGCAAAATAGTTGGAATTGTTCGCATTGGTAAAGACTCTCTTCCCTCTATTGATAATGTACTCTATGTTGTAGGACCTAAACATAACTTATTGAGCATAAGTCAATTATGTGACAATGGTTATGAAGTCATGTTTACAGAAACTGAATGTCTAGTAAAAAGCAAGAAAGATAGCTCTATTTTCTTTACTGCTAAGAGGAAACAAAATATTTACAAAATTGATCTCTCTGAACTTGCAAAACAAGATGTCAAGTGTCTCATATCTATTGACGAAGAACAATGGATGTGGCACAAGAGATTGGGTCATGCCAATTTGAGATTAATCTCAAAACTAAACAAGCACAGTCTTGTCAGAGGCTTACCAAATCTTAAGTATCAATCCGATGCTCTCTGTGAGGCGTGTCAAAGAGGAAAACAAGTTACAACTTCTTTTCATTCAAAAAATGTTGTTTCAACCTCTAAACCACTTGAGCTTTTGCATCTTGATCTTTTTGGTCCAACAAGGACAACCTCTTTAACTAGAAAGAAATTTGGGTTAGTCATTGTTGATGATTTTACTAGATGGACATGGGTTAGATTCCTTGCTCACAAAGATGAGTCATACAAGGTATTTACTGTATTCTGTAAAACAGTTCAAAATGAAAAAGGAATTTGTATTTCTTTTATTAGAAGTGATCATGGGGGAGAATTTGAAAATGAAAGCTTTCAAAAATTTTGTGATGATAACGACATCTCCCACAATTTCTCCTCTCCTAGAACACCTCAACAAAATGGTGTTGTAGAAAGGAAGAATAGGTCCCTCCAAGAAATGGCCAGGACCATGATCAATGCGGCTAACATTACAAAACATTTTTGGGCAGAAGCAGTAAACACAGCTTGTTACATTCAAAATAGAATTTTTATTAGACCTATTTTGAAGAAGACTCCATATGAACTGTGGAAAGGAAGGAAACCAAACATATCATAGTTTCATTCATTTGGTTGTACGTGTTATATTTTAAATACTAGGGATCAACTTGGTAAGTTTGATTCAAAAGCTGACAAAGGAATCTTTTTGGGACGTTTTGAAAGATCTAAAGCTTTTAGAATATACAATAAAGAAACTATGACAGTGGAAGAATCTATTCATGTCAAATTTGATGACAAGAAGCCTGATACAGCTATGTCAGAGCTAGATGAATTATTTTCAGAATTAAATATAGGTAATACTACGAATAGTGAACCTACATCTTCATCGTCCGGTGGTGACCAGACAAAAGAATCTTCAGAAGCTGAATTCAGAAATAGCTGGAAGTACAAAGCCAATCATCCTAAAGATCAAATCATAGGAAAACCTAGAGATAGAGTAAGAACCAGATCCTCTTTTAAAGAGCATGCAAATATGGCATTACTCTCAGCAATGGAACCTAAAACGATTGATCAAGCATTGGAAGATGAAGGTTGGATTCTGGCCATGCAAGAAGAGTTGAATCAGTTCCAAAGAAATGATGTATGGAAGCTAGTTACTCTACCAAAAGATAAGCAAGCTATTGGTACTAAATGGGTATTTAGAAACAAGCTTGATGAAGATGGAAAGGTTGTGAGAAACAAGGCAAGATTGGTTGTTCAATGTTACTCACAGGAAGAAGGTATTGATTTTACTGAAACATTTGCACCTGTTGCAAGGTTAGAAGCTATATGCATTTTGCTTTCATTTGCTGCACATCATGATATAATTCTTTATCAAATGGATGTGAAAAGTGCTTTCTTGAATGATTTTATAACTGAGGAAGTCTTTGTAAAACAACCTCCTGGATTCGAAGACATTGAATTTTCAGAACATGTCTTCAAGCTTAAAAAGGCCATGTATGGTCTTAAGCAAGCTCCCAGAGCTTGGTATGAAAGACTGAGTACATTTTTTATGAAAAATGGCTTTACCAGAGGTCTAGTAGACACTACTCTTTTTAGAAAAACATCAAACAAGCACTTTATAATTGTTCAAATATATGTTGATGACATTATTTTTGGAGCTACTAATGAAAGCCTTTGCAAAGAATTTTCTAAGCTAATGCAGGCTGAATTCGAGATGAGCATGATGGGTGAACTAAAGTTCTTCCTTGGAATTCAAATCAAACAATGCAATGATGGTATCTATATACATCAAAGAAAATATATCAAGGAATTGCTAAATAAATTCAAAATGGTGGATTGCAAACCTATGTGTACTCCTATGCATCCCACATGCATTTTTGGTAAAGATAAAACTGGTAAAAAGGTAGATCAGAAAATGTACAGAGGTATGATTGGATCTCTACTTTATCTTACAGCTTCAAGACCTGATATTATGTTCAGCGTCTGTCTATGTGCTAGATTTTAATCAGATCCTAGAGAATCACACTTGAGTGTTGTTAAAAGAATCTTTAGATATTTACAAGGATCTACTAATCTTGGTTTGCTTTATAAGAAATCAAAAGATTACAAGTTAGTAGGTTTATGTGATGCTGACTTTGCTGGAGACCGAATTGAAAGAAAAAGCACAAGTGGAGGCTGCCAATTCCTTGGAGCAAATCTTGTGTCTTGGTCAAGCAAAAGGCAAAGCACGATTGCACTCTCAATAGCAGAAGCTGAATATATTTCAGCAGCAAGTTGCAGCTCTCAACTTCTGTGGATGAAATATCAACTTGAAGACTATCTGATAAAAGAGAGTAACATTCCTATCTTTTGTGATAATACTTCTGCAATCTGTCTTACTAAAAATCCCATATTGCATTCATGAGCTAAGCACATTGAGATTAAGCATCATTTTATAAGAGACTATGTTCAGAAGGGCATTTTCGAAATAAAATTTGTAGACACTGATCATCAGTGGGCTGGCATATTTACAAAACCCCTTGCTAAAGATAGATTCAATTTTATAAGAAGAAATTTAAATTTTCATCTTATAGAAGAATGATTAATCTCAGCGTCAGATGATATGCATCATCTCAGCATCTGGTATGACATAAGCATGTATACGTATAAGCATCTTATTTGTCATGTGCATCATAACTCAACGTCTGGAGAATCGGTTGCGTGCGTCCGAGCGCACACGCGTGTGTCACACGTGTAAAGGACTTAAGCATCTCATCACATCTACTGAGTCATAATTATTTATGTCTTTCGATAAAATCTTTTTACTTGATCTTACTTTTCTTTTGGCATCTTCATTTAATGAAAAGGCGAATCTTCATTTTCTTTTCTTTTTTGATTTAATTTTTGTGCGGAAATACGAAGCGATTTTTTGAAAAAGGACTGTACCATTTTCTATCAACTTTCCCGCCACTCCACATTTTTCGCTCCATCACTTCACTCTGCATCTACTTGCAAAACTGTTCTCTCTCTCTCTCTGTGTGTGTGATTTCAAACCCTAAAACCTCCATTACCCTCTCTGCAACTGCTACCATGGCTGATAGAAAGGTTGGACAATACACTGCTGCCTTCGATGTCTTCTCAGAGGCAAAACTCATGAATGAGAACATAATTGATTTTGAGAACTTCAAGCTCTATGGTTTTGATTTTGAGGAAGGTTTGGAGAAACTAGGCTGGAAAAATTACTTTATCTGGGAACCAGTCGATGTACTGAGCTATGCTATAAAGGAGTTCTGGGGGAACGCTTACCTACTTCCGGGAGAAATTATAGAAGGACACATCAGAGGCTTCAAGTTACGCTTCACCATCAACTTTATCGCTCAGACCATCAAGTGCCCTTGTGAAGGAATCAGTTACCATGCTAACTGGGTTGACGCTTACAAAGGATTGGAAAACGTCAACGAAGCCCTGTTCGAAAACTACCGTGAGTTGAAGAAGAAGAACATAACTCCCACTACCAAAGACTTGAAAAGCCACTACAGAGTACTGCACAAAATCATCGCTAAGAGCGTGATTCTGAAGGCTGGCTCAAGCGACATAGTGAACTACGAGCAAAAGTTCATTATGAGAAACTACATGGATAGGAAGAAAATCAATCTGCTAAGGTTGATTATCAATAATCTGATAAATGCTCTTGTCTTCTCAAGGAAGAGTGTCGATAAAAAGAATATCATCAAGGTTATCCCTTATGGAGTTCTTCTCTCCATAATGATGATTAAAGATGGTGTTGTGAGAAAGATGGCTGACTCTACCAACACAGAAGAAAAAGAAAAATACTTTGGTATTGACGTTGTTGTTCGTCCTGAAGTTTTTGGAGTCAACAGTCTAGTCAGAATGCAGCTGATAACTGGCTCTATGATAAAGAAGGTGAAATTAGAGCAACAGGAAGGAGAAGCTGAAAAGAAAACCACCAGAAGCTCAATGGCTGGTGTGAAGAGATCTGTTGAATCCCCTATACGGGAGACAAAAAGAATGAAACAAAAGGTGGCTCCTGCACCTACTGTTGAGGAACCAGAAGATGAGGATAGAATTCCTATCAGAAAGGTCTTGGTAAGAAAGAATAAGCCAACAGCTGAAAAAGATGCTTCAGCGTCCGGTCAAGGGAACCAAGTCCCTCCTCCTCCTCCTGCCGTTGTTGCCCCTAGAGGAACAAAAAGAAGACTGGTTAAATCTTCTGAGCTTAACCCAAAGGTACTTGACTTTACTACTGATGAGTCTGTATCTGTCTTTGATTCTCATGATATTATTCCTGCACCCCCATTGTCTGTTTCACAACCACAAACCCAGAAAACCAGAATGAGCCTCCAACAAACCACTACCCTCATTCCCTCAAAACCTACCCAACCACCATCCAATACACTCAACCTTGACCTACCACAAATTTCCTCAAATACCTCACTTACCACATACATTTCCAGACTTCACTCGAATCCCTTTAACCTATTATTCAAAGTACCTCCCATTAATCCCTTCAAACCCTACACACCTAAAACCTATTCAATCACCAAAACCACTCCCACTTCACTCACCATTACCCATAAACCTACAGACTTTGGTGGAAGGAAGAATGTCTCATGTATTAACAAACCTCGGTTTGTTAAGTATGGGTTATATCACAGCATCTACAATCGCCCCTCTACATGGCATTTGAAAACCTTCACCTCTGGAGTTGCCAGACTGGAGATTGCCTCTCCAATGACTGCTACCTTCAAGGATGGAGAAGACCATTTTCAGATGTCATTCAAAGGAAGATTAAGACCCGATTACACTGCAGCGAGCAATTCCTTTCTCTGTTGACCTTCCTAAATCCCTACCTCAAACTGAACCTCTCACACTGGAGGAGTGTGGAAGGTGGATCACGGATGAAGAAGCTGCCTTCATGGCACACTGTCTTAAGATGAAGAAAATAGAAGTTATCAGACAGTTCAGGGATCCTTCTTCTGTATCCGTAGAAATTGTGCCAGATAGACAAAGGTGGCTACCTTGATCTATCCCTGGGAAAAGGAAAGAACCTACTCCTGGCAAGCTGCCATTCAACAAGATCGGGCTCATAGAGTATGAGAAGGCTCCAAGAAGTATAATCTTAAAGAATTCTCTAAGCTTCCGATTGCCAAGATCACTGAGGATCATGCCAGAAGGTTTTACCTTAGTTCTCTGAAGGAAGATGAATGGAGAACTGGCTCCTCAAACTACTGCAATGCCGAGAAAGCCACAATTCTAACAGTTGGCGCTATCAGCAGAGTTACTGACACCAATCTGGGAACTACCTACTTTGATGATACGTTTAGGTGTTCAGTAATCAGGCCTCTTGACTGCATGAAGATATATGTCCAATGGGCTGCTGTGACCAAGCACTTCGACATTGGATTTTCTTGGAGTGAATGGTCTGAGTCTTGGAAAGACAAAGCCTTGTTACCATGCCTCGTCCCCCTAGTGCTTACAGAAGATGACAGGGAAAATCTGCGAAGAATATACCTGGCAGAAAATGAAGGACTCTATTTTGTTTCTGAAGCATTGAGTGCCTTCATCAGAAGAATATGGGGAGAAGATGCTGGAAACAAGTTTGATGCTTTCACTGCTGATGTGCTTCTGCATAAGGAAACTATCTTCATGGATTTTCCGTATCCAGAAGAGGTGGAGAAAAGATGGAGAATTCAGGCAGAATCTGAGCAGAGGAAACTTGGAAGTCTCATCAAATGGTTTATACCAAATGATGCGTTCTTTCAAAAGGCTCAACAAAAGAAGGAACTGAGACTGAAGCTATCCAACTGGGTGCTAGCAGAGCATCATAAGATGAAACCTGCACCAGAATCAGATGCTGGACCTTCTACTTCTACTCCTGCAATTGAAATGGTCACCATTCCTAAAGCAGAGTTTGAAGAAATGAAGGCCACTAACCTGAAAGTTACTCAGCTGGAGAATGCACTGAAGTTATTATTTGAACGTCTCAACATCCCTCCACCACCTCCACCAAACCCTTAAATTTTTTCTGTGTGATATAAAATATTTTTTTGGTACTCTTATATATATATTCATTGTTTTTGCTCTAACTATTTGTCTATATATACCTATATCTGATTATCTGTTTATATATATTCAAATTTTTCTAAGTCTTATTTTGACTATGATGTGCTTTACACTCTTTTTGTCTGATGACAAAAGGGGGAGTAAAAGAAAGGTTTGATGAACACGTGAAAGTCTGATTGACAAATTCACCGTCCGATTTTCAAACTCCGATGGATACACTAAAACAGAAGTATCATGCATATCATTTCATACATAGCATTTGTGTGGTTATTCATTACTCTAATATCTATTAATGCGTTGATATTCATTGATCCAGTACTCTAATAATGATCAATAAAATTGGTACAATGAAAATCTTTTTGATAAAATGAAAATCAGCATCCGATCTCACTTTGTTAAATATATGCTATGATACATCTACGTATTTTTGCGATCACTTAAATGAATTTGTTTATCAACAATCGCCTTAATACCTTAATTGTTCTTATATATCTAAATTGTTAAATTCAGGGGGAGACCCTTGATATTATTTTGAAATTAAATTGTTCATCAACCTTGGATATTTGTCATCATCAAAAAGGGGGAGATAGTTGGAACCTAAACGATTGAGAAGTTTAGACCCTCATTGATTTTGATGATAACAAAGTATTTTTAAGAGAACAATTTATCTTCTATCATATATTTGAGTGTACAGGTATCAAAGCTTCATATATATGTACAAAACAATCAAGGAAGAAGAAGAAATTTACAAAAGAATTGAATACAATCCACTAGTGTCAGCATTCGAACTCACTTCAGCGTCTTACTAACAGCAAGCGTCCAGTAGTGTTATTCTTGGACACGTGGAATACTCAATTGCTGCGAGCGTCCGTCCTCTATTCTGAGCGAGTGTCTGATCTCTTTAATGAAGCACGTGATGATCACGTTTTTGTTCTTAGCCATAGACTGTTCTGGAATGGAATTCGAATTTGATTTTATGCGCTCATTTTGATGTACGAGGAAGCAAATGTGACACCTTTAGCATAAGACAAAAATCGTACAAGGCAATTGCAAATTACAGATAGTACGAAAACGGTAGTGTGTACTATTCTGATATTCTCTGGAAAGGAAGAAAAGGACTACAATTCAAATTACCTCACTCAATGGAAATGAGATATTTTTTACTGCAACGGTAATACCCTTGAAGACTCCTATAAATACCCCAAGGTATTCATTGAAGAAAAGTTAGAAAAACTGTGAAGAAACTTCATTCTGAAAGCAATATTACTTAAGTGGGCAATCAAGTTTCGTGCCAAGTTTTTAGTCTACAAAGAACTGAACTCAGCACCTTATACTTTCTTTTAGAAAGCCATTCTGTTTTGAGCTTAATCTTTTCATCCTCTCTGTGAGAGATATTTTGATTGTATTCAAAAGTATAATCTCTTTTGTAAACTGTATTTGGCCTAGTGAAGGCTTTGTTCCTCAAAGGCTCGACTGCACTGAGTCGTTTTGAGAAGTTGAGAGTATTGTCAAGTTTGTGACAGTAGAATACTCTTGAGGAAAATTGTAATCAGTCGATTATAGTGAAAAATCCTTCAGGAACGAAGGGACTAGACGTAGCTACCAGTTGGTGGTGAACTAGTATAAATCTCTGCGTCTCATCCTTTACTGCTTTACATTTATCTTTACCTTGCTCAGTAAAACAAGTTTTCATAAGTGGTTTATTTTCTGCATCCGGTTTATTTCTCTGCGTCTGATATACAAACAGTTTTGAAAAATCTGTGTTGAAGTGTTTTCTACGTAAAGGTTGCGAAAAGTTTTTAACACAATTCAACCCCCCTTTCTTGTGTTCACGTTCAATACGACAGTACCCCGTCAGGATAACTGAGCTACCCGATCGTCCCGACACAGTGGCGGCCAAACCACTGGTCACCTAGGAACCTCGTCGGACCCAAACTATCCCCAAGGACCGACATGTCCTGTACTCTATGTATCGTGCCCACACTCAGGCACTTGACCTCGTACACAGTCTATGTGCACGGCGGTGGATTTCAACTGTACAACCACACTCACTGTCTTTCCTTATATTTAGCTTTCCATCTTTAATTACTCAGCTCATCAATCTATCACTCACATCAATACATAGCATTTTATGATAAATCCCCTTGTGACATCCTGATTTTTAAATAAGGCTTAAATTATTAGAGTGTGATTAAATGACGGTTGGATATTAAAAACCTTAGTTAGAATTAAATTGGACTTAGAAATGACTTATAAGAGGCCTAGAACAGCCTAGAAAACCCTATGTAATCCTACTACAAAATCCATAGCTATACTATCCCATTTCCACACAGGTACCGTCAAAGATTGGAGGGTCCCTACAGGCTTCTTATGCTCATACTTAGCCTTTTGACAGCATAAACAGGATAAGACATAATTCGCTATTTCTTTCTTCATTCCAAACCACCAAAATAATTTCTTAAGATCTTGATACATTTTGGTAGTTCTAGGATGAATACTTAATCTACCTGTATGTCCTTCATCAAAGATTGCTCTTCTAATTTCTAAGTCTTCTGGAACACATTCTATTTTTAAATCTAAATGCTCCATCTGTCCGTATATTAAATTCTAAGTTTTTCCCTTGTTCAACTAATGTTTCTATCTTCCTAAGGTATTCATCTGCTACTTGTTTCTCCTTAATAAGCTTTATAAAATCATTAGTAATAGTAACCTTTCCTAGATATAATCTTTCTGGTTGTACATCTATTCCAAGACTTAGATCTCTAAATTGTTCTATCAAATCTAACTCTCTAATCATCATAGCAGATACATGTAAATATTTTCTACTAAGTGCAACTGCTACTACATTTGCCTTCCCTAGATGGTAACGTAGATCAAAACTCATAATCTTTTATAAACTCCATCTATCTCCTTTGTCGCATGTTTAATTTCTTCTGATCAAACAAATATTTCAAACTCTTATGATCACTATAAACACAAAATTTTGCTCCATACAAGTAATGTCTCCAAATCTTCAAAACAAATGCTATGGCTGCTAATTATAAGTCATAGGTAGGATAATTCCTCTCATGAATCCTTAATTGTCTAGAGGCATAGGCAACTACTCTTCCTTCTTGCATCAATACGCATCCTAACCCTTGATAAGAAGCATCACAATAAACTTCAAATTCCTTTGAAGGGTCAGGAAATACTAACACTGGAGAAGTGGTTAATTTATCCTTTAATTCCTGAAAACTCTTTTCACATTTGTCTGTCCATTCAAAAGTAAATCCTTTCCTAGTTAACTGGGTTAAAGGTAAAGCTATCTCAGAAAACCTTTCTATAAACCTTCGATAATATCCAGCTAATCCTAGGAAACTTCTTATTTCACTAACTGTGGTAGGTCTATCCCATTGCAATACTGTTTGAACTTTGGCTAGATCTACTGCTATCCCTTCTTTATTTATAACATGTCCTAAAAATTGAACTTCCTCTAACCAAAACTCACATTTTGATAACTTAGCATATAATTTCCTATTCTTAAGAATTCGTAATACTACTCGTATATGTTCTACATGTTCTTCTCAAGTTCGTGAATAAATTAATATATCATCTATAAAGACAACGATAAACTTATCCAAATAGGGCCTAAATATCCTATTCATATAATCCATAAAGACCGCTGGAGCATTAATAACTCCAAATGGCATGACTAAGTATTCATAATGTCCATATCTTATCCTAAACGCAGTTTTAGGAATATCGTCTTTCTTAACTCTAATATAATGATAACCTGATCTTAAATCTATCTTAGAAAAGACAGAAGCTCCTTTTAACTAATCCATCAGATCATCTATTCTAGGTAATGGATATCTATTCTTAATGGTTACTTTATTTAACTGCCTATAATCTACACACGACCTAGAGGTTCCATCTTTTTTCTTTACAAATAGTACTGGTGCACTCATAGTGATACACTAGGATGAATAAATCCCTTTCCTAACAACTCATCTAATTGTTTCTTGAGTTCAGTTAATTCCAAAGGTGACATCTTATAAGGAGCTATAGAAATGGGTCCGGTTCCTGGAATAAGGTCAATAATGAATTCTATCTCTCTCTCTCTCTCTCTCAGGTGGTAATCCAGGCATATCATTAGGGAAAACGTCAGGAAATTCGTTTACTATAGGTATGTTTTCTAAAGCTGGAGTCTCTTTTCCTTCCACTGAACATAACATCATGCATATCTGAGAATTTCCTTTTTCTTTCCTAGTCCCAACATTGGCAGACTCCTTTGAAAAGGTTAAAGTTTTTTGAGTCCAATCTAAGATAACATGGTTGGCAGAAAGCCAATCCATTCCCAGAATTATGTCTAGTTCTTGTAAAGGTAAGCAGACTAGGTCTGCCAAAAAATCATGATTCTCAACCTTAATGGGGCATTGATGACACGCGGTAGTAGTACGAAAAGAGTCATTGGTGGGGGTTGAAACTATTAGAGTTTGTGGTAAAGTTGACACAAGTAATTTTAGATGTTTCACACAGTCATATGAAATAAAGGAGTGTGTAGCTCCTGAGCCAAAGAGTACAGACAAAGGATATCCAGATACGAGGCACACACCTTGAATCATGTCGGTCGACTCTGCTCCTTGCACTGTGAACACCTTACCAGTAGCTGACTTATCAGATTGTCCCCTGGACTGCCTACTTCCTCCAGTTCTTCCTGCCACTTGCCTTTATTGATTCTGATTTGTTCCTTTCTCATTGGTTGTTCCCGTAGGCACCGGTAAAGGGTTTATTTTGTAGTCTCTAGCAACATGTCCCAGTTTCCCACACCTAAAATAGCTTCTTTGTTCAATTTATTGGTAATCTTTTATCAAATGATCTCCTCTACATCGAATGCAAGTCCTCTTGAATTCAGTTGGATTTCTCCCAGGTCGTGCATATGGATTATTCATATTTCCTCGTCCTTTATTATTATTTCGGAATGGTCCTCCACTCTTTGATTGTTCCTTCCCTGGCTCCACACTTTCCAACTCCATACTCCTTTCAACTACATCCAAAAATCTCATCAATTTCAAAGGTAAGATGGACTTACGAAGATCCATCCTAAGCCCATCAACCAACCGTCGACACATCCATTCTTCACTAGGGTTGAGTTGGTAGTACTCAGAATATTTCACAAGAGCTTCAAATCTAGTAACATACACTTCTACTGTCTTATTCCCTTGGGTTAGCGAACCGAACTCTCGATCCTTCTGTTGCCGTATTGTACTTGGAAAATATTTCTCGAGAAAACAATCTCGAAATACTTCCCAAGTGATAGCTCTACCCTCAGCTTCCAATACTATTCTCTTGCTCCGCCACTAACTCTCTGCTTCCCCAGTCAATTAAAATGTGACATAATCCTCTTTTCGCTCTTCCTTGCACCTCATCGCCACAAGATCTTTTCCATCACTTATATCCATTTCTCAGCACCTACGGGATCATAATCTCCTTCAAACTGGAGAGGGTTCCCTTTTAGAAAGGTCACCAACCCTTGAGCAGTGTCATTGTCCCTTTGCGGTCGTGATGCAAGTCGAATTAATTCTGCATTCTGTTGGGTCTGTTGTAGCATAGTCGTAGCTAGATCTTGAAAAGTCCTAGCTTCCGGATTTCCTTGTCCTTGCCTTGCAGCTGGTCTAGAGTTAGTGGATTTAACAGATCCTCCATTCATATTTCTAGTTCACACCATGATTCTTCCTAAAAATCTAAAGTTCATTCATAAGGTAATCGATCTCTCACTCTTTCCCCCTTAGAGTTGGTGTTCGGTGGGAACTCCAACTAGGATATAGGTCAGACCCCATAACTCACAGTCCAGTTAGGGACAAACTGCTCTGATACAAAAAATGTAACGCTCTTATTTATTTATAATATTATCCTATAATTACTCGTAAATAGTAATAATTAAACACAAAAATACAAGAAAAGAAAAACTCTCACTATATTAATATTATACATCAGTTTGTACATACAAAGGGTTCCGACCTCGGAACCTCCAAAATAAAATACAACCATGTCATCAACCCTAGCGGTACACCTGCGAAAAACCCTAAGGGTACAAAAGTGCCACTAAAACCAAAAAGTCAACAAGTCAACCATCCACCAAGGAACCTCCTACACCTGGTCCGGTCTTGAGATCCTGATACGAAATCGTGGCGGTAGACGAGAATCCCCTGTGTGAGGATGCCCCTGGAATCTAGAGGAGGAGGGAACGGTCGACTCCGAACGACGCATTCCTCTGACCCTAACACTATCTCTAAACTCACTAAAAGACCCTGATGATGAAGGCGCAGAATAGTGTCTTATAGGCTCCCGCCACATACGATAAAAAGATAATCTCTGGGCAATCCTAAAATCCCCTACGAAAGAGGCCCTCGACGACCCTAATAAATGAAAGAAAATACTAACAAGCCTGGTATAGATAACTACGTGACGGTTATAGTCTATCTCCCAACTATCACCATCTATATCATGGTAATAGACTTCAAAATAACCCCAAACCGGGATGCTGGGATCCTGCTGCATCGCTGGGTGAAAGTAGTGGGACATCTTCACGTTCTTGAGAATCTTCAGAGTCTAAGTACATCCAGTACAACAAAGAAAACAATACACAAAAGATGGGAGATAAGAACACTATACACCAAACAAAAGGGAAAGTAGTAGAATAGAATATGTGAAGAGTAATTCACACATCTCCCAATCAGCTGTTTGGATTATAACCTAACTACCCATATCCGTTTATCTCAAATATTCTTAACTATGTGGCGACTCAACTACTTTTTATAGCAACGACCCCACCTTAGCCTTATGTTTTCCTCCCACCGACGTGTCATCCCCCTATCCCGCTCATCGTACCCCTAAGAGTGTATCCTTGTTCCCCAATTTCGATGTTAGGAACAGGTATCGGGGCGGCACTCGGGATCGACGCTATGGACAGTGATATGACAATACACTGTCAGGATAACTGAGCTACCCGATCGTCCTAACACAGTGGCGGCCAAACCATTGGTCACCTAGGAACTTCGTCGGACCCAGATTATCCCTAAGGACCGATATGTCCTGTACTCTACGTATCGTGCCCGCACTCAGGTACCTGACCTTGTACACAGCCTATGCGCACGGTGGTGGATTTCAACTGCACAACCACACTCACTGTCTTTCCTTATATTCAGCTTTCCATCTTTAACTACTGAGCTCATCAATCTATTACTCACATCAATATATAGCATTTTATGATAAGGTGTTGCTACCACCAACCCCTAGTAGGGCTAACAGACTGTTCTACTACCTATTTTCCCTAGAGATTAAGGTATCTTCCGCTTACTTAGCCTAGACGGTCGTTACCTCTCTAGTTCCTCACGTCCTTCATGTCCCTTAGCTCTTCCTCACCTTTGTGCTCTCCAAAGGCCCTTGGGAACCCTTGGAATGAACAGAGGGGGGTCGAGACCTATTTATAGGCTAAAATTGGCATATCGCGTCGCGATGCGGGACACGTGTCAGCCATCGCCTGTGCGGATCCATCGACTTAGCCACTGACTTAACCGTCGCATCGCGACCTAGTTTGTACCGGACTCCATCGCATTGCGATACACGCCGCCTGTTGAAATTCTGTTTTTGCCCCTCTACACGTTTCTAGGTTTTTCTAGGTTGTTCTAGGCCTCTTATAAGTCATTTCTAAGTCCAATTTAATTCTAACTAAGGTTTTTTATATCCAACTATCATTTAGTTACACTCTAATAATTAGGACTTATTTAAAAATCAGGATATCACATGGGGATTTATCATAAAATGCTATGTATTGATGTGAGTGATAGATTGATGAGCTGAGTAGTTAAAGATGAAAAGCTGAATATAAGGAAAGATAGTGAGTGTGGTTGTACAGTTGAAATCCACCGCCGTGCACATAGGCTGTGTACGAGGTCAGGTGCCTGAGTGCGGGTACGATACGTAGAGTACATGACATGTCAATCCTTGGGGATAATCTGGGTCCGACGAGGTTCCTAGGTGACCAGTGGTTTGGCCGCCATTGTGTCGAGACGATCGGGTAGCTCAGTTATCCTGACGAGGTACTGTCGTATCACTGTCCATAATGTCGATCCCGAGTTCCGCCCGGATACCTGTTCCTAACATCGAAATTGGGGAACAAGGATACACTCTTAGGGGTACGATGAGCAGGATAGGGGGATGAAAAACTGGCTTAACCTATCCACAAGTCGGTGGGAGGAAAACATAAGGCTAAGGTGGGGCTGTTGTTATGGAAAGTAGTTGAGTGGCCATATAATTAAGAATGTTTGAGATAAACAAATATGGGTAGCTAGGTTATAATCCAAACAATTGATTGGGAGATGTGTGAACTATTCTTCACATATTCTATTCTACTACTTTCCCTTTTGTTTGGGGTATAGTGTTCTTATCTCCCATCTTTTGTGTATTGTTTTCTTTGTTGTACTGGATGTACTTAGACTCTGAAGATTCTCAAGAACGTGAAGATGTCCCACTACTTTCACCCAGTGATGCAACAGGATCCCAGCATCCCGATTTGGGGTGATTTTGAAGTCTATTACCATGATATAGACGGTGATAGTTTGGAGATAGACAATAACCCTCACACAACTATCTATACCGGGCTTGTTAGTATTTTCTATCGTTTATTAGGGTCGCCAAGGGCCTCTTTCATAGGGGATTTTAGGATTGCCCAGAGATTAACCTTTTATCGTATATGGCGGGAGCCTAGAAGACACTATTATGCGCCTTCATCAGCAGGGTCTTTTAGTGAGTTTAGAGATAGTGTTGGGGTCAGAGGAATGCGTCGTTCGGAGTCGACCGTTCCCTCATCCTCTAGATTCCAGGGGCATCCTCACACAGGGGATTCTCATATACCGCCATGATTTCGTATCAGGATCCCGAGACCGGACCAGATGTAGGAGGTTCCTTGGTGGATGGTTTGACTTTTGACTTGTTGACTTTTTTGTTTTAGAGACACTTTTGTACCCTTAGGATTTTTGGCAGGTGTACCCTTAGGGTTGATGACATGGTTGTATTTTATTTTGGAGGTTCCGAGGTCGGAACCCTTTGTATGTACAAACTGATGTATAATATTAATATAGTGAGAGTTTTTCTTTTCTTGTATTTTTGTGTTTAATTATTACTATTTGTGAGTAATTATGGGATAATATTATAAATAAATAAGAGTGTTACATTTTTGGTATCAGAGCCATATTCCCTGATTACATAGTATATCTATGGATTTTGTAGTAGGATTACTTAGGACTCAAAAGAGATATGATACTATCTGGGTTATTATAGACAGATTAACCAAGAGTACTCATTTCCTACCTATTAATGTGAGTTATTCATTAGAAAAGTTAACTCAACTTTATATTCATGAAATAGTTAGACTGCATGGTGTTGCTACTACCGTTATATCTGATAGAGACCCTAGATTTGCCTCGAGACTCTGAGAAAAGTACACCAAGCTGTGGGTACCAAATTAAGTATGAGTTCAGTATATCACCTTCAAACTGATGGACAATCTGAACGAACTATCCAATCCTTAGAAGATTTATTAAGAATATGCACCCTTAAGAAAATGGGAAGTTGGGATGAATTGTTACCTTTAATAGAATTCACTTATAGTAACAGCTATCATTCCAGTATTGGGATGACTCCTTTTGAAGCTTTATATGGTCGAAAATGTCGAACACCTCTTTGTTGGTTCAAGACAGGAGAAAACCTAATTTTAGGACCAGAACAAACTCAACAAACCTCAAAACAAATCAAGATGATATGGGAAAGGATGAAGGCAGCTCAGGATCGCCAGAAAAGTTATCATGATAAAAGAAGTCGACCATTAGAATTTGAAGAAAGGGATCATGTGTTTCTAAGAGTTTCCCATAGAACTGGCATTGGCAGAGCTATTAAGAAGTTAGACCTATCGCTTATCATATTGCCTTACCCCCTAATTTATCATACCTACATGATGTCTTTCATGTGTCTCAACTCCGGAAATATCATCTCGATTCATCTCATATTATCAAGCCTGAGTCGGTACAACTTAAAGATAATCTAGAATACGAAGCAATGCCTTGCAAAATTGCCAATCGAAGAATAAAAGAACTTCGCGGTAAACAGATTCCGTTGGTACGGGTTATATGGGATGAACAGACTGGAGATACTACTTAGGAGTGAGAAGCTGATATTAGAAGAGAATATCCACTTTTATTCATAGGTATGTAATCAGCAATTTTCGAGGACGAAAATTATTTTAAGAGGGGTAGTAATGTAACAGTCTGAGGAAATAAAATAGACTAAAAATATTTAGAAAGGTCCTAAAATAATTAATTAGTGAAAAAGGATTAAATCCCGGCCCAAATGGCCCAATATGGCCTGATTAACCCTAAGAAATCTTACGGGTAAAAAAAAACAGATTATTTTAAAATTAAGTGTATCGCGACACGACGGAGACAAAGAAGAAGAGGATCGCGACGCGATTTGAGTTGGTGCGAAAGGAGGTGACCAGCGTTGTGAATCGCTCGACACGTGTCTAGATCGCGATGCGATGAGAGATTGTCTCTAGCACCGTCGCGATGCGATGGAGCCAAATTTTGCCTATAAATAGAGCTCATCCCTCTCCATTCCACGGGCCCTTCAATTGAGGAATTGGAGTGCAAAGAAGGGAGGTTGGAAGAGGAGAAACAGCGGGACACGGGCGACAGCGATCAACTAGGCCAGGTATAGGGAGATCTGGACTCTATACGCTAGGGATAGTAAGAATAGGATATGGGTAGAATAGGAAAGTAGGGTGGCCCAAGCCCTACTGGGGGTTGATACCCCAACACCCTAGGAGGGGTGTTGTGACTATGACTGCTAAGGATAGAAGTCAATAGTCCATCAACCATAGGTGTAGCATTGTGCGTGAAACCCTAGGGTAGACAACTTATAATTGTTTGACAGTTATGTGTGCTGTTTGATAATGTGTTAGTAGTTAGTCACCTGAGCGACATTAGAGTTGTTCGTATAATGTTGTCTGTTGTGTAATTAATCATTTAATTAATGCTATAGTATAATATGTTGTTTATGTTGATGTGGGGATTTATCATAAAATGCTATGTATTGATGTGAGTGATAGATTGATGAGCTGAGTAGTTAAAGATGGAAAGCTGAATATAAGGAAAGACAGTGAGTGTGGTTGTATAGTTGAAATCCACCGCCATGCACATAGGCTGTGTACGAGGTCAGGTGCCTGAGTGCGGGCGTAGAGTACAGGACATGTCGGACCTTAGGGACAGTCTGGGTCCAACGAGGTTCCTAGGTGACCAGTGGTTTGGCTGCCACTGTGTCGAGACGATCGAGTAGCTCAGTTATCCTGACGGGGTGCTGTCGTATCACTGTCCATAGTGCCGATCCCGAGTGCCGCCCCAATACCTATTCCTAACGTCGAAATTGGGGAACAGGGATGCACTCTTAGGGGTACGATGAGCGGGATAGAGGGATGGACAACTGGCTTAACCTATCCACACGTCGGTGGGAGGAAAACATAAGGCTAAGGTGGGGCCGTTGTTATGGAAAGTAGTTAAGTGGCCGCATAATTAAGAATATTTGAGATAAATAGATATGGGTAGTTAGGTTATAATCCAAATAGTTGATTGGGAGATGTGTGAACTATTCTTCATATATTCTATTCTACAACTTTTCCTTTTGTTTGGTGTATAGTATTTTTATCTCCCATATTTTGTGTATCATTTTCTTTGTTGTACTGGATGTACTTAGACTCTGAAGATTCTCAAGAACGTGAAGATGTCCCACTACTTTTGCCCAGCGATGCAGCAGGATCCCAGCATCCCAGTTTGGGGTGATTTTGAAGTCTATTATCATGATATAGACGGTGATAGTTGGGAGATAGACTATAACCATCATGCAGTTATCTATACCGGGCTTGTTAGTATTTTCTTCCGTTTATTAGGGTCGCCAAGGGCCTCTTTCATAGGGGATTTTAGGATTGCCCAGAGATTACCTTTTTATCGCATGTGGCGGGAGCCTAGAAGACACTATTATGCGTCTTCATCATCAGGGTCTTTTAGTGAGTTTAGAGATATTGTTGTGGTCAGAGGAATGCATCGTTTGGAGTCGACCGTTCCCTCATCCTCTAGATTCCAGGGGCATCCTCACACAAGGGATTCTCGTCTACCGCCACGATTTCGTATCAGGATCCCGAGACGAACGAGATGTAGGAGGTTCCTTGGTGGATGGTTTGACTTTTGACTTGTTGACTTCTTGGTTTTAGAGACACTTTTGTACCCTTAGGGTTTTTGGCAGGTGTACCCTTAGGGTTGATGATATAGTTGCATTTTATTTTGGAGGTTCTAAGGTCGGAACCCATTGTAAGTACAAACTGATGTATAATATTAATATAGTGAGAGTTTTTCTTTTCTTGTATTTTTGTGTTTAATTATTACTATTTACGAGTAATTATGGGATAATACTATAAATAAATAAGAGCGTTACATTTTTGGTATCAAAGTAGTTTGGTCCTAACCGGACTGTGAGTTATGGGGTTTAACCTATATCCTTGTTGGAGTTCCCACCGAACACCAACTCTAAGGGGGAGAGAGTGAGAGATCGATTAGCAATTATCTTATCTGAGTAAATAGATATAGATGATTGCCATTAGCTATTCATAAGATTTATGTTATGAATGAACTTCAGATTTTCAGGAAGAATCATGATGTGAACTAGAAATATGAATGGATGATCTGTTGAATCCACTAACTCTGGACTAGCTGTAAGGCAAGGACAAGGAAATTTGGAAGCTAGGACTTTTCAAGATCTAGCTACAACTATGCTACAACAGACCCAATAGAATGCAGAATTAATTCGACTTGCATCACGATTGCAATGGGACAATGACATTGATCAAGGGTTGGTGACCTTTCTAAAAGGGAACCCTCCCCTATTTAAAGGAGATTATGATCCTGAAGGTGCTAAGAAATGGATACAAGAGATGGAAACGATCTTTGCGGCGATGAGGTGCAGGGAAGAGCAAAAGGAGGATTATGCCACATTTTAATTGACCGGGGAAGCAGAGAATTAGTGGCGGAGAGTTTGGGAAGTATTTCGAGGTTGTTTTCTCGAGAAATATTTTCCAAGTACAATACGGCAATAGAAGAATCGAGAGTTTGGTTCGTTAACCCAAGGGAATAAGACAATAGGAGAGTATGTTACAAGATTTGAAGCTCTTGTGAAATATTCTGGTACTAACAACTCAACCCTATTGAAGAATGGATGTGTCAACGGTTTGTTGTTGGGCTTAGGATGGATCTTCGTAAGTCCATCTTACCTTTAAAATTGACGAGATTTTCTGATGTAGTTGAAAGGAGTATGGAGTTGGAAAGTGTGGAGCCAAGGAAGAAACAATCAAAGAGTAGAGGACCATTCTGAAATAATAATAAAGGACGAGGAAATAGGAATAATCCATATGCACGACCTGGGAGAAATCCAACTGAATTCAAGAGGACTTGCTTTCGATGTGGAGGAGATCATCTGATAAAAGATTGCCAACAAATTGAACAAAGAAGTTGTTTTAGGTGTGGGAAACCGGGACATGTTGCTAGAGACTGCAGAATAAACCCTCTACCGATGCCTACGGGAACAACAATGAGAGAGGAACAAATCAGAATCAAGAAAGGCAAGTGGCAGGAAGAACAGGAGGAAGTAGGCAGTCCATCGGACAATCTGATAAGTCAGCTACTGGTAAGGTGTTCACAGTGCAAAGAGCAGAGTCAGCCGACATGATTCAAGGTATGTGCCTCGTATCTGATTTTCTTTTATCTGTACTCTTTGACTCCGGAGCTACACATTCCTTTATTCCATATGACTGTGTGAAACATCTAAAATTACCTGTGTCAACTTTACCACGAACTCTAATAGTTTCAACCCCTACCAATGACTCTTTTCATATTACTACCGTGTGTCATCAATGCCCCATAAGGTTTGAGAATCATGATTTTCTGGTAGACTATTAAGGATTTCGGTAAGTGTACCGAATCATACAAGTAATAAAGTGATAAGTTGAGTGTCATCTCCACAGGGATTGCGAGTGATTATTAAACTTAACAAACTTTGTATTTATTTTGATCTAGAACAAATTCTTGGTGTTTGAAATTTGAAATATTTGTAACGATAACAATAACAATTACAAACTATTTAAATTCAAATAATTAAAAATGAATAGGGGTTGAATCATCTTGTTTCCACTCTTATGCATTTAATCTACTATCAACACAAGTAATTTCATATAATTTGAAGTTCGAATCAACTAAATTAGTTTAAGAACAATCCCTTGCCTCATAAACCCTTTACTCTAGCTAAAACCCCTAATCTCTTAGGTGATTTAAAGTTAGGTTAAGCAATAAGAATAGTGATTCATAAGAACACATAATCACAAAGTTATATCCCTATACTCATCATGATTAGGGCCAACAATCTCATTGTCAAGTTCAAAACCTCAATTTTCCAATTGTGAGACAAACCCAAAATCAATTCAACAGCGGCCAAGTGTCGAAAATCATTGAGAATAGAGATGAAGGCTAAAATATAAATGAAATGAACTTGCATTGATATAAGTAAATCAAACTACATAAGAGTTTCCACAGGGTTCATCTAACCCTAGTCTAAAAAACTTAGTTACTCATAGAGAACAAAGAAGCAAACCAGAAAAATAGAGAAAAGATAGAAGTCTACTCCATTGGAGACTCAAATCCTTGTTTCCAAGCTTGAATCCTCTTTGGAAATGGAGGAAAGTGAATCCCTAGCACCCCTTGACAAGCCCCACAGCGTTTTAGGTCTTTGAAATGGTAAAGAATCCCCTAGGCAAATGTTTAAAGTGCCTATCTATAGTTTAGGGTCAAAAAGGGGTGAAAACAAGGCAAAAACGAGTTAAAACGTAAAACAGAGCTCAAAATCACGCTCAGCAGGTCCTGCAGCACGACCGTGGCCACTGGCATGGCTAGGCCATGCTTCATTCTGTTTCTGTAAAGTGTTGCGTACATTTTACTCTAAGCACGGTTGTGCTTCAGCACTAGACAGGTCGTGCTTCATACAGTATTGCATTTTTCAGCTCTGTAAAATCCGAATTAGCTCAAGGTGTCTTCATAAAAGTTAAAGCTATGGATCTTAGATTTCCAATGGCACCAGTTTCATCTCATTTGGACACCTAAAACTCTAGATATGATTAAAACATCGAACAGGTGTCAGGCTGGGGCAGCATCACCTTATCAACTTGTAGTACAAATTACCTTAACTTAGAGATTGATTTAGGTCTCGATTTCTTCATCAAAGTTGTAGATAATTCTTCTATCTTTTCAATAAGACCAAGATCATCTCATTCGAATTAGTGTGGCTCAAGATATAACTTTTGGAATATTTCTTTGTCAGGAAACAGCGCTTTCAGGCGCGCTTCCAAGTCAATCCTTTGGCTATGCTCCCATTCCTGTGCACTTAGAGATAAAAAATCATAGAATGCACAAATGTTAGAACGGGATCAAGTGAATACACTGAATCACGCAGTTTAAGCTTAAATTCACTTCAAAAGTTCTTCATGCATCATGCAAAACTCAACTTTGGCTTTATAAATATTCATGTGATGAAGATTTATCATAGACCTAGTCTGCTTACCTTTACAAGAACTAGACATAATTCTGGGAATGGATTGGCTTTCTGCCAATCATGTTATCTTAGATTGTGCTCAAAAAACTTTAACCTTTTCAGAGGAGTCTGCCAATGTTGGGACTAGGAAAGAAAAAGGAAATTCTCAGATATGCATGATGTTATGTTCATTGGAAGGAAAAGACACTCCAACTTAAGAAAACATACCTATAGTAAACGAATTTCTTGACATTTTCCCTGATGATATACCTAGATTACCACTTGAGAGGGAGATAGAATTGACTATTGACCTTATTCTAGGAACATGACCCATTTCTATAGCTCCTTATCACCTTTGGAATTAAATGAACTCAAGAAACAATTAGATGAGTTGTTAGGAAAGAGATTTATTCGTCCTAGTGTATCACCATGGGGTGTTCCGGTACTATTTGGAAAGAAAAAAGATGGAACCTCTAGGTTGTGTGTAGATTATAGGCAGTTAAATAAAGTAATCATTAAGAATAAATATCCTTTACCTAGAATAGATGACCTGATGGATCAGTTAAAAGGAGCTTCTGTATTTTCTAAGATAGATTTGAGATCAGATTACCATCAGATTAGAGTTAAGAAAGACGATATTCCTAAAACTGCGTTTAGGAAAAGATATGGACATTATGAATACTTAGTCATGCCATTTAGAGTTACTACCACAGTTAGTGAAATAAGAAGTTTCCAAGGATTAGCTGGATATTATCGAAGGTTTATAGAAGGGTTTTCTAAGATAGCCTTACCTTTAACCCAGTTAACTAGGAAATGATTTACTTTTGAATGGACAGACAAATGTGAAAAGAATTTTCAAGAATTAAAGGATAAATTAACCACTTCTCCAGTGTTAGTATTACCTGACCATTCAAAGGAATTTGAAGTTTATTGTGATGCTTCTTATCAAGAGTTAAGATATGTATTGATGCAAGAAGGAAAAGTAGTTGCCTATGCCTCTAGACAATTAAGGATTCATGAGAGGAATTATCCTACCCATGACTTAGAATTAGCAGCCATAGTATTTACTTTGAAGATTTGGAGACATTACTTGAATGGAGCAAAATTTTGTGTTTATAGTAATCATAAGAGTTTGAAATATTTGTTTGATCAGAAGGAATTAAACATGCGACAAAGGAGATGGATGGAGTTTATAAAAGATTATGAGTTTGATCTACGTTACCATCCAGGGAAGGCAAATGTAGTAGCAGATGCACTTAGTAGAAAATCTTTACATGTATCTGCTATGATGAATAGAGAGTTAGATTTGATAGAACAATTTAGAGATCTAAGTCTCAGAATAGATGTACAACTAGAAATATTATATCTAGGAAAGGTTACTAATACTAATGATTTTATAAAGCTTATTAAGGAGAAACAAGTAGCAGATGAATACCTTAAGGAGATAAGAACATTAGTTGAACAAGGGAAAAACTTAGAATTTAATATAGGGACAGATGGAGCTTTAAGATTTAAAAATAGAACATGTGTTCCAGAAGACCTAGAAATTAGAAGAGAAATCTTAGATGAAGGACATAGAGGTAGATTAAGTATTCATCATGGAACTACCAAAATGTATCGAGATCTTAAGAAATTATTTTGGTGGTCTGGAATGAAGAAAGAAATAACGAATTATGTCTTATCCTGTTTATCTTGTCAAAAGGCTAAGCATGAGCATAAGAAGCCTGCAGGGACCCTACAATCTTTGACGGTGCCTGAGTGGAAATTAGTTAGTATAGTTATGGATTTTGTAGTAGGATTACCTAGGACTCAAAAGAGATATGATACTATCTGGGTTATTATAGATAGGTTAACTAAGAGTACTCATTTCCTACCTATTAATGTGAGTTATTCATTAGAAAAGTTAACTCAACTTTATATTCATGAAATAGTTAGACTACATGGTGTTCCTACTATCATTATGTCTGATAGAGACCCTAGATTTTCCTCGAGACTCTGGAGAAAAGTACACCAAGCTATGGGTACCAAATTAAGTATGAGTTCAACATATCACCCTCAAACTGATGGACAATCTGAACGAACTATCCAATCCTTAGAAGATTTATTAAGAATATGCACCCTTGAGAAAATGGGATGTTGGGATGAATTGTTACCTTTAATATAGTTCACTTATAATAATAGCTATCATTCCAGTATTGGGATGGCTCATTTTGAAGCTTTATAAGGTCAAAAATTCTGAACACCTCTTTGTTGGTTCGAGACAGGAGAAAACCTAATTTTAGGACCAGAACTAATTCAACAAACCTCAGAACAAATCAAGATGATACGGAAAAGGATGAAGGCAGCTCAAGATCGCCAGAAAAGTTATCATGATAAAAGAAGTCGACCATTAGAATTTGAAGAAGGGGTGACCGAGTCGGTGGTCACAGCCAATGGGTATGTGACACGTGGCGTTGCTGGCGATGCGACGGAAAATACACTAGTGCCCATCGCGACACGACGGGATCAAATTGGGTCTATAAATAGAGCTTGACCTCCTCATTTAAGCCAAGCTCTCCAATTGTGCTTTTGGGGCGTAAAGAAGGAGGCTTGGAGGAAGAGGAGAGACAGGATGCAGTCAAGGCGAGCAGCAGCTATCTTCTAAGCCAGGTATGCCTCAATCTCTTCTCTCTCTAGTTTTCTCTCTTTAGGAGCTTCTAAGGGTTAGTATGCTCTGTGCTTGCCTTGAAGGAGGATCTAACTCATCAGAAAATCCTTAGCAAGTAATCCTAGAGATTGAGAATAGGAGTGAGACTTAGGAGAAGGCCACTAGGGAGCAAGTATGCTCTGCACTTACCTCAAGTGAGGAGTTAGGGCATCAGAAAGCCCTTAATAGGCAATCCTCTAAGGGAAGAGGATGAGAATGGCTTAGTAGGCTAAATAGGAGTATTCAACAGTTGGTGTACGAGTAGCAGAAGCAGTGAGAATGCAAGAGGGTGACAACGACTGCAACAGTCTTTTAACCAGGTAGGAGCAAGAAACCTTACACTCTAGGGATTGTAAAATAGAGTAGTATATATAAATGTGCGTTGGGTGACCTAAGCCCTACTAACGGTTGATAACAGCAGTACCTCAGGAGAAGGACTGTGGCCTGTGATAGCTGATGACAGTTGTCAGAGGTCTGTCAACCATAGGAATAATTGTTGGTATGAATGGAAAACCCTAGGATATACAACTTATGATTGTTGTGTATACTGTTCGATAATATGTCAGTAGTTAGTCGCCTAAGTGACACTAGGGTTAATTCGTTAGTTGATAAATTTATGTTGGATGATATGGTGCTGATGTGACTATTGGTGTTTGTTGATAATTAGTGCTGACAAAGGTAATGTGGATTGATGATGGTTGATATTGTAACACCCTCATTTTTGTGCTAGAACCTTATGATTCCTTGTGTGTTGATTAAGCCTTTCATGTATGTGAATGTGTTAGTTATGCTATTGACTGGTTAAAAGTCCAATGAGATTGGCACGGTGCGCGTATAGGCGAGTCGGGACATAAAACTAGCAACCGATACAGCCAGTGGCGCAGGCGCCTGTGCCTCACCGAGAGCAAAGCGCCAAAGCGCCGTTAAGGATCACACACAAGCTTCGCTTTTAACTCATTTTGGGCGATTACGTGACCCAGTGTGACCCATTCTCGACCTGAAAGAGCAACCACGACCCCTAGACTTAACCTAGCCACTAAGCATCAGTTCTAAGACCCTAAACATGATTAGGAGCTGCTCATAGGATCAACCAAATAGAGAAAAAACTCTTGCTTCCCTTCTTCCAACCTTGTGTTGTCAAGGGCTCTAACTCAAGACTACGCTACGGGACTTGACCGAGGAGCATCGTTATTGTGACTCATACAGCTCCATTGGGAGGAATAGGAGGTGAAAGCTTCACTAGGAAAGGAAAAGCGTGGTGTTATCTCATCCCATCCTAGGAGCACGAAATTTACTTGAGGTAAGGGGTAGTTGTTCTCTTTTAGTGAGTGTATGGAACTTGCACGAATAATAGGGGTGTCCCAAGACCCCTATGCCTCGCGCGGTAACGAAAAACGAACACTATCACTACCGTGATAGGGAGACTTTCGAATTCCCCAATTATTATTCTTGACTAGTGATATTTTCTGTAATGGGTTATGATAATTTTATTGGTTGATGAATTTGGTGTGATGATTGAGCCCTGTTTGTATATATGCTTGCTGTGTAGAAATTTGTTCACTACCAAACGATAATGTAAGGAATTTAAATAGTAAATGGTAAACTTTAGACCTCATGAAATTGTGTTCTGCTGTTGTTGTTGTTGTTGCTGCTCTATCGAAGATATTTGCGATAGAGGATACTATGCTAGACACCGCATTTGGTCTGTTCAAGCATCATGGTGTCGGTAATGTTGTTGTTGTTGTTAGTAGGGCGAATCGGGCAAGGTATCCCGTGACGGGCGGAGGTTCCCGGTCCTACAGTCAAAAGGGCGAATCGGGCAAGGTATCCCGTGACGGGGGAGGTTCCCGGTCCTACTGTTAATGGGGCGAATCGGGCAAGGTATCCCGTGACGGGCGTGGTTTCCCGGTCCTATTGTTATTGGGGCATTACGGACATGGTATTCCGAAACGGGCAAGGTATCCCGGCCTCGTTAGAAGTGGATCCACATGCATATAATTATGCTTTTAGAATCACCTCATTTTACATGATAATATGCCTGGTTGTTCAGTTTTTGGTGGTGCATCATAATGTTGCGATTGATGTGGTGGCATGTGATAGTTGAATGTTGCGGTAATGTACCTTAATGTTGTGTCTGACGCTGTGGCATGTGGTATTTGACCGTTGTAGTGATATTTTATGCCTTAGCACTAGTGAGTAGACGTTTTCATTGGAATTATTGTATGTTGCGTATTGTTCATTATTTTCCTACACTGTTTGCACTATTTGAGGTTATGATGACTAACCCCTTTTTGTGGCTATGCATATCCCACCGGGTATGTGTAGATGTTGAGACTGCAGGTGTTGAGGAGGCGAATGCCAATGAGTAATCTCGGTAGTTCGTTGGGATGAATAGAAGATTTGCATGTGTTTACTTATTTAACTTCTTGTATTCTTCCGATGTAACAATTAGGGAAAGGGCTCTGAATTATTGTGACATCGGGAACCTGGGTTTTAATTCCTTTTGATGTTGTTTTCCGCAAATGAGCGTGACGACTCTATTCCACGATGATTAAGTTTTGATTTGACATAAATAAAAAGTATTTTGTTTCTCCATGTTTTATTTTACATTATTATGTTGCTATAATGACTTGCTGGGGTAGAGGGTGTCACAGATATGCTATGTTGCTAATGATTATTGGTATTTATGTGATCATGTTGCTGAATAATATGTTGGATAATGTGCTTCCTGTGTTGTCTGATATTTGAAATATACTTTGGTGTGACCATTGACTCTGCCTGTAAATGTAATTAACCTTAGTCAGTAGAACAGACTTGATGTACTAAAAAGGAAACCGAGTTATTCGAAAAATAAGTGGTAAAAGGATAGTAACATTGATAAGCTAGGAGCTAAGAGTAGAATAAATCGAGATAGAATACGATAGGGTATTAAGAGTGTGAAAGGAAAGGTGATAGAGCTGGATTCAGAGATAATGGTATAGAACTAAGACATAATGAGGATGATTCCAGGTAAACAATGATAATTGTTATGCTTGTGTAAGGGTGCCATTTATATATGCATTCTATTTATACTTTTCCACTTTTATAGTGTGTATTGTGTTTTTTAGCTCCTTTCTTCTGTTTCTTTGTTTTGTATTTATTTCTGTATAAAGCAGACATACGTGGATAGAGATATCGCTGGGAGTGTGTAGAAAGCACAGTAGAAGAAACTCACTCCGGTTATGTGTCACAGCCAGTGGGTCAAAGTCAATGAGTTAGAGTATATATATATATGACACGTGTTCCATTAATCCATTTACTTTCTTGTACATGATAATATATTTAACTTCAATAAAATATTATTTTTCGATATACTTATATTGTCCAATTATTTATTTATTAATAACAATTATACTGTAGCTATCTGGAAACTGGGTATTATAATACCTATTCCTAACATCGAAATTGGGAAACAGGGATGCACTCTTAGGGGTACGATGAGCGGGATAGGGGGATAGACAACTAATTTAACCTATCCACACTTCGGTGGGAGGAAAACATAAGGCTAAGGTGGGGATGTTGTTATGGAAAGTAGTTGAGTGGCCACATAATTAAGAATATTTGAGATAAATGGATATGGGTAGTTAGGTTATAATCCAAACAGTTGATTGGGAGATGTGTGAACTATTCTTCACATATTCTCTTCTACTACTTTTCCTTTTGTTTGGTGCATAATGTTCTTATCTCCCATCTTTTGTGTATTGATTTCTCTGTTATACTGGATGTACTTAGACTATGAAGATTCTCAAGAACGTGAAGATGTCCCACAACTTTCACCCAGCGATGCAGCAGGATCCCAGCATCCATGTTATCTTAGATTGTGCTCGAAAAACTTTAAGCTTTTCAGAGGAGTCTGCCAATGTTGGGACTAGGAAAGAAAAAGGAAATTCTTAGATATGCATGATGTTATGTTCATTGGAAGAAAAAGAGACTCCAGCTTTAGAAAACATACCTTTCTTAGCGTTTGTCAGCTAGTTAAGTAGATTAACTGTATTCCTCCACACACAGTAGTATTTAATAATTTAATATCAAGTTATCATAATAGAACTACCAGCACTTGTCAGTATATAACAAAGCATTGGTTACTAGTCATCTTTGATCAACATGGTAGGCAATCAGCAGCATATCAATCATCAACTATCTTCGATCAACATATGGATCAATCCTAGTGTCGCTCAGGCGACTAATCACTGACATGTTATTAATCAACAAATCAGCATATCACAAAGTAATCATATGATATGAAATCATCATCACATCAACCAACATTCATCTATAAATACCAGTAGATCACTCCTATGGTTGACAGACCTCTGAAAACTGTCCTCAGCTATCACAGGTCGCAGCCTCTCTTCTAAGGTGTTGTTGTTATCAATCACTAGTAGGGCTTGGGTCACCCTATGCTTTGTTATACATTTATTCTAATCCTACAATCACTGGTGGATAGGGTTCAAGTCTCCCATACCTGGCTTGTAAGACCGTTACAGCTGCTGCCGCTCTTCATGTCCTCACTACTCTTGCTACTCTTACTCCTATCTCTGGATACTCCTATCTAGCCTACTAGGCCGCTCTCATCCTCTCCTCTCGGAGGATTTTCTACTTAGGGCTTTCTAATCCACAAGATCCTCCCTTGAGGCAAGTGCAGAGTATACTTGCTTCTTAGTGGCCCTCTAAGTCTCACCCCCTTTCTCAATCTCAAGGATTACTTACTAAAGGTTTGTTGATGTGCCAGATCCTCATTATAGGCAAGCACAGAGCATACTCACTCCTCAGAAGTCCCGAGAGAGAGAAAGCTAGAGAGAGAGAGGAGTTTGGGGTAAGTTGGAAGTGGAGGGGTGAAGGGTATTTATAGGTGAGGTAAGTCGGTACGGTCGCGTCCTGTTCAGGACCCTCGCATCGTGATTGGAGCCTTCTGGATCCACCGACTCAAATCACATCGCGATCCCCTTCTTATTTGTCTCCGTCGCGTCGCGATACACTTAATTTTAAAATAATCCGTTTTTCTTAATCCATAAGATTTCTTAGGGTTAATCAGGCCATATTGGGCCGATTTTTAATCCTTTTTCACTAATTAATTATTTTAAGACCTTTCTAAATATTTCTTAGTCTATTTTATTTCCTCAGACTGTTACAACTGTCATCAGAGTGTTGACTACTATCAGAGCATTGACTGTCATCAGAGCATGATCTTTGGAGTGAGGCTGTAAGACGATGACGTCATTAACACTTACCGGACGATCACTACCAAACTCAGAGAAATGGATCGGAGGGAGAAATGTATACATAGGCATAGTCTTCTGAGATATTTCCATTTGATGAATAGTGACTTACTCACTAAGTTCTGCACACTAACACACACATCAGAGAATAAATTGTTCTATTAATTATTTTTTATCATCAAAACAATTAAGAGTCATTGTTTATGAATTCACTTAATTCCAACAATCTCCCCCTTTTTTATGATGACAAACACATAGATTGATGAACAATTTTCCATTAGAAAAATATTTACTTAAAAGAATTTCAGAGGCTCCCCTTGAATTCAGAACATATAAATATTTTGTAAGTGCAATGTCAAATCAGATGAATATATTATATCAGAGCATTTCATGAAATTTATGCTTAAATTATCAGAGCATGCATATAATGCATCAGAGCATTCATTTAAAAAAGCTGCATCAGAACATATTATATCAGAGCATATACTGAAGCAGTATCAGATCATACTAATATCAGAGCATATATTCCAATTTAATGTATCAGAGTAAATAATGCATAATATAATGCAATGTATCAGAGCAAAGAACAATTATAATGCAATGCATGATAACACTTGGTTGATACATAAGGTTCATTAATTACTCTATACTTCTATATTTTTTTCTTCCCCTCTTGTCATCAGACAAAAAGGTTTAAGAGTATAAAGAACATCATAGTCAAAACAAAGTAGAAATAAAGTTCAAAACAAATAAAGTTTAAAATCGAGTAGATACCAAAAAGATATTGATTTCATTGATCAAAAAGAAGTACAAGGCTAAAAATTGCAAAAGGTGAAAAAATCCTAAAGGCTATCTAAGGTTTCTTCAGCTGTTTCAGAAGTGACTTCAGCATATCAGCAACAACATCGTGTTTTTGATTTGAAGTGGCCATGAATTCCTTAGAAGCAGCTCCTTGAACTCTTTGTTGTCTTCAATTAATTTGTCCAAGACATCTTTTGGGACAACAACATTCTGAGAGTGACTCGAAGACGGAGAGGCAGAAGGCTGAGCAACCATTGCATTTAATGCAGAAGGAGGAGTGACATGTTCAGGTTCAGGTGTAGGTTCTGGTTCCCAAACTACAAGAGTATTTTTCCTTTGGGGTTCTTTCCAAGCAGGGGCATGCAGAAGTCTTCTGTTTCTCTTAAGTTGATCCTGCTTGTGACTCTCAAACCAGTGTGTCACAAAGTACCAGTTTGCATAGAAGTCCTCTTGAGCCAACCAAGTACCAACAACATTCATTCGATCCTCTTCAATGTATTTTTCTATGTCAAGCTCATGCTCTCTCAGAGCTATAAACTTCTCAAATCCAGCAAAAAAGCAGGGATTTGG
Source organism: Calophaca sinica (assembly GCA_037113605.1). NCBI lineage: Eukaryota > Viridiplantae > Streptophyta > Magnoliopsida > Fabales > Fabaceae > Calophaca > Calophaca sinica. The sequence continues at coordinate 13,818,924 of CM073736.1, forward strand.
TTGTGGCAAAAAGTTAGGGCCACGGTACATGGGTGGAGGTTTTGGTTGGCTTGAGGAAGCAATGGTTTGGGTTAGGGTGAGGTCAGCAGAGGGTGTTTGGGTTTGTGATTCAATGATGACTAGATCATCATCAGGTTCAAGGCTTTGAAAAACTTCAGAGGCAATTGTAGTAGTGATGACAATGTCATCATCTAAAATTGATTATGTAGTATGTTCGAGTTCAGGGTTGGTTGGTGAAGGTGGTGAAACAGGTTTGAAAGTGGCTACAGGTTGAATCTAAAGTATGGTATCAGAGCCAGGTACAGAAGTTTGGGTTTCTTGGGTGATAGGTTCAGATTCATCTAGTGTGGGCAGGTTAAGGTCAGGTTGAAATAGTGGAGGGGATTGAGGTCTAGGTGGAGTACTAGGTTTAGGTTGTGATGGAGGGGTAGGTGTAGTTTGTGGTTGTGTTGGCGGAATAGGTTCAGAAGTAGTTGGAAGAACAACAAAAAGAGGCTCAATGTAAGGAATTGAGCCTTTTGGAATAGGACTCTGTCTCTGTCTCTGTCTCAAAGGAACATTATCTTCTTTATCATCATCAGATGATGAGTCAGAGGGTAATGTGGGTAGGTTAGAAGAAATTGGTTTAGAATATTTAAGAGGAGGAATAGGATTAGAAGATAACGGTTGAGAAGATTGAGAGGTCTGGGTTGTAGCAAAATCAGTACCGTAAACAGAATCATATAATCGAACAGCATCATCCAGTACCTTGGTTTCTTGGCAGGCATGTCACCAAGCTTTGTGATCCTCTTCCTCTTAGGAGCAGTTTTAGTAGCAGCAGTGCCAGAGGCAACAGCAGAGGGAAAAGAGGAGCTGGTAGAGGCACCTTGAAGCCTTTGGGTTCTCAACTCAGCATGAAACTAAGTTGTTTCTTCCCGATTCTTGTCCAAGAAAGCTTGAATTTCAGCTTTCTTTTCTTTATGCTCTTCTGGTAGCATGGATGGCATGAAAGAAGGTCTCGCTGGAGGAACCAGTTAAGGAACCTAAGAAGAAATGGTGATTTCAGCATTTCTTGTAATCCTCTTTGTAACCTGAGAGGGGCCATCACCAGCAATTCTTGCCCTTTTTCCCTTCCTGGTTAGTTTGTTCATAGCTTCTTCTTCCTTTTGAATCTCAGCAATTACCTCAGAAGATAAAAGCTTCATTTTCTTCAAGTTATCACTATTGAAGATTGGAGCACTGCAGGCTTGGAGCGCACCTCCAGCTTCTTCAGTGTTCATGGCTTAAAGATGCTTGATTAACCCTTGTTATGCCAATATAGCAGAAATAACCCTTCCATAGGGTATATTTAGGTTTTTCCCTTTTTTGGAGAACGCGACGGCTCTTCGCAAGTGATTGTAGATGATACTGGGCAGGTTGATTTTTTACTTGAGTTCATAATGCCACATTACGAATTTGTGGTCTGTGCTCACAGAATCCACTGACCCAGACTTGGGCATGATGCAGTTCTTGATAATCTTGAAGAGCACCCAGAAGCGATTGGGCATGTCGACAGCCTTTACAGAATCAGTTTTCTCGAAAATAGAAGCATTGATGTCAGACAATCCACCAAACTCATTCTCCCAGTTATTCGTAATTTCTCTTCCAGAGTTTAGACACTTGATAACCTCATAAATCAAGTCTTGTGTTATCACTATGTGTCTTCCTTGCACATAGCTGTAGATGGTGTTGTCTTGAGGCTTAGCAAACCTCCAGAATTCTCTGACAAGTTCTAGGTAGATGGGTTTGTCTTCCATGTAGAAGAAAGCAATGATACCTATCTCAACGAAATGTGTTCTGAAGTCGTACTCGTTCTTCGCTAAATTTTGAAAATCAACTCGTGATTCACATATCACACTCAGAAGATGTTGCTAGATGATCAGAGTAGGTTGAGGAGCGTTCTCATTACCAAACACCTGTTACTATTGAGCGGCCATTACAGAAGAATGCAGAGAGAGGGTAGTAACATAGAGCAGGGACGAAAGAGGTTTAGGGTTCAAGAGTGAGACTTCTCGGAGAGTAAGTGTGGGTAGTGGGTGAGGGAAATGAGTGATTGGGTTTAAAACGTGTTGAAGAAGGCAAACCGCCTTTATCAGTTTTCAAAATAAAAGCAATATTAAAAACGGTTGTTTCATAAATGAAACGTGTCAAACATTGTTTTAAAAAGGAGCAGTAAAACTGTCCTTGGGTAGTAAAAACAATTATGACTCAGCGAGAGCAATTCTCATCCACTAATGCATCAACCAGTCTCAGAGAGACACATGTACACAAAGATTCTCAGAGAGAACTTGTAATGAATGCATCAGACTCACATGAATATGAACAATTAACATAAGAATGCAACAACAGATGATATAAATAATGAATAGTGAATATAATATAAACCGAGGCAACCTAAAAACAGAGGCATTCATGCTATCATTGGACGCAGTACCAAAAACAGAGGCATTCATGCTTTCATCGGACGCAGTACCAAAAACAGAGGCATTTGAATATCAGACAAACACGTGATATCGGTGGCATATAAGCTATCGGACGCAAGCATTTCAGAGGCACATAAATCATAGCAGATATATTCAAATTAACCATGCATTCCTTTATAAGATGAAACTTCAGGTTCTTTCTTATAAAGTTGAATCTATCTTCAGCAAGGGGTTTTGTAAAGATATCTGCCTATTGATGGTCAGTATCAATAAATTTAATTTCAAGTATCCTTTTCTGAACATAGTCTATAATGAAGTGATGCTTAATTTCAATATGTTTCGCACGTGAATGCAAAATAGGATTCTTAGTCAAACATATAGCAGAAGTATTATCACAATATATAGAAATGTTACTCCCTTTAATTTGATAGTCCTCAAGCTGATACTTCATCCATAGAAGTTGTGAGCTACAGCTTGCTGCAGATATATACTCAGCTTCTGCTATTGATAGTGCAAGTGTGCTTTGTCTTTTGCTGGACCACAAGATAAGGTTTGCTCTAAGAAATTGGTGGCCACCACTTATGCTCTTTCTATCTCCAGCAAAGTCAGCATCACAGAAACCTACTAACGTGTAATTATCTGATTTCTTATAAAGCAAACCGAGGTTAGTAGTTCCCTTGAGATACCTAAAGATTCTCTTAACAGCAGTTAAATGAGATTCTCTAGGATCCGATTGGAATCTTGCATATAAGTAAACACTAAACATAATATCTAGCCTTGAGATAGTAAGATAAAAGAGTGAACCTATCATACCTCTATATACCTTTTGGTCTACCTTTTTACTAGATTCATCTTTGCTTAGAGTACATGTAGGATGCATTAGTGTGCTCATTGGTTTGGTTTCCTCAAGCTTGAACTTCTTCAAAAGTTCTTTCACATATTTTGTCTGATAAATATAGGTTCCATCTTGACATTGTTTGATTTGAATACCAAGGAAAAACTTTAGTTCTCCCATCATACTCATTTCAAACTCATTCTGCATAAGCTTAGAGAATTTCTCACAAAGAGATTCATTAGTAGCACCAAAGATAATATCATCAACATATATTTAAACTACTATGAAATGCTTTTTAGATGATTTTCTAAAGACGGTAATGTCCACCTGTCCTCTTTCAAAACCATTTGACATTAAAAAGATATTGAGTCTATCATATCAAGCTCTTGGAGCTTGTTTAAAACCATAAAGAGCCTTTTTAAGTTTGAAGACATGCTCTGGAAGGGCAATATCTTCAAAACCAGGTGGTTGTTTTATAAACACTTCCTCACTTATGAAACCATTTAAAAATGCACTCTTTACATCCATCTGATATAAAGTAATTCCATGATGTGCAGCAAATGATAATAAAATTTGAATTGCTTCTAGTCTACCTATAGGAGCAAAAGTTTCAGTATAATCTATACCTTCCTCTTGCAAATACCCTTGAGCAACTAGTCTTGTTTTATTTCTTACCACTTTGCCATCTTCATCAAGTTTGTTTCTGAAAACCCACTTGGTTCCAATGGCTTGCTTATCCTCTGGTGGAGGCACAAGTTTCCAAACATCGTTCCTCTGGAATTGATTAAGCTCTTCTTGCATAGCAAGTATCCATCCACACCCATATTGGTGAAAATAAGAAATGTTGGGTTTTCTTTCTTTCCACAACATCATGGTTCTGGCCATCTCTTGAAGAGATCTATTTTTCCTTTCTACAACATCATTTTGTTGTCGTGTTCTAGGAGAAGAAAAATTGTGAGAGATGCTATGCTCTTCACAAAAGTTTTGAAATAATTCATTTTCAAATTCTCCACCATGATCACTTCTAATTGTTGTAATACAAAAACCTTTTTCATTTTGCACTTGTTTGTAGAAAACAAAAAATATCTTGAATGACTCATCCTTGTGCGCAAGGAATTTTACCCATGTCCATCTAGTATAGTCATCAACAATAACAATACCATATTTCTTTCCAGACAAAGATGCAGCTCTGGTTGGACCAAATAAATCTAAATGTAAAAGCTCAAGTGACCTTGAAGTGGAAACAACATTTTTAGATTTAAATGAAGATTTTCTTTGTTTCCCTTTTTGACATGCTTCACAAAGAGCATCAGACTGATACTTAAGATTTGGTAAGCCTCTAACAAGTTCCTTTTTGTTAAGCTTTGAGATTAACCTCACACTGGCATGACCTAATCTTTTGTGCCAAGTCTATTGTTCTTCATCAAGTGACAAAAAGCACTTGACATTTTGATTTGTCAACTCAGAAAGTTTTATTTTATAAATATTGTTCTTTCTCTTTGCTGTAAAGAAAATGGAGCCATTTTTCTTGCTTTTGACTATACAGACATTATCACTGAAGCCAACATCATAACCACTATCACAAAATTGACTTACACTTAGTAGGTTATGCTTAAGGCCATCAACAAGTAAAACATTATCAATAGAAGGTAGAAATTTCTCACCAACTCTTCCACTACTAATGATTTTACCTTTCTGGTTTCCACTGAAACCAACTGTTCCACTCTCTTTAAGTTGAAGCTCTTGGAACATACGCCTTTCTCCCATCAAGTGACGTGAGCACCCATTGTCCAAGTACCAGGACTGGTGTTTCAATTCTGTTGCTAAGCAGATCTGCAACATAGACAATCTTGTCCTTAGGTACCCAAATCTTTTTGGGTCCTCTTTTGTTAGTCGTAGAAGGAAACTTGTCGTTCTTATTTTTCAATTCATAATAAGTACCTCATATATGACCTTTCTTATTATAGAAAGCACATAGCAAACAGTCACTATGATCATTAGTATCTTTGGGTTTCAAATTTGTGTTTTGAAAAGTGGGTTCTTTTGGTTTATAATCAAGACCCTTTTGTCATTTTGGCTTACACCACAAATCATAGATGTTTGTTTGCTTCATGTCACACACTCAACAAGAAATCTTTGTCATCCCTCTTCATATTTTGAAGAGTTGTATTCAATCTTTTCTTCAGTCTTAGAGCTGTCATTCACAAGACGGTGATTCCCAGCTTTGAGTTTCTCATTCTCTTCATTGAGTGTTAAAAATTCTTTTGAAAGTTTTGAGAATTTCTTTTTTAAAGCTTTATACTCAATTGAGAGCTTAGAAGACTCATCTAAGAGTTCATCAAAAGCTGTTTGAATATCAGAGGATGGGTTAGAATTTACCTTTTCTTCCTCATCTTCACTGTCTGATCCTATAGTAGCTACCAGAGCCATGTTTGCTTGTTCATCATCATCATCAGACGATGATGAATCAGAGTCATCCCATGTTGCCATGAGACCATTCTTCTTCTTACCTTTGAAACCACTTCTCTTTGGTTTCTCCCTCTCGAGTTGTGGACATTCAGACTTGAAATGTCCTGGATTTTTACACTCATAGCAAACCACTTGGCTCTTGTTTTTGTAGTCCTTCTTTTCCCTTGAGTACTTCTTGTGGAATTGATTCCTGTACCTTCCTTTCTTCTTCCACATACATTGAATCTTCCTTAAAATAAAGTAATAGACTTTGACCAGACGATCTCTCGTCTGTTTCTTGTTTAGCTTGCAGAGCTTTGGAGGTGGAAGCCTTGCTAGTAGACTTGAAAGCAATAGACTTTGACTTCTTTGGAGGTTCTTCTTCATTCAGCTCAAGCTCATGAGCTCTCAGGGAACTAAGAAGATCTTCAAGACGCGATCTGTTTAGGTCCTTGGCTTCTTGAATAGCCGTGACCTTAGGTCTCTATTGCCTGGGCAGGCTTCTTAGTATCTTCTTTTATGTGATCAGCAGTGGTGTAGCTCTTTTCAAGAACTTTTAGACCGTGAACCAATGTTTTAAATCTTCCAAACATGGTTTCAATATCTTCACCCTCTTCCATCTTGAAGAGTTCATATTGTCTAACAAGAATGTTAGCCTTAATTTCTCTCACTTGGGCAGTACCCTTATAGGCCAAAGCCAATAAGTCCCAAATTTCCTTTGCAGTACCATTTTTTCCCACATTTCTCGTACTCTTTCTCAGAAATAGCACAGATAAGAAAGTATCTTGCTTTCTGATTTAGTTGATAAGCTTTCTTTTGCTCATCATCCCACTTATCTCTGGGAATGAGATTTTTCTTGAAATTAACTGGTTCGGTATATTTTGAACCATATCCCACAACTCAATTTGTTGTGACTCAAAAAAGGTTTTGACTTTATCTTTCCAGTAGTCATAGTTTGTTCTAGTGAACAAAGGAGGACGATTAACATGACCACCAGCTTCGTTGCTTGCCATAGATAGGTTATAAGATCTTTTCCTCTCACACGGTTAAGTGCTCAACTAAGAGGCCGAGCTCTGATACCAATTGAACGTGGCAAAAACACAAGAAAAAAGGGTTTTATAAATCTTTTCGAAATACTTGTGTGTTTTTCAAAACCTTTTCAAAACAACTCTTTAACAAAATAACAGTGTAAGATAAGTAAAGAGAAGAAAGAAGTAGGACACATTGATTTATACTAGTTCACTATCACCTGATAGCCACGTCTAGTCCCTTCAACACACTTGAAGGATTTCACCGCTATAATCAACCGATTACACTTAAGAGTATACTATTGCCAAACTGGTTATACTCCCAACTTCTTATAACGACTTAGTGCAGTCAAGTCTCTGAGGAACACAATCACTACTGGGCTAAATACAAGAGTTTAAAAATATTTTGAGACAATAACAATAACTCTCAGCGGAGAGGATTTACAATGAAATGTTTAAGCACAAAGAATAACTTTCTAAAGAAAGGAAAAAAATGATTAAGTGATTGTTCACTTAGTCTCAGAGACTTGGAATAATTTCGTGGTTGCTCACTGTCTCGCAAGTATGACTCAGTTTTGTTAACCTACTTTAGTGAATGAAGTAAGGTATATATAGTTAGGGTTGCAAATAGTGTCGTTGTGACCTAACAATTATTTTCACCAATAGAAAAAACTTCAGATCCACTTTTCATGGCTTTTAGCGAGTCATGTCACTTTTAACTTTGCTCCTGTACACTGACACAACAGACAATTGCAGGATCTTTGTCCCTTATGATCTTTTTGAATATGAGACACTTACAAAGCAAGTTATTTCTGATGATTATTTCTGTTGACATTCTCTTTGGAATTTTATTTCTCGTACATTAAAATACTCATCAATGAGGTATCTTTAATACTTGAAGTAGCCTTTAATGTATTACTCAGTCTATTTTTCAATCAGAGGCATCTTCCAAATAGACGATGCTTGTCACTGAGATACATTGCTTATTAGAGCAAGCTTGGATCGGAGGCAAGTTCTTCAGTACAATATTTGTTAGCCTTTCATGTAACAGAGTCTTGGAGTACCAGACGAATGATTTACATAGTGTAATCTTATCAGAGCATGGTCATATCTGAGCATGGTCTATCAGAGCGATAACTAACATCAGAGCGTTGACTGTCATCAGAGCATGATCTTTGGAGTGAGGCTGTAAGACGATGACGTCATCAGCACTTAACGGACGATCACTGCCAAACTAAGAGAAATGGATCGGAGGGAGAAATGCACACATAGGCATAGTTTTCTGAGATATTTCCATCTGATGAATAGTGACTTACTCACTAAGTTCTGCACACTAACACACATCATAGAATAAATTGTTCTATTAATTATTTGTTATCACCAAAACAATTAAATGTCATTGTTTTTGAATCCACTTGATTCCAACAGAAGGCAGAGGTATCATGTGAGGAAGGGAAGGTTCTGGAGATGAGAGGTCAACAGATATAATTTGAGTGGCCCAAAATTAGTGACCCAATGATATATTTTGCGAGAGATTTGGCCAAATAAAATCAGTCCAACAGATATAATTGAATTAATATTTAAATTTAAATAAAAAATTAATTGCAAATAAAATAAAATAAATATGTGGGGTCAAGATAAATTGATTATGTGCAACTATCATTGGAATAAAAAACTAGGTGAATTGCTTTTGGGTTATTTAAATCCTATGTGGTAATTTGAGCCAACAAAAAAAAAAGTTAAGCAACTCATTTAATTGCTCCTCACTAAAGTTGCTCTAAGGAATGGGAATAAAAAAGAGTAAAAGTAATCTAGCAAAAGGGTTGGTTCAAGACAACTTTTAAATTTCTAAGATTGATGTTTCCATACATGGGATTTCTTGAACGGTTGGAAAATTATTGGCACTACTTTAATTTTCTTTTAATAAAAACAAAAGTTGTTTGTCTCCCGTATATTTTATATTATAACTGACCAATGTGGTGTGTGTTTTGTTTGGTGCTATAGTATAATATGGATATATAAATATATTGTTATAAAAAATATAATATAATATAAATATATTGTTATAAGACTTTAATTTATATCTACCGACATTGCAACAAAATTTTGCACCATCATTTAATCATATTTCATCATATAAATATTATATTTTAGGAAATGATATAACAAAATGGTATAATTATGAGATATAATTAGATGACATTGTAAAATATTTATAAATATTTGACATTTTCTACTGCCAAAATCCCTAAAAAATATCCAAAAACCATAAGAAATGACCAAATTTTCGAGGCCCCATAAAGAGCCAGGCCCCATAAAGAGCCACATGACTATAGGTTATTCCCCGGTAGAAAAAGGTTTTCGAGAGCTGGCCTTACACTTAGATAACGAATTGTCATTACTGAGGGCCTTTGCTCTATGAAGCGTCAAGATTTTAATAAAAAAATAAATAAAATTAAAGTCATTCTCCAGTATCAGTATCAGGAGATATGAACACAAAAAAATTTGGAGGTTCGCAAAGCACACTAAAAAATTAAAGCCATTCTCCTGTATGGCCACACACTAAAAACCCAAGTTTCAGAAATTCGAAGTATCAAACTGATAAACAGACACGGCCTTTAAACATTAACATAAACCAGGAAAAAAGATCAAATTTTAACTAAACTGGACAAACAGAACATAAGGCAGAAGTTTTTGTTTACAAAAAAGAATAAAAGGTGGAAACTTGAAGTTACGCCTTGAACAAATGAATCTGTATTCAAAAGAAGAACACTCCAGCAGAGCATTACCAGTGGCTCCCTTGCTTTCTCTTTCGTAAAGCGTGAGGTACAAGCGGCGCAAATCTTGCTTTATATTGGAATTGCGATCTTCCATGGATGAGAGCCCCGCTACTCCGCGACGAATCTGCCCCTGTATCCTCTCCCTTCGGTGTCTTGGCCCAGGATAGAGGACTTTAGCCTGCTGGGGGTTGGGGCTCCCTACTGCTGGCTGGTCGGTGCGTGAAGGGAGGTATGTGGTTCAGGAGCAAATCTAATGCAGCTTCGTTGCAAATTAGGGCTTTGCCCTGTAGAGAGAGTAAAGTAGCTGACTGATTAGTTCAGATATTTGGTAGATGTACTTGGGAGGTGGATGAAGGTGTGGCGGTTATACTTCACCTTTGTGAGGAACGAAGAAGGAGTGGAGAAGAAGAGAAGCAGCAGCGACGAGACAGAGACAGAGACAGAGATAGAGGAAGGAGAAGCAGTCAGCGACGAGACGTGAGAGAGTAGCGATTTGGGCTTAAAATTTATCAAGCATAACCTGCAATTTTTTTTTTTTCAAAACTAAAAAGGCTACTCCAAGGGGCAGCACCAGGGTAATGCCCAAATTTATAAAAAATAAATAAATAAATAAATAAATAAATAAATAAATAAATAAAATCAAAATTAAAGTTTTTAATTTTCGAAGGTCTTTTTTAAAAAGCTCGGGAAAATTTTAATATGGGTATTTTTCTAGGGCTGTGACCTTAAGTAATTTTCTAGTGTCACAGGCTCTAGGTAATTTTTGTAGGAAATAAGGTAAATTCTTGTAGTCCATGAATATAAATTAAACTCTTGTTATAAAAAATATATAAATATATAATAATAACTAATGGGTGTTATCATCATTTTGAATTATAGCTTAAACTTACGGTCGCGTCTCTCTTTCAACTTTTCCTCTACTCCTCTCTTCCTTCTTCTTTATCCACTAGAAGAGGGTATTTTTGGCCATTTTTTGGCCTGAAACCACCCCTCTACATCGGTTTTTCTCACCTTTTATTTAAATAAGTGGTTTTTCTACATAAATATGGTTTTTCTTTCGTGTTTTTTTTCCGTTATTTCGTCGCCTGAGTGCGGTGTTGTTTTGTTCGTCGTCTTGGTGCGCAGTTGTTTGGTTTTCCATCTTGTTGCGGTGTTCGTTTGGTTCAGATTGGCAGATTAACTTCGATCCATTACAGATTCAATCAAGACTTGGGAGTCAACGTTACAGATCCGGAGACATGGGTATTCCGGCCACTTTGATTTTGTCACATTTGTAGGCATTTTGTTGTTTTATGCTATTTACCTGAGTGCTGTGAGTTTGTTCGCAGATTCATCCTTTTCGGTTTTTAGCGATGTTGAATTTGTGTTATTTTCGATGTATTTTACCAATTTGAATGAATAAATATCTTTTTTAGTCAAACAAAAAGACTAATGGGTGTTGGTCGAGTGGAAACAGCTTGTCATCATAAGGAGGAAAATCTGGGAAACTCGGGTTCGAATCTTTGTGGTGTCACTCCCATAGGGAGGGTAGGGAGGTTGAGAACAAGGAGTAAAGCTCTATTTAATCAGCCGAATTGATAATTAAAGCCTGTTTGTTTAAGATTAAGTAAAGCAATTATCATATAAAATAATCTCGAGATTATTTTTTTAGAGATTTTTAAGTAAAGTAGAAGTTAATTTGTATTTGTTTATAATAATAAAAATCACATTTTTAAAATTCTCTCTTATCTTCACACACATTAAAATTATATTATTTCCTATAAGTTATTTTAAATAGTTTTTCATTATAATTGGATATTAGATTATGATTATTTCCAAAAACTGAAACAAATGGATAAAAAAATTTAAAAAAGGTGCTTATTTCTTTAAAAAAATGATTTTTTTCTATAAAATAATCTGAAACAAATAGACCGTTAGTTTATATCAGATCCAAAGAGTTTAAACCGTGGGATACCCTAATAGATTCGCTCTAATTACAGTGAGTTCAATAATAATAATAATATGGGCACATATACGGATTAATGATGGTGACTGGCCTGCGACTGAGAGTGGAACTTGGGTAAGGAGGTATTGGACCTATCGAGCAATGCACATTGTGCCTCAATTGTTGGATCGCTATCACCTTTCACGGCTGCTTCTATGGTGAACAAGCATGGTGGGTAACACCACCATGCACAAGTAATGTTTACCATTAGATTAAGTAGCCTACCAAATCTTATCATGTTTCATCCACACCATATCAGACACTCTTTCTCTTTTCTCCTTCGCATCGTCCCTCAACTCCACTCCATTGCCATTGTTTGACGGCAAACCATGGAACGCCGGCAACGACCACCAGCGGTATGGACCACACACACAAGAAGCGATGGCAACCGCCAACCACCGCCACTGTTCGACGACCAATGGAGCGCCGATAACAACCACTGCATTTTTGTGGTTTTGAATATGGGTTTTCTTGCGTCGATAACTCGATCGCATTCATCGAGATCGTTGTCGCCAAGACTCACTCGCCTGAGATCCACGATCAGGTGAGCAATGTCGACGGGATCTACGACGGCGTCGACGGGATCTACGACGGCGTCGTCGAGATACTTAGGAACCCGATCTCTTACCCACGCGCACCGCCACTGTTCGACGACCAATGGAGCGCCGATAACAACCACTGCATTTTTGTGGTTTTGAATATGCTCGATCGCATTCATCGAGATCGTTGTCGCCAAGACTCACTCGCCTGAGATCCACGATCAGGTGAGCAATGTCGACGGGATCTACGACGGCGTCGTCGAGATACTTAGGAACCCGATCTCTTACCCACGCGCACTCAAGGCCATGGTTGCTTCGCAACAGCTGGCAGATCTGGAAGCACTTGCATACTACCCCTCTATATCGCTCCATCATCCAGAAATGAACTGCTATCAAGCTGTCAAACACTTCACAAAGGCCGCCAGCTGTTAGAAGATTCGCACAACTTCACACAACGGAGGTGGGGGTTTTCGACAATGAACTTGCTAAAGGAATTCTACCTCCACTGGTTGGAGGCGGGGGTTTTCGACAATGAACTTGCTAAAGGAAATCTACCTCCACTGGTTGTTGGTGCTTGAAATCCACCGACGCAAAGGTGAGAGATAAGACGTTGAGAGGAGGGGAGAGAGAAAGGGAGAGAGGTGAGAAGGCGACAGTGGTGGTGGTTGGCAGTCTTGCAGGTTGATGAGGAGAAATTCGGTGTATTGGGTTTATGGTAAATCTGGTGAGATTTCATCATTTAACAGTGGACAAAACCTGTGCACAGTGGGTATACCTACCTCACTTGTGCACCATAGAATTAGCCCACCTTTCACTCAGACAAACTACTCTTTTGGTTTCCCTTTATGGGATGCCCTTAGCACTGTTCTCTCACTCTCTTTCCTAACCCAAGTTTCACTTTATTTACACCCACTATACAATGTTCTATTAGAGCATCCACAGCGATTGGGAGCTTAGTAAATGTCTTAGCCCAAATAAGTGGGCCTTTATTAGTCCACGTAGGTTTTAGACACTGATCCAAGATTTTGCTCCAACGGTTAGCATCAAGTGAAGGATCTAATTTTAGGGTAAAAAAGTTTATTTTATTTCACTCATCAGCTTTCCCAATCTATCTCTTCCTCTCGTCTCACACTTCCTCTCGTCTCACCCTCTCTGATCCCTCCCTCCCTCCCTTTCGTTTCAGAATCATCAACCTCCTCTTCCTCCCTCTCTTCCCAGCCAAGTCTACCTCCTGTTCCCTCCCTCACTCCACCCTTTCATCACCCTCATCGTTCCCAAACCACCCACCACCAACCCCGGGTGGACCATCGAAGGCCACACCTCCCCAGTCTTCTCCCTCGTTCTCCAACATCTCGTTCGATAGAGACGTTTCTGCTTCTTCCAACATCTCTTCCAGAGCTCGCCGCCGTGATCTACCTCCATGATCTCCGTCCAAATCTTGCCAAATCGCGCTAGATCACTTCAGATCTCATCCTCATCTTGCAAGATCTCGCCTCATCTCTTCAGATCTCGCCCTCAAGGCACCACCATTCAGGCCAAGCTCAGATCTTTTTTTTTTGTTTCTGAAACTTTGTAAATATGTTTTTAATTTTTGTGTTTCTAAAATGTTAAATCTGTTGGTTGAATCTGTCTGTTGTTCCAATCAGTTTTTCCCCCTCTTGAATCACCAAATTTCTCAGCGATGTAGAAGCCAACGCGGTGTTTTCTGTTGTTGAAGAAAGAGAATAAATTGTATTTTAATGGTAACATACGGTGTCTATCTATAGCTACTGGATGTTAAATTTTAGATGCTCACCTTGACAGCTAGGATGTCTCCAATGGTAAAAAAAATTAGATCTCCATCCACTTAGGATAGATACCTGTTAAGACACCCCATTGTGGATGCTCTTATACTGCATGTGTGTTTGCCTTTGCCTTTCTGTCTTTCTGTAACGTTGTGTGTACACACTTTCCTTTTCTGGTATGTTTCTGCGTTTGATATTGTATTCATCCGCATCTCTTTGCATTTTTCTATCTACCCTTTTGCGCGGATTTTTATATATATCAATTCTGAGTTCTAGATTCACTATTCATGTGCACCGTGAGCAGTCTCCATCTCCTCTCACAACTACTTCTTTCTTTAATTTGTCCCACTCCAATATCTCCATTACTTCATAATATATATATATATATATATATATATATATATGATTTACCTGTATATATATTTTTGTTTTAACTGGGTGGAAACATTTGATTTGATTAGTTATGTTTTGAAATTTTAACTCATGTGGGTGAGTTATTTAAAAGATGCTTAGTGGCGTACTTACATATCACAAGTAATTAAGAGGTAAGGTTAATTGGAGTGTGTATTTAATTGGTTGGGTTATACTTTTTCACTAGTATTATACAAGAAATAATAACTGGGTTATCATTATGGGAATATTGTAATTATTTTTAAGAATTATATTTGATAAGGGAAAGTAAATTGAAACCCCTAATTTTTGGTCCAGCAGCCATGAAGTTATTGCATATGATGCCCGACTTTGTTGTTTAATAGTGTACAGTACATCAGCTTTCTATTTGATCGAGATATGGTCCCAATGTCCAATGATTTACGGGTATGGAAACATATATTGCATACTAAGTGCTTTAACGCATACTAAGTGCTTTAACGAGAGAGCTAACCGAGAGCTTAATCCGAGTTGGCAGCCACCTGTATACACTCATTTCTTTATTTTTGAGCTCCGTTTACCTGCAGAGCAATGGTTGCGAACAATTTTTTCTGACAAAGCAATACAAATCCCATGTGCCCTCATATAAAAAGTAAACAACCCAAATTAAAGCAATGCCGATAAAGTTACTCTAAGATAACTCAAAAGTGAGTTTTAGTCACAGTTTACATGCGTAGTCAAATCTAAGAGATAGCAAAAAAAATCTTATGGCTCTATTTGACAAAACTCTACAAGAATTTTTGAATTTTGCCACAAATTTTAGCTATGAATTTTATCACTGGCTAACCATAAGTTAATTAACCACACCATTTAGCTACAGTATATCGTTCACTATTAATTTATATTAGTTTTTTATAAGCTTATTTTTTATTGTACTTGTATGTTATCCTCTCTGTCACTCATCAATCTCGTTCGCTCCATCTCTTTCTCCCACATTTCTTCAACGCTCTCTCACGGTTATGCATATTTCTCAATTCTATGCTTTCTTTCTCAGATTTGTGTTGTCTCTTTTAGCTCAAGGAAATCTTCAGCGCCATCGATTTGTGCTCTCTTCTCTCTCTTTCTCTTCGATCTGTGTCGTCTCTTTCAAATCAAGGGAATCCTCAGGCCATTGATCACCCTTGCATTTGCCACTTTTAGGTCCCAATTTCCTTTGATTTTCACCTCTACGCCATGACACAATAGGGATTACTATTGGTCCCCTATAGAACTTGTCGGACAAAATTACATCCCCAAGGTTTATACACAACCTGTATAGCTATTTCGTACCTGCACTCAGGTACATCTGACCTCGTGTGCCATTAAGCCACGCGACTGTTAATACAATAACATATGAAAACTATCATGATACTCACCAAACTCATCTTTGATTAATAACTTAGTACCTAGACCCCAAAACCTAAACCCAATATAAATCAACACTTCCTACCAAGCAGAGTTTTTCGCAATCTCATATTAACTAACTCAATAGGCTGAGTACTACACCACATACCATCAATCCATATCACGCATCTCCTAAACTAATTGTGATCATCGATCACCTACCTCTAACCACGCAAGTCATATTAAAATATCACGACATACATCATCAATCGTGAGCATGTCATATCACAAAGCATGTTACTAGACATAGATAAACAGATAAGCACGTTAACGGTCAAAGCAAGCATGTTATCACATAGCATGTGAGCATACATATATACAGGTACTCTAAATCATGTTAGAAACAATATAGCACATATCATCAAGCATATCATGGTAATCAAGTAAATCATACCAAGCATGGATCGTCAATCATTAGTTAATCAACCTATTAGTAAATGGCCCACAATGCCTAAACTCTAATCGGTACTACTCCATTGTACCTACCAATGTGGTTCAGGTGTTGTCGACTATTTGACCCCTGGTAAGTATTAGGTTCCCTTAAGGCATATAAGAGCATCCTACTCTATGCCATCAATCCAATGAAAGTGAATAATTTCTCCCACATGGTAACTCCTAACGTAAACTTCGAATCGAACAGCCTCGACCCACGAACACTCAAATGTCTCAAACGTGACGAACATAACAACACACCACCACAGATCTGCCATGTTCGGTCGAAGATGTTCCACTGATCCAAAATTCACAACAAGCACACATATGGGTCCCACGATTCACCGAGAACACAAAAACACGAAGAAACACCGATAAGAATTAATGTGATGATGAACATCAAGCAAAAACACAAGAAGCAA
The DNA here is from genome assembly GCA_037113605.1 of Calophaca sinica. NCBI lineage: Eukaryota > Viridiplantae > Streptophyta > Magnoliopsida > Fabales > Fabaceae > Calophaca > Calophaca sinica. The sequence goes on from CM073736.1 coordinate 13,835,429, forward strand.
GAGAACACTCACGCAAAAAGCTCATTGTCCTGTGAGTGACCAGAATCGAAAATCAAAACTTCGAGTTGAAATCCCACTTGATTGACAGCCTACTCACGCGTAGGTACCTAAAACACTCAAGATTCAATGTTAGGAACGAGAATGGAAGAAGAATGTTAGCGTATTTCATACACTACTTTTTAAGGCAAGTGCACCAATCGCAACCAGTAATATAGTAATGAATAGAGTATCGTCTCCACAGGGATTATGATGGTTATCAATAAGAATAAGTGTGTAATTACTTTAAACGGAAATGATTTGGATATTTTGATTGTAATTGTAACTTTGAACAAGTTAAAGTAAAAATAGAATTGACTTGGTTGGTTGAAAACGACTAGGATTTGAATCCTCTTGTACTTGCTCTTATGTAACTAGTTCATCATTAACTTAAGTAATTTCATATAAAATAAAGTTCTAATCAACTGAATTAGCTTAAGGACAATCCCTTGCCTCATAAACCCTTTATTCTAGCCACAATCCCTAATCCCTTAGGTGATTAATGATTAGACTAAGCAATAAGATCCATGATTCATTAGAACACATAACCACAAGTTATATTCCTATAATCATCATGATTATGATTACTAATCTCAGTTCAAGTTCATTCATCCTATTTTCCAATAAAGATGAAAAACCCAAAATCAATGCAATAGTGATCAAGTATTGAAAAGCATGAAGTATAGAGATTAGAAACTCAATTTACATAACATAAACTTGTATTAATATAAGAGAACTAACTACATAAGAGTTTGTACATGATTCTTCTCATCCTAATCTAAGGTATTTAGCTACTCATGGTAGTAAAAGAAGAAAACAAACATATGGAAGAAAACAACTCCATTGATGATCCAAACCTTGTTCCCAAGAATGAATCCTCCTTGAAGATGAAGAACAATGGAACCCTAGCACTCCTAATCTTTCTCTTTAGTGTTTTAGATGTTAGCAAAGGTCCCAGATGATTAAAAAGTGAACAAATATCTAATTATACAGATTTTGCAGCACCGCGGCGTCGCTGCAGCTTTAAGCGATACAAATGCGCGTCGCAAGACCGAGGCGACTTCCAGATTTTGCAGCGATGCGGCGTCGCGCAGATTCTTCCTCGATCAAGGCGTCCACGCCGCATGAAGACAGAGCCAGTTTACATAAATGCGCGTCACGCGCATTCCTTTACTTGTAAATGCGCGTCACGCGCATACTCAATAACTTGGCTAAATTTCGCATTTTTGGCTGCCTTCGAATCTTATGCTCTCACGAATCATCTTCTTTGCCTTTAATTGAATTCTTGAGAGTGTCTTCTTTTGGTTTTGTTTCCATTCCTAGCAATTCAAGTGCAATATACATGAGAATAATGTAAGAGTTAAAACATACAATCAAACAACCAAGTGTAAAGAATTCCAAAGTTTAAGCTCAATATATATTCAACTCTCTCAATTCCTCATGTATTTAATTCAATTAATCACTCTAAATTAACATAAGATGAAAACTTATCACAACCCCAAACTTGGCAATTTGCTTGTCCTCAAGCAAAAATTAATTTAAAAACATGGGTCAAAAAAATGAAATTAATGGATGTATTTTCAATCTCCACCATAAACACATGCTCAATCAACTTTCTTTTTAATCACACTTGTCAAAGGTGACAATTCATGCCTTCTTATATCACTTGCTTTCTCAATTCCAAATTCTCCCAAATGAACAAATCAAGCAACATAACGTACAATTATCAATTATGCTCAACTTATCAGACTTTCCTCACAAATGATATTTCACTTTCACTCAGGTGTCATTGGGATCGTTCTCTCAATCACATCATACGCAACACTCTACCATAGGCTTGACCAAGTTCTAAAGAATTAAATACAATGCAATGTAATACACATTTAAAAGGCCTTTAAGGTTGTAACGGGGCTTAGGTAAGGGCAGGAATTATTTGGATAGTAGGCTCATAATCTTGAAGTAAGAAATAAACCACTTCACGACATTGATATCAAACCCTTGTATTCATTCACATAAATCTCCCCCAACACAATTGATTAAGAACAATAGGTAATATTTATACATTAATGACTTTTTTTTTATTTTTATTTTTTTACATTTTTTTTTATAACAATGAACAAGTCCAAATTCTATACAAAATTGAACAAAATGAACAAGTCCAAATTCTATACAAAATTGAACAATTTAAGTTCTTGTACATCCACCCCAAACTTAGAATCTTTGCTTGCCCTCAAGCAACCCCAAACTTAATCAAATGCTAAGACATGTCGTAAAATGGCCTACTGAACTCCAAGTAAGTAGGGACAATTGAGATTCTGGTCTTAGGCTTGCAATGAAAGTAGATCGCAAATAATGGACAATTAGGCTCAAACGGGCTAACAAAGGATTAAATGAATTAGGTGGTGAATTTAGGCTCTAGGTATTAGAAAAAATATTGCCTCAATATGTGTAAACATGCAAGTATAAAATCCTAAGAACGAGGTCAAATTCAAGACTGTCACATATAACTAAGCTCACAAGAAGAAAAAGTTACATTTGGCACAAAATTCTCACTTGGCTAGAGAGGAAATTAAGCACAAAGCGAATCTTGCGATTAAATGTTACTTAACATGCTTCAAAGGGTTATTTGTGAACTTTTTGATCAAAAAGAGGCATGCAAAGTCACAATCCAATTGTGTATCCATTACAATTCATAAGCATGCATATCATGGGGATTCTGAAAATAACAAACCAGAATTCCACTTATCAAATCAACATCTCAACTCAAAAATTAATTTAACACAAGGTACAAGAAAAGGAAATTAGAGTTCCCCAAAAAAAAAAAATCAGTACAAAATACATTGAATATTGATATTTAAACATTGAATATTGATATTTAAACAGAAAAATAAAATAAAACAAAAGATAAAAGTAGAAAACCAAAATGGTGAGCCATGGGACTCAACCGCTGAGTGAAAATGATGGGGCGGGCCGCCCGACGCCACCGCTGAAGGAAACTAGGGAGCTGGCTCTGAAGGCCCTGCCTCATCATCATGGTAAGGCTCCTGGAAAATGCCGGCGTCCATATTCACGAACTGGCCACTTTGGTAAGTGTAAACGCGCGCATTAAAAAAATGGGATTGAATTCCTCCGAATCCAATCACCCGTTATGAGGGTCCCAGGATGTATTGGATTTTCTTTAATTTCCTTACTTGGGATCTTCACACGGGCCCTTTCACATAGGAGCTGAATGAGAGAGGCGTGCCTCAGCCAAGATCTGGTTACCTTTTCATTAGCCGCATTGTATAAATTGTGAGCTAAAATTTGGCCCACATTTACCGGCTCACCATTCATGATGGCGTATACCAGGGTAGCCCTATATGAAGTCAACTCTGACACATTGGCGCAAGGGAGTAAAGTATGAAGTACAAATACGCCCCATGCCTTTGCGGTGGGAGTCAAATTCCGCCCTTCTATTTTTCTGGGCGACCCATCTTGGTTCCTCACCCAATCTTGTCCCGGTCTGATTAATAAATGCCGAATGGCAGGTTGCGCGTCGCGCGCAACCAATCATGTGTATTTGCGCGTCACGCGCACAGTCACAGAAGCTAAAATCAAAAAATGCGTGTCGCGCGCAACAATTCAAGTGTAAACGCGCGTCACGCGCACTACTAACAGAGGCAAAATTAAAAAAATGCGCGTCATGCGCTAAGGTTGCGCGTCGCGCGCATCAGCTGCCCTGTTCCAAGTTCACTCATCAGGTGCTATGCGCGTCGCGCGCAAATTACGCAGTGCAAATGCGCGTCACGCGCATGGGTCACAGAGGCAAAATTCAAAAAAATGCGCGTCATGCGCACTACTTGCGCGTCACGCGCATCACTTGCAGCAATTTTTTTTTTTTAGGGCAAACTTGTTGCCATGGGTGCTTCTTTAACGTCACTAGCTTGACGCTTGGTCATTTTATGGATCCTGCAAAACGAGGGCTACTCTTGCCCTGGAGACTTCTCCTCCAAAGAATGGCTTCAATCTTTGCCCATTAACTTTGAAAGTTCTTGTGGAGCCGGGATCTTCTAATTCCACTGCTCCATGTGGAAAAACTTCTCTGATTACAAATGGTCCCGACCACTTGGACTTCAACTTGCACAGGAAAAGTTTCACCTTGAATTGAAGAGTAGAACTTATTGGCCTGGCCGAAATCTCTTCTCACCAAATGCTTGTCATGATAAGCCTTGGTTCTTTGTTTGTAAATGGTTGCATTCTCATAAGCCATCAACCTCATTTCGTCCCAAATTTCATTCAATTTCAAAGAATCGCTTTTGTCCAGCCAATTTGGAATCAAAATTCAGAAATTTTATGGCCCAAAATGCCTTGTGTTCCAACTCCAATGGTAAGTGGCATGACTTCCCATAAACCAGCTGATAAGGAGAGAACCCTAATGGCATTTTGAATGCTGTCTGGTAGGCCCACAAAGCATCGTCAAGCTTCTTTGACCAATCCTTCCTTGAAGCACCAACTGTTTTCTCCAAAATCTTCTTTATCTCCCTATTGGAAACTTCAGCTTGCCCACTAGTTTGTGGGTGATAGGGAGTGGCAACCTTATGCTTTACGTCATACTTGTCAGCAAATGTCTCCAAGTATTTGTTGCAAAATGGCGTGCCCCCATCACTTATGAGCACTCTAGGCACTCCAAATCTGGAAAATATGTTTTTCTTCAAAAAATTGACCACTGTTTGGGAATCATTGGCTACAGCTGCACATGCCTCAACCCATTTGGTGACATAGTCAACACACACCAATATGTATAAATTGGAATAAGATGATGGGAAAGGCCCCATGAAATCAATACCCCAACAATCAAATGTTTCAATTTCCAGAATGCTATTGAGGGGCATCTCATTTTTCCTGGAAATGCTTCCTGTGCGCTGGCACTTATCACATCGCTTGACATATTCATGACAATCTTTGAAAAGCGTTGGCCAAAAGAGCCCACTTTGTAACACCTTGGCTGCAGTTCTTTCTCCACCATAATGACCTCCATACGGTGAATCATGACAATGTTTCATTATACTTTGTGCCTCCTCGGATGTGACACACCTTCTCAATAACCCATCAGGGCCCAGTTTAAACAAAAATGGATCATCCCAAATGTAGAAATTTGCATCTTTGAAGAGTTTCTTCTTCTGCTGCCAAGTATAATCCTCTGGTATCACACTTGTTGCCTTAAAGTTAGCCATATCAGCAAACCATGGCCTCTCAGATACCATCAACAAGTGCTCATCAGGAAATTCTTCGTTAATCTCTTTCTCCTTAACTGTTACTTCAGAATTTTCCAGCCTTGATAAGTGGTCAGCTACCACATTCTCACTTCATTTCTTGTCTTTTATTTCCAAATCAAACTCCTGCAGCAACAATATCCATCTAAGCAGACGAGGCTTAGAATCAACTTTAGTGAGCATGTATTTGATGGCAGAATGATCAGTATAGATAATGACTTTCGATCCAATCAAGTAAGATCGAAATTTCTCCAAAGCAAATACTATAGCTAGCAATTCTTTTTCAGTGGTGGGATAATTTACCTGATTTTCATTCAAGACCTTGCTAGCATAATAGATAGCATGAAAGAATTTTTCTGTTCTTTGTCCCAAAACAGCCCCGACTGCATAATCACTTGCATCGCACATGAGTTCAAATGGTAAACTCCAATTAGAGCTACTATAATCGGAGAGGAAACCAGCTTTCCTTTCAACACATTAAAAGCATTCAAACAGTCTTGATCAAACTTAAAATCAGAATCTTTAACTAGGAGATTGCACATTGGCTTTGCAATCTTTGAGAAGTCCTTAATAAATCTTCGATAAAAGCCCGCATGACCTAAGAAACTCCTCACTCCTTTGACATTAACAGAGGTGGTAACTTCTCAATTACCTCAATTTTTGCTTGGTCCACTTCAATTCCCTTTGTTGAAATTTTATG